>JAUPFV010000001.1:56417801-58817801 GCA_036936605.1 Limnanthes douglasii subsp. nivea | reverse complement strand
ATTATAATGTAAAACTAAATTAATTAAAACTTAAGTTAATAAAAATCAATTAATTAACTGGACTAAATTAATTAAAAGACCTAAATGCTTAAGAAAAAAAAATCATTACTTTACCTTACCTTATCCACACCCACAAACAGTTCATCGTCGTACCATATACAGAGCGTCAGCCACAAGCTCCCAAAGGGGTAACCGAGTTGGTGGAGTAACATGCTTGTGACCAAAAGTCATGAGTTCGAGTTTCTATACAAACGATTTATTGGCTAAGCCTGTGACTTTGTGTTGTTTATCTTCTAGCGTTGGTTTGCAGACTATTGTGTTAGACTGAGGGTTTACCTTGTGCGCATTCATTGAGTAGTGGTGGCGGGTTCCTTCGAAAAAAACAAACAACATCAGCCGCATCTCAACTTTGCGTCATTCGACAGCCACAACATCTCAACCTAACGTCATTCGACAACCACATCATCTCAGCCTAGCCTCGTTCGACAACCCCAAACCCATAGTATTTACAACCCCAATATCATGGAATCGATCAACATTATTTCGAGAAGCCCAAATCCTTCAATCCAGAAGCAGCAGGCGTTCGAATCATCCACTATAAGTATTTATAGAGTTATATTGGTTCGACGTGTGTAGTTTAAGGTTTTGTGGCATGCATTTGCTGTTGTGGTGTAATACAGGAGATGGTTCATGATGTAGGTGTTCTTTGCCATTCACTGGCAAGGAACACATGATTTTCGCCAATTCATGGCGGAAACCATGGGTGCACACGCCATATACATGGTGTGGGAGCATAGAATACGCCAAACTCATTACGTTTTTTATGTTTTCACGCCATATGTATCGCGTGAAAGCATAGAATAAGTCATGAGTTTGGCATACGCCTATGATCCCAAAATCGATTTAATCTTGTTCATTGGTGTGAATTATATATAGTTGCGCTATTTGTTTTTTAAAAAACAAATTTCTAATTGACATTTACTATTTTCAAGTACACCTTCAGATTTCGTATGTTTTTATTTTCAGGTTATGGATATCGGTGACGCTTTAGGGGCCGGTGATGTCTCTCCGATGAAGTGAGTAAATAATCATGCGAAAAAACAGATCGGTAGCGCACACGAGGTAGTAGCAGATTCGGCGGTTCCGGTGGAGATGCTACCTATTATTTCAGCACCTCATCCTTCTGGATCCACATCTGGTTCCGCTGCCATGGGTGACGCACGCCTCTCCCAGCTAAAGGGAAACCTAGAGCTTCGTCCCAACCAAACTACTTTCATTATTCGGCGAGACATTCACCTTCCATGTTGCCTACTAGATTTGGCAGGGAGAGGTAATATCTAGATTTGTAGTTAATATTTTAGTGTCAATTTAATATATAGAAATATTGAAAATATTATTTTTAGGAGCGTGAGATGAGGTTTTAGACTCATTATCTCAGCCATAAAGATGGCATTTGTAGTGGTCAATTCGCCATTATTGTTGGCGAAGAATACTCTCTTGACACCATCAAATGGCGAAGAACATAAAAAATTAGGTCTTTTAAAAACTCTGCATTTTTGGGAAAAAAAAATTGAAAGCAATGTACCTCCTCGTTGTCTATGGTGGTTTACAAGAGAACTGATTTCGACTCCATTTCGGTTTTTCTAAAGATTTTGAAGGTTTTGAGAAAAATGGGTTTATGGGTTTAGTGTTTTGAGGATTTTGTTAGTTTAGAGAAGTTAGAATATGGTTTGATGGTTATTTTTTTGTTTACAACTTTATGGAGTAGTTAATAGTACCGGTGGTAATTAAATAAACTTTGAAGTATTGTTTGGATATTTTTACCTACTAATACTTTTGTAAATATTGAAAATCCAAAACAAGCGACTTCACATAGTAAAAATGGCTTTTTTAGCAATTTCATAAATAAATTTATCTTGTTATTCATACAAAATCACAATTAATCTTTGACATTTTTTTAATATCAATATTTTCATATATCCATTTAACCAATAAAAAATTTAGAGCATATTTTTTTTAACATTTAATAAATATTAATACAAAACTAAAAATAAAATTATGAATATTTAGAAAATATAATAATAAATCATTAATTAATAAAAAAAAGTACTAATTCTTTTCTAACTATGAATGAAGGAATGATAACATGAGAGATGAGATACAAAATATATAAAATAGAAGAAAAAAAAATCTGATATCAATACCGGAATCAAAACCCGGCGGATAGTAAATTTTAACATCAAACATAAGCTAACGGCTTTAGACTACCTGCATGATTTATCCACAAATTATCCGTGGATGAAAACCAAAATAATTATCTCAATTGAACCAAAATCCAAATTTTTAATCCAAAAATAAAATTTAAAAATAAATTAAATATAAGTAATTAAAATTAAATTAAATTAAAATAAAAATTAACATATTAACAAAAATATATATATATATATATATATTATAATTTTATGATTATTTTTATACGAGTGTAAATATATGGTATATAAATTTAAAATCCAAACCAAACCAGAACGGACACCGATAACAAAACCACAACCATTAACCATGATTTAGTTCTTTTCCAAATAACTCATCCTATTGAATTTTTGTTTAGATACTTACAATTTCGAATAAGATATTCATTTGTAGTTTTAAAGTTTCAAGAAAAAATTCAAACGAACCAAATTATATATTATAGTTAATGGTAATAAATTTATATTTGAAGAGTAAAATTATAAGAGTATATTTGGTTAGCGGGTTGCATCATTACTTACACTATGTTGCATTGATAGGATTATTTTTGTTAGAATTGATAGTTCCAGAAATTTTCGGAGGATATATTGGAGTAAAACTATGTTTTGAGGGGCAAATTCGTTAAGTTACTTAACAAATATTTTAGAGACAGAAGTTTCACATTTTAGAGAGAGAAAGTTAAGAAATAATTGTGTAATCATTACTCAAGCACTCTTCTCCAAAAGGGGTGTGGTGTTTTTATAGTATATTTTTAGACACGATATGTTTAAACAAATTACTAATTATGGTCTCATCCTCAAGTTTGTTGTTTGTTACAAATAGGTCATTTTGTATTTCATAATCATTAATTACTCGTAAAAGACTTTCTTTATGTCAAATTATACCATTAACTTTTTAATGTGTTCTACTCGATTTATTCTTCCCTCATCAGTATGACCCCAGTCCTTGTGAAAATATTTGAACAAGGACTGTTATATATTCAATCTCATCTTCATCGAACTACTTGCTGCTTTAACAGTTAATTTGCCAAGTGAAAAACCTCTCTTCGAATGCAAAATGTATCTCTTTGAATGGAGCCTGATGTTCTCATCGAATTTTCTCAACTATTCCACGAACAAAGAAGTCTTCCACAAACTTTTGATCAAAAAAATCTTCCTCAAATTTTTGAGCAAATAAATTTTCCTCGAATCTTTGAACAAATAAATTTTCCTCGAATCTTTGAACAAAGAAATATTCCTCGAATCTTTGAACAAAAAAATTATCCCCAAACCTTTCCTTGAGCTTTGATTTACTTTGTTCACAGAAATCACCCTCGGATTTTATCTATCCTTTTAGCATCCATACCAAACATTTTCCCAACTTTTCTTCAGTTGTGACGTCATGAATTTACTGACCACCAATAAAAATGCTTTCTTTCTGTCAGATGTCGATTGGGATGCCCTTTGTGTGTCCCTCTTTCTGACACGAATTATCCTAGGAGCATTGTGACTTATCTTTAGGCACTTATTACATCTAATATAGATAGTTTGCCCCTAGGAAAACAACCCTTCACATCCTTGGGCCTCGATATCTTTTAGAGCCTACGCATTTCGTATAAAATCTCTAGCTTCTTATCGATTTTATATCAAAATTTCTAGAGAGATACAACTCTGAAAAAATTGTTCTAGAGAGAGAATTGGTTTATGTCAAAGAGATTATGTATTTCGGAGTGCTTAACAATTAGCCAAAAAGACAAAAAAAAAAGGAAAGTTGTCGGTCTCTACGTTGAACCAGAGCTCCAACCACTCGTTATCACATACTATGTTGTTTGGCCTCCCTCGAATACTTCAATTGCAATCATCCTTTCGAACATCTATTTTCAGCCCCCCAGTCACGCTTGCCCAACAATTGACAAGGGTGACTCTATAAAAATGTGAAAATATAAACACTCAAATGGCTCTTCCTCAAAAAGGAAAAATGATCATAACGAGAGTAGACATAAATATATCAAACATTCTAAAGAGTCTCCACCGAAACTTCCTGCCACTCCGTATTCTAATACACATGGAACTCATCGTCCAATGCCAGAAATTCCTCTTCGAAAGCTGACAACAGCTGATGCTGCTCTAATGACAAAGCGAACCCTCGAACCTATTCCAGAGATTGATTCGAACGTCTATCTTGCTCATCCTATTACTATCAAGTCTGATGATGAAAATGCTAAGGATTCTCTAGCCTTACCTTTTGGTGAAGAAACAGGGTTGTCTAATTACGATGGAATGATAGTCCCAGTTGAAAAGGAAAAAACAACTGCTACTATTTCTCAAGCTGTCGAGGAGAAAAACGCTAATACTACCTTGCTTGAGAAAGAAACGGATACCGTTACTCTTCAAATCGAGGAGGGAAATCCTCCTCCAAAGAAGATCTTATGGCCTTAGAGGGATAAAAAATAAACACCTTATGGCCTTGCATAAAGTGCAATACAAATGTTATGATACATTCGAATAGGCCAAACTAAGAAGCCGATGGGGAATTTTTTCTACTATTTCCATTCGTTTTCCAACCTCCCGGGTAACACCATTGTCAGTCAGAGATAATGCACTAATTATTTATACTAAGTTGATCAATTGGGGATTGCGTTACCCTATAGACCCCTTTATTCGTGAAGTATTTTTTTACGATTAACTTTTGTCCCACCCAGGTTGGACCCAACATGTGGTTCACTCTTATGGCCTGCATTATGGTCTCCAGAATTTTGGGGTGAGTTTTTCTTCAGAAGAGTTAGTTGGCCTCTCATATTTGGCTAAAACTCCATATTTCTATTTCTACTCTTTAACCTTCGGTCGGAACCATAAAGTCGTTAAGAACTTGTTCGAGGCACACAAGAAATGGAAGCAACGCTTTATTTTCATCTCATTCATTTGGAAGACAGGATCTGAGGCAACTACCGATAATCCTCACAAGTTGTCACTCATATGGACTAACAGAGGTATGCTTCTTCTTTATTTTCCTCCAAATTTTTCTCATGTCTATTCTCAAATATTTTCTTTGTTAATCATGAATAGCAATGACTGGCATATCTAAGCCCTACGCCGACTTCGTGCCTAAAACAACAATTATCTTTACCGAGTTAAATTTATGGGCTAAGACTGCCTGGTCCAACAAATTCCGACTATGTTTTACGTCTACCAATCTTGCCAAAACTCACTTATGGAGGTTGAATCCATCAGAGCGGTTATCTTTGGAAGAGCTTAGGGTTCCTCCTATTCAGCAAGATATCTTAGAACGATTGGAAGCAAACGATGTCGTAGTCTTTCCTTCAACAATAGATAGAGCCAAGAGTCATCTAAACGAAGACTCGGACAATTCTTTGGAAAAAAAAGAGGCTTCTGGTGCCGAAAATCACGAGGATGAAGAGAATGTTAAAATTCTAAAACTGAAAAACCCAAAGGGTGTAAGATGCTCTTTATCCAAACTTATGAAAAAATTCAAATCAAGCTCCTCTTAAGAAGAAATGCTAAGCAAAATTAAAAGGCATTTGAGAAGAAATCCCAGAAACTTCCGGGGCAGTTGGTTCCCTGGAAAATAAAGTAATTAAGCACACAAAAACTTTACCACAAAAGCATAGTCATTGAATTTTACTCCTTCCAACTTCCACCAATCGATGGGACCATTCAAGATCCTCAAGATTATATTCAAAATACTGATTCTCCCATTTTGGTTCCCTTTGAGGCTGGTTCCTTGGATAGTTCGTTTGGGATTCCTCGAGAAGATGAATTTTCCATTTTCCTTCACAAACTGCTTCATTTCTTTGTTACCATTATAAAATATGCAACATTTGAAAGATCGAAAAATTAATTACAAAACTGAATCCTTATTGGCCAAATCACGAGTCGGGGAGCTTGAACAACAATACTCAACTCTTGAGAAACAAGCCGATGCGATTTACAAAAAACGGGTCTTAGTTGAGGATTATTTCATGCTTATTGAAAAGCGTTTCCAAGAAGAGAGGTATCTTTAAGCAAAATTCCACTAAGAAGATGTTCTTTGTAGCTTACAAAGAGAGAAATGACAAGGCCTCAGACAGCTTCAATATGTGTTTCAAGGATTTTGAGAGGGTTGTGAAAGGGAAACAGCTTATCTTAGCTCATGCTCAGAAAGATAAGGAAGATATTGTTGAAGCTTATGTTGCTAAGTGCGTAGAAAAATTAAATGTGAGGGACGCAACCATTAGGTCTGGGTTGATCATGGAAATTCATAAGCGCTACCCTAATTTAAACTTGTGTAGTTTCTGGGAACATGTCCCAGTCGAATAACATCCACCGAGGATATATTTGATTGACAGTGAAGATACATAATCTGATGAAGGAAATTATCTTGAACCTTCAGAATAAGAAAGATTGTAAAAGTCCTCATAATCTTTAAGGAAATTTTGTTAAAGTCCTTATAATATTCGAGGCAATTTTGTAAAGTCTTTATAATCTTCGAGGAACTTATGTAATAATTCTCATAATTTTCGAGGCAGTTGTGTCTACCAACTCAATGATTTATGAACTACTCGGATTTTTAATTATATTTTCATTATGTATCAAATAATTAAAACCAACTTTCATCGGAAAACCTTTTAGGTCCAAAATCAAATGTTTTGAGAACAACCTTCGGTGGAAGACCTTTTAGGTCAAAAATTAAATAGTTTGAGACCAACTTTTGTTAGAAGACCTTTTAGGTCCAGAATTAAATATCATATGCGATTCATTTTTGCCCAAAAATCAGAGTAAAGGTCTATTGAAATATTTTTAATACAAAATGCCTCAAAGGACCATGTATCCATGAGACTTAAAACGTATTTTTTTAAAGAATGATTTGTTAACTGGTAATGCATCATTTTCTAAAACCTTGATAATATCTAACCTCCAATCCTTCTCTTCACAACCAGATACTCAAAGGTCTTCATCTATTACTCCAACTTCTTGTTCTGAAATTAAAAATTGATGGGTTTTCTTTTGTAATAATCCATAGATATGCCTCTGAATATGAAGCAGTTGCTAAAGAGTCTGACACAAAATTTCCTTCTCTTCGGACAAGTTCATAACTGACATTTTTGAAAGCTACAACTAAATCTTTTAGCGCCTGAAAATGTTTTACTAAATTATCCTTTCGAGCTTCAGATTTTACAGATGCATGATTAACGATGAGTGGTGAATCAATGACTAACTTAACTTTTTTAGCCCCACAGTGTGTAAGTCTTAAACCTGCTAAAGTTGCCTCATATTCTGCTTTATTATTTGTTGCTCTAAACTAAAATCGATGGCTCTATACATAATTATTCCTTCATGAGAAATTAATTGTACCCCAACCCCACTTCCTAATATACTCGAACCTTCGTGTGTCCGGATTACCCAATCTGCTTCAAAATTATTCTCATCAATTTCCACATCCGACTACTCATAATGATATTCCACTAAGAAGTCTGTTAAGGTTTGTGCTTTGATCGCAATCCTGGGCCCAAACTCAATATCAAAATCTTCTAATTCAACGGATCATTTGGTCATTCTCCCCAAAATGTCAGGTCTTTAAAGCATATTTTTAACAAAAAAGATGTTCGTACCATAATAGAATGAGCTTGAAAATATGGTCTCATTTTTCGAGCAGCAATAACTAACGCAAGAGCTAATTTTTCCAACTTCAAATACTGTTTCTCTGCATCCAACAAGCTTTTACTAATGTAGTACACTGGTCTTGGAACATTTTCTTCTTCTCGGACTACAACGACACTTACAACATAGTTTGAAACTGTTATATAAACAAATAATCTTTCCCCCAGAATAGGCTTTGTGAGGATTTATGGTGAAAAATTGTATTCTTTAATCTGATGGAAAGCCTCTGAATATTCTTTTGTCTAGTTAAAACAATTTGCACGACTTAATACCTGGAAAAAAGGAGCGCATTTATCCGAAGAGCGACATATAAATATGTTTAGTGTTGCCAAACGGACTGTTAATAGTTGAACTTCTTTTATATTTTGAGGGGGACTCATAGACGTTAAAGATTTTAACTATGTTGGGTCGGCTTCAATCTCTTTTTCACTTACTATATATCCGAGGAACTTTCCTGATCAAACCTCAAATGTACATTTTTTTGGGTTTAATTTTAAGTTGACCTTTTTAAGTTCATAAAAGGCTCCTCTAGATCATCAAGATGATTATCATCCTTAAGACATTTTACCAGCATATCATCGATATATACCTCAACATATCGCCCAATTTGTACCTTGAAAGTTTTATCCACCAAACATTGATAAGTTGCCCCTGCATTTTTTAACCCAAAAGGCATTACTTTATAACAGCACAAACCTCTTCTAGTGATAAACAAAGTGTTCTCGTCATCCATCGGATCCACTTTAATATGATTATACCCTGCATAAGCATCCATAAAAAAAAGTAATCAATTTCCTGATGTGGAATCTACCACCTGATCTATTTGTGGGACGGGGAAAGGATATTTTGGACAAGCTTTATTTAAGTCTGTGAAGTCTAGCACATTCGGCATTTTCCATTTTTATTTTTGAACAATACCAAATTTTCTGCCAACGAAAGATATTGTGATTCTCGAATGTGCCCTACTCTGGATAAATGTTATACCTCCGCCACTATTACCTTAGTTTTTTTTTAAGAAAAAGACATTTTTTTGTATTATTGACCTTACGTTGTTCTTGATTGATAGCTTATGGAAAATTATTTCAGGGGGCACCCCAGTTACGTCTTCGGAACACCATGCAAACATATCTAAATTTGTAGATAAAAAATCAATTAATATTTCCCTTATACTTGGAGATAACTTTATCCCAATCTTCAAAACTTTACCATTTGGATACACATGATCTTCGTAACTTTCATCAGGAACCAAAAGACCGGGGACTCTCTTGGATCATCAATAGGTGCTGGCTCTGAGGAAGTCCCCACTAATTGTTATGTTGTTTCTGATTCACCGTACTTTCTTGGAAGATAAAGCAATATGGTAGCACCCTTTAGCCATTTTTGACAGCTTTTAATTGTCACAATATTATTCCCCACAACATATTTTAAACATTGATGAACAGTAGAGATTACAACATGCATCTTGGATAGCCAAGACCTCCCAAAAATAGCATTGTAAGATGTTGGGGCATCTACTACAATAAATAAAATTTCTACTTCTTTTCTAAATGGCCATCAGCCCAGTTCAACCACACTTTCAAACTCTCCAACCACTTCAGCTGCCACCCATGTGAATCAGACAATAGTTTGATCCGACCTTCAGAACACAGGAGGGTCAATAATTTTCTTATAAGTGCTCATGAATAAGATGTTGGCGAAGCTTCCTATGTCAATTAAAACTTTTTGTACTTGACCACCGGATATTCCTGCTGCAATTACTACTGCGTCTTCATGTGGCCCTGCCACATTTCTCATATCATCATCTTCAAAATAAATTATCGGGGAAGGACTTCGATGCAGATGTGTCGAGGCACCCACTTCAAGCTGAGTAGTCAGGCTAACTATGTGTCTTTACCAAGAGTTGTTCAAATTTCCTCCAACATTATCACCCCTAAAAATGCCAAAGATTCAAAAAATACACATAAATCACTATTTTTTCTCCCGGGATAATTTCTTCCACAATACTAATATCGTTCATTCCCTCTTTTGGATCCAAGTACTCTGTTGTAATATCAAAAGAATAAATCTTCTCAGAGATAACCAACGGATTCTCTTCTTTCAACGCTTCCTTAGTTGTCGGATTCTTTTGAGAATGTCTTTTTATAAAGTTGGTCAACTTTCCATTTTCAATTTATGCTTGTATTTTTTTTTAATGTTATGCATTCTTGAGTGCCATTCCCAACATGTTCATGATATTTGCAATATCTGTTGTTTCTACTTTCCCTCGGAGTTTGAAAAGGGAAAGGCTTGCAAAATTGTACTTGACTTTGAGTTTTATCAAATATTGTGGACACACACTCAGTCAAATCTGTGAAATGATCAGGACGAATCCATTTATTAGACATTAGCTTAACTTCTTGTTATGTGCTATATGCTTGTTGGTTTATCCTGGGCCTCGGAGGAAATTGATTCGTTACTTTAGGTTGCGCATTTATCCAAGGTGGCTAGGTAGTAACAAGAGATCTTTGGAACTGCATCTGCTCTAACTAATCACTAGAAACTCTTTCTCAAGCCTGAGTTTCTTCCACCAATATCCTTTTTTCAAATTGATCAAGCAGAGCCTCAAACGTCATTACTTTACTTTCAGCTACAGTATCCTTCAATCTTCCTAGAAGAAGTCTCATTCGATAAGCTGCCAAAGCCACAGAGTCTTTACAATATTCCATATCAGTTTTTGCTTTAACAAAACGGTTGGTATAATTTTTCTAACTTTTTCTAACTTTTTGCCTACAATATATTATAGTATCATCATTAGCTCGAAATGTCTTACTTCTCACGAAATATTATCGGAAAACATTCCAAAATATGTCAAAGTTTTTTATATAACCATGTGGAAGTCGGTTATACCATTTTGAAGCAACACCTTTAAATGTTTGGGAGAAATCCTAGCATAGTAACTTGTCATCGTCATCAAAATTAATCATAAATTTTTTTAATTGTTCAATATGACTATCGGGATCTTACGTTCTGTTGAACTTTTCCAACTTAGAAATCTTAAAATGCTTTGGGAGGTTAGCAGAGAATTTCCAAGGACAAATGAGAGGACCTCTAATTATGGCCTGCTCCGTAAATGTTGGTTTCTCGGACCCTCATGTGCCATTGCATACAGACCTTCCTCGGAAGGAGCTGTGTACTGCTTACTTACTCGATATTCAAAATTTTGGCTCCCCGGTGGATTTTGAGTGCATAAAATGTTTTCTTTCTTTTCATAATCCTCAGAGCCTTGCACTTTCCCTTTCATGTCCTTAATATGGTGATTCATTCAATATTATTTTCTATGTTTCCTCGCATATTTCTTTTTTATGCTTTTCTTTCTACGATAACCCCTTTCCGGAGAAGATTAACTTAAAACGTAGAGTGAATAGTCACTTGACTCGGATGACTCATATCGATATCTTGGCTTTAGTTTCTTCCTCGGAGAATATCGATTATGCCTCCAGTATTTATCTTTCCTACTACTGGTCTGATGGTGGTAATCCAATTCATCTTTCTCTGTTTCATTTTCCCTTCGAACCTCTGATCAAATTTTCTTGACAGTCATAGCAGTGTCTCTTTCAGAATTGAACTTTTAAATTTCTTCTAACAATTCTTTTCTTCGAGCCACCAAAATGAACTCCTCTAATATCTCACCACCATGTTGCTCATCATGTTGTTGATCAATCTTCATGTTATTTTCGACGAGGTTCTCTTCAAATTCCTTTTCAACCATCAAATCATTATTTATGTCTAATTCTCCTCGGATTTCCATCACTTTTCTTTCAAGATTTTAACAAGGTTTTGGAAGACGATTCTGGGTACCAAACCGTTTCCCACAGACGGTGCCAATTATAATTCCAGAAATCTTTGGAGGGTATATTAGAGTAGAACTATCTTTAGAGGGGTAAATTCGTTATACAAGTTACTTAACAAATGTTTTAGAGAGAGAAGCTCCACATTTTAAAGAAATATAGTCATAAACAATAATTGTGTAATCATTAATCAATCACATTTCCCCGAAATGGGTAGGGTGCTTTTATAGTACATTTTTTGGGTGCCACATGTCTAAACAAATCACTAATTGTGGTCTCATCCTCAAATTTGTTGTTTGTTACAAATAGATTTCTTTTGTATTACATAATCATCAACTACTCCTTAAAAACTTTCTTTACGTCAAATTATACCATTAACTTTCTAATGTCTTCTAGTTGATTTTGATGAGTCTGGATTTTCCCACCACTCATTGTGGGAACCGGACAAGGGCAATTCGGACAAAAGCCACCCACTGAACCATCCGAACAGGACAAATGTATTAAAAACTAAATCACGTCATGACTAAGCTAATTACCTACCTGCTTAATAACTAATGAGTTTTTGAACTCGGCCCAAATTTATAAGTATTACCCGAAAGCCCATGTGGCCCATAATTAAGGGTATAAATACCCAACCACTTTCATTAATGAGGGTAATGAACATTTAATACAACCAGGCAGCTCAAATCTCTCACTACAAATTACACTAACATTAAATACCCTTGAAACATTACAAAACAACTGACTAAATTACCCTCAGACCGAAATTATCCTTACCAAATTGGCAACCACAGTGGGAGGAGAAGGTTTCAAAACCATCAAGAAACACCAGTTCGGATGAATCCGGACGAGCAGGACCCGCCACCAGCTTTGTCAGAAGTGGTGGAAGAAAATGATGAATATACGATTGAGGAACGAGATAGGCTGAAAGTTGAGATAGAAGCTTTGAGGGCTACCAAAAGGGTAGAGATGGGCACAAAAGAGAAGTCTAAGGTATCGGCAGCTCATCATACTGACAATCCAAGAGAGTATGAGCCATCAAAGACCCATGTGAGTGCAAAAAAGACTCATGCTAGCTCAAAAAAGTCTCACCGGTCTAAACCGGTGGAGAGCTCAGATTCAGACTCAGAGTCTTCTAGTAGCTCCTCGAATGAATATGGAGTTGAAGAGTCCTTGTCATCCAGCAGCGATGAAGGCCGTTCTAAAAAGAAACAAAAGTTGGTTAAAAATTACTCAAGAAAGAGGGACAGGTATGGATGGTTGAAGAGGCATATGGGTAAAGGATCGTCTCACAGTCATAGTCATGGCCGAAGACACGTAGAACGCTTGTTAATGGATCCTTTTGCCTTCCATGATGAGCCAGGTATCTTTGCAACTCCCAACGAAGATACTGTATTTAGTCGTGGCCGGAATTGGAGACAATCTCCATTGTCCTCCAAGATACTGTCCGGAAACCTGCCCAAGAGGTTTGACAGTATAAAAATTAAAAAATATGATGGCAGTAAAGATCCGGATAACCACTTGGAACAATTCAAAACATTTATGATGAATTTTGATGATGACGATAAATTACTTTGTAGAGCATTCTCCCAATCTTTTACGGGGAGTGCTCTGAAGTGGTACAACAGTTTGCCACAAGGCTGCATCAGAAATTTTGATACTTTTTCGGTGGCCTTTTGGAGGCAGTTTGTTGGAAGTAAAGAATTAAAGGGCAATGGAGACACAATTATCCATTGTGCCCAAGAACCAAACAAATCCTTAAAAGAATACATAAGTCGTTTTGTAAATACCAAGAATGGATTGGCTGATTGCTTTGAACAAGTAGTAATAGCTTCTCTGAGGCAGGGCTTAAACCCTGGAAACTTGGTTGATTCAGTAACTCGGAAAAAGGCCATGACGTGGGGAGGTCTACTGAATCAGGTCGGTAAACAGATTAATGTGGATGAAACAAAGATAACCAGGGTGCACAGACAGGTGAGGTCTGCTCCAGCTGCACCAAATCAAAACCAGATTCAGTCCGGGAACAAGGCCAAGGAAGTCAGACAAGGTCATAACAGAGCCAAGGCTCAATCTCATCCAGCTGCACCAACAAAGAGCCAGCAATCTAGAAATAAGCGGGCGCCTTGGGTTCAACCGGAGTGGTTTGCTGAGTTGAAAGAAAGCGTAGCCACCATTTACAACAACAAAAAAGACGAAGTACATTACAGAAGGTCGGCTGCATTGCAATCTCCCATAGAGAGTCGTAATAATTGTTTCTGCCAGTATCGCCATGATATTGACCATAACACTGAAGATTTTATTGCGCTACAACAAGAAGTTCAGAATTTGATTGAAAGAGGAAAGTTGGGAGCATATGTTAAAAGAAGAAGTGAAAATAGGTTTGACAATGCTCATCGGGTTGGTCCAAACAATGCAGGCACATCGACTCCAGATGGGGCTATGGTAATAATCGAAAGGTTTGATGTAGAATTAGAATATTTAGATCCTGATCCACCCCGGAATAAAGTGGGTGTTATCACAGAGCATTGCAAGACGGTGTCCGGACTTATTAGCTTTTTTGAGTCACTTACAATATTTGGGGGAGACACCATGACTGCACCAACTGTTTCTTCGAGAAAGAGGCACGTTTATACTTTAGCTACCCAACTGGAAGGAGGCATGACTTCCTATCATTCACAAATTCCCTTTCCCTTCATTGTTTTTTATGAGGATGACTTAAGGGACATTGTTGGTCCTCATGAAGATTTTGTTGTCATAGGAGCATCCATTGGGGGCAATGACATAAGACGGATTTTGGTGGACACCGGAAGTTCAGCCAATATTCTCTTTTTGACTTCCTACAAAAAAATGAAGAATCCAGCAGTAATTCAGCGTTCAAACAGGTCAATTGTGGGTTTCACTGGAAGCTCAGCAGATGAGATCGGGGAGTTCGAAGAGGAGGTTTTGTTGGGCAAAGGCCCTTTTAAAACGATGGTTAGAATACTTTTTATTGTGGTGGATTGTCCCACTTGTTATAATGCCATTTTGGGGAGATCTTGGCTCTCCAGGATGCATGTTGTGGCTTCAACAGTCCACCAATGTTTGAAGTATGCTGTACAAGGACAAGTGGGAGTTGTTCGAAGCAGCCAAAAGGTAGCAAGAGAGTGTTATGCAACAGCACTGGCCCCTCAAACGTTGGGGGCAGTCCGGATCAATGAGGAATAGCAGTTTGAGGGGCCCTCTGGGGGAGAGGGTGAAATTGATGACCCTAGAGAGACCTCTGGTGTTCTAATACCAATTGAAAAAGTTGAAACTCACTCTCTGGCTGAAGGAAAAAATATCAAGATAGGATCCAAGATGACATCGGAATTAAAGGGTAAAATGTTAAGTTTCTTGAAAGACCATCAACATGTCTTTGCTTGGTGCAATGCTGATGTAACCGGAGTACCAGCAGACATTATATCACACTAATTATCCATCTGAAGGGACGTAGCACCTGTTGTACAAAAAAGGAGAGCCTTTTCTAAGGAAAAAACTGATGTCATAGTTCAAGAGGTTGACCGGCTAACTAAAATGGGGCACATAAAGGAATCTCAATACCCTTTATTGACAGCCAATCCAGTGTTGGTAAAAAAGAAAAATGGTAAGTGGCGTATGTGCATCGATTTCACAGATCTCAACAGAGCTTGCCCAAAAGATTTATATCTGGTCTCCCGAATTGATCAGTTGGTGGACTCTACGTCTTGAAACAAGTTGTTGTCTTTTATGGATGCCTTCTCCGGGTATAATTAGATTTAAGTAGATCCGAAGGATCAAGAACATACTACATTTGTAACTCATAGGGGCCTCCATTGTTATAAGGTGATGCCGTTTGGATTAAAAAATGCTGGGGCTACTTATCAGAGGTTGGTGAACAAGGCTTTTGATGATCAAATTAGAAGAAACATGGAAGTTTACATCGATGACATGATGGTAAAAAGTGTGGACGAATAACTACACTTGGCAGATCTCCGGGAAACGTTTGCCAACTTAGTAAAAGTGAATTTAAAATTGAATCCAGAAAAATGTATCTTTGGAGTATAGTCCGGGAAATTCTTGGGGTATATGATAAGTGAGAAAGGGATACAGCATGATCCAGGCCAACTTAATGCTTTACTAAATATGGAGCCTCCTCGAAATATTAAAAAAGTACAACGATTGACAGGGAGGTTGGCTGCATTCAACCATTTTATCTCAAGGTCTTCGGACAGGTGTGCCCCGTTTTTCCAGACTTTGAAAGGTGCAAAAGACTTCAACTGGTCTCCATAGTGTGGTGAGGCTTTCAATGAAATTAAGAAACATTTATCTTCCCCTAAAACCTTGTTTAAACCTATTGATAGAGAGACCCTCTACGTGTACTTAGCAGTTTCTGATTGTGCTATAAGTGCAGTATTGGTAAGGGAGGTGGATAACTATCCTCGTCCGTTATACTATATCAGCAAAAGCTTGATAGATGCGGAAAAACGGTATTTAAAACTCGAAAAATTAGCCCTAGCCCTGGTGATTTCTATGAGGAAAATGAGACCCTACTTTCAGGCTCATTCTATCATTGTCCGGATGTCTTTCCCCTTGAAAAACATTCTCCAAAAGGCAGACATTTCAAGTAGAATGACCAAGTGGTCAGTAGAGCTGGGAGACTACGATATTGATTTTGCCCCTCGAACAGCAGTCAAAGCTCAAACTGTGGCTGATTTCTTAGTTGAATTCCATTCAGACAGGGATACTAAGCAAGCAATAGGTGTAAAAGATAAAAACGTATAGGTTATCCGGACTAATGGTGGATCAAGTACCATGGGTTGTGGTGTTGGGATATGTTTAACCTCTCCGGACAGTGATAGGATGTACCAGGCTATTTGTTTGGCTTTCAGGGCTTCTAATAATGAGTCCGAGTATGAAGCTGCTATAGCTGGTTTAAATTTAGCTCTCATCTGTGGAGCCAAAAGAGTCAGGTTAATGAGCGATTCTCAGTTTCTTATCCATCATGCACAAGGTCAATCTGAATCCAAAAAGAAGCAGCTGGTTAAATACTTATTTGTTCTCAAAGAAGTGGCACTCAATTTCAAAAGCATCACTTATGAGCACATACCTCGAACGGAAAATACGCTAGCAGACTCCTTGGAAACCATAACCTACTCAGAGTCCTACCCTTGGATTCATATGCAAGAGTGACCATCCATTCAAATCAATCCGGATAAAGAAGAAGAAAGTTTGAATATACAAATGAAACAACCCCAAGATTGGAGATTTCCTCTCCTTCAATATCTCTCAGATGGCATCTTGCCTCCAGAAAAAGCAGTAGCAAGAAAAATAAAATACAAGGCTCGTGGTTTTTTCATCCTAAGAGATGTTCTTTATAAAAAAAATCCTATAGTAAACCCCTCTTACGATGTTTGGGGATCGAGGAGTCTCAAATAGTGCTCTCCGAATTGCATGATGGTGAGGGATCAGCACACTGTGGATTCAGGGCTCTAATTAGAAGAGTTTTGTTAGTTGGGTATTATTGGCCCTCCATAATGCAAGATGCCAAGGAGTTGGTGAAGAAGTGTGATCCATGCCAACGATACAACAATGAAATTCATACCCCAGTTGTCCCTTTGGAGTCAATTTCTGAGCCAATACATTTTGCTCGGTGGGGGCTGGATTTAGTGGGACCTCTACCCATGGCGTCCAGGTGGTGTAGAACTATAATTTTTTCCATTGATTACTTTTTGAAGTGGATCGAAGCAGCCCCATTGGCAGGAACTACCTCGAAAGTTGTTATCAAATTCATCTTGTCTAACATTTGTTTCATATTTGGGGTTCCACAGAAGATAACTACAGACAATGGGCCACAATTCGACAACAAGAAAATGGAGAATTTTTGTGCCTCTAGAGGCATTCAACACTGCTTCTCTTCTCCTTTCCACCCTCAGGAAAATAGTCAAGTTGAAGTGGCTAACAGGACCATATTATCCGATCTTAAAAGAATTTAGAAGGGACTGCTAGAAAATGGTCAAGTTATCTACAAGAAGTCTTATGGGCCTACCGGACCACTCCCGGGACTGCAATACAAGAGTCTCCCTTTACCTTAGTATATTGGATGGATGCCATAGCTCCCATAGAAGCTACTCTTCCTTCATTTCGAGTTCATAATTTTTCCGAACACGCTAATGAAGTGGCGATCAGAGGCCAGCTTGACTTGATTGAAGAAAGAAGAGTTAAGGCTCACCTCAGAGCCATACATTATCAAGGTTTGATGAGAAGCAGGTTTGCTTTTAAAATTAAGAGAAGGGATTTTCAACCAGGGGATAAAGTGCTGAGAAAAGTCTTCCTACATACCAAGGAGAAGCAGTTCGGCAAGTTAGCTCCGACTTGGGAAGGACCCTATGTGGTCAGTGAAAAGCTTAAGCTTGGGACATACCAGCTCCAAGATAAGGATGGAAGGATTTTGAATCACCCCTGGAACATTGAACACCTCCGGTTATACTTGGAATGAAAAACTATGTAAATATTTACTTGTTTAAAATTTCATGTAAATATTTTGGGGCATACTCTTTCCTACCCTGGTGGCGCAGGGAGGTTTTAATGAGGTGTCTGGGCTTTTTAATAAAATTCGATGCCTTCTTAAAAAAATTCTGAGTGTTTTGATTGATTGTTTCTTTGAAATTTTTTGTGGCAGACCGGATTGAACTAATAAGAGTGATGACTACTTAAACATTTGTCATCGGAGAATTTCAACACTCTCACTTTAAAATACTTGTAAAATAACTAAGGGTTGTTTGAATGTTAGCCATCAAAGTTGAAAAACTATGAAACGATGCAAGAGTTGTGTAAAATAAAACTACCCATTGAAATATGTGAAATGCCTTGGCCATCCAAGGACTTTGAATTTTCAAACAAAAAGGTTTTATCTGGACAAGGGCCGGACACGATTACAAAAAGTGCCTTGGCCATCCAAGGACTTTGGTTCAAACACAAGAAATTAAAAGATAATTAATATTTTAAGACTGAGCTTTCTCAGATGGCCCAGCCTCACTTGGCTTCTTCTTAGGATCATTCTTTTCTTCATCTGGACTCTCTCCGGTCCGTTCATTTGCATCAGTTGTGTCATCCCAACCACTGGAATAATTCTTCTTATCACCATCCGCCATTGTATGGAATGGAATGTCCTCATACTCCACAAAACTCGCTAGATATCCCAGCGTCCTCTTCGGAAATTTCTCATGAAAAAGCAAGACCATATCTGACTTAACTTTGGCATACCTTTCCTCCTAAGAGTCTATCACCTCGTTGGTATAGGCATCAATCCTAGCTTGGATTGTTTTCTCTTGATCCTTTAACAAGTCAGCTTTTTCTTGTTCAGCCTTGGACACAGTATTTTCAAGCGAAATCTTATCATTAGTTAGGGTCTGAATGACGTTGTCTTTGGCCTTCATCTCCTCTTTTGAAGAATATAGGTTTTTCTCTAGGTCAGATTGCTTCAATTGGAGTTCTTTGACAACTCCCTCCGAAGTGGCCAGCTTGGTGGCCAAGTCCTCCTGACTTTTCTTCAACTCCTCATTTTCTCTCTTCAATGCCTCAGTATTTTGGTTGGCAGTAAGGAGGTCGCTAGATAATTTCTCTTTATCGGAGTTGAGTGTGTTGATGATGGCTGACTGATTTCGCACTTGCTTCTCCATGGTAAGCACCGGCTGGATATTTCTCAAAAGGTGTGGGTGACAATGTCTCTCTCACTTGAAACAGAAAAAGAGTTATCGTTGAAGGTAACCATATTAGACGAGCTTGGGGGAAGGTAAGGGCTGGCGAAATCATCATTTTCAAGGTCATTAAAATAAAGACCAATCCCTTGAAGCCCGCTGATGTCTACTCCATCGATATTGATATCCCCTCCGGCGCCCTCTCCGTGTGAAAATCACTTGGGATTTCCTCTGCTTGGGTTGGGTCTGTTGGATCAACCGGAGGAAAGGACTCCAGAGCCCGGAGAGACCCATGGAGTACTAATACCGATCGAGGAGGTGGAAACACATTGTTTGGAAGATGGGAAAAGTGTCAAGATAGGGTTCAAGATGCCACCTATGTTAAAAAATAAAATGTTGAAATTTCTGAAGAACCATCAACATGTTTTTTCTTGGTGCAATGCTGATGTTACTGGGGTTCCATCGGAAGTAATATCATATCACCTATCCGTCCGGAGAGATGTAGCTCCAGTGGTTCAGAAAAGAAGAGCTTTTTCCAAAGAAAAGGCTGATGTCATTGTACAAGAGGTTGACAGACTCACAAAGATTAGGCACATCAAGGAATCTCAATACCCTTTGTGGACTACCAATCCTGTCTTGGTGAAAAAGAAGAATGGCAAGTGGCGCATGTGCATTGATTTCACAGATCTCAATAGAGCTTGCCCAAAGAATGTCCTTCAAAAAGCAGACATCTCGAGCAGGATGACTAAGTGGTCAGTAGAGTTGGGGGACTTCGATATAGACTTTGCTCCCCGAACAGCAGTCAAAGCCCAAGCTGTGGCTGATTTTCTGGTTGAATTCCACTCCGACAGGGATTCAGAGCAAACTACTGACATAAAAGATAAAAAGGTATGGATCGTCCGAACAGATGGTGGATCTACCACTATGGGATGTGGTGCAGGGGTATGTTTAACTTCCCCATATGGAGACAAGATGTACCAGGCTATTTGTTTTGCTTTCAGGGCATCTAATAACGAGTCCGAATACGAAGCAGCTATAGTTGGGTTAAAGTTAGCCTACATTTGTGGGGCTAAGAGGGTCAAGCTGTTAAGTGACTCCCAACTACTCATCCACCATGCCCAAGGCCAATCTGAGGCAAAAAAAGAGCAACTTGTGAAGTATTTACTCCTCCTCAAAAATGAAGCGCTTAAGTTTAAAGATGTTATCTATGAGTACATTCCCCGGGCAGAAAATGAGCTAGCAGACTCATTGGCAACCATAGCATATACGGAGTCATATCCATGGATCCATGTGCTCGAAAGCCCCTCTATTCAACTTAGTAAGGGTAAAGAAGAGGAAATTTTTGAAATACAAGTGAAACAACCTCAAGACTGGAGGTTTCCTCTCTTGCAATATCTCTCTGATGGTGTTGTGCCTCCAGATAAGTCACTAGCCAGAACATTGAAACACAAGGCTCGTGGTTTCATCATATTGAGAGAAGTGTTGTACAAAAAGTCCTACAGTAAACCTCTCCTGCGTTGTTTGGGGGATGAAGAGTCACAAGTGGTCATCTCCGAATTATATGATGGTGAGGGATCAGCCCATTGTGAATTTAGAGCTTTAACAAGAAGAGTTTTACTCTCCGGTTACTATTGGCCATCAATCATGAAAGATGCTAAGGAATTGGTGAGGAGGTGTGACCCATGCCAGAGGTACATCAATGAAATTCATGTACCAGCCATTCCTTTAGAGTCAATTTCTGAGCCCATTCCCTTTGCTCGATGGGGATTGGATTTAGTAGGGCCTCTCCCTGTGGCGTCCGGAGGGCGCAAAACTATAATTGTGGCCATAGACTACTTCTCGAAGTGGATAGAAGCAGCCCCCCTGGCAGGGACAACATCAAAAGCTGTCATAAAATTCATTCTATCCAACATATGTTGCAGATTTGGTGTCCCACAGAAAATAACAACAGACAATGGGCCACAGTTCGACAATAGAGAAATGGAGAGCTTCTGTACCTCAAGGGGTATACAGCATTGTTTTTCTTCACCTTTCCACCCACAAGCAAATGGGCAAGTTGAAGTGGCTAATAGAACTATACTGTCTGGTTTAAAGAAGAATTTGGAAGGGGCTGCTGGGAAGTGGCCTAGTTATCTACAAGAGGTCTTGTGGGCCTACCGGACAACACCTGGGGCTGCAACACAAGAATCACCCTTCGCCTTGGTCTATGGGATGGATGCAGTAGCCCCCATAGAGAAGACCCTCCCTTCCTTTCGTGTTCACAACTTCTCCGAACACGCTAATGAGATGGCAATCAGAAGTCAACTTGATTTGATAAAAGAAAGACGGGTTAAAGCTCACCTTAGAGTTGCACACTATCAGGGCTTGATGAGGAGCAGGTTTGCTTCCAAAGTTAAAAGAAGAGATTTCCAACCAGGCGACAAAGTATTAAGGAAGGTCTTCTTACACACTAAAGAAAAGCTCTTCGGAAAGCTGGCCCCAACTTGAGAGGGTCCGTATATAGTTGTTGAAAGAATCAAGCCTGGAACTTATTGGTTGGAAGATAAAGATGGAAGAGTTCTAACTCATCCTTGGAATATTGAGCATCTCCGGATGTACTTGGAATAACACTTGTGTAAATATT
Source organism: Limnanthes douglasii subsp. nivea (assembly GCA_036936605.1). NCBI lineage: Eukaryota > Viridiplantae > Streptophyta > Magnoliopsida > Brassicales > Limnanthaceae > Limnanthes > Limnanthes douglasii. The sequence continues at coordinate 58,795,774 of JAUPFV010000001.1, read as the reverse complement.
TACTTGTTTAAACATCCATGTAAATATTTGGGGGCATACTCTTTCCTCCCTGGTGGCACGGGGATGTTTTAATGAGGTGTCCGGGCGGTTGAATAAAATTCGATGCCTTCTTAAAAAATTTCTAAGTATTTTTAAAGTTTTATCCCTTGTCATACTATCCGGACTGAAATATCTAAGGGCTATTTAAACTCTAGCCGGAGAATTTAAACACTCTCACAATGCAACAACTAAAGGCTACTTAAACTCTGGCTATCAAAGTTAAAACGAACAATGAAAGAAGATGATGGTTGTACAGAACAGAGATATTCATTGAAATAAACAACTTAAAATTGCCAGGGCCTTCCAAGGACTTTTAAATAGTCAAGATACAACACAAAAAAACCTGTTCGGTCGAGCACCGGACACCATTACAAAAAGAGTGCCTTGGCCTTCCAAGGACTTTAGTTTGAATAAAAAATAAACAAAGTAGATTGTAGGTTAAGGTTGAGCCTTTGAAAATGGCTCACCTTCATCTACCTTCTTGCCCTTAAAGTCGATTTTCCCTTCATCTACCTTCTTTCCGTTGGGATCATCTTCCTCCTTGTCTGGGCTCTCTCCGGTCCTCTCTTCATCATCCGATGAGGACGCACTGGAGACTCCATACTGATCCTCTTCGCCCATTGTATGATGTGGAAGGTCACCATCGTCTACATAAAGCCACAAGTCCCCTAGGTTCCTCTTCGGAAATTTTTCATGAAAGAGTAGAACCATGTCAGACCTCACCTTCTCAAGCAATAGCTCTTCGCTTTTAATCATCTGGTTGGCGTAGGCGTTGATCTTGGCTTGGATCATAGCCTCTTGATCCCTTAACAAAGTGGTTTTTTCTTCGGCAGCCTTGGACACTGCATTCTCAAGAGCAATCTTGTCAGTGGTCAAGTTGGTGATAATCTTGTCCTTTGCCTTGGTCTCTTCTTTTGAGGCAGTAAGATCTTTCTCCACACCGGACAGCTTCTCCCGGAGGTCTCTAATGGTTTCCTCTAGAGTGGCAACCTTTTTGGTGCTTTTCTCCAGATTCCTCTCCAGCTCCTCGTTTGCTTCCTTTAGCATGTCAGCATTGGCAGTAGCAATGCGAAGGTCTTCGGACAACTTTTCCTTCTCAGACTTAAGGTCTTTGATGATGTCTGCTTGACCCCGAACTTGTCTCTCCAGTGTAAGTACCGGCTGCACGTTGCTTAGCAAGGAGTGGGCTATGGTGTCCTTTTCACTAGAGACAATGAAAGTCTTACCATTGAAGTTGACCGTATTGGAGCTGCTCGGAGGAATGTAAGGCCCTGCAAATTCATCTCTAGGGAGGCTGAGGAAGTATTCACCAAGCTCACCTAGACCGGTGATGTCTACTCCATCGATGTTGAGATCTCCCCCCTCCACCTCATCGGTATGAAAGTCCCTTGGGATCTATTCGGCCTGCGTTGGGTCAAAAGGGTAAGCTTGGAAAGAAGGCTCCGGATCCCGGAGAGCAAGTTCATCTCCCTTTGAAGTCTTTTTCTTCTTGGCCTCCCGGTCTGCGCCTTCACCTCCTTGTTTGCGAATCCTCTTGGAAGCCCTTGGAGGTTTTGGGAGGTCTGCTTCCTGCCTTTCGGTCTCTTGCTCCACCACTTGCAAGAGAGCAGCATCGATTTGGCTCTGGGCCGGCCCCTCCGGGTCTGTTGGAGCATCCTTCTCAGCATCACTCGCCACCTTTTTGCCTCTCTTCTTGCCCTTCATTTTGCTTGGGGCTTTGGCCCGGCCTGGCAGGAAGAGTATCCCATCTGGTTCATGGGACCTCTTAAGCACAGTGTCCGCAGAATGCTGGGTGGTGAGCTCCTCCCAAGTCAGGTCTCTCCGACCTGTGGTGTTCCACGGGTGAGACCTTGCCAAGTTTCCACTGGTGAAGGCAGCGTGGAATCGGTTCCCCCATTCCTCAGCAGCCCATGCATTGATCCTGCCACAGGTAACATGTCCGGCCTTCAAGTAATCACCGAACTCCTTAGGCAGTTCTGTTAAGACAAAAGAGAGACCAGTTAATTTAAACCAACTTAAAGAAGGAAGAAGTGGACAAAGATTTAAAGTGGGAAACTTACGGTCACTCCTCCACCTGTTTCTGAGGAGGCTTGGGTTCTCTCCGGACTTGATCTTCTTTCCGTTTTCCCAAGCGCCACTGACGAACAAAAACTGGCTCCTTCATTTACTCTCAGACTCCAATAGATCATTAACAGCTTTGAAACTGTCCCCCATATTGAAGTGGTAGAAGGGGAATTGGTGATGTTTGCAAAGGTTGGCCACTGTTGCAAACTCTTCCATAGAAAGAGGGATCCCGGACAGCCTTGATGCCATGATGCATGACATCAAAGTATACCAACCGTTGGGGCTCAGCTGGCTCGGACAGAGTTTGATCAGATGAAAATATCTGACAATCTCTGGGTCCAATGGTAATCTGAGTCCCCAATTAAATAGCTCCGTGAAGATGACTATTTCGTTCAGCTTGCAATCCATAGGAGTTTCAGGATCTATGGGAATCCTTATCTTCACGTTTTCTGGGATCCTCCATTTCGTGCGCATTCGACCCAGGTCAGCCGTATGGATGAATGCATACTTGGTCTTCTGTAAGGCCAAGAGGTATTTAAGTTCGACCCTGTGAAAAACAAGGCCCTACCTTCCCTTCAAGACACTCCGGCAGCTCTGGATGCCTTAAGCACAGTTTTTCTTTGCCTTTATCTTTTTTGGCAGCAGCAGTATTACTAGTCTGGCCGGAGGACTCAGACTCGAAAGGGACTTCTTCAGCAGAGTCCTCCATTCTTTCCTCAATTATCGTTGGAGGAATATCAGTGGTAGTGGTCCGGGGAGGATTCAAGCTTGGCTCAGCCTGGCTTCCGGACTGCTGGCCTTCAGTGTTTCCTTGACTTCTAGTCTCAGGCTGGGGCTTTGAGGCAGAGGTCTCTCTTCGAAGTGCTGGGCTGCTAGCCTCCGGACCAGGTAGTCTTTCCCGGGGAGCTCTGATAGGCACTCCAGACCCAGAGCTGCTATTTTTTGCCCCCGATTTTGAGGGAGTGTTCTTATAGGCTTGCCCCTTAACCAGCTGGCTTGTCCTCTTAACAACCAGTTTCTCCGGAGAGTGCTCTGTGTTTGATCCCATTGCGAGAAAAGGAGAAGGTTTTCTAAAACTAGTGGCTGTAACTCCTGGCTCGACAGTAGGCACTGAATCCTGAACTGAGGAACCAGAGACTATGGGGGAGAGAGTGGATTGAAATAGTTTCTTGGGCTTAGTACCTTTAGAAGAGGACGAGCCTCGATCTGACTCTGTAGCAGAGGAGATTGGTCTGTCAACAGGCGAGGTAGGTAACCCTGCTGCGATTCGTCTTTCCTTCTCAACTTTTTGTGCCTTCTCCAACTCAAAAAGGTTTAGCCACCCGCCTTTGATCAATGCAGTCCTTGCTGTAAACATAAACTACCAAGAAAATCTTTGCTTTAGAGAGAGAAAGCTCTAAGTAAATATGCAGAGTAAATATGAAAGAGATAGTAAAACAGTAGAAAGTGAGTCTGAATTTATAGTAAATCTGAAAAAGGGAGTTGATTCCTAGGAGAATTCGAAAAGTTTGGCAATGATTAAAAGACGGCGCTGATGTCACCATCTGTAATTAAAGAGGTAGTTTTTCGAAGAAGGTGGGTTCGAAATTCAAGGTGAAAAAACGGCTGAAGCAACCAATCAGGATGTGACACGTGTCCCACGAACTCTGGCAAAAACCGTTTTGAATTCGTGAAGCTTTATCTGTCCGGAGAAATTCTTAGACCTGTCCGGATTAGGACTACCCCTGAAGTCGGACTGTTTTTCAGGTCTTTGACAAGAATACTTGCTCAAACACCTAAAAAAGGGGCTCCTGATGAGTCTGAATTCAGCATGCTCCCCGGACACGGACAGATCAGTCCAAAGCCTCCGGATCGGACAGATCACATGAACCGGACAGATCACTTTGAACACTATGACCATAGGACTGTTCGAACTATGACAAAAGTACTAAAAAACCTAAACACTTCTTGACTAAGCTACTTGCTCTCCTACTTAGAGCTCATGGGTCTTTGAACATGACCCGGGTCCATTAAACATGACCCGAAAGCCCATAAGGGCCCAAACCTCAGGGTATAAATACCCAACCACCTGCATTAACTACGATATATGAGAATTAACTGCTACCAAGCTGCTTAATTATCTCTCTACTCTCTACCCTAAACACTTAAACACCCACACACCACCATAAAACACCAACTGAAATTACCAACCTACCCTCAGGCAGTTATTATCCTCACCAACACCAGCTTTAATTTTCCTCTCATTCTCCTAGGCACCACTGATGAACAAAAATTGAGTCTTCCAGCTTTTCTCCGACTCAAGTAAGTCATCCACCGCCTTATAATTATCGCCCATATTAAAATGATAGAAGGGGATGAGATGGTTCCTGCAAAGACTGGCCACAACAGCAAACTGCTCCATCGGAAGAGGGATTCCGGTGAGCCTGGAGGCCATAATACAGGCCATGAGCGTATACCAAGCGTTAGGGCCCAATTGGCTTGGGCAGAGCTTTATGAGATAGAAGTATCTGACGATCTCCGGATCTAAGGGAAGCCTAAGCCCCCAGTTGAATAGCTCAGTGAAGAAAACTATCTCACTAAGCTTACAATCCATCGGTGTCTCCGGATCCACCGGTATCCTCACTTTAACGTTCTCAGGGATCCCACACTTTGTTCGGATCCGACCCAGTTCGGCTGTATGAATAAAAGCATAATTGATCTTCTGCATAGCTAGTAGGTACTTTACACTCACCTTGTGGAAGAAAGGTCCCACTTTTCCCACAAGGCACTCCGGCAGATCAGGGTGTTTTAAACATAGTTTCGTCTTTCCTTTGTCCTTCTTGACAGCAGCAGCCTCACTTGTTTTCCCGGAGACGTCAGTCTCAAAAGGGGCTTCTTCGATACTGTCTTCCATTATATCTTCCATTACCATTGAAGGATTATCAGTTATTCTTGGAGAGAAGAGCTAGTGGTTGGCTCAGTAGGCCCTCCGGATGGTTGGGCATTACTTTCCTCTTGTGGTCTGGAGTCCGGCTGGGGCTTAGATCCGGAGGTCTCTTTCCGAAGGCTTGAAATGGTTGTCTACGGACCGGACAGCTTGTTCGTGTGAATTTTTATGGGTGTTTCTGACCCTGTAGTTTTACTCTTAGCCCTACACTTAGAAGGCGTGGATTTTGGAGGTTTAGGTTGTGCAGTGGCAGCCTGCCCTTTCACTAAACGACCCCTTCGTCGATCTACGAGCTTCTCTGGGGAGATGTCAGCATCTGATCCCATGGCGATGAATGGGGAAGGTTTTTTAGTGCTAGTAACTGCCTGCTCTGGTTCAACGACAGGCTCTGATTCCCGGACCGATGAGCCCGAAACGATTGGTGAAAGAATGGGCTGGAATAATCTTCTGGGTTTAGAACTTTTGGCAGAAGACGAACCCCGATCAGGTTCTGAACTTGGTGTTTCAGATTTGTCGATAGGAGAAAAAGGGAGGCCTGCAGCAATGCACCTTTCTCGTTCGACTTTTTGAGCTTTTTCTAACTCCGACAAGTTGAGCCACCCACCTTTTACCAGGGCGTTTCTTGCTGTGAACATAAACTTACACCAAAAAAAAGGTTTTTTGAGAGGTAAAAGCTTTGAAGATTAACATAGTAGAGATAATGAAGATGGTAAAATAGTGAGAAGTGGACTAATTTATACTAAAAAGACAAAAGATGCGTTGATACCTAGGAGAAGACGAAAAGATGGGAGTAATGATTAAAGACGGCGCTGATGTCATCAACATTAATTGAAGAGGTTACTTTTTGAAGTGAGTGGGAGTGCCATTCTAAGAGAAAAACGGCCGGTGAGGCAAATTAGAGAAGGACACGTGTCCCACGATCTCTGGCAAAACCGTTCAGTTTCTAGGAGTTTCACCAATCTGAATATGGCCGTTACATAATTCAAAATCTGTCTGGACGTAAGTACAGGTACACATGAATTATTTTTTAGGTCTTTCCAAAATCCTTTGAACATAACCTAAAAAAGGGGCTACTGATGAGTCCGGATTTTCTCACCACTCACTGTGGGAACCGGACAGGGGAAATTCGGACAAAAGCCACCCACTGAACCATCCGAACAGGACAAATGTATTAAAAACTAAATCACGTCATGACTAAGCTAATTACCTACCTGCTTAATAACTAATGGTTTTTTGAACTCGACCTAAATTCATAAGTATGACCCGAAAGCCCATGTGGCCCATAATTAAGGGTATAAATACCCAACCACTTTCATTAATGAGGGTAATGAACATTTAATACAACCAGACAGCTCAAATCTCTCACTAGAAACTACACCAATATTAAATACCCTTGAAATATTACAAAACAACTGACTAAATTACCCTCAGACCGAAATTATCCTCACCAGATTTATTTTTCCCTCATCAAGAATAACTTATTTGGTTCATCAATATGAATATGTTTGGTTCGAATGAGATAAACATAGATTACCTTCTTAACAATGATCACATATTATTTAATAATTTTATGTTTATCTCGCATAGCCTCGGAAATGGAATGTGTAATGTGGTTTAGATTATATTATTATCTTTTCACATGTTTAAAATTTATAAAAATATTGTAACTCCAAATATAACATAAAATTTTATATGATTTATTTTTCATGTCTATATATTTATAAATTTTGTTTAAGTTTATATATTCTTAAAAACTTCTTTCCTCGTTTTCAAAGATTCAATAGTTTAATTTTATTTTAAATATTTTATGATTATATTTGATTGGTGTTGAAATATATTGGTAATATTATTATTTTTACAAAAATAGATATCATTTACTATTATTCAAATCATATACAAATTTTTAAGGGTTATGTACCATTTAAGATCTAAAAGCAATACGTTTATCCATTTAAGACCCATATTTTCATGCATTTCTGAGAAAGACCAATTTCACTCAAATATTTATCATCTAAGACCCAATAGTACCTAAATATCCTTACTTAATTATATAAAATCTTCTATGTTTTTATTTTAGAGTTTTCCCCTAGTGTTTTTTTATTTCTCTCTCTCTTTTATTACGTGAAACGAACAATACCCTAATATTATAGATGAAGATTTAATTGTCCATTCGATTTCTTGTTTTTCTTTTGTTTCGTATAATTTTGATTGTGTTTTTACTTGATTTTGAAGTTTGATTTTGGATATCTATTTAGATAAGTCGATTTGGTGTTTAGGTAACTTGATTTTTTATTTCAAAATAGGTAACTCTTGATCTGTTTTCTTTGTGATTTTTGGTATTCTTCTAGTATTACGTTGCTGATATAGTATAATTGTTGTATTTCAATAAGGTTTTTATTAATTTGAGCGTGTTTGAAGGTTGGTCGGAATAGTACTAGTGCTACTAATGTCATATGTCAAAGATTGATGACATCACCTATCAATTAGTACTGGTCAGTTCGGATGTTAGAATGGTTGGTGTCATTATTGTTAACAAAGGAACAAAATAAAGAAAGAGGAAAACGGCTAGGGTTTCTCATTATTAGAAAGTGAGTGTATTACATAGAGTATAAAGCTATTATATAGATAAACTATATGGGCTAATGGGCTGAGGCCTTATATCTCTAACACCCTCTCTCAAACTCGCAATGCTTATTCTTGCATTAAGAGTTTGTTACACAAAATAAAAAATAAAATCAAAACAAAACGCCAAAATCGAAATCATTTCTCCAAACTCCAATCTCCAATCTCCAAACTCCAATCTTCAAGCTCCAATCTTCAAACTCCAATCTAAATCTAAACACCAAACGAAGCCAAACAAATCCAAACAAAGCCAAACAAATCCAAAACAAAGCTAAACAAATCTAAAACAAAGCCAAACAAATCCAAACGAATCCAAACCAATCCAAACCAAGCCAAACAAATCCAAACCAAGCCAAACCAAGCCAAACAAATCCACACGAAGCCAAAATGAATCCAAACAACTTCAAAATAAGCTAAACTAAATCTATAAACGAAGAACGGCATCTAAACACCAAAACGAAATCTAAACGAAATCTCAATGCCAAATACCCAAACAAATCCAATCTCAAATCTAATTTCCGATCAATATTTTTTTAACTAATTCAAGAAATATAGCTCTCCCAATATAAGACCTATCCCAATCACTTTCATCACTTTTGATCCTGTGTGAGATATTGACATAGACATAACAGCAGGATTAGAAGTAAGAAACTGTTTAAAAGATTCTAGAATCTGAGGGTCCATTTCAGAGGGTGGTGTGGTGCTATCAGGATCTTCTAAAGATGCAGCATCAGCAGTAAACTGTGGGGGACGAAATAGAGGACGAAATTGTTTTTTTTTCTCAGTAGTGGGCATTGTGATTTCCAATGTTTCTTACTTTTACAAAAAGCGCACTCATCAAATGCAACTCTTGCTCCATTGGGTGTAAATCTAGACTGGTTTGAAGCAGAAGATCGTTGGTTTGGAACAACAAACACACTATGAACATTGGTTTTGGACCCCTTTTCAATATGAGTTTTTAGTCGTGTTTCTTCAGCAATGAGTTTATGGACAACTGAATCAACCGACAGAAGAGGAGATCTATGAAGAATAGTTCATCGCAATCCTTCGAAATCGGAGCGTAGGGCAATCAAAAATTGAACCAATCTTTGCTCTTCTCTGCGAGCAATATAAGGTTTGCATGCTTTCAGTTCTGCAGACTCTGTAAGAGCTAATTGATCCCATAAATCAGACATAGCAGCATAAAAATCAGAAATAAGCAAATCATTTTGCTGTAAGGAGCGGGTGTTAAATTCTAATTGATACTGTCTAGCAAAATTAGACTGCGTATACAGTCTTTCTAAATGATCCCAAACCTTTTTTGCAGTGTCGTATTTGGCCAACTGAGTACCGATTGACTGGGTTACAGAATTTTTGATCCAAGTGATGATCTTCGCATTATCAGTTTCCCACGTGTCAAGCAATGTAGCATAGTTCTCACTACTATGTGTATTAGAAGGTTGAAGTTTTGTACCTGAAACATATCCCCACATGTGTTTGCCACGAAGAAAGTTTTTCATAACATAGCTCCAATAAGAGTAGTTTTTTCCATTGAGCTGAGTTCCAATCGACTGCACAGAGTCGTCCTTTCCTGTCATTCTCTCCATAAAGAATATATCCTAATCAAACAACAGAATTCAACAATGCAATTTTACCACTATTTCAACAAACCAAATTTATCGGACATAACTTTTCTTTGCCAAACAATAGTTTTATGTAATTTCGATTCCTTCTAAGCCCCAATTCCACCGATAAATTACACTTACAATTTTATCAATCGGATCTAATACGAAATCAAATACCTGATAATTTTATCAATCAGATCTAATACGAAAACAAATACCTGATAAATCTACGAAATAGAAGATTGTTACATTTACGCGATCAGTTTACTTCTGGCTCTGATACCATGTTAACAAAGGAACAAAATAAAGAAAGAGGAAAACGGCTCTGATACCATGTTTACATAGAATATAAAGCTATTATATAAATAAACTATATGGGCTAATGGACTTAGGCCTTATATCTCTAACAATTATATCTCGGTTTTTTGTGGAAATATATTATTAGAAAAACAATGAAAAAGTATGGTGCTAACCGTAGCGAGCATGAGTGTTGGATAGAACGCGGAGACAAAAACGAAAGCTTTATTGGATTTTAGAAAGAGAAAAAAAAGCACAAAAAAAAGCATCGGAAACTTATAATTTCTCTCATTGACATAAAAAACTGACGTTGGATTGAGAGTTTCTTTATAATATAATTTTTTCCATACGACATCCATTACATAGATATTTAAAAAATCAATAAAAATGCATTAAATCTTATGTTTTGGTAATTAATATTTTTTATAAATATTATGACTTTGTGATTTCAAAATGAATAATTATTTTATATATTATAATTGTAAAGAATTATTCGACATATTACCTAAAAGTGTACCAAATTAATCTAAATTTCCGCAAACTGCCGAAAACTTTAATAATATGATTTCTCAATATTTTTTAATATATTTTTTGTTTGGTTTCGCTGTTGTAATCCTAGTTACTTACTAATATAATTAAAAACTACGGCGATTATTTAAGATTAAATAAATTAATTTTATAGATAATCTCAGACCGACATGAATATGAACATTATTTCAAAAAATATATCGGAATAAAAAAATGGCATATTTATTGGATGAAGACACAAAAGTGTTGGAAATAAATTCAAAAGTGTTGGAGAGTGTGGATAAAATAGTGAGTCTTGCCACCGTACCTTTAAAAGCTGGCTATACCTTAACATTGAGTACCCGACGTGATTCTGTGTGCCTTTTGAAAACTCCAAACGCTTATCTTTATCCTTCATCTTTAAGACTTCTCTCGACCAACTTGAATTACTTCTATGCCTATGCTCAACTTGCTTTTAACTATTTGAACACAAATTGCTTCTGCCGCTTGATTTTCTGAACCTGGTGGAGCTTTTTATCCCTATACGGACTAAATTACCCCTTCCTAATAAGTTTTTATGTTTAATTTTTTATATATTAAGTATTATACTATAAATAAATACTTATAGTTGATGTGAAAAATTTTGAGTAGATACTTTATTAAAAGAATAATTACTTTAATGAAGTTAAGGATAATAAAATTAATAATAATTATTAGAAAAATAGAATTAACAACAAATAATTTATTAAAGTTGTTTTATTTTTATTTATAGAGTTTATAATTATTAAAATATTAAAATATCAAAAACAAATAAATAACAATATTAAAGCAAAGATATTTGGTTTTTATTTTTCGAAACTTTACATATAATCTATAGTAATAATTATTCTGCTAAATTTTTAAAATTTTTAAGACTTATTTATTCAAATTTATCATAGTTGAACTGTTATTTAGAGACGTCTCCGATCTGGTTTGTATTTAAATGTCCATATCTCATTAAAATCTTTCGCCGGTCGAACTTCATTTAAAAACAAAAAAAATATTTTTAAAGAAAATAGTTGTACTAACATTTTAAAGATTGTTATGATATATCCTAATTTTTACTTACTAATTTTTTTTTATTTGCTTCAAATTATTTCAATTCTTTAACAAATATCGTTGGTGAATGATAAAGTTTAACTAACTAAGACGAGCTTGAATGTTGATATTTCTTTGAGAGCTTCAAGTAGCTTGCGGGTGTTGTTATTTTGCGTTCAGCCGAACTTTTTGTAATGGTATTCCAATAATCTCCCTAGCTCTTGTTGAAAAATGAGAGAATGACTATTGTAACTATTTTGTTTACTTTGAGAATTATTTACGCCTGATGATATTTAGTTTTAGCTTCCGCCAAAAGTGTTTTTAAAATTACGGTTGAAGAGTGAAAAAAATGCTGAATAAGACGTGTGAATGTCTCCGGCTCTTTTAATCGACCGAAGTATACATCTTCTCTTTTTTGTTTTGACTGAAGTTATATGGATATAAATGTGTTTTAAAACAAAAAATTGCATGTGGGTTGTATTTATTTTTATGCTTTTCGAGGTAAAGTTTATAAATCTATAGGGTTTATTATTGTTTTATTGACCAGTGCGCAGGTTGTTATAATAAACTTACATGTGGATGAAAGTCTTTTATTTTAAGCGGACGCATGCCCTTTTTCATTTCCTTGATCTTGACCTTCCATATTTTTTTCAATCTTGGTCGTTTATCATGTAAAAGAATTCAAACCATATAAATCTGAAAAATAAATAAAAGCTTGAAGTTTTTCTAACTTTGGGTATAAATACCCTTCTTTGTTTCGTTCATTTTTTTTTATTCAAAATTCCATTTATCTTCGTGTATCACCTTCTTGGTTTTATTTATTATTTTATCTTTTTATTTTTCATGTTATAATAATTTAGTTTGTTCTTATAAATGGGTAATAAATGTGAATACATTGATTTATAGGACAATGAGAATAATAACGATAGTGGTTTATTTAAAGTTTTTTTTTTCTAGTCAATCTCAACAAGAAGAAATTATCAAAATTATTCGCATAACTCAGTAATCACACCAGAGAAGAAAGTTGTAGTGAATAGTGAGAAATCAAATCTCTTAAGATTGTTTCTCTAAAAGTTGTTTGTCTTACTTCTTTTATTATTGACAATATGAGTATATATTCAGCCATAGGTAGTTACATTAATACATTAGAAGTTGAAGATGACTATTTAAATGATCTATATGTGAAGAATTTTATTTAACATCCATATCGATATACCATTAACGATCAATTTATAAAGAAACTCATTGATTAGGCGATTCATAATGATTTATCCATTTGATTTCTTATAGTTGAGGAAATATTTTTTGACACTCGTGAATGTGCGGTTGTTTTATATAACCACTTTATTGATCATGGTATTCAATTTTCTCTTACTTTAGGTTTTCTCAAGTTCTTTCAATTTATTAGAATTTCCCATAGCCAGCTCGTTCCCGATTTTTAGAGTCTCTTATTGTTAACCATAATTTGTCACATAAAGTTTTTCAACACTTCTTTGTGAATAGAATTCTTATTGTTGTCAAAGTATCTTGCCAAAATAAGAATATTTTTTGTAATTATTTATGGACTCATATTATAAAAAAATTAATGACATTATAACCTATAACAGAGTATGAAATGATATATTTGTATTTGTCTCCCGAATTATGAGACTAAATATGGTCAAGCAGTTCCTCATATAAAACAAACTTGTGTCTCAAATGGCAAGCTCATATCTTCTATGCAAAAGTTTATTGTATGTGTTTGATTGAGGTGATCTTGTTGGTCATTCTTAGCTTCATTTTTTATGATGTTTTTGGTTCGTAACATGAAGAATCGTTCTCGTAGGAAATATACTAGCCTAGTATAAAAAACTTCAAAATATCCCATTTATACTTTTCTATTATAGTACCTGAAGAGTGTGTTTGTAAAGAGTTATGGTCGAGTATTTTTATTTGAGGTAGCTTTTCGGTTATTAGTTCCCTTAAGAAGGACAATTTAGAAGCACGTTAATCTTTGTAAAGGATTTGGAAAGATAATCCATAAGGAAGCAGATTACAAAGAAACAACCTCTAAAACAAAATATTGGGGATGCATTTCTCCAATGAGAAAATTGTATAGCATGTCAAAAACGTTAGCTCAAAAACTTTATTTGTGGTATATATTGTTAGCAAAAAAACCAAAGCAGAGACTCGTGTTGCTTGTAAAACTATTATAGTGGGTGTTATTGTCTTATACAATAAAAAAGAATTATATCATAGTATTTTTGAACATGAGGTCGGGGATGAAGAAGTTGATACGTCATTAATCAAAGAGCGAAAACCTCGGTGACCACAAGTAATGTTTATGATAGTATTAACATTACAAATAAAGATAATTTAATATTCAAAAATGAAATTGGCATACCTCTTGGTCTCATAGTTGAGCATCAAAGTAGTTTTACTATGGGTTCTTCTCCAATTTCTGAACATGATTCTGTCTTAAAGCATGTTATTAAGATATGTTTCAAATGCTTCAACTCTTGTAAATTCTCTTCCAAAATATATTTCTACGAAATATGTAGCTCTACGTGAATATGTACATAGAAGGACGAGAGAACTATCTCTTGAAGTCTTGAATCTAATACATGAAGCGAGATTCAGTATTTTTGAACCATGAAACGCTCGGTTTCACTATAAATAAGAACCAAAACACCAACAATAGTTATTAATATTGACATAATAGAAGTAAGTGGATCAATAAAGTAGCCGAACCCAAAATAAAATTCAGTATTTATGGTCCAAGACCATACATATTGATGGTTATAAATTCTAGTGATAAATACTGATAACTCTCAGATGGGGTATTAGAACGGAAAAATTCATTAGATAATGAACTATTGGTTCCAAGCCATCTCTGGCGATGACTTATCCAAACTTGTTAAATATGAGCATCTTATCTCACTGTCCTTCCAATGAAAATGTTATATTTGAAGGTTATACACCAAAATGACTCATTAATTTTAATGTGAAAGTTAAAGAGGCTCTACTAGAGGTTAACCTAAAGCCTGATTTTAAATCCATGACATATAATGCAATAGTTAAAGCTAAAAGGAAGTATAAGAGAGACCATGATGATTATTTTTATCTTAAATAACAACAACATAAGGCCACATATATTGTCTAAGGTTATATGGTCTTCATCTATTAAAAATATGTTTCTTCTTGATAATACAACTATTTTTTTAGTTTCCAAGGCAACTGGTGTTGTAGTAGATGATTATGCAGACTTGATAGTTAATTTGGTTGCTAATTCAATTAACCAAGAGTTTAGGATGGACGAGGATGTATTTATCATGACTGGAGCTTGTGTTAACTCAACAATGGCTCCATATCCTTCTTTCATCATTGTTGATAATGCTTCAAAGTCTTTCCAAACTATTATAGATGTATATGTTGTTGCTTAATGATACCATGATTGTGGACCCAAACACTGGCTTATCCAAAATGAGTGCCTTTTCATTTGAGATTGCTCGGACAACATATTCTACTCTCTTTTTTCATGGAACAAATTTATGAGATATTGACTCAATTTTCCATTTTAACCATCCAGAAGATGCTTCAAACCCACTTTTTCTATGGACTTGGCTAAAAGGCAATTAAGTTTAGGATTTAATGTATAATAAAGAAAATATTTTTTTCTCCTTACCTCTTTCTTATGCTCTTAGTACATAAACTGATTATTTTTTGGATATTTGCTACCAAATGTTTATAGGATATTCTAAATGGATTGACCATGTATCATGAGTCAAATATTAATCTTGTAACTTATATTTCTGATCTTCATGAAATTCTTGATGATTTTGTAGAACCTTAAAATAAAAATATTCAATGAAAGTGACTTTTGAGGCTAAGATTGAAAATGAAATATATGTAAAGACTGATTTTGATAGGTTACAAGAAAGATAAAAGCCTTTAAGGCTTGAACTGCATTCCAAACAAGGTAGTTTACTTTTTGTATGTAAAGAGAAATTAACTTTTAAGGTTAAACTATTTGTTCTTGATGATCTTTGGTCGTATATTGACAAAAAGCTCATTGATACCAAGGCCAAAGCCAGGGTTGTAAATGAGAGTTATATGAGAAATTGAATAATTTAAGTTGAAAAATGATTCACTTCATGAATTTTACTTGGTGAACGTCATGTTGTCACTCAAGATTTTATTACGTGTAAGGTATGAATTATTGAATCGAATCTTGTAGCCGTTGTGGAGGCTCAACCCAGATTAATCCTAGATTTACACAAATAATACCCCAATATAAATTTAGATTGCTTATGGTATTATGTTCCTGAAAGTAAACGAGGTGCTTATATTTACGACCTTTTTGAAAGTATTGAAACAAGGAAAATAATGAACAATAAGAAACAATGTTTTAAGAACTTTGTGAATGAAGTTGTGTTTGAAAATATATATTTGGAACTAGTAATGTTCAAGTTGTTAAATTTACGACTGATATTGTTGAAGGTATCCATGCCAATCAACTAATATTGTGACAGAAAATACCTAGCCAAAGATGTTTTTGCTTCTACAAATAATGTTCATACTTAATATTTTATTATTCTATTTTTTTGTATAATTTTGAAACATATTGATGTATTTTTTGGATTTATGTTTGTTCTAAAAAAATTATTTTGTTTTGGATTATTATTTTGTTATAATTTTATTAAACATTTAACATTCTTTATTTATTCTATTGACTGATAAATTTCAATATGCCAAGACTTTATTTTTGAATATTTGTGTTATTTTCTTTTAATTTTCTAGAAATATTTAGACATATTGAATGTGCATGACTCTCATTAGGTTTTTCTCCTCTTTTATATTTTTGAAGCAGTTGAAGCTTGTTTTTTAGTTTAAGGGTTTCTTTTTAATCACCTGAGACCTATTATTATTATTCTAAAACTTTATAAAGCCTTCGGTGTTCATGCTCGAACACTTTATTGTCTAATGATTATTTGTAATCATATGAGACTTGTGTTTTTATCTTTATAAATATATATATATATATATATTTATATATTTATATATTTATATATTTATAAAGTTTTCATAGTTTCTGGTGAAATTTCCTTTTTGGCATGTTGGCTTTTGTGCTTAGGATTATGTTTATGCTTAAACGTATGAAGTAAACTTATTCTTTGGCAAGAAAAATATTTTATTAATGTAACATGTCTTTTTAGAAACCTTTTTGCGCCACCGAGATAGGAAAAAGTACGTCCCCGTGGTTTAATTGATATATTTTACACGTGGTAGTAAGTTACAAACTTGAGTCTTAAATACCATCATAGAGTTTCAATTGTTTTATATTCCATGGCTGTCGAACTTGGTTTTCTTATTCATCAATTAGTATGTAACTTATTGGCTTCTTTTTGGCTTTGATTGTGAAAATACCCTCCCGATTTGGAGCTAATTTGTCAAGCTTATTTTCTTTAGTGTGAAGGAAAATTATTTATAACTTATATAATGGTTCAAAACTCATGAACTACACTTTGGGATTTATATATTTCTTATTAATTTATTGTAATATTCTAGGTGAATATGTGCTTTAAATATTGTTCTTCAATTACATATACCTCATAATTTGGGGTATGCACTTTACTTATTTCATCATACATTATAATCTTTTGAGATGACATACATATTTAAGTTAATATTATTGTCATTATTCGATATCCAATGATAATGATGTTTAGTTTGTAACAGTTCTATGTGTGGTTTATTATAATCATAAGAAATATTGTAGGAACCCCAACCATGTTTCAGATGCTCCCACTACCATCTTCTTGATTCCCTCTATTATTATGTTGGTTACTTCAAATTGGTAATTGGCTTGTAGAAAATAAGAAAGATAAAAGATTTTATTTATTCCTTGTTGAGTGTAGAACCTTGTAATTTTATCATTATGGAAACGGGTTCCATTATCTGCAGTAATGAACCTTGAGATCCTAAACCCGTAACACATGTTATTTTTAAGAAATATATTATCTCATATGTCGAGATATTACTTAGTGGTTGTGTTTCTTCTCACTTTGAGAAGTAACCAATGACAAACCAATATAAAATTTCTGTCGTCTGAAGCTATTGTTACATGTCCTACAATATCTAAACCCATTTATCAAATAAGGTTGCTTTGATTATGATTTCTATTAGTCTTATTATGACTTGTATAAGGTTAGAAAATCGTTAACATGTGTCACATTGCCTTGTGTCTTTCATTGTTGTTGGCTAATAATAGCCTTATAAGAGGATTCTTTGGTAAAAAAAACCTTATATCCACGGTGAGCACTTCATTTTCCATTGTGTAGTTATACCCCAACGAAAGCTGATTCATATGTGCCTAAGCACCAAATTCGTTTCTTAATTAGCCGCCTCTTGTACAGTTTCTCCGAAGTATAGATGAGTCTTGTTGATTTCATATTTATCTTTCTTGTTTCTCATTTAATATGGGGAGCATACCTTCACTGAGTTACTTTTTTATTATAGTTCTCAAATATTTTCTTGTTTTTTCTCCTTCTATTAACATTGGTCATGTTGACATAAATATAGATAGGAAACGGTTTAGTAATGTGATAGATAGATTTTCTTGAAGGATTTTTCATTAGGCTGAAGATATGCAGGCCGAAGATGCGATTGCATCAACAACTGAAATCTCAAATCTCAGACTTGTTTCAGTTTCATATACTTGAACTAAGAAACTAATCATTGTTAATATTTCAAGTACCGAACAATGTTCTCTTTTTTTCTTCAGTTTCCCCAATGTCTAGTTAACAATATTGATGGTCGGTGCAGAGTTATACTCTTCTAGCTCCGTATATATTTTCTATGCTAAATTCTGCGATTATGGCTTCATGTTTGGTTTCGTTATCATACGATGGACTTCCAAAATAGATTGATTAATTTTAGATATCATCTATATGAGATTTAATATGGACTCTTTCTCACGGTCTTGATTTTTTATTCTTTTATTAATTCTAACCCTCAAAGTATCTTCAGACTGGTAACTTAGAAGCACCGATCTTTTAGACTGGAACTCCATTAAAATTCTGCCAAAGTTTGGGCTTTGACTATCGTTCGTTTTGGAATCAAATTGGATATGTTAATCCTTTAATTTTACAGGCTATTTGGTCAATCTTCTTGATACATCATGCTTTTGCAACACATTTATCAAAGCAAATGAAATTCTAAATATTGTTGTATATTCTTAGAAACATGGTCTCATTTTCTTAGTTGTAACTATTAATGCTAACTCAAGTTTCTATAGTTGTAAATATTTAGTTTCATCTGGTAAAATAGATTTACTTACATAATAAATAATTTTATAGTTTATTTTTTCCTCCCTGATCGAAACTACACTAACAATATAATCTGAGACTACAAGATACAAATATAAGAATTCTCATGGTTAGGATTCTGGTAACATTTTTGGATAAGTCAAGAGTTGTTTGTATTATTGAATACTTCATTACATATTAAGGTCCATTCAAACTTCATGCTGATCTTAGAATTTGGAAAAAATGTTGAAAATTGTCTAAAGATTTTGACAAAAATATGTTAAGTGCTACTAATCTTCCAATCAAAATTTGAACTTTTTTTTCATTCCTTGGTGGCTCCATTACTACTAGATTTATAATTTGTGTGGAAAATATTTTTTGATTCATCTTTTGCTTACTATATAGCCGAACTTTATCGGAATTTCACTCACTATATAGCCTAAGGTTGAAACTTTTTCAAGATGATTTTGAAAAAACTTATTAAGGGTTATTAGTCTTCCAATCAAGATTTGAAATTACTTTGATTCTTTGGTGCCTTCATTGCTGCTAGATTTTGTAAGTTGTGGTGATGATAATTATCGCCTGAGGGTAGGCTTGTAATTTGTTTGGTGTTTAATAGTAGTATGTGAGTGTTTTATTTTTAGTGTAGAGAGTAGAGAGATAATTAAGCTGGCTGGTAGTAGTTAATTCTCATTACCCACACTTAATGCAGGTGGTTGGGTATTTATACCCTCATGTTTGGGCCCTTATGGGCTTTCGGGTTATGTTAAATGGACCCGGGTCATGTTTAAAGACCCATGAGCTCTAAGTAGGAGAGCAAGTGCCTTAGTCAAGTAGTGTTTAGGTTTTTTAGTACTTTTGTCATAGTTCGAACAGTCCTTTAGGCTAAGTGTTCGAAGTGATCTGTCCGGTCCGGAGAGCTTGGACCGATCTGTCCTTGTCCGGGGAGCATGCAGAATCAAGTTATATGGTATATGTTTTGATTTCTCTTAATTAAGTTTGAGGTTGAATCTTATGAGATTTACAAAATTTCTGGTCAAATCTTATAGATGGTCCTCATCATGAAGGTATATCACAAACATGTTGTCAATGTAGGATTATATATTTTGGCTCAATTCAGTTGCAAAGATCTTGTTTACTTGCCTTTTG
This sequence comes from Limnanthes douglasii subsp. nivea, assembly GCA_036936605.1. Lineage (NCBI taxonomy): Eukaryota > Viridiplantae > Streptophyta > Magnoliopsida > Brassicales > Limnanthaceae > Limnanthes > Limnanthes douglasii. Next base: position 58,776,203 of record JAUPFV010000001.1, on the reverse strand, counting down.
ATAAGTTTCTTATTTAGTCCAAATGATAATATTTTATAGCAATGTACCTCTTTTACTAATGAAGGTTGCGTGTTATTGGTTTTTTTCACGCACCTGTATTTTAATATATCTTACAAATGCATCCATGAATAATAGTATTTTATTTATGATTTTTTAATCTACCAGGTGATCATTTATTGACAGTGGAAAAGGGTCAGTCATATATGCTTTGTTGAGTTTTGTGAAGTTTACACACATCCTCCACTTGTCATTATCCTTCAATTAGCTTTCCGTATTGGGTAATAGGACTCTAGTATATATTTCATAATAATCAATATATATACTTCCTTATTAATTGCCTTTGTTTTTTGTTGGGGGTAAGATATAATTTCGTGTATGATAGACCAAAAGTTATTGTTGATACATAACTGGTAGCAGACAACTTTTACTAAGACTTCGGTTACATCATGCGCATCTTATGCAAACATATCAAGTTATTTATACAAAAATGAATATTTATTTACATGAGATTGGTTGGATATCTCGTCTAATCCCCGGGGTATTTTCTTTTTCCATCGGTAATTTTTCTACATCTTTCCCCGACTGCACTAGGAAAAGACCTTTTATGGGTTCATCCATTCCTTCCAAGATGACCCGATCTTCTTCGGATTGCTATGCTATGAGTGTTAGGGATGTTTCCTAACATTTCATGGATTTTTTTTATTTCCTCTAATGATAAATACTTTGTTGTTGATTGGTTATCTTAGGCATTGATAAAATGTAGATATTATGGCGTGTGTCTGATCGAGCCAAAATCATCCCAATATGATGTTGTACGATGATAGTGCATATATCAAAATGAACATGCATTATATTTTATTTACTCATGTTGGTCGAGAACAACATCTAAGGTTAGCTCCCATAGTAAAAAATCATTTGCTTCAGTGAATCCATCATAGATTATTTGAGCTTGGGTTACCACTGATGTTTCTCTCATATTCTCATAAGTACATTTATGCATAATACTTGTTAAATTTCTAGTGTCAATCATCACCTTCTTGATTTCTACTCTAGCCAACCAAACTGTTATTAGTACCATATTAATGTGTAATGGTATCCATTCTTTCAAATTATCATCCGTTAATGGTAATATCATATATGTATTTAAGTATAAATGTGATGATGTATGTTTTTTATAATAAAGTTCTATTTTATTTGCATATCTCTTTCTTGACTTCTTTCGAAATTCTAGAGTATGGATCTCGTACAACAACCACACATATTAATTGCATGTTCAGATCCCCATTGAGATAATATTCTCTTTCTTCATCGACCACTATGATAGAATTGGTATCTAGTACTTTTTATTCTCTGACTGGTGTCAGAGCCTGTTTGATAGTAATTTCTTATGAATCTTGTCTAGATTTATTTGCTTCTTTCTTTTTGAAAAACTCATTAAGTTTGCATTCATCTACTAAGTTTTGGACTTGATCATGCAAATACCAATAACAATATTTATTTTTGTCTATGCACTTTTGTGCTTCATTGAACTTCATTGACAAATTGTATTTAATAATATATATTTTTATAGATTTCCACCGGACTTCCTTTCAGCTCTGTAAATGGTCTTCTTGAGTCATCTTGCTAATGTTGTTGTCGTATTTAATTTTAGACTTCCCCTTATATCACTGAGTCTAACTATTTCGTGTCCTTGCCGAAGTTGATGCACCATTTTTCTTTGGTGTTGGTTCTTTGTACTTATATGGACGGTTGTGTCATTCTTTCTAGTTGAAGTGCATGTTAACGTGGTTATTGTGTCTCATTTTTTTTGCTCTAAAGACTTCATCCACCTTAATATAATGCTCAATGTGAGCCAATCAGAGTTCAAAGGCTTTTTCATTACGACAACAAATAGAGAGCATTTTATAACCCCCTTGCATGAATGCAGCTACGATCACTAGATCGTGAAAATATTGTAATTAAGCTTTAGTTTCTATAGCCATTGGGTGTATTCTCTTAGACTTTTATTAAACAACCATTTGGAATGAATTATGTAATATTCATATATAATCACTTTTGAGCCTACAAAATGGTTCCTAAAATTTTCCAAAGCATCTTATATCTTTATGGGAGACTATTAAACCATTGCATAACACTTACTCGAAGTGTCATGAAAATAATTACGCATTTCATCTTGTTATCAACTCCATACAACAACATCTCACTGTTGAATTGTTGGGTGTGATGCTTTAGGTCTCTTTTATTGTAGTTCTTATCCATCTTATGATTGTCGAACAACGATGGTAGGAGCCCATACTGAAAAACGAGACTCGTCATCGTGCAATTTTTCCTCATTCACGTAAAACTTGTTCATGAAAATATATGTGTGCTGGTACCTAGTTCCATGCCATTTCATGACAAATAGAATGTCCCACGAACACGAGCTGGTCGTATTTAGATTTGAAAATACGAAACCCATAACAGACCGGACCAGAACCGGGCTCAAGCACATAAAATAACGGATCCGAGATGGTCAGTCTGAACCCGCCACGGACGGTCCATTGTCATCTCTAGTTGAAAGACAAGTTTTTCCCTATAAGTATCGTTCAACAAACAATGCATCAACATTAAGACTGACCCCATTTCTTACAATTGTAGCCACACGTTGAACATCAAATTGGAATATGAAAAGTTTTATAGGCTAATTGTCCATATCAACAATGCTTGTTATTTTTTCAGTTGTTGAACGAACGTTAGAAAAAACTGCAAAAATCATTGGTATAAGAAACTATCTATCCGTAATCTTCATATCCAACTTTTCATATACAAACAAAATCATACCCTTTTAAAAATTTAACATCACCTAATTGTAATCCCTTTTTATTTTTTTGTTTAATTATTCATTAAAAAACATTTACTTTTCCTAAACAATCCACTTAATATAAAACATTGTGAATAATTAAATAAATTTAAAGCAATAATATACCACGAATATTTAAGATAAAAATGAAAATGTTACTATCTTATAAGAAACCATGTTTATTCAATAAACTTTTTATTATACACAAATAAAATTTAAACTATGAATCGGGACGAAAAGTATATGTATCAATTTTGAAAAAACCTAATTCTCGATGTATTGCCTAACTTTTATAAACTAATTGCAAAATTAAAATAATTAGTTTACAATAAAAATAAAATAAAACCCATTGACATATAATTATCACACAATATTTACTAAATCATATGACATAATGGCCTACACAATAATTAGATTATTATATAATTTAAAAAACATATGCCTTTGTATTACTTATTCAATATAAATCAAGTTGGTTTAAAAATATTTATTGAGTGCCTAGGAATGATTCAAAACAAGGACTAAAACGGAATTTAAACCATATCAACTTGATATTTATATTATTATAAAAAAGACCAACTTGATTCTATTTAATTTATGAGTTATCACCTTCCTCGACCTCAACTACCATAAAAACAAATCTTTCTCTCTCTAACCTGCAAAATACGATCAATCTCTCTGTCTGCATAGAATACGACTAACCTCATCAGATTCTTTCTCTCCTATATATATAGCAATACACATTACACAAAGCATAAAAAAAAATTAGTATTATATTTTCCAAAAGCTAAAATGAAAATTCATCAGCCAAACATGCCTTCAAATCCTCAAAAACAATCACTAGTGCTTCACAGGATCGCACGGCCTAATCTCTCCGACGAAGAAACCCAATCCGATCACAATACATGGCAAATGGACTTCCAAAAACGTTTCCCTTCTGTTCCCGAGACGGTGGCGCGCCACCACAACCTCCCGGCGAATTCGAATCAGTGCTTCTCCGTCGTGGTTAAAGAGATCTCGGCTCCTGTACCCGCTGTCTGGTCAGTCGTTCGTCGCTTCGACAATCCCCAGGCGTACAAACACTTCGTCAAGAGCTGTCATGTTATCGTCGGCGACGGTAACGTAGGAACTTTAAGGGAAGTTCATGTTATCTCGGGGCTTCCGGCGGCCAACAGTACGGAGAGGTTGGAGATCCTTGATGATGAACGCCATGTCATCAGTTTCAGCGTGGTTGGAGGAGATCACCGGTTGGCGAATTATAGGTCGGTGACGACGCTACATACATCCCCCGCCGGTGACGGTGGTACTGTTGTCGTGGAGTCGTATGTGGTGGATGTTCCCAAAGGGAACACGAAGGAGGATACTTGTGTATTCGTCGATACCATTGTTAGGTGCAACCTCCAGTCACTGTCTCAGATCGCCGAGAATATAGCAAGACGAAACGGACAGTAAAACGCCGTCGTTTCGTTTCTCAAATCGTCGAAGAAACGGGAGATCAACGCCGTGGAAAGGAAGTTAGCAACCGGTTCAAGGTCATGCTAAATGTGTGTCGTTTTTTCACCGGAAGAAATGTGTGTCGTTTTTTGGTTGTGAGTATGTAAATCTATGTGGGGATTTTAATTAATTACCATAATGAAACATACTCTGTTACCATTTCATTTTATTTTCTGGTGTTCCTATCTTTTATGTATCATTTAATTTCCAAAACCAAAATTGTATCCGAATTTATATTCGTTCCTTTCTTTATCAAAATTGAATCAGAAATTTAGATTATGGATCGGACCAATTCGAAAACTTTAAACCATGTTAACAAAATTTCAAATTTGAACCAAGTAGACCAAAATGTACTTTGTCAAAAATAGTGACCACATAAATTTTTATTAATATATATAATAAAATCATATACGAGTATAATGGTATTTAAATTCTATAAAAATTCAATAAACAATGACCATTATTTTATTTATGAAGAGGTGATTGCGTGAAGTAAACCAAGCAGCTACCCACGCCTCAACTTGGCAAATTGTTATAAAATATTGTTATCTTATAAATAAAGTAGTAGTACAACAAGTTGCTTGAAATTACTTTTCTTTTTTTGAAATAAATACAACTATATAATTTTAGAAAAGAAATGATAATAATTAGTTGTACGATCCATCCACTAGGTAGTAAAGGATGGTACAACTTGGTTGCATGAATACATATATTTTCTTTATTTCTCTGTCTTCTGCTCTGTCCATTAAATTCTGGTGAAAAAAGAAGTGCAAGTTGTATTCTGGTCATATCATATGGCCTGGGTTATTGAGACTCTTCGATTGGACGGGTCTGCAACTTGATACCCAAGTTGGTACCAAAAATAATCATTATCATTAAGGGTAATGATAGTTTTATTCTCCTATTGCTAGCCTAGTACTATTACTATTATTTTCGACGCTCTCGTTTCGACTATCATTTTTCTTTAGGAAAGATTTTATATTAAATAAAATAAAAATAAATTAAATTAAATATTAAATTGTGGAATCTTTTCAAAAGTATTAATTAAAATCTTCATTAACCCGGTTGGTATAATAAGTTTACTATCCCTTCATAGATATAGATTATTTTGTTGCCTCGTGTTAAATTAAAATTTATTTTGTAAAAATGAAACAATATAATAGTGGAGTTTTTTTTGTATAATGAGATTTCAATATTTATGATAATGTCACTAATATAAATGTTTTAGATTTACAGATTTCACTATTTTTTTTAAATTTAGATTTTTTTAAATGTTAAAATTTTCAAATTCAAGTTTACATTCACGCTAAGACACGTCTTATCCACGTGTTGGTGTATTTTTACTTGAATTTAGATAGATAATTTTAGTGATATTTAGTGTTTAAAGTTTAGTTAGAAAAATCGAATTTTGTTATCTTTGTAGTTATTGTTTCGAATTGTAGTTAGGATTATATGTTAAGTTAGGTTTATATCATCGTTTCAGGATGATATTTGCATGATTTGGGGTTGGATTTGGAGGATTTCAAATTCTTGGGTATAGTTATTGGTGTTATTTCGTGAACTCTGGGCGCCATTGGTAGCTAGATTCGCGCGCTTCAGATTTGTGATTTGGCCAAAATCGCACGCTTCGGGTGTGTGATTTGGCCATAATCGCACGTTTTAGGTTCGTGGTCCATCCATTTTAGCGCGCAATACCTGTATTTTTTCTACTGACCATAATTTTTTTAAGATTTAGCTCTACTTGTGTTTCAAGATGGTACGTTACAAAATCATCCTCTTCTAATGCAAAATCATCAATATTGCAAGAAAAATCGTTATTCTAGTCACTCAAATCCATAATGGAGGATAGTTTTATAGTTTTTTTAAGGTTGAAGTTAGTGTTTAGAAATAGTTTGGTTGGAGAAGAACTAGAAAATCTGTGTTTTGAAACAGAAATTTGAGTTTTTATATATGAGGGGCAAAATAGTTTTTTCACATATTTGAAAAAAAATCTTGATTTTGAGGTCTCATTACATAAAGAAAGTGGGGTCTCAAAATAGTCATGCCCTATTTTGTTCAGTGTTTTAATAACAACTTGTTCGTGAGATGTTTCAGAAAATTCAAATTTGAATGAGTACATTTTTAATACGGATCATTTATATGATTATTAAAGTTGAATGGAATATGAATGGAGACTTTTTTTAATACAGATCATTTATCTGTCTATCAAATTTGAATTCTGCGTAGTTGGTGCACGCATATCATTTATGATACAAGATTGAAGTTTTTTTTAATATTTGTATTTATTAAAATTTATTTTTTCGTGCTTATTTAGTTATGAATATTTGTTTGTGGTAAAATTTAGTTACTAATATTTAATTTTTTGTGTTTTTTTTATATATTTAGTATTTTTATTGATTGACTCATATCATGAACTTGTTGGTTTTTCGTATGTCCCAAATGCATGAACTTGTTGGTTTTTCATAACACAAATTTATTAGCGTAAAGAAATAACCAAGACTTTTCGTTGTATTTGATTGCTTGATGATACTTTTTATAGTCATGTTGCATCAAACGAATTCAATATCTGACTCTGAGTACGCTATCTTTTTCCACGCAGACACAAACATATATGATTTGTTTTCTCATTAAATTTTTAATTCGTATTTTCCTAAACGTTATAATTAACGCGTTATCGATAAAACATGTGCACTACTTTTTGGAACATTTGTTCTAGGGTATATATCGATCCCAAGAATCTATATATAAAAATCACAAAAAAATCTTCAATACCGTAAGATACAATCAACGATATTAAACAAGCTAATACCCACTTGAATTGTTTACTATCTTCCCATACATAAATGTAAATGCAATGCAATAAGACAAAGTAGTAGATGTTACTCCGATGATCTTAAACAACGACGTTATGTACCTTATTGTATTGTAAATACTATCCATTATCAGTACTATTAGAAATGTCTGTAATGAATTAATACTAGCCGGATGTGCAAACAAAATATTAGTAATAATACAACCTTCATCTTTGTTAGATCTATGTCATTCAACATAATTATACTTTTTGAGTTTGTCTAACATTTATTACAACTATGACCGATCGAATTTCTCAAACATCCAGTTTTATATCAACTTCGTTCAACTTTTTTACTCTGTTTAAAAATTCTCTATGGAAAGTTCCTATGAATGTAGAAAATTTTACAAATTGCAGTTCTTTTTTATTTAAGCATCCCATGTATAAATGATCGTCTAAGTTTTTAGCATTTAGATGGTTGTGAAAGTCACATATAACCTTTAACAATCATTAATATGAAGTTACCATGGCATATTTAAGCTCAAAACGAAAACTATATTCTTTTGCTTTAGTCGACTCACTTTGAGATATTTTTAGTGTACCGCCTGGTTATACCATCTTGATCTCTTGTATTCAAAGAATATTTGAGGATTCTTTCTACTATTCAGAGCATCATGACGTCTCGCCTATAATATTTTATTGTAAAAAAAACATGATTACAATTAGTAATAGTTTCCTCTGCATATTCATATATACCATCCCTCACCATGCAATTCGAAAGTTCATAGAAAATTAAAACTAAGTAAACAAAAATAGAGACCATAAGCATAAATCAACTAAAAAAATAAATAACATTCTAACCGGTGGTGGTAGAGGTTCCAACGGATGGTATCACCGGTTAGAACTGGTGGTACTGACCCCTTACACTATCGGTTCAGGATGTGTGAGTTGATGGTGCATGGCCTCAAAACTGATGGTGCAAGGGATCAAAACCGGGGCAGGGTATGATATGCACCACTCGTTCATCCTCCTTTAAAACTGTATTGCGTAACAGCACTAAAATCTGATTTTTTTTTGTTGTTCACATTTTTTTACAATTATAACTCATCTATAGACACTGCTTATTTTCATTTTTTTTGGTTATGTCGTGTTGAAATTTATTTTTTGTGTGAAAAAAATCTTCAAGAACAAGGTTGTAAGGTTTAAATTGTTAACAAATAGTTTTTTTATATTTTAAGTTGTAGAGTGACTGAATATGTGTTGGTGTTTAGGATATACTTTAATAAAGATAAATTTTATCTGAAAGGTTATTTGGTAATGTGGTAAGAAGTAATTAAGTTTTGGTAATGAGTAAAGAGATAAAAGAGTTGCTTAAGTAAATGATTAGATAAAGAGAGTCTGATTTTAAAATTAAATGTTCCATCCCTCTAATAAATGCTTCAAAAGTTTTTTTTATAGGTCGAATTACTTCAATGAACCTAATGGACCAAACAAAGTCCATGAGCTAATCTTTATTTACCAACGTCCATTAACCAATAAATAAATAAAATAATAGATCTTAATTATATAAAATAAATGATAATATAAATACTGCATGATAAAATAAATACTAATTTTTATCCAATTTGTCATTTGAATATTTCAGCCCTTATAAATTAGCCCCCTTAGCCCTCTCAAAGATATTTTTGGAAGGGCTAACATACAAGCTCTTCGTGTACGGGTTTATTATCTCTCCGGAAATATCCCTTTGAAGTTTGCTTCAAACTGTTCAAAGAAGTAATCCAGATTTATCCGGTGGAGTCATTCAGGTGTATCGATGGACACTTTTGGTAATTGTTAACCGAATGAGGAATTTCAATAGTTGGATCATGTCAATAGTCGAGGCATGTCAATAGTTATATTCGGTTCTACTCTCTTAGAAATTATAGTCGTTGGAGGCTTTCCCACTTCTCTATAACCAAGTCTGATTTTATTCGACAGTTCATTATATAAGATTCCCCACATTCTCTTACTACAACAATTTTTAAAGAGATAAAATTCATTTGTATATACATAAGTTCAGTTTTTTGTTCACCGCAAAGTTAATCCCCGGTAGTATTTTTTACTTTCCATCACTATTACCACTGCAAATTCAATTTCCGGTGATATTCTCTGTTTGTATATTCACTGTCAGAATCGCTTTAACCAACTGGTTATGTCTATCTAAAAACTACGAGGAGAAGAAGAAAGCTAGATTGGCTTCAGGGTTGCACACATCCGAAGGTATCGTCATTGTCTCTCAAATGATCGATTAGAAGGGTGTCTATCTATACAATAAACATATCATCCCACCAGAACCTTCTTCCACCATTCAATCAGTTACTTCAAAAAGTAGTTCATCAAGACCAACCCAATCCTATAGAGCTATTAGTCGTAGACATCCATTTATTTTTAAAGCCACATGCTCCCACATAGAGGATAAATCACCACCAAGCTTGATCAGATTCACTAACGTTCACACAAACCCACATTTCGGGGATCAGGAAACCATCTAGGATACTCAACCTTCTCTTGATTCTTCATCAAAACAACTTAATAGAGAAAGAGGTAATATCTTTAATCGGACAAAACCGTATGGATCCATTCCCATGGATTTGGCAGATAAAGATGAATAAATAACTGAATAATCTCATTTGAAGACACTTGGTTAATCCGATGATAATGTTGAGATTTCAAAGTTAGCTAAGAAGAAGACTTTGAAGGCCAAATGTGGTAAAGTTGAGAATGTTTAGATTTTTAGACTATAGTCTATAGACTAAAAAATGTTTGATAGTAGTTTATTGACTGTTAATTTTCGATAAAGTTAATCTCCCACATGTCTTAATTATCCATTTTCAAAAAATTTAGTCCATTGACTATCTATTTTTGATAAAGTTAGTCAATTGATTATCAATTTTTGATAGAATTAGTCCTGTAATCAAGGGGTGATATGTTTCATCTTTCCCCCTCCTCCTCGTATTAAGCCGTACTATGGTAGTTCCCCATAATATCTATCGGTACCATGTGAATTCCCTCCTTCCAGTATCTGGCGACATGAAGTTGTTCGTTAGATTTGGCTGGAATTTTTAAAATATACTTCAACCATAAGGTTTAACTCTTTTATGGTTTAGCTATATATTTCCTTCTTTTTATCTTCGTGAGTTTTTTATTTACAAATTTTCAAGTACAATGTTTATAAATTTAGTTTTAGATTTAAGATTTTCATTTTCAAGTTTAAGTTTTACATTTTATTTAATGTTTAAAAAGTAAATATAGGTTTAGTGTTTTTTTAATAGAAAAAAAACTTAAAAAAACATAAAAGAATATGTTTGGTTTTTGTTTTGGGTAAGGAAATTACTAAATTAGTTTAAAATTTACACAAGGAAGAATACATAATTTATACATACACATGGCATTCCCCGATGATAGAGCACTAAGGTGAGTTATACATACACGGAGAATGCCGTGGGGACATAGTACTAAAGTAAAATAGTAATATGGGTCAAAGAAAGATGGTACACATGTAATGACTCAATAAATAAATATAACAAGTAAATCAAAATGATATTATGACAAACTATAATGGTGAAGTTTGCACAAAAGATTGTCAAAATTCTTTAGGTATAATCTGCACAAGGCTATCATAGTTATATGTACACTTATACGGGCTACGATATCTTGGTGTCATTAAATTCATAGCGTACATCATTGAGTAGACCGTTAGTTACTACCTAATGTAAGAAGGTAGTGCTTGTGAAAATCTTCATATGTCTTTATTTTTAAATATGGTAAAACACATCATATAACTAGTGCACCAAAAATTATCATAACCGGAGGTGAAGATGATCCATGAGTTGGCTGATGATGCAAAAGTGGGCCAATATGAATCTGGAATAAGGAATCCAAATTTCATACTTATGGAATACGAGATGTTATGTGAGTAAAGACAATCGAACACAAGATAATTTAGAGATTCGGTCAAACCATTACATAACACGCATGCAAGAGAGATGTTGAAACCCCAAAAATTTAACTTATCACGTGTTGATAGTTTTCCTTGAAAACATATCCAGACAACCTTGGAGTGTCTGAGAATATTGTATATACTCATATGAGGTTATAACATTTAACATGAGTTATCGACTAACATGTTGCATTATATGTACTTTTAATTAGTACAAGTATTTTTTGGATAAATAACATAGTACATTATCCAATTCTATTAGGTAGAAGGGGGATGGACTTAGATAGTGTATGATATTTTTGAGTTTCTATAAGTGGTAAAGATGTCTTGTAGGGCCTGATCTAATTCGGTTGAGCAGTTTCAGGAGCCATAGATTATGATATCTAATATTTTATTATTGCGATTAATTTTAACATCACAAATTATATTATTACCGTAACGGTTAGCAATAGAGGTAGGAAAAGCCATGGATCGTACCACAGAGAGGTGGTTTCACCATTATCAATCACATATTTATAGAGTTTTATGGCAATTGGTTTGAAAGAAATATTTTTCCTCCAACTCCAACTGGGGGACGATCGAAGGGGAAATATTTCAAACATTTTTATTTTGTACTATTTTTTCAGATTTTATCTTCCATTAAAAAAATATGTACAAAGACGTCTGCTTGATTCCATAATTTTAGGTCTATTATCCCAAGATTTCCATCTTTTATGAAAAATTAATTTTTTCAAAACAAATTTGGTTCCATAAAGTATCATCCGAGGACCATACATTAGGAGTTTTTAAACTCATCAAAAAAATTGTCAAGGATTTTTAATGAGTTTAAAGATGGTGTAGTCAATGTGAATGAAGATCGTAAGATCATCTACAAAGAAAAGAGTTATAATTTTCAAGTTTTAACATTTGTAATGGAATTTTAAGCTAGATTCTTGAATTTTTTCTTTTAAGATTCAAGAAATGATTTGCATGACTATAACAAAGAGAAAAAGTGAGAAGGGATCTTATTGCCTGCTCTTTTACCCTTGAGTGACCCATACAGATTACCATTTATGTTTATGATATAGGATGACGTAGAGATGCACTGGATATTACAAGATATTATTTTAGGAGGGAAGTCAATGCCGACTAAGATATCAAGAAGAAAGCGATATCAAACGTTCAAATATTTTCATGAGGTCAATTTTTTAAGGAGGCTCTCGGTACGATTAGCGTGGTAACCTCTAAAAAGATTTTGAGTGAGTAAAATATTATCAATAATACTTCAACCAGGGACGAATATTGATTGGTCAACATTAACAAAGGTAATAATAACATATTTTATCCTATTTACTATGATTTTTTAGATTGTTTTATAAGTGACATTACAACAGATAATTGGTCTGTAATCATTCATTAAAGAGGGGATTCAGTCTTTGAGATGAGGGCTATGGTGGTTTATTCGAGTTAGGGTCCATGAGAGCGGTATTAAAAAATTCATAGTTCCATTTGTATATGTCTGAGTCTATGATACCCATGATGTTTCGAAGAAACTCGCATTATATCCATCAGGTTTTTGGGCATTGTTATTGTTTATACTTAATATGTACTTTTGATTTCCTCGCTGGTGACATGCCAAATTACGTTGGCTTTCTCGAGTGAAGATAATTTTGTACTTATAAAGGTGTTCATTTTTCAGGCCATGGTAGTTAAAGAGATTTTTTCCTAATGGGTTGGAGAAATGGTTCACAAAAATGCTACCTACTTAATAAGGGGGGGGGGGGTAATACATGGAATGCCATGACTATTGTTAATAGAAATGATATTATTACGGATGATACACGTTTTCATACTATTGTGAAAGAATTTTGTGTTATGATCTCCTAAATTGAGCAAAGTTTCTCAAGATTTTTGTCTAAGGAATGATTACTCAACTATACTTAGCAATATATAATATTTAAAAGGGTAAGCTCGAAAAAAGGGTAATAGTATTGTGATCGAAACCAGTGACGGAACCATGAATCGAAATAAATTGGGGCTAAACAACGATGAATATTTTTTAAACCATTTAACTTGAAAATTTCGGTTATTTTCCCTAAATTTTGGTTTGGAGAAAATATGATTTTTTGATTGACAAAGTCCTTTTGAGATGAATTCTCGTCAAATTTCATCTCTAACATTGATATAAAAAATTTCAATAAGTTGGCCTAGTCTCAGATCATTCACTATATCTTCATTCAGATAAAATTCTATGAATCATATTATTATTAATTGACTTGAAGAACCAACATTATTTCTTGATTTTTTTAGCAAAATAACTCTCCATTATAAGTCTATAACAATTAAATCAAGTATAAAATAGGTCACGACAAATAAAAAAATAGGTTACCTAATTACAAGTAAAAATATCGTATAAAAATAAATCTAAATAAATCTTAATATATCATTTTACAAGATATTAAAAAAATAACAAAATAAAATTTAATATTCTAAAGATATTTTAAAAAGTACATAAAAATTAAATTAATTTTTTATATAAAAGATATTTTCAAATAATAGATGGAAATAAAATAATTTTTTTTTATATAAAAGATATTTTTAAAACATAAATGAAATTCTTACTAATTTTGTTTTTTAAATATATTTTAAAAAATAAAATATAGCAAAATCAGAATTAATATTTAAAAAATATTTTAAAAGATAATTGAAAATAAAATATATAAAATATATGTAAAAAATATAAATAAATAAAATAAAATATGTATTAAACATAATTTATAATATAAATAAATTATTTTATTAATATAATTAAAGTATTATGATATATATTGTATAAAAATATCTCTCGAAAATGATTAATAAATAAAATCAATTAATTTATAATTTTTTAAATATATTACTAATTAAAATTAGTTTAAAATATGTAAAGGAATAAAATAAAAATAATTATTTAAACTATATTTTTAAAAAATAATTTAAAAGATATGACTCGAGTACATACAAAATTGCTACTTAAAAATAAGTAAATATATGTAATTTTTAGTTTATTTTTTATTTTTTAAATATTAACTCTTTTATTTATGTAACTTTTTCGAATTTGGGTAATCCATGTTATTAATTTGTTTAAGGAAGTTTAAGTTCAAAATAATAATAAAGATCTCAAACGAAAAAAAAAAAGGAAAATACAAATGTTGATAAGCTGCGTTGGTAACTTTAAAAAACTTAAATGTGACACGTGGTTCTTTCTTATCGTCTCCTTCATAAACGCCAACTATTGAATTTTGAGAGATATATTAAATCAAAATAAAATCAAAATAAAATCAAAACAAATTATTAAAAAAAAATAAAAAAACAAATGACAACATTTATAGAATTTATAAATACCTCAACTTAATTTTTTCTTTTAAAATAGTCACTATCCAAGATTTTTAACTTAAGCTTTTCTTTGAAAATATTGATTATCTAAAAAAATTAAATTTAAATTTTTCGTCATTATTTTGGAAATTTAACTTAAAATTTTCTTAAATTTATTCATTGTTCCAAAGTTTTAATTTAATATTTTTTAAATAGTCAAGTATAATTTACTTTTATAAAACCTATATTTTGGGGTAAAAGGGTCCTAATATATTTATTATTATTATTATTATTATTATTATTATTATTATTATTATTATTATTATTATTTGCACGTGACTTGTGCAATGTCTAATTAAATTTCTTAAGTAATTTATTTAACAAGTTTTATATCAATGTCACAAGTTAGTTAGAGATAGTAGACGACCAAACAAAACTAGATAAATTACATATGAGAATTAACATAAATCTCTTTGATACGTACACGGATCTATTTATTTAATAATTAATAAACAATGTTTTTCTTTATATATATATATATATATATATATATCATTTTTATAATGAAAACTATTTTTCCATAAAACATTTATTCTGAGTAAATTAATTTGCGTATAAAAAACAGATTAAAGTAAATTTGTAATATAATTCATTTTAATAACTTATAACACATATAAAATTTAAACACCAATCAAATAAAAATTCAACACATGTTCCCATTAACTTTTTGAATTCAAAAGTCACTTCGCAAGTTTAAGTTAATGTATAAGATCCTAAAATATAAAAGAAATAATATTTAATGATAAAATAAATGTGATATTTTTATTAAAATAATTTCTCACTACCCACACTTATAATCAAATGTTGTCCCCAAAATAAATTAAGGAACAATGATACCTGATATATTTGAGGTTGAAATTATACGATTGGAGTTGAAGTACAGAGGTTACGCAGTACCGAAAATACAAGTGAAAGAAAAGAAAAGAGAAGAACAAGTGATATAAACACCTAAGTCAAAAAATAGATTGTCAGGTCCAAAAATAAAAAGTAAATAATACCTAAAAAAGAATTTTTTAAATAAATAGTGTTTTGATAATAAAAAGTTCAGTGAATATTGATATAGGAATAGGTTTTTAAGGATTAATTTGTAAATAATGTAAATTTAGGGATTTAATTGTAATTAATGTAAGTTTTGTCCTTAATTTGTGACTAGTGTAAGTTTTAGGGGATATTTGTAACTTTGTATAATTTATAAGGACTAAACGACAATTAGTCCATTTTTAAAACACATTCAGTTTGAAACTAAGTCTTGGCTCCTCTATATAAAGGACCAGACTACTCTAATAAAGGGGCTAAACACTTTTACTTGAAACTCATTTGTACTTGTGTTTTCTCTCTCTAAAAACTCTTAATCATTTTCTCTCTTTAGAATTTTTCCTTAGAAATATACTATAACAAAATCAAACCTCATCAAATTGGCGACTCGAAAGTGATACTATTCAGTGGTATTCTTTGACTAAAATTCATAAGATGAATCCTGAAAATAATAATCATACGCTTCAATCGGCGATATAAACTGTGAGAGATGATTTGCAAAAGAATGGGATTGATGGAAATAGAACTGATGGATCGTCTCCGGTCCAAGTTCGATCTGATGTTGAGACAAGAATGAATCAACTTATAGATAAAATCAATGCTTTGAATGAAAAATATGAGCGAAAAGGAACAAAAGATACTTTCTGCTAGAATCAAATCTGAAGTTAGACAAGAAATGAAAAAAAAACGATGCGGAAGGTCAGTCAGATCGATATTTTGATGATAGGCATGCTAAGTCCGAGCATAAAAAAGCACGCTTTGTGTCTCCTAAAGAGCGATATTCATCTCGAAAGGAAAAAGAAAACAAAAATTGACAACTTTTAGTGATGAGGAAGTAGAAAGTTCAGCATCGGGATTTAAAAGGCATAGAGGTTCTTCGAAAGGGGAATGAGAAAGCGATTATTCAAGGAGGTATAAAAAGGAGAGCAAGTCTAAGAATGCTCCTCGATCAACTTGGCATGAAGGAAATCCTTTGAATCAGTATGTTGAAACTGATAGAAATTTATATGTCACAATGGGGACCGATCACCAATTCGTTCTAGGCGTTGATTGGAGAAATTCTCCATTAACAAATGAAATTCGTTCTATGACACTTCCAAAGCGTTTTGATATTTCAAAGGTTGAAAAGTTCGATGGAATTCAAGATCCCGATGATCACATCGAACAATTCAAAAATTATATGATGAATTTCGAGGATGACGACCGGCTTGTGTGTCGTATTTTTTCTCAAACTTTTAAAGGAACAACTCTCAAATGGTACAACATGATTCCGAGGGGGTCCATATCAAATTTCAGGGATTTTTATACTGCTTTTCGAAGGCAGTTCGTGGGAAACAAAGAGATGAGAGCCAATGGCGATACAATTATTCAGTGCAAGTAGGCACCGAGAGAAAAAATGAAAGACTATACCAAAAGATATGTGTTGACCAAGGCTAGTTTGGATAACTGTGAAGAAAATATGGTGATGGCAGCTTTTCGCCAGGGTTTATTGCCAAGGGATCTGGCTAATGAGATGAAAAAGAGAAGGGCCTTGACTTTTGGAGCGTTGATGGCTCAAGTCAAGGATCAAATTAAGGTTGGGGAGTCTAGCAGAGTCTGAGGTGGACTAGTTAATACTTTGAAAAATTTGGAGCATGCAACCAATAATCAGGGGCACCCCTCGAATGGAAATAACAATGGTAATGGGAATAATCAGCAGTTGAGGCAGAAGAACAACAATTTGCCTCCTCGGAGTGGTGGCTATTCAAACCACACTCCATCTAACAATTACAACCGACCTAGGCCAAATACATGAGTCAGGCCATAGTACTATGCAGATTTGACAGAGAGTGTTTCCGTCATTTGGCATAAAACTAAGAACTCTGTGAACTTTAGGAAACCAGCTCGTATCAGCAGACCGAGAGAAGAAAGAAATAATAAATTTTGTAGGTATCATGATGATATTGGGCATGATACAAATGATTGTATTACTTTAAAAAAAACTAATATTTAATTGAGAATGGAAAGCTCCCGACTTATGTGAAGTCACATGGGAGTGCATCGAAGAATAATGGTGCATCAACTTTAAAAGCTGCACCACCAGCTGAGAATTTGATGATTATGGATTCACAGATTGAGTCATTCGATGATTCTAATGAATATGTTGAAAAGAATCCGAACAGGTTGCTTCTGATGGCAGTCGAGGAGCCTATAGAGGTTGTTTTTGTGGAAAAAGGGCATGTTCGGGAATCGTGCAAGTTTTTTGAATCGTTGCCAATTTTTGGGGACGATTCGATGACTGGAAATTCAGACAGTTCGAGGAAAAGGCATGTTGTCAATTTGACAACTCAAACTGAAGAAAGGATGTCAACACATTTGTATGGAAAGAAAGATATTCCCTTTATTTTGTTTGATTAAGATGATTTGAGAGGGACTGTAGGACCATGCGAGGATGCTGTGGTCATTGGAGTTGAGGTGGATGGTGTCGAAATTCGGCGTGTGCTGATTGACACCGGCAGTTCTACTAATGTCCTTTTTAAGTCCACCTATGATAGGATGATAAACCCACCTCGAATTACTCAATCGGATCGTACAATTATCAGATTCACGAGGTGTAACAACTCGTGTTGTTGGAGAATTCGAGGGAGAAGTTAGTTTGGGAAAAGAGCCATTAAAGAAGAAGGTCCAAGTAATATTTTTGGTGGTGGACTGTCCCATGAGTTATAATGCTATTTTTGGAAGATCATGGCTTTCAAGAATGTATGGGGTAGTTTCAACAGTTCATCAATGCTTTAAGTACGTGGTTGGAGACATAGTTAGAGTGGTTCGGGGCGATCAAAAGGTTGCCAGAGAATGCTATGCCACTGCGTTTTGGTTCTGAGGATCCAGCAGTGGAAATTTGATGCGAGAATAACAGTTAGAAAGGGTCCCCTCAGATTTGGAAGAAAGGGTTGACGATCCGAGGGAAACCCCGGGGTCTTTAACAGTGAGTGAAGAAATAGATGAGTTTACTTTTTTCGGAAGGAAAAGAGCTTCGGATTGGAACTTTATTGACCCCTTATCTACGTCAACAACTGCTTGATTTTTCATCTCAAAATTTGGATGTCTTCGCTTGGAAGATAGAAGATGTAATAGGAGTACCTATCGAAGTAATTCGGCACAGTTTGGCCATAAATCCAAAGATCAAACCGGTGATTAAAAAAAGAAGAGATTTTTCCTCAGAAAAAACGGAAGCAATTGTTGCAGAAGCGGATCGGTTGTCTAAGGTCGGACACATAAGGGAATCACAGTATCCTTTGTGGACGGCAAATCCGGTGGTGGTTAAAAAGAAGAATGGGAAATGGAGGATGTGTGTGAATTTTACAGATTTGAATAGAGCTTGCCCTAAAGATCCATTTCATGTTCCTCGAATAGATCAGTTGAATCATTCCACTTCAAGAAATAAATTTTTGACTTTTATGGATGCTTTCGCAGGGTATCAGCAGATCCAGATGGATCTGAAGGATCAAGAGTGCACGACTTTTATAACTGATAGAGGCCTTCACTGCTATAGAGTGATGCCTTTTGGATTGAAGAATGTTGGAGCCACTTATAAGAGATTAATGAATAAAGATTTTGCTACGCAGATCGGAAGAAATATGGAGGTATATATAGACGATATGGTAGTGAAAAGTTTAAGGAACGAAGTGCATCTTGATGATCTCGAAGAAGCTTTTTTGAATCTAAGAGCGATCAGGTTGAAGTTAAATCTTGAAAAGTGTACCTTCAGAGTTCGATCGGGGAAGTTTTTAGGTTTTACTATTAGTGAAAAAGGAATAAAAGCCGGCCCAGAACAATTAATAGTTTTGATAACAATGAATTCACCTCGATCAGTCAAAGAAGTGCATATATTGACAAGAAGGTTAGCAGCACTTAATCGATTTATTTCACGATTTTCTAACAAATACTTTCCTTTCTTTCAAGTGTTACGAGGACCTAACAGGTTCGAATGGACGTCGGAATGCGAAGCAGCGTTCACAAATATTAAAAATTTGTTGTCATCACCATAAATATTAACAAAGCCTCGAAATGGGAAGAAATTATTCTTGTACATCGCCGTATCGGATTTTGCACTCAGCGCATTGTTAATTAGTGAAGATTCAAGAATTCCGAAGCCGGTGTATTACGTTAGTAAAAGTCTGGTGGTAGCAAAAAAGAGGTATATGAAGTTGGAGAAGCTGGCTTTAGCCTTGGTGATTGCTGTTAGGAAGATGCGTCCATATTTTCAAGCTCATACAATAAAAGTCCGAACTTCATTCCCCTTAAAAAATGTATTGCAACGACCTGATATTTCGGGGAGGATGACCAAATGGTCAGTGGAGTTAAGGGACTACGATATTTTATTTACACCTCGAACAACGATCAAGGCACAAACATTGACTGATTTTTTTTGTTGAGTTCCACTCAAGTAGATCGGATGAGGAAGAAAGCACAAAAGTCTTGCCTATAGATTCGAGGTGGATTGTTCGAACAGATGGAGGGTCCAGTATTTCAGGGTGCAGTGTTGGGGTTCAATTGATAGCTCCAACGGGGGAAACAATGGTCCAGTCGATTAAGTTCGATTTTCATGCTTCAAATAATGAAGCTGAGTATGAAGCTGCTTTGGCAGGTTTAAGATTGGAAAAAATTTGTGGGGTGACTTCAGTACGTCTGGAAACGGATTCTCAGTTATTGGCAAATCAGGTATCTGGATTTTCTGAAGCAAGGAAGGATCGTTTGATTTTATATCTTTGGGAGCTTCATAATTGAATGCTTCTATTTGACAATGTGGTTGTGGAATATATCGGGAGAGGAAGTAACATGGTGGCTGGTTCATTAGCAAATGCTGCCTACAAGGAAGAATATCCTTGGATTTTGCTACAAGAAAATCCTTCAATTATTACTCAATCTGGTCAATGTGAAATTATAGAACAATTTTTTGCCACTAATGAAAGCCAACGTGATTGGCGATCGGATATCCTTAATTTTTTTACCCAAGGATTATTGCCACATGATTCTGAGTTGGCTAAAAAGTTAAGGGGTAAAGCCTTCGGATATATAGTTCTGTATGGAATTTTATATAAAAAGACATTAAGCAGACCATTACTACGATGTTTAGGCAAACAAGAATCACAAGAAGTATTATCAGAAATGCATGATGGTGAAGGGTCAACTCATTGTGGGTTTAAAGCTTTATCGCGTAGAGTTTTACTTGCAGGGTTTTACTGGCCTACAATCATGAACGATGCTAAGAATTTAGTCAGACGTTGTGATACTTGTCAAATATTTACTAATGCTATTCACAGACTAGCAATACCGCTTATGTCTATATCTGAGGCGATACCATTTGATAGATGGGGAATTAATTTGGTAGGACCTTTGCCGATGGCCTCTGGGGGAAGGCAAATGATAATTGTGGCGGTGGATTGTTTTATGAAGTGGGCCGAAGCAAAATCTCTATCCGGCACAAAAGCAAAGGATGTCATCAAATTTATTGTGAATAATATCTGTTGTCGTTTTGGGGTTCCTCGGAGAATTACAACAGATAATGGACCTCAATTTAATAATAGGGAAATGATTTCATTCTGTACTTCTAAATGGATTCAGAAACATTTTTTGACGCCCTTTCATCCTCAAGCTAATGGACAAGTGGAAGTGAAAAATAGAACGATTTTAGATGGCTTGAAGAAGAATCTATTGGGGGTAGCAGGAAAATGGCCAAATTATTTGCAAGAGGTGCTTTGGGCTTATCGAACAACTCCAATAGAGGCTACAAAAGAGACTAATTTTGCTTTGGCATATGGTATGGATGCAGTTAACCCTATTGAATCTACGATGTCATCTTTTAGAATATCTCAATATTATGAAAGATTTAATGATGAAATTCAAAAGGCGAATGTGGATTTAATTGAGGAAAAAAGGGTTCGAGCTTATTTGAGTACAATATATTATCAAACTCTTATGAGAAGTAGATATGATTCGAAGCTCAAAAGAAGAGAATTTAAAGAAGGTGATAAAGTGTTGTGAAAAGTTTTCCTACACACAAAGGAAAATAGCTTCGGAAAAATGGCTCCAAACTGGGAAGGGCCTTATACAATTGTTGAAAAAATTAAGCCGGGGTCTTATCGTCTTTGTGATTTTGAGGGGAGGATGCTACAACATCCATGAAATATTCAGCACTCGAAGCTTTATTGGGAGTAGACACGTTTTTGTATTTTGGAATTTTTGTTTTGAATGACGCACCCTTTTTTACCCTGTTGGCCCAGGAAGGTTTTAATGAGGCGTCATGTACATGTACATATTCAACTTTATCAATAAAGTTCGTTTTTTGGCCAATGGTTGTTTTACATTTATTTGGATACTATCTTAACAAATCATCAAAGATTGATCATATCTGAGATTAGTTAAGGGTAGAATATTCCGAAGTGTTTATAACACTTTTCAAAGAGATAACCATGTTTTATAACCACTTTATATTTGGTATTTCGAAGTGAATGTTTAAAAACTCACTGAGAATTTTGATGAGCTAATCAAGCTTAACAACACATTCATATCTTTTCGAAGAAGATATTTTTTTTCGAAGAGTTATGATACTTGTTAATTTTTATTAAGGTATTTGAAGTGGTAAGTTTATATTATTAAGATTTTGCAATTATTTTGTATTTAGCATCGAATAATATGCAAGATAACGGTAGCATAAAAAAGGAAGAACTCTTTGTCATTCAGATCAAGTTGTCACAATACAAAAAGGAATATTCTGATTAGACAAAGACAAAAACTGAAAAGGTAGCTAGCCAATTAGTCAGGAGATTCTTCTTCTTCGGATGACTCGTCCTCCGAAGATGATGAGCTGGGAACAGGGTCGAATGCCTCACTTGGACATTTTTCTTCAGGAATATTGTTCCAAAAATTTGTAAGATTGATTTCTGGATATGTAACATGGAGTTCTCGAAGGAGAAGGATGGTTGCATCTTCTTTTCCGACCTGAATATCTGTTTGCATATTCTTTTAAAGTTTAGCTTCGACAGTAGTTACAGCAGCAACTTGATCTGCTTCGAAATTCTTCTTCAGATTTTAGAGAATTTTGAAGTATGGTAGAGTTGGATTTTTTGATATTCAATTCAGCAACATGCTAGGTTTTGAGTTTCTTTATTTTTTCTTCATGAGACTTTTTCAGCAGCTCTGTGTCGACCATATGCTTGATTCGAAGATGATCCTTCATACAGAGAGCGCCCTTTATCAGCTCGGATCTAGCTATCTCATAACCATAAAACTGCTCGGTTACTTTGTTATGAAAAGTCTCTCTGAATTTATTTTCAGCCTCATAAGATTCTTTATACTAAACCATATCTTTGGCCAATTATTTGAGATGGTCTTCAGAGGATTCAATTTGAGAGGCAAGATTTTTGCAGCAGCGCCAAGATCTAAAAATGATTGAAGAGCGATAGCAATTGCACGATTTGGAGGAGGGCTGCGAAATTCCGATGTACTAGGCTTTTGAATCATATCCACAGATGTGACACGTTCATAAGAACGAGTAACTTTTAGAAGCTCTTTATCTCGAGTAGGCCTCCCAAAATCAAGCATGTGATTTTGGATGACTTGGATAACTGGGTGCTCTTCGCCATCAAGCACTTCTGTGTTCTCAAAACCGATAAACATATTTAGGTTGAAGCTTGTAGGAGCATGATAAACGGTGATCGAATTGTCATCAATGAGAATCACAGGATTGTGTTTGTTGCAATGATCTTCGGTCAAAGGATTTGGGGGATGTTGTTGGTTTTCAGCAGCATCGTCTTCGTGTTCATCAACCAAATTATACGAAGTGATTTTCTTATGTTTTTTTTTTCTTTCCGAAGGAATCAGAAGATTTTTTCTTTTTCTTCGACGAGGTTTCTTGAGCTTTTCCCTCTTCGATGGGTGAAAGAGGCTGTTATGCAACTTTGCATTTTTGACGCTTTGGTTTCGAGGGCGTGGAAGGGTTAACACTAGATGTGCTAACTGTTTTTTTTCCTTTCTTTTCTTTGGTGATCTTTTCCTTCTTCTTTTTCGGCAGATGGCTATCCGATCTGTTGCGAATAGCAAGATTGACTTTGCAGTCGGGCTGGGTTATTTGTTGGCATACGAGCTTCAGATCTGGATATGAAAATAAATCTTTAGGAGGCAGCCTACCTTCTTTGATCGGAAACTTGTGGCATTGGAGAAAATTGATGGGATGAAAGTCAGTATGAAATGCGTTATTCCATTCATTTTTAGCCCAAGCAGCAATTTTTTGGAATATGTCTTTAGCAGTTTCTCGACGTGTTGAGTAGAGCTTCAAAATTTCTGATATAAACCAACAGGATAAAATGTTAAAGATAAGAAAATAAAAATTGTATTAAAATATGAAATTTTGAGGAACTTACGATTGCTTCTCAAAACCATAGTTAATTTTGAATGATTGTTTTCAGAGATTGCCTTCCCATTCTCTCAAACCCCGGATATGAAAAACAATCTTTGTTTCCAGAATTTATCAGCCTCTAGAAGATCGTCGATGATCTTGAGGTCATCCATCAATGTAAGGTAATAGAATGGAAGCTTCGGACCTTTTGAAAGCTGAGTCACTGAAATGAAATCTTTAATGTTGATCGGTATTTTGGATAGGCGGGATGCCATGATTACCGACATGAGGGTGAACCATTGATTCGGTGTCACCTGGGTAGGGCACAAACTGAGGATTTCGAAGTACTCTACGATAATCGAATCTAGTGGAAATCGAAGACCCCAGTTGATGATTTCTGGGTATACCACTAGTTCATCATCCTTGCAGTCGAGGGGAGTTTCTCCTTCTTTTGGCAGTCGAAGGGTTATGTTTTCCCCCATACCCCATTGCTTCTTAAGGGAAGAGGCTTGACTTTCTTTGTTGTATATATATCGAACCTTCTTCAAGGCGATGATATACTTTCTTTCGAGGTTTCTTAGATTTCTCCCAATTTTTGCTCTTTCCTCCTCGGAAATGGAGCAGATGTCAGCCTCTTCTTGAGATTCAGCTTCAACATCGGTTTTCGTAGCCTCCGAGTCAGCTTTGTTGGCTTTGGAAGTTTCTTCTCGAGGGTCTTGAGAAGTTGAAATACTTGTTTCCGTAAGAGGGTTAGCAGTTCGAATTTCTTCTTCCATTATTTCTCCATGAGGAGGATCATTCGTAGTGGTTTTCGAAGGAGAGGGAGTTTGGATGATTATTGATTCGTCTCCCATGGCGATGAAGGTCTTTCTTGGTTTGGTTAAATAAGGTTTTTCTGAGTAAGGTTTATTTGTTTTCAATTTCAGAGGAGAAACTTTGCTTTGAGTTGAGGAAGTTCGAAGTGTTTTAGGGCCTGAGATTCTAGATGACGTTTGTTCTTCGATTTTGGGAGAAGGAGAAAGCTTTGGGACTTTGGTAGGATCGAAATTACCGTAATAAAATGTCTCAGTTGTAGTTTCAATTGGACCACTTCGAATTAACTGTGCTCTTCAATATTCTGCGGTTTTTTGCATTATACAGCACTAATCGTAAGATCTGAACACCAGGTTGCTGTCAGTATCAAAGGATTCTGGTGTTTCGGGAAGAATGGCCTTCGATTTTTTGGTTATTGGTTTCTTTCTCATACACCAGCTATGGGTTGATCGGAGAAGATGAAGATTGATCGGAAAATTTGAGTTTTACAGTGAGAATTCTGGAAATAAGGGAGGAGCAGATGAAGGTAGCCAAAAAAACTCTAACTTCTCTCTAAAGTGGTTTTATGTAAGGAGAGTTGAAATGAGAGATACATGGTATTAATACTAAAATAGGTGAAGAGGTTTGAAGATGGAGAGACCCACTTGGTGATAGGCTGGAATATGAATCGCTCGGTGGGTTAGATGTTCGACACATGTCAGGTTTACATCAATGATGAATATAACCGTTACGCATGTAACCGTTACATTCGAGGATGGTCTATCTACATAATACGTTAAGGGCAATTTTTATTCGAAGTGATTACATCGATTACTTTGGTTACTATTCCAAGATTATTTGTCCATTGGTTCGAATATGTTTTTAAGATTGGTTCGAATATGTTTTTTAAGCTTTTATAGCTTTTATATTGTATATATGCTTCGAATAATAGATTAAGCTAATGGCTTCGAATATTTGTTTTTGATTCATGGCAGGTTGGTTATTCGAAGACAATGACTTCGAATATATTATTTTTTGAGTCATAACAGGTTGATGATTCGAAGACAAATGGTTTTGAAGACTTTTTAGTTCTCATTCATTTACTGACATGAGAACTAGGGGGGGTTCTGATATGGAAATAAATTTTTAAAGATTAATTTGTAAATAATGTAAATTTAGGGATTTAATTATAATTAATGTAAGTTTTGTCCTTAATTTGTGCTTGGTGTAAGTTTTATGGGATATTTGTAGCTTTGTATAATTTATAAGGACTAAACGATAATTAGTCCACTTTTGTAACAAATTCAGTTTGAAACTAAGTCCCGGCTTCTCTATATAAAGGACCAGACTAATCTAATAAAAAGGTTGAACACTTTTACATCAAACTCATTTGTACTTGTGTTTTCTCTCTCTAAAAACTCTTAAGCATTTTCTCTCTCTAGAATTTTTTCTTAGCAAATAACAAAATCAATCCTCATCAATTTTTTTAAATGAATAGTAACAACGAATAATGTTTTTTTCTAAAGATACCATTCATCATTTTAAAAAAAAATTAAAATTAAAATAATATAATAAGAAAATAAATAAAATACTCACATCGGGCTACCTTTCAATCAACATTTCGTTTACCGTCGGTACCTTAACTTGACGGATCGCTGATGTAGTAAGCTTAAAGATAGATTGAAATCCATAATCTTTCAATCCTTTCAAATTACATTTTGAGCGGATGCTGGTTCACCTTAATGATCCATGTCTGTGAGATTATTGATATAGATAAATACCATAATTATATTCTCTAATATGCAAATTTTTTGTAAGGCCAAGTAACTATATTCTTTTTTTGGTCTTGGAGTGAGATGAAAATATTATTATATTAGAAATCATCGTCAACCATGATTTTTGAAACATCCTAAAAACATAGAGAAATGATTTTCTTTATTTTGTTGTTTCTTTTCGTCCGGATATGAGATACACATAATGTATTTCGATAGTAAACCAAAATAAATAAATATAAAAAATTGATTTTCGTTTCAACTGATTTTTTTCTAATCATTTTTTCATAAGACATATTTTTTTAGCGGTATTTAATTTTTTTTCAAAAACTCTATTTGATAAGATCTAAAACCTATTACTTTTTTAGATTTTTTATGTATTTGATTAGGTTTTAGTTTTTAATAATGAAGTGTTTTTTAATTTTTTTTATTATGGTTAAAAATCATTTATTCTTATTTTAGAACAAGAAGTTAATTTTACACCCTTATTTGATATAGAGTATTAGAAAAAAGAAAATTAGTTCAATTTTTTTTATCAAAAAGAAAATAAAATAACGGAAAAAAAACTAAAAACAATGTTAAATTTTAATAAATAGATATCAAAGCTCGTATATTTTCGAAAAGCACGGCTAAACTGAAACTCTTTTTTCTCACAATAAAATCTTCAAACCTGAATTTGTTTTGAAAAAACTTGAAAAGATTATTTTGACATTCATAAAAATAATATTTTCAAGTTATAAAAAAGAAAATCAGATTTTGAGATCCATGCCAATGTAAAAATGATGTTGTATCTTTTCTCCCCAATGTCTAGTTTAGACTGTATTACTCGAGGTATGTCCTAGTTTCTTTGTATTTTTTTGAACTGAATTTAGATTGCATTATAAAACAGTTGAAAATACAAGGGTTAAGGGAAATGTTACAAAATTAAAATAAACCCTTCGACTTCATCTTCTCCAACGAGCAACCAGACTGATTACTGGTGCAAACGAAGATATCCTAAGTTAAAAATCTTCAAATACGTAATTGACTTCAATTTAATCGGGGCATCCACGATGTTAAAATCCTGATTTTCCCTTTGTTCAAAACATCATTAGCGATCCAATCAGCCCCGTAGATCTGCTCTCGGTAGATTTGATTGATGACCATTGGAGGCTGAATAAATTTTCTACAGCAATTGAGATTCGGTTCCAGGTACCACACTGATTTACCGTATAATAGAAGCTTGACAAGAATCTCATAATCAATATCAACATCCACATTGATGATATTGAGAAAATTACAGAGCTTAAGACCATCAAGCAATGCCTTACATTCTGCGATGAGAGGATCTCATTTGCCGTAAAGTCTACCCATGCCTATAACGATGCTGTTATTACTGTCGCGAACAAGAATACCACCACTGGTTTCATTGCTGTGATTGCAGGAGCCGTCAACGTTAAGTTTAAATCTATTGCCCTTTGGATTCTTCCTACGAAGGAAAAGAGGTTTAGTGAATTTCTTTAACTGATAAACACAGCCCAGTTCTAGCGCTTGTTTATCTGATCTCCCCCAATGTTTTTTCTTTAGGACATTAGTGTAATCAAGACTAGAAAGAATGTAAATGATATGCTTAATGATGAAGGCAACATTAACAGTATGATCAAAATGTTTCGACCATACCAGATGGACCAGGTGATGATAGCAGGCAAGATTGATCGAATATCACAGTGATTCTGAGAAGACCAGTACCACATTCTGACAACGTGAACCAGATTCATGTGAGGTTGTATCTGAATTTTGAAGATAACACTGAAGTAGACCCAGACAGACCAGGCTTGAGGACAATGAACTAAGGCGTGCTACGAGGTTTCGATATTATTGCAGAAGGTACATTTCAAAGCGAGTTGAATGTTCTTGCGTTGAAGTACATCATCTGTAGGAATCGAATTGTGGAAAACTCTCCATAGCAGAAAAGAGCATTTCTTAGGTGTTACAGTGTTCCACGTTTTAGAATAAAGCTTTGATTTGTTTTCTTTCTATCTTATGTAATCCCATGTATCTTTGCTATTGAATTCACCATTCTTAGACAGTGACCAAAGCATCTTGTCATCTTTATCATTTAAAGTAATTGTGATGATCTTGTTTATTTCAGTGTTAATCACCAGAGTTCTCAATTTAACTAAATCCCAGCTTCCATTTATCCAAAAGCTATTGACTCTGTCACTCTTAACATCCCATAACAAGCTTCTGACGCTGTCATGAAAGGACCCTAGTTTCTTTGTATGAACCATTTTCAATTAATTTAAAGCTTTATTATACAAAAAAGAATAATAATCGTATTATAACTGGGTCTCATTCCCCGATATGAAAATGATATATAACTAGAGGTGTCAAACGGTTTGAACCACGAACCATCAGAACCGTTTAACAGAGAACCACGGTTTGCGGTCCTGGCAGGTTGCGGTCCTGCCGGTTTGCGGTCCTGCCGGTTTACTCCTTATGCATTCCCGGCAGTTTGCGGTCCTGCCGGTTTGCAGTCCTAATGGGCCAGTTTCGCAGTTAAACCACCAGTTCAAACCACCACACAAACCATTTAGGAACCGTTTATCAAAATATTTTATAATGTTATTTAAAATTAATTTTTAAGTGTTAATTGAATCTAATTTCAATAATTGAGATATGTAACATATAAACGAGTTAATTACGTTATTTAATGTATTTTAATTTAAATATGTTATCATTTTAATCGAAATTTTATAATCAAGCAATTATATTCTAAAAAAGTAATTGTAATTTGATTTTGATATGTTTGATTATATTTATGTATTTAAGATATTTTATTTAATATCAGGTAGATATTAAATAAAATATATACATCTAATTGTATTTCGATTACAACTTTCAATATTTAATATTACTAGATATTTAAGATGTTTATGTAATCACGATGTTTTATTTAATATTACGGTTATTTTTTCGAACTATTCAATATTTGAAGTATAAATTTAAAGTTTCTAAAATTGTATAAATTTGGATTATGTTCCAATTGCGTAAACACATGTAATTTGGTTGTGAAATAAATTCAAAAATATCAATGTGTTTCAATTCACTACGTGTAATTTGGGCCCCCAAGGGGTAGCCGAGTTGGTTGAGCATGACATTCTTATAACCAAAAGGTCATGAGTTCGAGTCCCTCTGCATACGCTTTCTCGGCTGAGCCTGTCACCTTGTGTGATTTACCTTCTGGCAGGGTTCCCTCCGAAAAAAAAAGAAAAAAAAACTACGTGTAATTTGGTTCCTAAAAAGGAAATAATTGCATGTACATTATGTGAAAATAACGGGGCTCCGGACAAATGTCCAAATTAACTTGTTAATAATATAATTTTTCTTTCAATAAACTAGAAAAAAGGAAGGGTTAATAATATAAAATTTCTTTCAATAATCTAGAGAATTTAATATTTTCTTTTTCATAAAAGTACTAAAATTATTAAAAAACTAATAGTTCGAAAAATCTATTTATAGAGTTATAATTTTTTTTTAAATAATAGTTCGAATTTTCTATTTATATAATTTTTTTTTAAATATTAGTGCGAAATCCTATATATAAAGTTTTGATTTTTTTTAAATAGTTTAAAGTGCATACACTTATAAAAAATTATTTTTTTTAAAAAATCAGTCACGGATGACGTCATCAAGTGACGCCATCCGTGACGTCACCCGTGCGGACCATCCGGTCAGACGTGCGGATGGTCCGCACGTTCAAACCTGCTACGGCTAGTTAGATTTAACTAGCCGTAGCACGTCCGTGGCATCCGGACAAATGTCCGGATGGCCCGAATTCCCAATCCGGGCGTCCGGACGAATCTCCGGATGGTCCGGACATTTTTATCTTTTCAGAATTTTCAATTTTTTTTAGTCTCCCCTATAAATAGAGGAGACCCCAACTCCAACCTCACACACTCTCTAAATCTACTATAAACTCTCTAAATCTCTCTAATTGTTCTAGATTTTTTATTAAACTTAAGTTTCTTATTTTACATATCGTAGTTCTGTTTTCGAAATAGTTAGATTTTTTTTTGAAAAAAAATTGTAATTAGTTTTTATTAGTTATTTTTTATGATTATCTCAAATTTCCAATGACGTTTTGTGGCTTCAACAACAGGTTAGGACAAGCAACTCCGAAAACTGATTTTTCGGAATTTTCTTCTTTTATGATGTCTCCTCCACCCGAGAGGGATCCGATCACACGACGCGTCAAATGTGCCACTGAACCTACGAATATGAGTAAGACCGTCAAACAAACTTTTAGTTTGAAAATTTCCGATAAGGAGAGGCGAAGCATCAAACTTGCTAGTACTACACGTACGACTTTGAGTAAGACCGTCAAACCAACTTTTAGTTCTAAAATGGTCGACAAGGTGACACGAAGTGTCAAACACCCAACTATAACTAAGAGTAAGACCGTTGTTCCTAAACAAAGTTGTAGTACGAAGACGAAGATGGTCGATTTGATTGCTACTGCGTTAAGTAAGGTTAATCGCGAGACTCGAGGACAAGTTTTGGGAGATCTATTACAAATTGCAGTTACTGTTGAGAAAGCTTTACGACTTAAAAAAGTGGTTAGCGACAAGAGACTAAAAAATGTATTTTAGCAATTGTAATATTAAATATTTTAATATAACTTGTAATATTTTAGCATTTGTAATATTAAATATTTTAATATGACTTGTAATATTTTAGCATTTGTAATATTAAATATTTTAATATAACTTGTAATATTTTAGCATGATAAAATATGATTTTGGTTTAAAAAATAATAAATAACACTTGTTATATTTAAAACCAAATAACAATAATAAAATTCAAAATGCAATATTAAAATTATAACAATATAACTTAAAAATAATAAATAACACTTGTTATATTTAAAACCAAATGACAATAATAAAATTCAAAATGTAATATTAAAATTATAACAATATAACTTAAAAATAATAAATAAAACTTGTTATATTTAAAACCAAATGACAATAATAAAATTCAATATGTAATATTAAAATTATAACAATATAATTTAAAAATAATAAATAACACTTGTTATATTTAAAACCAAATGACAATAATAAAATTCAAAAGGTAATATTAAAATTATAACAATATAACTTAAAAATAATAAATAACACTTGTTATATTTAAAACCAAATGACAATAATAAAATTCAAGTAATATTAAAATTATAACAATATAACTTAAAAATAATAAATAACACTAGTTATATTTAAAATCAAATCACAATAATAAAATTCAAAATGTAATATTAAAATTATAACAATATAACTTACAAATAATAAATAACACTTGTAATATTTAAAACCTAATCACAATAATAAAATTCAAAATGTCATATTAAAAGTATAACAATATAACTTGTAATATTTTTGCATGATAAAATATGATTTTGGTTTAAAAAATAATAACAAACACCTGTAATATTTACAACCAAATCACAATAGTAATCAAAATGTAATATTAAAATTATAACAATAGAATTTGTAATATTTTAACATGATAAGCTATAGTTTTGGTTTGTAATATTAAAATCAACACTACTAATATTAGATCTAAAAATATTATAATAATATTCAAAATGTTATAATAACATAAGGAATATTTAAAATTTTGGAATATATAATAATTACGACACTTAAAATATTAATAACCAAAACAAATTAATACTAACCAAAATGTAATAATAATTTTATAATAATATGCAATATCTCAATATTTTTTAAATATAACTTAACATATGATTTTGGTTATAAAATAATTAAAACATTTATAATATTTACAAATAAACCGCCCATTTTTTCCACATGGTTTTGCAGTCCCGACGATTTGTAGTCTTAATGGTTTGCGGTCATGCCGGTTTGCGATTCTGCCAGTTTACTCGTTATGCGGTCCTGGCGGTTGCAGTTCTAATGGTTTGCGGTCCTGTCAGTTTGCGGTCTTAATGGACCAGTTTCGCCGTTAAACCACCGGTTCATAAATAGATTTCCAGCTTTGAACCGCCGTTCCTAAACCATTTGCCACCTCTATATATAACAATAATCAGGGATTTAATGGGAGCTTGATAAAATTTCATCGAATCCAGATGCAATCCAAAACCGGATTCATTCGACCCGTAGATCCATTTGCCCACTAAGAGCCCCAAACAAGACGCGCCACGCAATGAAATTCTAACCGTTAATTAGTTCACAGATAAAACCAGCTAAAAACCATCTTTCCAGCATTTTCTTCGACGTGAAAAAAATGGCTGCCATTACTAGTTTCTCTATCTCTTTTATACTCGCTATGCAGTTCAATTCATCTCCTAAACCCCAAAAGCTCGCCAGAAACCCTAATTTCCATTTTCCCTCTAGAACAACACTCAAATCCTCACCTAACAACAACAACCACATCATCGACATCACTACTAAAACTCCGATTAACAAATCATCTAGTAAACAGAAACTACAGCAGCAGAGTGATCAATCGTTTTCTCCAGATGATACGGGTGAACCTAAACTTGATCAAGTTTCTAGGTCAAATTTGTTTGATATGTTTTCGCAGTTGAGGTTTGCTTCTCTCTTTTTTACATTCATACTACCGTATAGCTTTATGGTTTTTTAGCTAATGAAATGATATTTAGATGTGTTTTCTTCTTGTATTGTGTTTTTGAGTTCAACTTCGGGAATGTTATGTGTAGAGATGGATTTAAAATGGATGAGCTAGGTG
Organism: Limnanthes douglasii subsp. nivea; assembly: GCA_036936605.1. Classification (NCBI taxonomy): domain Eukaryota; kingdom Viridiplantae; phylum Streptophyta; class Magnoliopsida; order Brassicales; family Limnanthaceae; genus Limnanthes; species Limnanthes douglasii. The sequence continues at coordinate 58,742,975 of JAUPFV010000001.1, read as the reverse complement.
TTGATATTCTGTCTATTGCTCTACCTGCTGCATTGGCTTTAGCCGCTGATCCGATCACTTCACTGGTCGATACAGCGTTTGTTGGCCATCTAGGTATCGCTGTTTTAAAGCTTATTCTGTTTTGTAATTGTTTTTATAATTGATTCTGCTGGAATATGAACAATGCAATTAAGATTAGAAACTTGACAATTAATTTCTTTGTTAGTGTTATATTGAACTTTGTTTCTCCTTGGAACGGTACAGGATCTGTTGAACTAGCTGCAGTAGGGATATCTGTTTCCGTCTTCAATCTAGTGTCAAAATTGCTCAATGTTCCGTTGCTCAACATTACGACTTCCTTTGTGGCTGAAGAGCAAGCATCGTCTAGTAAAGGCAATGATGATTCTAGCCAACCTGGTAATCGTTATTCTTGTACGGAATCTATATAGTAGACACAAAGATTAGGTCTAAATGCAATGTTAAATGATTGCCTATTTCATGATAAGTGAAAACACTGAAAATAGCTGATGGTTGCATGAATGATACTTGACTAATAATGCTATTCGTTACGCGCACAGATAATCACATGTTTTTTTGTGTGTGTACTGAGACTTTTGAACCTGTTTTTTGACTTTAAGGTGGTAGAGTTGAGCGCCAAGGCAAGATATTTCTTCCTTCAATTTCAACCTCTTTGGCGCTTGCTGCTGGCATTGGCGTTTTGGAGGCTATTGCACTTTCATTTGGATCGGGTTCCTTAATGAATATCATGGGTATACCTGCTGTACGTCAAACTTATTATCTAGTTATGCATTTGGATAGTTATTTTTTTGTTGTAACATTCTTGCCTTCACTGGATTTCTGTTCAACTCTGAATCTGCTATGAATCCTTCATGTTATACATTAGTTTCTTGGTTGTGAATATCACTGAGTGTTTAGTTCCATTCTCTACAGGATACGCCAATGCGGTTGGCAGCTGAGGAGTTTCTTAGACTGAGAGCTTTTGGTGCCCCACCAATAGTAGTTGCACTTGCCGCACAAGGGGCTTTTCGGGGGTTTAAGGACACAAATACACCTTTAGTTGCGATTGGCAAGTGCTGCATTTCTTTCACTTCCATCTCCCGAATCATGCATTTACGCTGCATAGATGTTTTTCTTTTCATACTAGTTTTTTTTCCTACATGTTTAATTTAGATAGCTGGTGCGTAAATTTCTTACAAATTTTCTTAGACGGAAATTTTTAGCAGTCTAATCTTCAACTTCAAGGTCATATGAAATATCTACTCTCGATTGACAGGTGCTGGAAATATACTGAATGTTATACTGGATCTTGTTTTAATTGTTCTCTTTCATTTTGGCATTGATGGTGCTGCAGTTGCTATGGTGACTTCTGAGTAAGTCAGATGTGGTAAACTCGATGATCATTATTATCACCAATGAAGCTATTCTTACCTATCACTGATATATACTCTTTTGCTAGATATCTGATTGCCATCATCCTTCTGCGGGAACTCAACAACAAAGTAGAACTTATCTCTCCAAATATTGATACGAGAAAAGTTACAACATATCTAAAATCTGGTACATCTTGGCCCATGGCATCTTTTTCATTAAAAGACAAGTTTCTCTGGCAATAAACTCATATTATGTATTAGTTGTGGGATGAATAGATGTAATCAAATTTAATGACATGGTTAATTCATTCGTTTTAGGAAATATGTATACACATAAGCTATTCGTCCAGGCCATTTGTCTGAAGAGTCTGATAAGAAAACTCGTCTTTGGAGTGGATACACCCTGTGTAGATGAAGAAAACTTGTGAAAAAAGAGATATCTCAATTGGTGCTTGAATTTTTTCTTTTAGTTGCCAATAATACAAAGAAAGGTTTCAGTCCAGTGTGAGTGAAACCTTTCCTCTTTTTCTCCCGGCTCAACTTCTTTATCTAAAGAACAATTTTGAAGGCTAAATTCAAGGTCACTTGATCTCTCTCTGTCAAAATATTCAATTTCTATATGTTCTTAACTTCGGATGATGACTAAATTTTAATAAGCCGAACTAACCTTGAGGACTTATCTCCGTGATTCCTCAAGTTTGTCTGACAGCAGGCTGCAGAGAGAAACTCAAGCATAGTCTGTATGTGTATTCTATATTGAAATATACGGCTCAATGCACCCTTTTTACTAGCTAGAAAAATGTTTGGCAGGTGGTCTTCTTATTGGTAGGACAATTGCAGTCCTTGTAACTATGACGCTGGCGACGTCATTGGCTGCCAAGGAAGGGCCTATGCAGATGGCCGGATATCAAATCTGTGTTGAAGTTTGGTTGGCTGTATCTCTGCTCACTGATGCTTTAGCACTCTCTGGTCAGGTATTTCTTTGAATCTATTTAGTTGCACTTGTTATTTGATTATACAATGACCTCGAGGAGTCTTACTATGGACAATACTATTTTTAATCTCTTGCAAGGAAGCTCTCGCAATAGCAGATACCTGTAGTTTCTTACTCATTAATGGTGTTGTATAGTTGTCTGAAGTTACTGTCCTCATCATGTGTCTAAAACTCTTGACCATCTGTTTCCAGGCTCTTCTTGCTACTAGTTACTCTGAGGGAAATTATGAACAAGCGCGCCTCGCAATCTATAGAGTTCTCCAGGTTTATAATTTGTCTAATTTAAAAACTATCGGCAGGTTTCATTTCTCAACTGATGCAGTTCCAGGAATAGTCATTTGATCTTTAAACAGTTTGGTTTAGTGACAGGAATGGGTTTGGCTGTTATTTTATTCTTTGGATTTGGAGCATTTTCTAGCCTATTTACAACGGATTCAGAAGTACTGGAGATTGCCTGGTCTGGTACTTTGGTAAGATAAATAGTTTGTAGATATATCCGACAGCTGTATACCTTGCTTCCTTGTAGATAGATCTTAGTTCATCTAGAGAGTCGCAGCAGGTTATTTAAGCAGAATTTAGCAGAACCGTTCTGGTCAGCTAAGCAAGTTTTACTGCTTTTTTGTTTTAAAATTTCATTGCGTGTTTAGCAGTGTGAACATCAAAGTTCTAGTACCTAAGGTTTTTTTCGACGGATTTGGATTCACAGGAGAATTACTTTCCGGTGCTCTTTAATACAATTATCATAAACCCAAGCAATGGTATAAAACACGATTATAAAGGGATGGTTGATTATATTAAAGGTTCTTTGATACAATTATCATAAACCCAAGTAAATGATTTCCCCACGTGATGGAGAAATATCAAGTCCGACCGACTAAATCTTCATGGAAATGCGATTATCCTCCTTTTTTTACAATTCTGCCAAAAGAACATCATCCTCATTGACTAGATTTCCTCTATCTCCAAATCTGTGAAAACACGAGCCCTTAGTTATTCTTAGTTGTGTAATATAAAATATGTCTATCCAGAGAGATTAGGAGTTGTCAGATAATTGTTCAACAATATGCCCATACACACTAGCCAATAGGTTGTGCCTGACATTGTTGCTATGGTAGTTTGTTGCAGGATCACAGCCAGTGAATGCCATTGCATTTGTTCTTGATGGGCTTTACTACGGGGTTTCAGATTTTGCATATGCTGCTTACTCTATGGTACTTCACTTTACTGTTACATCAATTGTAACAGATTATGGCAGTCAAAGCCATAGCTATCTTTGATTATCTTAAATTATATTTTCACTGTAGGTGCTTATTGGTGTTATATCATCGGTGTTCATACTTGTGTCTGCTCCTGTGTACGGTCTAGGTGGGATCTGGACAGGGTTATTTCTCTTCATGGCCTTACGTGTAGTCGCTGGAGTCTGGAGGTATTCTGAGCATTATATTTTGTGCATAATTTCAAGTTTGCTAACCATGGTGTAAATTGAGCATTAACATCTCAACCAAGCAAGTACATGCATTCTAAATGTACAATTAGTTTATGTTTGTTAGCTATTTTTAGACATGTACACTAGTGCCTTCACTGCCTTTCAAATAATTCACATAGGAAAAAGTAATCACACTTCAAAATATATTAGTTAACGCTTATCTTTTTTCCTTCTACTTATATAATAGCTACTAACTATTTTTCTCCTCCAATATATATTTTATGTATATTTTAGCTAGCACTTATCTTACTCCTCCACTACATGTAAATAAGCACGTATCTTTCATCTCAAGGTATATATTAGTTAGTATATATTTTTTCCTCCAAAACGTATGTATTAAAATATCTCTTAAAGATACTATTTAAAATATTTTGGCTTCCAATATTTAGAAAATATTCAACTCAAAACATTATTTGTTTAAAAAGTATCTATAAATAAATCTATTTTAATATTAAAATAAATTTATCATATATATTAAAAATCATTTTAAAGGTTTCCAAAAATAAAAAAAATAAATAAATGGAAAAAAAAGATAAACATTATGAGAATTTATCAAAAGAATTAACAATTTCGTAACTTTTATTAGCTAAAATTTGTTTAACATGTTCATTATAGTTATTCCTTCCGTCGTCCTATGGTGTGTGTTTTTATATATATATGGTTTTGATTGATTAATTTATTCCATTTTAAATCTGGTTTAGTTTTTTATCAGTATTTTGTTCATGCACTATCTATTTCTTTAGTCTAGATTGTTAGATAAATAATATTAAAATTTGTATTAATATACTAGAACAAGAGGTTTCAGTTTTAATTTATTCCTGGACTTTCATTATAATAACATCTAGTCCATTAACTTCCAAAAGTTCGCCGGTATTTCATAGACTATCCAGCTTGCATACAGTTAGTCCTTTACATATGTCGATTAATATAAATCTGTTGAATGACACCCTATTCAACCAGCTTGCATAAAGTTAGTCTTTTATATATGTCGATTAATATAAATCTGTTAAATGACACCATATTCAAAAGAAGCTTGTTTACCAATTTTTCATTGACTTTAATCTTGACTACATTTGAACTTCGATTTAAAGTCGAGAGATCATTAGCCATACAAGTTTATGTTGAGTATATTGATACGTGGTAGCTTTATGTTAATCAACATATACATATACGGAGGACTAACTTTATCCAAATTGGATAATCAATAAACTACGTTTATGTTGAGTGCGTTGATACACTACGTTTATGTTGAGTGCGTTGATACGTGGTAACTTTATGTTAATCAACATATAGAGAGAACTAACTTTATCTAAATTGGATAATCAATAAACTACCAGCGGATTTTTAGAAGTGGATGAACCTATCTATTACTAGGATGGCTTTGCGAATCTTAATATTATTCAACTGTCTGTAAAATGACAAAGAGGAGGGACTATTTTACTCCTGATTTTACTTATACATTTTACATACTTATATGCAGATTGGGCACAAGAAGTGGACCATGGAAAATAATATGGTCCGAATCGAAAAAGAGTGAATGAAAGATGTCTAAACTCTTTGCTTCTTTGGTATGAACGTTGAATATTCCACAGCTCCAGACAGAGTAACATATAACCGCTAAACTGTTAGCAACAGTAATACTCAGCAAGTTAGCAACAGGTGCAGATGTACAACAGGTGCATATGTACAAGATAAAAGTTATTGAAGACATGACCGAACTCTGGTCCTAACAAAGCAAATTGTTCCATCTCCCAAGAATTCATCAGATTCTGTATATTTTTAGGGTGTTCCCCGTATTTTTCTGATTATAGTTAATGTGGGTCTAAACTTTAATAATCATGCACGGGCATGAGTAGAAATAAGAAAAATATATGTAAAACTAAAGCTTTACGTTATAGGAAAAGGAAAAGAACAATTCTCCAACAATGGTGACAAAACTTACATGATAGCAAATATTTCCATATGAATATAAAAAAAATTAGAGTTCTTTAACTAATACATACTACTAAAATCAAGAGTAAGATAAAACCACATGTATAGTCCTAGATAAATCTCCTACTCATGTTAAACAAAATCACAATAATACTTTTTGGAAGAGTTTTCTGTCCTAGAATTCTCCAGATGTGGCTGTTCAATATGTTGATTATCGTCAAACCCAGTAGTAGGTTTGAAACTGCAGTCTCTTTGTAACTCCCACGTTACGTAATCCTGCCGGCCATATGTGCTATTATCCAATTCTCCTGTGTCGAAAGGCTTAATGATTTCATCCATTTTGCCATATCTGCTATTATCCAATTCCGCTTCTTCCAAAATCTTATTGATGTCATCCACTGTCATATAATCTAGTTCACATTCTCCTTCTGCTGTTCTTGTTGGTGCCTCGCTTCCAAACTCATTACTGCAGGTAGCATCTCTCTGCAAATCAATCATTGACAGAAACTTAACATCATCAAAAGATTTATCTTCTACTTCTATTGTTCCAGATTCGTCTTTAGTCGTTGATTCTCCTAAACGAGTTTCAAATTCCGCTGACAGAAACTTAACATCATCAAGAGATTTTTCTTCTATTACTACTGTTCCAGACTCTTGTTTAGTTATCGATTCTTCGTGAAAATTAAGTCTAGCCTTAGGCCCATACATAATCCTAGCAGCTTTATCGTAAGCAAGTGCAGCTTCACTTGCAGTATCAAAAGTACCAAGCCAAAGCCTTTTGTTTTTACTTACAATAGCGGGTTCACGAATTTCCGCAACCCACTTACCCCAGTGTCTCTGTCTAACTCCTCTATACTTATAGACCAAGTTCTCTGGTCCGCCTTTCCCTTTCATACATCCTTTCTTAGAACCCATAGCATGAATTATTCGAACTTCGTTGGTATCGAAGTGGATGTTATGATTATTCCAGTCTTCAAGTGTATCTTCTATCGACTTGCTTTTGTTCCGTCTTGTCCGTTTATTATTGGAAACCATGGTTGTGACTTGTGAATAAGAAGGCATAAGAAACCCTTGAGTTTGATTTTATATATAAGTTTGGCTTGGGGGTCAAGTAAAACAGAGTTGTAAATAGGAAATTTTAAAAGGCAGAATTTGGAAGTATTCATATTAGGATAAGAATCTAATTAGGATAAAATTTTGATTAGGAAAATATCTTTGAAAACGCTAGATAATTAATGTGTGTATATTATAATTATAAAAGATATTGTAGTGTATATGATAACCACAGACGATGTATAGGATGACCTGTGGGTTAAATCAGAACACATAGGTTTCTTCCTGACTAAGACTTGGTGTCTTAAGTTGAAACTTGAAACAGTTGAAGAAGAATCCAGGGTTTGACCAGAGGTTTTGCGGCGTCACATACGTGTCTAGGGCTTTTGTATCCGGACCGTTCGTAGAAGCTTAGTCTAGTTTTCCGTTTTCTTATATTTTTAATAAACAGGGGTTTATACCAATAGGGTACAAAACGTATCCAATTTACTAATATATCCGGTTTCGGGAGATTTACGTAATGAGTCTAAATTTTTTCTTTATTTATCCAAACATACTCCAACAGATTCATTTTACAAACAAATCCAGCTCATTTAAAAAAAGACCCAGTTATTTATAAAAACCAAAACCATTACATCCTCAAATCAAAATATTTAACCCCAATTTCAAAATCAATTCTTTCTCCTCAATTTTTTTTTGTCATATTATCAAATTCATTAAGGGTAAAATTGTATTTAAAATTTAAATTTTAACTAATAAGTAAATAAAATCATATTTTGGTAGATATTCATAAAATCTAGGGGTTTATACCATCAGGTACAAAAACGTATCCAATTTACTAATAAATCTGGTTTCAAATATCCTCAAATCAAAATATTTAACCCCAATTTCAAAATCAATTCTTTCTCCTCAAACTTTTTTTTTTTCATATTATCAAATTCATTAAAGGTAAAATTGTATTTAAAATTTAAATTTTAACTAATAAGTAAATAAAATCATATTTTGGTAGATATTGATAAAATCTAGGGGTTTATACCATCAGGTACAAAAACGTATCCAATTTACTAATAAATCCGGTTTCAAATAGATTTTATCAATATCTACCAAAAATATGATTTTATTTACTTATTATATGTGTTCATTTAGATAACTAATCTATCTCGTCTTACCGTAACAAAATTAACCAAAAGTATATATTATATATTTATAAATAATGTTCTTAAATGTACCTATCTAACCCTTATACGTAACCTTATCTAGTTATCCTATTCCACTTTTATTTTTTATCTATTTTTTTTTAAAAAAGGTTGTATTTTTTGAATTGGAGTTCGAAAAAAATTCAAAAATATATTTGGTTTTGTTTTTCTAAAACAAACAAAACTAGACATATTGATATATTTTTTGAATTTGTTTTTAGTTTTTATTTTTGTTAGATAACATACGAGACGAGAGATAAAAAAAATGCTAGACGAGGCATAAAAAATCATGCGAGACCACACATAATAAAACCGAGAGACCAAATAATATTACATCATGCAAGACAAGTAATAATGTAACATACGAGACGAGATATTGTTTCTTTTAAGAGAGCAAAACTAGATCTATTCATGATTTTTTTTCCGCAAGACCCAGTAACCATGATCTCGCATCTTTATGAACGTTTCATTATGCATGGTCTTACATATATCTGCTCTCATCATCTCTGTTCGGTCTCTTAACTTTATCATGCATAGTCTCACATGATTTAATAATATATGATCTTTCAACTTTATCATGCATGATCTTACATGATTTAGTAACTACCTGATCTCTCAATTTTATCATGTTTGGTCACACATGATTTAATAATGTATGATATCTCAATTTTATCATGCATGGTCTTGCATGATTTAGTAATGTCGTCTATCAACTTTATCGTGTTTGATTTCACATGATTTAATAATGGACGGTCTCTTAATTTTATCATGCCTAGTCTCGTACAATTTAATAATGCTTAGTCTCTCAACTTTATCATGCATGGTCTTGCATGATTTATTATGTATGGTCTCGCATATTTTTATGCATGGTCTAACAAGTTTTTTATGCCTCGTCTAACATGTTTTTTTATGTCTGGTTTCGTATGTTATTTGGTAATTTTTTTTTGAAAAAAGTATTATTAATGGATCTAAGTTTGTTCGTCTTAAATAAACAAAATGAATGATACTTTCGAATTTTTTTACCGAGCTGCGGTTTGAAAGATACAGTTTTTTCCAAAAATATAAAAAAAGTAGAAAAAAAAGATTTGGTTCATAAGTGAGAATATGGTTATTTGTTATTTTTCACATTTGTCTAGGTCTCTGTAGGTAGTTTACTAATTTTAGTTATGAGGTGGTAATAAGAAACTTGAATAGGTATTTATGGATAAGTCACTATATATATTTATAAGTAAAATAAAATATGGTTATATATATGGATTTTCATTATTATTTACTAAAATTTTCAATCAAATTTTAAAATATTATATTATATTATTATTTTCATTTGAAAAAAAACTAAAATACCATATCCATTTTAATAATATCAATAACAAACTTTCACCTTGTTAGTTACATTTTGCACTATTAATTTTTTGAAGTTGTTTTTCTTTAAAAGATTTCCATCAACTTTTTGATGAAATAGTTGAATGAGGCGTATTTCTTATAAAAATGTTTATGACTAAAAAGAAAATAAAAATTATTGGTAAATATTTTTGATTTTAATAAAGACTGAATTATCCCACCCGCAAGTCGGATAAATAAACTATTGGGATGAAATTTACTTGATTTTTCTAATCGAATAAATGGTATTTTATATAATAATAATAAAAAATTGTTAATGTTGCTAAATTAATAGGATAAGATAAACCATTATGGGTTCTCCCATACAGGCTTTTTAACCCTACACGAACAAAGACCTAATATCATCTATTATATAAAGCCTCTTACTTAAATTAGGTAAGACAAAGATAACATACATAACTACATTTCTTATAAATTTTAATTTCTCTCTAACCCATATAATTAAGCTTGTCTATCTAAAGTTCTACAACTTCGCTTGTGATTTATTTTATGTTATTACCATTCACATGTATTTGGAAACATCAATGTCGACCACAACGAGAGCCTAGATAAGTACCTCAATTAAAACATCCAAAACCATAGGCACATTATATTCGCTTTTGGAATCTAGCAAAAGATGGATTTTGATATGCAGATGGATCCTGTGATAGTTACTAATGATCCATAGTCGGAGAATGGTCTGATTAGTTGGCTTGGAAATCTCAACCCAATCGTCAATACAAAAAGAAGAAAAAGTGATTGATCATATAAGAGCATCATGATCGATTACATGAGGAAATCAATGCGTTAAAGGCAGAAAGAGAATAATGGAAATTGAACCAAGAAAGGTTTGTTCGGAAATCCAAAAGCTTGGGGAAGAATAGGGTTCAGATAGAGAAGACATTGAGTCTGAATATTTGCGAAACCATGAAAATACCAAAGAAAACACCTTCAATCGAGCAAAAACCACCATTCTTTGCAAAAAAGAACAAAAGACAAGATATCGCCATAATATTTCAAAATCTAGTGAGTATCCTATTGCCGATTTAGAGGGGTATTCTTATTCTCTAGATGGAAATTTCCATCACCAAAATAAAATATATTATGATGGTAAACGTTATTCGAATAAGCATACCAGTCGATATCAAAGCTTGGAGCGGGAGCGAGATTTGAAAAAATGACGTGGCTCCTCGGATAAATAAGAGCATGTTAAGGGAAATGATAGAGTGGTAGCTGAGGTAAGGGTTGGACAACTGTAAACTATGGTATAGATCTAGAAAAGTCATGCTCAAATTACAAGGGGGCTCGGGGAACTAGAGTTTAAATTACCAAGCAAAAAACAATTTACGACTTCACATACAAGGTCTTTATCCAACAACTAATGATGGCTACGGGTATAGTCAGATACATAACTAGAGGTAGTCTTCACTATCTGTTGAAATTTTCTATGCACACCTACCAAAACGGTTTGATATATCCAAAATGGAAATGTTCGATGGGAATAGAGATCCGGATAATCATCTAGAGAAGTTTAAAAACTTTATGATGAATTATGACAATGATAATAAGTTTTCTATGTCGAGCTTTCTTGTAAACTTTAAAAAACAGTGCTCTAAAGTAGTACAACCAACTTTTGTAAGGTTCTATTAATTTTTTTTGATATGTTATGGACAACATTTAGACAATAAATTATGGGAAGTTTGGAGATGCGGGGAATGAAAACACAATAATCCAGTGATGTCAGTTGGTAGGAGAGAGTTTAAAACTACACCAAATGTTTTGTTCTTACGAAACATAGCTTGGATGATTGTTATGAGCAAGTAATTATTGCTTCTTTCAGGCAAGAAATTCTCCTAGAAAATTTGGCTGATGAGGTAACCAAGAAAAAAACTATAATATTTGAGGTTCTACTAGCCTAGGTCAAAAAGTTGATCAAAGTAAGAGTGAAAAAAATTAAAGCCGATCCCTCCGTAAAGACAAATCCCACAACATTCTGCCCCAATTTATAAAAAACAACAGGTTTAAAATTTTCAGCTATTGGCAGGAACCAGTTTTCACCCAAAAAATACTAATCAAAACCGCCTCGACCTACGGTAAATCAATGAACCCATGGTCAACATCATAATACTAGAAAAAGTCAATAGGTCTAACCTAATAATTATGTTGAATTGATGAAACCCCACTACTGTTTTCGATAAGTGCGGAATTTTGTACAGTTCAGGAAACCACTTTCGATTCAGAGTTCGAGGAAATGATAAAATAACTAGTTTTGTAAGTATTTTCTCGATGTAAGCCATGATACAAGGGATTACATAGCCTTGATTAAAAATGAATAGTTGACCACTTATGTCAAAGCACAATCAAAGGATCGACAACATGTACCGATGAGTAGTCAAGAAATCGCCTGAAAAAAGGAAATCAAGGTTGCACCAATATAGGAAATTGCAATGGTCATAATCAGACCTTGTAATGAGTTTGATGTAGATGTTGAATATTTAAACTCTGAACCTAACCAAATGAATATTCTGGTAATTAATGTAACCAACAATGAGAAGAACCTCAAAAGTTTGTGTTCATTCTTCAAATCATTGAGTATTTTTTATGGTGATAATGAATCAAGAACCTATAATTATTCGTGAAAGAGGCATGTTGTAACTTTAGCTATACAGTTAAAGAGAATAATACCAACCCATATTTACCGAGATCTGATGTCTTTTATTATTTTCGATGACGATTATTTAAGGGAGGTTTATGGACCTTACGATGATACCATCTGTTAAAGGAATTGAAATCTGAAGGATCCTAATTGATTCAGGTAATAAACTCTTATCCTTTATGGATGTTTTTTCCGGATATAATCATATACATATGGATTTGAAGGACCAAGACAATATCACATTCATAACTAATATGGGATATATTGCTACAAAGTGATGTTGTTTGGGCTGAAGAATGTAAGGGTTATTTATCAAGGAGTAGCAAATAATGATTTCACTAGCCATATTAGAAGAAATATGGAAGTCTGTATTGACAATATGCTGGTGAAAACCATAAGAGACGAAGATCATTTCTCCGATCTATAGGCGATTTTTTTGCAACTTAAAGACCATTAACTTGAAAATTTAATATAGAAAAGTACACTTTTGGGTATAGAAAAGTGCGATATTAGTGCGAGAGGTTGAAAATTATCCATGTCCAACTTATTACGTAAGTAAAAGTCTTTTAGATGCTGAAAAAAGGGACTTCAAATTTGAGAAACTAGCCTTGGCTCCAGTGGTGGTTGTACACAAAATGAGAATATAGTTCCAAGCCCATTCTATTACGGTTCAGACCTCATTTCTATTAGAAATGTGTTAAAAATACAAAATGTAGCGGGTCCGATGACTAAATAGTCATACGACATCGATTTTGAGCCTCAAATGGTAAAAAAAAATTCCAGAGCAAACCCGCAGCCGCTACTCAGAGTGCAATGAGTGCGTATAGGGTAAACCCTCAGTCTGACGCGATAGCCTGCAAACCAACTCCAGAAGGTAAACCACACAAGTTGATAGGCTCAGCCGAGAAAGTGTATGTAGAGGGACTCGAACTCATGACCTTTGATCACAAACATACCCTCAAATGGTAATTTTGGTAGATTTTCTAGTTGAGTTTCATTCTAGAAGACCTTAGTCGGAGTTATATATTGATGTATCTCAGGATTGTGTAATTCGAACCGACAGAGGTATAAGCATTTTCGGTTGTGGAGCGATGGTTCATTTTGTAGCCCCATCCAGAGAAATAATGTACCAAGCAATACTTTTGGATTCAAAACATCTAACAATAAGGTAGATTATGAAGCAGCCTATGCATGATTACAGTTTGCTCAAATTTGTGGTGCTAAAAAGGTTTCTCTGATAAATGATTTACAATTTCTTATCAACCATGCATCGGCCAGGCTGAAGTAATGAAATATCATTTGGTAAATACATAAAAACATTAAAAGAATTAATAATATTCTTCAAGTACATTAAATACAAACATGTTAATTGGGCTAAACGTTATGGGGTTGATGTGTTAGGAACTATCACATAAAATAAAGGGTATCCATTGATACTTTAACAGTAATACCATTTGATAACATTAATTTTTTAACCTAAATTAGATATCGAAGAAGCATTCCAAATTTTGACAAGCTTGGAGAGAGATTGGAGGTACAAGCTTAAATAATTTTTAATCAAACATGTTTTATCGATCGATAAATCATTGGCTAAAAGGCTAAGTTCAGGGTGCATGGTTTCACAGTCCTCAGAGACATACTTTATAGAAAATCTTTAAGCCACTATTCTGGTGTCTCAGAGCTAATGAATCAGACATGATGTTATCCAAATTACATGATGGAGAGGGATCAACCAGTTGTGGCTTTTAAACATTGACAAGAAGTGTTTTATTGGCCTTTCATCATGGGTGATACAAAATAATTTATTAGACGCTATGATACCTGCCAACTATTTATGAATGAAATACATGTACTACCAGTACCAATTGACTCAAATTCTGCACTGCCTTTTTATAGATGAGGTTTAGACTTAGTCAGAGTTTTTCTTATGGCCTTTGGAGGACAACAAACCACTATAATAATTTTTGATTATTTTTCTAAATGAGTGGAAGCTGAACCTTTTTCTAAGAAAAGGAAAAATATATTATTCAATTGATTTTATCTAACACCGATGTAGGTTTGGGATCCCAAGAACAATCACAACAGATAATGGTTGTCAGTTTGAGAACAAGAACATGAAAGATTTCTATTCTTCTCGAGTTATTCAACACTACTTTTCAACATCTTTTCATCCGCAGGTTAACGAGAAAGTAGAGGTTATGAACAAAACTATCCTCGATGTATTGAGAAATATTATGGAGTAGACCACCACAAAATGGACAAATTATTTACAAGAAGTATTGTGGGCTTAACGAAATAAACCCCAGTCAACGACTCAAGAATCTAATTTTGCATTGGTTTATTGGATTAATGCGGTAACCCCAACCGAGGCCACCCTCTTATATTTATGAATTGAAAATTTCTATTAAGGTAACGATGAAGGTCGAAGAGCCGAGCTAGACTTAGTTGTGGAAAAAAGAAAAAAGGCGCATCTAAGACCCCTTCATTATTAGACTCTAATGAATAGAAAGTATGTATCCCGAGTTCGACGAAGAGAATTCATAGTGGGGGGAAAAGTTATAAAAACGTTTTTCCTACACATTAAAGATAAATGGTTAGTGAAGTTAGGGTCTAGTTGGGAAGGGCCTTATTCGATTACTGAAAGGGTTAAGCCTGAAACTTATCGAATGACAGATCAAGAAGGAACCTACTTTGTCCTCTGTGGAATATTGATCATATGGGGTTGTATCGAATACTTGTAACAAATATATGTATGTGTACTAGTTATTTTTATGATGTAATATTCGGTGACATACTTTTTCCTATCCTTATCGCGCGTGCAAATTTAAATGAAGAGTCCATATAGCTAGCTATTATAAATATTTTTTGCCTTTTATATTCCTCTCTCATTTGTAGTCGGTTTGAATATTTCTGACCAAAAAAATAAATTAAAAGGTTCCAACTATAGTTGGTCACAATTAAAAGATTCCAAGACTAGTTGGCCACAATTAAAAGGCTCCAGCACTAGTTGGTCAAGTGTAAGGATTCCAATATTCGGTGGTCACAATTAAAAGGTTCTAACACTAGTTGATTAGATTCAAAGAGTGCCTCAGTGACCAGTTTAAGGATTGATGACCCTCAACTAGGAAGATTTTGAAGACATAGTTACAAAATAATAAATTTATATAGTGACACAAATTATAGTGAATAACAATAACTAGCATTTATATCTTCCAGATACAAGTAAAAAATGCAATGCCGACCATGGACTTGAAATTCTCAAAGATAGAGAAAATAAAAAAAACACCACAAGTGGATATTATTTAACACTTTTGGATTCATCTTCTCCAAATTGCTCACCATTTGTATTTCCCTTATCCTCAAGATTCTTTAGCTGGTGATCCTCCCCAGAATTTTAGTTTTCAGATTATCATCATCAGACTCGTTATCTCCGCTCTTTAAATCTAATGTAGCTTATAGCTCATATTTGAATAAGATGTTAGCAAGACGTTCTCCCCCCGAGGACCATGACCCAAAAAGAGCCAAGACTTAGCTCCGATGACATTTTCTAGAAGATAGGAACCAACTCATATTTGTCTATAGCATCCCGTTTATGGAGTAGGTATCAGATTCCTCAAGTAAGAAGTATTCGATACTGGTAGAGTTCCCTCGAGATTTAGAATATCATTACTATGTTTGAATACCACGATCTTATATATTATCCTCCGAACTTTGAAATTCAAGCACCCGTTGATCTTCATCTTGAGGGGTTGAGGAATAATTTTCTAATACTTGAGAATTATAACATTGGAGCATGGGAGGGATCGTCGCCTGATCTACGACATGAACTTCACCGATTTTTTTTACTTTTTCTTCTTCTTACTGCTCTTTCATTTCCCCTTGTTATTTTTTGGCAAGTGTGATGTTTTATTTCTTTTTAGGGTCGATATCTCTTCTTGTATTTGAATCGCGGTAGTCTTAACAACATAAGTTGGTGGCTTATCAGTTCAGTTCATTGTATGACACTTGTAACTGATTTTTGTAGGCTTGAACCGCCAGCTTCATCTTTTTTAACAGTGGATTGGAGCCTTCTTCTTGGTTAGTAGATAAACCCGACTATCAGTAGGTTCATCTCTCTTAAGAACCTCCAATGCGCGAGGCAGAGTCACAAATTGTTTGAAAGAAAGATTTAGCTTTGATTATGTGTGTCAGAGATAGCTCTGAACTAGGTCGGTTGGTGTGACGCACTTGTAAAACCCCTTTGACCACTTATTCTCAGCCCACGTGGGTTTAGCTTTCTCAAAGTCTCTTCGGTATATTTCAAATGTTGCTTCCGAGACTTACGTATAACTACAAGAAAGAGGAAAGCACAAGCTTTTAGCGGTAAAAGTTAATAATCATTAGATTTTTGATCGGAAGAAATATGAACTTACTTGTGTTTTTCCACTCATTCAGGACCTTGCTCAGATTGCTCTTCCTCGGGATGTTCTAGCCATTCTTCCAAGAGTCACTCAAAAAGTAGAATCATTGCTTCCAAGTTTTATCAGTCTCTAAAATATTGCTTACTATTTTATATTCGTCCTCGAGAGTAATAAAGTAGAAGGGAATACAAGGGTTTCTTGATTACAAGGTGATCACCACAAACAACTCCATCTATATTTCAATATTGGACAATCTTGATTCGGCAATGCACAACATCAACATAAACTAAGTGGTCAGACTTTTCTGACTTGAACACAATTTGACCAACTCAAAATACCAAATAATTATAAGGTCTACCGAGAACTAGATCCCCGAGCTCAACACATCTGTATATACGACCAATTTGTTTTGTGCAGCAAAATTGGGCATCTCTCATGCCTTTTGTAGACGTTTCTCCACTTTGTTCGGGATTCCCTAGTGTGCTCGAGAATAAGATTTTCCCTCTTAAGAATAATAATTGTATTTAATCTTGTGAAGATCAACTAAGTATTTATTTTCAACGTTCCGAAAGTTGGACCCGAACACCTCGGATATCACAAAAGGTAGTTCGACTTATGCCTATTTGTTTTTGCTATTTTTTTCTTCATTTGGGATTAATATATCCCCCTCAGCGGTACCTCTTGTTTGGTTTGAAACATCAACTTTTAGATCCCATACCAGTGCGCTCCTCTGTCTCTTTCTATGGCTCATCAATCAGCTGCATCGGGTTGTCTTCAGAAGTTAGTAGTCTATTTTGAACCCTTCTAGGTGTGTAGTTTAAATAGCAAGATCCCCTTCGCCAAATTAATACCACTCCCAATCAATTTATCTTGGGGGGTAACTTGGGATGTAGCAGTAGTATTTTATCGTTTATTTTTCTTCTCTTGGTGACAATGAGAGAGCTTCCTTTTCTCGGAAGCCATCAAGGGTTTCTTCACGAGGGAAATTTGTTCATTATCCGAACAACTCATTGGAATAAAACAAGTTTTTCGTACATTGTATTCCTTTTCTCGAGACCATGTTGCTCTTGAGGGGTAATTTTTTTATACTGGTGGAATATTATAGGTTGAGGGATCACACGATTTGGACTACGTTTTAAACGGAAACTTGACTCCGTAGTCAATTACTTTAATAACTTGATTGGCCTCTTCATCTTTGTCTAGAAGTCCAACAATTCTTCTTGCTTCCCTTATCGCCTTGGTTTTTTAGAAAATGCACAGTCAATCATCTAGGGAGTTTCCGATGTGAAACATATAACTCCGAAGAGGATATGTAGCATGAGGGAGTGAGAAAGACTGAAGTTGTTACTAGAGAGAATTATAAGATGGTGATTGGGCTAAAAAACAGGGTTTACAGTGGCTGATAACAGGTGCTTCGCTCTTTATCTCTACTAGTTATAAGGAATGGAGAAGGGGTGAGAGATATGAGACATAGTTATATAAGATGTGAAATCCCAACAAAGACTTATCTCAAGCCCACGAGATACCCGCATTGGGAAGTGGAAAGATTGTGTCCAATGGATACTTGTGTGAGGAAGTCGAACGGTTCCAAAAATAATATCACGCTTTAATAGTCAAGAATTAGTAGTGGGTCGAGATTTTATGACATGTCCACAAAAATAAAATCACACGTGGAGTGCACGAGACTAGAAATATCTGATACAATAATGATTAGAAGTAAAGTTGCCCAACAGGGATCAATTCAGATCAACTGGTGTGCGTGAAAATCAGCAGCACAAATATAATAAAGTCCATACTAAGAGTTAGTTCGATAATTTATTTCACCAAATTAGATATTATAGAAAATTCAAAAAGAAATATAAAAGAGAATATAGTTAGAGGATAATCAAAAGTTTTTGGAAAACAAAATTGAAAAGGACATCTTAATCATGCATTTGCTATTGTTGTTGAAAAGTTATTGAAAGGGTACACATGTACATTTAGCACTATATGTACATCAGTACGTATGAGGCATTTATCAAAGAGTAATGTCAGATCAATGTGGTGTAGGATTATATAAAATATTTGGAAATATACTTGCACACTCAGGAATTAAAGACATATAAAATCTCGTGGAAATATATGGTACATGTATAACACTGCACGTTATTACTTGACTTTTCTATAAAAAATAAAACTGATTTTCTTACGTTATATACTTTCAGCTAAAGTAGACCCAATTGTACTCATACACCCCTAAAGCGTAATTGCGAATTATTTTTGCTGCACTTGTCAGCATGTAATCACATTACATGCAATTTCTAACATTTATTATTCACACAAGTTTATCATTAATGCGTATATTATCTACACATAGCAATCGATACATAATTTAGATACATATTTTGTGTAGCAATATACAATAGACATGTGCACAAAATTAGGTTATGCATTTTATCACTTGGACATTAGACACATTTGGAACAATTTGGGAGCACGTATAAATCATTACAATTATATATATATGGTAAACATAACATAAATCATACACACACAAATAAATTGGTAAACATTATTTTCGTTATGTATATATAAACTGGCTACGTAACATAACAACACTATAATCTAACTATTAAGACGAATAACACAAATGAAAAACAACACAAATTTATCAACAAAATTCGAAACGCATTATTAATTCTCACATTGACTAAAATTTATAAAAACCTAAACCAATTTTCAAATCGAACAAAAAATCGAAGATAAACACCAAATTTCCTAAAATCGATACTAAAGTCAATAACACTTAAAATTATGAATAGTAATCAAACCAATACTAAAATCGAATGCTAATCAAAATAAATATTAAAAGAAATGTAGACAAATCAAAACTGATATCATTGACATAATGAGCATAAAAGACATTACGTAAAAACATATCTGAAATTCATTCATATTGGATCTAGATATGTAAAGAAATCAAAATCAAAAGAAAAATAGATGAAGACACCCAAATTTTTGGAATAAATCGGCTACAAAATCAATATTGATGATGTTAAATCGATAATATAAATATTAATAATATGTTAATATTATTAGTTTAAATAAATAAAAATTTGAATAAACATATGCCTTATATATAACCCAAAATATTCAAGATCATACATATTTCTTTAAAAAAGAACTCTAATAACACTTAACTCGAATATTTAAATTTCATTATGCATAATATAAAACAAATTTAAAATTCATCATCCATCATATCTTCGTAAATTTTATGATTATCTCATCGTCGATAAATTTGTAACCATCACAATCACACTCTTCTTGGCCATATGTTTTATTAAAATTATTATCATCGGCATCCATAAGATTTATAAAATATGTAGATTTATTCTTCAATATAATATATTCGCGAAAATATCTATAGGTAGCACTTCAAAATGGATAGTAAGGTTCATTTACCCCAATAGCTCTTGAAATTTGACTCTAAGTTAAGCCATCAGCCTCATGCACAAGAATATTGTATTCTTCATCCGTTTTTTCTATTTTTTTATAGTCTACTAGTTTCATCATCTACAACTTCATCCAATATAACTGAATCTATGTCATCCCGCACATCATATTTGTTTTCGTAAAGCTCGATTATACTTTATAAATACAAGATCATCAAGGTTTTGTTGTTCAGTTACGTTTTTTGGAATGAAGTTAGAGAATAATAGTTATATACCATAACTAATTGTGAAACTATTGAATGATAAACGAATAAATGATTCTTAGTTGTTCAAAAACACTCAAATTACGTTAAAAAAACTGCATACAAGACTCAACATTTTAATAACAAACCTTTGTAGATTTGGCGTCGACCATCCATACAGTCCACACCATTCAGTTATTAATCAATAATACATATAACTCTTATTAATCATAAGTCATGTTTGTACTATACTAAAAATTAATCACGTGACAAATAATGTTACCTGATGCTAAATAGATATTTGTTTTGCTACTATAGGCAATCCAAAAACTCGTTCCCTTTTTTGGAAGTTATAGTTGAACTATATATTGAATCTCAAAACTTGGCTCCAAACTTGACATGAGTTCATGCAAAACCTTTTTGATTTTTTAAATTCCTTATTCCCATTAAAAAAATGTCTAAAAATAACTTGCTATATGTAAAGGTCGATGAAACTGGCAATTCTACCTTTATGCTAATCCTCGTCATTGTTAAAAGATAACAATCTTCTCTTTATCAATATCCATATCCTCATAAATATAATCTATAAGCATAGCTACTCACTTTAATTGCTCATTTAAGAGTTCACTTTAAATTGGGAAACTTAAATGTGTCCCCGAACATCAAATCTAAATAATGCGCGCAACACATGGAGTTCAGTACAAATTAAGATATTTTTCTACCATCTTTATACTGACAAAAGACGTTACTAGTAATGTTAATAATAACTTGAGAAACGCGTTTTTCTCCAACATTGAACATATGTATCCAACAACTCAAAAAAATTCAACATCATGTGAGAATAACTAGATGCATCCACTGATTTAATGAACATGCTAATTCATGGAATATGAACTAAAAAAATTAATCAATGTTTCTCTTTTTGCAACCGTCTGCCATCAATGAGTAATTATACTTGTCTTTTTCAGTAAATTTCATAATATTCTTAGTATGATCTATATTTTTATATATATGGTACTCGTACCTTATAAAGGCTTAAAGGTTTTGTATTTGGGACGTATTGAACAATTGCTTCAACCATTAGTGCAAAATTATCATAGTTAACCGTATTGAATTTGATACTGAAATCATATATCCATCTCGTAAACTATTGCACCGTTATACCCCCTAAATTTTTCTGTTTTTGTTTCAACAAAATTTAGGATTGCATCACTAATGCTACTGTAATTATTGTTATTAGTTTTCTGAAAATACTAAGCTGTGATGGTTTTTGTGTGTGTCCTATTTGATGAAGTGCTAGATAATTGCTTTGAATGTGCTTCTTCATCATTCTTCTCAAATTCTTTTTTATCACAAAAAACTTTATAGATGTGAGAAATATATTCTATAGATTCTTAGAGGTTTATCTTTATGTTGACATCGATCTCATGTATTTCATGCTTAATGGAGAAATAAATCTATAAAAAATGAATTGAGTCTTCTACTCACTTTGATAAAGTTGTTGATGAATAAAACAAATCAGAAAAAAAAATTGATTAATAAGCACATTCAAAGCAACCGTCTAGCACTTCATCAAATAGGCCACCAAAAAAACCATTACAAATGGGTCCGCTGGATTAATATTTTTAGAATACTAGTAACAATAACTATGGTAGTACTAGTAATGCAATCCTGAGCTTTACTGAAATAAGGATGTAGCAGCGCACAAGTTTACAAGCTGAATTTATGATACTAGTATTACATTCGTATACTGCACACTGTTTAAATTTGATGTTCGATGACATATTCAACCTGTTAAAAACGAACTCTTGAACGGACAACAAACTCTTGAACGAACAACTAAAGTGAATGGTTGTATCTATAATCATACTGTTATCCTCAACATAATAACAGAATTCACAAAAAAATAAAGAGGGCTAAAACGGCAAAAACCTTTTTTACTATAACTTCCGTAATTTTGAATTTTTTTGACAAACAATAGTCAGAATTTGATAAAAATAACTACATCTTTACAATAGACAAACAATAAATTTAGAAAAAAGCGTTACGTGCGCTAGTGTCTATGTTAAGTAAAATTGGATGATCTAGTAGTCGTAGTTCTTCGACTAGTAGATAGAAAGAGAACGCTCAAATAAATTATTTTTATAAGATTATGAGTAAAACTAAAAAAAATTAATTATTATTTTAAACAAGAACGAGATTAATATAATTATTTTAGACCATAAAAAAATAGGATTGTCAGTTTCATTGACCTTCAACCATAGTTACTAATAGCGCATATAGCACGTACAATAGCGCATAGTGATGCAAGGCGCACCCTTTGCACTTTTCGAAAACTGAAATATTAATGTTCTCTCTTCTTTTCTCATTCAGCTTCTTTAATTTTTATTTTCTTTTCAATACAAATGTTTGAACTTTTCGAAAATATACAGGTTTTATTATACAGGCGGGTTTTAAATAACTGCACTCATCCTTTTTATATAACTACAACTCAAACTCATTCTCAAATGCTTTTATCTTAATTGCTTTTATATAAAATTTGTAAAATAACTTCACTATTTTATCCTCTGCTTCTGTTTTAAAAACTCTCTTTAACTCATACTCACCATTTTAAAGTTCTATTTTTATTTCATAATCTTACTTCACTATTTTAAACTTTGTTTTGATTTTTTAATCTAATAATGTCGACTCAAGAGAGAGATATAGGGTGGAATCATGGGACTTTGGTCAATCCTAAAGATGAGAAGTTAGGTATAAAATGATATTATTGTTCAAAAATTACCAACAGAGGGATAATTAGACATAAACAACATCTTCTTGGAGGATATAGGAATGCAACTAAGTGTAAGAAGGATCCTGAATGTGTTAGGCAAGAAATAAATGATCACTTACTAGAGAGGGAAAACTCTAAAAAGTCGATGAAGTTTGTTCCTCACTTTGATAACGTTGCTGATGAAGAAAGGGAGTTAGAAAATCATGATGAAGCACAGTCCAAGAGACTCTCTAGTACCTCATCAAATAGGCCACCAAAAAAGCCATCACAAATGGGTCCTATAAATTGGTATTTTCAAAAAAACAGTGACAAAAACTGCAACAGTAGTAATAATGATGCAGTCCTTAGTTTTAGTGAAACACAAAAAAATTAAAAGATGCAGCGATGCAAAAGTTTTCACGCTGGATGTACGATGCCGGTATCGCATTCAATGTTGTTCGATATGATAGTTTTGCTCCAATGACTGAAGTAATTGGGCAATATGGTGCAGGCATGAAACCGCCAAGTTTTTATGAGGTACGAGTACCATATTTGAAAAACGAAGTTGAGCATACTAAGCTAATTATGAAAGATAATGAAGAAGAAAAAGCCAAGTATGGTTGCTCATTGATGGCAGATGGTTAGAAAAATATAAAAAGAAGAGCTTTGATCAATTTCTTAGTTAATACTCCACGAGGGAGCATGTTTATTGAATCAGTGGATGCCTCAGCTTATTCTCACACGGGATCGAAAATGTTTCAATTGTTGGATGCATTTGTACAATGTGTTGGAGAACAAAATGTTGTTCAAGTTGTTACGGACAACGCGAGTAACAACGTCTTTGCTAGTAAAAGGTTGGAAGAAAAATATTCTAATTTGTATTGGACTCCATGTGCTGCCCACTGTTTAGATTTGATGTTCGAAGACATATTAGAGTTACCCGAATTAAAACGAGCGCTTGAACGGGCAATTCAAGTGAATGGTTATATATATAATCATACGGTTGTCTTGACATGGTGAGATAATTCACGGAGAATAAAGAGATGGTTAGAACATCAAAAACACGATTTGCTACTGCATTCTTAACTTTGAGAAGATTTCATATTCAACAAGCAAATTTGAGAAATATGTTTACATCTTCGCAAAGGACAACCAGTAAGTTTGCAAAAAAGCGTCAAGGTAGACATATAACTGATGAGATATGAATTTTAGGAAGAGTTTTCCGTATCAAACTATATGCAAAGGGATTAATTCGTGAATACAACTTCTTGACTACTAAAAGTGTAGAGAGAGAAAGTCAACAAATGTAGAGAGAGAAAGTATATTATAATAATGAACCACCTTTCCCAAATCTGGTGGAGTCTTTTTATAATACAAGTGATGGGCCCCACAGGCCTAACTACCTCTTAATTACAAACTTGACCTTTATTTTTATTGTTTAATTACAATTAATCCTATTTCAATATTTACTTTACAATTTCTCCATAACTTTGTTGTTTCTTTGCGATTTCTCCCTTGTCTTTAATTTTTCCTTATCAGTAGCCCCTAGTCCTTGTTAAAAATATTTTTACAAGGACTGTGATGAAGCCTTCGAATTTCTTTTTATCTTCTATTTTTCCTCAGAAAATACTTCGAAAATTACTTTATGTCCTCCTCAACATAATCATTTTTCCTTGTAAACTTACTCTTCGAATTTTTCCTAAAACAATCATTTTCGCCAAACCTTTTTGTAACACTTTACCTCATCAACAATACTCACACAGCCCCCCAATATTTTCAATTTGTTAGCAAAGACTAGAACGTATCCCAACATCAATTTTTGTCCCCTCGAAATAATCTCATCGAAAACAATCATGTGGACATTTTGGTGCCCTCGAAGTATCTTCTTCGAAAACAATCGTATCATCTTCGAAGACAATCATACAATTATAATTGGTTGTAGCCCCTCAGTCTTGGCTAACTAATTGCAAAAACTGGATTATACTTAAAAAATTTTCGCAAAACCTTTTGCCAATAAATCCCTTCGAATTTCCCAATGTCAGTTTTCATATCCCAATCAACAATCTCCCGTCTTTTCCTTAATGATGTCATCTTACACAAAATTTTGTCACTAAATCTTTTTAGATATATTATTACACTTCCCAAAGTATCTCATCATACTTTTTTCCTCTTCACATTCTATCTCAGTTCTCGATTCAATACAAATGCACATATATTACCTATAACACCCTTAGGAAAACAAAGGAAAATGTCCCCATGCCTCTCTCTCCCCAAAAGCCCATCTGCTTCTATAAATACTTTCATTTCTCATTTATAATCCAAACTATTCTGTTCAAAACTTTCTAGAGAGAGAAAGCTAGCTTATGCTCCCTAGGCCTCGTCGAATTCCAGAGTGGCTATTCATTAGTAAAAAATTCAAAGAGAAACTTGTTGTTGGTACCTACGTTGAGCCTCAACCCAAACCTCTTGTTACCACTTTTTACGGTTTCTAGCCTCCATCGGAAAATTCTTCTGCCATTATACCCTTCGACATTTCTTGTCAAAACCAAACTTCCAATCTCAGTCCCCTCGAATCCATGGGTAAAGATAAACACTACAAGCATTCTTTTGGAAAAAAGAAAAGACATCACAAAGAAAAGAAAAGTTCCCAAGAACTTAAGCGTGTTATATAAACCTCTTCAGAACCCCAAAATCCGAACTCAACTCCAATAATCAACAATCCTCCTCGAAAAATCGATGCCTCTGGATCAGACCTTCCAGCCACCCTCTCGATGACAGGGCAAGGAAGTCCAAGATTCTCTCCTTCAAGAATTACAATAACTGATGAGGAGGTACAATCAGCAAGAAACGAAGCCTTAAAAAATAAAAGAAAAGCAATCGCCTCAGAAAACCCTGACTGCGAGCCAAAAGAAATACCCAACGTAGAGAAAAGTAAATCTGATGGTCCTTCATTGGCCTCCTCTAGTCAAGTATCTACAGCTCTCCCGATAATTTCCGAAGAGTAATCTCTGAGAATTGCCCCAAAGTCCAAAGGTGATATCACTCTTCCTTTGGAACTTGACGCAATTATAGGCAACAACATCTGATGCATCGGAAACAAGCATTTAGTCACGCTCCACAATATCTCCTACAAGTATTTCTTGCCATCGGACAGAGCCATGCTAAGGACTCGATGGTGCATCCTCTCGTACATTACCATCAGATTCCCTGTGGAAGGTGAGACTCTCTTATCCATTAAGGACAATGAATTGATCGTCTATACAGAGATTATGAATTGGGGGCTAAGGTATCCCTTAGACCCGTTCTTCATCGAATACTTTACGAAAATCGATCTCTGCCCTTCACAAGTTGGTCCAAACATGTGGTTCACGCTCATGGCGTATATCATGGCATCTCGGATTTCTGGTAACGAATTTTATTTAGAGGAGCTAATTGGATTGTCGGGCTTGGCAAAAAATCCATTTTCCCTTTTTACTCACTAACCTTTGGACGAGGACAAAAAATAGTAAAGGACTTACTCGAAGCTGACAAGAAATTGAGACAATAATTTCTCTTCTTCTTCGAATATTGGGAGACAGGCCCTGAGTCAACCCCCTCGAATCTGATGAGTCCGGATTCCGTTACCATTACGGACAAGGACAGTTCGGACAAAAACTACCTAACCGGACAGGGCAGTTCGAACACCTCACCCATTGGACTGTTCGAACAAGAACCAAAGTACTTAAAACCTAAACACTTCTTGACTAAGTTGCATGCTCTCCTACTAAGAGCTCATGGGTCCTTGAACTTGACCCGAGTCCATTAAACATGACCCGAAAGCCCATAAGGCCCAGATGTAAGGGTATAAATACCCAACCACCAACATTAAATGAGGGTAATGAAAATTAAATACAACCAAGTTGCTTAATTCTCCCTCTACTCTCTACTCAAATGTTAAATATTTACAAACTTCCACAAAACTTTAAAAGAAATTACAAACTTACCCTCAGACAGGAATAAACCTCACCAGAATCCATACAAACTGTCTCTTTTGTGGACTAACATATGTAATTCTCTTAACTCTTACTTTAATCTTCCTCGTACAATAATTTATTAATTTTACTCCTCAAACTTTTGCACAACCATGACTAGAATTTCAAAACCCATGCTGACTATGTGGAAAGTGCCACCAAGGTCTTCACCAAACTCAGTGAATGGGCCAAAGAAAACTGCGAAAACAAATTTCGTCTCTGCTTTATGAAAAACAATTTGGCCAAGAGTCGACTTTGAAGGCTAAACCCCCTCGATAGACTAACTATGAAAGAGTTGATGATTCCTCCCTCTCAATAAGAAGTCCTCGATCGAGTTGAAAAGAAAGATATCGTTATTTACCTTCCAAAGCGCTCCCGAGCCAAAAGTCATTAGGATGATTCCGAAGAAGAATTATCAACCAAAGATCTTCAATCAGACTCTGAGGGATTAGCTACTAACCAAGAGCCATCCTCTTCGGAAAACACTGCAACAACCACCCCAGTTTCCCCTCCTCGAAAAATGTCCATCCCATCAAGAAGAAAGAACCCAAGAAAAAGCAAGTTATTGTGGAGCCTATCCAAGAAATCTCCAAGGGCACTAGAGCCCAAGATGCTGTAATTGAAGATGAAGATAAAGATAAATAAAATTCAGGTCAAATTCCAACCTCCCCCACTTACCCTATCTTCAAGTCCATCATCAGATAATGATCCTCTCCTAAGATTACCACCTCTTCCAATTCCTCAAAGTAATCATCCCCAAACTGTTGACCCCATCATATCAACTAGGGAGTCCTCGAACTTTGATTCCACTGAAATAGGATCTCCCACCAAACATTGTTGTGAGCGAAAGTGACTCATCGGATTCCGAGGAGAGTGATTCCTCGAAACATTCTAATTAGGCAAATCTCTTTTGTTCCAACCCCTTTTTGTACAAGTCCTTATTAATTTCGAGGCTGTTTTTTTGTATGCCATTGTAACACTTTATCAATTTATAAAATTTGCAACTTCATATTGGTCTTCTACGTTCCGCCTAATCTGTTCCACAAAGGTTCAATTTCAGATTGACTTTTTTACAATTATTAAAAATTTCTTCCAAATAAAAATAATAATCTTCATCTTTTAAACTCTTTACCAACATATCGTCAATATACACTTCTACGTTCCGCCCAATCTGTTCTACAAAGGTCTTGTTTACCAAACGTTGATAAGTCGCCCCCGTATTTTTCAGGCCAAACGACAATATCTTGAATATAATCCACTCACAGTAATGAACGATGTGCTTTCTTGATCCTTCACATCTAATCTGATCTGATTATAACCTGAAACATCCATGAAAGACAATAATCGACTACCTGATGTAGAATCCACTAACTGATCAATTCGAGGTACTGGGAAAGGATCCTTTGGACAAGCTCTATTCATGATCATCATCCAGAACCAGAAACCCGGGGGACTCCCTCGGATCATCGTAGGGAGTTATTGTTGAGAGTCTCTTTTAGCTTTTATGCTTTTTCCGATGCTCCTCCTCGAAGTCCTTTCGTGGACAAAGCTATAAGGTAACATTCTCTAACCATCTTCTGGTTGCTCCTAATTGTTCCGATATTGTTTCCTACTACATACTTCAAACATTGGTGTACCATAGAGATAACGGCATGCATCTTTGACAACCAGGAACGGACCAAAATCGCATTATAAGATGTTGGTGCATCTACCACTATAAACAAAACTTCAACTTCCTTTTTAATGGTCCCCGACCGAGCTCCACCAAGCACTCAAACTCCCCACAACTATTGATGTTGCTCCTGTAAAGCCTACTATAGTTCTTTCTGACCGTCGTATAACAGGTGGGTTGAAAATTCTCATGTAGGTGCTCATGAACAAAATATTTCCCGTATCAATCAATATTTTCTTCCCACAAACGGTGCCAATGATGAGATATGAACTTTAGGAGGAGTTTTTCGTATCAAACTATACTTAAAGGGATTAATTCGTGAATACAACTTCTTGACTACTAAAACTATAGAGAGAGAAAGTTAACAAACGTAGAGAGAGAAAGTATATTATAATAATGAACTACATTTCCCAAATCTGGTGGGGTCCTTTTATAATACAAGTGATGGGCCCCAGGGGCCTAACTACCTCCTAATTACAAACTTGACCCCTTACTTTTATTATTTAATTACAATTCATCCTATTTCAGTATTTACTTTACATTTTCTCCCTAATTTTTTTTATTGCTTTGCAATTTCCCCCTTGTCTTTTATTCTTCCTTATCGATAGCAAGTATAATGTTAATGCCTATATTTTGGAGGAATGTTCTTTATTCGATGAAATTGGGCGGTCCATTAGTCGAGGCCCTTCGATTAGTAGATGAAGAGAAAAAGCCTCAAATAGATTATATTTATGAGGCTATGGATATGGCTAAAGAGAAGATTGTTGTTTCTTTCAATAAGAACGATGATAGGTATAAAGAAAATTTTGAAATCACCGATAAGAGGTGGAATTGCCAACTTCATCGACCTTTACATGTTGCTGGTTATTTTTTAAACCCTCGATTTTTTATTCGAATAAAGAAATTTAGGAAGATGAAGAAATCAGGAAGGGTTTGTATGAATGCATGTTAAGGTTGGAGCCAAGTTCTGAGATTCAGGATGAATTTCAAGTAAAGCTTCCAAATCATACATGAGGTGAAGAAGTTTTCGGAATGCCTATGGTTGTACGACAAAGAGAAAATTTATCACCAGGTAAAATTATATACCATTAAAATAATTTTTAATATAAGGGAAAATATGAAATATTATTAACATATGTTATATTTACTATTGAATAATAGTGGTATGGTGGTCATCCAATGGATCATCGACACCTAATCTACGAAGGTTTGTTATCAAAGTGTTGAGCCTTACATTTAGTTCTTCCGGTTGCGAACGTAATTGGAGTGTTTTGAATGCGTAAGAACAATTTATTAGTTTATCATTCAATAGTTTCATAATAGGTCTTGATATGTATCTCTTATTGTCTAGCTTCATTCCAAGAAACAGAACCGATTATAGCAACAGAAACTTGACGACCTTGTATTTATCAAATACAATCGAGCTTTACGAAGAATATATGACATGAGGGATATGCTATATCCGATGATGAAATATAAGTTTGATCAATTGTTTGATACTTTGGATCCAAAATTTCTTAGACTTCTTTGATTTATGAATGATTTGAATTATCTTTTTAAGACATGTCTATTTTGAAAGTTTATTTTGAGTTTTAATATTAACATTTATTTATATTTATATTATTTTATGTGTGCGCGCTATGATTACAGCACAAAACGCTATTAATAACTATAGCTTCAACATATAATCCCTTCATGAGAATAAAAAGATCGGTCTATATAAATAGATGTCAAGATGAGAACCCAACTTCCAGATTCAAGATATACCTTAGTAGTAAAACAAATATCTACTTTAGCACCCGTTAACATTATTTGTCATCCGATTAATTTTAGATTTGATACATGGATAATGAATTTTAAAATTTGTTAGAACTAAAAAAAATAATTTTCTAAAACATTTTCGATTATATAAAACACATATTAACATATTAATAATATATATAGGGTTATTTCCTTTAAGGCACATTAGTCCAACAAAAATTCTCATGCAACGGGTTTGACTTTGCCTAATTCTTAAAAGACACATTTAATTATATGATAATTCCATAAAAAGCGTTTTATTTTTCAATTGACAAATTTACCCTTCATTTACGTTTTTCCAAGAATGAACTTCGTCTTCTGCATCTCACTCTTCAAATCCCTGGAAACAAAATACCTTCGTCTCTCTCTTCCACCAAAATACATGACCCAACATCTTCTTCACAACTATTATCAACAGTTACTCCCTTAACGGTCTCCACGACCGAGCGGTGCCTTTTTCGTGCAAATGCTAAGCAGGGGTGTTGCCTCCACATTTTCGTCGGTACTGAAATCTTGCTCGCTAGAGAACGGGAAGATGATCCACTCTCAAGTGGTTAAAAATCCAAATTTCCTATTTGATTCTCCTGCTTCTCTTCTTTATACTTCCTTTGGGTTTCCTCTCCTTCTTCGTCGGATTGTCTCTTGCTTTCTAGGTTATTCCCAATTCGATTTCAAATTCTATTCGGCAATAAAGGTATCAATCTCTCTAATATGATGTGTATCTGGGTCTTCTATCTTGGGTTGGTTCGTAACTCTGCTTATGTTTTGATCAA
Source organism: Limnanthes douglasii subsp. nivea (assembly GCA_036936605.1). Taxonomy (NCBI): domain Eukaryota; kingdom Viridiplantae; phylum Streptophyta; class Magnoliopsida; order Brassicales; family Limnanthaceae; genus Limnanthes; species Limnanthes douglasii. The sequence goes on along the minus strand of JAUPFV010000001.1, from coordinate 58,711,825 downwards.
TGATTCTAAAAATTATTTTTCTTCTTCATGGGTTTAATTTTGTATGCCTTTCAAAATTGATTTGATCAATATTTCGTTTTGGGATGGGGTTTATGTATAATCCGTGTTTAATGTTTGTGATCAATAATTTGATTCAGTATTGATGGCTTCTCTTTTATGATTATCTATTATGATTCTGCATTCAATTTTTCTGTTGTAGGTAATGATAGAACGTTGCTTTATACCTATTAATGGGTCAACTTCACAAGTTTTGTTATAGTCTTTTAGTTGGAAACTATAGTAAGGCTCACTCTACTGATTTTGAAATCTTCTATAGGTAGATCTGTTTATTGCTTAGTTTATATGATATCATTTTGGTTTTTGCTCTTTTATTCAGTTTACTATCACCCTTTAGGGGTTGAGATTGCGGTAGTTGTATTGTGTGATGTACTATATGTTATCTTCTCTTCAAAATTTAAACTTCGATATGTTTCTAGTGTTTGAGTTTTAGATTTTACGTATCTACCTTTCATATCATAAGTGACAATTAGTTGTCTCCCAAATGCAGGATATATAGACTATCTGTTGATGGAAAAATGTACTTTGTATTTCAATGAGATTAGTGTTGCTGTGAAGAAGAAGAGAACTCGAAGTTCTCGAAGGATCCACCTCTACCTAAGATTTGGAGCGTGACCTAATCCAAGTCGTTTCTGGTGGTGTTCATACTTCTTTCTCTCATATCATACATAATGGCACCGTTTTCTATGTGATTGTTTGTGGTGGGTCATTTGTTATTGCTACTCCAAGTAATGGCGCCCCAACTGCTGCCACTGCACCAGCTGAATAAAAAAAAAATAAGTAGCAAGGAATCCCATGAAGATATGGCATTAGATCTTTCCGATAAGATCCATTATTTATTTATTATTATTATTATTATTATTATTGTTGTTCAAGCTTCTAGAATTTGTTGTTATCTTCAAATCAAAAAACAACATTTTAATTCTTCTATAAATAAGAGTAGTACTTGGTTTTGGATTTTGGTTTTTTCGGTTTCGTCTAAAAGTTTTATGTTTTAAAATTCTACTTAGGTTATAAATGATTGTATTTTTAAAAATTATTAATAAGCTGCAAATAGAGTAACAATTTTATTACTATTATTTCTGATAAGAGTAACAATTTTTTTACTATCATCATACGAGTAACCTAAATAATTTTTATATATTTCAAATGAATGACATGATTTCTTTTTGTTAATCTAAACAACTCAAAAAAATTAATGAAACTTTTACTTAACTTTAAAATAATTGGTTTCGACCGATAATAGCACAAGTTAGTGATCATATTTTTTGTTTTCCAATTGGAAAAAACATGTTATAGTTCTAGTTTAATCATGTCCAACTTTTGATAATGTTTGTTGTATTTTGTTCTTATTTTTTTAGGAATAACATTACTACTACATTTTTTTTATAGAGTAACAATGTTATTACTATTATTTGTGATAAGAGTAACAGTTTTATTACTGTTATTCATCATACCAGTAACATGATTAATTTTTATATTTTTCAAATGAATAACAATATTTATTTTTGTTAATCTAAACAACTCAAACAAAATTATAAGAAAATGAATAACATTATTCATTTTTGTTAATCGAAATATTAGGAATAACAGTCTTATTACTGTTATTCTTAATAAAATAATAATTTTATTTCGGTTATTCCTCATATGAGTAACATGATTAATTTTAATTTTTAATAGAATAACAAAAACTATTATCACAAATCTAAACAACAAATCTAAACAACTAAAGAAACTTTTTTATTAGAAAATGAATAATTGATTAATTTTTGTTAATTAAAGTACTTAAAAATAATGGTCTGTTAGTGTTATTCTAACAAAGTATCATTGTTATTACTTATATTCTTAATAGAAGTAAGATAAATAATTTTTATATTTTTAGGGGTGGTAGTGATGGGATGATGGTGGTGTTCATGATGGTGGTGGTAGTGGTGGTAGTGGTGGTGGTTTTGGCGGTGGCGGTGGTTGTGGTGGTCGTGTGGTGTTGGTGGTGGTCGTGTGGTGTTGGTGGTGGTTGTGGTGGTGGTCGTGTGGTGTTGGTGGTGGTTGTGGTGGTGGCGGCGGCTGTGGTTACCGTGGTGGTGGTGGTTGTTGTTGTGGTGGTGTGGTGGTTGCGATGGTGGTGGTGGTTGTTTTGGTGGTGGTTGTTGTAGTGGTGGTTATGGATGTGATGGCGGCGGAGACGGCGACGGTGGCGGCGGCGACGGCGGTGATAGTGGCGGTGGTAGTGGCGACGGTAGTGGCGACGGCGGTGGTTGTGGCGACGGAGGCAGTGATAGTGGCGGTGGTAGTGGTGGTGGTTGTGGCGATGGTTGTGGCGGTGGTGATGTTGGTGGCGGCAGCTGTGGTTATGCTGGTGGTGGTGGTTGTTGTGGTGGTGCCTCGTAGTTGTGGTGGTGGTTATGGATGTGGCGGTGGTGGTGATTGTAGTTGTGGTGGTGGCGACAGTGGTGGTTTCGGCGACGGTGATGGCGGTGGTTGTGGCGACGGTGGTAGTAGTGGGTGTGACGATGGTGGTGGTTGTGGTGGCGACGGCGGCGGTGATGGTTGTGAATTAAATTTGATTGTGCTTTTAAAATTAATAAAATTATTTTTTTTATTGAAAGGATACACTTGTTGGAATTATGAAAGTTTGGCGTATATATTAGAAAATTTGAAATATTTGATGTATTTTTAGGTACTCACCCATATATATATATATATATATATGTATGTGAATAGCTTCAAAGTCCGTATCGATATTAGTAACTATGATTGAAACCTAATCAAAGATCAAGGATAACATAGAAAAGGATGGAAAAGGATGATTGAAACCTAATAAAAGATCGTGTAACATAGAAAAGGCCCACGGTAACAGAGATGCAGAGGGAAACCATCTCTAGCCTTTAGAAGGACCAGTTGCAGCCGGTTGTTAGAGCTGGTTTATGACAACAGAATGAATACTAGAAGGATCAACTTGATTCTATTGAGTGGAAGTCGGTAGCTTTAGAAAAACACTATCTGCACGGAAAATACTGATGGAATCTCTATTTGGCTTTGATCAATCAGATAAACCTAACCATCATTTAAACACACAAAACTAAAACTGACCATTAGAAGAAAAATTCCCACGTCAGAAGAGAAAGAGACTTCAACAAAGATACACTAATTTATAATCTTCCTTAAAACTAACTTCATATTGACCTTTTATTTAAAAAGAATCATGCAAAATTTCACCAAATTTGTTGAAATTTTCACCATTTTTCTATAAAATCTGCTATCAGCTTCATGCCATTGTTGTTTAGAATCCTTAACCTCTATGTGTGTCAATCCGAAAACCTAAGATATGGGTTTTAGATTGTATACTAGAAAGCCTTACGGTAAACTACGCTAGTGCAACCAAGTCTCAAGCCAAGCCACTGAATTTTGCAATAAGAGTTTTCGATTTGCACTACCAAATGTAGAATCAAGCGTCGGTTGACAAAATTATATAACAATCAATGATTACAATACAATACATATAGAAAGAATGTAACTAATCTATAGTTTCAGCAACAAAGGTGATCGATCAATAACAAAGTTACTGTGTATCACTTCCAAAAATATAATCTACAGATTTCAGTTTAATTTTATTTTGGTTTTTATCATATGAATTGTAAAAAAGATAGCAAGAAATTTAATTACTAACCACATTCTTTAAGATCCCCACCGACTAGATCCGTAAACTCGAAGAGTCTTACACACGAGCGGCGACTACGGCCGGTGCAGCAGCGGCGGCGGCGTTAGAGGCAGCGCCTCCGAGGAAGGATAGGAATCCAGTGGCCATTGGTTCTTGCTCGTCGAGGAACAGATCTTCCGGAACCCTAAACGCGCCGTGTGCACAGATCAGAGCGATTCCGACCATGACAGCGGAAATCAAGACGGATCCGACGCTTGTGAGGAAGACGACGATGATGCTAAAGAGAATTAAGATCCCTAGGGTTTCGCGATCGGTGTAAGTCCGGCCTAAGATAACGAGAGGCTGATCGGCGGGACGGAAGAGGTAGAGGAAGAGCCAGGAGGCGAGGAGAGAGAGGAGGAGAATGAGAGAGAAAGGATGCGTGAGGAGAGAGACACCGAGGATCAAAACGGCGACGGAGAGATAATTCACTTTGAAATAGGAGTAGTTTTTCCGAACGCGGAGAGCGGCATCGGATATGCTTTCCGGCTTGGAGAAGGCGGAGCGATCCGCAAGCTCCGCCCACGGACGACGCTTAGAGAGGCCATTGCGAACGGTTTCGGTAATGTTGTTGATGAAGGCACGGAAAGCAGGAGTGGCAACCGGAGGAGTGGATTCTATGGTGGTTGGTTGGGCGGAGGAGACTGGAAGGACTGCAGGAGCTGTAGTCGCCATAATTTGATCCGATCTTGTTGCGATTTGGAGAGAGAATCTAGCGTGAAGAGGAGAGAGAGAGAGATGTACGTATAATATGAAAGAGAGAGAAGAAACGGGGAGAAAATAGAAAATATAGTAGGCGTTATTTTCTATTTACTTTGATGGTAAGGAACACCGACAGGAAAACTAAATTATTGATCCAAGAAAGGCCCATTAAATTATAATAGGCCCATTAATAAAATAAAGAAAAAAGCTTTTCCTTCCTTACTAAGAAAGACCTAATACACGGTTTGACTTTCAAACCGTCAGCCAAATGTAACGGAGAGGTGTTCAAAGATAATGAAACAGTGAACATAAATTTACCCGTCAAGGCGTAAACATCACTACGTAATCAATGTTACGTGTACGTGATGACACCGAAGTAGTCAAAGTGGTAAAAGGTAATGCAAATGTGTTTAAAACAGTGAAGAAGTAGTCAAGGTGGTAAAAGGTAATGGCAAATGTGTTCAACACACTGAAGTAGTGAACCTAAATAATAAGAAAAATGGACGGTCGTGGTAAAAAAATGATCGGGGGTACGAGATACAAAGCTTTTTTTTAAAATGGAAGTTATTGATTCGACCGAACTCGAACTTGTGTAATGAGAGAAGAAGATGAATCGAACAAGTAGTTAGAGATTCTCGGATAAGTTTGTTTGTTGATCCAGGCCAAGCAATCCAAGACAATAAAAGGATGAATCCAAGCTTTCTCATTTAAAAGAAACAAGTCCATACATTAAATGAAGAGCCGTTACACTTATGAATAGAGAGCTATTACATAGTGAAAATAATATTCTTTACAAATGTATTATGTACGAGGTGAGTGCTCCAAGGTAACATAATCGCCTTGATTCTTGGAGCCTCACATGTGTGTATTTATACTTCTAAAAAAAAACGGTTAATAACAAAAAATAAATTCAAAGAAAACATTCTCAATTTTTAGTTCTAACTTGGTATCAGAGCAGGGGCTTACCTCAAAAATGGTAAGCAACGATTCTTCTTTGTCTTCTGAAACATATGTCACAGTTACCTTCAATGGTGACCTCCTCAACGAGAACAACAACCAACTAAAAATGAACAGTATGACATTGTTAAACTCTATCAAGTTAGACAAAAACGATTTCATGCTATGGTAAACTATGGTGACTCGTCTTACCAGTAATCAGCGGTAATGACTTGGGAGACTTTATCGCTGGTGAAGAACCTTGTCCTCTAAAGTTTAGCACTGACACAGATGAAAATACTACTAAAAATCTTGTCTACAAGGTTTGGATAGGGAAAGATCAACTCCTCATGGGTTGGCTTTATAGTACAATCACCCTTGAAATTGCTTCTCACCTAATGGAGGAAGAGACTGCAAAGGGTCTATGGGAGGTTGTTACTAGACTCACCGAGTCACATACAAGATCAAGAATAATGCTCATAAGGTCTGAGTTTCAGAAAACTCGAAAAAAATAGCTCTATGGAAGACTACCTGAATAAGATGAACAAACTACCTGATAACCTTTCCCTAAAAGGTTCACATTTACCTATTGATCATATAGTCTCTCATGTTCTAGCAGGACTTCTGAATATACCCCCATTGTAGTCAGTCTAGCTGAGAGGGAGGTCTATAACTGGCTTGACCTTCAGTCTACCCTACTGAATTTTTAGACCATGCGAGAACAACTACACAAGGTTACTCATAATCTTGCTAGCCTAAACATACCTACCACCAACTATAAGAGTGAAAACAGACACAACAACAATTTCTCCAAACAGAGGCAAGCAAAACTCTCCACGTAGAAGATCTAACTACAAGGGTGGCAGGAGTGGCAGGTACCCAACTCCAAACAGACCAGATATGACCACTCAGGACCTTACTGCTACTATAGACATGATCCTAGTATAATGGGATTTATTCCTAATGTTCAAGATAAGCCTACACAAGAACAAAGGTTTTACATGGTGTCGCAAGACCCAACTGAAGACAACGCGTAGTTTCTGGACAGTAGAGCTAGCCACCACGTCACAGGATCTCATAGTCAGACAACGCGTAGTTTCTGGACAGTAGAGCTAGCCACCACGTCACAGGATCTCATAGTCAGACAACGCATGGTTTCTGGACAGTAGAGCTAGCCACCACGTCACAGGATCTCATAGTCTAATGACTCAGAAAACTAAGTACTCTAGTAAGAAATCCATTAATGTTGGGACTGGTGAAAGGCTTATGATTCAAAACATAGGTAATACTGACCTAATAACATCTACAAACAAACCTTTAATCCTACAAAATATCCTACATGTCTCTAGAATCAACAAAAATCTTATATCAATACATCATCTTGTCTTGCATAACCCTGTCTATTTGGAATTTCACAAAAAATTTTGTTTAAAAGACAAGAACACAGGGAATGTGCTGCTTACAGGGACAACTAAACAAGGGTTATACAAGTTGGAGACCATCACCATGGATAACAAGTCTAGTTATAATGGTTCTATTCAATCTCTAAAGGATTTTATTGTGTCTAAGTTGTTTAAGAGTCAGTCTAGGTCTAGTAAGTCTGTTTCCCTAAGAAAATGATGGCACATGAGACTTGGCCACCCATCAAATAGAGTCTTAGCTACTTTGTTGAAACAATGTAACCTATCTTTATTACTAAAGAACGAAAATGTCTTTTGTGGCTCATGTCAGCTTGGTAAATCCCATTCATTACCATACAGCAGGTCCAACTCTCAGTCTAAATATGTTCTAAATCTGATACACTCAGACCTTTGAGACCATCCATCACTTTCTTTAAAACTGGCTTCAAATACTACATCCTATATGTGAGTGACTACTCAAGATATACCTAGGTATATCCTTTAAAACAGAAGATAAGCCTTAACTGTGTTTAAAACCTTTAATTTTTTTTGTTGGAAATCAATTCAACAGAAAAATTAAGGCTCTCCAGTCTAACTAGGGTGGTGAATTCAGGTATTTTGTATCTATTGCTAGAGAATATGGCATTTTACTAAAGACAATTTGTCCTCACACCTCCAGCTAAAATGGCAGAGGTGAGAGGAATCACAAGCACTTAGTAGAGACATGTCTTTCCCTTTTAGCTTAGTCTAAGGTTCCTTTGAGCTACTGGCCAGAAGTCTTTCTCACTGCATGCTATCTAATTTACACGCTGCATATAGTCACATTAGAAGACTTATCACTCTTTGAAAAAATGTTTCAAACTAAACCTGACTACTCTATTCTAAAAACTTTTGGTTGCACTTGTTTTTCCTGTCTGAAATACTATCAGTCTCACAAGTTCGAGTTTCACTCTACTAAGTGTGTCTTCCAAGGGTATAATGGCACTCATAAAGGCTATAAGTGTCTATGTTCAACTGGCAGACTCTACATTTCTAGAAATGATGTTTTTAATGAACTAGAATTCTATTTTCTCACCGGTTTTCTAAATTTCAAACAACCTGAATCTAAATGTTTAGCCACCCTTAATACTGGACTGGTTACACCTAGTATGCCTCATCTAACTTATATTCATGAGTTTAAACTTTTGAGGCATACTATTTCTATCAATACACCAGCCAACTATTCTAACACACACAGAGACTACACTAAGCCACATTTACCAGCACAGTCAAATGAACTTACATCACTAACACACACAAATAACAATACACAGCCTGAGACCATACCTTATATGGACAAGTCACCAACACACACTACACTAGACTATACACACATAGCTTTCTGTCATGTTGAAAAAAACATTCAAACAACTAGCAACTTACCAAACATGCCTAACAAGACACATCATACATCATCGCATTCAACACAAACATCCACAAACTCTCATTCTATGATAACAAGGGCCAAGAATGGTATCAGTAAACCTAACCATGCTTATCAAGACCTTACCACCACTATAACATGTACAGAGCCTACAAAGTTAACTGATGTTATAACTAATTATGTATGGTGTAAGGCTATACATGTGGAATTTAATGCTCTTACTCAAAACAGGACGTGCTCTTTGGTTCCCTCGAACCTAGTTGTCAATAAATGGGTCTACAAGGTCAAATATAACCCTGATAGAACTATTCAACGTCATAAGGCCAAACTAATAACTAAAGGGTTCCACCAGATAATTGGTGTTGATTTTCTGAGACTTTCGATCCAGTGATTAAAACTTCTATTATTAGACTTATACTGACAATATCTGACTCTAGGGATTGGATGGTCAAACAACTAGACATTAATAATGATTTCCTTAATGGTGAGCTAATAAAGACAACATTTATGAAACAGCCTGGTGGTTTTGAGGATAGCACTAGGCCCTCTCATGTTTTTAAGCTACACAAGACTCTATATAGGTTAAGACAAGCTCCACGAGCATGGTACTCAAAACATAGAGACACCCTACTTCACTAGGGTTTCAAAAATTCTAAAGTAGACGTTTTCATGTTCCTTTATGAGCCTAGCCAACTCATTATTATCCTACTGGTCTATGTAGACGATATCATTGTCACAAAGAATTAACCTTTTCACCTAAAGAGGTTCATTAGCAGGCTCAATTCTGTTTTTGCACTAAAGGACCTTTGTGACTTACACTATTTTCTAGGTGTCAAAGTCTACAAATATGTTACTAGCTTCCATCTCTCATAATAACAATACATTCAAAATCTAATTGTTACAGTTAGACTTACCAGTGCAAACTCTTGCTTTACTCATGTGTATGTGTCTCATCCCCTATCCTTACATGATGGAGAACCCCTTCTATAACGTACAACATATCAAATTATACTAGGTTCTTTTCGTTAATTTCTACACACATAGACATATATTTCCTATGCTGTAAATAAGCTAAATTAATTTTAGAAAAAACGTACAAATGTGCATCTACATGATGTTAAAAAGGTTTATTAATACTTAGCAGTAGTGATGGTCTTCACATCAAACCCAACCCAGAACTGAAATTGAAGGGCTTCACAGATGCAGACTAGGCTTCCTCTATTGATGATCTTCGATCTATTGGTGAATATTGTGTGTTCTTTGATGAAAACCTGATGCCATGGTCTTCAAAGAAACAACATGTAGTGGCTAGGTCAAGCACCGAATCTGTGTATCGTGCCCTTGCTAACCTTTTTGTTGAGCTTATCTGGCTCTGTTATGTCCTACAAGAACTCTACCTTCCTACTTTACGATCACCGGTAATATATCGCGACAATCTAAGGGCTAGTTCTCTTGCCTCAAACCTTGTCTTTAACACCAAGACAAAGAAAATTGAATTAGACATTCATTTTGTTCGAGATCAGGTCCTTCGATGTACTCTTGATGTTCCCTATGTACCATATCATGACCAAATAGCACATCTGTTGAGTAAACCCCTCACCCACAGTCACTTCCTCTTCCTACGCGACAAACTTGCATTGACAAATTCAACCATTCGTTTGAGGGAGAATATGAGAAATAAAGCTTCTTCTGGAATGGAAGCTACTGGTTTGACTGAAACCAGTAACTCGAGCTTGTGTGGTGAGAGAGAAAAAGACAGAAAGAAAAAGATGAGTCAAGCAAATACTTAGGATTATCTAACCTAAGTCATGACTTATCACGGGTCGGTTTATTTTTTTATCCAAGCCGAGCAATCCAAACACATAAAAGAATAAGCCCAAGATCTCTTATTTAAAAGAACAAGCTCATACATTAAATGAAGATCTGTTGAACTTATGAATAGAAAAGTTGTTATATACAGTTGTATTATGTACAAGGCGAGTGCTCCAAGGTAACCGGATCACCTTGATTCTTGGAGTCTCACATGTGTATATTTGTATTTGTTCAAAAACAAAAATGAAATAACAAAATAAAAAATTAAATTCAAAGAAAACACTCTAAATTTTTAATTTTAACTAGGATTAGTTAAGATAATAAATATTCGTACCCCGTAAAAGAAATGACACGGGCGAAGATATGAGTTATTTTTACTAAATTTATGGCATTCAACATAAAAATATGTAAGCAATTTACGCTTTTGGACCTAATGGTTAAAACTAATAGTAAATTTTATTGTATACTATATAATCAAAGTATAATAAAAGTTTGAAATTTGAAAATTAATTCTTTTAAGTTAAGAAAAAATTAATAAATTTTAAATCGAAATAAATATTAATAATAATAATAATAATAAATAGTAATAAAATATAATAAATCTATTAAATGAAAACCGCGTAATGCTGTTTTTTTATTATGGGTTTGGACATTCAAACCCAAACTCAATTATTATCAGAATAAAAATAAAAGTTATTAATAAATATCCAACAATATAGCTTATATAAATAAATTTTCATTAGATTTTAATCGTAACCTTGATTAATATATTTTCTTGTTAACTTTTGAATTAATATTTTTTCATACCTTTTATATTGAAGTTCGGAAAAAAATATCTGAAAATATTATTGGTTTTGCAGTTTTAGACGAACAAACTAGATTCGTTAATAATACTTTTTGAATTTTTTCAAGCCTCATAAGGATATAGAATGTTAAGGGCTTAAATGTAAGGAATTAAAGTCTTATATGATCAATTGTAAAGATATATGAAAATTTAGTTTGTTTTTAAAAGTAGAGGGCTAAAGTGTAATTAACCCATTTTTGTAACTAATTCTCTTACACCAGGTCTATTTGTCTATAAATAAAGGATGAAGCTGTTAATACAAAGGACGACATTTTTCTAAATCTATTACTACTTTTTTACTTTCACTTTCTCTCCCTGGAATCAATCTCTTTGTTTTGAACTTTTAAGGACTAAATAACAACATATCAAATTAGCGACCACGGTGGGAGATACAATTTATTGGTACCTTGATTTCATAATAAAAAACCAGAGATAATTGAATTCTTGATTTGTTATAGTTGTTCTTGATCGATAATGGAACCAAGATAAAATGATCCTTTAGTTCGATAGGCAATCGAGACATTAAAAACTGATTTGCGAAGAGGGGAAAGTAAAGAATATGATCAGACTCCAATTTAGCAGACTCATTCAGACATTAAAGCTCAAATGAATCAGTTGTTAGGTAAAATCACGATGTTAAATGAAAAATATGTTCAAAGAGAGCAAACTATTCAATTAGGTAGGTTGAAATCTGAAGTGCGACAAATGGAGGAGAAGTGCAATTTGGACAGTCAATCTGATCGATCTTCCACAGCACGCCGGATTTAAAGTGAGCAAAGGAAAACACATTTTGAATCTGATAAAGAGCATCACACTTCACGAAAAGAAAAGAAAGATAAGCAACGGTATGTTGGATCCAACGATGATGAATTTGGTAGTTCGGCATATGAGAAAAAAAGATATAGGGGGTCTTCGAAAGAGGAAAAAAGACAGCCTCAAAAATCACATAAGGACTATAGATCAAAAAGTGATAATATACCACGTTGTTTGAGGGGAACATAATGGTGTGAATGAAATACATCGAATCGATACACAAGTTTGGATGATCGAAATTTGTATGCTGTCATGGGAACATGAGTAGATAATCAGTATATTCAAGGAGTTGATTAGAGGAATTTTTCTTTAACAACTTAAATAAATTATATTGTTTTGCCCAAGCGATTTGATATTTCTACGGTGGAGAAATTTGATAGAATGCAAGATCCCAATGATCACATCGAACAATTCAAGAACTATATGATGAACTTAGAAGATGATGATAGGTCGGTATGCAAGGCCTTTTCTCAGACATTTAAATGCACAACTTTGAAATGGTACAATAGGATTCTGAGGGGATGTATTTCTAATATCAGAGATTTCTATATAACTTTTTGACGATAATTTGTGGGAAGTAAAGAGATGCGAGCAAATATTGACATTATCATATAGTGCAAGCAAGTTGTGGGAGAGAAACTGAAGGATTATACCAAACACTTTATGTTAACAAAAGCAGGATTAGATAATTGTGAAGAGTTGGTAGCTATGACAGCATTTCGACAAGGTTTTATACCGATAGATCTATTCTAGAAGGTTTGAAGAAGAATTTGGCAGGTGCCGCAGGAAAATGGCCTATTTATTTACAAGAGGTGTTGTGGGATTATCGTACAACTCCTAGAGAGGCTACTCAAGAAACCCCCTTTTCATTGGTTTATGGTATGGATGTTGTTAGTCTTTCAGAATCTACTCTACCTTCTTACAGGGTACTTCAATATTCTGAAGAGGTGAATGAAGAGGAAAAGAGAACAAAGCTAGATTTGAACGAAGAGAAAAGGGTTAGAGCTCATTTGAATATGACTCAATATCAAACACTCATGAGAAGCCGATACAATTCGAAGGTGAGAAGGAGGGATTTTAAAGTAAGTGACAAAATCTTGAGAAATATATTCCTTCATACAAAGGACAAACGCCTCAGAAAGATGGTCCCGAATTGGGAGGGTCCTTATATGCTTATGGAGAGGTTGAAGTCAGGTACATATCGCCTTTGTGATGAGAAAGGTAGGATGCTTCAACATCCTTGGACTATAGAATACCTGAAGTTGTACTGGGAATCATGTTTTGTTTTGAATATTTATTGAATAATTGGCACACTCTTTCCTATGTTGTTGGCCCATTGAGGTTTTAATGAGGTATCATGTAAATGTTCGAAGACATTAATGAAAGTATTTTTTGGCCAATGTTTGTGTGAAACATAAGTATTTCAATAATTATGGTAACTAGTTAAAAACTGATCATCTTTAAAGTTGTTAACCAAGAGTAATTATTCTGAAGTGTTAAACGTTCATTAGTAACACTTTTCGAAGAGACAACCATATTCGAGGTTCTACATTCTTTAAATGCACTGGATTTATTCAAAATGTTCTATTATCTAAACACACTATAGATATTTGAGGTGTTTACATTCTTTAAATACATTAGTTGTTATTCTAAGTGTTACATTATTTAAATGTACTTTTAAGACACTATTACTATTCGTGGTGAAAATAATTTTTTTTTCAAAAAAACTATAAGTTTTTATGATAAAGCAGATGAATATTGATAAAAGGAAAAATAATAGTTCATGAAAAATAATCCGACCTTACAACAAAATATTTGGAATGTTAAACAATTAAGTATTTATACAAAATAAGTCCTCACAAAACATTGAGCGACTTCGAACAAAAAACAACATAAGAAAAATATAGTAATTACTTATCTTTGGAATTCTCTTCTAGAGAATCTCCTTCATCATATTCGTTTTCTTCTGATTCCGTCTCTTTGGAGAAATAAGTGTGGAAGGGTCAAAGGCTTCACTGGATCGGTTGTCGAGGGGAATTAATTCCCAAAAGCTAGATAGATTTACCTTGGGGAATGCTGCGTGAATTTCACGAAGTAGATTTATTAATTTCTGCTCCTCGGCATTTTCTATAGCAGCCAATATGTTTTTCCCACACTCGTTTTTGGCGGCTTCTACAACAATTTATTTTTTATTTCCAAGGGCATTCTTGAGATCATCTATATCTTTTGTGAGCTTCTTATTCTCTTCTTTACTCTTTCTTAAAGATTCTTGAAGAGTAGAATACTTTTGTTACTCCTCGGATAATTCTTTCACATGCATGTTTGTAAGTTCTTATATCTTGTCCTCATGAGAAGTATTGAGCTCCTGCAGTTCATGATCATGCACAGAACGAAGATGACGTTTAAGTTGAACTGCTTCATGGATATATTGTGTTTTTTCAATTTGAATGCTCGAAATTGGTCCTTGATATGTCTCCTAAAATTTTCTCTCATTTTGTTTCTCTACAACTGCATTATTTTTATATCAAACAATTTTCCTGGCCATATTTTCTAAATGGCTTCGAGAAGAAGTTACCTATGTGCATAATGCTTTAGTTCCTGCTTCGAGTTAGGCAAAAGGTTGAAGAAAAAGTAAGACATATTTGGATGGTTGTTGCTCATCGATATGGATGAATCTTTCTTTGTTGTAAGGCATGATAGGAGACGATGAAGCTAAGTGAGTATCTAACGAAGACATGAGTTCATGCAAGAGAAGAGCAGTGACTTGATGGCCAATTCTTCGAAGTCGTTCTTGAATTTCTTGAATCTTTGGATCCATATATTTTTAGAGAACTTGAAGTTCTTCTTCACTGGAAGGCTCATTAGGAAAGAATTGGTCATCTCTTGGATAATATTATGTCTTTTTTTCTCCAAGATTATCTTCTACTTTGATTCCTCCTTAAAGATTTTCTGTTGTAGTTTCTTCAACTTTGGTTGGAGGAATATCTAAAGCAATTGATTCAGAAGTCTCTTCAACTCCTTTTGATGATAAATATTTTGCAGCTTTCTTTTTTCCTTGTAGTAGCAGTATTTTTCTAAGTTGAAGAAGGTTATACTTTGATTCCCTCCTAGATTGTGGGCAGACCAACTTCGGTTGCCTTCCTTTTATTTTTTACTCTTTTTTTTTCTTCTGAGGGCTTTAATTGTCTGAAGGGCTAGCACTAGATGTATTAGCTGTTTTTTATTTTTCCCTTTCTTTTTTGCGAGAGGGTGGCTGTCAGATCTGTTCCTCACTGGAAAAGTTACCTTACATTCATGTGTTATTAGTCTCTTCACCACCAAATTTGGATTTGGTGGCTCCATCAGATTTTTGGGGAGGTCAGCACCCAGGGTGATCTTCCACAAGTGGCTATTGATAAAATTGATGAGCATAAAAGCTGAGTGGAACCTATTGCCCCACTCTTTTTCTGCCCAGATGGCTAGCTTCACAAAAATATCATTCGTTTTTTTCTTGCGATCCTTATATCTTTTTGAAATTCCTAAGAAGGGTGGAAATATAAATGAAAAATTAAACATAAGACATACAATGACAACAAAGATAAAAACAAAAAAGAATTTATTGTTACTTCTCCATGCGAGGTTGAGTTTTGAAAGGTTCTCCTCAAATATCTCTTTCCCGTTCTCCCAAGCTCCAAATATGAAGACAAATTTTTGCTTCCAAAATTTGTCAGATTCGAGCAAGTAATCAATGATTTTAAGATCATCATCAAGCGTTAAATAATGGAAGGCTAATACCGGTCCCATCGAAAGTTTGCTCAAGGCGATGCAATATTTGATGGAGAGGGGAAATTGGTTTAGTCTAGAAGCCATGATCACCGATATAAGTGTGAACTATTGAATGGGTGTTGCTTGTGTAGGACAAAGGTCCAGGAGTTCAAAGTACTCCACTATCATTAGATCTAATGGGAACCGAAGACCTTAGTTGATGATCTCAGGGTAGACCACCAATTCATCTTTTCCACAGTCAAGTAGGGTTTTCCCCTCTTTTAGCAGTCGAAGTGTAATATTATCTACCATTCCCCATTGTTTTTCCAGAAGACTAGCTTGTGCCTACTTATAGTAGAAGTAAGGCACATTTTTTAGCTCCATGATATATTCGTGGAGGAGTGGCTTTAGGTTTACAGTCATTGAGACAACAACATCCTTGGAAAGCTCAATTGGAGTTTTTTTTTATTATTCCCTGGTGCTCTTGTTTTCGACGAATTTTCCTCAGTATCAGCTCGACATCTTTTAAGGCATCATCTTCAGTATCAACCTCGACATTCGATTGAGTTGCTTCTGAGTCAACTTCTTCGTTAGAAGCTTCATCTATAAGTCGATGCGGATTTGAAGTTAAGGTTGGGTTCTCTGGATTATTATTTGTTGCGACTATGTGATAGTCTCAACAATCTCCCTTAGGGGAGGAGAATATGGTGAAGGGCTGTTTGTAGAATTTGGTGAAGTACTGGCCTCCTTGAAATCTCTCATAGCTATAAAAGTTTTGTTCTGTAGGATGACTTTATAGGAGGTTAATTTTTTGCTAGACCTGAGGAGTTTCTTTGCGTAGTTTTCGAGACGGATTAGAACTAATAGGAGATGGAGTTTCTTCTGATATTTTTAAACTTTGAATTAATTTGCGATTTTTTCGACGAGAAACAGTTGTGGAACGTGTAGGAGCTAGAGAGGAAATTTGAGGTGTTGATTGTGAAGGGTTTGTTGATATAGGCTTTTGAGATTATGGGGTAGATAAATTTGAAAGCACGGGAGAGATTCGATTTGGGTCAAAATTATCATAATGCGTGGTTTAGTAGAAAATTGAGAAGCGTTTCTTATCAACCCAACAGCTATGTACTCCTCAACTCTTTCATTGATGCAGGAGTAATTGTAAACACCAAAAACTTTTTTCTCCAGATTTGGGGAAATTGACTTTCTGGTCTTTTTGGTTTTTGAGCATTTTTTCATATACTGACTTGAAGATTGGCTTGAGAGTATGAGTTTACGGGCGAAGGTAGCCAAATAATTAGTTACTCATGCAAAAGTAGCAAAGGATTCTCTCAGGCTAAATTAATTTTATCTTTCTATAAAGTTTGTGTGGAGTAAATAATTAAAGGTTATTTATAGAAGAAATTAAAAGAGAGAAAAAGATGTCAGAGAAGTTGAAGAGGTGAAACGTTTGTGTAAAAGAGGCAGTGTGACGTTTGTACACTGTCACACCTAGGAACAGGTCTAGTGAATAGAGTATAATGACTTATTACGCGCGTACTATGCCATACCAAACGTTTATAACCGTTATGAAGAAGCCAACTCATATTTCTAAATGTCAAATTATTTGAGGAGATTGATTTAGATTAATTTCAAAGAGAGTGCATGCATAAATGTATCCGAAAAGGATAAACATAAAAAATTTATGTTCAAACAAGATTGAACTGGCAATGAGTTTTTTTTAGTTGTTGTGATCTCCGAAATGATAACTAGTTATTATTTATTGTCTTTCATTAGAACTAGGGGCTACTGATAATGATATAGAATGTTGAGGGCTTAAATGTAGGAATTAAAGTCTTATATGATCAATTGTGAAGCTATAGGACAGATTTTAGTTTTTTTGTAAAGGTGGGGGGCTAAAGTGCAATTAACCCATTTTTGTAACTAATTATGTTACACTAAGTCTATTTGCCTATATAAAAAAGGTTGAGGCTGTTAATACGATGGACGAAATTTTTCTAAGGCTATTACTACTTTGTTACTTTCCATTTTCTCTCTAGAATCAAACTCTTTCTCTCTAACTTTCAAGAACTAAATAACAACATATGAAAGACGAGTTAACCTTTTGTTCACAATTTACATTTGATTTAGCATTAATTTGGAATTCGAGTTCACCTTTACTTCACAATGTGCATTGAAGCAAAACAAATACTCTCAATTACAGAAACTCTTAGAACTCTGAGATGAGAAATCAGTTCTGACAAAGTACGAACATGGTCACTATTGAAGAAAGACTCTTGTTACCTTCGAACTGGAAGGCTTTGAAGATGAAGGAGTAGATTTCAGTTTAGACTGACGTGTGACTCGGCGAGGAGTTGACTTCTCTGGTGATTTTTCTGTGTATGATCCCATTGCAAGGAATGGTGAGGGTTTCTTTACACTGGAAACGGCTTTCTCCTGGGGTAAAGGGGTTTGGGATTCTTGGACTGAGGATGGGAGAGGTGAAAGATCTGTTATAAATTGATGTTTCTTAACTTTAGGGTTTTTAAAGAAGATGATCCCTGGTCAGTTTTTAGTTGTGGCCGATTTCTTTTTTTTTTTTGCTTGGAGAAGTAGGTAGACTAACAGCAATGCGATTGTCTATCGCTACTTTCTGTGCTCTCTCTAGTTCAGACAAGTTCAACCAACCTCCTTTTACTAAAGCGTTTATGGCTATGAACATGAATCAATAACAAGGTTGAAGATGAAATAAACTCTTTCTCTAAAAATGTTTGTGATTTTTTAAGACAATGAAACAGTAAAAAAGTTTATATATAACAGTGAAAATGAGCAGTTACCTAGAAGAAGTTGGACCAATTTCTAGCAATAATTAAAAAAGCTGCAACATGTGAAAATTAAAGCTCAAGTAACTTTCTAGCCTAGTGGGTGCCACAATCTAGGAGAAAAAACGACTGGGAGGTCAAACTAAAGCTTGACACGTGCCCCACGATTCAAGAGAAACTCTTAGAATTCTAAGATGAGAAATCAGTTCTAACAAAGTACGAACAAGGTCACTATTGAAGAAAGACTCTTACATGTCGAACGACATGAAGAGATCAGAAAATGTTGATATTAATTTTTTGAGTTTTAGCTCTTCCAAAGATCCTTTGTAAGACCTAAAGGGACTAATGATGAATTCAGAGATTTCAGTTATTGTGCCATAATTAAATCTGAAAGGGCAATTCGGACTAAACCACCACACTAAATATCCGAACAAAGCAAATGTACTAATTATTGACCAAGCTAGTTGCTAATCAACTTAAAACTATATTACAAATAGGTCCTTAATCTCAACTCGGTTTCACAACCCGATCCAATAAACCCATGGGTCAGTAATTAAGTATAAATACTCCAACTACTTTCATAAATGAAGGTGATCAGAATTTATCACTAGTAGGCAGCTTAATTATCCCTCTACTCTTCACTAAACACAAAACACCACAAAATTACCAAAAACTTGTTAAATATTTTACCAGATTACTCTTAACCAAAAATAAAACAAACTAGAAACCAAACTAAATAATCATGACAATTGAAACCAAACTAAATAATCATGCCAAACATGAAAAAACCCGAATTAGACGAAATGTTATGGATTATTAAATTGATATAAGTTTTAAAGAACATAATTAATCAAAAAACTAAAATAATCAAACTGAATAAAATAAAAAAAACGACCTTTGTTTGTTTTGAAAAAACAAAACCAATATTTTCAAATATTCTTACGAATTTTAATTTTAAAAATACACATCTTATAAAATAAAAATTAAAAAAAAAACAAAAAAAAACAGAAAATACACTATAGTATTAAAAAGAAGTGATATTAATAGTAATGACAAACTTGGCCATAGGTGGTAATAGCCCAATTTTATTTTATTTTGGTGATAAACAAAGAATAGATTTGATGTTCAGTGTTAATATATTTAAGATTACCCAAGTTGAACACAAACCAAATCTAATTGAGTTCAAACTTGATTTAGTGTTTTAGAATTTAAAGCTTCATGTGGATTTGAATTCGCTCAAGCTTAGCAATAGTCGAGCAGAAGCCCCTCAACCTATTAATTTGTTAGGCACCCTAGGGATGCTAATACAGGAACCTAAGAACTATTTTGGTCAAGTGGATTATCAAGTGATTTATATAAAGATAATAGATAATCAGGATGCCTCCCGGCCCGGAGCTTATCGAGCTCAGGATTGGGCCAGTGCTAGGTTAGGATAGTTCTCGACTAGAGGTTAACTGACTTTGACGAGTTATACCTGATTCCCGGGTGGTTGATAGAAATAATTGTCCGCTGGGTCGCTAAATTTGAGTTGGGTTCCCATAAGGAAGTATATCTAATAACATGTACAGCTCAAAAACCTATTCTCAAACCAAAATCCAAGTAGCAAACAGAAAACTAGAATGGGAATTGCTAAAAAAAAGCCAAAACTACTCCGCGAAGTCGCCTTTTTCTGTTTTTCAATATTTACAAAATTGTCACTAGGCAAAAAACCAAAAAAGTCCTTAGAAGTTCATTTAATTACGTTTTATGCCATTATTTACTTCATGAAGTTGCAAACATAAAATCTACCATAACCTAACATTTTACTTCCTAAAACTCACTAAAATCATAAAAACTCAAAACTTAAACTAACCAAAACTTTTTTTTTCAACTTTGTAAAACTTAATAAAATGTTAACAAAACTTGACGAAATGGTAACAAAGCTTGTTTTTCTACAAACCAATATGAACTTTGACCCTTGTATCTTTCTGTTTTTCTGAAAAAAATAATTTTAAAAAGAAAATCAAAAAATGTTCGTTTCCGCCAGACGATGGCGTCCAGGTGGTGTTCTTCGTCATCATCCTGTCGAAGAAGATGGTACTTTCCGCCGGGCAAATGGCGTACACGATGGTGCTGACGCCATTGTATGGCGTACAGACCCCTGTGTACGCCGTGCAATGGCGTACAGACCCCTGTTTCCGTCGTGCAATGGCGTACAGACCCCTGTTTCCGCCGTGCAATGGCGTACAGACCCCTGTGGGCGCCATTGCATTGGCGGACAGACCTGTATCAGATCTGTATCGTTTTTTTTCCAATTTTTTAACATTTATTTTTCAATTTTGTCCATTTTTGTAATTTTTTTAGTAGGTTATCATTTATTAAAGACTTATACTAACTAAAAACAATATAAATTTAAAATAAAACAAAATACCCATTATGGTTTAAGAAACCTTTCGAAAACTAAGATCTAAATATGTTTTTTTTGCAAATAAGTCATTTAAGTGTTAGGATATATGATTAAGTGGTTTTGAAGGCAATGAGTAACATTTTAATTGATAATGATAGTATCACCTTCTTTAGTTTTAGTTTTAGTTCTTTATGTTTAGAGAGAGAAAGTAGAGAGAAGGTAGAGAAATTGTATTTTTTTTAGAAATTATGGTAACTTCACGGAGTAATTTCTTCTATTTATACGATTTCGTGAAGGACAAAATCGTCAAAAAAAAATAACTTCATGGAGTAATTTTTAAAATTCAAAAAAGACGACTTCGCGGAGTAGTTTTGGCTTTTTTTTTAGCAATTCCCAACTAGAATACCAACATCTAAATGCCTTCCTACTCCAAAAATAGGTAATTCATCAAAACCTGAGATAATGACTATCAAAGGACACGCTCTATCACATATGTAAAGGAGACTTCCATCATCTGACACGAGTAGTGACCAAAAGATAAACAAATCAGCGAAAAAGCATGTAGGATATACTTCTAATTCTACTGCTAATAAGAGTAGTTTGGTTTCCGGCTTATAAGCCAATAAATTACCTTAAATCAAACAAGTGTTAGAATTTAGCTTTTAAAGATATGCTAAAAGTGTGGTGTCTTCTAAAGAAAGACTTTCTAAAGTCAAAAACTAAATCATAAAAATGAAAATGAGAACTAGAACTAGAACTAGAAACGACATATTAGCCTTTTGCTTATTATGAATTAGCCCATATTCTAAAACGTACATGAAAAAACAAGTAAAAAAGCTAATTAAGAGTTAGCCAAAAAGGGCTAATTCTTATTAGCTTTTTCCTTGTTACGCCTTTTTTATCTTATTTTATAACTAATAAGCCAAAAAAAGCTAGCTTATTTAGGAATAAAAATTACGGCCAGCCATACAATACATGCTTGCTAATAAGCTAATGACCTACAGCATGTATTGACAATTCAATAAATACCACACCACCAATATAATAAAATATTGATCTTAAAATTGCTACAGCAAGAATGAACACACCTGAGTATCGGAATTTATAGTGCCGATGCATAAATAAAGCAGCATGAAGTAAGGGTAAACAATGACTTTTAAAAAACACTACCATAAAGTTCATCCAATACTCTAATCATAGGCACACAGCACACAACCTCATAGAGTGGCACAACCAAACACAAAATGACCCTATGCGAAGTAAGGCTAAATAATGACTTAAACACTGCCATAAAGTTGCTCCAATACTACAATTATATGCACAACATCATAGAGTGGCACACTCAAACACAAAATGACCCTATGCAAATAAGGAGATACATGCATAGCGGAAACATTACCAAGTCTCGTAACATAATATCAGCTTAAAATGCTCACAATTTATCAAGTCTCATAACATCATATCAGCTTGGAAACTAGATACAAATGAGATACCACCGTTCCGAACTTAGAAGGTGGAGCCGTTCCATCCAAAGTTAGACCCCTACAAAAAGAAACAATGTCATCAGAAATGTTAGCAAGTTAAAAATAGCGAGTTCTAATACCAGAATAATCATAAGAGAAAACAATAGTTGAATCTTTTGGGCTATGCTCACAATTTTTCTAACAGCAAATATCTATTTGCATAATCTAGAGCTGGTGTAAAGCATGCAAACATTGTGCATTTTCTTGGCTTTGATGGGCCTAAACAAACAAGGATAATGCAATAATGAGAAGAGGCAAGTTCACATCAATGACTAATCTTTTGTTCACGTCATAAATATTAAGATGTGATTACCTTAGTGTCATAGAATTTGAGGAAATAACGTGATTTGGGCACAGACAATTTGGACTCGAGAATAGCAGCTATAGCAGCACTGAGCTTCTTGTTCACGTCAGGAGTAAGGCCACCAATGGACACCAATTCACCATAAGCTGCGGGCTGCTCGGTTCCACCAAATGCCATTGGTACAGATCCCTTAAGTACAACCATCACATACTGCATATTAACAAACACAGCAGTTTCCCAAGTTAATCAAGAACAAATCAAATTGAAATTTTATATATATATATATATATATATCATTTTAGCCATTAAAATTCAAAATAATCACAGTAGCAAAAGGCAGGAAAGAGCTTGAATAAACAATCAAATAAAAACTAACCAAGTTGGAATACTTTTCCTCAAGCAAAACCCTAGAAATTAACAATGATATGCCAGTCATCGATGATTATATCACAGCAAACAAAATCAAACTACATATACAATAGAAAATCAGAATGAAAGCTTACTAAATTAAAAATTAGAAAGAAGATCAAGTATATCAATATAAACCTAACTAGGCTAATTTAAGAAAGAGAATGAAAATATTAAAATTCCAACAGATACAACAAATGAACGAACTATAGAAAATTGAGAGTAAAAGTAGGCAGTATAAACTACAGATACAACAAATATGAAAGGAAATCGTATACGCAATTTGACTGATAAATGCTTAACACTAAGTAGTTGAGAGAAAGAGAGAGAGTTACAGCTTCAGGTTTTCCTATGATTTTGGCGACGGAAGAAGTAGCCTCAGTAAGGATGGCGGAGGTGTCGACACCGTCGAGGTTGACGTTAGTTGAAAGGTTCAAGCAAGGCATTTTGGCTCTCTTGAAAATGACGATCGAACAACTTTAGCTCTCACTAACGCTCTCTCCTTATCTCAGTGAAACGGAAGCAAAAAGATGCCGCAGAGGGAGAGAGGGAATCTATGGGGTTGAATTTACGAGAGTATCCTTGCGGTAAACCAAACACATGTCAAAGGCCCATGAGCTACTGTAACTCACGAATAACATGGCCTTAGATATAATATAGGCTAAGGGTTAAGTTATATATACCCGATCATGGTTTATGGTTTAAGTATATTTAATTTTGTGTATATCCACAGATATGACGTAAGTATATCCAATTTTTTCTAAAAATATAATTTTGTAGATATATAAGTTTTTTCTTTACTAACTTCCATCCAACATTTTTTTTCCTACAACTTTCCCTCACTTTTTTCTAAACTCTCAAACTCTCTTATCTCAAAACACTCCCTTCTCTCTCTAAAATTTTCCGGCGAGCCATCACTACTCCTCCTCCTCCATCATGGTGAAGAACAATAACCCATCATCACCACCAACTACGTAAGTTCCTAATTTAATTTTGCATATTAATTTACTTAGATCTATGTTAGATTTTAGGATTAATGTTAGATTTAGGTAAGAATTTATGGTAGATTAGGGTAAAATTTAGGGTTTAAGGGTCATTCTCCAGCCGGCAGCGTCGGTGGTGCGCCTAGGGCTGTACTGCTCGGTACAGCCCCTGTGTACCATCGGTACATGCCTCCCGTACCGAGCGGTATAAGGGGTCTGTGCACACAACCGAGATTTAAAAAAATTAAAAATTTATAAAAAAAATCAAATTTTAAAGAAACTATATGTATTTCAAAATACATGAGAGTTATATGTATTTCAATTGGAAGTTCGATTTCGAATTGTAGTTTTTTTTAATTTTGCGGATTATATCATATGTTATTAATTTCGTTTATTTTTTTGTATTATTGCAGGTCTGATGTCGTCGAGGAGCGACATCTTCCTCGGTCTATGGCGTATCCCCCAGGATCACGTGTGACACACCCGGGGAAGAATCTGAAGACGGTACGGGTCGTCGAAGATGAGAGCCTCCGCGATGCTAAGCGTATTCTCAGCGACAATGAAGGCTACGATTTTGACTAACTGTCTGTTCAATCTCAAATTACGTACCCATGTTTTGCGATGTTATTGTTGTTTATTTGTAACGTTTGATATTAAGTTATGATTAGTTGCTTATCGTTATAAGTTGGAAAATGTCATGATTTAGCGTTAAACAACTAAAGTACGAAACGTTATGGTAAAGTAAACAAAGTTTTAAACAACATAAATCTGACCAAAAGACATAAAGCGACCAAAAGACATAAATTCGACCAAAACAACATAAATCCGACCAAAAGACATAAATCGACTAAACAAATTCATCAAGATTAGTTACTTTTGGAAATGAACTAACTAGCTTTCTCCCTTCGAGCTCCGTGTATGTTTTGCAACGACCAACTATTGGTAGCTCCCAATATGTAGCCTCTTCAGTCTTCAACTTCTGCCACGTAGGATGTATGCGTGAGCAAGGGCATAGGGGCTTGATTGATAGTTGTTAAATAAGACTAGAATTAGAACTAAACAATGAGTAATATATTTGTAAGTAATAACAAAACCATAAATCGAATGACTTACATTGACGAAGTGATTTGTATCAATGAATCCAAACCCAATTTCACGTCTTTGGGCCATAATGGGTGGTCTACCGCGCAGAGGTAAAAAAGTTCGACTACAGTTGTGAGACCCCACGAGTGACACAAAATGAACAATGCATTCAAACTTTGTTGCAATCGCAATGCCCATTTCCGGCATTAACATCCAATATTTTGGGGATGCTGGTGTGTCGTAGTAGTTTATACTTTCTGTAACCTTCAGGTACTCCTCTTTACCGTTATATATCTTGCTGTATGTGTCATAGTTGTCCATTAGTTTATCGTAGATTGCCTTCCGAACACCTTGCCAACCTTTTTCATGACCGTACAACCCAAACGAAACTGTTGTATATCCATAGTGACCATCTGCCTTAACATCATTTATACCCGATATAAAAGGATTGAAGTGAGTCGGAAACCAATGCAAAAAACCTTTCGGGTCGTATATAAGTTATTTGACTCCACTAATGGATGATTGTAAGATGTTGCAAGAAAGCGAGACAATAGAAGAAGTACGAGTATGAGGTACTTTAGGCACATCTACCCGAATCGTATTTGCACTAGCAACTGCTTTGCCCTTTTTAACTTTTGGTACTTTTAAAGAATTCATCACTGAGTCAAGACTAGCCTTATCAGCATCATCCACATGTTCCCATCGGCATTTGTCCCGTTTGGTGGATGATGTATCGACAACTATTTTTCTTTTAACATGCGGACGACCTCAGTGTTTCTGCTTCTCCAATAGCTTTAGCAATGAGGATGTTTCAGGATAAACAATTTCAAACCATTTCTTGTAAATGTGTTTTATACGGCTTTCGTCTTTTATCTCTATAACATCGAAAAACTAGCTTTTACAAATCATCTTTGAGAATCTCTATGGTCGTACGGTATGAACGAGACATTATTTCTAACCTTGTCCAGTGGTTGTGAAACGCTTCTAACGATGCAGCTTTTCTGTTTTTACGCCACTTGCGGACCCGGTGGTAGCAAGGTATACTATGGGTAGATTTTATCGCGCATATACATGCATTATTGTGTTTAACATCCGACCCATTTTTGATAGCGATCATCTTGCTATCTTCGGCCTTTTCTAATTCGTCGGAAAATAGTTCTAACGCCATGTGGGAAACTTTGCCTCGAATTTCATCAAATAGTTTGTCGGCAAACTTATGTAGTGCTATGTAACGACTCTTCTCAAACGACGACCTAATGGCAACATGTTGGATTTCGACTAGTGAATGAACCCTCCCCCAAAATAACTCAAAGTTTAATTTTCTTGTACGCTAGGTAACGCTTTATGTTAGAATGAACACTCTCGACGCGGTTAGTCGTGCAATGTCCTAAATGCAAGTTATTGTTCGTATTCCAAACAACGATTTTTTCCGTGTATTTATCAATCCACGATTTTTCAGTGTATTCAACTGCAAGAGGATAGTCTTTGTACTCCAATAGTATGTCTCGTCGGGCATGATCGAATTCAATCTCTGATGCTGCATACACAATATTCTTCCAAGCAGAAACAAATTTCACTTGATCATTTTTCTCAGGGAAATATTTCTTGTTTTCCCCTAAACATTCTGTGATATGTGCCATCGGCATAACATATGCGTTGTCTTTGGGAATACCACTTCTATGGCGTTCATCAGCGCTAAATCTCTGTCGGTCAGAATGACATGAGGTTCTTCAATTTCGTGAACGGAAATCAACGACTTCAAACACTCTAACACCAATTTGAAGTTGTTTAACTTCTCACCGGACATGAAAGCAAATACCGCACAGTACGTCAAACCGGTACACGTCACACCCACTATCTCAAACAATGGCATAGCATATCGTATGACTTTATACATACTATACATGATTAACACTGTTGGAAATGTCCGCAAAAGGTCAACACTGACTGGATGGGCAAAAAACATATCTGTAATGACTTGTCCATCGTCTTCACCAGATTTATGCCATACATAATAATTATGTGACTTAAGCTCCCCTAGCAAGAACTGGAGTTGTGACCTACCCGCCTTCTTTAAAACCCTGTTTTTCTGTCGTGCATTGTAGATGGTGCGCATAAAAGAAACATTATCTTCGTTTAGCTTCTTAACACCATTAAATATATCTCTGGGGTTAGTACCAATGTAGGTCATTCGTTCAACATATTCCATCTCTTCATTGTTCAAACGGCCAGCAAAAGAATGACCGTCTAGCTGCTTTGAACTCTCGTGGTTATGAATACAACATTTCACTTCTAACTTCCATTGATCTGGTTCTACCATTAACCCGAGAAGCTGAAATGGGCAGTCAATCTTTTTGGTTCATGTAGACTTCTGTTTACGGTCTTTCTTGGCTACTCTTGGAGTATACTTTCCCGGCCTCTCACACTGGAAAAATATCCTAGAACTTTTTCTACTATTTACTTTGTCGCGCAGATTTATGTTGATAACCAAACCATGGCGTTTTCCTGTCTTCGTAACCCATTTAATTAACGCTTCTTGTGTATAAAACTCGGTAGTGAAGAACAAATAATTTTTGTCAGTAGCGAAAGCTTCCTCAGTCCCATGGGCGACATTCGTCCCCTGTTATACAACAACAAATCACAATTAGTAGTCAGGTATAATTAAAAGGGGATAAAACCTTGTTTTTTTGGAAAATTTGCACGAAACAACGATTGAGAGGCCTAGAACCGGTGGTTCTATGCCTTAGAAATGGCTGTACACAAACCGCTGGTGATGGGGCCTCAGAACCGAGCGGACTAAGCCCCGTACACCACCGGTTCAAGCCACAGAACTAATGGTACTGAGGCCTCAGTGCCGACCAGACTGAGGCCTCAGCACCATCGGTTCCGGGCCATGGAACTGTGGTGCGTAGGTCACGCACAGCCGGTTGTAAGGCCCATAAGCGGCCGTGCGTGACCTATACACAGCCGGTTCCATGGCCTGAAACCGATGGTGCATGGTCAAACCGGGCAAAATCTTACATTTTTTGGCGACAGTGGCTGCTTCTCTAGCGACTTCAACTCCTTCTCCGGCGAAAATTCATCATCTTTTTTCACCGACGATATCAATTCCTCCACGTTAATCCCTAGTTCTGACTGATTCATGATCGATTTTCTGTTTTTCTTTTGGAATGAGGTTGAATGTTCTTGATTGTATTTTGAAGTTTGAAGTTGAATTTTAAGATTTTTAGAAAAATAAACTACTTAGATGATAAATTCACTAAACAATAGCGTTTTTTTGTATAGATAGTGAAATAGGTTATTTGATGAATTTGGTATATTTAGGATACACTTGGTATTTTTTTTTACTTAATGGCAATTTTGAGATTAATTGAAACGTCGAGGGTAATTTGGTCAAAAAAATTCAAACTAAAGTCAAAATAGGATTTTGGGTATACATAAACCGGAATTGGGTATATATAGCCATACCCTATTAGCAGCTAACCCATTAAATTGTTGTCATCCTCTTAAATGAGATTTTAAAAACGACTTAGTTTTTATTAAATGCGAAGATATTAGAAAATAAAATAATATATATATATATATATATATATATATTAAAAAATAACTATGGTTATAACTATATTTATTTGTTTATTTTGTATTTATATAAAACATTTATACAAAATAAACTACTAAATATAGTTATTATATATGTATATAATTTATAAAAAAACTCAAATTAACGTCAATTCTCCTTTTATGGCAAGTCCATCTCGAACACTTAATTTAAAATTAATTAATTTGAAATACTATTTTCTAACATATTAGTTTTTTAAATGTTTTCCCGCATAAAATCTTAAATCAAAATTGAGTTTACAATTCTGTAGTTTTTAAAGTAGATTAATGTTGTTTGGTACCGATCGTACATTTTAAATCTATAAACAAATTATTCCGACCATCGATTCAGGATTAATAAAATCAAAAATATGCGGAGTTTTGTACCGATTATCATGCTCGCCACTAAGACAATAATGTAGGAGATGAATGAATTTGCTAAAGACAAAGACAAGTGACAATATTCGTTGAATTATATATCATATAATTTGCAAAATTGAGTGTAATTACGTTCTGAAACATAGTATATTTACGCATGTTTCGTAAATTACATGGTGTGTATTTTGTGTGAATTAAGTTTTATCAAAATTTCATATTATATAAATTTATTTGCGAAACACATAATTGTAATCAATAGTATATTATAGTTGCGAAATGTATTGTACTTTAATCGCAAGTGCAGTTGCAAGACATATTGTATTTTAATTACAAAACATATTTACCTTACAAATATATTATTCTTTGCAACAACTAGTATACCACGCTTTGTAAATATCTAAGGATTTCTCCAAAGTGTGGCGAATCGTACATTGATTTCAACATGCTTTGGCCAATATAACATGCTTTGGCCAATATATATAAAATGTTATTCGTTCCCACTGAATTCCAAACATTATTTTACTAAATTTATCTTTGCAAAGTGCATTCACTATTTTACAACAAAATCAACGAATGAAATTTCATTTCGCCAAAGTCATGATGAATTCTCTGTGACCAATATACCATTGATGTATTAGTTTTTTTAGCCATTTGTTATTGTTGTGTTGTAATAGATAAATATTGTAAAATATTAATGTTAGAGGATTACTTTCCTCATTTCCAACCTAACCTACTTATCTATAGTATATGAAAATATTTATGAAACCTTGTATAAAGGAGCTACAAACCCTAGTCTAATTAAGTTGGGAAACATAGAATATATAATACGTTACAAAACGTGTCAAACTATAGTATATGAAACCTAAACTTGCACGCACTTGTGAAATAATAACAAAAACAAATGATTGCCATTATGAACATATTTGTGTGTTTTAGAACTAATTTGGTTGTTTAAATATTAGTTTTGTCTTATTATTGGTCGAGTCAAAAGGATAACATACTAGACTAGTCAAGCAAAGGAAGTTGATCTGGATGTAAGTTGAAGAAGTTGGTACTTTTGCACTTCATGAACGATATAGTTGATATGAAAGTAGGATTTTAAGGATTAAAATGTAAATAATGTAAATTTAAGGATCAAACTGCAAATAATATAAGTTCGGTCCTTAAATTATATATATTGTAAGTTTTAGAGAAAATTTGTAATTATGAATAATTATTAAGGACTAAAGAGCAATTTGTCCTCTTTTGTAACAGATTTCACTTTTGAGGCTAAGTTTTGGCTCCTCTATATAAAGGGCAAGACTAACCTAATAAAGGGGTTGAACATTTTTTCTATTGAACCCATTTGTACTTAAACTTTCTCTCTCTAAAAACTCTCTAACTCTTTCTCTCTTTAGACTTCTCTTATAACAATTTACTAAGATGAAATCTTAACTCATGAAATTAGCGACTTCACTGGGACTGAATAAAAGAATTTAGTGTCGTATTCTGTTCGAAATTGATATAATATTGTTGTATTTTCTGTTCAAAATTAATACGATGAATCCTGATAACAATCATACGCTTCGATCAGCGATGGAAACTCTAAAAGATGATTTACAAGGGGACGAAATTAGACCTGATGGATCATCTCTGATCCAAACTCAATCTAATATTGAGGAACCAGAGATCTACTTGGCAAAGCTTAAATCCGAGGTTAGACAATAAACAGAAAAGACTGAGACGGAAGGTGAATCAAATCGATCTTTTGATGATCGACGGGCTAAATCTGAGTACAAAAAAGCGTGTTTTATGTCTCCAAAAAAGAGATATTCATCTTGTAAAGGAAAAAATATAAGCAGAAGTACATAACCTCTAGTGACGAGGAGGTAAAAATATCAGCTTCGGGTTTTAAGAGATATAAGGGTTCTTCGAAAGAGGAATCAGACAGAGATCAGTCGATGAAACATAAAAAAAGAGTAAATCTAAAAGGGATAATGTTCCGCGTTCTACATGGTGCGAAAGAAACACTTCGAACCAGTATGCTGAAACTAATCGAAATCTATTTGTTACAATGGGAACAGATGATCAGTTTGTTCAAGGTGTCGACTGGAGAAATTCTCCATTGACAAGTGAAATTCGTTCCATGACTCTTCCGAAGTGTTTTGAAATTTCCAAGGTACATAAGTTCGATGGGATGAATGATCCCGATGATCACATCAAACAATTCAAGAATTATATGATGAATTTTGAAGATGATGACCGACTGGTGTGTCGTGCATTTTTGCAGGCTTTTAAGGGAACAACTCTTAAGTGGTACAATCAGATTCCGAGGGGGTCCATTTCAAATTTTAAAGATTTTTTATACAACAATTCGAAGGCAGTTTGTGGGAAGCAAAGAAATGAGAGCAAATGGTGATACCATTATTTAGTGCAAGCAGGCACCTGGAGAAAAGTTGAAGGACTATACGAAGAGATTTGTTTTGACCAAAGCTAGTTTGGACAACTGTGAAGAGAATGTGGCGATGACAACTTTTCTCTAAGGATTATTGTCAGGGGATCTGGCCAATGAGACGACGAAGAGAAGAGTCTTAACTTTTGGAGCTTTGATGGCTCAAGTTGAGGATCAGATTAAAGCCGAGGAGTCGACTAGAGTCTGAGGCGGAACAGTTAGCACTCCGAAGAATTTGGGACAGACGTCCAATAACAAGGGCAACCCTCGAATGGAAATGGAAATGACAATCATCAATCAAGGCAAAAGAACAATAATTTGCCTCATCGGAGTGGTGGATATACAAATCACGCTCCATCTAACACTTATAACAGGCCTAGACCAAATGAATGGGTCAAACCAGAATATTATGCTGATCTGACAGAGAATGTATTTGTGATTTGGGATAAGACTAAGAGCTTCGTAAATTTTAGGAAGCCAACCCAAATTAGAAGGCCAAAAGAGGAAATGAATAACAAGTTTTGCAGATATCATAAGGATATTGGGCATGATACAAATGACTGCATTGTTTTGAAGAAAGAGATTCAATTTTGATTGAAAATGAGAAGCTTCTGACTTATGTGAAGTCGCAAGGGAGCGGATCGAAAAATAATGTTGCATCAACTCCGAAGGTTGCACCAACTAAGAATTTGATGATTTTGGATTCATAGGTTGAACCTTTTGATGCTTACTATGAGTATGTGGAAAAAGATCCGAACAAATTGCTTCTAATGACGGTCGAAGAGCCCATAGAAAAGGGACATGTGCGGGAGCTATGAAAGTTTTTTGAATCGTTAGCTATTTTCGGAGGTGATCGATGACTGGTAATTCAGATAGTTCAAGGAAGAGGCCTGTTGTCAACTTGACAACTCAAATTGAAGGGAAAATGTCTAAGAATTTGTATGGAAAGAAAGTTATTCCCTTTATTTTGTTTGATAAAGATGATCTACGAGGTACTGCAAGACCACATGAAGATGTTGTGGTTATTAGAGAAGAGGTGGCTTGTGTCGAAATTCAACGTGTGTTGATTGACACTGGCAGTTCTACTAATGTTTTTTTTAAATCCACCTATGACTGAATGACAAATCCACCTCGGATTTCTCAATCAGATCGAACGATTATTGGATTCACGACTGTAACAGCTCGTGGATTTTTGTGGTGGTGGACTGTCCCACAAGTTACAATGCAATTTTTGGAAGATCATGGCTTTCAAGAATGTATGGAGTTGTGTCTACAGTTCATTAGTGTTTTAAGTATGTGGTTGGAGATCGAGTTGGGGTCGTTCGAGGTGATCCAAAGGTTGCTATGGAATGTTACGCTACTGCACTTCAGATCCGAGGATCCAGTAGTGAAGACTTAATGCATGAAGAGAAGTTAGAAGGGGTACCCTCGGATTCTGAAGAAAGGGTTGACAATCCGATGGAAACCCCAAGGTCTTTAACGGTAAGTGAAGAGATTGAGGAGTTCACTTTTTCGGAAGGGAAAGTCCTTTGAATTAGAACCTTATTGACCCCGCTTCTACGTCAACAACTGCTGGAAATTTTATTTTCCAATTTGGATGTCTTCACTTGGAGGACAGAGGATGTAACAAGAGTACCAATTGAGGTAATTTGTCACAGCTTGGCTATCGATCATAAGGTTAAGCCGGTTATTCAAAAAGGAAGAGAATTTTCCTCGGAGAAGGCAGAAGCGATTGTGGCCGAAGTGGATCGATTATTAAAGGTCGGACACATAAGGGAGTCACAGTATACTTTGTGGACGGAAAATTCGGTTGTGGTAAAAAAGAAGAATGTTAATGGAGTGTGTGAATTTTACAGATTTGAATCGAGCTTGTCCAAAGATCCATTTCATGTTCCTCGAATAGATCAGTTGATTTACTCTACTTCAGGAAATAAAAGTTTAACTTTCATGAATGCTTTTGCACGATATAATCAAATCCAAATGGATCCAAAAGATCAAGAATGCATAATTTTCATAACTTATAGGGGCCTGTACTGTTATAGGGTAATGCCCTTTGGATTGAATATTGTTGGAGCCACTTATCAGAGGTTGATGAATAAGACATTTTCTACTCAGATCAGAAGAAATATAGAGGTATTAGGCATGGGCATTCAGTTCTTCGGTTTGGTTCGGTTTGGTTCTTTCGGTTCTCGGTTCTTTCGGTTCTTCAAAACTAGTACCCATTTAGGAACCAAATAAATTTCAGTTCGGTTCGGTTCGGTTCTTTATAATTCGGTTTGGTATGAGTACTTAACTCGGTTCCAATCGAGTAGTTTTGGATACTTTAAATGCTTTTTAATATTAATATATATAAAAATCTTTTTACACTTTAAAACAATAAAACTATGTTAGATTGTAAGAAAAAAATACGAAATATAAGAAATATTCAAAATTAATATATTAAAGATTAATATTAGTAATATAAACAAAATGGAGAGATCATATTAGGTTTATTAAATTATATAAATTTTAATATTTTGTTATTTTGTTTATACGCATAATAGTTTGTAAATATGTCACTACTTTAAATAAAGTATGTTGTCATTTATTAAAGAGAACATGATTAGAGATCAATAATAAAAGATAATTTTAAGAGAATCTAACTTTGAAAAAAAAAGTTCAAAAAAATTCAAAATTAAGGGTTAATACATAGGTTCGGTTCCTAACGGGTACCCACGGTTCTTCGGTTCGGTTCGGTTCCGAGAACCGTGGGTAATTAAAAACTGGAACAATTCGGGTATTATAAAAAAACCAAATCTACTTCGGTTCAGTTCTTTCCGTTCGGTTCGGTTCGGTTCTTTCGGTTCCGGTTAAAATGCCCATGCCTAAGAGGTATATATAGATGACATGGTAGTAAAAATCTCAAAGGATGAAGTGCATCTTGATGATTTAAACGAAGCTTTTTTGAATTTAAAGGCAATCAGGTTAAAGTTAAATCCTAAAAAATACACATTCAGAGTTTAATCGGGGAATTTTTTGGGTTTTGCCATCAATGAAAAAGAAATAGAAGCTGACCCAGAATAATTGAAAGCCTTGATAACAATGAATTCACCTCGGTCTATCAAAGAAGTGCAAATTCTGACAGGAAGGTTAGCAACACTTAATCGATTTATTTCTAGATTTTATGACAAATGTTTTCCTTTCTTTCAAGTGTTACGAGGACCAAGCAAGTTTGAAGGGATATCGGAATGTGAATCAGCATTCACAAACATTAAAAAATTATTGTCATCACTAGAGATTTTGTCAAATCCTCGAAATGGGGAAAAGCTATTTTTGTACATCACGGCACCGGATTTTGCACTAACCACGGTGTTAATCAGTGAGGATTCAGGAGCTCCGAAGACGGTGTATTACATTAGTAAAAGTTTGGTGGCAGCAGAAAAGAGATATATGAAATTAGAAAAAATAGCATTAGCATTGGTGATTGCTGTTAGGAAGATGCGTCCATATTTTCAAGCACACACTATTGAACTCCAAACTTTATTCTCTTTGAAAAATGTTTTACAACAACCTGATATTTTGGGGAGAATGACCAAATGGTCAGTGGAGTTTGGGGACTATGACATTTTGTTTACACCTCGAACAACAATAAAAGCACAAGCATTGACAGATTTTTTTTTGTTGAATTTCGTTCGAGCCGATCAGATGAGGAAGAAAGCAAAAAGGATATTCCAGTAGATTCTAGTGTTTTAGGGTGCAGTGCTGGGGTTCAGTTAATAGCTCAAACGGGAGAGACAATGATTCAATCTATTAAATTTGGTTTTCATGCTTCAAACAATGAAGCTGCTTTGGCAGCTTTAATATTGGCAAATATTTGTGGAGCAACTTCAGTACGTTTGGAAACGGATTCTCAATTGTTATCAAATCAGGTATTTGGATTTATCGAGGCATAAATGATCATATGATTTTATATCTTCGGGAACTTCGGAATTTAATGCTTATGTTTGACAATGTTGTTGTGGAATATATTGGGCGAGAGAGTAACATGGTTGTTGATTCTTTGGCAAATATCGCTTACAAGGATGAATATCCTTGGATTCTGTTACAAGAAAGTCCTTCAATTGTTACTCAATCTAGCCAATGTGAATGTATAGAGGAATTTTTTGCTACATCTGATGTAATCCGAGGCGATTTGAGATCATATATTCTTAGTTTTTTTACTTAAGGAATACTACCAGATGGTTCAAAATTGGCCAAAAATTGAGAAGTAAAGCCTTCGGATATATAGTACTAGATGGAATATTGTATAAAAAGGCATTGAACATGCCATTGTTACGATGTTTAAGCAAACAAGAATCACAAGAAGTATTATCAAAGTTGCATGATGGTGAAGGGTCAGCTCATTGTGGGTTCAAATCTCTCCCACGTCGAGTGTTACTTGCATGGTTCTATTGGCCTACAATCATGAATGATGCTAAAAAATTAGTTTGAAGTTGTGATACTTGTCAAAGATTTTCCAATGCTATTCATAGAACAACAGTACCACTTATGTCTATATCTGAGACAATACCATTTGATAGATGAGTGATTGATCTGATGGGACCTTTGTCGATGGCTTCTGGAGGAAGACATATGATAATTGTAGCGGTGGATTATTTTATAAAGTGGGCAGAGGCAGAGCCGTTATTAGGGACAAAAACAAAAGACGTGATCAAATTTATTGTTAACAACATTTGTTGTCGTTTTGGAGTTCCTCCGAGGATTACAACATATACAGGCCCTCAGTTTAATAACAAGGAGATGACTTCATTTTGTACTTCTAAATGAATTCAACAATACTTTTCGACACCTTTTCATCCTCAAGCTAATGGACAAGTGGAGGTAACAAACATAACAATTTTAGATGGCTTGAAGAAGAATTTAGCGGGGGCAGCAGGAAAATGGCTAAACTATTTGCAAGAGGTACTTTCGGATTATCGGATAACTCCTAGAGAGGTTACAAAAGAAAATCCTTTTGTTTTGGCATATGGAATAGATGCAGTCAGCCCCATAGAATCTACAATGTCATCTTTTAGAATAAGTCAATATTCTGAGAGATCTAATGATGAAGTTTGAAGGGAAAATTTAGATTTGATTGATGAGAAAATATTTCAAGCACATTTGAATGTAATTTATTATCAAACTCTTATGAGGAATAAATATGATTTGAAGGTAAAAAGAAGAGAGTTTAAAGAAGGTGATAAGATGATGAGAAAATTTTTCTTGCTCACAAAGGAAAAAAGCCTTGGAAAAATGGCTCCAAACTGGGAAGGACCTTATATGGTTGTTGAGAGGATAAAACCAGGGTCTTATCGCCTTTGCAGTATTCAAGGGAGGATGCTTCATCACCCATGGAATATACAACACTTGAAGCTTTATTGGGAGTAGATTTTTCTTTGTATTTTGGAATTTTTACTTTTGAATAACGCACTATTTCCTATCTAGTTGGCCCAGGAAGGTTTTAACGAGGTGTTGTCTACATATTCAATATTATCAATAAAGTTCATTTTTTGCCAATGGTTGTTTACACATGCTTGAATAAAACTATCTTAGCAACTTATCAAAGACTGATCATCTTTGAGGTTGGTTAAGAGTAGAATGTTCCGAAGTGTTTGTAACACTTTTCGAAGAAATAACCATGTATAATAATCACATATACAATTGTTTTGAAGTGAAAGCTTATCATCACACTGAGAGTTTTTCGTAAAGCTACTATGTTCACCAAATCCGTTAAGGTATTTGAGGTGGTAATTTTACAGTTTATAATTATATTCGTTTTTTAAATTTAGCATCGAATAATGTCTGAAGAGAACACCTTTGAACCTAATTTTTTTAAATTTAGCATCGAATAATATGTGAAGAGAATAATAAAACAAGGAAACCATTTGTCGATTAGATTAATTCTTTGAAGTACAAAAAGCAATTTTTAACCTGACAAATACAAAAAATTATAAAGTTAATCAGACGATTCCTCCCCCTCCGATGATTCTTCTTCATCTTCATCTTCGGATGATGAATTGGGGATATGATCGAAAGCTTCAGACTCGACAACAGCTTTTTCCACTTCGAAATATTTATTTAGTTTAGCAATCTCCTCGGCTTGTTCTTGATTTTTTGTCTCATAAAGGTTAAGAGAATTTTTCAAGCTTTTAAAGTTGGATATTTTGGTAGTCAGTTCAGTAGCATGATCAATATTGAGCTTATTCATATCCTTTTCATGAGAAGTCGTCAGCAATTCTGTCTCAACTATGTGTGTGATTCACAGATGATTTTTCATGCAGTTTTCGTGAGAAGTTCTTTTCATTCGCTTATTCATATCCTTCGTACATGTAAAATTGATCAACCAATTTGCTGTGGAAGTCTTCTCTTAATTTTTTCTCAGCTTCGTAAGATTCTTTGTAATAGCCAATATCTTTAGTCAATTGCTTTAGATGGTTTTGAGAAGCTTCGGCTTGTGAAGCAAGTGCTTTTTCTGAAATATCAAGATCGGTAAATGGTTGAAGTGCAACAAAAATTGCAGGATTTGGAGAAGGAAGAAGAAATTCTGTTTCTGATGAGCTAGGATGTTGAATTATATCTAAGTGGTGGTAGAAGCAAGAGGACAGATAATTTCTGGAGGCGCCTCGGTTGGTGTTGGTCTGCCGAAGTTAAGCATGTGATTTTGGATGACTTGAAGAACATGATTGTCTTCACCAGTAAGTGCTTCAGTGTTCTCAAAATTAATGAAAATATCAGGATCAAAGTTTTTAGCAGCCCGATTTTCATTATTAGCATTATCTTCGATGTAATCACAGTGTTGTCTTTGGTTGTCTGTTCTTCAACCAAAGGGTTTTGTTGGTTTTCAACAGTGTTTTCATCTTCATTGACCAGTGCATACGAAGTGATTCTCGCCTATTTATTTTTCTTTCCATGGGAGCTGAAAGAACCTTTCTTTTTCTTCAAAGAAGGTTCTTGATCTTTCCCTTCTTTGATTGGTGAGAGGGTTTTTTCTATGATTTTTATCTTTCGAGGCTTTGGCTTCGATGGAGTTTAAGGGCTATCATCAGATGTGTTAGCTGTCTTTAACCTTTCTTCTATTTCATAACTTTTTCTTTTTTCTTTTTTAGTAAATGACTCTCTACCTGTTGCGAATAAGAATGAAGACTTTACAATCGGGATGAATTATCCTTTTGCAGACGATCTTCGAATCAGGCTCTGACATCAAATTTTGAGGTGGCAAGGCACCTTTTGAGATTGGGACCATGTGGCAGTTGATGATGTTGATGGGCTGGAAGGTAGTATGGAACGTATTATTCCATTCTTTCTCAGGCCAAACAACAAGTTTTTGGAAGCTATCTTTAGCACCTGGTCGACGCGCTGAAAAACACCTTGAAATTTCTTAAATAATCATGATTTTTTGCCATTCTCCCATGCTTTTGATATAAAAATGATTTTTTGCTTCCAAATTTATCAGCTTCTAAGAGGTCATCGATGATTTTAAGGTCACCCACCAGGGTGAGATAGTAAAAGGGAAGCTTAAGACCTTTTGACAGTTGAGTTAAGGAGATGAAGTCTTTGATGCTGATGGGAATCTCAGAAATTCGAGATGCCATAATCACTGACATAAGAGTGAACTATTGATTCTGTGTCACCTGAGTAGGGCACAAGTTGAGGAGTTCGAATTATTCCACGATCATAGGATCCAGTGGAAACTGACGACCCCAATTGATGATTTCAGGGTAGACTACTAGCTCGTCGTCCTTGTAATCTAAGGGAGTTTCTCCTTCTCTAGGCAGTCGAAGAGTTATATTATCTCTCATTCCTCGTTTCTTTTTTAGAGCTGAAGCTTGGCTATCCTTGTAATAAATATATCAAACTTTTTCCAAAGAAATAATGTACTTAGCTTCAAGTCCTCTTAAGTTTCTACCTGTTGTAGCTCATCCTCCTTATGAAACAAAGAAAGTGTCTGTTTCTTCCCGAGGCTTATGGGTATTTACTGAGTTCCCATCATCATATTCAACTTCAAGATCAGTTTTGGTAGCTTCGAAATCAGCTTCGTTGGCCTTTGATGTTTCTTCTAAAGGATGTTGGGGTAATGGATTAACAGTTTTTGGTAAAGGGTTATTTGTTTGAGGAATTTCCTCAGTTACTTCTCTCTAATGAGGAGCTTCAGTATCTGGATTCGGAGGGGGAAGAGTTGGGTTAATTTTTGATTTGTCTCTCATGACAATGAAAGTTCTTCTTCTGATTATTGAAGAATGATTCGAAGAGGGAATATTTGAATTTTTCCTTAAAGGAAACTCTTCGCTAATCAAAGGAGAAATGTTACTTTGAGATGAAGAGACTCAAGGTGTTTTAGGACCTTGGATTTTGGATGAGGAATGTTCTTCGAATAAAGGATAAGGAGAAATAATAGGAGATTTGGTTGGATCGAAATTACCATAATAAATTGTTTTGGTGGTTGTTCCAACAAGAGCGCTATGGATTAATCATGTAGCTCTATATCCTTCAGCTCTTTGAGTAATGGAGAAGTAGTTGTACGATCCAAAGGCTAATTTGTTATCAGGTTTTGGAGATTTCAATTTCTTGGGTATGTTAGCCTTGAATTTTCTGGTTCTTGGATTTTTTTCTCATAAACCAGATGAAGGTTGATCAGAGAAGATGAAGGTTGATCGGAGAGTTTGGTTTTTTTTATGAATATACTGGGAAAAAGAGGAACACGATAAAGGTAGCCAAGTGTTTTAAATTATCTCTAAAATGATCTGTGTTATAAGAATGAAAAAAATGAGGCCGCTGATTGAATTTATAGAAAGAAAAGGAGACGTGTGGAGATTAAAGGACTTTGATAGCGATAGGGTAAAATATAAAGCGCTGAGATGATTAAGAGTGTCAGGCTAGGTATCTAGCTATGGGTTTAAAAGCTATAAATTTATGATGGATTCAAACAACTATATGAAACGGTTACTTTTGTATATTGTTTGGATAAAAGTCAATAAGTATATTTTAAAAGTTTTAAAAAAATTTAACTTCCACAATAATTGGAGGAATTTTATTTTCATAGCGTTCCAAGGAGGCTTGTTGGCTTTGAGAATTTATCAACTTTTAGTTACTTATAATATGTATTTGTTTTTGAACCCGCTTAGAATGGTTGCTTCATGTGGTCGCTTCAAATGGATACTTCTAATGGTTGATTCGAATAGTTGCTTCTAGTGGTTGCTTCGAATGATTGTTTCGAGTTTATTTTACAACAACTGACATGACATATGGAAGAATTCGAAGACATTTTAGTTCTCATTCATTTAGTGACATGAGAACTATGGGGCTTCCGATATGGAAGTAGGATTTTAAGGATTAAATTGTAAATAATATAAATTTAAGGATTAAACTATAAATAATGTAAGCTTAGTCCTTAAATTACGTGTAATATAAGTTTTAGAGAACATTTGTGATTATGTATAATTATTAAGGACTAAATAGCAATTTTCCCTCTTTTGTAACATATTTTACTTTTGAAGCTAAGTCTTGGCTCTTCTATATAAAAGGCAATGCTACTCTAATAAAGGGGTTGAACACTTTTTCTATTGAACTCATTTGTATTTAAAATTTCTCTCTAAAAACTCCTTAACTCTTTCTCTCTCTAGACTTCTCTTAAAACAATTTACTAAGGTGAAATCTTAACTCATCAATAGCACAACATTATTGTTTCGGATATGGTAATATCTTTTGTACCACTTCAAGAAGCAATGGATCCCTCTTTTGATGCATATATGAGAATATTTTATGTGCCACTCTATAAATAAAAGGCTAATTCTCCTAGTCAAATACATAGGTGATTTTCGAATTTCAAAAAACATCTGGTCAACCAAGTATGAAAATACAAGTTAATATTAAAGGTAAATATTTGTGTAGTTATGTAAGATAATATATTAAAATTGTTCTATGTGTAGTACTTATCCTTTTCCAAATGATAATTTGTGAAACATAGTATATTACACTTGTAAAGCATATTAATACATGTAAATTTATATATTTTTACAAGACATATATGTCTTATGAAATGTTATATTATAAAATATTATGCAAAACCATATTTGTGAAACACCTTATACTTAACTTGGTTTGTTAAATTTATACAAGTGGTTATTCTTGCAAAATGTTATGTTGCAAAACATTGTATACTGATTCACAAAATATGATATATTAATCTTATAAAATGTATTATAACATATGTAAGTTTTATTTTATTTTTGTCATAAGAGAGATTCATACACTTATATGCTTATTATATTAGTTTGGGATTGTGGACTCTCGGACATAAGAAGAAAGAAACTCATATTTGCATACAATTGAATTTGGGAGGCTTATCGACTACTTTTAGTGTGAATTTTTTCATTACTGAGGTGTTAATAAAAAGGTGACATCTGGATACTTATAATTTGGAGAAATGACCACTATATTAGATGACGTGCAGACTATTATCAAGTTGAAAGTCATCAGTAACACTGTGAAATTTTTGGATACTATCCCCAAAATAGAGTTTTATAGTCGAGTTAGTAATT
Organism: Limnanthes douglasii subsp. nivea; assembly: GCA_036936605.1. Classification (NCBI taxonomy): domain Eukaryota; kingdom Viridiplantae; phylum Streptophyta; class Magnoliopsida; order Brassicales; family Limnanthaceae; genus Limnanthes; species Limnanthes douglasii. The sequence goes on along the minus strand of JAUPFV010000001.1, from coordinate 58,669,950 downwards.
TTTGGATATAACATATGGACAATTATATGAGAAGATTGGAAAATACAAAAGTGCTGAAATTAGTTTGGAGCATATGCGTATGTATAATGATAACAACCAAACTTTACCAATGAAAGTATGACCCATGTGACGCGTGCATATTTTTTGTACATGTTTGGATGCATTATCTTTACAGACTAAACATAATGTACACCAAGCTTAATTATGCGCTCCTTCTTAAAGATATTCATGTTATGAGGTCGTACGCTGAGGTGTTTGTATATTATAATATTTTTGCCATCATTTAGGTAAAGTTTCTTCCACCACGTTATACGAGAGGATTTATGCCTGAGATATCATCCATAACGAGTTGAAATATGTATGACATCAGTTCTGACTCTAAAACCAAAAACCAACTAGCGGATTATGATAAGGCATGTAAACGATCATGTCGTAAGTTGCATTATTTATCTTTTTATGTTTACAAAATGAATATGAACACTTAGGATACAAAATAAGAAAGTACATATTTACGAAATTGGAGTAAATATATTTGTAAAATAAAATAAAATGCATTTGTACAATAAAAACTCATAATTTTTGAAATTCTGAGATACTAATTTATAGAATTAGACAAACATAATTTTCAGAAGTGAAATAATTTTATTACTAAAACATAATTTGTGAAATTAGAATACATAAATTTGGAAAACTATAATATTTTTATTGATAACGTATAATTTTATGAACAATAAAAATAATATATACTTATTAATTCACTAAGTTTAATGAGTTTTTGGGTTTGAAATATATTTAGTCATTTTCAATGCTTTTTATTTTCAAAAAATATCATAGTATTATAGAAATGTAATACAATTTGATCATGTGCAGTCATATTATTAGGAACGATTTGTTTTTCAATTCAGATGCGTATAAGGTATTCCAAAAGTTCATTTGAGCAATAAGCTCCAAAAAATCAAACAGATGCCAAAACATATTATGTACGAGCGAAGCGACCAAAATTGACAAGTGCGACACTTGCTTCTTTTGTCAGAAGAGCATAGGGGTGTGTAGTTTTTTTATAGGACATACCGATTCACTCTGAATTATGCCAAAATAGATTTGAAAAATGGTTTAGGTAGAAGTTGTAAACGTTGCATTCGCAGACATTGAGCCGTATGTCTACAAAAATCTTAAAAATGCAGTGACACGATAACTGAGAGATGCACACCTAACAATTTTTGTAAGCCATCAATATTTTTATGATAATTATGATGAATTTTATGCCATGTTCATTAATTATTATGATATTTCAGACAAAAATTAGTAGTAATTTTTGCAGTATGTTTTGTTGTTGTATTTGGTGTTACTTATTTTGTACAATGGATATTATATGTCATCAACCATTATATATTTTACTATAATATTATAATTTTCATAACATACGGTTACCAGAATTGTGAAACATAAAGTTAACAAAAACTTAAAAGACAGATCGTGACTATGATTGCATACAATAGTCTTACTAGATTTGTGAAATTATTATTAATCAATACTTGTAAAGCATGTTGTTTTAATACTTGAGAAACATTATTACATTAAAATTTTGAAACATGTTGTTCCAAGATTTGCAAACATTTAGTTAACTATGAATTACAAAACATTTTGGTACTATAATAGCAAAACACTTACATTATGGAATTATGAAACACGTGGAATTAAACCAAGACTTACAAAACATAAAATTAACCACAAAATGTGAAACGTGAGATTAAGTACTATTTATGGAACAATCATTTTATTAGTGTTGCGAACAACGTGTAATTAGAAGTGCGAAATTACATGTGACTAAATCTTTAAAATATATATTTTTAAAGCTTGATTTCGACATTATCTCGTGAAATTGTCCATTTACATGCAAGATTGATTTCTCCAACAAATGATGAAATCAGGCTTTAAATTTTCACCATGTATCTTTTATTTATTAAAAATATTTAGTACTTTATTGATAAACTATCCCGACTATAAATTCAACCTAAGTCAAAAACCTTATCTAAATCTAAGATGGGTTTTCATTGTTTAGAATCATGACACATAGTCCATGGTTGGTTGATTTTGATGCATTACTTTGTAAAATATATAAACTTTATGGCATGGATATGGGTTATCTGTATATTGTTCCGTTTACAAGAAATATCTACAAAAAATGCGGGTTTCGTGAAAATCAGTAGTGGTAATACCTTACTGAATATAATTTATGAATTACAGTCCGAAATCATTAGTAATGTAGTATTACAAGACGAACTTTTTTATTGTGAAAGTATAACATACATATGAAATAATAAAGAAAATAATCAATCTTATTAATCTTGTAATTAGTATTATAAATTGTATGTAACATTCTTTAAATTAATCAGTTTTTTTACAAAACATGGTATTAATTTACATTAAATATATACGAAATGTGAATTATTTTTACTTGGAAAATATGGATTATTTTTACTCGTGAAATTTTAACTTTATATACTTGCAAAACTTAAAAATAGTAATTTACAAAATAAAGGATGTAAAATTTATGAAATGCAAGAATTTATTGAACTTGCAAAATATGAATTATTATAAAATACTACATTATTTTTATTAGTAAATGTGAATCAATATGCAAAATGTTATACAATATAAGTATTTGATTTTTCCAATGCAGTAAAATGTTTATATCATTAAAAATATGTAAACTAACTCCCTATTTTTTTAAGACGGTTCTATTATAATCTATCACCGTTTAACAATATCGAATTAGACTATCCACGTACTCGTACACTACTTTCCCATATTCGGCAGTCCCATTTCATTTATTGTTTCCAAATACATCTAGGGGATGCATTTTTCCATAATGATTTTCGTGTCAATAATTTGTTTTGAGTATGTATTTCATCTATACGTGTAAACACAACTTGCAAAACTTAAATATAATTACGGAACATGCATAAACTAAATTTACAAAACATGTCTAAACCCAAAACCTATAGGACATGCTCAAACTACATTGTGAAAGTTATTTACTTGAATTGTTGAATAATATCACTATGATTACAAAATATTCCCAAACCAAGACTTGCTCAAATTAAAGGCGGTAAACATGGTTTATGAAATGTGAGAAATTAAAGAAGTTGAACTTACGAATCATTTACCATATTATCATATGTCTTTTGACATGTGTCTTTAGTGTTTCTTTATTTTAAAATAACCAGGTTAAGGAGGTGTACATTTATTTCCTCGATGTTAATCACCATTAACGGCCATTGGTTAATTTCATCTTCTTTTGCTTCGATACATAATGGAATAATGAAAAATCTAGTTTCCATAATCGAGTCTAAGCCACTTCCATATCAAAATTGGAGGGAAATTTGTGTGAGAATGAGGAATCCAATGCTAAAGTAGTCGAGGATGTTACCAACTTTTATATGGAAGTGGATTGGATTCGAGCTTCAAATTAGAACATAATTGATCGTCAATATTCATGAAGTAACTCTTGACTTTCCCTTAGGAGATTTTTTGAACTACGTCCCGATAAAATGAATTATGATAGAAGATAAAAAGATATAATATCAATACTATCTGCAGGTTCCAATGCTCGGTGACCTTGTCGAATAAAAAATTAATACCATGGATACTTTAGCTTTGGAAATTCATTGCACTCATAATACTGGAAAACTCAAGATAATGGGAACTTTGAACAACTTTCCTACAAAGGAAGATAAGGTATCCGTGAATGGTAGTCGACAAGTTGGTAGATAACGATTTTATGTATTTACTTCTTTTTTAACATCAAATACATGAGAGTTTGGGGCATGGTTTTATGTATTTACTTCTTTTTGAACTAAAGTCCTTGGATAACTAAGACATAGTTTATAGGATGTGTTTTATTGTATGGTTTCATGTGTGATATGATGTGAGCATAGGTAGTGGTTTTTAAGATTACCAAATTGTTGGCTTTATGGTAGATTGTAGCGATAATTTATGTTAGCTCGGTGAAATTATTCTTCATGTTGTTAGGGTTATGTGATACTCGAAGCTCTGAGTGATTCCATATCCTTTTGGACAGTCTAACCTCTTGTTAGGTGACTTCCTCTCGGGAATCTTGTAGTTTGGCATGTCAGGTGCATAAGTGGAAGGGTTGTCTTAGTAATCGGCTAAGAAAAATAGAGTTGCTGGCCAATCGAAGGGATCATATGGTAAGTTATCATTGTTATGATAAAAATGGATTTCAAATGAGCAGATGGTCGGTGGTTTGGTCAGACCCTTAAACGTATGCCATCTACCTTGGTATGAGACTCGACATAGGCTAGTAGAACGCCCCCAAAAATTACATTCTTCTTCATCATGTCTTCTGCAAACAAACTGGATAATATTTTATTTCCATAAAATAAGCAGATGACACAATCTCATGACAAACCTCAAGTTTTTTCTTTGTTATAAAAAATGTCGAATGTAATCCATAACGCTCTCATTCCAATACTGCTTGCAGTACATTATGAAATTTGCATCTCTTTAATAACCTTAATTCTAATAAATTGGTATTTGAACATATACAATAATGCTTCAAAGTTTTGGATCGATCCCCGAAAGTATTTAGTTGTACCAAGTAAGTAAACTTCCCTTAAAATTCTTGGGGAACGCCCAGTGAAGTAAACAATTATCATTGTTAAAGCTTAACATCACATTTATAATTTCCTCAATGTGATAGTGAGGATATCCAAAAAAAATTCCAAGTGCCAAATGAGACATAACCATGATATGTTTTTGAAGATAGGAACAACCTTCACTAGTGTCATTTCGCCTTCGATGTCCAAAAAAACTAGACTCAACCCCTGAACGAAAATCGAAAAGTTCCAGTTAGATGAGATATATTTTGATTAAATTTGGGGTGAGTGTGCTATATATTTGAAAATTTAAATGAGTTTTTGATATATATAACTAATAGGGTCCTATATTTAAGGTGATAATAACGTGGTCTAAAGTGAGATGATAAAAAAATTGACAAAAGACATTGGAGAAAAACTCATCCCAATCATTATTGATGGGGATTATTTATTTGACCAATAGAATTGGAATCCCGAGGAACCAAGATCACCGAGTTCACGTTGATACCAACACTTCTTGAAATCGTCAATGGAAAAGACCCATTGATCGGAATATCTAGAGCGTTCATATGGCTTACGAATAATGTTAAAATCCGCATCAACAAACTAAGTGGTATTTTGATCCATAAGGGAAATGACATCCAAATTCGACCAGTGCAAGAGATTGTTGGGCACGCCATTATAAGCATAAATGTCGAAATATGAAAAAAAAAAACAAGAGAGTTACGAGCAGTAGATTTGAAGTGAATGTATTGCAAAGATAAAAAGATGATAGAGATGGAAATCACACTAGAATTCCAGATAATTTAGATCCTACCCAATGGTTGAGAGACATGATTAGTCCCATAATGTTAAGAAATTGTCATATATCTGATTATGGAAACCACTTTTTACAATGACACCCTAATATTAATAAGAACTACCATAAAGATATTATTACTGAATATGAAAACCCATATATATTTTAAGAAGCGATAATCATTAAAAACTTATAGTTGTTTCAACATATGGATCAGTTGAAGGACAAATTCTTGTCTACTAGATTGACATCGATTAATATCTCACATTTGAGATGATCTATGGACGATAGAAAGTCCATATTTTTGTTGTTTGTATTAATCTCAATATGCATAATGGGGTAAGTCACCTCTAAATAAAATATATTGGTAGATTGAGTAATTATGAGAGATAGAAAATAGAGATCATCACTAGCAGCCCTAGCCCATAATTAGTAATTGGATTTATCATCGTTGGTATCTCTAGAATTTTCTATAGAATTTAGTTGGCTCACTGGAATGGTGATGTGTTTTTTTCCATAACATAATGAGTCTAGTCGGCACAGTAGAGGGTTTGGCTAAGGGAGAATAACCTATACAATGGGAAGTGGTATGTCCAAAAACAACATAGTTAATACAAGCATGAGGCTATCATGATATTCCATCGTGATGGTCGTGTAAAGACCCATGTAGAAAATTGAGATCCCATTCATTAATTTTGAACCAAATCTAACCATAATGCGGCTACAATAAAATCTCAAATGAATTATGTTATCAGTTTGCTTTATCCAAATAAAGATTTTTTAGAAGGGTCCTTAACCAGAATGATTATTGGCTCTCGTTTCTTGAGGATAATTACATAGCCCCAAAAATGCCAATGAGCCTTGTCTAGAACGATCTTTGTAAAAATCTTACAACAAAATTTAAAAGTAAAAATACTCATTCCGTAATGGATCCGAACTCCTCAAGACCCAAAAGGCCCCATATCATCTAGGAGTTTTAATTTACATAAATTAGGCAATTGGCCTAGAAAGTAGCCAGATAAGAAACTGCACAAAATCTCGGGAGATCCAATGACCACATTATTAGAAAACATCAAGTTCTGTTCAACATAATCCACTTGAGGTAATTCTACTATATCTATAATGGAATGATTATCTTGAGTACCAAAACCACATTATCCCACCTTGTAAGGTTGAGCGAGAGAGGTATGATGAAAGACGGTGAATTTTGATAGGACCTTGAAGCTGAGTCTCTATGGAAAGATAGGATGATGGTGTAGAGAATATTTTCATTTTTGGATATGTGCATGGTGTATAACGGATAAGTGGGTAAAAGGAGAAAAATGGTTGAAGTGAGAATTCGGTAAGTTATATTGTTCTTTGTTTTGTTTGCTCGAGGTTCGATTACTTATCGGTCATATTGGTAGAAAGGAGGCCTAAAACGATAAGCAAGTATGAGAATAGGAAGATTGGCAAAGACCTGAAGGATGATAATTGGTAAGTTGTAATGATTTAGGAATTTAATATTGTATAGCTAAACTAGCTGGTAGAGGCGATCTATAAGGGTTTTGGTTAATAACTAAATGGCCAAGAGAGAATACAAATTTTATTCAAAGGACTAAATCCGTCCCACTAGAATAAGTATAAAAGACTATATAAACCTTATATGCGATTAATGAGCAACTGTGTATGGATACCCAAGCGTGTCCCGGTAACACGAGACAACGCACAAACTAAATATGGAATTTCACTATTCGAGACCCTACCCAAGCTCAATTTCGTTGATCCATGTGCAAGATGATGCAAATATATGGACTATTGAATTTTAGTTGAAAAAGGTTTTTGGCAGTTGAGGTTAGTTTTCGATTCAATGTTAGAGAATTGTGGTTTTCAGTCTATCAAAACTCATTAATCGTCGTAATACGAAACAAAGACAATTTGCGGTGCTATTCGATATTACCAAATCGTATGGTGAAAGAATTTCATCCTAAAATCGATGATACGAAACAAAAACAATTTGAGGTGCTATTCGATATTGCCAAACGTATGATGAAAAAATTTCATCATAAAATCAATGATAGGAAACAAAGACAGAGGTGCTATTTGATATTGTCAAACGTATGATGATGAAATTTCATCATAATCATCCATTTACCTACCAATCTAAAAACTTTTAAAAAATAAAAAATAATATAATTTTTTAATTTTTTAAAATTCTTTTTAAAAAATTGTTACTAAGTGAGTATAACTTTTGTAATCTTTCATTAAATATTTGTTTACTAAATTAATTGACTAAATTATTAGAAATAAAGGTGATCCGTTATTAAACAATTCAAACAACAATTTCCTCCATGAATCATAACAAACTCAACATCAAAATTCGATACGAAAAGTCCATAATAATTTTTGTCAAAATAAGTTTAAACTCAAATATTATATAAGATAAAGTTAATACTCTTTTTGTTTTTGACTGCACATTCATTAAAAAAAAAGACCATGACTAGCGGTAAAAGATGTTTTTAATTTTCATAAATAATCTTTGTAAATAAAAAAAGAGAACGAACAAATTAATTAAATGAAAAATAATAGAAATGGTATACAACTCTTAATAGTAATAGGGATGACAATGGGTCGGGATGGGTGCGAGTATAGCTAAACCCGTAACCCATTCTGTCTATGTTTTTCCAAACCCATACCCTAACCCGTACCAGTCGGGTAGTAAAATATACGGATTATTCTCAGTTTTGAAGAGATAAAAAAACAAAATATTTAAAAATAAATTAAAAAAATAAATTAAATATTTAAATGTAGAATAATATTTTTCAAAATATATTATATATGTTAACACATAATAAATTATTTTTGGCATTACATAATAGAAATACTAATATCAGTAATTTTATTTTAAAGTTTGTTAAATAGTATTAGATAATTTATTTTTTATGTATAATATTAATTTAACGGGTATCCGTCGGGTATTATCCAATGGGTCGGGTTCGGGTTAGGTACCCGTGAAAAACTTTTTAAACCCATAACCCATTCCAAACCCGGCGGGTAGTAAATTTTCAAACACACGACCCATCCGCAGAATTTTTTTTAAACCTATACCCCATCCCATCGGGTACACGCGGGTTTGGGAAAAATTGCCATCCCTAACTCTTAATTAATTAATACATCTTTGATATTTGTAAAAGAATTAAAACAACAAATATAAAAACTCAGAAAGTATACTTGTAAATAAATAACGAACATAAATAAAAATGATTTATTTCAATCTAACCACCTTAAAACTTTAGTAGTCAATAATTGACGTCATTTTCACTCCAAAAGGCCAGACCTTGCCAAAATAAATATATCGAGATTTAGAGTTTAGATGCGATGTGTGCTGTCGTATCATAAACTTTGAGAAAAAATCGTGCCGTCGGAATACCCAGATTTGTTTCCAAAATAGAACCGATTGAAGCAATCAGGTCGCCTTTAACTTGCTTGTTGATGCCACCCATTGATACAATTTCACCATATGCCGCTGCTTCTTTTGTGCCTTGAAAAGATATTGCTACAGATTCTTTTAGAATCACCATCACAAACTGCAAATTATAAAAAGTAAGTTTGAGAAAGAAATTAAAATTTATATTTTATTTACAGATTGTCGACTTGCATTGTCAACGTCAAACTTTTGCTATTATGGTCCACAAAAGAAAAGAAATTGCTAACTAGCCTAACAATAACAAGCATTGATTTGATTCGGAATTTAATTATACTAATAAAATGTTGTACAATTCTACTACTACTGACAATTATTGGTAATTATTGGTGTTCATAATTGGTGCATTGTCAATTTATAAGGTTGCTGAAGATGATGGCAAAACCTGTTTTTTTATATGAAGTTTCCTTTTCTTTTCTTTTTATATTGGTTTTAAATCATAACGGTTTTTATTTTCTATAAACCAAAGATATAGAAAAAAGGGAAATGCTTAGACACTGGTTAAGGAAGGTTTTACTTGGTTCTTTCAGAATGTTTTTATATTAAATAAAATAAAATAAATTAAATTTGCACATTGAACGAGAATCTTTCTGGAAGGAGTAATTAATTTCTTCGTTAAGCGGTGTCCAAAGGCACCGATTATAGTCAAACCCTAGAAAAAAAAAAGCTACAATTACCAGTGGTAACATTTATTTTTAAACAGAATGTTTTACATTTGGTAAAACAATTTTATATTAATAATACATCTCAATTTTTCAAATTACATTTAAAAAGGCATATTTAGCTCCTCATTAATTAAATGTACGGAATGATTAAACAAATAAAACTATAAAATATTAAAATTAATAAAAGTAAAAATAAACAAAAATAATCAGTTGAAGAATCAACCACACATGGTCTACGAAGAAAGAAGGTTGGCTACCTAACCTTCCACACATGACTATGGGTAAAGGGAAAATGACATCGTTTTGCAAAAATATTAGATGTTTCTTTCCCAAAACTATATTCACCTAAAACTTATAAATCATATGAATTAAACAAAATCTAAAAAATTAGAATCAATATTTCGGGTTCACAGATTCATTTTCAGCTGTTTACAATTCCAGAAACGAAAAACTTTAAAACAATATATAAGATGAAAGAGAGAACTCACGTTTTCGGGTTTTCCGATGATGGAAGCGACGGCTTTGGTGGCTTGAGTGAAAATCAGATCGGAGGTATTCTGATCGAACTTGACATTAGTAGAGATATAGAGACAAGGCATTTTCTTTAACTCAATGTGATGTTTTCTTTTCGTGGATACATGAATGTGGTCAAATATATATATATATATAAACAGACACATTTCTTTAATTTGGCCTATGCGACAACTCTATCCATATCAAATTATCAATAAACAAATACCCATTATTTTGGAAAGGATTAAGTATTTTTATATACCAATTTATTACCGTTCCATATTAAAAAAATCCATTATTATCTTTTTTTTTCTTTTCTAAAACATAATAAAAACTACCTTAAAAAAAAGCTCTCGAATTTAATTGAATATAAAATTAAATTATTTAATGTTGCATCGGTAGGTACGCGGCTATTGCATCGGTAGGTAGGCGGCTACATTTAATATTAAATTAATAAATTTCTATAGAAGGTCAGTTATTACTTATTAGAGAACAGAGAGAATAGCATTTATCAGAATTAAACCATGTGTTTAGTGGCCATTTCTAAAAAATTAGTTTAGTTGATTAGCGTGGACTAAGTCATCATATTTTCCATCCTTTATGGATTTATATCAATCGGGTACAAAAATGTATCTAATTTACTAATAAGCTCAGTCTCAAATAGATTTTACCAATATCGTTCAAAATATGATTTTATTTACCTATTAGTCCAAATTTAAATTTTAAATACAATTTTATCTTTAATGAATTTGATTATACGACAAAAGAAAGTTTGAAGAGAAATAATTGATTTTGAAATTGGAGTTAAATATTTTGATATGTGAATGTAATTGTTTTGTTTTTATAAATAATTGAGTCTTTTCTTAAATGGATTGGATCTATTTGTAAAATGGATTTTTTGAAGTATGCTTGGTTAAATAGAGACAAATTTTAAAAGTCTCCCTTTACTTTAATATATTTTCTGGTATGGACCATTTCGTTAAAGCTGTACAAATTTGAATTTGAATCATCATTTGTTTGCTTATACAGCATAAAGTTTCATTAAAAAATAATAATTATACAGCATAAAGTTGTACAAATTTGAATTAAAAAACATGAAGGCTTTATTATTGCATATTTGTTTGCTTATGCAACATAAAGTTGATGATTATTATAAACTAAAAATTGAGCGATGTACTTTGAAAATTGTTTTATTAGGGCCGTGACCGCGTGAATGTAGTTATACTGAAAGGATGTAAAGAGGACTTTGGCAATTAAAGTGCACATGGGTGTGAATGAAAATTTGAGATGTCCGTCTTTTTATTTCTTTCTTTAGTATCTTTTGTTCTTTTGGTTCGGCAAACAAAGTTACTTTTCTTATATACGTTCTAGCCATTCTTACCTAAAATATATGTTTTATAATTTTTTTAAGGTAATAATTATTTAAATAATATTAAAATAAAAATTATACGCCCCCTTACTTAAAATATATATTTTGTAATTTTTTTAAAGTAATAATTATTTAAATAATATTAAAGTCAAAATTCTACGCCCCTTACCTAAAATATATATTTTATAATTTTTAAGGTAATAATTATTTCAAGGGAAATGACACACTAAGTACACTTTTGCCAAACCTATTACAACCTAGTGCTCTTTAATGGATTAATGCTTACTAAATACCCATCTCATTAAACATATCCACTTCTAATACCTTTTCTTTTTTAATACCAAGATTACCCTCAACCTAGTATATAAGGTTGATTTGTGAAAAAAAGGACCCCTTTTAGCTCCAGCATCTTCTTAATCACTTTTGAATTTTGAATTTTGAATTTATTAGCCTCCTTTCTCTCTCCTCTCTCCTAACCTTTCAAACAACCCATTTTTCAAGAACGTTTCTTCATATTCTAAAAACTACGGCTGATCACACCACCTTCGGCAACACACTAGAACCACCATTTACCTTACGTTACCACCGGCGATCCATCTAGGAGCCTTATCGGAGTGTTCCGATCACCGGCGACTTTCAGAAAACAAGTTTAACGTCGTCAGCCTCCCGAGTACTGTTTTGCACCGTTATATCCTCCTAGCTCCGATCTTGCACCGTGTCTCAGCCTCCTAGACCACCGTACACAGCCTCCTAGCTCCGGTCGATAGTTTCGAACTCGTAGCCTGTCGTTACATTTTACAGGTGAGTAACAGAGTCGAGTTTTCAGTTTCGAAATCGTTTTCCCTTTTCGAAATCGATTATAACCTCTAATATAACGTGCGTTAATGCTAGGAAACTTATTTCCATCTGCTTCTGCTCAATCCAAAGTATCCAAACCGGCTCCGATCACATTCCGGTGAGAATTTTCATTCCCACACCTCTGTTTGAACCCTGATATTTATATGGTTGCTCCTTGCGATTTTACGCCTGCAATTCTATGCTACAGGTTGCTAGATTACTACATACACCCTGATATGTTAGATTTGTTTGTACATTAAACCTGACTGCATACACCATGCTATCTTAGTTTTGTCAGGTTGCTATATGTGTTGATAAATAAACCATGGCTCCATATACCCTTATAGTTTAGGTACTTGATATTGCTATATGTTTCCAACCATTTCCTCTTGCTGCTATGTTATATATAACATGTTCATATATGTGTTTGAAAACAGATTATTAGTCCATATACCCTGATAGTTTAGATATGCCAGATTGCTATTTGTGCTGAAAAGTGACCACGATCGACATACCCTGATAGTTTAGGTATGCCAGTTTGCTATTTGTCCTCAAAATTGACCACCACCGATATTCCATGATATGTTAGACATAGGATATTGCTATATCTGTTATACTATCAGTAACAGATTCAGTAGTTCTACACCAACATTAAACAAACTAACGAAAAGTCCTATAATTCAGGGTACACAATGTCTAAACCAAAAGTTTGCATTTTCAAACTTGGTACGGAGACAAGTATTGTTCCGCTGTCCGAATTCGTAGACTTCGAGTCATTTCAACAGTACGTTGAGCAAACATGGCAAGGGCTTGTTAGAGGCAACTACAGCATAACGTACTCTTGCGGTGCTCAGAGTAATTGTATTTTTAATAAGGAGACCGATTTCATCGGGTTGGAATGTTACCTCGATGTTGAGCGTTTGAAGAGTGTGTCATTTCTTATCCAAGAACATGTTGCTGATAAAGGCTCCGCCGTTAAACGTAAACAACCCGTTCAACTGTTCGAAGAATCCTCTCACATACAACGAACCAGCGGTGAAAGCAGTACCTGTTTGGCCATTACAACCCCGAAAAAAAGACATCTAGCTACAGCGGGATGGGCTGAAGCTATCATCGGTGTTGGACAGTCATTTCCAGACGGTGCTCAAGGTCTGAGGTTATCCTTATCCCGTTATGCATTAGAGAACGGTTTTACGTTTAGGTACATGCACAATACCTTTAACAAGATCACCGTTTATTGTGTAAACAAAGATTCGGATGGCTGCAAATGGAGGCTTTACGCTTCTGTCGATTGTAAGACCGGTTTGATGACAATTAAAAGATTTTTCAGTACCCACACGTGCAGTCCCGTATTCACTAAGAAGAAAAGCCGGCATCTGTCCTCCGATTTGATTGCTGATGAAATTCACGATTCTCTACGAAACAGCCATTCTTTAACAGCTAAGACTATACAGTCCACCATCAAGCAAGACTACGGTTTAGACGTTTCATATCGTCTATCTTGGAATGCGTTGGAGAAGGCCCGTCGCGCTGTATTTGGAGATAGCAATACCTCTTTCGGATTGCTAAAACCATACTTCAAGAGGCTACAGAGTCGTGACATCACTACGGACTGTCGTCTGGATTTGGCTCCCGACAATGTTTTCCGTCGCTGTTTTATAGCATTTGGGGCGTGTCTTCAGGGTTTCCATTCGTGCCGCCCTCTGCTGTACGTTGACCGAACCCACCTGACAGGGAAGCACGGGGGCGTGTTGCTTTCAGCAGTGGCAAAAGATGGAAACAACGGTCAGTAAAAACACGTCTCAATATACATTTGATCTGATAAATAAGCATACATAGTTTGCGATTTAATAACACTGTCTGATAGTTTGTATTACATGCTCTGATATTTTTGTTATTACTGATTGCTAGCTTGATAGGCTTTGTTTGCTAGATTTGGTTACACAGACTGCGATTTGTTAACTATTACACAATCGAACAAAACATCGTTCTGTTAATGTAGTTCTGTTTTAATCTTCTTTTCCATCCTAGGTCTTTTCCCCGTGGCTTTTGGTATATGTGGTAGTGAAGACTCGGACAACTGGTTCTGGTTTCTGGAAACTTTAAAACCTCATCTGCTAGGGCGCCAGATAACTTTCATTTCAGACCGCCATGCTGGTATTATTAGCGCTGTCGCAATTCTTTATCCTACTGACTACCACGCTTATTGCATCTTCCATCTTGTTCAGAACTTGAATAAAGCTCTTGAACACACTAACAGAGTCTACAAACAAGACATGCTAGCGATGTTTAAGAGCTGTGCTTATGCCCCTACGGTCGATCTTTTTAATGAACGTTATGGTCAGTGGTTGCGCCAAGGCGGTAATCGTATTGAAAACTTCGTCAGGAATCTTGCCCCAGAAAAATGGGCTCAGGCATATGTGAAAGGCAAACGGTATGGGGCGATGGCATCAACAGCTGTTGAATCGTTCAATGGCCAGATTAAGAAGTTGTGTCATTTTAACCTGTCAACGTTCACATAATAAGGTAGTTAGTAATTAACATGGTAACTAAAACAATAATACTAAGCAGCCACTACATTATGAAGATTCGTATAAGTGACCTGAAACTTATACTTATCCCCTAGACCTGCTGTCTTACATGTAAACTACTACCACACCCTGATATATAATACAATATACATTGCTACCTGTATGACGATACCTGCATACACTAACAACATTTGGAACAGCATCCCTATAGCTGTTACACAAGATCTAACACGTTAACGATCAGCCTCATAAACCTGATAGTTGTACTGATAGATAATAGAGCCCATATTGCTATACATGGACCAACACTTCGCAAACTCACAGTGCTTAAAACATCAGCCTCACAATGCTAAAAACATCAGCATGACAATGCTTAAAACCCCAGCCTCACAATGATTACAACAAACCATCCTCACTACCAATACAACTATCACGTAACGTTGTCCAGTCCAGCAACAGCAACAAATGACCTTACGATTCTACCAGAGTGTTACACATAATACAGCATGGACTATCCTTGTGTTCGAAAACCTCAACAGAAACGCATAAGAATCGAACACATACCTGATTTCGTTTGAAGGCGACTGTTCGGTTCGACGGACACTTCGTCGCAGTTGGATTCTCGCCGGTTGTGTTTCCAAATATCGAACCAGAGACAGAGACAGTTCTGGTGCGCCTGTAGGTGCCTGATACAAGGAACAGAGACAAAAAAAACTGGTTAGTTGTCGCCGGTTTTTTGCCGGTCGATGTCAGAATTATCGGAGGAGGCATACCTAGATGCTGCTTACTAGTCGCCGGTGGTTCTCCGGTAGGGGGCAACAAAATCGGAAGAGAAACAGGTTCAGTCGTGGTTCGCCGGTA
This sequence comes from Limnanthes douglasii subsp. nivea, assembly GCA_036936605.1. Classification (NCBI taxonomy): domain Eukaryota; kingdom Viridiplantae; phylum Streptophyta; class Magnoliopsida; order Brassicales; family Limnanthaceae; genus Limnanthes; species Limnanthes douglasii. Next base: position 58,654,290 of record JAUPFV010000001.1, on the reverse strand, counting down.
CGTAACCTTCCAAAAATGGCTTTTGGTTTCGCTCTCGTAAAACGTGTTTCTCTCTCCTCAAATTTGGAAATGTGAAAGTGGGGGGAAATTGGAACCTAAAAGTCAGATTAGAAGGTGAAAATAAGTGGGTTTCAAGGAAAAAACCCCTTTTATACCCTAGAGGGTATAATCGTCCAAAATGTGGCTTTAGGTAGTTTATGAAACTAGTCCAAAAACGGGTACCATCTTGGTATTTGATACTTGAGAAGGTATTTAGGGGTACTTTTCTCTTATTTCAATAATATTAAAATAAAAATTTAAGATAATAATTGTTTTTTAGGAATGTTTTAAATTTCTCGTCTGGTAGAAATTTTTTAATTTAAAAATAAGTATGTTGACTATTTTTAAGAAACTTTTAGATTAAAAGTCTCAAAATAACGTGGAAATTTTAATTTACAAAATCTTGGATTATGACTATTTTTAAGGAATAATTTAAGTTAGAAATCTAGAATAATTTAAAAGAAAATTTTAAGTTGATATTTATAAATGGTTGGATGTAGTCTCGAGCATCTCAATCTCTAGAATATTAGAACTCGAGTTATTTTGTAAGTATTCTCAATTTTTTTCACCATAATTTGTTTTGATTTTATATTCGTTTAATCTTTCTAATTAATTATGTTTCATCTCTTACTTTGATTTAGAAAAAAAATAATGAGTTGCTGCCGAGACGATATTTAAATCAAAGAAATTAAAGAAAAGGGAAAAAAAGGAACAAAACACGATCCGAAGGAGTTTCACCAATTTTTTTTAAGGTATGTATATTTTTTTTGTTTTCTTTTGAAATTTTATTATAATTTTGATCTTAAAACACTTGATAATCAATATTTTTTCTAATCTGATTTGTGGTCACTTAAGAAAGTGAAAATAATTTTTTTTTGGTGAATGAAAATTTAAATTAATTAGAAAGGTGCATACATGGTCCTGGCGTATATCCCGAGAGCTTACAACAATAATCTTGGAGAAAGATAAACACTAGAAAGTCAAAATATAGGTGCTTGGAATGAAGAGTACGACATCCGAGTGTGCAACATAATCTTGAAATATGCAAATGACTAGGTGGCAGAGGTGGCTGAGTAGTGACTCCATGATCATCCCCACCAAAATATGCGCTCCAGTCCAGACTGCGAGTACATGTATCACAAGAAAGATTAAGTTAGAATTTAATACAATAAATTTACCGGCTAATCTTGGTACCATGAAATCTAAATCGGATATCCGATAAGATGTGGTATAATACTACAGAGGCCAAAGCCGGGGGAGATCCAAAAATTCTTGAATTCCGCTCTTTCCAAATATGGTAGATAACCGCATTGAAACAAGTTCGCCAAATACTCTTGTTTCGAGAATTTGGCCAGCTTGAGGCCTCTTCAATCCAAGAAAACCAACAAGAGGAAAGAAAAGGAAAACCAAGTTTGACCCTGGCGTGAATCCAGATGCTCTGAGAGTAACTACATTCAAAGAGAATATGAGATGTAGTTTCCGTATCAGAGTGGCATTTGGGGAAGGTAACTGGGACATTATAACCCCAACTATGAAGCTTGTCTTTGGTGGCAAGCTTGCCGTTGATAGCCAGCCAAGAAATAAAACAGTGGCGCAGAATATTATATTTATTCCAAACTAACCCCGCCCATCCCTTTTCAGGGGCAGGCTCGCGAAGGGCATTGTATGTGTCCTTAATTGTAAAGATGATACATCCTGCCTTAGCCGTCCAATAAGGAACATCGCTAGATATAACGTTCGGATGGGGAAGAGAGAGGATGAGCTGGTGGATTTCGTCCAGGTGGCATCGGCTGCGAGCGCGAGCCGATCTCAGATTTGCAGGCCAATTCCATTCACCATTTCTGATAATGTTCGAAACTTTTAAGTTGCTTCCCAGTCGGGAATCGCTGATTACTTCAGATCCATAGTGGGATGCGAGAGACGTGGAGAGGAGCCATGGGTCATGCCAGAATGAAGTGATCTGGCCATTTCCGATTGCCACCCTGTATAGATTACAAGCCAAAGGCCGCAGACGGATAATTTTCCTCCAAATCCAAGTGGACGAGGGGTTCAAAGAAACTTCCCAATTTTTTTGATTTTTTATCTTTTCAGTTTTGATCCATTCACACCATATATATTGAGTCCTACTACTAACAATAGACCAGAGATGCTTAAGGACGGCCGCCTGATTCCAGATTTTTAGGTCTAGGATCCCAAGGCCGCCCTCTTTGTGGGGAGTGGTAACAGTTGACCAAGCTACTTTAGCCCCATAGATTTTCATAGTCGAGCCAGACCAAAGAAAGCGACAGAGATATTGGTTTAATTCTTTAATAATCCTAGAAGGTAGGATGAAAATCGAGGACCAATAAACCTGACCCGCAAATAAGAACGATTTAATAAGTTGGAGTCTACCGGCATAAGAAAGGTGATTGGTAGTCCAAGAGTCAATACGGGAAGTTATTTTGTGCAGGAGGGGGCGACAGTCAGAATGAGTGAGTCTACCAGTGATAAGAGGAACTCCCAGGTACTTTACCGGGAGGGATCCTTCCGGGAAATTCAAAATGGTTAAAAGGTTCGTCTGAAGGTGGTGGTTAATACCCGAGAAAAAAATATGACTTTTCAGGGGGTTAACTTTGAGACCAGAAAGAGAGTAGAAATCATCCAGAGCGTCCTTGATAAGACTAAGGGATCGGGTGTCACCATGGCAGAAAATCATTAGGTCATCTGCAAAACAGAGGTTGATGATTTTATGATTATGACATTTCCAATGAAAATGGAAAGACCGATCCTGGCTTTTCTCTTTGAGGATGCCAGAAAGTACTTGCATAACTAGCACAAAGAGAAGGGGGGAGAGAGGGTCACCCTGACGAAGACCTTTTTTACCTTTGAAATTTCCATGAGGATCTCCATTAAAGATTATAGAGTAAGAGGGGGTAGAGATGCACTTGATGATCCAGGTGATCATCTTCTCAGGAAATTGTATTGCAACTAAGATATCAAGAATGAGGTGCCATCGGACATTGTCAAAGGCCTTCATTATATCAATTTTAAGGGCAACCCTTTTTTCCTTTACCGTTTTTATTATATCCCTTAAGAAGTTCCTGAGACAGAAGGATGTTATCAGAGATGTTCCTTCCCGTACGAAAGCCGATTGGGATGAATCAATTAGGTAAGGGAAGGAAATTTTGATTCGGTTGGCCAAAATTTTGGAAATGATTTTATAGACTACATTGCAAAGGGAAATTGGTCTATAGTCCGCTGGACCCGACGGGGAAACCTTTTTTGGGATAAGTGCAATAGAGGTCTCATTCCAAGATTCAATTAGAGTTCCAGTGAGAAAGAACTCTTTGACTTCTTTACAAATGTCAGGGCCAACAATATTCCATGTGGCTTTGAAAAAACTGGAGTTGAAACCATGAGGACCAGGAGATTTGTCGCTATCAATACTGAAAAGAGCCGATTTAATTTCCTCATTAGAGACCTCGCGGGTCACTGACTCTTTATCAGTGAGGGTAACAACAGAAGAAAGCAGGGTCGAGACTTTTTCAAGTCCAGGATAGGGGATAGTATGCTTAGACCCTAAGGATTTCTCAAAAAAATTCACGAAGACTTTAGAAACCCTAAGAGGGGAGGTGATGTTTTCTACCTGATTATCGGATATTAAGAGAATTTTATTACGAAAAAGTCTAGCATTAATGCTATTATGAAAGAATTTAGTATTTCGATCACCCAGTTTGATCCAATTTTCTATGGATTTCTGCTTTAGAAAGGATTCTTCCGCTCGACTGAAAAAGATAAAACAATCAGAAGCTTCAGATTCTATTGAAACCAGGAGAGGGTTGAGGGGATCAGAGGCTAGATTTGATTGAGCCTCAAACAGTGCTGTTTGAGCAACAATGGCTCTGGATGAAATATCACTGAATTCTTTACGATTAAGCGAAGCAAGCTCAGATTGAAGGCGATAAATATTTTCCGAGACCATCCTCATACCACCAGAGGTAGTAGGGGCGGTCCAGCTTGAGGAAACGATATCCTTAAACAGGGGATGGGATTTCCACATATTAAAGTAACGAAAAGGTTTTTTCCTCCGAGGACGAGGAAGACCGAGGGATAGAGTGACCGTAGTGTGGTCAGACGTACGAAGGTACCCAAAAGGAACACTAGACATAGGGAAAAGGTCATCCCAATATGGGTTGAATAGAACTCGATCAATTGTAGACAATATAGGGTGAGCAGGCTACTTGTTGATCCAGGTGAAAGGAAAGCCAGTAGATCAGAGATCACTGAGTTCGCAAAGGTAGCAGCAGTTATTGAAGTCATCAATAGCTGAAGACCAGGAGTCTGAAGAACCCAGACGCTCGTCTGGGTGACGGATCGCATTGAAATCTCCAAGGGAAACCCAAGGGATATAGATATCAGACTTGGAGATATTATAAAGATCCTTCCAAAGAGGGAAGGAAGGATACGATCGCTAGCATCGTTAAATGCATAAATCGCAGTGAGTTTAAAAGTGGCTCTGAAATTATGACATTTTGCTATACAGTGGATTAACTGGGGAGATTGGGAGATTTTGGTAATTGTAATGACACTAGGGTTCCAGAGAATCCAGATTCTACCTAATAGATGGGACGCATGATCAGTAACAACATGCCAATAGGGCATAATCTTTCTAATTATTTGGTCGATTTTATGAATTTGGACTTTAGTTTCTACTAGAACTATCAAGGATATATGATTACTAAGGATAAAGTCATTGACGTCTTTTTGCCTGACAGGGTCATTTAGACCTCTCACGTTCCATGATGCAATATTGATAAATAAATACTTATAGAGAGTCAGTCGAAGATCCTGTCGGAGGATATTACCATTTTACCCTTGCCTTTAGCTTCATCCGTGCAAGCCCTTTTGGGGGGGGGATTCCACTTCTTCGCCAAGTTCCACCTCATTGTCCTCGCTGATTGAAGGGAGTCGAGCTCCAACCTCGATTTCTGGATCAATTTCCTATGGATCCTCCTCAGAGGAAGAAATCTCTAAAGGGAAAAGAGTAGTCTTGCCTAGGCCCTGTTTGCATTGACGGGTAGGGTGCCCAAAGATTTTACAATTATCACACTGGGGGGAGACCCTGATATTCAAAGGCAACCAGGATGGATTTCCCTCGAATCTTGAAGGAGAGTTCAGAACGGATAGGCTGTCCAGCCCTTATCATAATACATATGCGGGCAAAACGAAGTTTTTCCTTTCGTTCTGTTTGATGATCCACATATAACGGGGTTCCTATAACTGATCCAATGTTGCTGAAACCCTCTGCAGTCCACAGTTCGATAGGCAGATTAAAAACCTTGACCCAGATAGGGATTTCATTATGAGGATCTTTGACCAAAGAAGTAAGAGGTTCCCAAATTTTCAGGATCATTAAGTTTCCACCAAAGTGCCAGGGGGCCTCTTCTAGAACTCTTTTGGCCATTGCCTCAGATCCAAACTTGAATAGAAAGTATCCTCCAGAAAGAGGCTTGAATTCCAAGAGACCAAACCGATTCCAAAGGGATTCCACGTTGGCTTTGAGTAATGCCAAATTAGAGGGTTGGTTCATAAAATACCCAGAGAGGCTAAACTTCCAAAAATCCGGAGATTCGAGAGCCGAGTCATTCATAATGAATTCATTCGCCACTTTTTCCATATGGCTAATACCAATAACCAACGGGGATCTATTATCGTTATGGCCCGCAACAATACTAGCATAGGAATGGATCGAGGCTGATTTAGAGAAAGAATTCGAACTTGAGATACCTTTTGAAAAGTCCTTATGAGAATTCAGGGAGAGAGGTTTAGCATGGGCCATTTTGAATTTTCTCCCTTTCGGTCTTTTACCCGCGTTCCCGAAATTACGAATCAGCGAGGGGAGCCCATTGGGTCCACCAGCCCTCAATAAACCTTTACTTTTATTTTTGTTTGGACCCGATTTTTCAATGGATAGGATCTGAGTGGGTCCATGGGTTTTAAAAACCCGGCCCACAGGAATAGAGGGCTTAAATACCAGCCTGGAGTCTGAAGAGGGCTGAAGCATCGCTGGGCCTTTTTTCAGACGAAGTTCTGAGCCCAGAATCGAGTCAGACCCAACTAGTGGGTCTTTGACCTGACCGCTCGTGGGCCCAGAACCGGGTCCAACGCGGTCACCGAAACAGGGGCGAATCCCTGTGAAGTCGAAGCCTCCACTGACAGAGTCTTCTCTCTCCTTTTGAAACCTGATTTATTATTCGAACCAGACCGGTCTTATTTCTCTCCCTTTTTACAAACCTCACTGACTGTTCCGGTAACCGAAGTCCAGTCCTCAGCCAACCTCGGTCCAAGAGTAACCCCTCTCTCGCCCGATGTCGATTTGCAACTTGTTGTTTCCTTCGAACCAGACCCATCGGCTTTCTCTCCCTGTTCACACACCTCACTAACAGATCCGGCGATCGATATCCAGTCTTCAGCCCGAAATCCAGGTAAATCTGACGAATCCGGCGACCGAAATCCAGGTAAATCCCCTCTCTCGCCCGAAATCGAGTCGGCCGGACTCCTCCAAGAACCCGACTTCGATTCTGATATGGCCTTCGAATCCCAATTTTTTTATTTGTAGATGAATTCGTCCGGTCTGCCTCCATACGATGCGGCTTCACCACCGAGAACGACGCTCTGGATCGGTTGCTCAGAAAGTTCAGTAGCGGCAAGCTGTCCGATGATTGGTCGCTGGTGGCACCAAAGGAGCTCGAGGGTGTTTCTTTTCCAAAGGAGCGGCCCGGAATACTCGACGATGAGGCAAAGGCCCTGATGGGGGAGTCCATTGGAGAGAGATGGGTTATGTTTTCCAAATCTAGAGGCGGTAGCAGATTCGAGATAGACTGACCCAGATCTTCAGCGAGGGCAGCAGAGGCAGCAAGAATCGGGTGGGGGAGCTCTTCAATCGCTGCAACGAGATTGCAGTAGAAGCCAATCTCCGAAGAAAGGAGGGTGATGGGGTTGGGAGGGCGAAGATGAGCTTGCGGGGGAGGACTTAGACTCGAAGACGCAGTCGAGAATAAGACTGGAGGGAGATCAAGCCTGCCCGATTCCATAGGAGATAAAAGTCTTTGGGACTGTTTTGTACTTGGAGACTGAAAGAGGATAGTTCCTTGGCCAGACTCCATGTGGTGTCTGGCTAGAGCTAAAGTGTTACGAACATATTGCTCTTGCGATGCAGGTATGCAGTAAGGAAGGGGAGGAGATGGAGCTTGGGTTTGGGCGAGGGGGACGAGAGGCTTCGGTACGGTCATCAGAACAGTGAGGGATGGTTCAGGGCTATGGGGAAAAGAGGCTAGTGACGAGAAGAAGCTATTCGTTCGAATTGGAGAGTAAATGCCCGGTTGGTTTGGAGATTTGGGGGTTCCATAGGAGTTCATCAGGTGAGAAGCTCTAACTAGGATAGGAATTATAAATTGGTTGGTGGTTGGGTGAAATAGGTTATAGGTTGAGATGAGCGAAGGGTGAGGGGGTTTATAAACTTGGTGTCTGGGTTTTAGAAGGGAGAGAAGACTAGTCAAGGGAAAAATATTGTTTAGGAGACAATATCTTTTGGTGGCAGGGCTGAGGGTCAGTCTTAGGGTGTTAGGGGAAGCAAGGAATTTTCTTAGCTTAAAGAGAGAGTTTAGGGTGGTGGGAAAAGGGCAGAGGGGGAAAGGGGTTTCGCACTTTTCCAGAAGGGGGAGAGAGGGATGGTTACTTAAATCCTGACTAGGAAGGGAGGGAACAAAGCCTAAAAAGGATATAGTTAAGGTTTTTGGATAAATGGAGTTAAATAGAGAACCTATTCTGAAACGAAAACAGAAACTAACTAAGTAACTGGGATTGATGCTAGTTACTAAGGAGGGACAAGGTTCCATAACTAGGATTGATGCTAGTTAAGGTTAGATAGCTTTACATGAAATCTGGGGGTCTCTTCATAGAGGCAACAATTTAGGCAGCTTGAATGAATCCCAAAGACTAGAGGGTTTGAGCTTTTTCTTACAGCCTTCTTTAATCCGGAGGGTATCCAGATAAAAGGTTCTAGGGAGGTGACTACCCATGAGACTAATACTTGAAGAATAACTATGGTTGAGGGGGTTCTTGAGGAGTGGACGTAAAGAGAGAGCCATGGTACATATGGGGAGAAGGGTGGTGGAGGGCTGATTGAAGATCCCATCAATCAAAAGAGTCTTCCTCCATTGATTCAGAGGTGGAAGAACAATCCAGATGAGCAAAAGTAGCCGTTGGAAAAGAGGAGAGAAGAAAGAGCGTTTATCATGTCTTTAATATGGTCTCTACACCTATGTATTTACCTTGTGCAAAGTGAAAATACATTTACTTAGTTTTAGATAGCAAAGTTTTATTTTATCAAATAATATTTTTTTAATTATTTTCTAAAATATATTTTAAATAATATTATTTTTAATTATTTTCTAAAATATATTTTAAATAATTATTTTATTTTTTTATATTTTTTAAAATAATTTTTAATTACTAATATATTAAGATTCGTTTTTATAAAATATTGATTTTAATTTTTAATCTGGTTAAAGACAATATATATATTGAAATATTTGTTAGTTTTTAAAAAATAAAATTATATATTTATATTATAAATTAAGTTTAATACAAATTTGATTTTAATTTTATATAATTTTTACATAAAATTTTGATTTTATCTATATCTATTTAAAAAATAATTTTTTTATTTTAAAAAATGAATTTATTTGCATCCATTTTTCAAAAATATATTTTATACTATCTTTTGAAATATCTTTTATATATTTATTTTGTTATATTTTATTTTTTTAAATATCTTTGAAAAATAATATATTAATATTTTCTTGAAAATATCTTTTATATAACAAATTTTATTTATTTTCATCTATTTTTCTAAAATATATTTTTATAACAAATTTTATTTACTTTTATGTAAATTTTAAAATATCTTTTTAAGATATTAAATTTGGTTTTGTTATATTTTATTTTATTTTATATATCTTTTAAAAACAATATATTAAGATACATTAAATTTTTTTGTTAAATGTATATTTATATGTAATATGGTTCTTCAAGTAGCTCGAGTAATAATAATATGATTCATCCTTATCTGATAGTGTAGAATTTCATTTAAATGAATATATAGTGATACGTAGTCAAATAAATATATAGTGAGTGATCCGGGACTATACCAACTTATTGAAAATTTTGATAGTAATGTTAGAGATAAAATTCGACGAGATTTCGACGAGAATTTTAACCCCCGTTACTTCAATTCCTAGATCCGCCACTCCTTTTATATAACATATAAAAAACCCTAAAATATATGAGAAAAATAATATTTACACACATTTTGAGCATATTTTTTAAACTAAAAAAAATGAAAAGAACACAAATTATAAAATGGAAACTACGTCAAAAACAAAGATAATAAAGTAAAAACAATGTATAAAAATAGCAAAAATTTAGTGTCATATAATCTATAGTGAATATTATAGTTAATTCCCTGTTCATTCGCAAAGCAAAAAGAGCCTGTGTTTCGAAAGATTCTGACATTTATTTCTTTCAAGATATGGTATATTACAACATAGATAGTGACTCTTTTATGATGCCTAATTCCAATCTGACTAGGGGTTGAGGCGGGCTACTTCACTGATCCAGTGATGCCACCAAGTCGCGGCGGGAGCCATATTGAGCTTATGGGTAACGAAATTCCAAAGCTGCATGACATAACTATAACCTGTGAAAATGTGGTCAGTAGATTTAGGGTTGCTTCCACAAAGGTCGCATATGGGGCTAGTGGGATAGACCCAGATACCAAGCTTATCTATGGTAGTCAGCTTGCTTTGGATGACAAGCCAGGTTGTGAAGAAATATCTCGGGATGTTGTATTTGTTTCATATAAGAGCGACCCAATTAACTATAGCGAAAGATGTGCGAATGGCTTTGTATGTGCTACTGATGGTGAAGCTTCTTTTGATACGATTGGGAATGCTGATGAATTCATCCTCACTAGTGGATGGATGAGGGTCTTGGTTCATAGCATCTCTAATGTCGGCTAAGTGTTGGATGTGAATTCCTTGTCCAGAGCACGTGACAGTTGGCCAACTCCATTCTCCGTTGTCGATAATATCAGAGACGTTATCTGTATTACGAAGACGGACGTGACATATTATACTTGGGCCATAACGGTCCACTAAAGAGTTAGAGAAGAGCCATGGCTCGTAACAGATAGAAGTGGAATCCCGGTTTCCAATTTTAACTCTGTAAAGAGATCAAGCTATAAATCTAAGCTTTAGGATTTTCATCCAAATCCAACTTAGCGAAGAATTAACAGGGAGGCTCAAGATACTTTTATTATTGAGTCTTTCACTGATGATCTACTGAGTCCAGATTGAAGCCGGGTTTTTGTTTTATATCAAAATGGACCAGAAGTTATTTAGAACGGCCGCCCGATTCCAGGTTTCTAAATCTGGGACCTCAACGCCGCCCGTCTCTGTGGGTAATATGATTTTATCCCATAGAACTTCTGTACTTGTAATCTTCATGTCAGGGCCTGACCAGAGAAATCTTCTGAAAATATTAGAAAGGTCATTGAGCACTCTTACATGAAGAATAAATACCGATTCCCAATACACCTGGCTCGCGAAGAGGACCACTTAGATAAACTAGAGCCTACCAACATATGAGAGGTGCTTAGCAGTCTCAAAGTTTATCCTCTTCATTACTATCGTTCTCACAAACAACTCAGCCATGACGGTCTTCTTCAGGAACCACCAGCCACATCGACCCAAGAGGTAGGTATGGAAATCGTTGGTGGAAAGTCCATACGCAGCTTTAGCATCGACGACTTGCCCTTTCATGGTTTTCACACACTTGGTAGCAAACTTACTATTTTCTTCCTTACTCATTTTTGCCATTTTGAGTCAGAATTCGCGAAGAACCTTGACCATAGGTAGGTAAAACGAGTTTGAATTCCGTGGGCTGCCAATGACCGAACTGTCTGGTCCCAAGCATCTTCAACAATCAGTTGGTAGAGCTCATAGTATAGATTACTTATAGTGGATTGCTTTTCGATTTTTTCCACTCTGTTATTTTTTCTTAGAGTTTCCAAAGATTAGCCTCAACCGACTTAGCCCACGAAGTGGCGCAATAGACTATTTCCCGTGCGTCTAACTCTAATTCCTTATAGCATAGAGCCTGTTAGTCAAGCCATCCTTCAGTTTGGATATTCGGGTTTTAGCCACCAACAATTCCTCACCAACCTGCTCGACTTTCATTTCCTTTAATGCAAGAGGAACAAACATATGATACAACGAGGTGGAAATTATGTATCATCTAAGGAGGGGGACAAGTTTTCTTAGGGATGGTACAATGTTGGAAGGTCCCGACCTGACCAAAGCAGGGGCAGAATCACACCATTCTTATGAGCTGGATTTTCTAAACTTGCCATACCCGGTCCACTTTCCAGTTGCTCAACTTCTGCGTCGTTTTCTGCATGACCTCATTTCCATGCACATTTTTCTTTTTCGAATCCCTCGCCAGGCACGATCATTTTGGTAACTCACTCGTATTTCTCAAACATAGTCGGTATTGTAGTCTGCTCGACCATAGATGGATTGCATCAGAATTCCAGTGAAGTTTGGGACTTTTTCATTATAGTAGCTTGATATTTTTTGTTTCCATCCTCGACAGTCACAAATTTCTTTCTTTTCTCTCAACAAATATTGTTTTACTTCTCGCCATCACTCGGAGGAATTCCATCACTAATATCATTGCCACTGAGGATGACCATGCGATCTGGTTCTACATCGTTCATCATCAGAGGCTCAAGATCCTCTATTTTCCTTACTAGGGTACCAAGGTCCGTATTATCCATTTTTACGGCTTCAACACCAATACACACTTACGCAATTACATTCCCTAGTTCATATATTTCTAAGCTATTCCCAGTTTTTTCTGTCTCTTGATCGGACAAGTCTTCTGACGTGGCACGTTTACTAGGGGCTCTGTTATGTTTAGGTAGGAAGACGAGGGCATCAGGGGGATTCTAGTTTTTGCAATAAGTCAATAGAAGCGTGTGCCACCCTTAACTGCTCAGTGCTCTAGTGATCGTTAAAGCAGCGACAGAGGTTGCTATTTTGGCCCGACCCCAGTTCCTTTCGGCCCAGTCCTTCAGTTCTTTGAAAATGTCTGTGGCTGATTTCATGTGCTCTTTTTTCAGAGCTTGTAATTTATCCTTATTGTTTAAATAAGAAACAACCGTAAAAAAACCAAGATAGTGGCTTCATTAAAAATGAGATTATTAAATCGTAGAGTAACAGACAATAAACAATATGACTAACCTTTTTCTAACTGAAATTGGTGGTTTAATAGTTGGAGATATCCGAGAGTTTGATTATGAAAGAGATATCATAATACAACATAAATCTAATTGTTTACAATAAATCACGAAATTACATCCTAAATTTATGTCATTGCAATATCCACTTTTTTTCTCATGTTGAAGACGATTATATGCCTGATTTGAAATGGAACGAAGAGTTTAAAGGCCAAACACCAAAATGAGAAAGGATATCAATGAGAAATATCTATTAATATCAAATTCAAGATAGAAAATTGAATGATGTTTCTTTTTTAAAAGGTGGTATATTGTTCCAACAATATTTAGTAGATGTATACGCAACTCATAAAGGAAATCGATTAGATTTTATTAAAAAAAATCAAAAAACTTTTAGGACTAAGATTTATAAAGGAATACACGATGCAATATCAAAAAAGGAAACAAATGCTAATGATATTGGAAAAAGAATATTTTTACCGTCTTCCCACATCGGAAGTGTTAGGTATATGATAAATAATATCAAGAGTCACTGACAATTTGCCGACATTTTGGTAACCCAGATTTGTTCATTACGTTTACATGCAATACAAAATGGACATAAATTATAAAAGAACTCTCGTTAAATCCTGGTTATAAGTTGAAGATACACCCGATATTGTCACAAGAGTATTTAAAATGAAACTCGATAGTATGATATCCTACATAAAATCAGGAAAACCTTTTGGGGCAGTTGTAGGAGGTAGGTTATTTTATTATCTAGAGTTTAATATATTTAAAACATAGTTATTTATGTAACTCATATTATATTTATTTCTATACTTACAGATGTTTATACAATTGAATTCCAAAAATAAGATCTTTATCATTGTCATCTGTTAGTTTGGTTAGATTCAAAATATGAATGTAGTCTTCCAGAAGATATCGACTCTATAATATCAGCAGAAATTCCAAACAATGAAATTGATCCAATTGCATATGAACTGGTAAGTCAATTTTTGATTCATGGTCCTTGCGGAATTTTAAATACATATTCTTCATGCATCGAAAATGGTAAATGTACAAAGAACTTTCCAAAACAATTTAAAACAGAAACAGACATAGAAATAAATAGTTATGTTATTTATAAACGTCGTGATAACCCATCGAATTACATTAATAAAAATAAAATACAAATTGATAATAGATTTGTTGTACTTTACAATAAAGAATTGTTTGTACGATTTAAAGCTCATATTAACGTTGAATCATGTTGTCAATCTAAGCTTATTAAGTATTTTTTCAAATATATTAACAAGGGATCATATAGAACTCGAGTCGTTTTTGAAGAAGACAAAACTAATGAAATTCGTGCGCATCTTAATTGTCGATATTTATGCCCGTATGAATCTGTTTGGAGAATATTCCAGTTTCACATACATTCGAGGCACCTTTCTGTTGAAAGATTACCTATTCATTTGCCTTTACACCAAAATATCATATTTGATTCTAATGTAACTCTTCAATCAGTTATTGACAATCCATGTATTGACAAGCCATGTATTGAAAATTCAATGTTGACGAGATGGTTTGATGCAAATAAACAATACAAAGAAGCTCTTACGTTATCATACGCAGAATTCCCCATAAAGTTTATTTGAGATGCTCATGATAAAATTTGGAAATTGAGAAAAATGTATATGTTTAGGTAGATTAGCTTATGTACATCCTAATGAACTCATAAAATCCTTAGATTAGTTCAGAAGCAAAAATATTCGTAGGAAAGGGTCTATCTAAGAAATGTTCGTATGAAGTGACTGTAATAATGAAATCAGTGTTTTGAAGAGAGAGAAAAAGACAAAAGGAATAAATGTAGCAATAACTGACTAATCATTGGTCATTTTCCCCAAAAGGGAATGTCCTTTATATAGTACATGAGGTGGATAGTAAACTTACATAATTACCACCGTTAAGGTGGATTTATCATCCCACTCCTCTACTATTTACAGACAAGTCCTTAAGGCATATCGTCCAACCCTTCTATTTCTTATGTTTGCTTTACTTTGGTCCTTAATCATTAAATACACAAACTTAGTCCTTATATTTTACATAATTAACCTTGTTATTATCAATATTTTTCTTCTCTTATAAGTAGCCCCCCAATCATCATGAAGATATCTGAGTGACGACTGCAGTTATTCCTTCCTTTCGAACCCCTTCGGATTTTGTGACACTCGAACTTTTGTATGACCGGTCCCTGGATCGGATGACTTTGTTGTTTGTGCCTCATGAATAAATGTTTTTGGTGTTACCTTTCGGTTCATGTACCTCGTGACCTCACCCTTGGTAACAATGGCCTCACCTAAATCATCATTTGTTTTGAGCTCGCGTATCTCTTCCTAGCCGTTATGGTGTCAGATATATTATAGATGATGAAGTCATTTCCCCATCTGGTTATAAGTTTATGCTTTTTGATTTATGTTCAAACTTGAGCAAAAAATATGTGTTCTAGAGAGAGAAACTCTCTGTCATAAATTCCTTTCTTGCTCTTTCATGCCTGAAGAGTTTATCAATCTTGAATAGTATAAGCTTTGGATGTGGTTTAATATCTCAATCCAAGCTGCTGCTCGTAGAACTTCCGGTGGAAGAGGGCGTCCCACACCTGCAGACATATGGAAATCAACCTTTCGCGACAATTGGTTCCCTATTTGAGAACGATCCTCCTCTACTGCTCAACCCCCCTGTCAAACTTATTCTAGAGGTAACAAGGTTGATCCGTTGTTATCTGATTCGGCTTCCAAGTCCTTTACTTTCTTAACCATGGGAGATGAAAAGGGAAAACTTGCTAAAGTAGATGCAGAGGAACACGTTAGAAGGAAGAGGTCCCCCGACCCTCCTACGAAGTCTATCCTGGTAAAAATTTCATCTCCTGCTGTGATTCTTCAAGTAACTGCACAGGGGTCCCCACAAACGACTCCAGAAGTGAGTCCCACGAAATATTCAATAAGGGGTGTTTGTTTAGAACAAGTTTTAAAATCCATTCCTGAAATCCATGAAAAGGCTCTAATTGATGAATCAGATAGTGATCAGGAACAACCTGAGGTGGTTCTGGTTGAGATACAGCCTTTACAAGCCATACTCGTCGTGACTCCTCCTCTCAGACCATCTGCAACAAGTTAGGATGTCTCTTCTCCTCGAAGTTACAACTGATCCGCCCCCTCATAGTGGAAAGGCTCCCTTGGTGAAAAAAGATAAAAAGAAGAAGAAATATACCACAGACTTTCCTTCGAACATAGAAGATGTTTTAGATGATAACCTTCGCGATATCGAGTTGAAACATCTTCTCGCCCTTTATAAGTTAAAATATAAATACTTCCATCTGGCCGAGAAGGTACAACTTAACGACCAGTGAAGGATAACCATAAATATTACCATTCAGTTTTCCACCATCAGAGAGACTCTACTGTCCGTTCGCAGCCATGAACTGATAGTTTACACCGAGCTCATGAATTGGGGCCTTCGTCTACCTCTTGATCCTGCTCTAGTAGAATACTTCTACCTCATTAAAATCAGCCCTTCTCAAGCTGGAGCTAACATGTGGTACATCCCCATGGCCTGCATCATGGCCTCCAGACTTTTTGAGATAGCTTTTTCCATGGAGCAGCTTATCTCTATTTTAGGTGTGGCTAAGAACTCTCATTACCCTTTTTACTCTCTTGGTTTTGCAAGGCAGTTCAAGGTGATCAAATATTTCTAGAAGCTGATAAAAAGTGAAAGCAATAATTTGTCTTTATCTCAGGGCTCTGAGAGACTGGCTTTGAAAACTCTGACGCCTTCCCTATCGGTTAACTTTGAAGTGGTCCTGGCAAGGTATGCATCCCCATATAGTCTTCAGTTTTATTAATTAAAGTTGGATAGTCTTACGATATTTCTTTCGAACAACTATGAAGGTAATTACCAACTCCCCCGAATGACGCTATCCTCAAACACCTGGAAAGTTTGGACAATGCAGTTTATCTTCCCACTCGAGCTCGGGGTCCGAGTCACCAAGATGCAGAAAAACCTGAGGAGGATGGTGAACGAATTGAGGAGGATGCAGAGTCAGACGATGATGATCTGGAGGAACAGAGAGTTGGAGTCCAAGGAAATCATCAGACTGATACCCAGGAAGATATACTAACGAAAGTTCAATAGGAACACCAAGTTGATCCCGGGGTAAGTCCTCCGATTAATGCCACGAGGAACAACCGATAAATGCTGATAATGAGACTTCTGTTGAAGGGAGACCAGCTGGAAGAGTCGGGGCTGTAAGGCCAAGAAATCTTTCTACTAAAGAGAAGCAAAATAAAGTGGTTGACAGTGAAGGAGAAAGCGACAATACAACTTGTCTGGGATTACCACCAATAAAAAAAGTTATCATAGTTGACTCAGACTCAGAGGGGGGAATTTTACCTTCAGAGAAAGTAGCCCGCGTGTCAAGAATAAAAATTTGAGGAAGGTGAATATCTCTCCCTGCCTCGGCTTATTTTGATGTCTACGAAAACAATTTTGTTTCCAATGAGCTAAATAAACTTCTTTGTTCTGTTGCTCTCCTCAAACGGAAAGCCAACCACAAGGATCATTACAAGAATGAAGTCTTTCAAAAAAGGGCTGAAGTAAAGAGGCTGACCTCCGAGGCGACTGAGTTGAAGTAAAAGGTGAAAGACTTGACATATGAACTTGCCAAGAAAATAGAGGTATCGTCCCAACTGAAAAAGGTTGAGGATAAAATTTCCAAGAAAAAGAAGACATGTGTTGATCGTTTAACCAAAATTACCTTCTTAATGACTGCACTTTCTGAAGATGGAAGAAAGTTTGACGAAGAACGGGAACAGTTCATTACTAGAGATACCGAACGGGACACTCTGATCGATGGCCTTATCGAGTTATGCGGGATACTAAAGCATACTTTGAAAGCGTTGTTATAGATATCGAGAAGCTGTCGAAGGAGACCGAATCTCTAAGGAAGGACTTTGGCATTGAGCAGAAGAACCATCTAGATGCATATGCGGCCAATATTGTCTCTCGCCTTGAAGAAACGGATGCTAACATGAGGTCAGCTATGGTATTAGAGATGCATGAGAAGTTTCTGGAGTTGAAGCTATGCAGCCTTTGGCTGCGCCTTATTGAAAGCGTTATTGAAAGGTATTGTCGTGTAGGAATTTCTATGGAGGATTTAGAGACTAGCGATGACTCATGGAGTTCATCCTCATAATTTGATTCCCCGGAAGATAGTAAGGAAAACTTCGCATCCAACTAGCATAGTTTGAATGTTGTTACACTTGTTTTGTTGATTATTTGTAACCGCAACCTGTTGGAACCTTGTTTTGTAATATTGTTCTCCTGCTGTGAGGATTTTTGATGTTGTGCTTTTCAAGCTTATTTTTACTGAAAAATGCCTTATCCTAAAATGTTTAACCTAAAACAATTTTAATCAGACAGATGGTTTCTTAACATGAAAACTTTTAAAAGTTCTTGTTTGACTCAACTTGTTTATTTACAAGAAATATTTTATATGAAAACATTCTATGTGAATAACTGATGTATGATTCAAAAAGATGAAATCTTGTCCAAACTTCTTTAGAATGTGTTTTGAGTTCAAAAGATGAACTTTCTAGTCCAAATTTTTTTGGAGTGTCTTTTGAGTTAAAAAAGATGAACATTATAGTCCAAACTTTTTTGGAGTACCTTTTGAGTTAAAAAAAGATAAACATTCTAGTCCAAACCTTTTTAGAGTGCTTTTTGAGTTAAAAAAGATGAACATTTTGCGAATCATTTTAAGGAGGCAATAAGATTTTATATATAAGTGGGCTATTAGGACACCTTATTAAAACCTTCCTGCGCCACCAGGGTAGGAAAGAGTATGCCACCGATAATTACAGAAACTGATAAAGAAAATATTTACATATTTACATGTTTACTCTAAATAAACTTTGAGGTGCTCAATGTTCCAAGGGTGGGGAAGATCTCTTCCTTCTTTATCTTGTAGTCTGTACGTCCCCGAATTTATCTTTTTGGTTACCGTGTACAGACCTTCCCAATTGGGAGCTAACTTTCTCAAACTATTTTCTTTTGTATGAATGAATACATTCCTTAAAAATTTGTCCCCAAATTTGAAGTCTTTTCTTCTGACTTTTGACTCGTACCGATTCCTCATCAAAGTACGGTAGTGTAAAGAGTTAACTGCGCCCTTTTTATATTTTCTTCAATTAGGTCCAACTCCGTGTGCTTTCCTCTATCATATGTTTCCTTTGAGTATTCACTTAACATGTACGATGGAAATAATTTTTATGACGGTGCCACCGCGTCCATCCCATAAAGGAGTGCAAATGGAGATTCTTGCGTTGCAATGCGAGGAGTTGTCCTGTAAGCCCATAGAACTTCTTGTAGGTAATCCGGCCACTTCCCGGCCTTACACTCCAAATTCTTCCTCAGCCCATCCAAGATTTTTCGATTAGTCACTTCGACCTGACCATTCGCTTGAGGGTGGAAGGAATGCTGAGAAGCATTGTTGTATTCCCTTAGATGCACAAAAAGCTTTCATCTCATTATTATCGAATTGTGGTCCATTACCTTTTGTGATTTTTCATGGTACACCAAAGCGGCAGCATATGTCAGAAATAATAAACATGATCACATATTTTACTCTTGTTCGTGCTAACGGCTCAGCTTCTACCCATTTGGAGAATTAATCTACTGCAACAATGATTGTTTGACGACCTCCTGCCATCGGAACGGGCCCGACTAGATCAATACCCTATCGGTCGAATGGTAAATACTCTGATATTTATTCGAGGGGCACACTGGACATATGGATTGAATTAGAAAATCTTTGGTAGGTGTTGCATTTCTATACTAACTCCTTTGCATCCGAGGAGATGGTCGGCCAATAATAACCAGCCAAAAGAACTCTTTGTATCAATGTTTTGTAGCCACAGTGTGTTGACCCTTCCCCATCGTGAAACTCTAAAAGTATTAATTGCGATTCATCATTCTCTAAGCAATGAAGCAAAGGTTGGCTAAAGGATTTCTTATACAATACATCTCCGAGTACCACATACCCATATGCCTTGAATCGTATTCTCTTAGCCATCACTTTATCAACTGGTAATATGTCATTGACTAAGAAATCTTGTATCTCACTTCTCCAGTATTTCACTATAGCTTTGGAAATTTAGAAGGCTTCGACACCTTCTTCAACTGATTCAGATCCCTTAACAATTGATGGGTTTTCTTGAACGACTATCCATGGGTACTCATCTGAGTAAGATGCTTTGGCCAAAGAATCAGCCACTGAATTCCGAGCCCTATGAACATGTTCGTACCTGACATCCTAAAAACTCAAGGTTAAGGCCTTCAAGACCTCTAGATATTTTATTAAATGATCTTTTCTTGCCTCTGACCGTTTAGAAGTATGGTTCACCAGAAGTTGTGAATCAGTTATCAACCTGACTCTTTTGGCCCCACAAATTTTTGCATGTCTTAAACCAGCCAAAACAACTTCGTACTCTACTTCATTATTTGACGCTTTAAACTTGAATAAGATATCTTGATATATAGAAACTCATTCTGGAGATGTCTATTGTACTCCTGCACTACAACCAGATGAACTTGATCCCCCGTCGGTTTGGGCTATCCACTCTGAACCAAATTCTTATTTATCGATATTCATTTCATTCCGATCGGAGTAGAATTCGACTAAGAAATCGGCTAGTGCTTGTGCTTTAATAGCAGTTTGTGGTTCAAATTCAATATCAAAGTTTCAAGATGTACCGATCATTTCGTCATTCTTCCTGACACATCAGACCTTATTTCTCTTGCAAATGTTACCAATGCAAGTGCCAACTTTTCTAACTTGAGGTACCACTTCTTTGCATCCAGAAGAATTTTACTTACAGAATAAACCGACTTTGGAACATTTGACTAGCTCAGGATTTACGGGGAGGAATGTACTCCTTAATCTGACACTGTCAAATATATAAACAACTTCTCCCCCGGATTTGGCTAGGTCGGGATTTCCGAGGAGGAAAGGTACTCCTTAATCTGCTTAAAAGCATCTAAACATTCTTGAGTCCAATCAAAGCAATTTTCTTTTCTCAGTACTTGGAAAAAAGGGGAGCATTTGTCCGAGGACCGTGATATGAATCTATTCAATGCTGCCAATCTTCCAGTCAGTATTTGTACCTCTTTGATTGTTCTTGGTGGGGCCATAGTACACATACCATTTAGTTGTATCAGATCGGCTTCAATACCCTCTTCACTGACTATGTAGCCTTAAACCTTTTCTGGATCTTACCCCAAAGGTGCACTTCTTCGGGTTCAATTTCAAATTTACCTTGGTCAAATTGGCAAAAGTTTCTTCCAAGTCAGCCAAATGATTGCCGTCTTTGAGGCTCTTGACTAGCATGTCATCGATGTATACCTCAACATTTCTACCAATTTGACATTCAAAATATTTGTTTAATAAGCGCTGGTATGTTGCCCCGACGTTTTTTTTAATCCGAATGACATTACCTTGTAACAGTCCAGACCCCTTCCAGTAATAAAAATTGTGCTCTCTCGGTCTCTTGGGTCCATCTGGATTTTATTGTACCCAACATAGGCATCCATAAAGGATAGCGAAAGATTTCTGGACGTCGAGTCGACCAAGTGAAATGATCTTTAGAACACGCTCTGTTCAGATTAGTAAAGTACACACACGGCCACTTGCCATTTTTCTTCTTTACTAAAACTGGGTTAGCACTCCACAAAAGGATACCGTGACTCGCGTATATTGGCCCACTTTTGTCAAATGGTCCACCTCTGCCATTATTGCTTCAGCTTTTTCTTGAGAAAATAATCTCCTCTTCTGAATGATTGGACGAACGTTATTCTATATTGCTAAACTATGATAAATGACATCTGCTAGGACCCCTGTAACATATTCTGCACACCAAGGAAATAAGTGTAATTTCGTAGAAATGTTTTTGACTAAGATTTCTTTTGTCTCATTGGATAACCTTGTATCATTCTTGAGACTTTTACCGGGATAAATCTTGAGACTTTTATGGGTATCCCCCACATGTCTCTAAGATTTACCTTCTCGGTCGGATAGAAGTATTTATACTTTACCTTATAAAGGTCGAGAAGATGTTTCGACTCGATATGGCAAAGGTTATCACCTAAAACATCTTCTATGTGCGAAGGCAAGTCTGTGGTACATTTATTCTTCTTTTTATCTTTTTTCATCAAAGGAGCCTTTCCACTCCGAGAGGGTGGATCAGTTGTAACTTCCAGGGGAGGAGAAGAGACACCTTGACTTGTTGCAGATGGTCTGAGGGAGGAATCACAGCGGGTATGGCTTGTAAGGGTTGTGCCTCAACCAGAACCACATCAGGTTGTTCCTGATCACTATCCGACTCATCAATTAGAGCATTTTCTTGGATTTCAGGAATGGATTTTAAAACTTGTTCAGAGCGAACACCCCTTGTCGAAGATTTCATGGGACTCACTTCTGAAGTTGTTTGTGGGGACCCCTGCAGAGTTACTTAAGGAGTCGCAGCAGAAGATGAAATTTTTACACGGATAGACTTCGCAGGTGGGTCGAGGGACCTCTTCCTTTTAACGCGTTCTAGTGCATCTACTTTAGTAGGTTTTCCCTTTTCATCGCCCATGGTTAAAAAATAAGAGGAATTGGAAGCCGAATCAGATAACGAAGGATCAACCTTGTTACCTCTAGAACAAGCTTGACCAGGGGCTGAGCAGTAGGGGAGGATTGTTCTTGGATGGGGGACCAGTTGTCGTGGACGGTTGATTATATAAAATATAAGGACTAAGTTTGTGTATTTAATAAAAATGGAGGAAAATATAGATAATAATAACAAGGTTAATTATGTAAAATATAAGGACTAAGTTTGTGTATCTAATGATTAAGGACCAAAGTAAAACAAACATAAGAATAGAGGGTTAGGCGATATTCCCCAAGAACTTGTCTGTAAATAGTAGAGGAGTGGGGTGAGAAATCCACCTTAACGGTGATAATTATGTAATTTTACTATCCACCTCATAACTATATAAAAGACATTCCCTTTTGAGGAAAAAGGCCAATGATTAGTCAATTATTGCTACATTTATTCCTTTTGTCTTTTTCTCTCCCTACAAAACACTGATTTCATTATTACAGTCAGTTCATACGAACATTTCTTAGATAGACCCTTTACTAACGAACATTTCCTCTTCCGAACTTATCTAAGGATTTTCTAAGTTCATCAATACAAAAAATGTATGAAGAAGAAAATAATAATTTATTTGGAGGAAAAACTATTTTATTAGGAGGTGACTTTAGACAAATTTTACCAGTTGTAGCAGGATGAACAAGAGAAGAGATTGTCAATGCATCTTTAAGCAATTCTTTTCATTGGAAACACTTTAGAGTATTCTTTTTAAAATAAAACATGACATTGTGTAGCAATAGGTTAAATAATATAGAAAAATAAGAACTGAAGAATTTTGCTGATTGGTTATTAAAAATTGGAGAAGGTTATATTTGTGATTTAACTATACCAAACAATGAAGAATATTCATGGGTTGAAATTCCACCTAATTTACTGATTGAATCATCCAATAATCATATTCACTATATTTTTAGTGTGGCGCATACTAATTTTCTGAATAATTTTGATAATTACTCTTATTTAAGGAAAGAACAACAATTACTCCAACAAATAATGTCGTATTAGAGATAAATGACTTTATATTGAATTTAATACCGGTTAAAAGTCACACTTATTTAAGCTTGGATTCTATATCTAAAACATGTGGAAATTCAGAAAGTTTTGAGCTTCTGTACCCCATTGAGTTTCTTAATAAATTAGAATTCAATAGTATCCTGAAACACGAGTTAACACTAAAAATAGGTGTGTCAAAATTAGTAATAACACAAATGGGTAGTAAAGTTATTGCAACCAAAATTATAACCGGTTGTAACATTGGTGATACAGTTCTTATACCTCGGATTGATCTTTCATCGACATATAGCCATTTTATATTTAAATGAAGACAATTTCCTATTAGACTATTTTATGCAAATACTGTGAATAAAAGTCAAGGACAATCTTTGAATAAAGTTGGTCTTTATATTCCTGAACCAGTATTCACTCATGGTCAATTATATGTCGCTTTATCTAGGGTAACCTTTAGAAAATGACTCGAAATTATTGTGACCAAATGATGAAGACGTTCCTAATTCGTAGACAAGAAATATTGTGTATCGAGAAGTGCTTGAAAATTTTAAAAATAAATCGTATAAAAAATGTTGAATTAGACACATATATTTCTAACCTTGATATAATGTTTGAATGTCTACATAAATGGATACAATAAATTATAATTTGGTGAGTGTATACGATTGTGTAGTAAATTTAAATTAATTTATTATATATATTTTTAATAATTTAAACATAAATAAGTTAATTTTGGTAACAAACCACCAAAAGAAATTGTTGCCATATTAATATTAGTCGGCTTGGATCTAAAGTGTGGAGTACTCTTCGTACATCATACAAAAACCGTGGTTAAAGAAAAACTTATACATGAAGACTTCAATTAGAATTATTTTGATAAAAAATATAGTATGATTGCTGTCTTTGTCTACTACCGTTGTCAAAACTTTAACCGTAATGGGAGACAGTTGTTGGAAAATAAAAAATTGTATCTAAATATTACAATTAGACGGATAATTTAATTATTTTATTTACCTTTTCAACTACACGTGTAATTTTTATAATTTAATATCATATTAATACTAAGATAATGTTGGATTACATAAGATAAGCCATGCGATGCGAAACAAAAATAGCTTATAAATTATTATAAGCGAACACACAAGAGTACACATACATATTTATTTAATAATGATGATGGTTATACATAGATTTCTCCATGCACTTCAGACTTCTCTTCATTAACTTCACTTCACGCTGCAGAAAACAACAAGCCCATTTAGTAATTGCTCTTGTTGATGAAATATATTTTTCATGTTTTAAAAAAATATACAGGTTCATTAATGTTACTATATTGGTGTATGAAGTACACTTACCTAGCGCAATCAGTGCTGGTGCTGATCTTGTAAGGAATGCTAACACCACACTTTCCAGGCAGACCAGAAGCATTATCCGGGTTGATACCAGAAATAGTTGTGGATGCCGATTTCAGACACTGGCACGCTTGTTGTCGGTCGGGTGTGGACTGAGCCATATCATTAAGAGTACTCACACCATTACAGCAAACGGTTGATGGTTCACCGCCAGTTTGTAGGTAAGAGATGCATGGACCAAGATAGGAAATGACTTGGCCACATGAAATGTCTGCGTTAGCAGTGATGAACGGTGTGGTAGCCACCATAATGCAGAGGAGGACAAGTGAAACGGTCTTAGAAGGAGACATATTTAGAAACTGGAATAGTGTTTTTGAGTAATGAGATGTTGTGAGGAATGAGGATAACTTGTGTTGGTTTATATAGAGGGAGAGTGTTAGTTGGCTGTTGTGTATCTCTTATTGGTAGTTGTAATAATTCTAATTCGAATTTAGACTTAAGTGATGTAGGGTCTCAACGGGAAACAAATATCCGCCAGAAAACGACTGGGTAACGCATGAGCATTTATTTGAATGCTACTGTGTTGAATTTATATGGAATTTGCGTTAAAAGAAGCGACATAAACATATCGATATTCAAAAGACTTAAATGGTGTTTATAAAAGTCGGTACGGGGTTGTGTGCTCTTTATTTAATTTAAGTTCGTGTTTAACAACACTGCCGCTTACGAATCTCTAACCTACTTACAATTAATGGGTCCGGCAATCTAATTTAATAGATATTTAGTCAATAGTTCGAGTTCCAAACCCAAACTCGAATGGTGACTAAAACCCCAGTACTTCCTGCTAACCGGTGTCCCATGGACACCGGTTAAGGAAGATTTTAATTACTATTTTCGGAAATATGCCATCATTAAATATTTAAATCTATTTTATTTAATATAAAAAGTTTTCGAATGCAGAAATATACCATCATTAAATATTTAAATCTATTTTATTTTATTTTATTTAATATAAAAAGTTTCCGAACGCAGAAACCAATGACTTCCTTAACTGTTGTCCGAAGGTACCAGTTAGCATTTTCTTTTAAGAAGGGTCCTGCTAACCGGTATCCATGGACACCGGTTAAGGAAGAGTTTAATTACTACTTCCGGAAATATACCATACCCTCCAATTCACTCCAATTCAGACTTTTTATAGATTATATATAAGGAACTTTGAGAATTATTTTTATTTTTTTAATTAGTTTGAAAATTCTGATTTTGAGTCTATTTTTTTTATTCCATGAACATGTTTTCTCAATATAAGACATATTGTGATCAAGAGTAAGCCTAATAAGGGATAGTTGCAAACCAAACATGATTGATCTAAATGATTTGTCTCTTGCTATTTTCAACTTTCTAGTTTTATATAATCTACCTTTAGACTTTTCAAAAGTACTATAGCCTGCATTTATAGTCGGAATTGGCTGTCATTGAAATCACAATTTAATTTATACATTTATGTTTCGATTTTCTTAACCTTCTTCTACTTATGTTATGTTTTTTTGTTTTTCTTTTATTTAAGATAAAGGAAGACTATCCACACAAATTAATCTGGGTGGAAAGTGTTCTGGTAAGAAGTTGTCTAAGACTTTGAAATTGGTAAAAGTATTATCAAGATCAATTATGTTTAAAGCCTAGCCTTAGGTATTTTTTTATTTAAGTCTTCATTTGATTCATATATTTATTCTGTTTTCAATTTTAACTCATATGAAATGATATTATTGTCAATTTATGAGATTTCCACTTTATTATTTTCATCCTTGCACACTATTACAGATTTTAGCTTTTGCACCCATACGTCTTTTGGAGCGGGTGGATGCTGATTTGAATTTAAGCATATATTTGAGGTGTGCTGAATTCCATTTGGAGCTGCCCTCTCTTGATTATTTTGACTTTTATTACAAGCTATGTATTTGTGTCCCAAATGATTACAAATTTTGAAATAATGAGACATGTTACCATAAATAATGGATTCTAGAATCCATCATATTCGCGAAAACCTATCCAAAGTTTTTGGGAAGAATCATTGTTATATCTAAAACGATAGAGATTTACAGTAATTGTAACTAGCTCTATTTTTTTAAGAACTCAAGTTGATAAAGACAATCCAATTGCCTTTACAATTTGGGTGATAAAATCTGGAGTGTATATGAATTCAGGAAGTTTAGGGAATGTAACTCAGACTGGAGTCTGAGGAGACTCAACTCTAGAGTTAAAATTAGGGTTCCACTTTAGGATTCTAAGGGGAAATTTTC
Source organism: Limnanthes douglasii subsp. nivea (assembly GCA_036936605.1). Classification (NCBI taxonomy): domain Eukaryota; kingdom Viridiplantae; phylum Streptophyta; class Magnoliopsida; order Brassicales; family Limnanthaceae; genus Limnanthes; species Limnanthes douglasii. The sequence goes on along the minus strand of JAUPFV010000001.1, from coordinate 58,627,523 downwards.
CTATGTTATATTTATTTCTAGACCATAATTTTTTAATGTCGTCTAGGGTTTCCAATCCTATCAAAATATGCATACAGTCTCTATTAGAAATACTGTAAAGGTCTTTAAATCTAAAAGAATTTAAAACTTTTTTAATTTCCTCTAAACTTGGTATTCCATAAGAAACTTTAGGAAAAAAAATATACTTAGAGGTAAATCGCAGAGTAGACTTATCAGATTGTTCAAGGATAATAGCATGGTGATCCTCGTTTTGTTGTAGACGACATTTGCATGTTTGAAATAATATTTGTTTGGCTTCAGGACATCAGTGGAAGATCTTATTTTGGTGCTATTGTGGCCTTCTTGATTTTTTTTCTGGTGTTGAAGGGGAAATGGCTTGAATATGACCTCTTGGTTTTGATCGGTTCAAGTTTTGAGGATTTGTTTCTTGTTGATTAAAAGCGTTAGAAAATCTTCTTGTTTGATTGTGACTTTTATGATTGAATATAAATCCCCCCCTTGGTTGATTGTTGGATTGGCTTGAGCTTCCTAAGTTAGGAATTTGTGAGCTTGCCGGTTTCTTCGATGTGTCTTGGTTTTCTTGAAAGATATCTACTTTGAGATGAGTTAGATAGGGTGGATCCGTCATGATTCTGGATTTTGAAGTTTTACAGTCTTGAATCAATTGTGAAGAGAATTATCATAATCTTGATTTGTGAAGAATTGATGTTGATTGGTCTTCAGATTGTTGAAGATAACGAATTGAAAACCTCATGGTAAGGTTGTGTGTTGATTGTTGACATGGATGAGGGTAAATTTTATAGAAAGAAGGTTATGGTTATTGAATTAGAGATTTTGACATATGAAGGAGAATGGGATTTCTTGGAGAGTCTACCCCTTCTCGTTCATTACATAATCTAGGTATGGGCATTCAGTTCTTCGGTTCGGTTCTTTCGGTTCTTTAGAACTAGTACCCATTTAGGAACCGATTAAAATTTGCTTCGGTTCGGTTCGGTTCTCGGTTCTTTCGGTTCTTTAAAACTAGTACCCATTTAGGAACTAATTAAAATTCGGTTCAGTTCGGTTCTTCTCGGTTCGGTTCGGTTACATTCGGGTTTCGATTCCAAATGGTTACTTTCTAACCAAATGGTTAATTTGAAACCAGAAAAACCGTTTGGAAACGAACCCGAAAGGAAGGAAATGGTTATTTTCTAACCAAATGGTTACTTTCTAACAAAAAAAACAGTTTGGAACTGAACCTGAAAAGAACCAAATGGTTACTTTCTAACCAAATGGTTACTTTGTAACCAAAAGAATCGTTTGGAACCAAACAGTGAACCATGGATATTCAAAGGTACTATTGCTTATTCGGTTCTTTATGGGTACTATTCGGTTCTCGGTTCGGAACCGAGAACCGTGGATATTTAAGATAAGGAATCGTACGGGTATTTATAAGGAACCGGAACTGAACCGAATCCGTTATTTCGGTTTGGGTCGGTTCGGTTCTTCGGTTCCATATGGGTATGCCAATGCCTAAGATAATCATGAAGATTGTGTTTTGGATCAAGTTAGGAAACAGGTTTAGTTATATTTGTTGATTTTGGAAAATAAATCTCCAAAAAATTTATGTTTTAATATAAATTATATATTACATGATTTTAAATATTAAATTTTTTAGTTATATATATATATATAGTTGTAAAAATCAACTATTTTAGTTTTAAATATAAAATATATTATATTAAAATATTGTTTTAAAAAGATTCATATATTTTTTGTAAAAATAGTTTGAAATTTTAATAATATATATTTTTTAAAATTATGGATTGGTTTCTATTACATAAATAGCTAACAATATTTCAGCGACAAAAATACTGGTTACTTTCTTGTGTGGGATATCGATACCAAGATTTACATGTCTTACATTTTGTTTTGTACGATGTTAGGTGAGTTAGCTCGTTTATTCCTATGAAAGGGTAGTTGTTTGCATCTTCCGACTATTGTTTTTGTTTTGATTATAAACTAAAATTGGATATGGAAGCTCGGTGAGATAAATAGATGTATAACCACAAAAGTTATCAGAGATATTTAATTTTTTTTGAAGACTTAAGTTTATATTTAGTGATGAAGGTGCACCTTTTCGTACTTTTTATTAGATTAATGTTTTGTTATTTGCTACTCATTGGTTACGTGGACGAGAATGCAAAGTGTCGTGCAGTTCAAAAACACATGTTTCAAACTTGTTAGTTTCTACTTGGCTTCACATATTACATTGGTTGCGGTTAGGATTACTGACAGATCAAACTTACGGGAATGGTAGCTTGCTAGATATATATAACCTTTTCTACTAGAAGTTGTTCTGTTTTATTTGAAATCGCATCAAATTAATATAACAAATCTCTGAAATATAATTATAAAATTTTATTTGAGATTCACATAAGAATATACAAAATAAGATGACGTACGGGTTTTCCTGCAGCTATCCAGCTACTATTTTTTTTCTTTTTCGATCTTTAGTGATTTTCTGGATTAGTTTAATAAACCTGCATAACCAAATTAGAAAAGAATAGATAGGTTTGGTTTGGTTTGGTTTTCGAGACATTGAAGAAATCGGAAAATTTATTGTTTAAGATTTAGGATGATGAAATTCCCAAACGTAACCCCTTATTTATATCATTTAGAATATGAAGCTCAACATTGTAAAGTCAATCCAATTATACTTTTTTGTGTCCGAGGACCATAACCCAATAAATTTATAATTCAATATATTCTATGATTTATTAGTTGAGGCTTAAGTGTTGAGATTTGTTCCCTCTTCATCACTGTGCCCAAATTCAACCGATTACCACACTTGAACCTATAACGCATTTTCACCCATATGACCAATTTAGTTAATTAAATAATTAACTCGATTACTTTTAATTTGGATTTTTTGATATAATGACCAAATATGTTTATTTAGTATGCGAATTATTATCGGTCTATGAATATATTAAATAAATATATTTCAACATAGGTTTCACATGATAATGCATTTGAACTCACTCGAATAAGAGTAATATTTGGTTTATCTCTTTCAGAGGTCGGCCTACCTAACGCACGACTCGTTAATCTTATTACTTCTTAACCAATGTTTTGGTTATAAATCCACCATAATCGACCATCAAACTCATGTAATTCAGTGAAAACATAACTCAGGTATCAACATGGAAATTATAGCATGTTGAGTTGGATTATACTCAAACATTGACAAAGGGTGGATCTGCACCTCTATTTTGTTATTTTTATTTCACTTTTTAGGTAAGACTCAAGCTCCTAAGGTAGACTGAACCTCAGTTGTTTAGAGGTGATATGTAGTATCCCAAAACATGTAACACTATTCAAGAATTTTAACGTGTAAAATGACTACTTTAATCTACGGTTACCGCCTTATGTTCGTCAATACTAAAGTGCTAATGATAATGAAACGATTAGTTGGATCGAGTAAGTCAGTCTAAAGAATCCTATTAAGTTATTCGGTCTAATAACTTATATTTAATTCTTGAATTCATAGTCTTTGTAATGATATATGTCTATCGATTAAACTTATCATGCTCAAAATCTCATCTCAACTTTTATAAGTAAATATTCCATTCTATTTTGTGAGAGATACATATTATTATTCCCAAACACTCTCTTTATTATGTTTTACTCATATTATTTTATGTCTTGATTCAAGATCTAATTTATGGTCTAATAGGTATGGACATGTCTTGTTAATATTTCTTTCAATAAATTATGTAAAATATTTTAGTTTAAATAACGATAATATGCTTGTTTTTTAAAAAACTTTGAATCTTCATGTTTTTTTTCTTATTCAGTTTACTAATATTTCAAATGGTTTTGTATGTCTTCAAGCATCCACTTTCTATTAATTTATCTTTCCCAATTTCATTATGCATGACTCTTGTATTCTAGAGATTTCTTTTATTTGATTTTAGCGGTGAAGTACTTGTGCATTGAAACTTTTTCCATGTTGCTACCATTTTTTCAAGTTTATCTGCGAATATTTTTATTTTTTTATCTTTTGTTGCCAAATGGTCGTTGGTGAGTTCAGTTATTATTAATTGCCTAAGTAAAGTATGATACGTGCGTTTTAGTGAGAGAAATATTTTAGAGAAAGAGAGTGAGAGCGAGAGCGCAAATGAGTTAGATACAAAGTGTCCAACCCCTATATTAGTTCAATCCTGACCTTTATATAGAGGCGCTAGGACTCAGCTAAAAAATAAAAGAGGTTACATAAATGGATAAATTACCCTTAGTTCTCAATAGAAATACATAATCATAATTGTCCCATTAAAATTCTATTATTTACACTTTAGCCCATGAACTTCTACTTTTTTTATCAGTAGCCCCTCTAGTTCTCATGTCAGTAATAAATGAGAACTATATGTCTTCGAATCTTGTCGGAAGCAATACCAGAAACTGATAGCTTAAAGTCAATAATACCTTTCTTTCTCCTCGAATATCGTCAGACGCAAGCTTGATTATCTGAAATTTAACTCAATTTATATCAAACTTTACTCAACGTAGCTACACATCGGAATATACAAGAAAATAACCAATTCGCGAGGTTACTTCGAAATTGATCTATAAAATCTAACCATTTAGATTCATCATGAATACCTAGCTGATAGGCTTACACCTAATATGAAAATTATCAAACTCGTGACACAATTACCGTTTCGTATTCAGTCCAATCATCACCAAGGCTTTTCCACTTCTAAACACTTCATTTTCCTCTTATAAATTCATTAGTAATTTCATTTTTTGTTTCACAGCCCAAAATTCTTAAGAGAGAAACAACAAACCCTTGGCTACCTTCAAAGTTTCCTCAAACTTCCCAGTTATCTTCGCTTAGAGACTCATACTTTCCCATCAAACTTCATCCTGTTTATGAGAAAAAATCAAAGATCTAGAAGATCTAAAGCTAGGATATCCAAAAAACCTAAATCTCCAAAACCTGACGACAACCTAGTCTGCATCGCGTGTGAATATTTCTACATAGGTGAAAGAACAGACGAGTAGAGAGCTTCTGGATTAATAAGAAACGCTCCACTCGGAACATCACCCAAAACCACTTATTGCGGTAACTTTGATCCATCTAAAGTTCATGCTTTCTTATCTTCTCCTGCTACTGAAGAGGGTCATTCTTCTAGAGTTCAAACACCCAGAACACCTCGAACTTCTTCTTCTCGTGTTAAAGCATCACCTCAGATTAGTGAGGAATCAAGAAAATCTCCTTTAAAACAAACCAAAATAACTCATTCTTCAACTTGTCCTCCATAAATTCAAAGAATAAAAATTTTCATAGCCATGAGAGATGATACCGATGCTACCCCAAATCCCTCCTCATTAGTTCCACCTACCAACTCTCCTCTTCGGAGGGAGATTGTTGAGAAAGCCTCATTACCTCAACAAAATCCCTCAAAGAAGCCTCTATAACTAAGAGATGAGACATCAAAATGGAGGAAATTGACTCCGAAGCTACTCAGTTAGACAATGGGGCTGAGAATGCTACAGAAATTGAGGAAGTTGATTCCGATGAAGGAGAATTAGAGACTGCTACATAAAAAAAATTCATAAGCCAAGAAAGAATAAGGCTATGGCTATCATCCTGATGAGGAAAGAGAAAAAATTCGCACCAATATGAGATCTCTTGATGCTGACTATATTATCGAACTGAAAAAGGTTCCATACATATATTATCAAGAAAGTCAAGCATCAGATCTGAAGAAGCAATGGGGAATGGGAGGCGACATTACCTTTCGATTACCCCAAAAGGGAGAGACGGCCTTAGATTGCAAAGACGATGAACTGGTTGTCTACCCCAAAATTATCAATTGGGATCTTCGATTCCCACTAGATCCCATAATCGTTGAGTACATCGAATTTTTAAACCTGTGCCCAACTCAAGTGACACTGAATCAATGTTCACTCTTATGTCTATGATCATGACGTCTCACTTATCTAAGATTACGATGAAAATCAAGGACTTCATATCTTTGACAAAGTTGTCCAAAGGGCCAAAGCTTCCATTCGACTACCTTACCCTAAATGATGATCTAAAAATAATCGACGACATTCTAGAAGTTGATAAATTTTGGAAAGAAAAAATTTGTCTTCATCTCAAGAGCATGGGAAAATGGTAAGGAGATATCTGATGTCAATCCATTGAAGCTGAATCTCCTCTAGAGAAGCAACCGTGAGTATTATAATATCATTGTTTTTATTTTAAACAAAATAGTATAACTGTTGTTGCCCTTATTTACTATCTACTTATATAATTCTTTTAAAAATTCTGAGGCGTTACACCATTCGTTGGACAAAAGCTAAAGACATATTCAATACGCTTGTTGCTTGGGCCGAAGCAGAATGGAACAACGCTTTTCACACCGCCTTCCAAACGATCGATTTCCTCAATAGTCATCTCTTTTCCATCATACCCGGTGCTTTGCCTCACCCAATTTTGATGGAGCAATCCAATCCTCATCATTCTTGCAAACGATTAGTTCAACCCAATTGTAAGGTATTCCTCCCTATCCGTAACAGGCCAAACAATCACTTGCCTCAAACGAGAAAGGCAAAAAAGGAGAAAAAGGATAAAAAACAGCTAGTACATCTGGTTCTAGCCTTTCAACAAAACCTAAGTCCAAACATATGAAAAGAAAAAAAAATAGAAAATACGCTTTCAGTCTTCGAAGAAGAGGAAGAAGAAGAACCTTCTTAAGAAAAGAAGAAAATTTCTACGCCTTCGAAAAATAATTTTTGTAGCAGTCCTCATAAGAAGAAAAACAAAACATCAGTGATCATTGAATACAAAATGTTCGATGAGGATGAGGTCATAGCTGCTGTAAATCAACAAAGTCCTTATCATAAAAAAGAAACAACCAATAATGATGCTGCAATCGTTGTCGAAGACAATTCAAGTGATGAAAACCAAGATGACAATCATTTCGTTCCCCCAGTTTCATTAATTTCAACGAGTCACAAGAGCTTACTAGAGAAAAGGATCCTATCATCCAAGAAGTTTAAACTCGTATACACAATTTTGGGAGAATGTCTACCATCGAAGCGTCTCTAGAAATCATTTGTCCTTTTGTTCCTACTATATCTCTGGACTTCATTCCTTGTCCTATCCCAACAGTTTTTCCTCCTATTCCACCCAACCCAACTGTTCTTGCTGCACTCCAACCATTTTCCGATCTTGACGCTGCAGCAAAGTCACTTTCTCAACAGGTCGAGGCTTCCCATAGTCACTTGAAACGATTGGCCAATTATATGGTTTGTTATAAGGGATATGTTGATGCTGAGAAACAACTGAGGAAATTTTTTGGAATCACGTGATCAATCAATTCCACACCTTCAAAGTAAAGATCTGAGCTTATTCGAGGACTTCTTTTTGTCAAATGCAATTTACGAGAGCAACATCATGCTGACAAAGAAAAATTGATCGCTTCACATCAAGAGGAGCTAAACATGTTGAGGACTTGGCTGCTGGAAATCTTAAATCCCAGGGTCTTCAAGCTTCTCTTACTACAACCAAAGCAGAAAATAAAAAGTTGAATGATGAGATAGCCCCACTAAAGGCTAATTTTGAGAAGGAAAAACAAGTTGTTGTCACTGCCGGAGAAGCTGAATGTTCCCAGGACATGTTGGCAGCTATCAACGATGGTAAAGAAGAGACACATATCACCCTCCTTCGAGAGATTCATGCGATTTATCCAAAAATAAAACTTTCCAATTTTTGGAATGATATTCCTGTCGAACGACACCCTAGTGAAGCTTTCGATCCTATCCCAAGCTCATTATCAGAGGACGAACAATCATCTGAAGAAGAGTCATTTGAATGATTTTTACTATCCTTTGATTTCATATTATCTTTTTTGTGTCTCTCAGATTAGTATCATACCCATTGTACTTCATCGAATTAATCTAATTGACAAATGTCGTTGTTTATATTTCATGTTTATTATCAATGTTAACTATTCGAAGTTAAAATATAATAGATCACCTTAAATAATATTGTCTAAACATAACTCCTCAAATATTATAATGTACTTCGAAATTCCCAATACGTAACACTTCGAATACCATAGTGCATTTATCGAATGTAGCACTTCAAAAATCACAGTGCATTTTTTGAATGTAGCACTTCGAATATCATAGTGTATTTATTGAACATAACACTTCGAAAATCACAGTGTGTTTATTGAACGTATCACCTCGAATATGGTTGTTTCTTCGAAAAGTGCAATAAACACTTCATAACATTCTACTCTTGACCAACCTCAAAGATGATCAGTCTTTGATAAGTTAGCAAGATAGTTTAAATAAGCACTTGTAAACAACCATTGGCAAAAATGCATTTTATTGATAATATTGAATATGTACATAGCGCCTCATTAAAACCTTCATGAACCAACATGGTAGGAAAGAGTGCGCCATTCAATCAACAGTAACAAATTCAAAATACAATAGATCTATTCCCAATATAACTTCAAATTCTGTATATTCCACGGGTGTTGAAGTATCCTCCCTTAAATATCACAAAGGCGATAAGACCCTGGTTTTATCCTTTTAATAACCATATAAGGTCCTTCCCAATTCGGGGCCATTTTTCTGAGGTTATTCTGCTTTGTTTGAAAAAAATACTTTCCTCAACACTTTTTCACCCGCTTTAAACTCTTAACTTTTTTACCTTCGAATCGTATATGTTTCTCAAAAGAGTCTGGTAATGGATTACGTTTAAAGAGCTTGAACTCTTTTCTCCTCAATCAAATCTAAATTTTCTGTTTTAGCATCATCATTAGATCTTTCAGAATATTAAGTTATTCTAAAAGATGATATTGTCGATTACATATGGCTAACAACATCCATTCCATATGTTAAGTTTTCTCATAAGACCAAAGTACCTCTTGTAAATAGTTTGGCCATTTCCCTGCTGCCCATGTCAAATTTTTCTTCAAACCATAAAAAATAGTTCTATTTGTTACCTCGACTAGTCCATTGGCTTAGGGATGAAAAAGTGTTGAAAAACATTGTTGAATTCCTTTTGATGCGCAAAATGACGCCATTTCTTTATTATTAAACTGAGGGCCATTATTCGGAGTAATTATCTGAGGTACTCCGAAGCGAGAACAAATACTATTCACAATGAATTTGATCACATCTTTTGATTTTGTTCCAGATAGTGGTTCTGCCTCAATTTATTTTGTAAAATACTCCACTGCTACAATTATAATTTTCCTTCCTCTAGATGCCATCGACAAAGGTCCCACCAAATCAATCCCTCATTTATCGAATGGTATGGCCTCAGTTATAGACATAAGTGGAACTACCGGCTTGTGTATAGAATTGGCAAACCTTTGATAAGTATCACAACTTCGAACTAAAGTTTTTGCATCGTTCATAATTGTAGGCCAATAAAATCATGCAAGTAAAACTCGACGAGATAAAGCTTTGAACCCACAATGAGCTGACCTCTCTCCATCATGCAATTCTAACAATACCTCTTGTGATTCTTTCATGCTTAAACACCGCAACAATGACATGCTTAACACTTTTTTATATAAAATTCTATCCAAAACTATGTACCCAAAGGATTTGCCCCTCAATTTTTAGCCAATTTAGCATCATCTGGCAATGTTCCTTGGAACAAAAAATTAAGAATATATGTTCGCCAATCGTTTCGGATTACATATGGGGAGACGAATAGTTCCTCTGTACATTCACATTGATCTGAATGGGTCAAGATTGAAGGACATTCTTGTAACAAAATTCAAGAATATTCCTCCTTATAAGCAATACTTACTAAATAATCAACCACCATGTTACTTCCTTGACTAATATGCTCAACAACATGATCAAACAGTAACATTAAATTCTGAAGCTCCCGAAGATACAAAATTAAGCGATCCTTTTTTTCCTCAGAAACTCCAGATACTTGATTCACTACTAATTGAGAATCTATTTCCAAGCACACTGAAGTTGCTCTACGTATTTTTGCCAACCTCAAACCAGCCAAAGCAAATTCGTATTTAGCTTCGTTATTTGAGGTGTGAAAACCAAATTTGATGGACTGAAGCATCGTTTTTCCAGATGGAGCAATTAAATGAACTCCAGCACTGGATCCTGATACGAGACCATCCATCTGTTCGAACAACCCACCTTGAACATACTGGTGCAACATCTTCATTTTCTTCTACATCCGATCTGCTCAAATGAAATTCAACGAAAAAATCTGCCAGCGCTTGAACTTTTATTGCAGTTCGAGGTGCGAACAAAATATCATAATCTCCTAATTCTACTGACCACTTGGTCATCCTCCCTGAAATATGTGGTCGTTGCAAAATATTTTTTAAAAGGAATGAAGTTCGGACTTTGATAGTATGAGCTTGGAAATAAGAGCGCATTTTTCTAGCAGCAATCACCAATGCTAATGCTAATTTCTCAAGCTTCAAATACCTCTTTTGTGTAGTTACTAAACTTTTGCTGAAATTGTACAATGTCTTTGGAATTCCTAAACCTTAAGTCTTCATTAATCAGCACCGCACTTAGTGCAAAATCCGATATCGCAATGTACAAAATGATCTTTTTTCCACTTCGAGGTTTTAATAAAATCTCTGGTGATGATAACAAGTTCTTTATACTTGTAAACGTAACTTCATACTCTGATGTCCATTCAAATTTGTTTGGCCCTCGCAACGCTTGAAAGAAAGGAAAACAATTGTCAGAAAATCTAGAAATAAATCGGTTAAGTGGCTAACCTTCGTGTCAAAAATTGTATTTCTTTAACATATCGAGGTGAATTTATTGATGTTAGACGTTTCAATAGTTCTGGATCAACTTCTATTCCACTTTCACTGATAACATAACCCGAGAACTTCCCATATCGAACTCTGAAGGTACAATTTTCAGGATTAAGTTTCAATCTGATTGCCCTTAGATTTAAAAATGTTTCCTCTAGATGCACACCATACTTCAAGTGTTTTACCACCATATCATCAATATACAACTCCACGTTTCTTCCGATCTGGGTGGCAAAAGCTTTATTCATCAACCTTTCATAAGTAGCTCCAGTGTTTTTCAATCCAAATGACATAACCTTGTAGCAATGCAACCCCCTGTCAGTTATGAAGCTTGTACATTCTTGGTCCTTCGGATCCATCTGGATCTGATTGTATCCTGCAAAAGCATTGATGAAGGTTAATATTTTATTTCCCAAAGTGGACTCAATTAGTTGATCTATTCGAGGAACAAGAAACGGATCTTTAGGAAAGGCTCGATTTAAGTCTGTAAAATCCACACACATTCTTCACTTCCCATTCTTCTTTTTTACCACTACTGGATTCACTGGCCATAAGGGATACTGTGAATCCCTTATATGTCTGACCCTGGATAAACGATCCAGTTCGGAAACTATTGCTTCTATTTTTTCTGATGAAAATTCCCTTCTTTTTTGAATTACTGGCTTCATATTTGGCTCAACAGCTAAACTATGGCAAATTATTCGAATCGGTACTCGTGCACATCCTCCGTTTTCCAAGCAAAAACGTCCAAGTTAAAAGACAAAAATTCTAGCAGTTGTTGACGTAGAAGTTGGATCAATAAGGTCCCGATTCGAAGTACTTTTCATTCCAAAAAAATATACTCCTCTATTTTCTCACTTACTTTCAAAGACCCCGGGGTTTCCCTCGGATCGTCAACTCTTTCTTCTAAATCCGAGGTTAACCTCTCTGACTGCTATTCTTTCATCAAGTCTCCACTGCTGGACCCTTGGATCCGAAGTGCACTGACATAACACTCTCTTGCAATTTTCTGGTCGCTTGGAACGACCCCGATATGATCCCCTACCACATATTTAAAACATTAATGCACTGTCGACACAACCCCATACATTCTAGAAAGCCAAGACCTTCTAAAAATAGTGTTGTAGCTTGTGGGACACTCCACCACCATAAAAATCACTTGGACATCCTTCTTAAAAGTCTCTTTCCTAAGCTCACTTCCCCTTCGAATTCCCCAATAACCTGCGCTGTCACACTAGTAAATCTTATGATTGTATGCTCCGATTGAGAGATTCGAGGAGGATTTCGCATCTTGTCATAAGTTGTTTTGAAGAGGGTGTTCACAGAACTACCGGTGTCTATGAGAAAACGTCGAATCTCAACACCAACCACTTCTACCCTAATAACCACAACGTCTTCATTAGGCCCCGCTGCTCCCCGCAAGTCTTCATCATCAAACAAAATAAAAGGTATAGCCTTTTTACCATACAAGTGGGTAGACATTTTTCTTTAAATTTGAGTTGTCAAATTAACAACATGTCTCTTCCTCGAACTGTCAGTGGTACCAACCATTGAATCGCCTCCGAAAATAGCTAACGATTCAAAAAATTCACACAAGTCTCGCACACGCCCTTTCTTTACTGGCTCTTCAACAGGCCATCAAAATCAACCTGCCCGAATCCTTATCCAAATATTCCAAAGAGGCATCAAATTCTTCAGCCTTCGAATCTAAAATCAATAAATTCTCAGCTGGTGCAGTTGGGTTAGCCGATCGTGAAGTTGTTGCCGGAGTTTTCGACCCACTCCCTTTTGACTTTACATAAGTCAAGAACTTCCCATTTTCAATCAAGATTTGAACTTCTTCTTTCAATGCGATGCAATCATTAATATCATGCCCGATGTCCTCGTGATACCTGCAATATTTGTTATTCGCTCATTCCTTGGCCTATTTATTGGAGCTGGCTTCCTGAAATTCATTCAGCTTTTGTTCTTATCGAAAATTGCACCCACAATTTATGTCAAGTCCGCATAGTACTCTCACCTAATCCACTGATTCGGTCTTGGTCGGTTGTAATTTTAGGATGGAGCATGATTTGAATATCCACCAATTTGAGGTGACAAATTATTATTCCTCGAACATGACTGTTGATTGCCATTCAAGGGTTGCCCTTGGTTTTGACCACCTGACTAGAATTCTTTGGGACATTAATTGGTCATCCTCGGACCTGGTTGAATTTTCAACCTTGATCTGGTCTTTGACTTGAGCCATCAGTGCTCCAAAATTTAAAGCTCGCCTCTTTTTTGTTTCATTAGCTAGGTCCCCTGCCAGTAAGCTATGGCAAAAAGCTTCCATAGCCACTCCTTCACAATTGTCCAAACTTGCCCTTAGTCAGAAGGAACCCCTTTGTGTAGTCCTTTAATTTCTCTCTAGCCGCCTGTTTGTACTGGATAATCGTATCTCCATTCGCTTTTATCTCCTTACTTCCAACAATCTGCCTTCGAAAAGCAGTATAGAAATCCCTGATATTCAAAATGGATCCTCTCGGAATCCGGTTGTACCACTTTAAGAGTGTTCCTTTGAACGTTTGTGAAAAAGCACGAACCACCAAGCGGTTATCATCTTCGAAATTCATCATGTAATTCTTGAATTGTTCGATGTGATCATCTGGATCCTGCATCCAATCAAACTTTTCAACCTTAGCAGTATCAAAATTCTTCGGAAGCGTAATAGATCGAATTTCACTCGTCAACGGAGAGTTCCTCCAATCGACACCTTGCAGATACTGATCCTCAGTCACCATGACTGCATACAAATTTCGATCAGTCTCAACATATTGATTCGATGTGTTCCCTTCACACCAAGTAGATTCCCTCAAACATCGGGGAATGTTGTCCCTTTTAGATTTATGTTCCTTTATATGCTTCCTTGGCTGCTCCGTTTCTTGTTCCTCCTTCGAAGAACTCTTATACCTCTTAAATCCTAAAGCGGAGCTTTCAATATCTTCTTCACTAGAGGCAACATATTTATGTTTGTCTTTTTTCTATTTTCGAGAAGAATAACGCTCTTTTGGAGCTTCGAAGCGCACCTTCTTTTGCTCATTCCTAGTATGCCGTTCAGTGTAAGATCGATCAGATAATTTCCCGTTTCAATCTTATCATTTTCCTGCCTCACCTCGGATTTAAGCTTCGCTGAGTAAATTTCTTGTTCTCTTTGCTTGTATTTTTCACATAATGCATTTATTTTATCCAATAGTTGATTCATAGACATTTCTATATCTCACTGAGTTTGGATCAGAACAAATCCTTCTGGTTTGTTTCCATTCCTTTACAAATCTTTTCTCATCGTTTCCATCGCTGATCGAACTGATGGATTGTTTCCAGTGTTGCCATAATTCGAACGAGAAAATAAGAAGATTAATAAAATTCGACCAGAAACTAAGACGCTGGTTGTTTGTTAGGTCCCCAGTGGAGTCGCCAATTTGGTGAGTTTAATTATTATTAATTGCCTAAGTAAATTATGATACGTGCGTTTTAGTGAGAGAAAGATTTTAGAGAGAGTGTGTGTGTGAGAGCATAAATGAGTTATATCAAAAGTGTTCAACCCATTTATTAGTTCAGCCGTGGCCTTTATATAGAGGCGCTGAGACTCAGCTCAAAGCTGAAATCGGTTACATAGAGGGATAAATTACCCTTAGTCCTGAATAGAAATACATAATTAGAATTGTCTAATTAAACTTCTATTATTTACACTTTAGTCCCTGAATTTATACTTCTTTATCAGTCGTGAAATTATATTTTTCCCCACAATGCAACTTTTCGATCAATTGTATGCTCTTTTGAATGAATTATATAAAGTTTTATACATAAAATAAGAAGAAATGATTACAATGGTAATTAACTATCCTTAATGGGTCACTCATGACTCACTAAATTACTTCAATGGTTGTTTCAAATTCAAAACATCTTCAACTCTCCTTAATGAAATTAACTCTCCTTAATGAGCCATTTATGACTCATTAAATTACTTCAGTGGTCTTTTTGAATTAAAAACTCCGTCAGCTCTTTTTAACGAGTCTAACAATCTCAAACTTGAAGACTAGTTTCAACGTGTCTTCACACCTTGATCTATATAAAAAATTATTTTGGTTTTTTTCTCTTGCAAACCAACTTAAGTTGAGCACAACTTGAGTTTTTCAATGGCTACAGTCTTTGTCAGCATATCCACTGGATTCTTACTTCCTTAGATTTTTTCCACTATCAATACCTCATCTTCCAATAAAGATCTGATGAAATGATAACGAAGATCGATATGCTTGGTTCTAGAATGAAATGTTGAATTCTTTTCCAACTGAATTGCACTCTTACTATCACTACGTGGAATGTTCTTCTTCTATTTGAATTCCAACTCAGTAAACAAAACTTTTTTGGCCATAAAATCTCTTTACTGACTTCAGCCACTGCTACATACTCAGCCTATGTAGTTGATAGAGTGGAAATGTTTTGTAACTTTAATATCCAAGTAACAAATTTAGTTCCAACAGTAAATATATAACCGGTGGTGCTTTTCTGGTGATCGACTTTACATCCAAAATTTGCATCTACGTAGCCTTGTACCTTTAACTCACCATTATAAAAGTACAAACACTTTCCTGTGGTGCCTAGTAAGGACCTCAAATTCGACTTGATAGTTTCCCAATGAATTTTCGTTAGGTTTGGCATCAACCTACTCCCTACTCTTAGTGCATGAATAATATCTAGTCTCGTACAAAACATTGCATATATCAAACTTCCAATAGCTAAGGCGTAAGGAATCTTAGCCATGGATTCTTTTTCTTCTTCCGTCTGAGGGTATTGATCCTTGGATAAATGAAAGTGGCCTGCCAATGGTATACTAACTGGCTTGACATCACCCATGTTAACTCTCTTCAAAACATGATCAATGTACTCTAAGTGAGATAACTGCGAAACCTTTCTATGTTTCTCTCTTGTGATTTGCATTCCAAGGATCTTTTTTGCCGAACCCAAGTCCTTCATGTCAAATTCTTTTGACAATTGTTGCTAAAATATTCTAATATCATTTAATATTCTAATATAATATATTTGACCCTACACATATCAATAACATAGAGTAGCAAAATGATATACCTAGAATTACTTCTTTTAAAATAGCAACAGTGGTCCGCATTACACTTTTGGAAGGTCCCTTTGTGCATAAAACTGTAAAATTTCTTGTACCACTGCCTTGGAGCTTGTCTTAGACCATACAAACTTTTCTTGAGTTTGTATACCATATTTTACCCTTCTTTTAAGAAACGTTCTGGTTGATACATGTATATTTCCTCATTCAAGTCACCATGGAGAAATGTAGTCTTCACGTCTAATTGTTCAAGATAAAGGCCTTCGATGGCAACAATACTCAACATTGATCAAATATTATTAAGCTTCACAACTGGAGCAAAAATATTGATGTTATCAATTCCTTCTTCTTGCTGGAACCTTTTGACAACTAGTCGGGCTTTGTATCTCTTAGAGCCATCATGTTCATCTTTCACCCGATACACTCATTTGTTATGAAGTGCCTTCTTCCCATGGGTAACTCAGCTAGTTCCCATGCTTCATTTGATATTAGAGACTTCATCTCATATTTCATGGCAAGCCTCCATTTGCTAGCGTCACTGGTATGACAAGATTCATCATAATAATCAGGCTCCCATTCCAACGGTCAGTAACAGATAGTTCAATATCTCTTGCTGGGCACAGGGGGTCGGGAAGATCTTCTGAAAACAGGAACAACATCGGTCGGCTCTAGGTTGTCGAACTACTGCCGATCAGTCTGTCGAACTGACAATCCTTGCCAAGGGTTTAATCCGATCGACTATGTTTCTTGACGATCTGGGACCCCCTTGACATCTGCAAATACTGACCCGTACAGCTTTGAGTCATTTGGTCCATTTTTATGCTTGTCCTTGTATATCATTGTTTCATTGAAGATCACGTCTCAGTTTTGTATCATCTTCTTATTTTCCCCATCCCAAACACGACAACCGAACTCATCTTTACCATAGTCGATCAAGAAACATTCGATTTGAGATCAAGTTTGTTCTTGCCTTCACTATATGAGTGGCTATAAAAAGGAATCCTTAACTGTTGGGGATCTTACACAGAAGATCCTGTAATCAAATTAGAGATAGATAAATAATAACAATATATATTGGGAAACACAATAAACCAACAGTAAGATCAAACACAATATAAACAAACAGTAAGATCAAACACGATATAAACCAACATTAAGATCAAACACACAAATCGTTAACAAAGTTCAACAAATTGTGCCTATGTCTCCGGACCTGCTGTAGATCGATTTTGTTAGAAAGGACTGTATGACTCTCTTTTTTCGATACATTCACAAACCTAGCTATTGGCTTTATAAAGTTTAATACATAGGAGAAGAAGAAACGAGTCCGGTGGTAATTAACTCTCCTTAATGAACTATTTATGACTCACTAAATTACTTCAATGATCGTTTCGAATTTAAAACATCTTCAATTTTCTTTAGTAAAATTAACTCTCTTTAATGAACCATTTAAAATTCACTAAATTATTTCGCTTATTTTTTCGAATAAAAAACTTCGTCTGACTCTCTATAGCGAGTCTAACATAAACTAGTTTGCATCATGTTTGGATATATCTACTTCCACGCGGAACGATTCAAAACAATTGATACCAAAAGTTATAGATCTTTCTTCATTATATAAATTTAGAAATTGCGTTATCTATAGCCATCTATATGACTATGATTTTAGTTGCAAGAGACACAAAATTGGGTTCTAGAGTATATTAGAGAAAAAGAGCTATATTATTTTATGTTACTTTTTTATTATCTCTATTGTTTATAAACATACATTAACTTGATTATGGGTATATCAATTGTAGATACTTAATGTACTATCATGCCTATTAACTTAACCTAACAATCTATTCTTACTAAAATCTGATAGTCTAGTATATATCGAGGATAATAGCTATATAAGACTTATAAAACCCGATATATAATAATGCCAGATTAATGGATCTTCCCTAACAAATCTACATCAATTAACTAATATCTAGGATATAATTCATTACCCATTATTCCAATTTACTGACTCTTGTTAATTATAGTTAATTATTTGTATAGGTATAGCAAGTTAGATACTACTAGTAATTTAAATTTAGAAGCATTCAAATTAGAACTTTCTTTAACCCAAAATCAACTGCCATAGTTATTTCATTGTCAGTACCTTTTGTTTTTACGTTAAAAAGGCTCGAATAAAGCTAAAAGATAAAAAAAAAACTCAGTAATAGTAATATTTCATTACACAAGATGAGAGATGTTAAACAAAAACAGCTGAAATTATTAAAAGAGAACACATAAAGAGTTCACATCCATATTTATTTAATAATGATGATGGTTATACATATAATTCTCCATGGACTTCAGACTTCCCTCCATTAACTTCACTTCACGCTGCAAAAAAAGCAACAGCCTATTTAGTAATTGCTCTTGTTGATGAAATATATTTTTCATGTTTTAGAAAAAATATACAGATTCATTAATGTTACTATATTGGTGTATGAAGTACACTTACCTAGCGCAATCAGTGCTGGTGCTGATCTTGTAAGGAATGCTAACACCACACTTTCCAGGCAGACCAGAAGCATTATCCGGGTTGATACCAGAAATAGTTGTGGATGCCGATTTCAGACACTGGCACGCTTGTTGTCGGTCGGGTGTGGACTGAGCCATATCATTAAGAGTACTCACACCATTACAGCAAACGGTTGATGGTTCACCGCCAGTTTGTAGGTAAGAGATGCATGGACCAAGATAGGAAATGACTTGGCCACATGAAATGTCTGCGTTAGCCGTAATAAAGGGTGTGGTAGCCACCATAATGAAGAGGAGGAGAAGTGAAATGGTCTTAGAAGGAGACATATTTTGTAAATGGATTAGTGTTTTAGAGTAAGAGGATATTGTGAGCAATGAGGATAGTGTGTGTTGGTTTATATACAGGCTGAGTGCTGGTTGGTTGTTGTGTTTCATTTATTGGATTTGATGTTTATTATTGTGTTGATGTATTATTTGTTATCTCGATGCACAAACAGCCAGTCTTGTTGGTACGAAATTCGAATTTAAATGAACTATAAGCATCCAACGGAGAACAAATATCTGCCCGAAAACGACTGGGTAACGCACGAGCATTTATGGTAATGCCAAGTGTCGAGGTTATATAGGATTTGCAATAAATGAAGCAGCATAAACAGAAGAAGGGAGACGCATTGGTATTCAAAACATTTACATAGTGTGTATAAAAGTTGGACGGGGCTGTGTGTTTTTTTATTTAATTTTAGTTCGTTTTCTTAACAAAACCATGGCTTACAAATCCCTCAACCACCTACGATTAATGGGTCAAGCAATCTAATTTAATGGGTATTGAGTCAATGTTTCGAGTATCAAACCCAAACTTGAACGGCTGCTACCACCCGGATATCTTACTGAAAAAGTTTTAAAAAATGGACTTACCATGAATGCTAAAGACTTACCGTAAATAAAGACTTACAAACGGTTCCGTATCGTGACAAAGGAATTGGGAGGGATGAAGATATAAATAAAAGAAAAGTAAAAATATGGTTTTAGCATAGATAAAATAATTGTTTTCTATATGTAATAAGGATTTTGGTGTAAAATGTAAATACAAAAGATTAAATGTGTAATTTGTACGAGATATATGTTTGTATCAAGTAGCAAAAATGGGAGGTAGTATTATAAACAAAATATGTTACATGTATATTTTTTTTTGGAGATTGACTTGTTAGATTTTTTTTTTCACTTTTTGACTATTTTCTCTATCTAAAATTCTAGACCAACATTTTCTCTTTTGAAACTCACTTAAGCAAAGTATGGCTTTCCTTAAATCTTTTTTTCTCCTTCCAAAATACTTAAATGTATTGGGGAGAAAAACCTAAAATGACGAAGACCTACTATACAGTGAGCGGTCAAATGAAAGATTATATTGCAAATTTATAAATCCGCAACAACCGATAACCAAATAGTGTCATTCATGGATACATACTCAGGTTACAACCCAATCCACATGCACGAGGATGATAAAAACACACTACCTGCATGACCGAAGGAAAACTTCATTGCTACAAATGCACGCCATTCAGCTTGATAAACACATGGTCTACTTACCAGCCTCTGGTGAACAAAACATCTGCGAATGAATTGGGCATAAACCCGCAGCTCTATTTTGATGATATGATAGTAACAAGAAAGGAAGATGAGGATCATATCGCAGATTTGGCCTAAAAATTCAACAATCTCACTAAGGTTAATCTAAAACTAAACCTAAGGAAATGGACTTTTGACATTTGATCAAGAAAATTTCTAAATTATATGTTCCGAGATAGAAGAATTGAAGTGGACCCCCAATCCAGCTGGAAAACCTACCAACAATGGCTCATCATTGAACCATTAAAGAAGTTCAAATCTTAACTAGACGACTAACGGCTCTCATTCATTTTATTTTAAGATCTTTGAACAAGTTCCAATGTATTTTTTTTATACTTCTAGGGGCAGTAAATTTTTAGTTGACACTCGCTTGTGAAGAAGCATTCCACAACATCAAGAAGTTTTTTGCATCTATGGATATTTTAACCATGCCAAAATCATGAGAATCCCTTTACCTCTATCTTATAATATTATATTACGTCGTAAGTGTTGTGCTTATAAGGAAAGATTGACTGAGTTGAAACCTATTTATTATGTTAGTAACTATTTCTAAGTGTAGAAACTTGGTATTTATAACTGAAAAAGCTTTCTTTGGTGCTTGTTGTGGTAGCTAGAAAACTAGACCCTATTTTAAAGCTCATACCATTATCTTTCTCACATCATTCCCTTTGAGAAGCGTAATGCAAGCTGGGTATATTAGGGAGATCGATAAAACACTATACCGAGATCGTAGATTATGATACATAGTACGAGGTAAGAACAACAATAAAGGAACACACTTTGGTAACTTTGCTTATAAAATTCCAACTAGCGCTTCTAGTACCATCCAAGGAACAAAAATAAACTACATGGAAAGTATGCACCGATGAAGGCAGAAAAAAACAGGGCTCCGACGTGGGGTTAAGTTCAGCTCACCTACAAGTGAAATTTTAACCTAAGATATAAGTTTGGTTTCCTGCCTCAAACAACAAAGCTGAATATAATACGATATTATAGGAATTCGGTTGGAAAACATATGTGGAGCTAGGCCCGTCCAAATTTTCAATGTTTACAATTAGTTATCAATCAAGTGTTGGGCCAGGTTGATTGCAAGAAAGGAAACATAATTTAGTACCTCAAAAAGCTTTAAACAAAAAATATTCTTTGATTAAGTAAATCTTGAGTAGGTATCTTGGATAATGAATGTCAAAACATATGCCTTAGTGTCTTTGACTTTCATAAATATTGGAGAATGAGTCATCTTCCAAGAAAACTCATCTATAACTTCCTAAGAAATCTTATTACAACCATCTTCAAATATGAAGTCATTATAATTGAAGGGAAGAGGAAGAAAAATATTGGAGAACTCCAATCTTAAATTACTTAGCCAAATATACTATGTCATAAAAACACGTTTGAAGCTAAAAAGATCAAGATAAAAGTCATCAAGTTCATCCTCATTTCAGGAACACTTCACAGAAGAGGGTTAAAAATCCTATATTGCGATGCCTTAGCCCAGATGATACAAATTTTATCGTTAAATAATTGCATGCAAAGGAAGACAACACACACTTTGACTACAAAGTTATACACAAACGAATTCTGCAACATGGATACTATTGGTTAACACTTGTGGCGGATGCCAAAAAGAAAGTGAAACACTGCGATGCTTGCCGGAAATATTCTAAATCTGTTAAAACCCCTATAAATATTTTAGAAACCATATCCGCCACCTTCCCATTTGACCTGTGGTGAATAGATATTGTGGTACCTTTTCCCCAGCATAATGCGTAATGATATGTTTAATCGTGGTGGTTGAAGATTTTTTGAAGTGAGCATATGTTCAACCGTTGAATGGTATCACTGCCAAAGAAGTCATACACTTGATGGATTTCCACGTATGATGTCGTTACGTCATACTAAGAGTACTCACATGTAAAAATGACACACAATTCCAAAACGAAAACTTAATTCAATACTACCAAAAGAAAGGTATCAAACAAATATTATCCTCTCATTTGCATCCAAATGCTAATGACCATGTGAAGGTTCAACCATAACAATAAATAAAGGGATCTCAATGAAACTTGTTGGGGTCGTTGGTAACTAGTCAGACGTTGTACCAAACATACTTTGGTATAATAGATCAACTTCAAGAACAGCCCCAAACAAAATTTCTTTCTCCTTGTGTACGACATATAATGAGTCGTTCAAGCTAAAAGAAATTGTACCATCCCATCGAATCTTAAAATAAATTAACGAAGAAATTAATAATGCTAAACGGTCAAAAGTAGATACAAATGGTAGAAAAATGAAAACAAATTCACCTACGCTCTTAAAGTATTGAGAATATTATTCATATACTATGGATAAGTGCCTCAACAAGTTTGAAAAAATTGAAAAGGACCATACACCATGGAGTACAAAATTAAACAAGGCACATATCGGCTACTAGATAAAGACGGAAATTAGCTTCAACGCTATTGGAATATATAACATTTAAATTATACCACATTTTATAAATCTTAATTTACTATGCTCTTTTTTTGTTGAAAATACGTTTTGGGCGTACTTTTTCCTTGCTCAGTTGCACGAGTAATGTTTTAACGAGGCACTATTCTAATACGATGTTCCTACTTTATTATCTATCATATTACTTTGTCTATAATTATTGCTTTCATCATTCAACTATAAGTGCTAACATTTGAATAAATAAATATGACAAATTGCAGACATCATTGTTCCATTAATTCGTTATGGTCGACCATTACGACATTTACTCGTCCAAGGATATCATTGAGATCTCTCAACACCCAACCTTTAACAAGGATAATTGTTTTTTAGAATAAGACTAAATATCTGAGCAATTGCCTTTGGCGACAAATTTTATTTATCCACGTATAAGACTAATACCCCTCACATCCATATTTGGCAGATACATATATTAATTAAGGTATAAGACTGAGATCTCACAACATCGAATAATAAAGATAAGACTACGAAGATAATATAGTCCACAACACTGGCCTGCTACAATATGAGTAAATATTACGACATTACATAATGCATCATAAAAAAAGGTAGAACGGGACCATACATAAGGTCTTGCACCAATTAGCTTGAGGTGATGATTAAACGTAAAGAGGAAGTCATGAATCCCATCCTCAATGCCGAAGGGGACCATGTGGTCTTTCTTATCTGAAAATAAAAATACTAATTAGGTACTGTAAATATAATCCAACAAGGGCTTATGCGCCCTGGCGTGGGTCTCTGCCTTTGAAGTGATCCTTTCAGTAGAACAACAAAACCCTCTCTCATTGGAAGTAAACATTCGACATGAACACAATAACATAAATATCTCAAAGAGTATATATTCGAATTTCATAAAAAAGCAAAAAAAAACGTAAGGAGCATCAAATAAAATCATGCATAAATATAAGCAAAAAACCCGAAGCAAATTAAATTTCCATACTCATGGAATTAAATCTATAGAAAATAAAAGAACATATCAAATTTCCCGCAATAAGAACTTGGTCCACCAGATTCAAAATAAAATTTTAAAATATAAAATGAGAACGATATCATTTTTTTTACCAACAATTTCTTCTTCTTGTTTTTCAACATGGAAAAGATCCAAAAAATTTACACCATTTCTCTCACCAGCCTAACCAATACCAACTATCGGTCCTTCAGTGTTTTGAGGAATGAATGTGGAAGGATGTAGCTCCACATGTATCTTGGCCCAATCTGACTCTAAGTCAATATCGGGATAAATTCTGTGTAGGTCTTTGAGAAAAAAACTTTCAAATCTACGCATGAAAATGTTATTTTGAATCAATCACGTGACAAGAAATTAAGCAAAAATTCCAGCAACTCAACTTTTCTAGAAGCGAGCTTGGATTTTCCTAGCACTCAACTCAACTTTCATGTTTTGGATGACAGACTCAATTTTTTTTTCAATAATTTCGTTTTCAGCATTAAGCCCCACTAAACTACTCAAAAAATCCATTAGATTTGTGATTCGGCCCGCCTGCTCTGCCATTAATAATTTTTTCAGATACCTTTAATTTTGCCTAAAATTGTTCTAGTTGGACACTTACACTCTCAAAAGTTCTAACAACCGGCCCTTTCAAAAACTTATGGGTCACCCACTCTTTCTTAAGCTCTAGCTTAACTTGCTTGTCTAATGCCTCTTCGGCCTCATGCTCTAATTTAGTCTTAATCTCAACATTAATAATATCACATACTATTTTCTATAACTTTTTACTTGCCTTTCTCTGCAGCTTATCCTTCCCTCGTGAATCTCTTTCATATGTTAGATGCAATTTTATAGAGTAATAATTCTAAGGTTTGAACCAAAAAAATATACTCAACATACCCGCACGAAAGCATTTAGCACCATCTATTTCTATGACATAATCAATAACAAAAAGAACCCATGACGAAAACATATTTATAATAGAGAAATAAAAATAGAATTTACATGAATACCAAATTTCAATTGCCTTCTGGTCACATCCACGACCAAAAAATTGTTTGGAACCTTTCTACGTGTACCATCTCATATGCACGGATCTTGTTAAAGGTCTCAAGACATGAGTTGTCTCTTCTTTTAGAGATTCATCCAAATCGATAACCTCGCACTCTTTCGTTTTTCCTTCTGCCACCAAAGACCTTGGTTTCCTCATTCAGATTTTTCATTTCCTGAGTCTACAACACCTCGGATGCTCTAAATATATGAAGGTGAATAACAACTTATTTATTTACGTATACATTTGTAACCTTAGTAAAATTAATTAGATTCCAATCAAGGCGTTATTTTCTTTAATAAATGGAATGACAACTTATTTGTTTTAATATTTTTAAAAATGCATAGCTTAAACATAAGTATATGTTAAAAAAACGAGAAGTCACACTATAGATAATTTATATTTTTCTTCCAATAAAGTCTTACATTGGATTTAATATTGAGTTTCTGTTTTTCTTTCAATGATTTTTGTAGACTTAGATTCAGAGGTTAATTGAATCAGATACAATAACTATAAGAGAAAGCATAAGGCAACATTGAGGGACAAATCTATGATTAGTTTTTTTGAATATGGTTGATTGATTTGTTTGACTTATTTCAATTGTTTAAATTTGTTTAATTAATTTGTTTGAATTTGCATAATTAATTTGTTAGATTTGTTCAATCGATATGTTTGAAGTTATTTGTTTGGAATTGTTTATTTGAATTGGTTGAATTAAATTGTTTGAATTTGTTCAATTAAACTTGCTATTTATTTATTTATTTAATTTTGTTTGAATTATTTAAATTTGTGACATAAAAATTGGTTGGAACCTCCCTACGCGTAGCTGCACACAAAAAAATCATTAAGTAGCTCATCCAGACGAGGTTTGGTAATATCTTAAGACAAAAACTTCCTCTTCCTCTGATGGATCATCCACATCGATGACCTCACCCTCGGCCACCACATGCCCCTTTTTGGTTTCCTCGTTCTAATTTTTTCATGGCTTAAACCTACAACGCTTTGGAAGAAGAAGCATTCAATATCCAAAATCAGCCACAACATCTTCTACATACACGAAGGTATCAACCAAAGTAGTTACCTCATAAGCTTCTTGTTACTTGAAGTTTGTGCCTTCGGTCGTAGCAGAGGTACCTCAATCTATACATCGTATTTTTATTTTAATGTATTATGTAGTTCATATGAGTCACCCTTATCAATCTGTTAAGATCATATTCGGGGCCTTTAGCCAGTTTTGGGGCCATTACATTACTCTCCAATGATGAAACCCTTCATCTTCTTAACAACATCTGCCTTCAAAAGAGGAGACCATGTCACCTTGACGACGAGACGAGAGTGTGGTAGCATCCATCTCATGGCTTCAGCCTCAGATATCTAGACCCATATTTTGGTAGGTTTGGTATCCCATATTGTATTTAACATTGCGTGGCAAAAACATCAACAACCTCCTCTTCGGATTGCTTTCCATCATGTACATTCATTTCATTAACGATTACCTATTTTTGTCTCCGTCCAAGTTCGGTGGCCCTGTAATTTTTATTCACCCTAGATTCATTTCCAGTCTTGGCTGAATCATTAAAGTTGTCACCTGGAATATCGCTCATTTCCATGTTTGAATGTTCCTAACCATGGCCTTGCAGGATCCTCTCTATTCACTTATTTTTCCCTTCACCAACTCAGACCATTCTTACACCATTTCACCACTTCGAAAAATATCCTTTTGGGAGGTGAACGCCTCGTTTTCTCAACAATAAAAGGGTTTACTTTTGCCTTTGTAACAGCAGACGTTGTTTCCTTCATCATTTGTTTCTTATGAGAAACCTCTACTTCAATCTATCACTCTTCAAAAAATGGAAAGTTACCCAAATAACCCTGATAAGACCACAACCTAAAAATAGAAATCATCTTCGGCACCAACAACTTCTTGTAACTTCTATTAACCTAATCCTTTTAATTATTGCTAATTTCAAACTCTTTGTATTCCACCTCTGGAATTCTAAGAGAAAATATAATTATGATGGCCACCAAATATCCACAACAATAAGAATTATAATTTAAAACATTATATTTACCTTTTGGCATCCACGTACGGCAACACATCATCTTATCAATGCTAGGCGCCTCTCAACAACCTGACGTGTACACAAAATGCATCCTTTCATATCTTGGTGCAACCTAGGATATCTCTTATCTCTATGGTAAATGACTATGTATGAAAGTAAAAGTAAGGTTTTTTTTTTCTGTTATCTTATTTGTGACCAATAAGTCTTGCAGTTCGAAATGCCAAAATCGATATTGTTCCAAAACTGTGTTACCCATATGCACTCTTCACATGTTTGAAACTATATACCTTTGACATAATTGAGTTTCCTCAAAGAACCCTAACAACTCTACACTTAAAGGAAATTGAAGCTCGTTTTTGTTAACATCAAAAGGGGAACTTCTTACCTCGGGAAACCACACTTTACTTTTTAGAAGTGTACTAATCTGAAAATTTAGTGTTTAAGATTTACGATGATGAAGTTCCTAAACCTACCACCTTGTTTGTACCATTTAGAATATGGAGCTCAACATTGTAAAGCCCGTCCAATTATACTTCTTTCTGTCTGAGGACCATAACCGGATAAATTGATAATTTACTATATTCTATGATTTATTAGTTGAGGCTTAAGTGTTGAGATTTGTATCATCTTCATCGTTGTGCCTAAATTCAACCGGTTACCACACTTGAGCCTATAACGTATTTTCACCCATATGACCAATTTAGTTAATTAAATAATTAATTCGATTACTTGTAATTTGA
Organism: Limnanthes douglasii subsp. nivea; assembly: GCA_036936605.1. Classification (NCBI taxonomy): domain Eukaryota; kingdom Viridiplantae; phylum Streptophyta; class Magnoliopsida; order Brassicales; family Limnanthaceae; genus Limnanthes; species Limnanthes douglasii. The sequence goes on along the minus strand of JAUPFV010000001.1, from coordinate 58,600,127 downwards.
ATTTTCTTAATATAATGACCAAATATGTTTATTTAGTATGCGAATTATTATCGGTTTATAAATATATTAAATAATATATTCGAACTCGCTCGAACAAGAGTAATATTTGGTTTATCTCTTTCAAAGGTTGGCTTACTTAACGTACGACTCGTTGATCTTATTACTTCTGAACCAATGTTTTGTTTACATGGAAATCTATTTCGGTTATAACTCCACCCTAATCGACCACCAAACTCATGTAATTAAGTGAAAACATAACTCTGTTATTAGTAAGAAAATTATAGCATGTTGAGTTGGATTATACTCAAACATTGACAAAAGGGTGGATCAGCACCTCTATCTTGTTATTTTTATTTCACTTTTTAGGTAAGTCTCATGCTCCTAAGGTAGACGGAACCTCATTTGTTTGGAGGTGATATGAAGTATCCCAAAACATGTAACATTATTCAAGAATTTTAAAGTTTAAAATGACTATTTTAATCTACGGTTACCGCCTTATGTTCGTCAATACTAAATTGCTAATGATAATGAAACGATTAGTTGGATCCAGTATGTCAGTCTAAAAAATCCTATTGAGTTATTGGGTCTAATAAGTTATATTTAATTTTTGAATTCATAGTTTTTGTAATGATATATGTCCATCGATTAGTATTATCATACTCAAAACCTCATCTCAACTTTTATAAATAAATGATTAATTCTATTTTGTGAGGGATACATATTATTATTCTCGAACACTATCTTTATTATTTTTTACTCATATTATTTTGTGTTTTGATTCAAGATCTAATTTATGGTCTAATAGGTATGGATCTGTCTTGTCAATATTGATTTCAAGAAATTATGTAAAATATTTTAATTTGAATAACGATAATATGCTTGTGTTATAGAAAACTTTGAATCTTCATGTTTATTTTCCTTATTGAGTTTACTTATATTTCAAATGGTTTTTTATGTCTTCAAGTGTCTACTTTCTATTAATTTATCTTTCCCAGTTTCTTTATGCTTGACTATTGTATTCTAGAGATTTATTTTATTTGATTTTAGCGGTGAAGTACTTGTGCATTGAAACTTTTTCCATGTTGCTACCATGTTTTGAAGTTTATCTTCGAATAGTTTTATTTTTTTATCTTTTGTTTCCAAATGATCGTGAAATTATATTTCTCCCCACAACTCAATTCCTCAATAAATTTAATGCTCTTTTGAATGACTTATATAGAGTTTAATACATAAAAGAAGAAGAAAGGATTACAATGGTAATTAACTCTCTTTAATGAGACATTCATGACTCACTAAATTACTTCAATGGTCGTTTTCTTAACAAAACCATGGCTTACAAATCTCTCAACTACCTACAATTAATGGGTCACGCAATCTAATTTAATGGATATTTAGTCAATGGTTCGAGAACTTCGAGTATCAAACCCAAACTCGAACGGCTGCTACCACCCGAATATCTTAATGAAAATGGTAAATAAAATAGAGACTTACCATGAATGCTGAAGACTTACCGTAAATGAAGACTTACAAACGGTTCATATCGTGACAAAGGAATTGGGAGGGATGAAGATATAAATAAAAGAAAAGTAAAAATATGGTTTTACCATAGGTAAAATAATTGTAATTGTTTCCTATATGTAATAGAGGATTTTGATGTAAATGTAAATACAAAAGATTAAATTTGTAATTTGTACGAGATATGTTTGTACCAAGTAGCAAAATGGGAGGGAGGTAGTATTATAAATCAAATATGTTATATGTATATTTTTTTTGGAAATGGACTTGTTAGACTTTTTATTTACTTTTGACTATTTTTTCTATCTAAAATTTTAGAAAAATATTTTCTCTTTCGAAACTCACGTAAGCAAAGTGTAGCTCTTTTTAAAAATTTTTTTCTCCCTCCAAAATACTTAAACGTATCATGGAGAAAAAACCTAAAATGATGAAGACCTACTATACAGTGAGCGGTCAAATGAAAGATTATATTGCAAATTTATAAATCCGCATAAAGGGACAAAGAAAAAGAGGATAAAATGAATAGTGCAATGCATGAATATCAACACGCAACAAATAGACGTAATCGTTTTTTATAAATACAAAAAAAGTGTGGTTAGATCATAACAAGAATTCTCAGACAAAAATGGCAAACGCCGACATCATAAAAATAAGACGAGGATTCACACCCCATAATCTCAACAAAGAAAAAAAAACGAGAGGATGACTCTTTTTTGGAACAATTTGTCCATGAGAACGAGAGAAGATACAAAAATGATCATGCAACTTATAGCATGCCTCCTCCACCGACCAATCCATATCGATAACAGTACAAACATGCATCATCTCTTTTTTATCCGGCTTCCCCAGGTGTCTATCCAGCAAGATTTTACAATCATCATGCTCCGCGACTCAAACAGTAATGCATATGATTGTCTAATCATAAAAACAACCACATCACCCGGTACTTCCCCGACCTACCCTTTTATGTTGTTCGTCTATCACCATATTCCGGCTACAAAATATATTGACCACTTTTATGAACCTCCACTACAACCGATAACCAAATAGTGTCCTTCATGGATACATACTCAGGTTACAACCCGATCCACATGCACGGGGATGATAAAAACACACTGCCTTCATGACCGAGAGAAAACTTCATTGCTACAAATTCACGACATTCTGCTTAAAGAACACATGGTCTACTTACCAGCCTTTGGTGAACAAAATATCTGCGAATGAATTGGGCATAAACCCGCAGCCCTACTTTGATGATATGATAGTAACAAGAAATGAAGATGAGGATCACATCACAGATTTGGCCCAAACATTCAACAATCTCACAAAGGTTAATCTAAAACTAAACCTATAGAAATGAACTTTTGACATCAAATCAAGAAAAATTCTAAATTATATGTTCCGATAGAGAGGAATTGAAGTAGACCCCCAATCTAGCTGGAAAAACCTACCAACAATGGCTCATCATCGAACCATTAAAGAAGTTCAAATATTAAGTAGACGACTGGCGACTCTCATTCATTTCATTTCAAGATCTTCGAACAAGTTACAATGTATTTTCTTGATACTTCTAGGGGCAGCAAATGTTTTAGTGGACACAGGCTTGCGAAGAAGAATCTGCAACATTAAGAAGTTCTTTGCATCTTTGGATATTTTAACCATGCCAAAACCATGAGAATCCCATTACCTATATCTCACAATATTATATTACGTCGTAAGTGTTGTGCTTATAAGAAAACATGGACTGAGTTGAAACCTATTTATTATGTTAGTAAGTATTTGATAAGTGTAGAAACTTGGTATTTATAACTAAAAAATCTTTCTTTGGTGTTGGTTGGGGTAGCTAGAAAAACTAGACTAAATTTTCAAGCTCATACCATTATCTTTCTCACATCATTCCCTTTGAGAAGCGTAATGCAAGCGGGTTATATTAAGGAGATCGATAAAACAGTATACCGAGCTCGGAGATTATGATACATAGTATGAGGTAAGAACAAAAATAAAGGAACACACTTTGGTAACTTTTCTTATAAAATTCCAATCAGCGCGTCTAGTACCATCAAAGTAACAAAAATAATCTACATGGAAAGTATGCACCGATGAGGGCAGAAAAAAACAGGGCTCCGATGTGGGGGTTAAGCTCACCTCACTACAAGTGAAATTTTAACCTAAAATATAAGTTTGGTTTCCTGCCTCAAACAAATTAGCTGAATATAATACGATATTATAGGAATTTGGTTGGAAAACATATGTGGAGCTAAGCTCGTCCAAATTTTCAATGTTTCACAATTAGTTATCAATCAAGTGTTGGGCCAGGCTGATGGCAATATAGTAAACATAATTTAGTACCTCAAAAAACTCTAAACAAATAACATTCTTTGCTTAAGTAAATCTTGAGTATGTACCTTGGATAGTGAATGTCAAAACATATGCCTTGGTGTCTTCTACTTTCATAAATATTGGAGAATGAGTCATCTTCCAAGACAACTCATCTATAACTTCGTAAGAAATCTTATTACAACCATTTTCAAATACGAAGTCATTATAATTGAAGGTAAGAGGGAGACAAATATTGGAGAACTCCAATCTTAAATTACTTAGCCAAATGTACTATGTCATAAAACAGGTTTGAAGCTAAAAAATCAAGATAAAAGTCATCAACTTCATCCTCATTTCGGGAACACTTCACAGAAGAGGGTTAAAAATCCTATATTGCGATGTCTTAGCCCAGATGATACAAATTTTATCATTAAAGAATTGCATGCAAAGGAAGACAACACACACTTCGACTACAAAGTTTTACACAAACAAATTCTACAACATGGCTACCATTGGTTAACACTTGTGGCGGATGCTAAAAAGAAAGTGAAACACTAAGATGCTTGCCGAAAATATTCTAAATATGTTAAAACCCCCATAAATATTTTAGAAATTATATCCACCACCTTCCCATTTGACATGTGGGGAATAGATATTCTGGGATCTTTTCCCAAGCATCATGCGTAATATTATGTTTAATCGTGGTGGTTGAAGATTTTTTGAATTGAGCATATGTTAAACCGTTGAATGGTATCACTGCTAAAGAAGTCATACACTTGATGGATTTCCACATATGATGTCGTTAAGTCATACTAAGAGTACTCACATGTAAAAATGACACACAATTCCAAAGCGACAACTTAACCCAATACTACCAAAAGAAAAATATCAAACAAATATTATCCTCTCATTTGCATCCAAATGCTAATGACCATGTAAAGGTTCAACCATAACAATAAATAAAGATATCTCAATGAAACTTGTTGAGGCCGTTGGTAACTGATCAGATCTTGTACCAAACATACTTTGGTATAATAGATCAACTCCAAGAACAGCCCCAAACAAAAGTTCTTTCTCCTTGGTGTATGACATATAAAGAGTCGTTCAAGCTAAAAGAAATTGTACCATCCCATCGAATCTTAAAATAAATTAACGAAGAAATTAATAAAGCTAAACGGTCAGAAGTAGATACAATGGTATAAAAATGAAAAAAAAAATTCACATACGCTCTTAAAGTATTGAGAATATTATTCATACACTATGGATAAGTGCATCAACAAGTTTGAAAAAATTGAAAAGGACTATACACCATGGAGTACAAAATTAAACAAGGAACATATCGGCTACTAGATAAAGACGGAAATTAGCTTCAACGCTTTAGGAATATGGAACATTTAAATTATACCACACTTTATAACTTTTAATTTACTATACTATTTTTTGTTGAAAATACGTTTTGGGTGTACTATTTCCTTGCTCAATTGCACGAGTAATGTTTTAATGAGGCACTATTATAATAAAATGTTCCTACTTTATTATCTATCATATTACTTTTTCTATAATTATTTCTTTCATCATTCAACTATAAGTGCTAACATTCGAATAAATAACAATGAAAAATTGCAGACATCATTTTCCCATTAATTCATTATGGTCGACCATTACGACATTTACTCATTCATGGATAACATTGAGATCTCTCAACACCCAACCTCTAACAATGATAATTTTTTTTTAGAATAAGACTGAAATATTTGAGCAATTTCCTTTGGCAACAAATTTTATTTATCTACGTATAAGACTGATACCTCTCACATCTATATTTGGTAGATACATATATTAATTAAGGTCTAAGACTGAGATCTCACAACATCGAAGAATAAAGATAAGACTACAAAGATAATATAGTCTACAACACTGACCTGATGCAGTATGAGTAAATCTTACGACATCACATGATGCATCATAAAAAAAAAGGTAAGACAAAACCATACATAAGGTCTTGCACCAATTATCTTGAGGTGATGATGAAACGTAAAGAGGAAGTCATGATTCCCCTCCTCAATACCGAAGGGGACCATGTGGTCTTTCTTATCTGAAAATAAAAATACTACATGTGTACTGTACATATAATCCAACAAGGGCTTATGCACCCCAGCGTGGGTCTCTGCCTTTGAAGTTGATCCTTTCATTAGACCAACAAAACCCCCTCTCGTTGGAAGGAAACATTCGATATGAACACAATAACATAAATATCTCAAAGAGTATGCATTCTACTTTCATAAACAACCAAACAATTTAAGGAACATCAAATAAAATCATGCATAAATATAAGCAAAACCGAAGAAAATTAAATTTCCTTACTCGTGGAATTAATTCAATAAAAAATAAAGGAACATATCAAATTTCCCGCAATAAGAACTTGGTCCACCAGATTCAAAAGAAAATTTAAAAATATAAAATGAGAATGGTATCATTTTTTTTATCAACAATTTCTTCTTCTTCTTTTTCAACATGGAAAAGATCCAAAAAATTATCACTATTTCTCTCACCAACCTAACCAGTACCAACTATTGCTCCTTCGGTGTTTTGAGGAACGAATGTGGAAGGATGTAGCTCCACATGTATCTTGGCCCAATCTGACTCTAAGTCAATATCGGGATAACTTCTGTGAAGGCCATTGGGCAAAAAACTTTCAACTTTAAGCATGAAAGTGTCATTTTGAATCAATCATGTAACAAGAAATTAAGCAAAAAATTCAGCCAACTCAACTATTCTAAAAGCAAGCTTGGATTTTCCTAGCAGTCAACTCAACTTTCAAGCTTTGGCTGATAGGCTCAACTTTTTTCCATAGTTTTGTCAGCATTAAGCCCCACTAAAATACTCTCAAACTCCATTAGATTTGTGAATTGCACTCTGACTATCACTACGTAGAACGTTCTTCTTCTATTTGAATTCCAAAAATCAGTTAACAAACATTTTTTGGCCATATCATCTCTTTACTGGCTTCAGCCACTGCTACATACTCAGCCTATGTAGTTGATAGAGTGACAATTTATGTAACTTTAATATCCAACTAACAAATGTAGTTCCAACAGTAAATATATAACCGGTGGTGCTTTTCCGGTGATCGACTTCACCTCCAAAATCTGCATATATGTAGCCTAGTACCTTTAACTCACCATTACAAAATTACAAACACTTTCTTGTGGTGCCTAGTAGGTACCTCAAATTCCACTTGACAGTTTCCCAATACGTTTTCCTTGGAGTTGACATAAACCCACTCTCAACTCTTAATGCATGACTAATATTTAGTCTCGTACATAACATTGCATACATGAAACTCCCAATAGCTGAGGCGTAAGGAACCTTAGCCATGAATTCTTTCTTTCTTCCTTCTGAGGGGATTAATCCTTGGATAAATGAAAGTGACCTGTCAATGGTGTACTAACTGGCTTGGCATCATCCATCTTAGCTCTCTTCAAAACACGATCAATGTACTCTAAGTGAGATAACTGTGAAACCTTTCTATGCTTATCTCTAGTGATTTGTATTCCAAGGATATTTTTTCACCAGACCCAAGTCCTTCATGTCAAATTCTTTTGACAACTGTTGCTTCAATATTCTAATATCATTTAATATTATAATATCATTATATTTGAACCTAATACTAATATATCATCAACATAGAGTAGCAAAATGATATAACTCGACTTACTTATTTTAAAATAGCAACAGTGGTCCACATTACATTTTTGGAAGCTCCCTTTGTGCATAAAACCGTAAAATTTCTTGTACCACTGCCTTGGAGCTTGTTTTAGACCATACAAACTTTTCTTGAGTCTGTATACCATGTTTTTCCCTTCTTTTAAGAAACCTTCTGGTTGATACATGTATAGCTCATAATTCAAGTCCTTGTGAAGAAATGTAGTCTTCACATCTAACTATTAAAGATAAAGGTCTTCAATGGCAACAATACTCAACACTGATCAAATAGTATTGAGCTTCACAACTGGAACAAAAATATCGGTGTATCAATTCATTCTTCTTGTTGGAACCTTTTGACAACTAGTTGGGCTTTGTATCTCTTAGAGCCATCATGCTTATATTTTACCTAATACATTCATTTGTTATGAAGTGTCTTCTTCCCATAGGTAACTCAGTTTGTTCCCATGCTTCATTTAATATTAAAGACTTCATCTCATATTTAATGACAAGCTCTCATTTTCTAGCATCACTGGTATGACAAGCTTCATCATAACACTCAGGCTCCCCTCCATCGATCAATAACAAATAGTTCAAGTATCTCCTGTTGGGCACAGGGGGTCGGGAAGATCTTCTAAAAACAGGAATAACCTCGGTCGACTCTAGAGTATCGAACTACTGTCGATCGGTCTGTCCAACTGACTATCCTTGCTAAGGGTTTAATCCGATCAACTATGGTTCTTGACTATCTGAGACCCCTTGACATCTGCAAATACTTACCGGTACAACTTTGAGTCATTTTCTCCATTTTATGCTTGTCCTTGTACATCATTGTTTCATTGAAGATCATGTCTAAGCTTCGTATCGTCTTCTTATTTTCCTCATCCCAAACACGATAACCGAACTCATCTTCACCATAGCCGATCAAGAAACATTTCTTCGATTTGGGATCAAGTTTGTTCCTGCCTTCATTATGAGTGGCTATAAAAAGGAATCCTAAATTGTTGGGGATCTTACACAGAAGATCCTGTAATCGAATTAGTGATATACAAATAATAACAATATATTGAGAAACACAAGATCGAACACAATATACTCTAAGATCAAACACACAAATTGTTAACGAAGTTCAACAAACTGTGCCTACGTCTCCGGACCTGCTGCAGATCGATTTTGTTAGAAAGGACTCCGTGACTATTTTTTTAATACATTCACAAACCTAACTATTGGTTTTATATAGAGTTTAATACATATGAGAAGAAGAAACGACTATAATGATAATTAACTCTCCTTAATGAACCATTTATAACTCATTAAATTATTTAAATGGTTTTCGAATTCAAAACATCTTCAAAACATCTTCAACTCTATTAAATGAAATTAACCCTCTTTAATAAACAATTTGAGAATCACTAAAAATTTTCGCTTATTTTTTCGTATAAAAACTTCATCAACTATCTATAACGAATTTAACATAAACTAGTGTACTGCCATATTATAAACTAGTGTGCTGTCATATTGGATATGTCTGCATCCACAACACGGAACTATTCAAAACAATTGATACCAAAAATTTATAGATCTTTCTTCATTATATAAATTTATAAATTGCGTTATTTTATAGCCATCTATATGACTATGGATTTTAGTTGAAAGAGACCCAAAATTGGGTTCTAGAGTTTATCAGAGAAAAAGAGGTATATAATTTTATCAAAGCATTTTATGTTACTTTTTTATTATCTCTATTATTTATAAATATACATTAACTTGATTATGGGTATATTCATTGTAGATATTTAATGTCCTATCATGACTTAATGTCCTATCATGACTATTAACTTAACCTAACAATCTAGGCAAAAGCTATTTCCACCATGGAAATTTTTATTTCCTCCGTCTTTTGAAATCTCTAAAACTAGTGAAACATGATTTTACTAATGTTACCCTTATTTTGTATTCAAATTTAATGTTAGTGTCATTAATGAAATAGAATACCATACTCTGTAAAAACATATAATTAAACTATTTTTAATCCTACATATGGAAGATTGAACCCTAAAATTAACCCTAAAACCAAAAAATATCAATTTTATTGAAGATTGAACGCCGTTCGAAGATGGAAAATCAAGAATCTCATTCCATGCAGGAGAACAGTAGTGAAGCACCAGATAAGGTATTTTAATATCGTTTTTTACATTTTAGAATAGTCATTTGAACATTTCCCGATTTCTACATTCCCGTTTTAATCATATCTGGGAATTTTGCAACTAATTCCGAGTCAGTATCTCGGAATCAGCTGTTTTATGAAAACGCAAATGATTCCGAGAGGGCCACTCGGAATCAGTTGCAATATTTCAAAGTGAATTGTGCAACTGATTCCGAGTGGCCCTCTCGGAATCAGTTGCGTTACACAAAACAGTTGATTCCGAGTGGCCCACTCGGAATCATGTGCGTTACAGTAGACAAGCAAATTAATTATCACATTACTTTTAAATCATGTAGGAATTTTGTATGTCTTCGGAACCTGAAATTGCATCGCCTTATCATTCTGACAATGATGTTATATATCCGGATCTCACCGACGCATTTACTACGCAAGCGTGCTACACTAGATCTGAACTTACGGAATGGGTATTAACAAAGGGTCGAGAGTTGAAATATTCTATGATGGTAAGTAGGTACGACTCTGGAAATTATGGGAATACTCCTCGATTGTTTTATTCTTGTGAAAAATATGGGAAACCAAGGTTAAAACAAAAGGCACCTAATGTGAAGAGAAGAAAGTCAAGTACGAAGAAAACAGATTGTCCGTTTCTACTAAGAGCTCATCCTTTTGACAATGATCTATGGTATTTTGTAGTTGCATGTGGTAGGCATAACCACCCTCCATCGGAATATTTAGAAGGTTGTCCTCAAGCAAGGAAACTAACTTCGGACGAAGAAGATTTGGTGAAGAAATTATCAATACGCGGTGCCATTCCTCGTAACATTTTACCCGCTTTAAAGGATATTAATCCTCATAACGTGTCTAATATGCGTAACATTTACAACGCTAGAGAAAAACATCGTACATTGGAAAAGTGCGGTCAATCACAACTTCAATATTTGTTGGGTAAGATGAAGGAGAAACATTACATTGAATGGCATAGAACGGGAAATGAAGGGTCTCAAATAATCACCGAATTATTTTTTGCACACCCGACGTCTATCGATCTTCTTAGGACATTTCCGGAGGTCCTTATTATGGATAGTACGTATAAGACGACGAGATACAAGATGCCGTTGTTCGAAATAGTTGGGGTTACATCAACCAACATCACATTTGCGATTGCTTTTGTTTTTCTGAGTCACGAAAAGGTCGAAAATTACATGTGGGCGTTGGATCGTTTACGGTTGCTCATGTCGGAAAACCATTGTGATTTACCTAATATTATGGTGACGGATAGGGAATTGGCATTAATGAAAGCAATTGACATTATATTTCCGAAAGTGACACACATGCTATGTAGATGGCACATTGAAAAAAACATCGCAACGAATACTAAAAAATATTTTACGGACGAAAATGTGTTCAACGGATTTCAAGCATCTTGGAATACAATTGTTTACTCGGACACCGTAAGCAAGTTGAACTCAAACATCGAGTGTATGAAAGAAGAGTACAAGGCATACCCCGAAGCCCTCGATTACACTCAAACATGGCTCAAACCTCCTTACGGTGAAAAGTTTCTCTATGCATACACTAACAAGTTGAAGCATTTCGGCAACAACACAACGAATCGGTAAGCTAAAATAGTTTTAATGTAATACAATTATGATAATATTTACTCATTTAAAATAAACATATGTTTGCATAATAAATAATAGGGTGGAGAGTTCGCATTCAACCTTGAAACGGTACCTCGGGACGGGTTTGCTAACATTTGATGCATTTTGGGGTAGATTCGATTCCTTACTAGAGATGCAACACACGAACATAAAAGCATCGCTTGAAAAATGTATGTTTTTCTCCCAATTTGAGTATGATGCTTGGATATTCGAGGTTATTAGACGTTCTGTAACAGAATTTGCTCTTAAAATTATGAAAGAACAATACGATAGGGCGAAACAAATAGGGAATGATAAAGCGGAATGCTGTTGTGTTATTAGAAGCACTCATGGTTTGCCATGCGCATGTGAGGTCGGTTTATTAATAATGAAACACCGTATGTTTGATCCAAGTATGGTCGACAAGAGGTGGACAACGTTAAGAATTATGAAGCACAATGCGTATAAAGAAGATGATTTCGTGGAGGAAGAAATAACAACTATTGGTTCCCTAATCCGTGGGTACGATCACGATCGCCGACTACATATCATAAGGAAAATCCGAGAAGTTCTAGAACCGAGAAGATCCGACGTCATTCCACCCATAGAGAAAGCTAAGACTAAAGGTAGAAATAGTAAACGTGCAAAAGACAATTCAACGAAGAGGGAATCATCGGGATTCGAACATGCGAAGCTAGGCAACGGTTTGAACACATCGTACGTAAGTGATATTTCCCCGGCTTCAATCCAAGACACCGTTCGATCATTAATGAGGGAAACAAAGAGTACACCAAATGTTCCAAAGAAGGATACACCAAGTGCACCAAAGAGTACCAAGACTCGTAATACTCCTACAAATATCAAGTCTCGTAAGGCAAAAACCCCAAATGATACGACAATATTTTTGCAACATCTCCCCAAATATTTACGTCCATTCATCTCCGAATGCAAAAATGTAGGCTCGGATGGTCATTGTGGTTTTAAAGCCATTGCCCATGGACTTTTTTACGACGAAAATGTCTGGCCGCATGTTAGGACCTCACTAAAAGAAGAAATCTTATCGGACCGACCTCTCTATGACAAACTTTACGGTGGACGTGAAAGGGTTGATGCTGAACTACGTTGCCTAGATTGCTATGCCCTGATTGCCCCTTATAGCAATTGGATGACAATTCAGGATATTTGTTATGTGATTGCTAATGCTTTCAAATGCATCATATATACAATTTCCGTCTGCATTACTAATACGTTTCTACCGCTAAAAGGTATTCCGCCTCTTATGAATGAAAGAAAAGAGATTGGCATCGCACACGTCCATGGCAATCATTACATTAGCGTACGAGTACCTTTCAATCTACTATTATTTTTGCAAACATAATTTAATACTAGTTGTCTAATTGATTTTGTTTTTATAGGTTACAATATCTCCCGGTGGACCGTTGCCATTACTTTATCCAACGTATACGAGACATGTTTCCGAAGAAGCTAAAGCGTGGTTTCCTCCCTTGCAAAGAAGGATTGCATCCTTTGTTGGTATCCAACCTCCAAAACCTCATACTACGCAAGAACCACAAGTGGTAGATTTAACAATTGATTGACTCTAGGGACGAAAATGTTATGTTAATGTTTGTAATGTACTCAACTTCAATATCATTCAAATGTTACGTTAATGTTTGTAATCTATTATTGTGTAATTTTTGTTCAAGTGTTTAGAGGGTACGAAACAAGCTTGTTTTAATGTATATTGGTGGTTTGCACCTGATTCCGAGAGGGCTACTCGGATTCAAGTGCAGTGTTTTTGGTACAAAATATACATTTTAGTAGTGGGGACATAGGTTTTGCAATTGATTCCGAGTGGCCCTCTCGGAATCAGTTGCAAACCAGTTATGACCAAGTTGCAGCTGATTCCGAGAGGGCCACTCGGAATCAGCTGGAATTTTTCAAAACAATTTGGCAACTGATTCCGAGTAGCCCACTCAGAATCAGTTGCAATATTAAAAAAAAATATGCAACTGATTCCGAGAGGGCCACTCGGAATCGTTTGCAAAACCTCTGTCCCGGTAGCTAACTCCATAATTTGTTAACTGGTGTTTTGCACTTGATTCCGAGTGGCCCTCTCGGAATCAAGTGCAAAACACCAGTGTATATTAAAATTTGATTGTTTCTTAACCTCTAAACACTTAAACAAGGCTAAACAACAAAGATAAACAAAAAACATCATTCGATAAACAAAAAACATCCGATAAACATCATTATCATCCGATAAACAAAATCAAACATTCGACAAAAAACATAATACATCCGACAAACATCATTATCATCCGATAAACGAAAAACAACATTCGATAAACAAAAAAATACATCCGACAAGGTCATGTTGTATACGTCTTGCATACTTGAATGCAATGCCTTAAGGCCGCACGACACTCTTCGCCGGTCATATCTTCCACATAATCTTTGTAGGTGTCGAGAATTTTCGCATAACCTCCGGTGATGTTATCTTGGTGGGTTGAATGTTGTGGTTCTTCCCCTATAGGAAAATCTTCATCTCGAGGTGCATTAGGAACTACGTACCATAGAGTTTGACGAACCCAATCATCGTAACTCGGTACGGTAGTACTTATTCCATTACCTTCTTCGATAAGAGTTCCTCTTTTGTCCGGTGGTATTGTGTGTTCGTACGGATCTTCCCAAACATCATTTTTAAAGTCGATCATCGTATTCGACAAGCGACCACGCCTAGGAGCAAGCTTTGCAAATAGACCGCCAAATTCTTGGATGTATCCAAACTGACGGACAACTCTAAGTGGTTGGTACGGCTCCGTTTTGTCCATAAATTTCAACCCTCTGGTGAACCACGCAAGCTCGTGGAGGGGTTTTAACATCCGAAAATACTCATACGGCTGAAAAATAACCTGAAATAGACAACAACCGAACACGAAACAAATATCAAGCCATACTTCAAAAATATAATCCGATAAATTAAGTTAGGATGTAAACATACCGTATATATGTCTAATCGGTCAAGTGTCAATCTATATGATTGAAGATGATCTCCAAACTCTTCTATCGGGTGGGACCGTTTGGGTGTTGCCCACGTACGAATGTGCGACATATAGGGATAGAATCCCTCCGAATGAGGTGGCTGAAAGCGAGTGAAATGGTCAAAAATCCAGCATTCGAGTAGTTGTACGAATCCACTCATCGTCGTCGTAGAATTTTTGGAAGCCATACGTAACCCACTATAAAGCTCCGCAAGGATAGGCATCCCCCATGCATATGATCCCAACGAATCAATGTCATCGAGCACGTGTAACCAATCCGATTTCACGTAGTATCCGTTTTTGTCTACAAATAGACAAGACCCGAAGAGATAAAGTAAGTAGGCTTTCGCACATCGGAGAACATTGATCCTCTTTAATCGACCTACGTCTTGAAAACACTCTTCGGAGAAGCGTTCCCGTAGCTAAGTTAACCGTAGACCGGCACCTTTACACTGTTCGAGCTCCGCTAAAGCTTCCCCGTATGGCACACTGAGAACATCTTTTATCAGCTTGGCACGTTCCTCTACACTGTCGCTTCTACGCACCTCCAACAATCTACCGCATATCGGTAACCCGGTGATGATAGCCACATCATCTAAAGTGACAGTCATCTCACCAAAAGAGAAGTGAAATGATGTCGTCTCATGATGCCACCGTTCTACGAAAGCGGCTACCAAAGGTACCTCGGTACTCCAACGATGGAGGGCAACCAGCAATGGTCCAAAAGGGGTTGACTCGACAACCTCACGCACACTGGTTTGGTTGATCAGCTTCCAACGATTGACCGCATTTCCGGCGGCGAAAAACCGTAAAGGACGTCAGCCTCTTTCCTAATACATTAAAGTGAAATGTTATTATAGAAAAACAAAATTAACCCATTATATTCAAGATTACTTACTCGGCCATGGTAAACATGGTACGCCGTATGGTTTGTAAAACCTTTGTAGAAGCGTATGTGTGGAAAGCGTGCTAAGAATGATTCTTTCTCGGCTGCTAACGTTGATTCGTCATTGCGTTGACCAGTTTCTCCATCCTCCGATTCTGATTGAGGTACAGGAGATGGTTCCCTTCTTGAATCGCGCCTATCATGTCTCACCGAACGGGACGTAGGATCGGGGGCAACAATTTGAAGAGGTTGCGGCGTCGCAACGATATCCGAATCGTTTCCGGCATTCGGAGCGGATGATGAAGAGCCGCACAAAAATCTCTTCAGTAGTTTTCTTGGTCCCATACTACAAACATAAAACAATATCACATCACATAAAATAGTATCTACAATGTAAAACTTTTCAAACCAAAAAAATCACATCACGTGCGGCTGTTACTTGGTCTTATACTACAAACATAAAACAATATCTACAATGTAAAACATTTCAAACCAGAAAAATCACATCACAAGAAAATTTTTTTTTGCCCGGAGCAGCTGATTCCGAGAGGGCCACTCGGAATCAGCTGTTCGGTTTAAAAAAACAGCAGCTGATTCCGAGTTGGCCACTCGGAATCAGCTGTTCGGTTTAAAAAAACAGCAGCTGATTCCGAGTTGGCCACTCGGAATCAGCTGCTTTTTTTTTCAGCCCCGAGTAGCTGATTCCGAGTGGCCCTCTCGGAATCAGCTGCTCGGGGCTGAAAAAAATTCCAGCACAGTTATATATCCCAAGTAGAAACCCTAAGCGATTCTAACAAAGAAATCAAACCCCAATGGAAACCCTAATCGAATTAAACATAGAAATCTAACAACAACCCAAACCCTAACCGAATCTAACATAGAAATCTAACAAAAACGAAACCATAATTGATTCTAAGAAATAAATCTAACAAAAACGAAACCATAATCGATTCTAAGAAAGAAATCTAACAAAAACGAAACCATAATCGATTCTAACAACAATACCACCATCTTACAAAAAAATGAAGAAAAAGAATAAACTAGAGAAAGTTTACCTTCTCCAAAGGCTTCTCTCTTGGATGTTGCTTTGTAAGTAGGTGCTGAAAAAAAATGGGTAGAAAGAAGGGATTAGTTGCTGAAAAATGAATGTAAGTTGCTGAAGAATGGGTAGAATAGTTTAGTTAGGGTTTTTTTTCTTTTAATTGGTGAATGAATAGGGATAATGGGTGAAAGTAAGTAGAATAATAGGTGAAGGTAAAATAAATAGGTAAAAGGGCAAATATGTATTTTCCTTTATGGAAGAAATAACAACATGGAGGATTTTTCAAAAGATGGAGGAAATAAAAATTTCCATGGAGGAAATAGCTTTAGCCAACAATCTATTCTTACTAAAATCTAATAGTGTAGTATATATTGAGGATAATAACTATATAAGACTTATAAAACCCGATATATTGAGGATAATAACTATATAAGACTTATAAAACCCGATATATTGAGGATAATAACTATATAAGACTTATAAATAAGACTTATAAAACCCGATATCTAATAATACCATATTAATGGATCTTCCTTAACAGATCTACATCAATTGAACTAATATGTAGGATATATTTCGTTACCCATTATTCCAATTTACTGACTCTTCGTTAATTTTTTGTTTCAATTATTTGTATAGGTATAGCAAGTTGGATACTAGTAATTTATATTTAGAAGCATTCAAATTAGAAATATCTTAACCCAAAGTAAACTGCCATCGTTATTTCATCGTCCGTATTTTTTGTATTTACGTTAAAAGGCCCGAGTAATAGCTAAAAGATAAACAAACTCAGTACTTCAATAACATTTCATTACAAAATATGAGTGATGTTAAACAAAAACAGCTGAAATTATTATAAGAGAACACATAAAGAGTTCACATCCATATTTATTTATAATTCTCCATGCACTTCAGACTTCTCTCGATTAACTTCACTTCACGCTGCAAAAAACAACAATCCCTGTTAGTAATTACTCCTGTTGATGAAACTAGAACCCCCAAAAATATAGATACTAGCAATACTACGATATATAGATATGAATCTCCTTTGTTAACTGTTGAATTAGGCTCATTACTATTGAAGTATAAATAAACATTTCAAAGAAATTTGATAGGGTTGTATATTGTTTACTTATCGTTACTAATCTCAAAGAATAATAATTACCTGGCGCAATCAGTGCTGGTGCTGATCTTGTAAGGAATGCTAACACCACACTTTCCAGGCAGACCAGAAGCATTATCCGGGTTGATACCAGAAATAGTTGTGGATGCCGATTTCAGACACTGGCACGCTTGTTGTCGGTCGGGTGTGGACTGAGCCATATCGTTAAGAGTACTCACACCATTACAGCAAACGGTTGATGGTTCACCACCAGTTTGTAGGTAAGAGATGCATGGACCCAGATAGGAAATGACTTGGCCACATGAAATGGCTGCGTTAGCAGTGATGAAAGGTGTGGTAGCCACCATAATGAAGAGGAGGACAAGTGAAACGGTCTTAGAAGGAGACATATTTAGGAACTGGATTAGTGTTTTTGAGTAATGAGATGTTGTGAGGAATGAGGATAACTTGTGTTGGTTTATATAGAGGGAGCGTGTTAGTTTGCTGTTGTGTTTCATTTATTGTTAGTTGTATGTAATAATTCAAATTCGAATTTAGACAGTAATATAGGCTTTCAACGGGAAACAAATATCCGCTAGAAAACGACTGGGTAAAGCATGAGATTTAAATGGTGTTATAAAAGAAGCGACATAAACATATCGGTATTCAAAAGATTTAAATGGTGTTATAAAAGTCGGTGTGGGGTTGTGTGCTTTTTATTTAATTTAAGTTCGTGTTTAACAACATTGCCCCTTACAAATCTCTAACCTACTTACAATTAATGGGTCCGGCAATCTAAACCCAAACTGAAATTAAAGAGACCCTCCAATTTAGTTTTGTTCAGATTATATATAAAGAATTTTAAGTATTTTGATTTATTTTAATTTAGTTTGAAAAATCTGATTTCAGGTATTTTTTTTTTTATTTCGTGAACATATTCCCTTAATATCGCGTGGTCAGGAGTAAACCTGCCTAATAAGAGACAATTGTTAACCAAACATGATTGATCCAAATGATTTCCATCTTGCTATTTTCAACTTTTTAGTTTTATATAACCTAGATTTAGACTTTTCAAAAGTATTATAGCGTGCAATTATAATGGGAACTGGCTGTCATTGAATTCACAATCTAATTTATACTTTAATGTTCATTTTGATACCCAAACGAGAGCATAATTTTGCTCACGAAAATATGTTTAATGGTCATATGTGAGGTTATAATGCCAATGTTTTTTTTATTATTGAATAATTTGAAATTATTGGCTCTTGAAGTGCAATGAGTTTTTTTTAAATTATTTTGAGATAGATTTTATTCTTCTGATTGTGGCCTTATTTCCAATGCCTTTGGCATTCTAATTAAGAAGAGGTACCATCATTTGGATATTGAATTTAAGGATCTTATTGATCCTTTAAAGTTGGTTACCCTTGAAATTTGGGGACCTTTGATGGTCTATGTTTAGATTTTCTTAACCTTCTTCTACTTATGCTTTTTTTGTTTCACTTCGGTTCAGGCGGATAGTTGTTCTTTTATTGAAAATAAAGGAAAACTACCTAAATAGATTAATTTGGATGGAGAGCGTTCATATGATAAGTTGTCTAACTCTTTCAAATTGGTAAAAGTATTACCAAGATCAATTATTTTTAGGGCCTCGGTTATTTCCTTATTTAGGTTATTTGATTCACAAATTGATTTTATTTTTAATTTTAGCTCATCTGAAATAATACTATTATCAATTTATGAGATTTCGAGATTGTTTGTTTATTTATCCTTGTTTTTTGTCTTATTTGAGTCTCATAAAGTTGATGTTTGAGCGTTAATATTCTCTTCAAATTCTTTAAGGCATTTTTTGTTATTATTTTCATTATTGCACACTATTACACATGTTAGCTTTTGCACCCATACTTATTTTTGAGAGGGTGGATGCTGATTTGAATTTGAACATATATTTAAGGGGAGTTGAATTCCATTTTTAGCTGTCCTCTTTTGATTATTTTGACATTTACTATAAGTTATGTCATTGTGTCCCAAACGATTACAAATTCTACAATAATAAGGCATGTTACCATAAATAATGGATTTCCAGAATCCATCATCTTCCCCAAAATCTATCCAAAGTTTTTGAGGAAAAATCTTGTTACGTCTAAAATGATTAGAGCTATACAACAATCGTAACTAGTAATATTTTTGTGAGGAACCCAAATTGCAAAGGCAATCCAATTGCCTTTACAATTTGGGTGATAGAATCTTGAGTGTATATGAATTCAGGAAGTTTATAGAAAGTAAACCAGACTGGAGTTTGAGAAGACTCCCCTCTAGGGATAAAATTAGGGTTCCACTTTAGGATTCTAATGGAGAATTTTCCTATGTTATATGTAATCCTCGACCATAATTTTTTTAATGTCTTCTAAGGTTTCCAGTTCTATAAAAATATGCCTATAGTCTCTAATATAAATATTGTAAAGGTCTTTAAATAAAAAGAATCTATAAATGTTTTACTTTCCTTTAAACTTGGTATTCGATAAGAAAATTTAGCAACAAGAGTATCATTAAAGGTAAATTGCAGAATAGACTTATCTGATTTTTCAAAGATAATAGCTAGATGATCCTCATTTTGTTTGTAGACGATAATTTGATGCTTTAAATAATCCTTATTTGGCTTTAGAACATCGATGAAAGATCTACTTTTGATGATGTTGTGACCTTCTTGATTTTGTTGGTGTTGAAGGGGAAATGGCTCGAATATTAGGTTGAATATGACTTCCTAGTTTTGATTGGTTGAAGTTTTGAGGGGTTGTTTTGTGTCGATTGAAAGCGCTAGAAAATCTTCTTGCTGGATTGGGGATTTTAAGATTTAATATACAATTTCCTATTTGGATGATTGTTTGATTGGCTTGAGCTTCTTGAGTTAGAAATTTGTGAGCTTGTCAGTTTCTTCGACGTGTATTGGTTTTCTTGCAAGATCGCTACTTTGAGATGAGTTAGAGAGGGTGGTTTCGCATTGATTTGTGGAGTTTGAAGTTTATAGTCTTGTGTTCATTATTGCCATGAATGAGGGTAAATTTTTTAGAAAAAAGGTTAGGGTTATTGAATTAGATATTTTTCATAAGAAATAGAAGGGGGTTTTCTTGGAGAGTCTGCCCATTTGCGTTCATTTCATAATTGGTAAGATTCTGTTTTTAATCAAGTTCGGAAACATATTTAGTTATATTTGTTGATTTTGGAAAATAATTTTGACAAAAAATTTACGTACTAATAAAAATTATATATTGCATGATTTTTAATATTAAAAAGTTTATATATATAATTTTAATAAACAACATTTTAGTTAAAAATATATAATATATTATATTTAAATATTGTTTTAAAAAAATTATAATATTTTTGTAGCAATAGTTTAAAATTGTCGTTAATAGATTTTATTAGTATTACAGATCGGTTTCTAGTACAGAGATAGCTGAAAACATTTCAACGATAAAAGGGTTAGTTACTTTCTTACTTGGGATATCGATACGATTTATATGTCTCATATTTTCTTTTGTACAATGTTAAGCGAGTTCGCTAGTTTCTTGCTGTGAAAGGACAGTTGTTTGCCTTTTCCGACTATTGTTTTGGTTTTGATTAGAAAATAAAATTGGGCATGGAATGTACGACCATAAAATTTAGGGTCAAGCTATATATACCCAATTCAGGTTTAAGTATACCCAATTTTGAGTATACCCAAAGGTGATCTAAGTATACCCATTTGTTTCCAAAAATACACTTTTGTGGGTATATAAGCCAATTTTTTTACTAACTTCATCCACACCATTTTAACCTTCACTTTCTCTCACTTCACTCACATCTCTCACTTCTCTCTAAAATCGCACTCTCACTTCTCTCTCATATTTTCCGGCGAGCCACCACCACCACTCCTCCTCCTCCTCCTCCTTCATCATGGTCAAGAACAAAAACCCTCCGCCACCACCTACGTAAGTTCCTAAACTAAATTTGTTTCTTAATTTTGTTAGATTTAGGTATGAATTTTAGTTTTTGGTTAGATTTAGGGTTGAATTTGGTGTTTAGGATAGAATTAGGTAGACAAATTAGGAAAAAAAAATAGGAATTAGGGGCCATTTTCCAACCAACTTGCACAGGTGGTGCGCCTTGGGCAGCACCATTGGTGCGTGTAGGTGTGCCTAGCGGCACAGGCACCTGTGTCGCTCGGCACACAGTGCCTGTGCCGCTCGGTTCGCCTTGTTGCGTACCTATGGTGCGCCGATTATTTTTAAAAAAAATATCCAAATTTTGTTTCAAAAGTTGCAGTTTTGCATTTTTTTAAAAAAAAACTTCAAATTTATAAGAAATTACTTTATAAAGTTAGCCAACCATGCGTATAAAAGTGTTGATGATTTTAATTTTGTATGTTACTGTTATTAATTTCGTGCTTTGTTTTGTATTTTTGTAGGTCAGACGCGGTTGAGGTGCGACGTCTTCCTCGATCCAGGCGTATCCCCCTGGGTCACGTCCGCCACCGCCAGGGAAGAGTATTAAGACTGTTCGGGCGGTTGAGAATGAGCGGGTCCGCGATGCCAAGCGCGGACGAGATTTACCTGACGATTCTGAGACTATTCGTCTTAGGGAGGAGGAGGAAAGGATACATAGTGATCGGTCTTTGCGCCGAATCAAGCATGGCCAGAGGAAGGAAAAAGCCATAGAGACTGCGGACATTGATATCAGAGGTGGAGGCTCCTCACGACGAGAGACGTCGTCATCACATACACATAGATCACCACCTCCCACTGCTAGTGATCCACCACCTCCCTCTCTTTCTCGCAGAGCTCCGTCCCCTGCGCATACTATTACACATCCACCACCTGGTAGTGACAGTGTGGATGCCACTGGGGACCCTGAGCAGGACACGATCGATGAGGAGCATATCGATGCCATCCACACCGAGGAGCAGCGAAAGACGTTTGCATTTCTCAAATGCAACAAGATTCCTCTGTTTCCTGACTACAAGGAGCATGAGGCGTACCACGTCTTCATCGGACAGGTAAGTACCTAACTATTAAACGTCTAGTCTAAGGTTTTACTATTATTATGTTCTGACTTAGTTTTTAATTTATAGGGTCGCACTACACTGGGCATACAGGCACATTATAATGTGCTTCATATGTAGGACCTTAGTGCTCAGCCAGATGTGCAGCGATTTTTGGCGCGGACTCCTTTTGGTCCTCTTATAGCCCACCTGCCTCAGTACTTCACACACTCCGTCCTTGACGAGGTTTTTGTTGAGCGTTGGCATCAGGAGACCAACACTTTCCATTTCTCATTTGGGGAGATGACGATTACGCTCGATGATGTCAGCTGCATTACAGGTCTCCCTGTAGTTGGTCGGACCCTGGATGTAGTCACGGCTCCACGTGATGAGGCATACTGCTACTACGCTAGTATGTTAGGTCTGACAGTGGATGAGGTCCGCACAGAGATACAGTCCACCAGAGGCGTTGGCTTCAAGATAAAGTGGCTGCGGGAGACTTTCACCAGGGGTCGCTACATCGAGCAGACTGATGCTGAGACTATCTTATGTTCTTATTTGGTTGCACTATTTTTGCGGATACTAGTCAGAAAAGCGTCAAGGCTGACTACTTGTACGGGTTAGCGAATATGGATTCTGGGTTGTGGAACATCGCATGGGGTACGAGTGCATTGGCATTCCTTTTCCGTGGTTTGGGTGATGCTTCGAAAGCATCGAAGCATAACCTTTATGGATTTGTAGCTATGCTCGATTACTGGATCTACGACCACTTCCCCGCATTTAGGGCCTCAGAGAATGATGACCACGTAGCGAGGCAGCCTAGGATTATGAAGTGGCTACCGAAGCGGATTGTTGGGCAAAACATCTGCCCCAAATTAGTTGTCCGTACTCTCCTTGCTGATCAGAAGGAGGCAGATGTAAGTTTTTAATTTTTTTTTGCATTAACATTTTGATATTAAGTTTTAGGATTTTAAAACAGTCTAATTGTTTTACTGTTTTGTAACAGGTGATATTTGAGCCATACCAAGACATTAGAGTCTAGTTCCCCGTTCAGAAGATCCGCACCATTGTTTATCCTTTGCGGATGATGAGCACGGTCGAGGGCTACATGCCTGATCGGGTTATGCGCCAGTTTGGACGGGTTCATGATGAGCCCGAACTCCCACTTGTACTACGACCGGGTTACAGGAAATGAGATCTAGCGAGGTACACGTGGCGAGAGAGCGCATGGCTAGATTGGCGGCAACACTTGCTTTCTGAGGATCGATTGACAGTTACCATCGCCACGTATAGACAGTCTGCGACGAACACCTACTGGAGGTACCTGGCTGAGTATGGTTGGCATACTATTACTCCACCACCACGTACCACGGACGACAGACTGTTAGACGCTGTTCGCTCGATTGTTACTATGCCCGTAGAGCGTGGGGAAGCGGGTGCGCTTAGGTGGAGAGATCAAGTCCTGCAACTCTTCTCTCCTTGGTTGTTTGTCCTCATTATCGGACTTGTTTTAGCGTTGTTGTGATCTTTCATTCTCGTGGACTTCTTAGTTGTTTCACTATCGTATTTTTTATTATGACTTATGACATCTACTTTGTAATATGACTTATGACATACTATCTACTGCTTCTATTGTTCTTTTAGATTTTTTGTACTTAACTTGAATTCGTTTTTTATAATTGAGATTCCACAAACAAACATAAGTCGAACCATTCTTTCAATCAATCATCTATAACATATATTTAACAATGTTCATCTTAAATTCGTCAAAAATAACACCATAACATTCACTTAAAATCCATGCCCTAAGACTTTCTTTTTAAAACGAAAACAAAACAATTTAAAAAAAAATACAACTTATTGTGCACCATTGGTACGCAGTCAGTGGTACCTATGGTGCACACTACTGCGTACCCATGGTACAATAGTGCGTGCACCATGGGTACACAGAAGACAGTACCCATGGTGCAGAGTACCATCGGTAAAGGGGGCATGTACCGATGGTACAACCCCCTTGTACCGATGGTACCATGCACCGGTCGGCACGTTATGTACCGACCGGTGCATGAAACCATCGGTACACAGTCTGGTGTACCGATGGTGCACCACACTGTGCACCATAGGTACTGTAGCCTGTGCACCATAGGTACACAGAAGACAGTACCTATGGTGCGCAATTGTATCTTGGAATTTTTTTCTCGGTTTTGTTTCCCGCGTTTTCTGTTTTCGCGCTCTTAAATTCCTGCCAAAGTAAACTCTCATTCTTCTATATAAGGAAGTCTACCTTACAACACCAAACACACAAAACTCTCCTTCTAACATAGTTGAAGTATTTCTTAATGGGTCGGAGTGTGTTTGATGATGCTCATCTGCTCAAGGCTGCGAAAGCTGTGAAGTTCAAACGGCCGGACGATAATACCGATGAGTTCTTTGATGAAGTTTTGTGTATGATGTATTTCATGTATGGCGAAATGTCTACATCTATACAAATGCCTCGATCTCGTACTCGTGAGGAGGTAGCCACGAGGTACAAGTCTATAACTAGTGGACCGATGTTCTTGGTGTTTAACGAGCCCCCAGAAGTTAGGAATGAAGCATTTGACTCCTTCAGTTTAATGATCACAGACTATTTGTCTTTGGAAATGGCACAATACGTTCATTCTCAAATTTCCATGAAGGAGGAAACAGTGCGTATTCTCAGCGACAATGGAGGCTACGATTTTGACTAACTGTCTGTTCAATATCAAGTTATGTACTAATGTTTAGAAGATGTTGTTGTTGCTTGTTTGCGATGTTTTATTTTAGTTATGAAATGATTATTGGCGTATCGTTATAAGTTGGTAAGTTGTATGAATTACTGCAATAAAAGGGAAGGACCAAAACGACCAAAACGATGTAGTAAAATAAACAAAGTTCTAAACAACATAAATCCTTACAAATGACATAAAGCGACCAAAAGGCACAAATGAGTTCGAAACACTAACATAAACCCGACCAAAACACATAAACCTACTAAAAAAATTCATCAAGATTAGTTACTTCTGGGAATGAACAAACTGGCTTTCTCCCTTCGAGTTCCGTGTATTTCTTGCAGCGACCAACTATTGGTAGCTCCCAATGCGTAGCCTCTTTGCTCTTCAACTTCTGCCACGTAGGATGTATGCGTGCGCAAGGGAAAAGGGGCTTGATTGATAGCTGTTTAATACTACTTAAATTAGAACCAACAATTGAGTAATATAGTGGTGAGAAAAAACATAACCATATATTGAATGACTTACATTGACAAAGTGGTTAGTATCGACGAATCCAAACCCAATCTCACGTCTTTGGGCCATAATGGGGGGCTTACCGCGCAGAGGTAAAAAAGTATGACTACAGTTGTGAGACCCTACGAGTGACACAAAATGAACAATGTATTCGAACTTGGTTGCAATCGCAATCCCCATTTCAGGCATTGTCATCCAATATTTGGGTGATGCTGGTGTCTCGTAGTAGTTTATACTTTCTGAAACCTTCAGGTAATCCTCTTTACCGTTATAAATCTTGCTGTACGTGTCGTAGTTTTCCATTAGTTCATCGTATATTGTCTTTCGAACACCTCGCCAACCTTCTTCATGACCATACAACCCGAATGAAACTGCTCTATATCCACAATGTCCATCTGGCTTAACATCATGAATACCAGATATAAAAGGGTTGAAGTGAATCGGAAACCAACGCAAAAAACCTTTCGGGTCATGTATTAGTTCTGTGACTCGATCAATGGACGTTTGTACGATGTTTCTACCTAGCGAGGCAATGGAAGAGGTACGAGTACGAGGTACTTTAGGCACATCTGCCCGAATCGTATTTTCACTACCAACTGCTTTACCCTTTTTAACTTTTGTTGGTTTTAAAGACTGCATGACTGCGTCAAGACTATCTTCATCCTCTTTTAGCGGGTACTCCCATCCGCTCATGTCTCGTTTAGTGGATGATGTATCCACTACTAACTTTCTTTTCACCTGTAGGCGGCCTCGATGCTTCTGCTTCTCCAATGGCTCTAGCAATGACGATGTTTCAGGATAAACAACTTCAAACCATTTCTTGTAAATATGTTTTATACGGTTTTCATCTTTTGTCTCCATAACATCGGTTACTAGCTTTAGCAGATCATCTTTGAGAATTTCCATGGTCGTACGGAATGTACGAGGCATTATTTCTAACCTTGTCCAGTGGATGTGAAAAGCATCTAGAGAGGCAGACATTCCACCTTTACGCCACTTGCAGACCTGGTGATAGCAAGGTATACCATGGGTAGATTTATAGCGCATATACAGACGCCAGTGTCTTTAACATCCGACCCATCTTCAATAGCGACCATCTTGGTATCTTCGGCCTTCTCTACTTCGGAGAAAAATAGTTCTAACGCCATGTGGGAAACCTTGCCTCGAATTTCATCAAACAGTTTATCCGCAAACTTATGCAGTGATATGTAACGACTCTTCTCGAACGACGACCTAATGGCAGTATGTTGGATTTCAACAAGCGAATGAACCCTCCCCCAAAATAACTTGAAGTTTAATTTTCTCGTACTTATGTAACGCTTTAGGTTAGAATGAGCACTCTCGACGCGGTTAGTTGTGCAATGTCCCAAATGCAAGTTTTTGTTCGTCTTCTAAACAACAAATTTGTCCATGTACTTATCAAGCCACGATTTTTCAGTGTATTCAATTGCAAGAGGGTAATCTTTGTACTCCAATAGCATGTCCCGTCTGGCGTGATCGAATTCAATCTCTGATTCTGCATACGCAATCTTCTTCCAAGCAGTAACAAATTTGTTATGATCACTTTTCTCGAGGAAGTGTTTTCTTGTTTGCCCTTGAACATTTTGGTTTATGTGCCAGCGACATAACATATGCGTTGTCTCTGGGAATACCACTTCTATGGCATTCATCAATGCTAAATCACTGTCGGTTAGGATGACCCGAGGTTCTTGAATTCCGTGAACTGAAATCAACGACTTCAAACACTCTAACACCCATTTGAAGTTGTTTAACTTCTCACCCGACATGAAGGCAAATGCCGCACAGAAAGTCAATCCGGTACACGTCACACCCACTATCTCGAACAATGGCATACCATATCGTATGACTTTATATGTACTATCCATAATCAAAACTGTCGGAAATGTCCGCAAAAGGTCAACACTGACAGGATGGGCAAAAAACAAATCTGTAATGATTTGTCCATCGTCTTCACCAGATTTATGCCATTCATAATAATTTTGTGACTAAAGCTCACCCAACAAGAACTGAAGTTGTGACCTACCCGCCTTCTTTAAAACCCGACTTTTCTGTCGTGCATTGTAGATCGTCCGCGTGGTAGAAACATTATCTTCGTTCAATTTCTTCACACCATTCAATATATCTCTGGGGTTAGTACCAATGAAGGTCGCTCGTTCAACATATTCCATCTCTTCATCATTCAAGCGGCCATCAAAAGAATGACCATCTAGATGTATAGAAGTCTCATGGTTATGAATACCACATTTCACTTCTAACTTCCATTGATCTGGTTCAACCATTGACCCGAGAAGCTGAAATGGGCAGTCAATCTTTTTCGTTCCTGTAGACTTCCGTTTACGGTCTTTTTCTGCAACCCTTGGAGTATATTTCCCCCCTTCTCACACTGGAAATAAACTCTCAGATTTTTTCTGCTGTTTACTTTGTCGCGCCGACTTATGTTGATAACCATACCATAAATTTTTCCTATCTTTGTAACCCATTTCACCAACGCGTCGTGTGTGTAGAACTTGGTAGTGAAGAACAAAAGACTGTAATCAGTAGCGGAAGGTGCCTCAGTCCCACTTGCGACATCCATCCCCTGTTACACAACAAAAAAGCACAATAAACATTCAGGTATAGTTAAAAACATAAAAAAATCTTGATTTTTTTCGAAAAACATGCGCGAATCTAAGGTTCTGACGCCTAAAACCGGTGGTTCTAGGCCTCAGAACCGGCCGGACACGACCATAAGCACCACCGGTGCTGAGGCCATGAACCGGTGGTGCTGGGGCCTCAGAACCGAGCGGACTGAGGCCCCTGCACCACCGGTTCATGGCCTCAGCAACGGTGGTGCCAAGGCTATGAAACCGACCGACTGGTGGTCCATGCACCATTGGTTCCAGGCCATGGAACCGGTGGTGCGTAGGTGACGCACGACCGCTTCAAAGGCCAAGAACCGGTCGTGCGTCACCTACGCACCATCAGTTCCATGACCTAGAACCGATGGTGCATGGGCCACCGGTGTGGTTATTACCTTCTCCGGCGATGGTGGTGGCTGCTCCAGCGACGGTGGCTCCTTCTCCGGCAACTCCATCTCTTTTTCCGGCAAAATTTCATCATCCCTTTTCTCCGGCGACATTAACTCCTCCACGCTGATCCCTAGTTCTGCTTCGGTCATGATCGATTTTGTGTTTTAGGTTGAATGTTCTTGATTTTCTTATGAAGTTTGAATTTGGTTTCAAAATGTTTAAGAAAACTATACTATTTGGATACTAAATTCAGCAAAGAAGAATGTTTGTTTGGGTATAGATAGCGAAATAGGACTTTTGGTGAATTGGGTATACTCAGGATACAATTAGTAGTTTTTTTTACTTAATGGCAGTTTAGATATTAATTTTCTGATGGAGGGTAAAAATGTCAAAAAAAAGTCAAACGAAAGTCAAATGTTGATTTTGGGTATACTTAAACCTGAATTGGGTATATATAGTCATACCCTAAAATTTAAGAGAATTATTTTAAAAAATTGTGAAGGCTTAAGTTTATATTTAGTGTTTAAGGTGCACCTTTTCGTATATTTTTTTATTAAATTAATGTTTTATTATCTCCACTGATTGGTTACGTGGACGATAAGGCTAAGTGTCACGCAGATGGAGTCTAAAAACGCATGCTTCAAACATGTTTGTTTCTATTTGGCTTCACGCAATAAATTAGTTGTGGTGATGATTACTGACATGTCAAACTTATGCGGATGATAGCTTGCAACATAGACCTGACCTCTTCTACTAGAGGTTGTTATATTTTATTTGAAATCGCATCAAATTAATATAAAAAATCGCTGAAAATAATTATAAACCTTTATTTGAGATTCACATTAGAATAAACAAAATAATATGATTTACCGGTTTGCATGAAGCTATCCATATAGTATTTTGTTACTTTTCAATCTTTAGTGATTCTATAGATGAGCTTGATAAACCTGCGGGCATAAACCTATTATACAATGTGACCATCGTTATAAAGCCCATCCTATTATACTTCTTTGTATCTGAGGACCATAACCTAATAAATTGATAATTCATTTATTGCCTAATTTATTAGCTCAGTCTTAAGTGCTGAGATTTCGGACCTTTTCATCATAGTGTCCAAATTCAATAAGGTTACCACACTTGAGCCCATAACGCATTTTCACTCATAGGTCCAATTTAGTTAATTATATAATTAACTTGTTTACTTTTAATTTGGACTTCTTTAAGTCAATGACCGAATATGTTTATTTAGCATGTTGGTCCAAATTATTGTCGGTCCATAAATATATTAAATAAATATATTCCAACAATCTCCCACTTCGACCGCCACATGCTACTTAAGAATACATATTCAACTCTAATCAGATCCATGTATTCATTGTTAATGAGTAAACGGTTCAACCCTGTACATGAATGATGAAAATAAAATACTAAAGACCTTTTTCTCGGAATGTGAACAATATGATGCAACAATAATCACATTACCATTATCAATTAATTACGTGGGACCAATTATGGTGTGTGGCGTAAGAGTAATATAGTTTGTAATCGTAAATATCTACTCTTAAATAGTTCATACCTTTGGAGATCGAATAAAATACATATATCAATAAATATATCCAAGTATATATATATATATATATATATATATTGCAATAAACTTTATTGTGCACATTATTGAAAGATATAACATCAGATCATATTACAAACTCTCCCATTGAAACTAACAATCCTCTAAATTAACTACGCCTATACTAATGGTGTGTCCTTGGAAAACCTTAGGAAAAAACGTATTTGTTAGAGGATCTGCTATCATGGAGTTTGTGCCGATGTGCTGTATATTTATCTGACCCATTTGTACTCTTTCTTTAACAAACATGAACTTTATGTCTATATTTTTGGATTTAGACGAGCCCATATTGTTGTTAGAGTACTGTACAGTGGAATTGTTATCGCAATATAGCCTCATGAGATCTCTTATCCCTTGTACAATGCACAATCCAGTAACAAAATTCTGCAGCCATGGCGCTTGGTTTGACGCCTCAAAGCACACAATAAATTCTGCTTCCATGGTGGACGATGCAATAAGTGTTTGCTTTACATGTTTCTAGGATATTGCACCTCCAGTCAATATGAATATCTCGCTTGACGTACATTTTAGTGTGTCTTCACACCCACCAAAATCGAAGTCGGAATATTCTATGATCTTCAGTTTATCCGACTTCCCATATGTCAACATGTGCCCTTTTGTTCCTTGCAGGTATCATAGTACCCTTTTAACATCTTTCCAATGATCCATGCATGGGTTACTAACATATCTCCCCAACATATTTAGAACAAAAGAAATGTCCAACTTAGTACAAACTTGAGCATACATTAAACTCCCTACTGTAGAAGCATAAGGGGTCGTTATCATTTCCTCAATCTCAAGTTTTATCTTAGGACATTGGCCTAGACTAAATCTGTCACCTTTTTCTATAGGGGTACTTCAGGGTTTGCAATATGAGAATACCACGAGAGCAATCCTGATGTATCTAGATCCCTAACACAAAACATGAATCACCAAGATCCTTCATATAGAACTTGTTAGATAAAAATATTTTTTTAGTGTGTAACAATTACTTATTGTTCGACGTAAGAAATATAACATCCACATATAATATAATAATTATGAAGTTACTCCCACTGAACTTGTGATACTCACAATGCTCAACTGAGTTGATCTCAAAGTCATAACTAACTATCATTTTAAGGAATTTGTGGTACCATTAACAAGAGTCCTGTTTGAGCCCATGGATGAATTTTTTAAGTCTAAAACCATATCCTTTGAGTTATTTTTTATAAAGTAATCGGTTGCACCATATGTATTTTTTCCTTAATATCATCATCGAGAAAATCGATCTTAACATCCATCAAAATGTGCAACTAATTCTATGATTGTTCTAAATGAATCCTTCGTCGATACTATAGAAAAGATTTATTTAAAATCAATAATTTTACGCTAAGTATTATATTTCTCTACAAGACGTGCTTAATATTTTTCCACACTACTCAGGAAATCGCGTTTAGTTTTGCAAAACCCACTTACAACCAATTTATTTTTTTCCTTTTAGTAATGGGACAAGATCTTGTACCGTATTGTCCTGCATCGATTTATACTCTTCATTCATAGCGTCAATCCACTACTGAGGGTCATAGCTTACCATGTCTTTTTTGTAAAATGATGGATCATCAACAGTTCTAGCACATGAGTCGCCATGCTCTAAAAGATATATTACAAATTCTGGACTTATAATACGCTTCTTTTATCTTGTGGACCTTCTTAAGGGCATTTTTCATCTTGTTGCATTTCTTAAGGAGATAGATTTTGATTATTATGAACGATATCATTTTTTATCTTCTTATGGAAGATTACCTTTAGGTTTTTCTTGTTCTACGTGGACCATATTTGTATATTGGTTAGAACCCTTAAGTGAAGAATTGGTATTAATTTAAGGATTACCTTATTCTAATGGGACCAAAATGATTGTCATTATAGTCCAATCTTCTGATACCTGAGTATCCTCATTAAAACCTTCATGAACTATATGTATTATTCCTTAGAAGTGAAATTTGTTCCCTATTCTTACCCCAAACTAAAAATTCTCCAGTACCTTGGTCGTTCCTGTCTCAATTATTGTACGAGTGAGGAATGATAAAACTTAAATCCTCTTGAATGTTCGGAATAACCTATGAAAAAACAGCTAAATATTGTTTGGTCCAGTTTCTTTTCCTGAGGTTTGTAAGGCCTCTTTTCAGCTAGACCACCCCACACATGCATATGCTTTCATTGGGCTTACGTTTGTTCCAAAGCTCATATGGGGTCCTAACAATAGCCTTAATGGGTACTCGGTTGAGTATGTAAGCGGCATATTTGATTGTTTCCTCCCATATAGATAATGGTAGAGATGAGTGACTTATTATGCTTCAAACCATATCTTTAAGTGTTCGGTTATGTCGCTCAAATATAACATTTATGTGAGGTGAACCCAACATTGTGTATTGATGGACTATTCTACACTTCTCTAGGTACTATGCAAATGGTCATGGACGTTGTTCACCTCATCTGTTATATGTGCCATAGTATTCACTACCACGGTCAGATCTAGTGGTCTTAATGATTTTACTAAGTTGTTTCTCAACCTCGGTCCTAAAAGATATGAACATTTCCAAGGCCTCATACTTTTCATGAATAATATTGTGGTAACCAAAACGAGAGTAGTTGTTGATGAATGATATAAAGTACAGCTTCTCGTTCCACGATTCATATGGAAATGGTCCACAAATGTCTGTATATGTATCAACTGTAGGATTTTGCTCGCTCTATATACCCCTAACTTTCTAACTTTGGTTTGTTTCTCTTTGATATACCCGACACATATATCGAAATCAAATTAATCAAGAGGACCCAATAAACCTTCTGTAACAAACAGTCTATCCTAACTTTGGATATGTGACCTAAACCTTATGCCAAAGTTTAGAGGATCTTTCAGATTTAGTAATGTTTTTTGTCGTACGTGGTGTATTCATATCAATGTTTTGATTATTAATAGTATTTAACATATATAAATTATCCTCTTTAATCAAATTTTCATTACCAACAATCACATTATTTAGAGAGAGTGTAAAACAATTTTTCCCATCAGACAAGAATAACCTTGAAAGCCTAAAAGTGGAAAAGAAACTAAGTTCCTCCCAAAAGTGGGAACATACATTACATTCTCTATAAATATACATGTCAGTGGAAAGTTTTAAAGAAAAATCACAAATAGCTAAAACATCGTGGGAGCTCTCGTATGTCATCAAAATGGATCTTTCCTCCTCACCTTAGCATCCTGCTCATTGACCTATCATGCAAAAAAATATATACATGAGTTATTGTAGCCGAATCAACCTACCAAGTATTTATTTTCATGGAAACTAGATTACTTTCTAACACAACCAAATATATGGAAATATATTTAATTAAAATGTAAGCCCGACGTTTCTCACAGTCTTTCTTTTGGTGTCCTTTCTCCTTGCAGAAAACACGTCGACTAACAGTCGATTCCTCATGCTTTTTCTTCTTAATTGGACACTGACTTGGTCATTTGCCATCAGTCTTCCGCTTAGGCCATGTCCCTTTTGCAGATGTAATTACATTAACATCGGGTATTGGGCCTTTAAGTTTTACCTCATGTAGAGTGTGGGAAATCAACTCATCGATATTTCACTTTCCTCGCATGCAGTTATAGTTCGACTAGAAATACATAAACCGGTTTAGCATTGAAAGAAATTTGAACCCCATTATGCATTCCTCAGAAAGGTCTAAACTGATTGTTTTTAACTTTTGGCCAATCATAGACATTCCTAGAATATGCTCATGGATTTTACCTTTGCTAATATATTTTTGGTATCTAGCTTGATGAGAAAATGCTATATCTCTACCTTCTCTATTTTGGCAAAGGCTTTCTCAACCTATGCGAGAAAGTTTGAGACAATTGTAACACCTTTAAGGACAACTCCAATAATGCTTCTGGAATCCCATGTAACAAGAGTGCCATGCACAACTTATTTGATATCTCCCACCCTTCATCTGCCTTAGTTTCCTCCATTGTACGTTTTGAACTAAGGGGTGATGGTTTAGGAGTTGTCAATGCATAGTCATAATCATGTACATACAAGAACAACATCATATATTCTTTCCATAATTGAAAGTCCGAGAAATCGAGCATTAATGGACAATTCCTAGTAGATTGTATCGAGTGGACACTATAATAAGAACAAACACAACATAAAACACATTTAGCATATTGACAAATAACTAAAAACATATGCATGAACATGGAAAATACATGTAAAACATAAAATTCCATGATAATAGATGTCGGAGGGCAAATCATACTAACATGAAATTTTATAAGTTTGAGAAAAATATCATGATCATTATTTTAATTTCTTAAGTACCAATGAGACCTTATAGAGGGTCGATGTTATTTACTTAAAATAAAAAAGTTGCAATGATGAATTTAATTATTTGTAAGTACCGATGAAACCTTCTGGAGTGTCGATTTGATCTACTTAAAGTTAAAAATAACACAAAGACTATTTTTAGTGATTTTATCCCGTTCATGATTAATTTAAACCCAAACGTGAACCTTCTGGAGGACCGTTAATATTCAAACTTATATTAATCCCCGAACCTTTCGAAGCCTAGGATCCCTAAGAAAATTAATTATAACCTTCCGGAGGGCCAATTAAATTAATTCATTAGTTTCACCTACCAGTGGACGAAACCTTAGTCATGCATCACAATTTAATTATTCACGCATAAATAATTTAATTCACAAATTTACATACAACAATTAGCATGCCCAAACACTCAAAATTTTAGAAAATAAATCACTTTAGATATTTTAAATTAATAACACAATTATTCTTTTTTCTTCAAAAAAAGTCCAAATTTTTTTGATTTGTTTTGCTCCCGATCTACTCCAGGTCCTAGGCGTGCGTGCAGCCTGCTACAACCATGTTGTTGCATTTGCAGCAATTGCTGATGTAAACGCTTGGCAACGTTTAGCCCACAATAACACTATTGTCATAGGGTTTATGTCCATCCAGTAGTCTCCCACTACTATCAATGCGATAACAGCGGATTTGCGAAACCTCGTAGGTCATGGCGTTCACTATATCATCCGCATTTCGCTGACCATGCTGAACACCATTGAACAGACTTCAAATATCGTTAACATCAGGGGTTAAGCCATCGATGAGCCATTGCCCTAATAATTTTGATTTTATTCGTTATATTAGGGTTAACTTGATACTAATTTTTGGATAAAAAATTTCAGACATCAATTAAACCTAATTTATTAAAAAAAACCCAAACTGTTAAAAATACACTTTATTTATATTAAACATGAAAATCATATATAAATTATTTTAAATACAAATAAACCATACAACTCCTAAAAATATGTCTTAACCAACTCTATCATCCCATTATCCAAATAACATGGATTTGTTTACGGTAAAAAAATGCATGCATCAATATATATATATATATATATATATATATATATATATATATATATATATATCTACATACAGTTTGATTATTCTACTGAATCCAAAAAAAGGATTTTTGCACGCTCTTATACCAATTGTTATATTTTATTTAAAATCGCATCAAATTAATATTACAAATTGCGGAAAAATATTTATAAACTCTTATTTGATATTCGCATAAGAATAAACAAAATAAGATGACTTACGGGTTTTTCTACAACTATCCATCTAGTATTTTGTTTCTTTTTTATCTTTAATTATTCTGTAGATGAGCTTGATAGACCTGTAGAACCAAGTTAGAAAAGAAAATGAAGGTTTGGTTTTTCCAGACACTCAAGGAAGCGACAAATTTAGTGTTTAGGATATATGATGATGAAATTAATAAACCTAGCCTTTTATTTATAGCATTTAGAATGTGAAACTCAATATTGTAAAACTCATCATATTATACTTCCTTGTGTCCCAGACCATAACCCGATAAATTGATAATTCAATCCTTAATTTATTAGTGCAGGCTTAAGTGTTGAGTTGTGGGCCCTCTTCATCACAACTCCCAAATTCAATCCATTTACCACACTTAAGCCCATAACGTCTTTTCACTCATAAGTACAATTTAGTTAATTAAATAATTAAATCAATTACTTTTAGTTTGTATTTTCTTTAGAAAATGACCATATATGTTTACTTAGTACATCGGTCTAAATTATCGTTGGTCCATAAATATATTAAATAAATATATTCCAACATGGACTTCACGCGATAATGTATTTGAACTCGCTCAAATAAGATTAGTATTTAGTTTATCTCTTAAGAGTCGGCCTACTTAACGCATGACTCGTTGAGCTCATTACTTCTCAATTCCTATTTTGTTTACATGAATTTCTGACTCGCTTACAACTAGGGGTGGATTTAGAGGGTAGCCAAGTATGCCATGGCATACCCCAATCCAATAAGAAAGTTTAGTATGGTGGTAAAGACCTTTGTGTGTTTACACTAATCATGGGTTCAAACTTCAAATACCCCAATTCTACTCTCTTTTTTCTACTCTTTTTTCACCTTCAATAAATAAGAAATCTCAATTTTACTATCTTTTTTCACCTCAATATCAAACCATATTTACAAAATTTATAAGTTTAATAAGTTTACTATTCAACCATTAATATATTATTATATTTCTAGATTAATATGTTTATATTAATTATTCATATACAATTGTTTTATTTAAATAATAATAATAATCATATTTAGGTAATTCCATTTTGTCCTACAATTCAAACCATATTTACAAAGTTTATAAAAGTTTACTATTCAAACATTAATATATTATTGTTAGATTAATAAATTTATATTAATTATTCATACACAATTGTTTTATTTAAATAATAATAATCATATTTAGGTAAAGGAACAACGATGTCAAACGCCTTTAGCGTAAGCTCAACCCAACTAACAGTATGGAACAGATGCTCATCACGTAGATACGCATACGGAAGGAAAACAATGGGTAAATAAATAAGTTAACAAATTAGATAAGTATAATAGTTAAAAAACATAACGTTAAAATTAAAAAAAAACTACTTACGACTGACTCCATGCACATGGATAGTTCATGCCTCAACTCTCTGTGTACATCTTGTGTAATATTGATCTTCTGTGGCGCATGTTGGCATATATGGGGTAACGATAGGTGGTAATTACTAAGCAGTGGAGCTCAAAAGTGCGTAAAGTGATCAAATATCCATACCTCAAATAGTCCTATGAACCCACAAATACCCCTCCCCCCCGTACCATGCAAAGCTCCCTGGCTAAGGGCGTTACACAACTGCGCCAATACCAACTGACCCCAGTTGTACCGATTCATAACCTGGCACTGGTTCACAAACAAGAGGTAATCTAAAGGAATACTATTATCGGGTTTGTTGGCACAAATAGTGCTACCTAACAAGAATAATATATATGCACGGGTGTCATGATCTACTCTTCCGTTTGTGATCTTACTATCACTATATCTATCACTCGTGAATGTGGTATGCAGCCAACTAAGTGTTACGCTACTAGCATTCCTAAGATTCTTAATCAACTTAGTTGGGCATACACCCATCATGCTAGCATAAGTTTGGCTCCTCTACATCTCATCATCAAATGATAAAACATCAAAAGGCATACCTGTGACGGGAAGTCCAGTAATGACGTGGACGTCATCTAAAGTCACGATTATCTCCCCGGACGAGAAGTGAAAGGAATAAGTCTCCTCATGCCACCGCTCAAAAAATGCCTCAAAAAAACATAGGTTGGTATGCCAGCGAGAGACTGCGTCGACGAGAGGGCCAAATATACTCTCCATCACCTTTGCATGTACCATGCTCTGCTTTTTGAAGTCCCATTTGTAGAGACTATCGTACATAGTAAAGCATCGCAAGGAAACTTTATCCTGTAATATGTATCAAACATGTAAATGACTAATTTGTCTAATAAAATATAAAAGCAATTATATAATAAATATATTAAGAATTAAAACTTACATCTCTGTGATACACACTAAACGCCTCGTGTGGCATTATCGACAAGAACTCCGCATCCTCGACCTCGGGTGCGTAAGGTGCGTCAAGTGCCTCATGTGCGTAAGGTGCGTCAGGTGCCTCAGGTTCATAAGGTCTGTCAGGTGCGTGCGAAGACAAACCTTCACTACTGTTGTCGGCATCAGCCCAACCAGCGTCATGGCGGCTGGTATCTTCAGCTAGAGTACCACAACGGAGGCGTAGTTTTGTCCGGCTACCCGAAGATTTTCCCTCGGTATGAGCAACCTCCACAGGCTCTGGTGAAGCACGCACTGCCTCTGCCTCGCGTTGTTGAGATTTATCGCGTTTGAACAGATTCTTCACAGTCAACTTGATACGACCAATCCTGTAGAAAATAGAAAGAAAAAATATTAGCAAAACACAAATAAAGTAGTCTGTTCTCCCCTCGCATGCGACCAGAGTTCATCACCTATCGTATGCGACAAGAGTTGTGGCATTGTCGCATGTGACCAAGTTTGTGCTTCAATCGCACGCGCCATGAACCCTTTATGGTTGCATGATCGTGCGACGAGCCCAAATCTTGTAGCACTGACGTGCGGCGAACACTTGCGAGGTCCAAAATCCTAGATCTATCCAAACAACACTATTTCAATCAAAATCAACGCAAAAAACACAGATCCTCGTATGAGAAACAACAATACAACACTAATCTAAGAATACAAAACCTAAAATAATGCAAAAATCATACTTTTAAAATCAGAACAGAAAATATAGTGGGAAGGCTTGTGTGGCTTACCTTAGTGTTGTCGTGAGTTTGGATTCTTCAAAAAACACGCTTTGATAATCTTAAATATTTTATTGTAATATAAATTAAGCAAAAAACTAATATAATTAATTATCATGATTTTACGAAACAAGGGGCAATAATATCTTAAAAGAAATTAATTTGTAGCGTTATGATTATTGTTAAAAAGTGAAGCAATTATTAGACTTTGAATAGTATACCGTCTGTGGACTATTACATTTGGTGACAGTTAGTTCAGCAAATCATTTGATTCATGTGAACCTACCACCTCTTACCATAGTCACATAAATTTTGTATCACTAGTGGTCCTTTAACTTTATGTCACAGGTTATAGACTACATTTTGGCTTTGACCTAAAGTTAAAGTACCAGTGGTAATACAAAATTTTAGTGACTATGTAACAAGTGGCAAGACCACATAAATCAAAAAGTCTTGTGAACTAACTTTATCCAAAACTGATAGATGAAAGACTGTTACCAGATTTTAAAAAATTAAAAAACTATCTGTCACCAAATATGATAATTACGATTAAAAACCAATTATTACCTAAAAATGACTATTTAATAGTTTTTTACGGGTACTATGAGCATCCGGTTAGCTAAACGCACCTACTGATATCATTGATATATTTCTTTACCCATTATTCGAATTAAGTAACTCTTTAAAGCAAGTTGGATACTAGTAATGTATATTTACAAGCATTCGAATTAAATATCTCTAACACAAAATCAACGGTCATAGTTATTTCCTTGTCAGTATTCTTTGTTTTTACGTTAAAAGGCTCGAAAAATGGCTAAAAGATAAACAAACTCACTACTAGAATAGTATTTCATTACACAAGATGAGAGATGTTAAACAAAAACAGCTGAAATTATTATAAGAGAACACACAAAGAGTTCACATCCATATTTATTTAATAATGATGATTGTTATACATATAATTCTTCCTGCAATTCAGACTTCTCTCCATTAACTTCACTTCACGCTGCAAAAACAACAGTCCATGTTAGTAATTACTCTCGTTGATGAAACTAGAACCCTAAAAATATAGATACTAGCAGTATTACGGTATACAGATATAAATAAACATTTCAATGAAATTTGTTAGGGTTTTGTATTGTTTACTTAACGTCACTAATCTCAGATAAGATAATAGTTACCTGGCGCAATCAGTGCTGGTGCTGATCTTGTAAGGAATGCTAACACCACACTTTCCAGGCAGACCAGAAGCATTATCCGGGTTGATACCAGAAATAGTCGTGGATGCCGATTTGAGACATTGACACGCTTGTTGTCGGTCGGGTGTGGACTGAGCCATATCGTTAAGAGTACTCACACCATTACAGCAAACAGTTGATGGTTCACCACCAGTTTGTAGGTAAGAGATGCATGGACCAAGATAGGAAATGACTTGGCCACATGAGATGGCTGCGTTAGCCGTAATAAAGGGTGTGGTAGCCACCATAATGAAGAGGAGGACAAGTGAAATGGTCTTAGAAGGAGACATATTTTGTAAATGCATTAGTGTTTTAGAGTAAGAGGATATTGTGAGCAATGAGGATAGTGTGTGTTGGTTTATATACAGGCTGAGTGTTGGTTGGTTGTTGTGTTTCATTTATTGGATTTGATGTTTATTATTGTGTTGATGCTTTATTGCTTATCTCTATAAACAAGCAGCCAGTCTTATTGGTACGAAATTCAAATTGAAATGAACTATATGGTTCCAACGGAGAACAAATATCTGCCTGAAAACGACTGGGTAACGCACGAGCATTTATGTTCATGCCACGTGTTGAGGTTATATAGGATTTGCATTAAATGAAGCAGCATCAGCAGAATAAGGAGATGTGTATGGGTCTTCAAAACATTTACATAGTGTGTATAAAAGTTGGTACGGGGCTGTGTGTTTTTTTATTCAATTTTAGTTCGTGTTTAACAAAATTATGATTTACAAATCTCTCACCTGTTACGAATTAATGTGTGAAGCAAACTGGGTAAGGAAAATCGAATTGGTGGAGTAAATATTGTGATTGAGGATCATGTAGTAAGATTTGTATTAATTTAAGAAGAAGAAAATAATCTATTACATTGCTCTAAATCCATATTTATACAATTTTAGATTGTTACACCATTATTTATTACGTGGATTCATTGATTTGGCACGTTGACTATAACTGTTTTTTAACGGTCCTAAATTTTGCTCATTATTATGGAGATATGGTCTTCGTAGATTGACTGAATCAATATGTTTTGACTTTAAATAATGTAGACCATTTATTGGTATCCTTGCTCCGCCTATGTATGCTCGGTCTTCTGTTTTATTTGCGCGTGCTCGGTTTTCCCATAAGAGTTATGCTCTCACTTGCATGGATTAATCTTAATTTGATTTATGTCTGTTTGTCTTGCCTCCGTTATATATCCGCGTTTTGATCAGAGCGAGCTTTATTGTAGTTCACATCTTTTCTCTACTCCTTCTAATTCTTGTCTGAGCCTAGTCTGCTCGACCTCAGATTATAGTTAGGTCGCTCAGCTTGCTCTTGCTAGGGAAGTCCAATCATAACCTTTCCTTCACATCTACTGTTGGGCTTCCATGGATATATACGACCTTATCACCTGTCACCTTGTGTGGTTTACCTTCTGGCGTTGGTTTGCATGCTATTGCGTCAGACTGAGGATTTACCCTGTGCGCACTCTTTGAGTAGCGGAAAAAAGGTCAAATAATCTAATTTAATGGATATTTAGTCAATGGTTTGAGTTTCAAACCCAAACTCCAATTGTTGCTATAACCCGAATACCTTTAAGAAAAAGGTAAATAAACTAAAATCCTAGTATATTTTTAGGTGAAGTCACAATATGTTAAAATCTAATTGTTCAAAAAACATTAGGACGAAGGTTAATGGATATGAATATCGTATATAATTTGATATTTTTGGTCTTATTGGACCATACTATTTTGTTCTTTATCGTCATTCCAATCAACTACCACATATTCTTTATACACTCCAATGGGGTCACACGCTTGATAAGTTGTAGACACTCCAAACTCACATATTCTTTATACACTCCAATGGGGTCACACGCTTGATAAGCTGTAGACACTCCAAACTCACATATTCTTTATACACTCCAATGGGGTCACACGCTTGATAAGCTGTAGACACTCCAAACTCACATATTCTTTATACACTCCAATGGGGTCACACGCTTGATAAGC
This sequence comes from Limnanthes douglasii subsp. nivea, assembly GCA_036936605.1. Classification (NCBI taxonomy): domain Eukaryota; kingdom Viridiplantae; phylum Streptophyta; class Magnoliopsida; order Brassicales; family Limnanthaceae; genus Limnanthes; species Limnanthes douglasii. Next base: position 58,557,774 of record JAUPFV010000001.1, on the reverse strand, counting down.
TGTAGACACTCCAAACTAAGACACCCTAGTGATCTATAGAGAAGTTGTTGTTGGTTCATCACGTTAGACTTACTTTTGATGTATTACGTTTTTACATATAAATAGAACAATCTGATCTCAACACTGTAGTCAGCTTTGGACACAAAGGACCACACGATTTTTTTTGTCCATTTTCAAAAGGAATTATACTAGTTGCGATATGCTGTTACTTATACCATTGATCTTTGACATGTTTAACCGATGTGGGGTGTATGATTTTGATCGCACCTAACTATTACTCCATCTGTTTTATAATATAAGTCTTTTAATGTTGTTGTACGGATATTTAAAAATGTAATGATTAATTTTGATTTTATAAAAAGTAGTTATAAATTTACTTGTATAACCTTCGTCGAAAACAATAATATTAGAAAAGTCACAATAAAATAAAAGATAAAAAAAATACTTAATAACGTTTATGAAACGAAGTGAGTAATATATGTTCTCTTGAATAAATAAATATTTAAATCATTTAACTGAAAACTTAAAAATTCTTTTTAAATGATTGATGAACTAAAATTATTAGTACTAAAACTATTTTGTTATGGTTTTTAATTTTTATTTTGTTATTCTATTTATACTGACACAAATATATATATAATAAATTAGCGAATGATTTAATTAATTATATTCGGATAATAATTTTGTTTACAAAAAGTTTGAATCTTAATTGTAACAACGGTTTTGGATAGTGGAAGCTTGAATTCAAAATTGCTATATTATCGATTTTGGAGTATAGAGTTAGAATTAAACAAATTGCTATATTATCAATTTTTTATAGTGAAAATTTGAATTCCCGATCAGTTAATAGTACCAATATCTTGGTTGGTTAAGACACATTCTAATACCGCCCTCAAAATCTCAGCATCAAGGATGAAGACCTTGTATTTAGCTTTTTACGTAAATCTTGAATAAAAAAATTATAATTGAGAAAAACATTATAATTTCATATTGAGAAAAGTACCCCTAAATACCTTCTCAACTATCAAATACCAAGATGGTATCCGTTTTTGGACTAGTTTCAAAAAATACCTAGAGCCATAATATGGACAATTATACCCTCTAGGGTATAAAAGGGGTTCTTTTGTTGAAACGCACTTTTTTTCACCTTCAAATCAGACTTTTAGGTTCCAATTTCCCCCACTTTCACATTTCCAAATTTGAGGAGAGAGAAACACGTTTTACGAGAGCGAAACCAAAAGACATATTTGAAAGGAAACGTACCGGCGAACCACCACTGTCTCTGTCTCTGTTCCGATATTCTTGATACCCACCGGCGATCCACCGTCGACAAGTAAGCAGCGTCTCTGTCACTCCTCCGATAGTTCTGACATCCACAGGCGAACCACCGACGACAACTAACCAGTGTTTTCTTCTCCGTTCCGAAATTTCGGACACCTACCGGCGAACCACCACTGTCTCTGTCTCTGGTTCGAAATTTGGAACCACAACCGGCGAGCCTCCAACTGCAACGAAGTTTCCGTCGAACGGAACAGTCGCCTTCAAACCAAATCAGGTATCTGTTCGATTCGTATGCGTTGATGTGTAGGTTTTCCAACCCAATGATAGTCCATGCTGTATGATGTCTAATACTCCGGTAGAAACGTAGGGTTATTTGTTACTGTTGCTCGACCGGACGACGTTACGTGATAGTCGTATTGGTAGTGAGGATGGTGTTGTTGTAATCATTGTGAGGCTGATGTTTTAAGCATTGTCAGGCTGTTGTTTTAAGCATTGTGAGTTTGCGTAGGGGTGGTACTTGTCTAGCAATATGGGCTGTATTGTCTATCAGTAAAACTATCAGCATTATGAGGCTGATCGTTAACGTGTTAGATCGTGTATCACAGATATAGGGATGCTGTTCCAAATGTTGTGAGTGTATCTAGGTATCGTCAAACATCTAGCAATATATCTTGTATTATATATCAGGGTCTGATAGTAGTTTAACCATATAATGCAGTGGCTGGTTAGTATTATTGGTTTAGTTACCATGTAAATTACTAACTACCTTTCTATGTGCCGATTGCCAGAATTCAGCCAAACGTAGCGTCGTCAGCCTCCGTCAAAGTCTGTAAGGTTAGTTATGGGTCTTCTTCTTCCCGTCAACGATACGGAACGTTCCGGCCACCGTAACTGCATCGACATCACCATCGTCCGCCTCCGTCTCCATCGAACATGTACGTTTTTTGTCGCCGTCTTCCCTACTCTCTGTGCTTGATATTGGGTATTGTTTCCTTTCTGTAAACCCCAGAAGGGATTTGCAGATCGAATCATGTCTCTGTTCTAGCTTTACTTGAATCCTTAACCCGCATAAAAGATCTGGTTTTTGTCTGAACCTAGTCTTTTTGTGTAACCTGTAACATACAGTATGGTTTTTGTGTAACCTGTAACATACTATTCACTGTGAAGCTTGCAGGTTAGACATACAGGTTCTTTTTTTATTTTTCTCCTTTCTATTAAGTGCAGGTTTTCATAACATATTTAGGTTATAGTTGTGTTGGTTAGAATGGTGTTGTGTCGATTAGAATGCTGTAACGTCGTGTATCGTAGGTATGTGGCTGTTGTTGTAAGCATTGTGAGTTTACGTAGGGTTGGTCCATATCTAGCAATATTGGTTGCATTATCTATTAGTGTTTGTGTATAGTTTACAGTCTGACGCCATGGGTTTGAACCTGGTGGAGAAGAGGCGGAGGAAGAGGAAGAAGAAGAAGAGGAAGAAGAGGCGGAGGAATCTGATGGAGATGATTCTGATTAGGGTTGAACATGTCGATGTAGTATCATGGAACTGTTGGTTTATATTTTGTTGTGTTTAACGTTTGTTTATGCTTTTTTTGGACTGTAACGAAACACAAAACCTGTGCAGTTGAAGGAAGCAGTTTTACTTGCAGTTATTTAAAAGAATAGCAATGTTGGAAAACTAAGATATCAGAGTTATGGTAAATTTAAAAGAGCAGTGTATGTAGACCTAATGTATAAGATGTAAGCATAGATAGCAAGGTTGAATAAAGTGGATATCAGAGTATAACAACATAGATAGCAATGTATAAATGAATACATATCAGAGTCTTAACAAATGTAAGTAAAGTATCAGATGGATCTACAACGAAACAGAAAACATACTTTAATTTATCTGTTAGATATAAAATACATAATCTATCAAATTTGTATAGCGTGGCTATCAGATTGTAGTAGCATAGATAGCAATGTACACATGAATATATATCAGAGTCTGAAACAAACAGACATGAAACGTGTCAATGTTAAAAGTGTAAGAAGCATAAGTCAAAATACAAGGAGTGCTTATCTTTGAGATGAATCAGGCATGAAAGATGTGATAAACCTCTTGAACAAATGTAAGCAAAGTATCAGATGGATGAACAACGAAACAGAAAACATACTTTTATTTATCTGTTAGATGTAAAATACATAATCTATCAAAATTGAATAAAGGGGCTATCAGATTGTAACAGCATAGATAGCAATGTACACATGAATAGATATTAGAGTCTGAAACAAACAGACATGAAACGTGTCAATGTTAAAAGTGTAAGAAACGTAAGTCAAAATACAAGGAGTGCTTATCTTTGAGATGAATCAGGCATGAAAGATTTGAAGTACATCTTTAACAAATGTAAGTAAAGTATCAGATGGATGTAAACGAAAACAGTAAACATACTTTGATGTATCTGTTAGATGCAAAATCCAGAATCTATCAATGTTGAATAGAGTGGCTATCAGAGTATGAAAGCATAGATAGCAATGTATACGTGAATAGATATCATAGTCAGAAAGAAACAGACATGGAACATGTAAATGTTAAAAGTGTACAAAACATAAGTCGAAAGATAAGGAATGCTTATCTTTGAGATGTAAAATGTTACAAAAAGTCGGTAAATAATGTTTAGAACGGAGCATCACATGACCTCCTATTATGCCCCGATTTGAAACATCGACCACAACGGGACTGGCTATGACATAATCAAAATGTTGAATTGAATCACAACAGCTTAATTGGATTGAAACAGTGAGTCAGTTTATATATACAATGCAATAACTTAAAGAAGGTACATGAACTATGGTAACGAAAGGAATGAAAACGGCACTTCTTCAGTTACTCCCTTTTCCATCTCCATTTTGCACCTCCCATTTTGCAGTACCCAACACAGCTTGAAGCTCCCTCGAAAGAAACTACCCATAAATACCTCGAAAGCTCATGATGTATCTAGCAATGTCTCATGCTGTATCTAGCAATGTCTCATGCTGTATCTAGCACTGTATACAAGGCATAAATCGCAACTGATAAATAATATAGTGTCTAGCAATCAGATATGCACTAAAATCGCAATGTATAAAACAGAGCTGGAAAACTGCAATTTCTTACCGGAATGTAATCAGAGCCGGTATCGATGCTTTGATTCGACCAGAAACAGAAACTAAACGATTTCTTTCCATTAATATACATTAGCTACGCTAGTGAATCTATTGTTAAGATCGAAAATGGAAACTTATTTCAAAAAGCAGCCACAATACCTATATAAGTTGCAAGATATTTTTCAACACAAATAGCAAACTGTCATACCTAAACTATCAGGGTATATGGACTATTGGTCTGGTTTCAAACACATATATCAACCTATTATAGCTAACATATAAGGGTGTATGCAGCAAGAGGAAATAGTTTGAAACATATAGCAATATCACGTACCTAAACTATAAGAGTCATGGTCTATTTATCAACACATATAGCAACATGCCATAACTAAGATATCAGGGTGTATGCTGTCAGGTTTAATCTACAAACACATCAAACCTATCAGGGTCTATGCAGTGATCTAGCAACATCAAACATACAATTGCAGGCGACAAATCGCAATGTGTATCCATATAAATATCAGGGTTCAAAACAGAGGTGGAAAAATGAAATTACTCACCGGAATGTGATCGGAGCTGGTTTGGATGATTTGAATTGAGCAGAAGCAGATGGTAATAAGTTTCCTGCAATTAACGTACATTATATGAGAGTCTAGAATCGATTTCGAAAATGGAAAACGATTTTGAAACTAAAAACTCAGCTCTGTTACTGACCTGAAAGATGTACCGTTTTTTGCTACGATTTCGAAACTTAAATCAGTTGTTATGAGGCTGAGATACGGTGGTCTAGGAGGCTGAGATACGGTGCAAGATCGGAGCTCGACCGGCTGAGACGGTGCGAAATCGGAGCTAGGAGACTTTGGATGAAGCTGACGACGTCAAACCGGAATTCTGAAACTCGCCGGTGATCGGAACAATCTGAAAAGGCGATTATATGGATCGCCGGTGATTAAGACTAGTTCGACGGTGGTTGTATGGTTCGCCGGTGGAGAGAGAGAAGAAGAGGAGAAAGAGAGAAGAAGAGGAGAGAGAAGAGAGAAAGAGTGGAGGCTGTTTTGAATTTCAAAATTCAAAAATAGAATGGGGGCTGTAACAAAAAACCCTAATTTTTCACAAATCAACCTTATATACTAGGTTGAGGGTAATCTTGGTATTAAAAAAAGAAAAGGTATTAGAAGTGGATATGTTTAATGAGATGGGTATTAAGTGAGCATTAACCCATTTTTGGGTACTAGGTTGTAATAGGTTTGGTTAAAAGGTACTTAGTGTGTCATTTCCCTTTCATATTTTGTTATGAAATACAATAACATTATTGATAGTGGAATTCACCTGTTTGATAAATACTTGTCATAACAATTTTTACAAATCGAATAGTTATTTAATTGATATCCGACTAATCGATACGAAATCATAATATCAATACAAATCAATTAGAGAGAATATGTTGCAATAAATGTAATTTGTTACTATTTTTTTATATAAAAAAAAATTCATCAATAAAACTATCTACATGTTCATTTCATTTTATACTCATCAAATCGGTGACTCTGATAGAGACCGAATGGTACCTTAGGCTTTTAATCTAAATTCTAAAAAATCAAATACATAAAACAATCAGATATGCATCAAAAGTCGAATAATGATGGAATCGTAACATGAAAAAACTCAATCCAAAGAAATAAGTAGAAATAACCGATAAAATAGAGATTTCAATTCATCGACTAAAAATAGGGAGATTATGGATACAAAATTCCACAAGTTGGTAAAAGAACTCTGGAAGAGTAACCTACAAATGATGAAGACTTACCAGAAATCGGTGTCGAGACCAACCAAATAAAAGATTAGATCACAAATTTATAAATCCACAAAATAAACGAAAAAAATGCGGCAACATGGATAGTCCAACATGCAGGTATCAACGTGTAACAACTAAAAGTAATTTTCTTTGATAAATACAAGAAAGACGTGGTTGAAGTGGATCAGTCATCCTAATATAAAAGCAACAAGTATTAACGCCATAAGAAGAAAATGAGTCAGATCCAAAGATCCCCAATCAAAAGATATAAAAAATACGAAAGGAAGACCCTTTTATGCAGCACTCGACTCTTAAGAATAAGAAAACATGCTTTGGCAGCTCATAATATGCCTCCTCCACTAGCTGATCCATACCGTTAAATCTACAAGCAGATACCCTTTCTCTTTGGCCTGAATCCCCTAGGTATCCATCCAATAATATTTTACAATTATCATGCTTTGACGGGTAAAATAATATCGCTTCTGATTGTCCAACCATCACAACAATCGCATCACCCCCATGCGGCCCAATCCTACCCTCATATGTTGTATGACTACCCGCATGTTATGGATGAAGAAAATATCACCCACCCTTATGGGCCTCCACCAGCATATATGGGACAACATGCACAATATGGTAAAACCCAAACATGCCTCTAGGGTCTGACTATTATCCTCACAACCAGTTCACAACCTCTCAATACAACAACCGAGCTTTAGTAGACAAATGAGCATAGTTCGGCAGGTAGTTGCTAGGCAGATAAGAAGTAAATATAATCACAAATATCATTTTCTATGATGTTTATGATAAATTCATGCATGAAGAGTCTCCATTCACGGTAGAAATCGAGCAAGAGATGTTAGCCCCATATTTCAACACATAAAAATGATAAGTTCATCGATAAAGGTGACCCAAACCACCATGTAGAGAACTTACAAAGTGAAATGCTAAAATATTCGGGGACAAATGATGGTTTTAAATACAACAATTTTGTAGTAATACCAAAAGGTGAATCTATCACATGGTTAAATGGCTTACCTACGGGCATCATCCGAACCTTCAACCAACTACAAATAGTTTTTTGGTAATCACTACATTGGTTCCTAGTCTATCATGGATGAATTGGAATCTATAATCCACTAAAAAAACACCAATAAAAGATTTGTTAGCTCAAGAAGAACGTTACATAAAATGTGATGAGACCGAAACGACTAGAGTAGGTGGAGACATGTACTATATATGTTTATCCATGTAACCAATTCTTACTATGTGGTGGATAAATTCTCACAATCAACCAAATTAGTTCCAACAATGAACCGACGAGTAAGCCGAAGAGCCACAAGACCTTGCTAATAACATTATCTTCAAAATTCCTAGTGAAAAATATCTACACTACAACCCTGACAGACAAATGGTTGGTGTTATCATTGGCGTATATTCTTTCTCATATATCTCCAATATATTAAGTAACATATACATTGACAACTTAGAAGTGCAACAATATGACCAAACTTTGTCTCACCTATATAGACTAACTTACCCCATTCTAAAATTTTCAGATGATGACTATCAGGCTTAATATGACCTCACATGGATGTAGGGTTTATTACTGTTGAAGTAGCTCGTGTCATGATAGACACCAGAGTTCATCAAACAGTTTATATAAAAGTACATACGACCAGATGAGATATATACTACCATTGATCCCCTTCCAAAGGGTTCTCACCATATTTATATGAGAAGATGGAAAAGTTGTATAAGAGTTGACTATGTACGTAGTCTTGGGAATGTATAAATCTAAGACGAAAGTGTGATGTCTTTTCATTATTGTGGAATTAAAGTCAGCTTACTATGTGATCATAGGAAGCTTGTAGCTAGACCCCATGCATGTAGTCGTCTTCATTGTGCACCCGTGTTTGAATTATACAATCAATGAGAATGTCGGGTTATCAGTGAAAACCAAAAGACTTCAAGATAATATCATGTAGCTAGCCTGGTTTGCAAAAATAAAAAATTATCTACATAACAATTAGATGGGGACCAATTATCCTCGACGAAATGGAAGATCCAAGGGAAGCCCCTTCTTTTCCCCAACATCAATGAACCTGTGAAAGAGACAAAGAATGTAAAAATGGAGGATTTCAAGATCATACATCTCGCCAAAGACATCTCAACCACACTCATACAAAATATTATTGACCTATTATAAAATAATCTTGATATTTTTGTTTGGAATGACCAGGATGTGACAAGTCACAAGCTCTCCGTTAACTCGATCATTCGGACGATCAAGTAAAAACATTGATCATATTCGCTTAAAAAAATAAAGGTGATGATAGAGAAGTGAACAAATTAACTACTATCTAGGTAATGTGATGGTTAATGTGATGTTTATAAATAAAAATAAAGGTAATTACCGCATGTGTGTTGATTTCACTGAACTGAATATGGCTTACCCGAAGGATCCATTCCCTTTACCATGGTACATTGGACACCGAATATTGTAATTTGTGGACGTATACTCATGTCACAACCTGATCCAAATACACGAAGATGATGAAAAATACACACTACTTTTATGACCAAAATTGGACTTTCTTACTAAAAATTCACACCCTCCGACTTAAAGAACGCATGTTCTAGTTACCAACCTCTATTGAAAAAAATATATGTGAATAAACTGAGCATAAACCCGTAGTCCTATATTGATGATGTGATAGTAATAACAAAATAAAATGAGGATCATATGTCATATATATCTGAAAACAACCTCGGGAAGGTTAATCTAAAACTAAACATGGAGAAGTACACCTTCAGCATGAGATCAATGAAATTTCTAGGCTATATGGTCAGAGAGAAAGAAACTTAAGCGGACCTCACCCATCTGGAAAACCTAGTAACAATGGTCATTTTGATCCACCAGAGAAGTTCAGATCTTAGTCGGTCAATTGAAAGCTTTCATTAGTTTTATTTTAAGATATTCTTACAAGTTCTTGGTTTTCTTTCAAGGTTTTAAGGGTATTAAAATTTCAGTGAACACCGGCTTGCGAAGAAGCATTCCACAACATCAAGAAGTTCTTTGCATCTCTAGATATTTTAACCATGCCAAAACCATGATAATCTCTTTACCTATATCTCGCAATATCATATTACACCGTAAGCGTTATGCTTATTATGTAAATATTTGATAAGGGTAGAAACTTGGTATTTACAACTGAAAATGCTAGAATTGGTGCTGGTAGTGGTAGCTAGAAAAATAAGACCCTATTTTGAAGCTCACACCATTATCGTATGCACGTCATTTCGTTTTTAGAAGAGTAATTCAAAAGCCAGAGTTATCAGGGAGATTGCCAAAATGGCATGTCGAGCTCGGAGATTATGATATCCAGTACGAGGCAAGAAGAACAATCAAAGAACATGCCTTGAAGATTTCTGTAAAAAGTTCCAATCAGAGCGACCAATACCATCCAAGGAACAAATGAATCTACATGGAAAGTACACAATGATGAAGGAAGCAAAAAATAAGGCTCTAGCGCGGGAGTTAAGCTCACTTCACATAAAGGTCAAATTTTAACTCAATATATCAAGTTTGGTTTTCGTTCCTCAAACCACGAAGCCGATACAAAGTCGATATTACAAGACTTTGTTTAGAAAGCATACATGAAGCTAAGCACAACAAACGTTTCACCGATTCACAGTTAGTTATCAACCAAGTGTTAGGATATGTTGATGTCGAGAAAAACAACATAATTTAGTACCTCAAGAAGCTCCAAAGGTACGTGAAATTCTTTGAGTAAATAGACTTCAAGCCGGTACCTCAAGCAGAGAATATCGAAGCATGTGCCCCGGTGCCTTCGGCTTGCACCAATATTGGAGGATGAGTCATCTTCCAAGACAAGAAATTTATAACCCTCCCAAGAAAACCTGTTACAACCATCTCTAAATCTGGATTCATGATGATCTAAGGGGAAGAGGAAGACAAAGACCGGAGGACTCTAATTGTAAATTACATAGCCAGAGGTACCCTGTTAGAAAACATATTTGATACTAGAAATCTCAAAATGAAGCCATCCAATTCATCTTCCTCTTATGTATACTTTATAAAAGAGGGTTGACAACGCCTCTATTGCGATATCTTGGACTAGAGGAAGATAATGTTATTGTTGAATCATTTCATACAAAGGAAGACATCACACACTTCGACTACAAGGATTTATAAAAGAGAATTTTATCACACACTTCGACTACAAGGATTTATAAAAGAGAATTTTATAACATGGCTACTATCGGCCAACACTGTTGGCGAATGTAAAATAGAAACTGAAACAATGTGATGCTTGCCAACGGTATTCTCCCTCTATTCAAATCCCCATAATAATATTACAACAACATGGCATTATAATTTTTATTCACCCTGAATTCATTTCCATCATTGGCTGAATAACTAAAGTTGTCATCCCTGTTACCACTCATTGCCTTCTTTGAACGTCCCCGACCATGGCCTCGCGGTATCCTCTCTCTTTTCTTATTCTCTTCCTTCATTGGCTTAAAAACATTCGAACACCACTGGAACACATTAAAAGATATCCTTTTGTGAGGCGAACATCTCTTTTTCTCATCAGTCAAAGGGCACACATTTGCCTTTGCAATAGTAGACGTAATAGTCTTCATCATTTGTTTATCTGAACAAGCCTCTACCCTCAATATCTTATTCTTCTGAAAATGTAAAATTACCCATACGACTCTCATGAGGCCACAACCCAAAATCAGAAAACATCTTTGGTACAATCAACTTCTTGTAATTTCTATCAAATTCTTCAGCGCTATTAGTCATTACGGCATAACTCAACTTCACTAACTTCACAAACTTTTTATAATCCACCTCCGGTGTTGCCAGCATAAATATAAAGAAAATGACCATAAAATCTCTACAATAACAAATATTACAATTTTTAGATTTATATATTCTTTTTGACATCCACGTCTTAAAACACATTATCTTCTTGACGCTGGGTACCTCTCAACACTCTGACATGTACATAAATGTATCCTTACTGATCTTGTTACAATCTAGCAAATCTCTCATCAATCTGGCAGAAGACTTGGTATGAAATTATAACTAAGGGTTCCCTTTTTTCCTATTAGAGTTTACGACCAAGAAGTGTTGCAGCTCAAAATTCCGAAATTGATTTTGTGCCAAAACTACATTACCCATAAACATTCTTTACACCTTCAACGCCATACCAATTAAACAAAACTGAGTTTTCTCAATGAATCCTAACAACTCGAGACTTAAAGATAATTGAAGCATGTGCTTCAAAATGTTGGTGAAGAAGAGAACGTTTTTCTCTTTCATATCAAACGGGATAACGCTTACCTCGAGAAACCACACCTCTACGTCTTTAAGAATGCACGAATCTACTAGTGGTTGGGCCTGCATCACCTCATCGATATAATCATACAAATGATCTTTCATATTTGGAAAGAAGCCGAAACATCTTTTAAATATAAACGTACAAGCCAAAGTAGTTCCCTCATAAGCTTTTTGTTACTTGGCATATGTGCCTTCAGTCGAAGATGAAGTATCCTGTTTCCTGTAATATATGCCATATTTTGTTTTTAACGCTTTGTGCAGTTCAATATCAGTCATCCTTCTCAATTTCTCAAGATCATATTTGAGGATTTTGCCCGGTGTTTAGGCCATCCCGGTCCCCTTTGATGGAGAATCCTGTATTTGCTCAACAACATCTACAACGAAAAGAGGAGAATCTCTCAGCTTGACGACGAGAGTGTGGTAGCTTCGATCTCCTACCTTAGGCCTCTCAAATCCAAACCCACTTTTTGGAGATTTGATGGTCCATGTTGTCTTTTACCTTGCAGAGCATAAGCATAAACGCCCTTATTTTCCGACCGCCTCCCAATGTGTGGAGCAGTGTCCTCCTTGTACATGAGACAAAACTGAGTTTACTCAAAGAACCCCAACGAATCTAGACTTAAAGGCAATCAAAGCCCATTCTTCAATATTTTGGTAAAGAGGACAGCATCTTTCTCTTTTACATCAAACGAGCTATCACTTACCTTGACAAACCACACCTTTATGTGTTTAACAATGCACCAATCTACAAGTGGTTGGGCTTGTATCACCTCCTCGACATAATCCTACAAATTATCCTTCATATCCATAACATGGATTTCTTCAAGGCATGCGTGCACCTTCAATATTTTACTCCAGCTACCTCCTCCAACATTCATTAACGCTTCCTTATCAACACGAAATAAAGCATTAGGATCTTTAATCATAATCATATGGAGACTATTATCTACTTATGTGACAATCTTGATTTGGAAAGGATCCATCAAAAAACCATATCATCTAACTTATCTTCATTATGATGGTCATTGTTATTAATCTTACTATGCAATTATCACAAAATGGCTGAAGCACATAATATATGCGAATGAAATATTTAAATGAGCACACGATTTAACGTGGTTCGACAATTGTCTACGTCCACGGGCGCCGCTAGAGGAAAGAGTTTCACTATGATAGGAAAGGTTATAGATTTCAGATTGTGTTTTGTGTAGCCCTAGTAGCCTATTTATAGGGAATTAATAGACTTACTAGACAATGGGCCTAATGGGCTCATACCACAAGATTGAAAATGATATTATCACAACACTATTTGTACTGCCTGACACAGTACACTGTCAGGCACAATATCACTATCACAGACACAAAACTGTACTACCGGACACAATATACTATCAAAGCACTATTCGACTCATTCACAACAAATCTTCCCATTGAGGCGAATATCCTTTCTTCACTATTAACAAAGAAACTTCTCTTCTTCTGACTCACCAAATGCCCTTAAGGAATTCACTCTATATACTGCGAACACCGATCCAGTTTAGGCACTCCCTAAACTTTCGAACTGATACTGCCTTGGTCATTATATCTGATGGATTATCGTGTGTAGACACTTTCTTCACATCAACAATTCCCTTTGATATTATATCACGAATAAAATGATACCTGACATCTATGTGCTTTGTACGCTCATGGTACATCTGGTTCCATGTAAGGTGTATGGCGCTTTGACTGTCACAAAACACTTTTGTAGTAGTCCTATCCAAGACCAAATCTGCCACCAAACCTTGCAACCATATCGCCTCTTTAACTGCTTATGTTACCGCCATGTACTCTGCCTTTGTTGTAGACAAAGCTATAGTAGCTTGCAACTGTGCTTTCCAACTGATCGCACTCCCAACTAGAGTAAATACATATCCTGTCAGAGATCTTCTTTTATCCATATCACCTGCAAAATCGGAATCAACAAAACCAACCAATAATCCTCCAACATCATTCAGCGATTCACAAATATCGGTCTTGTTAAAAGTTAAGCCCACGTTCACAGTATTATTTTGAAGAGATTCAATCTCTTCCCCCATAGCACCAATCCATCGATCTGCCTCTGAACTCTCTATAGCTTCTTTGTAGCTAGGTTCCTGCATCTCAACTTCTTTTGAAACTGACAGAGCATATGCAACTAGATTCGCATACCTTTTTGGAAGTCTAATATCTCTTCTTTCTCCGTCCAATGATATGCTATAAGGTTGTTGTTCCGGTTCAGGCGCATCATCCTCACTATCATCCGATGCTGACGCTTTACCTCCTGATTCTGGATCCACATCAGAACCACTTGAATTATTAGACCTTCTAGGAACTGATTCTACTACAAACTCCACCTGTTTACTCACAACCAATCCTGATTCGACCATTTCTCCTACTTCCTTCTGACTGTCTATCGAAGCAAACTCATTTAAAGTAACGTCCCTACTGATGAGAAAACCTGGAGACTTTAGAGAGGTACACCGTAACCTATATACCTTCACTCCAATAGCATATCCTAGAAATATACACCTATTTTCCCCCGGCTCAAGCTTACCATCTCTCACATGAGCATACGCAGGACAACCGAACACCCTCAAATGTTCATAATCAGCCGACGATCTAGACCAAAACTCAAAAGGATTTTTACAATCAATAGCTGTTGATGGAGACCGATTCACCAAGTAACACCTGTATGGATAACTTCAGCCCAAAAATCCTTTCCCACACCGGAATACGAGAGCATACTTTGTGCCTTGTCACAAAGTGTTCTGTTTATTCTTTCTGCGACTCCATTATGTTGTGGTGTTCAAGAACAAGTGCGATAGCGCACTATTCCCTCAGCTTCGCAGAACTCGTTGAACTCACGACTGCAATATTCTAACCCATTATCTGTCCTAAGACGTTTGATTTTTCTTCCTGTTTGCTTCTCAATCATCGTCTTCCATTTGACAAAGGTTGAATATGCCTCATCTTTCATTTTCAGAAAGTAAAGCCACACCATCCTTGAATAATCATCAATCAAACTCATGTAATATCTGGCTCCGCTCTTGGATGGAATAATGTTTGGACCCCAAAGATCTGAGTGAATGTAGTCCACTGTACCTTTAGTATTTCTTACAGTCAATATGCTGAATTTGACTCTAGTTTGTTTACCAAACACAGTGCTCACAAAATCCCAATGATTTTGTTTTATACCCTTTCAACAAATCTCTATTTCTCAAAACATCTAATCCTCTGTCGCTCATGTGACCAAGACGCCAATGCCACAACTTATTTTGATCGTGCATACTTTGGCTATTACTCCCTGATGATGCTACTGCAACATCGCCCATAACAACACTCCCCTAGAGAATGTAAAGACCCTTCTGCAAACTGCCTTTCATGCATACCACTGAACCTTTTGTCACTTTGATTACACCTTCTTCTGCACGGTACTTGTAACCCTGAGAGTCTAGAGTCCCAAGAGAAATCAGGTTTCTCTTTAACCCATGAACATGCCAGCAAGTTAAGATTTTAACAACCCCGTCAAATATTCTGATTCTGACGTTACCAATACCACCAACAGTCAACGAATGATTGTTCCTTAAATAGACAGTTTCCTGCATTGGCTTGTAAGTATCAAACCACTGCTTGAACTAACACATGTGATATGTAGCGCCAGTATCCAGTACCCAAGAGTTTTTCCCAAAGTCTGAACTCACGAACAATACATCTCCTCTACCATTGTTTTCACTATCGTCGGAATCGTTCACTCCTTCAACAATGTTTGCTGCTTTTTCCTTTTGATTTCCCTTCTTACCATTCAGTTTCAGACAATATCTCCTATAATGACCCTGCTCACCGCATTCATAACAGTTTGAGTGTTTTACCCTTGACTTGAACCTCCTGTTCTTCCTTCTTAAAGAACTCGCTTTGCTTTTAGATCTTCCCTTAGTCATAAGACCTTCCCCTTTAGCTTGATTGTCTGGTTGGAACTGTCTCATCTCTTTTGATTTCAGTGCCCCTTTGACATCTGCTAGCGATAACTTATCTGTACTATACATAATGGTATCTACAAAGTTTTCATAGGGAGCTGGTAACGATCTCAATACAAACAAAGCTTGCTCCTCATCCTCAATATTGATATCAATGTTCTCCAAGTCGATTATAATTGATTTGAAATTATCTAAGTGCTTTGTTATGGAAACACCTTCTTTCAATCTGAAATCATATAAATGCTTCTTCAAGTATAATCGGTTTACAACTGATTTCTCTGAGTAAAGATCTCTTAGTTTTTTCCATGCGCAGGCAGCAGTCTTCTCACCACTAATCTCGCGAAGCACATTGTCTTTCAAACTCATTAAAATCCAACACCAAAGCCCTTTCTTAAAGATCTTGTTTCTCCTCTTCTTTCATCTCTTCTGGTAACTTATTCTCCATAGCCTTCCACAACCCTTGCAGTACCAATGAAGATTTCAGTTTAATCTTCCACAACAAAAAGCTGGATCCCCCAATAAATTTTTCAATCATGTATTTTGTTGATGTAGACGTCATTATGAAACCCTAATTGCAAAATCTCTAATTTCACCACGTGGCTCTGATACCAATTTTGTTATTAACTTACTATCCAATTATCACAAAAGGGCTCAAGCACAGAATATATGCGAATGAAAGATTTAAATGAACACAGGATTTACCGTGGTTCGACAATTGTCTACGTCCACGGGCGCTGCCAGAGAAAAGAGTTTCACTATGATTAGAAAAGGTTACAGATTTCAGATTGTGTTTTGTGTAGCCCTAGTAGCCTATTTATAGGGTATTATCACAACACTTATTTGTACTGCCGGACACAGTACACTGTCAAGGCACAATATCACTATCACAGACACAAAACTGTACTGCCGGACACAGTACACTGTCAAAGCACTATTCGACTCATTCACAACAGTCATCAACATGAATAAAGAGAGTGGCATTATTTTGATTATTCCTCATCATGAATCACGAATGGAAACAAAAATAAATTATTTTAAAAGAAGAGAAAAGCTAAAGTTTTAAGCTTTTACAAGAAAAGAAGAAAGATTAAGATATAAAAGTTTTAACTAAAAGATTCTTCCACAATTTCATGTTTGAAAGAGAAGAAATGAGAAGGTCTAACCTTTATGTAGACATTGGTAAGATAAATCTAACCCTTTATTTATTTTAATCCAATATCTTGTAGTTTTTAATGACCTACGATCACGATAAAAACGGATCAACGAATCAAATAAGAGCATCTGAAAAGCCTAATTCATGTGTGTGAACAACTGTTACAATTTATGGTCACGTGCACCTCAACATGTATCCCTCCCATCGTGTGCTATGAAATAGTACCTAAGTCTCTGAAGTTATACTATTGGAATAAAATTTTATTTTCTCATTTATTTATCTTACCTCCACACAATTAGTCGACATTAAAGATTCTTCTCACGAACCAATAAATCTGACCCATCACTGCCTTAAGTAGCGATATTTCAATAATTAAGAACCTTTTGTTTTTAGTCTTTCTATCATCCTTCAATAAGGACTAAGAAGGCTTCTTCGCGATCCAAATATTAAATTCGAGCCCGTTTTCTCACTTGTTCTTCCCTCTTCATTCAAAAAAGACTAAAATATGTCAAATGATGAAAATAAAAAACATTCATCAACAATTACAGTCCATACAGTATGCTTTGAAAGGACTAAGGAGGCTACAACATCATTCATCCAAAGAACGTGATAAATTTTTGTCTTTGAAGTGTTTTTGAAGTAAATGCATTCTGAGGTAGAAGAAAATAAATTTAAGGTAATATCCAAAACTCTAACAATTTTCTACATTTTATAATACTCTTTACCCTCTGTCAAAATAAAAATAAAAACATTTTCCACAAAAAAGGCTTTCGGCCCATGGATGGTTTTTAATGTAAGCTGGAAGAAGGTCAGCTTGAAGTAATCTAGAAGGTTTTTAAGGCTCGTCCAACTAGATTTGGAATCTAATCTATAAAAGTATTCAATGTTCTTAGGATTCTGGCCAAACAAATTTGTAATACTGCTTGGTTTACTTTAGGACAAAATATTTTACATCAAGCAAGAAAATTATTATGTAAGATACTCAACAAGGTTCAGAAAACATTCATAAATAAAACCACTTATGTTTATTGAACTTCACTAATGTATTCTTTCCTAAAATCTTGTGCAAGGATTATGGGCTATTGATAATGGTGCATTTCACAAGCTTGGCTGAAATCTTGCAACAATAACAATTCTTAAAGTCGATTCTCATTGGGCTAAATGCCTTGGCGGAATAGCCACCTAGACGAATAATCAACTGATTGAATGCCCATTCAGTTAAAACCACAACATTAATACAAACTAGATATATCATCATCAAGGTCATGGGAGTTATGTTTAAAAATATTAAATGAATGTATATTAATATACTCAACTATTACATCTTATGAAATTAAGTAAGCCATTAATATGATGTAATAAATGTAATTTATTACTATTGATAAGGATATCAAATACAGAGGACTAAAATATAATAATTAAAGTTTTGTAAGAACAATTGTAAAGATATATGACATATTTCAGTCTAGTTGTAAATATAGGGGGTTAAAGTGAAATTAACCCATTTTTGTTACCACTTCAGTTGTTCTAAGTCTGATTGCCTATATATAAAGATGAAGGCTGAGATTACTACGGATAAGAATTTCATTTTGTGAACTATCTTCTTTTACTTAACTTTCTCTCTCTAGAACCAAATTGGCGATCACAATGGGAGTTGATTAATTGGTACCTTGATTTTTTGATAAAAAATCGGAAGCAATTGACTTTATTCATTCGTTTTGATTGTTCTTGATATATTCTTTAAAGTTGTTTTGGATTGATAATAGAACCAAGGAATAAAAAAGACCCTTTAGTTCGAAAGACAGTTGAGACTCTAAAGTTTTATCGATAAGGAGAAGAAGGTAAGGAAATGAGTCAGTTCCCATTTGACAGACTCAATCAGATATTGAACTGCGAATTAACCAGTTAGTGGATAAAATTACGGCTCTAAATGAGAAGTATGTTCAAAGAGAGCAAGATATCCAATCAGCTAGGCTGAAATCTAAGGAAATTCAGATGGATGATAAGAATGATGTTGACAACTAATCTAATCGATTTTATACAACTCGCCAGGTTCAAAGTGAGCATAAGAAAACGTATTTTGAATCTAATAAAAAGCAGCATACTTCACAAAATAAGAAAAAAAAGACAAGCAAAGGTATATTACGCCAAATGACGATGAGATGAACAGTGTAATCTCTGAGTATAAAAGGTACCAAGGGTATTCGAAAGAAGAAAAAGGTCGGCCTCGAAAATCACAATTATATTACAAAACAAGAAATGACAATGTACTTTGTTGTTTGAGGGAAGCAGATTAGTGTGAAGTTAACACGTCAAATCAGTGCACAGGGATGGATGATCAGAACTTGTATGCTGTCATGGGAATATAATAATGATAATAAGTATGTACAAGGAGTTGACATAAGAAACTCTCCCTTGATAACTGATATAAGGTCCATCACTCTTCTGAGGCGAGTCGATATCTTTAAGGTTAAAAAGTTCGATGGGATGCAAGACCCTGATGATCACATCGAACAGTTTAAAAATTACATGATGAATTTCGAAGACGATGATAGACTGTTATGCAGAGCCTTTTCTCAAACATTTAAGAGTACAAATTTGAAATGGATCCATCTCCAATTTCAGATATTTTTATACAGCTTTCAAACGAGATTTGTGGGAAGTAAAGAGATGAAAAAAATAGAGACACAATAATACAATTTAAGCAAGATGTGGAAGGAAACTTGAAGGATTATACTAAGCATTTTTTGTTGACAAAAGTTGGTCTAGATAGTTGTGAAGAGCTAGTAGTTATGGATGCACTTCGACAAGGTTTGCTATCAGGTGATTTAGCGAATGAAAGAACAAAAAGAAGAGCTTTGACTACTGGAGCACTGATGGCTTAAGTCGAGGATCAAATCAAAGTAGAGGAATCGACTAGAGTTTGATGAGTGGTTGGACCTAGTTAGAAGAGTTCAGGGCATGTGCCAAATAATCAAGGGCACTCTTCGAACTTGACTCAACCATCACGTCCGAGGAACAATAACGGTTTTCATCCTCGAACTGGAGGATACCCGACTCAAACTACAGAGTATCAATTTCAAAGACCAAGGCCAAATCAATGGATAAGGTCATGGTATTATGTTGATTTAACTGAGAACATTTCTGCAATTTATGAAAAGCCTACTCAAATAAATGGACCTAGAGAATAGCATAATAACGGGTTATACAAATATCATAACGACATAAGATATAATACTACAGACTATATAACTGTTAAAAATGAGGAGTAATGTTTAATTGAAAATGGCAAGTTAACAACTTATGTTAAAGGGAAAAGTAGTGGATCAAAGGTTACTGTTTCATGGACTTGAGAGACAGTAAATCCAAATTCACCTGCAGAAAATCTAATGATTCAGGATTCTAAGATTGATGATTTTGATGTTGCGTCAGAATATTTAGATACAGATTCGGATCGACTGATTTTGATGACAATGGATGAGACAGTGAAACAAGCCCGAGTTCGAATTTTGTGTGAATACTTTGAGCCAACACTGACAGCTCAAGAAAGAGGTACGTGGTGAGTTTAGCTACTCAAATAGAAGGAGTGGTGTCTACTCATTTTTATGGTAAGAAATATGTTACTGTTATTATTTTCGATAAGGATGATTTGAGAGGCACTGCAAGTCCTCATGAAGATTTAGTAGTTATTGGAGCGGAAATAGTTGACATTGAAATCCGACGTATTTTTATAGAGACAAGAAGCTCTGCAAATGTTCTTTTGAAGTCGACATGTGATATGATGCATAATCCTCCTCAATTTCTCAATCAGAATGTACGATAATCAAAGGCTATTGACACTGAGGTGGATCGTCTGTTGAGGTTCGAACATATAAGGAAATCACAAAATCCCTTATGGACAGCAAACCCAGTGGTGGTAAAAAAGAAGAATGGGAAATGAAGGTTGTGTATTGACTTCACAGATTTGAATCGAGCTTGTCGAAAATATCCATTTCTTGTTCCTCGAATAGACCATCTAATTGATTTTACTCCAGGAAATAAAATTTTATGTTTTATGGATTATTTTTCAAGGTATAACTAAATTCAGATGGACTCAAAGGATAAAAAAAAACACCACATTCATCACAGACTGAGGCTTGCATTGTTATAGGGTTATGCCTTTTGGGTTAAAAAACGTTGGAGCAACATATGAGAAGTTAATGAATAAAGCCTTCGCTTCTTGATTGGAAGAAACATATAGGTGTATTTTGATGACATGTTGGTCAAGAGTTTAGCAGATGGTGCGCACTAGGTGGATTTAGAGGAGATTTGTATTTAAATTTAAGAGTTATTAGATTTAAGCTAAATCCTGAGAAGTGCACATTTTTGGAGTTCGATCAGGAAGTCTTGGGGTATGTTATTAGTGAAAAGGGAATAAAAGCTGATCCAGAGTAATTAAAGACTTTGGTCTCAATGACATCACCTCTAAATTTTAAGAAAGTACATATCTTGATAGGAAGGTTATTCTCTCTTAAGAGATTCATTTCAAGGTTTTGTGATAAATATTTTCCTTTTTTCCAAGTATTACGAATGCCAAAGAAGTTTAAGTGGACCTCGGAGTGTGAAGCAGCATCTTCAAGCATTAGGGAGTTATTGTCATCATCAGAGATACTGTCTAAGCATTGAATTAGAGAACAACTCTTTTTATACAATACAATATCATATTTTTCTGTGAGTGTCTTCTTGATAAGTGAAGATTTAGGAATTTTGAAGCCAGTCTATTATGGTAGTAAGAGTTTGTTGGCAGCAGAAAAAAGATATTAGAATCTTGATAAGTTGGCATTGGCTTTAGTGGTGTCTGCTAGGAAGATGCACCCCTATTTTCAAGCTCATAGTGTTGTGATTCAAACTTCGTTCCCACTGAAAAATATTTTACAACGCCCCGATACTTCTGGGAGGATGACCAAATGGTTAGTAGAGTTGGGAGATTTCGATATCAGTTATTCTCCTCGAACGACTATTAAGGCCCAAGACTTAGCTTATTTTCTTGTTATGTTCCACTCAATTAAATCAGATGAAGAGATAGATAAGGATGTCTTGACAAGAACTTCGATATGGGTTGTTCGAACTGATGGAAGTTCTAGCATTTTAGGATCCAGTGCAGGACTTCAACTCGTTGCTCCATCTGGGGAGGTAATTTTTCAAGCCATTAAATTTGGTTTTCATGCATTGAATAATGAAGCCCAATATGAAGCTACATTGGCTGGTTTAAGGCTTGCGAGCATTTGTGGGGCAACTTCAGTTTGTTTGGAGACAAATTCACAATTAGTAGCAAATCAGGTGGTCGGTGTTTCAGAAGCTAAAAAGGATCACTTAATTTTGTATCTTCAAGAGCTTTGAAATTTGGCTCTTCTGTTTGACCATGTTATTATAGAACATATCAGCCGAGGAGACAATACAATTGCTGATTCTTTGTCAACCGTTTCTTACTCAGAAGAGTATCCTTGTATTTTATTACAGGAGAGTCCTTTAATTCTAACTCGGTCAAAGTAGTGTAAATATGAAGAAGAAGTTTTTGTCACTTTGTATACAATTCAAAGTGACTGGAGAACATATATCATGAATTTCTCGTTAAGAGGATCGTTTTCTCAAGATATGCAACTGGCTAAATAATTGAAGTATAAAGTTCACGACTATGTTGTATTGGATGAGGTGTTATACAAAAAATCTTTGAATAGGCCTTTATTGCGTTGTTTGAATAAACAAGAGTCTCGGAAAATTTTATCAGAGTTACATGATGGTAAGTGTTCATCACATTGTGGGTTCAACGCATTGACACGTCGAGTTTTGTTGGCATGCTATTATTGGCCCTTGATTATGAACGATGCTAAAAGTTTGGTTCGAGGCTGCGGTACTTGTTAGCGATTTGCCAATTCTCTTCATAAACCTGCAGTTCAACTCATGTCCATTACCGAAGCCAACCCTTTTGACAGATGGGGAATAGATTTGGTAGGTTCCCTGCCTTTGGCTTCTGGAGGACGCCAAATGATTATTGTAGCAGTGGATTATTTTTCGAAGTGGCAGAAGCTAAACCATTATCTAGAACAAAATCCAAGGCTGTTATTAAGTTCATTGTGAACGATATTTGTTGCTTCTTTGGGGTTTCTCAAAAAATCACCACAGGTAATGGACCTCAAATTAACAATAGAGAAATGGCTTATTTTTGTGTTTCGAGAGGTATTATACAGTGGTTTTCTACACTTTTTCATCCCCAAGAAAATGGTCAGATGGAGGCGACAAATATATCTATTTTAGAAGGCCTGAAAAAGAATTTGAACATGGGCTGGAGTAAAATGACCTAACTATTTGCAAGAGGTGTTATGGTCTTATCGAACAACTCCGAGAGAGACTACTAAAGAAACTCATTTTGCCTTGGTGTATGGTATGGATGTCATTAGTCTTGCAGAATCTACATTACCTTCTTATAGAGTACTTCAGTATTCTGAGGACCTGGATGACGAAGCAAAAAGAGCATATTTGGACCTGATTGAGGAAAAAAGAGTTAGAGTACATCTAAATACGATTCATTATCAAACTCTGTTGAGGAGTGCGTATAATTCGAAGGTGAAAATGAGAGATTTTAAAGTTGTTGATAAATTTTTAAGAAAAGTATTCCTCCATACAAAGAATAAGTGCCTCAGAATGATGGCCCCGAATTGGGAAGGTCCTTATATGGTTGTGGAAAGAATATAACCGAGTTTGTATCGACTTTGTGATGTGCATGGGAGGATGCTTCAACATCAATGAAAATATACAAAATCTAAACTTATACTGGGAATAATTTTGTCTTTTGAAAATTAACACACTATTTCCTACCCTCTTAGCCCAGGGAGGTTTTAATGAGGTGTCTTGTAAATATTCGAAGCTATTAATAATATTTTTTTGCCAATGGTTGTTTAAGTATAAGTATTTGAATTATTTTGGTAACTAGTCAAAGATTGATCATCTTTGAAGTTGTTGATCAAAAGTAACTTTTCCGAAGTGTTAAACGTTCATTATAAACACTTTTCGAAGAAACAACCATATTTAAAGTACTACATCCTCTAAACCCTCTATAGTATTCGAAGTGTTATGTTCTCTAAATGCACTATAGTATTCGAAGTGTTATGTTCTCTAAACGCACTATAATTTTTGAAGTGTTACGTTCTCTAAACGCACTATAATTTTCGAAGTGCTACGTTCTCTAAATGCACTATAATTTTGGAAGTGCTACGTTCTCTAAACACACTATAATTTTTGAAGTGTTACGTTCTCTAAGTGCACTATAATTTTTGAAGTGCTACGTTCTCCAAACGCACTAATTATTCAAAGTTCCATATTTTATAAATGTATTATTTGTATTTAAGGAGAAACAAAGTATTGTTGCATTAAAATTAATCCAATGATAACAAAATAGGTTTTTGAATGCTAAGTAAAAAAGCATTCATCAAAGGCAAGTCATCTTACAACAATTAGATGACAGACAAAAACAAAAAGGGAAAAAACAAAATCATTTGTCCTCAAAGCCTTCTTCAAACGACTCCATTGTTCAGAACCAATTTCCTCTAACTATAATTCTTTAAAGAAATCACTAGGCACATGATCAAAAGCTTCACTAGGGCGATTCCCAATGGGAATCAATTCTCAGAAGTTTGACAGGTTAGCCTTTGGGAATGTGGCATGAATTTCACAAAGCAGATTAATAGTCTTTTGCTCTTCGGTGTTCTAAAAGGCAGTCAATATATCTTTTCCACGTTCATTTTCAGCAGCCTTCATAGCAATCTTTTTCTCCTCCACAAATTAAGTTTTAAGAGCATCCATGTTTTGGGCCAGCTTCTTCTTTTTATCCGCGCTCTTGTTTAGAGATTCTTGAAGAATAAAGTATCTTTGTTTCTCTTCGGATAACTCTTGAGCATGTTTTGATTTGAGCTCTTCTATCTCATTTTTATGAGAAGTGTTGAGCTCTTCTATCTTATTTTTATGTACAATTATGAGGTGATTTTTAAAATGAATGATGCGTCTGAGGAATTCTGATCTTGCAGTTTGGAATCCATAAAATTGGTCATTCACAGTATTACCGAATATTTCTCTCATTTTCTTCTTAGCTGCAACAATTTTCTTATGATGAACTGTCTCCTTCACCATAGTCTCTAAGTATCTTCGAGCATAGTCCACCTTTGCTAGTCAAATTGGCAGGAATATGAAGGTATATATAGATGATATGATGGTAAAACGCACATATCCGATCTTCAAAAAACGTCTTCTAACTTAGAGGACATTAATTTAAAATTAAACCCTGAGAAATGTGTTTTTGGGTTCCGATCTGGAAGGTTCTTGGGTTATTTCATAAGGAAAAAAGGGATTCAGCCTCATCTGGATCAACTAAATTATAGCTATTGATCCTCCTCTAAACACTAAAGAGGTTCAAAGATTAACCGGACGCTTGGCTGCGTTAAACATATTTATTTCAAGATCATCTGACAAGTGTGCTCAATTTTTCCAAGTATTGAGAAATGCCAAAGAATGTGATTGGTCTCCATAATATGAACACGCTTTCCTTGAAATCAAGAAGACACTGTTCAAACATATTCAAGGGGAGAAACTCTATATATATTTAGTTGTATCAGAGTATGCAGTAAGTGTTGTGCTAGTAAGAAAGGTGGATAATTACCCCCGTCCGATTTATTATATTTGAAAAAGCTCGTTGGATGCTGAAAAAAGATATATGAAGTTAGAAAACTTGGCTTTGGCATTAGTAATAGCAGCAAAAAATATGAGACCGTACTTCCAAGCACATTCGATTTTTATCTGAACATGTTTTCCTTTGAAGAATGTTCTCAAAAGGCTGATATATCAAGCAGGATGACCAAGTGGTCAGTTGAGCTGGATGATTATGATATTAATTTTGCGCCCCGAACTGCAGTCGAGGCTCAATCAGTGGCTGATTTCTTAGTATAGTTTCATATTGATAGGCCTCTTGGGAAAATGCAAGAAAATTAGTCTAAACAATAATGGATAGTCTGAAGTGATGGCGGATCTAGTACCATGGGATGTGGGGCTGTAATTTGTTTAACTTCTCCTTATGGTGATACTATGTATCAAGCTATATGTTTTGGTTTCAGGGCCTCCATCAACGAATCTGAATATGAAGCACCTGTAGCTGGTCTCAGACTGGCCCTTACATTGGGGCAAAAAGAGTCTGATTGATGAATGACTCACAACTACTTATTCATAATGCTCAGGGGCAGTCAGAAGAAAATAAGGAACATTTAATAAAATACTTGCTCGTATTAAGAGAAGTTGTTGCAAGCTTTAAAGATATACAATACGAACATGTCCATAAATCGGAGAATACTGTGGCTGACTCTCTAGCTACCATAGCTTATTCTGAATCCTACCCATGGATTCTGATGCTAGAGTGACCATCAATAAATTCAAGCCAAGAAAATGGTAAATGGATGAAGAAAGTATAAGTATATTTGTCATTCAACCCAAAAACTGAAGGTATGATATTTTTCAATTCATTTACGATGGAATTTTACCTCCGGAAAAATCCATGACTAAGAAAATTAAATATAAGGCTCGTGGTTTCCTGGTATTAAGAGAAGCTCTTTATAAGAAATCTTTGAGCATGCCCCTATTGCGTTGCTTAGGATTTGAAGAATCCCAAAATTTTCTATCTAAACAACACGATGGAGAAGGCTCTTCACATTGTGGCTATAAGGCCTTAACAAGAAGAGTTTTGTTAGCAGGGAACTACTGGAAAACGATAATGGCAGATGCAAAGATATGGTCAAGAGGTGTGATCCTTGAAAGAGATGTGGAAATGAAATCCATGTGCCAGTAGTTCATATGGAGTCCATATCAGAACCCATACCTTTTGATAGGCGAGGTTTGGATTTGGTTGGACCTCTTCCCATGGCATCCGGAGGATATCAAACAATAATAGTAGCAATTGACTATTTCTATAAGTGGATAAAAGTAGCACCCTTAGTTGGAACCACTTCTACGGCGATTATAAATTTTATTCTATCCAACATATATTGCAGGTTCAGAGTTCCGCGGAAGATCACTACAGATAATGGGCCATAATTTGATAATAAAGATATGGAGATGCTTTGCACTACCAGAGGAATTCAATATTGTTTTTCTTATTCTTTCCACCCTAAGGCTAATGTGCAAGTTGAATTTGCTAATCAAACGATCTTGTCAGGATTAAAGAAGAATCTGGAGGGTGATACATGAAAATGGCCAAGTTATTTGCAAAAGGTATTGTGGGCTTACAGAACTACTCCCCGGACTGCTACACAAGAATCCCCTTTTGCTCTCGTTTATAGGATAGATGCAATCACACCCATAAAAGCTACTTTACCATATTCCAGGATCCAAAACTATTCTAACCAGGCAAATGATATGGCAGTTAGGAATCAGTTGGATTAGATTGAAGAAAATAGAATCAAATCATATTTAAAAACAACACAATATGGGGGTTTAATGAGAAAATATTTACATTCAAGGTTAAAGAAGAGATTTTCAATTGGGAGACAAAGTCTTGAAAAAGATCTTGTTGCACACTAAAGAAAAATAGTTTGGAAAGCTAGCTCCGAACTGAGAGGGTCCGTATGTGGTATGTGCAAAAGTCAAGCCAAGGACATGTAAACTTCAAGATAAAAAGAGCAGAGTTTTGAAACACCTATGGAACATTGAACATTGAACATCTCGAGTTATATTTAGAATGGAACTCTCTTGTAAATATTTACCTTCTCATATCTTAGTTTAAATATTAGGGGGGCATACTCTTTCCTACCCTGGTGGCGTGGGGAGGTTTTAATGAGGTGTCCGGGTTTTTTAATAATATATTATGCCTACTTCAAATTTCTTGTGAGTAGTATGAAGAGACCGGATAAATTTAATACATATTAAACACCCTTAGTATGAGGAGATCAGATGAATCAAATTATTACTAAACACCCCGGCTCTCAAATGAAATATTTTTGAGCTGATCGGACTTTAATAAACACTTAATCAGATTTATTAAATATTCAAGATTAAGTCATTTAACACTTACTAAACATTTATTAAAAATTCATAAATATTAAAAACCACTTACACATTAGCTATAAGAAGACAAATGAGTTCGTACAAAAGAAAGATTTGATATTTTAACTTGATCGAAACACATCTGAACCACAATTCAAACACTGCCTTGGTCATCCAACGACTTTGGTTCATGAAACAAGGATTCAAAAACACAAAAAATATCTTGTCCATCCATGGAACACAAAACCTTAAGGTTTGTTCCCTTCATTTTTTTCATCACCTTCACTTTTCTTGGGACTTTTGAGTTTAGCGCTTGAACTTTCACCAGTTCCTTCATCAAAATCATCTCCACTTGAATAGCTATTCTTATCACCATCCATCATGGTATGGAAATGAATCTTCTCGCATGGCAAATATTTCCAAAAATTACCAAGGGTCCTCTTTGGAAAGGTTTGATTGAATAGCAAAACCATGTCCGATTTTACCACCTCATCTCTTTTTTCTAAAGAATCCACCACCCCGACAGCATATTTCTCTACGTGAGCCTTGTTATCGTTCAGAGATTGGTTTTCTTCCTCTTTCCCAAAGAGAGTTGTTTCTAGATTTATTTTCTCTTCGGTTAAAGTGGCAATTGTATTGGTGCTGGTAGTATGTTTCTCCTTCAAGGCTTTGATTTCGTTGGAAGAATTGGTTTCTAAGGTGGAGTATTTGATTTGGATCTCCTTTTGAGCACTCTTGGACTGACAAAGTTTGGTTGCAAAATACTCTTTCTCTTTCTTTAAAACCTCAATCTTTTTCAAAGCAGTAGTGAGATCGGTAGTCAAATTCTGGTTTGATGTGGTAAAAGTATCAATGTTTGCAGCTTGCTCTCTGACCTGCCTCTCTAAGTACATTATTGGCCTAATAAAGCCCAAAACCGCATGGCCTAAGGTGTTTTGTTTTCTTGAAACCTCGAAAGACTCGACCTTAAAAATAACGGCGTTGGAAATAGTGGAATGAGGGAAGGATCCAAAGTCATCCTTGTCCAAGTCATTAAAGTACATATTGTGAAATTCGTCAAGATTAACCTCTCCCTAGGTAAATGGTTGGTTAATCGTATGAAGATTTGGTGAAGCATGGCTAGCACGAGCCTCTACTTGTGGAGGAGCGTCGTGTGGCAGTGTAGGATTGTCAACCGGAGTCCGTAGAATTATTTCTGAACCCAAGTTGCTTTTGTTTTTCTTCTTTGCTCTTCGTCCATCACGCTCTTTGGGTCTTTTATGATCTTTCTTCTTAACCAGAAGGGATTGATCTGATTCTCCAGTTTACGTGACTGTTGCAGCCACAACCTCCAATAAAACAGAATTTATCCCTTTAGGATTCTCCGAACTACTGCTTCGGGGTTCTAGGGAGGTGGGTCGGTTCCAGTCTTCTTCTTTTTTTTCTTCTTCATTTTGTCCAAATGACTAGAAACTTCGGGGTTTGCCATCTTTTTCCTCTGTCCTCCTCAATATCACATTTACTGGAGAGGGAATAGTCAGCTGTTCCCATGGAGGGTCTCTACTTCTGCTGGAGTTCCAAAGATGGGATCTCAGCATGTTACCCGAAGTGAAATTTGGCAAGGGTAGCTTTTCGAGCCTCTAAGTGCTTAAGAAACATCTTTGAAAGCAATGCAGGATGAAAGAATAGTCAGTTCGGTTTATACATTAGAAAGTTAAATGTAACTAAAAGAATAAAAGAAGTGTTACCTGAGCTCCTCCAATACCTAGTCAGTAGACTCGGATTTGTTTGATAGTTGATCTTCTTGCCGTTCTTCCAGGCACCACTGATGAACAAAAATTAGGTCCTTCATGGTTTCTCAGCCTCTAGCAGGTCGTTCACCACCTTGTAATTATTCCCCATGTTATAGTGATAGAAGGGGATCTGGTGGTTCATGCGTAAACTAGAAACAACTGGTAAATTGCTCCATGGGCAATGGAATTTTTGATAGCCGGGAAGCAATGTTGCTTGCTAAAAGGGTATACCACGCATTTAGACTCAGCTGGCTTGGGAAAAGCTTAATCAACTAGAAGTACCGAACTACTTTTGGGTCCAAGGGGAAACGAAGTCTCGAGTTTAGCACTTCGGTGTATACCACCAGTTCGTTGACCTTGCAGTCTAGATGAGTCTCCACAGTAAATGGAATCCTAACTTTAATTGACTCAGGGAAGCCCCACCTTATCTGTATCCGGTCTAGTTCAGCAGTATGTGTATACACATAATTAATTTTTTGAAGGGCGAACAAATATTTTGCGTTAACTTTACAAATATTTGGCCCAACTCTCCCTTCCAAACACTCCGGGAGTGTTTCAATGTTAGGCATCCCTGCCTTTTCTCTTTTGGACCGAACTTGTGTGGGATTCTCGGTCTGTCCAGGTGTTTCCATTGGGTTATTCTCCCCACTATCATCCATGGATTCCTTCATTATAGTTGATTATTGTTCGGTTGGTTTAGTACGAGTGACCTCTTTTTCAACTTGAGTGGCCTCGTCAAGGGTGAACGTGTTGTCCATATTGATTAGGGATTGAGTAGTAGGTTTTAAGGCATCCGAACTGATATTTTTGGATGAGGAAGGGTTGCTTTTACGTTTGGATAGTCGATTAACTCTCTGAGGTGTGACATCTTCTGTATCTGATCCCATTGCTATGAAAGATGATGGCTTCCTAACACTAGAAATAGTTTTTTCTCTTAGGAGAAGAATTGAAAGACACTTGAACTAAAGGTTCTTATTCTATAGTAAACAATGTAGAAATGAAAGAGGGTTTTCGCGTTACCAATGTTCGAGATGTTGATGCGTGTTTATCAGGTTCTGGAACCACTGGACTACCTACTCCACCATGAGAAACGGGGAGTCCGGCTATGATATTTGCCTCCTTTCTTGCCTCTTATTGTTTTTTCTAGGTCTAATAGGTTCAACCAACCTCCTTTAATCAAAGTTATTCTAGCAGCGAACATATAACCTCTTAAAGACAAAGGGAAATCGAAATCTCAAGCTTTCTCTCTCTAGAAAAGATTTATGGTTATGAAAAAATAAAGAGTAAAAAAAATTTAAATAAAGTTAAACCCACTTGAGTGTTTCTTTTGGGGAAGATGAAAGGGTTCGAATAATTATTAGGGGCTATTAAGTCTAACCTAATCACTTTTTGAAAATAGGTACAACTCCAAAAAAAACGGCTCAGAGGTTCAATCGAAACGTGACACGTGTCAACTTTCAGTTTTCTGACCGTTACTTTTTCATTCACAAAAGTTAACCCCTTCGGATCTGATCCGTGCTTTCTCAATAAATAAGTTAGCTCCTTCAAAACATTTTTTGAAAAACCGGAGGGGCTAATGATAGGATCAGAACTTTTTGGAATGACATTCTTGTGAAAACTGGAGGGGCAGTTCGGGGATATCTTAGACCACGCAAACTAAAAATAATCCCACCAGACAATACGTGACTCAGTTGTGTTCTAACACTGAACCGGATCCAAGATCTGATCCATAAGGTACATGGGTCAAAGAAATAGTATAAATATCCCAACCAACTTCATTTAATAGGTTGGACATTTTCTAGATTACATTAAATACAAGCACACAACCTCCTTTATCTCACTACTCACTACCCAAAAAATAAGATTCAATTCACAAACTTCCCAAAAATACCCTTTAATCACAAATCATCATCACCAGTATATAATTCTTTAACTTGTATTTTAGTATACGGTAAGTTTACATCTTTATCTTCATAAAGTCTATTCTCGAAAACATCTTTAGTAATGGACTTATTTATATTCCAGTAAAAGTAGGGACATATTACGTCAACTAAGTGACACCTTCAGTAATAACTACTCATTTAGTACTAATACGAGTCTTTTCGTTCATCACTAAACCGCTGCTTTAATGTACCCTTCTTCAATTTCTAAAAATTAAAACCCTTCAATTTTCACTAAATAATTAGGGACCAAAGAAGTATCAATATTATTCTCTATCATAACACGAGTCAAATAAGTTATCTGAATTAGATAGGTACGTTTATTTTCAGAAATAGAACAAGGATCTCAACCAATTTCACTAGTCTCGACATAATTTTCATTACCACCATAACCCTTGGTGGCCAAATCCTTCAAATAATTAGCAATATCATATTTATCACTATCACTCTTTGCAACCAAGCCCTTGCAAGATTTTGATACTAAAAACTTCTATCTATTTTTCTTCACCGTGACATCTATTGCTTGGTCTGGGATTCATACTATTTCTTCTCTTCTACTTGGTATTTTTAGATAGAATATTTTAAAAAAAACAACTTTGGGAACTACCTTTCTACCAAAAGAACGTGTTAGAACAACCTTTTTACTAATAAAACCCTAACCTTTAGAAGTTTTACACAATTATTATTTTTTATAAAAAAATAATAACCCTCCGATGCAAGAAAGACTAGGACAAAGACCACAAATTGGAAACTTCTCAGGGACCAAGAAAAGTTTGTAGGAATAATAAAAATAAGTTTCCTCGTGTACGATTTTAGCTTGTTGAACCTTTGCATAGTCTATTTGAGACTTGTATTCAAGTTCAAAAACTGACAGGTATATACAAAACTAATATAAAATGGGAATAATATTCACACGTACGCATACATGATATTGTATATTACATGAAGGCTAGCAGATTTACGTTCGACTGCCAAGTCTGAAAGAAAATTTGAATATCTTATTTACCATCCAACTCCCACCAACACGATACATATATAAATTAATTCTTCCAAATTTTATTGTTGTCATGAGATTAGTCAAGATCTTTGCAACACCAGTATCAACAAAGAAAAATAAAGGATACATTTATAACCTTTAAGACCATTTAATGTTAAAAAATTACTAAGGATAAAATACGTATAGACTTTTTGAGAAAGGATAATGTTTGACATAAACACCCTCCAAGAATTTACACCAACTCTCTTAGAAAATGCAAGTTTTTCTAAACAACTTTAGCATGTTTGTGCATAAAAAGAATCTAGCACCCATCTCAAAGATATACGTAAAGAAGACTACCTTTCTCTTATCTTCATGTATTGAGACTTCACCTTCGTAAGGAAACTAGAATGTGACATTTTCTGATTTACCCAACCCTTTCTTTTACAGTTATAATCATAGAAATTGATGTAGTCGTAGTCATAACTAGTAACACTCGCTAGTAAAGACATATTTGGAGCCTTATCCACCATCACACCTCGTAAGCTCATGTGTAGTGGCTTGTTTTACCGCACTCATATATAGATAACCAACGATAAGTTTAATTTGTCTTGAAGTACACTAATAATCTCAGGTAATGGAGTTTTATACCTCGTCATCTTATAAGTACAAGCCATGATAATTACATGATGGAATATACACAGTAAGTCAATACTTGTAGGATATGAAAAATGAAATCGGTGATTACGTCTGTTGTATCATTTGTGTGATGTCACACGTACTATTGTTTTTCAATTTCGTTAACAAATATTTCTTTTGAGATTGACTACCTTTATCATCATCACGATAATGTTTACGACAGTTTTAGATTGTAGACATGTTGGAAATATTTTTCGACTTATGCATCTTCAAACCAACATATATTTCCCTGTGACGCTAACCAAGAAAAGATAAACTACATACTAGTTCATCTTCATCCGCCTTGAGTCTATAAGCTTGTGAATGACCGTCTAATCAGACATAAGTTTTGTGGTTGTATTTTCCGTTTTCAATGGCTAATCGGCCATAAACAGCTATTGAATCAACTATATTTATTTTTATTTCAAATTGACAATCGTATTTTTTGGTTGTACACTTTATTTTCTTTAGAGTTTATGGTTTAGCTTTCAATTTATAGATACCGTACTTCTCATGTTTGTAGGTTATCCTAGGATTTTCCCCCATTTACTAGAGTCGTAAAGGTTAACAATGTTGATAAAATGTATGTGTAATTAAGCATTATAAATTATAGTTTCCTAGATTTCTACAACATATAATCATACATTTCATCACATATATGCATCGATAAGAACATATTATTTGTCACCCGAGATTCGACAGAATTACCTTAAGTTGCACTAAGGGTGCGATGGAACAAAACTAGGCCATACAAAGAATTGCGACGAGACTACCTAAAATCACACCGTCAGTGCTACTGAGGTATGTAAAATGGCATGTTGGGTGCGATTGTAAGATAGTTCATCATAAAAATATAGCGCGATTAAAGGATTTGCAGTTACCATGTTTAAAAAGTTAGCCCTATAGTAGTGGCTTCGTCTTCATTGTCTTCATTGTAAACATCGGACAATGGACATCTTAAATCTTCGTTTATCCATGAAATTTAGAAAAGTTAGAATGTTTGAGTGTTTAGATTACTAGGCTTTAATGTTATATAGTTTTGTAAAATAGCTAGTATTCCAGAATCGAACCTGCAAAAATGTCGATTTTGGTTTTCTGAAAATCAGATTTTGATTTTAATGAATGTAACACTAAAAACGAAATTATAATACATTGTCGGTGATTTTGGTAATGTTTCGGTGTTGATTATTTGGTTTGGATGTTTTTTTTTTTCATTAGGCGGTTAGTAATTTTGTAAAATTTTGAGTTGTTTTGGAGTACTTGAGTTCAATTTTGGAAGTCTCAAATATATGGCGGCTATAAAATGAAAAAATGCTATGTTTGTTGGAAATAGAATTAGATAGTATGAAATGGCATAATATATACATATATATAAAAACAGAGAAATACGGGCTTGGTTTCGCCATTTGATGTTTTGGTCTGGCCCACTGCAATACAGAAACATAGAAGAGCCCAAAACCATTGGAGGCGAGCAAGATTCCGTGTCAGGACCTTAGGTACAACAGTAACTTGCCATCGACCTTGGTAATCGCGTTAATTCCATTAGGGTCGGTCGCCTTGTGAGTTGAAATATATTTCTTCTGTTTTGGAATTCGAGTTTGCATATGCGTTTTGACAAAGTTAGTTGTGGGTAATTGAAGTTTATAATAAAAGTTTAAGCGATGTTTCCACCGAAATAAGAAGAGCTTCGTGTAGTGGATCATTTCAATATTTAGCCCATGCTTCCACGTGAATATGTGCTGCTGGGATCATTGATCAATTTATTGTCGTTGTGGTTGCAACGGTGGGGATTGATAGCCTATTGACATGTTCAGATTGGTCAGTAATCTTCACACATACGGTAAGATGGAAATATACAAGTGATAATAGCGGATCGGTCAGTAATCTTCACACATATTGTAAGATGGAAATTCACATAATTGGTAATAGCGGATCCGCCAGTAAATTCTTCACACATATTGTATGATGGAAATACACATCATTGGTAATAGCGGATTTATAAGGGGGTCATGTATCTGATGGACCATCTCAAATTTTGAAAATAAGATTGGAAAAATGGTAGAGTTTCATTGTACTCTGAGAAGCGGCTGTGTGTTTCCTCCGAAAAAAAAGAAGAAGAAGTAGTAGTGGTAGGAGTGTTAAGTTTCTAACTTTGAAGTCAAGAATTCTCTCTTGTTCCGTACAAACATAAAAAGAGCAGCAACAATCCCTCTTTCATCGCTAATGTAGATCCGTTAGGGTGGACTAACACTTCATATGAACTCTTTCGAGTTGTCTACATCATCTACAGGAACCATACATCTGAAGAATGAAATTTTTGTATTGGCTGGAGTTGTCTTAAATTGCAGTAAGGTTTTGGAAACAGTGGATTATGTTGTTGCAGTGAGGTTTCACGAACTCGAGAGAAATTCACCGGTTTCGAATATCAATTTGAAACAAATAAGTGGAATGGTAAAATAATAAAAAAACTTAAAAATTTGAGAAATTAAGGATTTATTTGCAAGTAAAAAAAATATTTTAAATTTGAAATTTGAGAAATTAAGGATTTAAATGTAGTTAATTTGTTAAAGAAAAAAAAATGGGTC
Source organism: Limnanthes douglasii subsp. nivea (assembly GCA_036936605.1). Taxonomy (NCBI): domain Eukaryota; kingdom Viridiplantae; phylum Streptophyta; class Magnoliopsida; order Brassicales; family Limnanthaceae; genus Limnanthes; species Limnanthes douglasii. Next base: position 58,522,038 of record JAUPFV010000001.1, on the reverse strand, counting down.
AATTTTATATTTGCAAGTACAGAAAATCTTAAAGTTTGAAATTTAAGAAATAAAGGATTTTAATGTAGTTATTTTGTTAAAGGAAAAATGGGTCAATTTTATATTTGCAAGTAAAGCACATAGTTTTCGATTTAGATTTGTTTGATCTCGCTTTTTAAGCGATAATAAAGTTAATTTTCTAGTTTATAATTGTTATGTTATGAATGAGTCGAATAGTACCTTGACAGTGTACCGTGCTCGGCGGTACAGTTTTGTGTCATTGACTAGTGAAGCTAAAATGGGTAATGTCAAAGATCTCATGTATACGAGCCCATTAGGACTATTATCTAGTAAGTCTATTTATTCTATATAAATAGATTACTAGGACTACACAAAATGACAATCTGAAATCTGTAACATTTTCTATCATAGTGAAACTCTTTTCTCTTGCGGCGCCCGTGGACGTAGACAATTGTCGAACCACGTTAAATCTTGTGTTCATTCAAGTTTTTCTTTCACATATGTTCTGTACTTGAGCCATTTTGTGATAATTTCATAGTAATTTAATAACAAAATTGGTATCAGAGCCACGTGGTGAAATTAGGGCTTTTGCAATTAGGATTTCACAATGGCGTCTACAGCAACAAAACACATGATTGAAAAAATTGATGGGGGATCCAGCTTTGCGTTGTGGAAGATTAAACTGAAATCTTCACTGGTACTGCAAGGGCTGTGGAAGGATGTGAAGAATAAGTTACCAGAAGAGATGAAAGAAGAGGAGAAATAAGATCTTCAAGAAAGGGCTTTGTGCTGGATTTTAATAAGTGAGAAAGACAATGTGCTTCGCGAGATTAGTGGTGAGAAGACTGCTGCCTGCGTATGGAAAAAGCTAGGAGATCTTTACTCAGAGAAATTAGTAGTAAGCCGATTATACTTGAAGAAAAGTTTGTATGATTTCATATTGAAAGAAGGTATGTCCATAACAGAACACTTAGATAATTTCAAATCAATTATAATGGACTTGGAGAACATAGATATCAATATTGAGGATGAAGATCAAGCTTTGTTTGTATTGAGATCGTTACAATCTCCCTATGAAAACTTCGTATTTACCATTATGTATGGTAAGGATAAGTTATCGCTAGCAGATATCAAAGGGGCACTTAAATCAAAGGAGATGAGACAGTTTCAGCCAGACAATCAAGCTAAAGGGGAAGGTCTTATGACTAGGGGAAGATCTGGAAGCAAAGCGAGTTCTTTAAGAATGAAGAACTAGAGGTCCAAGGCAAGGGTGAAGCACTCAAACTGTTATGAATGCGGTGACCAGGGTCATTATAGGAGAGATTTTCCGAAACTGAATGGTAAGAAGAGAAATCAAAAGGAAAATGCAGCAAATATTGTTGAAGGTGTGAACGATTCCAACGATAGTGAAAACAGTGGTAAAGGAGATATATTGTCCGTGAGTTCAGACTTTGGGAAAAACTCTTAGGCACTCGATACTGGCGCTACATATCACATGTGTCAGTTCAAGTAGTGGCTTGATACGTACAAGCCAATGCAGGGAACTTTCTATTTAGGGAACAATCATTTGTTGACTGTTTGTGGTATTGGTAACGTCTGAATCAGAATGTTTGACGGGGTTGTTAGAATCTTGACATGCTGGCATGTTCCTGGGTTACAAAAAAACCTGATTTCTCTTGGGACGCTAGACTCTCGGGGTTACAAGTACAGTGCATAAAATAGTGTAATCAAAGTGACAAAAGGCGCAATGGTATGCATGAAAGGCAGTTTGTAGAAGGGTCTTTACATTCTCCAGGGGAGTGTTGTTATGGGCAATGTTGTAGTAGCATCATCAGGGAGTAATAGCCAAAGTAGGCAGGATCAAAATAAATTGTGGCATTGGCGTCTTGGTCACATGAGTGACAGAGGATCAGATGTTTTGGGAAAGAAAGATTTGTTGAAAGGGTATAAAGCATAATCATTGGGATTTTGTGAGCACTGTGTGTTTGGTAAACAAACTAGAGTCCAAATTCATCAAATCTGCTGTAAGAAAGACTAAAGGGACAGTAGAATACATTCACTCAGATCTTTGGGGTCCAAACAGAATTTCATCCACGAGCGGATCCAGATACTACATGAGTTTGATTGATGATTATTCAAGGATGGTGTGGGTTTACTTTCTGAAAACGAAAGATGGGGCATATTCAACCTTTGTCAAATGGAAGACAATGCTTGAGAAGCAAATAGGAAGAAAAATCAAACGTCTTAGGACAGATAATGGGTTAGAATATTGCAATTGTGAGTTCAACGAGTTCCGTGAAGCTGAGGCAATAGTGAGCCATCGCACTTGTTCTTGAACACCACAACAGAATGGAGTCGCAGAAAGAATGAACAGAACTATTTGTGACAAAGCACGAAGTATGCTCTCGTATTCTAGTGTGGGAAAGTATTTTTGGGCTGAAGCTATCAATACAACGTGTTACTTGGTGAATCCGTCTCCATCAACGGCTATTGATTGTAAAACTCCTTTCGAGATTTGGTCTAAAACATCAGCTGATTATGAGCATTTGAGGGTGTTTGATTGTCCTGCGTATGCTCATGTGAGAGATGGTAAGCTTGAGATGAGGGCAAAGAGGTGCATATCTCTAGGATATGGTACTGGAGTGAAGGGATATAAATTATGTTGTACCTCTCAAAAGTCTCTTGGTTTTCTCATCTGTAGGGACGTTAATTTTAATGAGTTTTATTCGATAGACAGTCAAAACGAAGTAGGAGAAATGGTCGAATCAGGATCGGTTGTGAGTAAACAGGTGGAGCTTGAAGTAGAATCGGTTCCTAGCAGGTCCAATAATTCAAGTGATTCTGAGGTGGATCCAGAATCAGGAGGTGAAATGTCAGCATCAGATGATAGTGGCGATGATGCGCCTGAACCAGAACAACAACCTTATAACATAGCATTGGGCATAGAAAGAAGAGATATTAGACTTCCAAAAAAGTATGCGAATCTAGTTGCATATGCTTTGTCAGTTGCAGAAGAAGTTGAGATGCAGGAACCTAGTAGCTACAGAGAATCTATAGTGAGTTCAGAGGCAGATTGATGGATTGGTGCTATGGGGGAAGAGATTGAATCTCTTCATAAGAATCAAACATGGAAGCTTGTTGACTTGCCTAAAGGAAAGAAGATAGTTGGCAGTAAATGGGTGTTCAAGAAAAAAGAAGGTAATCCAGGGGTTGAGGCATCTTGATTCAAAGCAAGACTGGTCGCTAAGGGTTTTACTCAAAGGGAAGGAATCGGCTTCAATGAAGTGTTTTCTCCAGTGGTGAAGCATAGTTCGATTTGAGTTTTGTTAGCCATAGTAGTTTTGCAAAATTTAGAGCTTGAGCAGTTGGATGTGAAGACTGCGTTTCTACATGGTGAATTGGAGGAGAAAATCTACATGAGACAACCAGAGGGATTTATTGAACCTAATATGGAGGAAAAAGTTTGTCTGCTGAAAAAATCACTGTATGGTTTGAAACAGTCACCTAGGTAATGGTACAAACGTTTTGATACATTCATGGTGTCAAAAGGGTTCACGAGGAGTCCATATGATAGTTGTGTGTATCATCAAAATATGTCAGATGATTCTTATGTTGACTTGTTGTTGTATGTGGATGATATGCTTATTTCTGCTTGTAGAATGTCACACATTGTGCAGTTAAAGAAGCAGCTTAATGCCGAGTTTGAGATGAAGGATCTGAGTAGAGCAAAGAAAATTCTTGGTATGGAGATTATCAGGAACAGAAATTTAAGATCATTATACTTTTCTCAACGAAGCTATATTGAGAAAGTGTTACAACAATTCAACATGTTTGATGCTAAAGCAGTTAGCATTCCATTTGCTACTCATTTCAAGTTGTCTGCAGTAGGAGCAGCCAAGGACGATGCTGAGTTGGAACAAATGTCGAAGGTTCTATATGCAAGTGCAGTTGGTAGTATCATGTATGTTATGGTATGCACACTTCCTGATGTTTCACATGCGGTTAGTGTAGTAAGCAGGTACATGGGATGTTCTGGGAAAGAACACTGGCAGGCAGTGAAATGGATACTTCGGTATCTTAAGAATACTGTGAACGTTGGCTTAACTTTTAACAAGACCGATATTGGTGAATCGCTGAATGATGTTGCAGGATCATTGTTGGTTTTGTTGATTCTGATTTTGCAGGTGATATGGATAAAAGAAGATCTCTAACAGGATATGTATTTACTCTAGCTGGGAGTGCGATCAGTTGGAAAGCACAGTTGTAAGCTATTGTAGCTTTGTCTATAACAGAGGCAGAGTACATGGCGGTAACAGAAGCAGTTAAAGAGGCAATATGGTTGCAATGTTTGGTGGCACATTTGAGCTTAGATATGACTACTACAAAAGTGTTTTGTGACAGCCAAAGCGCCATACACCTTACAGGGAACCAAATGTACCATGAGCGTACAAATCACATAGATGTCAGGTATCATTTTATTCGTGATATAATATCAAAGGGAATTGTTGATGTGAAGAAAGTGTCTACACACGATAATTCAGCAGATATAATGACCAAGGCAGTATCAGTTCGAAAGTTTAAGGAGTTCCTAAACTGGATTGGTGTTTGCAGTATATAGTGAATGCCTTAGGGCATTTGGTAAGTCAGAAGAAGAGAAGTTTCTTTGTTGATAGTGAAGAAAGAATATTCTCCTCAAGGAGAAGATTTGTTATGAATGAGTCGAATAGTGCCTTGACAGTGTACTGTGCTTGGCGGTACAGTTTTGTGTCATTGACAGTAAAGCTAAAATGGGTAATGAAAGATCTCATGTATACGAGCCCACTAGGACTATTATCTAGTAAGTCTATTTATTCCATATAAATAGATTACTAAGACTACACAAAATGACAATCTGAAATCTGTAACCTTTTCTATCATAGTGAAACTATTTTCTCTGGCGGCGCCCGTGGACATAGACAATTGTCAAACCACGTTAAATCTTGTGTTCATTCAAGTTTTTCCTTCACATATGTTTTTTGCTTGAGCCATATATTCTGTGCTTAAGCCATGTTGGAAATGAATCAATAATTGAAACCTCTATGATCCCTTCTTTGACCGAGGTGCATTCCGAAGATCCTAATTTAATTCCTTCATCAATTGATCCATCATCTTCAAATACAACATTAGAAAATGGTGCATATTTGGAGTTAGATCTTGGAAATAGAACTCTAATTATTAATTATCATCCAAATGATCAAGATGAAGTAAGAAGAGCTTAAATTGTCAACGGACCAACTAGTGGATCGCTAGTGGATCTCTTTCAAGGGAACTATTTCTTAATTTGGACTTTTTTAAGAAGGTAGAGTTTAATTTTTTATGAATAATTTCATTTTATATTAACGCAATTCACTCTCTTACCTAGTTGTTTTTCAACTTCAATATTAAAAGCTATAAAATTTTCTAGGACTTCTAATTTATCACAAATAAGGTATTTTACCCATAATAAGAGAAGTCACTTATCAATAATATAAAGTATATATGCTTGTTCTATGAATCTTAAGGGAATGATCCAAATATATCGGTATGAATCAATTCTAAGACTTCTTCCGCTCTATGTGCCAATAGCTTTTTAATTTTGGTCTGTTTACATTTTATGTATTGGATATAAGTACCGAAGTTTGTATAATCAAGTGGGATTAATAAACTTTTTAGGACAAGTATATCCAATTTTCTTTTTTTGATATTACATATGTCTTTATGTCTAACTTTACTTAATTTCATATTTTCAGTTTAGTTTTTGAGATACATGCATATTCATTACTTCTTTGTAATGTTTAATACGATATTATAAATACAACTTATAATTCATCTTTATATATTTAGGTCCTGCGACATTATCATGTAAAGAAATAGTCATTTGATTATTCTTAGATTTATTTTAAGGTGTCTTTTGGTGTGGATTATTTTCGACTGAGGGTAATTCGGTCAGGTGTTTTGTGGTATTTCAAAGGTATTTAATGTTTAAGTGTTTTGTAGTGAGAGATTTAAGCTGTCTGGTTGTATTAAATTTTCATTACCCTCATTAATGAAAGTGGTTGGGTATTTATACCCTTAATTATGGGCCATATGGGCTTCCGGGTCAAACTTATGAAACCGGGTCGAATTCAAAAACCCATTAGTTTATTAAGCAGATTAGCAATTAGTTTAGTCAAAGAGTGATTAGTTTTAAGTACTTTTGTCCAGTTCGGATGGTTCAGTGGGTGGATTTTGTCTGAATTGCCCATGTCCGTTTTCTACAGTGAGTGACAAATATTTCCGGACTCATCAGTAGCCCTTTTTTTAGGTTTTGTCGAAGGCCTTTGGTAAGACCTAAAAAATCTTCCTTAAGAACTAGTAACATTCTCCGAACTGTTCAAGTGTTCTGCCCAGGATTTATCCTGACTGAAAACTTCTTAGAAGTTCAAAAGTTTTGTTATGGATCGTGGGACACGTGTCATCTTCTGATTTGCCTCACCAGCCATTTTTCTCCTAGAACGGCGCTCCCACTAATCCCCAAAAGTAACCTATTCATTTAATACCCATGACGTCAGCGCCACCTTCAATCATTACTTTTGTATTTTCGTATTCTCCTAGGTTTTTGGCATCTCTTTTTGTCTCATTAGTATAAATTACTTCATTTTCACTGTTTTACCATCTTCATTACTTTCTCATTCCTTCATCTCAAAGCTTTCACCTCTCTTCTCAGAATCATTTTGGTGTGAGTTTATGTTCACAGCAAGAAACGCACTGGTAAAATACGGTTGGCTTAATCTTTCGGAGTTAGAAAAACCACAAAGAGTTTAGCGAGAAAGGCGCATTGCTGCGGGTCTTCCAGTTTCTCCAATCGACAAGTCTAAAACACCATCTTCAGAGGCTGATCGAGGTTCATCTTCTGCTAGAAATATTAGGCCCAGGAGGTTATTTCAACCAAGTCTTTCACCCATCGTTTCAGGCTCCTCGGTTCAGGAGTCACATCCCACTGTTGAACGGGAAAAAGTCGTTTCAAGCACAAGGAGACCCTCTCCATTTATAGCCATGGGGTCAGATGTTAAAAAATCCCCGGAAAAAGTTACCCTTCGCAGAACAGGTCGCTTAGTGAAAGGCCAAGTTGTTGTCTCACAATCTAAGTCTGGGGCCAAGAGCAAAGCTACAGAATCAGAGGCATCTATTAGAGTCCTTAAAGATAAATCCTCCGGTCCGGAGGTCATTGGAATTAGCTCTCGAAATGAGCCCTCCGGACCCGAGACCCAGCCGGACACCAGACCACTCAGGGAAAGTGATGCTCAACCATCTAGACAGCTTACGGAGCCAGCCACCAGCACTCCTCCACCAATGACAACTGACAAACCTTCCATGGTAATGGAAGAGGTGATGGAGGATAGCATTGAAGAAGCCCCTTTTGAGACTGACGTCTCCGGGCAGACAGGGGAAGCTACCATTGATAAAAAGGGCAAGGGTAAAGAGAAGTTGTGTTTGAAACATTCGGACCTGCCGGAGTCCCTGGAAGGCAGAGTGGGACCTTGCTTCCACAAGGTGAGCGTAAAGTATCTGCTAGCCATGCAGAATATTAACTACGCCTTCATTCATACTGCTGAATTAGGCTGGATCCGGACGAAGTGGGGGATCCCTGAATCTGTCAAAGTGAGGATATAGGTCGATCCAGAGACGCCAATAGACTACAAGCTGAGTGAGATAGTTATCTACACATAACTGTTCAACTGGGGGCTCAGATTTCCCTTGGACCCAGAGATCGTCATATATTTTCATCTGATAAAGCTCTGTCCAAGCCAACTGAGTCCCAACACTTGGTACACCCTCATGGCTTGCATCATGTCCTCTAGGCTCTCCGGACTACCGCTTCCGATGGAGCAATTTGCTGTTGTGGCCAGCCTCTGCAAGAACCACATCATCCCCTTCTACCATTACAACATAGGTGGCAATTTTAAGGTAGTGGATGATCTGCTCGAATCAGAGAAGAATTGGAAGACCCAATTCTTATTCATTAGTGGAGCTTGGGAAAATTGGAGAAAGATTAAATTTGGTGTCAATCCAAGCATGCTCACCAGCAGATGGAAAAGCACAGGTAAATATTTCATCATGTTTGTTTTTCTTTCCTTATAAAAAGCCAGTTTACTTAAATTCTCTTCTTTTTCTTTGGGTAGTGCTGCCGAAAGAGTTCTCCGACTACTTGGAGGAGGGGCACACAACTTGTGCCAAGCTGAATGTTTGGGTTGCCGACAAATGGGGAAATTGCTTCCACAACTGTTTTACTGTTGGCAACCTGGTGAGGTCCCACCTCTGGAACACAACCGGTCGGAAAGACTTGTCTTGGGAAGAATTGACCACACCACCCCCTCCGGGTGTCATCTTGCAGAGGACAACGGAAAAGGATGGGAAGATGTCCTTGCCTGCTTGAGCTAAAGCCCCAAGTAAGATGAAGGGCAAGAAAGGCAAGAAAAAGTAAGGTGCAGCTGAGGTCGCTCAGGGCGGTGTTGAGGAGATCGTCCCAGCAAACCAGGAGATGCAGGACCAAGGGGGAATCGATGCTTCTCTACTTCAAGTGGTTGAAGATGAGAGTACCAAAGAGGCAGGTGGACCTCCAAAACCCTCAAAGGCTGCCAAAAAAGACCGAAAACAGGAAGCCGATGGTGGAGATAGGGAAGCCAAGAAGAAGAAAATCTCCAAGGGGGATGAAGTAGCTCTCTGGCCTCTAGAGTCTCTTCCTCCGGTCGACCGAGCAGACCCCACACAGGCAGAGCAAATCCCAAGTGATTTTCACACCGGAGAGGGTACTGGAGGGGATATTAACATTGATGGAGTAGACATCAGTGGCCTTCAAGGGATTGGCCTTTACTTTGAAGACCTCGAGAAAGACGACTTTGCTGGCCCTTACCTCCCTCCAAGCTCTCTGAACATGGTTACTTTCAATGGTAAGTCTTTTTCTGTTTCAGGGGAGAATGACATGGTGACTCACTCCTTGATGATAAACATTCAATCGGTGCTTAACCTGGAGAGACAAGTGCGAAGTCAATACACCCTTATCAACACACTAAATGCAGACAAAGAGACTTTATATAACAACCTCCTTAACGCCAATCAGAGTGTTGAGGCATTAATGAGAGAGATCGAGGAGTTGAAGAAGGGAAAAGAGGACTTGGCCACCAGGCTGGCCACTTCGGAGAAGGTTAACAAAGAACTCCAATCTAAGTGTTCTGGCTTGGAGAAGGATCTCTCCACTTTGAAGGAGGAGGTGAAAGCCAAGGATAATGTCATCCAGACCCTAACCAGTGACAAAATTTCACTCGAAGATGTTGTGTCTAAAACCACCAAGGAGAAAGAGGATTTGATAAAGGATCAGGAGAAGACAATCCAGGACAGGATTGATGAATACACAAATAAGGTGATCGACTCCCAAGAAAAGAGGTATGCTGAAGTCAAATCCGACATGGTCTTGCTCTTTCATCGAACATTTCCGAAGAGGACGCTCGGAGATTTATCGCGATATTTGGAATACGAGGACCTCTCATTCCACACTATGGTTGATCGTGATAGGCACAACTATTCCAGTGTTTATGACGATACCACTAACGAAGATGAAGGGACTGGAGAGAGCCCTAATGAGGAACCCAAAGACCCCAAGAAGAAACCAGATGAGAATGGAACATCTAAGGGAGTCCAGCCTTAAAGTTTTAACTATCTTTTATTTTTCTTTAATTCTTGTGTTAGACTAAAGTCCTTGGATGGCCAAGGCATTTTTGTAACCGTGTTCGGCTCTTGTCCGGATAAACCTTTTCTTTTACAAACTTCAAAGTCCTTGGATGGCCAAGGAATTTTACATGTTTTAATATCATTCCCCGGTGTTAGCTGGGCAGTTTTACCTTACACAATTCTTGCATTGTTTTATGTTTGCCTAATTTTGATGGCTAATGTTTAAATAGCCCCTAGTCATTTTACGAGTATTTTAAGGTGAGAGTGTTTAAATTCTCCGATGACAAATGTTTAAATGGTCATCAGTCCACCAGATCAATCCGGTCTGTCAGCGATACTTATAAAGTTTTAAAGAAGCTATCAATCAAACCACTCCAAAATTTTCAAGAAGGCATCAAATTTCATTAAAAAGCGCGGACACCTCATTAAAACCTCCCTACACCAACAGGGTAGGAAAGATTATGCCCCCTAATATTTACATGGACTTTAAACAAGTAAATATTTACACAACTTTCATTCTAGATACAAACGGAGGTGTTCGATGTTCCAGGGGTGATTCAAGATCCTTCCATCTTTATCTTGAAGCTTGTATGTCCCAGGCTTAAGCTTTTTAACGACCACATAGGGTCCTTCCCAATTCGGAGCTAGCTTGCCGAACTGCTTCTCCTTAGTATGTAGGAAGACTTTTCTCAACACTTTATCTTCTGGTTGAAAATCCCTCCTTCTGACTCTGGAAGCAAACCTGCTTCTCATCAATCCTTGATAGTGGGTGGCTCTAAGATGAGCCTTAACTCTTTTTTCTTCTATCAAATCGAGTTGACTTCTGATTGCCATTTCATTAGCCTGTTCAGAAAAATTACAGACTCTAAATGAAAGAAGAGTTTCCTCTATAGGAGCTATTGCATCCATACCATATACCAAGGAAAATGGGGATTCCTGTGTAGAAACCCTAGGAGTAGTCTGGTAGGCCCATAATACTTCTTGTAGATAGCTTGGCCACTTTCCAGCAGCCCCTTCTAGATTATTTTTAAGACCGGACAGGATGGTCCTGTTAGCTACTTCAACCTGACCATTCGCCTGTGGGTGGAAAGGAGAAGAGAAGCAATGTTGAATGCCTCTAGAGGCACATAAATTCTTCATATCTTTATTATCGAATTGTGGCCCATTGTATGTGGTTATCTTCTAGGGAACCCTAAATCTGCAGCAAAAATTAGATAAGATAAATTTTATAATAGCTTTTGAAGTAGTTCCTGCCATTGGGGCTGTTTATATCCACTTCGAGAAATAATCAATGGCAACAATAATAGTTTTGCACCCTCCAGACGCCATAGGTAGAGGTCCCACCAGATCCAGCCCCCAACGAGCAAAAGGTATTGGCTCAGAAATCGACTCCAAAGGGACAGCTGGGATATGAATTTCATTGCCATATCTTTGGCAAGGATCACACAATTTACCAATTCCTTGGTATCTTCCATTATGGAGGGCCAGTAGTATCCGGCCAACAAGACTCTTCCGGTTAGAGCTCTATAACCATAATGTGCTGACCTTTCACCATCATGCAGTTCGGACAGTACTATTTTGGACTCTTCAATCCTCAAACACCGGAAGAGAGGTTTACTAAAAGACTTCTTGTAAAGGACGTCTCTTAGGATCACAAATCCACGAGCCTTATACTTTACTTTTCTTGGTATCTCTTTTTTCCGGAGGCAAGATGTCATCTGAAATGTATTGAAAAAGAGGATACCTCCAGTCTTGAGGTTATCTCATTTGTACAATCAAGCTTTCCTCTTCTTCCTTGCTCTGATTGAATTGAATGGATGGGCATTCTTGCACATGAATCCATGGGTAGGACTCAGAATCTACTATGGTTTCCAAAGAGTCTGCTAGTGTGTTCTCTGTTCTGGGTATGTGCTCATATGTGATGACTTTGAAGTTAAGTGCCACCTCTTTAAGAATGAATAAATATTTAATCAACTGCTCCTTTTTTGCCTCGGATTGACCTTGTGCCTGATGGATAAAATGCTGCCAATCACTCATTAACTTGGCCCTTGTGGCTCCACAAATTAGGGCTAATTTTAAACCAGCTATTGTAGCTTCATATTCGGACTCATTATTAGAAGCCCTGAAAGCAAAACATATAGCCCGGTACATTTTCGTACGAAGAGGTTAAACATATCGCAGCACCACAACCCATGGTACTTGATCCACCATCAATCCGGACAACCCTTACTTTTTTAGTCTTTTCACCTGTTGTCTATTTAATGTCTCTGCCCGAATGGAATTCAACTAGGAAATCAACAACAGACTGAGCCTTGACTGCAGTTCGAGGGGAAAATCAATATCATAGTCTCCTAACTCCATTGACCACTTGGTCATTCTGCTTGATACGTCTGCGTTCTGAAGAACGTTTTTCAAGGGAAAAGACGTTCAGACAATAATAGAATTAGACTGAAAGTAGTGTCTCATTTTCCTAGCAGCAATGACTAAATCCAGTGCTAGTTTTTCAAGTTTTAAATACCTTTTTCAGCATCCATCAGACTTTTGTTGATGTAGTACACCAGACGAGGATAATTATCCACCTCCCTTACTAGCATCGCACTTATGGCACATTCGGAGACTGCTAAATATATGTACAATGTTTCTCCATCAGTAGGTTTAAACAGAGTTTTGGGGGAGGATAAATTCTTTTTTATTTCATCAAAATCCTGGTCGCACTGTGGAGACCAGTTGAATTCTTCGGCACCCTTTAGAGTTTGGAAAAATGGGGCACACCTATCGGAAGACCTTGAGATAAAACGATTTAGAGCAGCTAACCTCCCTGTCAATCTTTGTACTTCTTTAATATTCCGAGGAGGCTATATCTGCAATAAAGCACTAAGTTGGTCTGGATAAGGCTATATCCCTTTCTCATTTATCACATACCCCAAAAACTTTCCGGACTGTACTTCGAACACATACTTTTCTGGATTCAGCTTTAAATTAAATTTTATCAAGTTGGCAAAAGTCTCTTGAAGATCTGCCAAGTGTAGCTCTTCTTCCACACTATTTACCATCAAGTCATCAATGTAGACTTCCATGTTTCTGCCAATCTGATCAGCAAATGCTTTGTTTACCAACCTCTAATAAGTAGCCCCAACATTCTTTAACCCAAAAGGCATCACCTTGTAACAATGAAGACCCTTATCAGTAACAAAAGTAGTATGTTCTTGATCCTTCGGATCCACTTGAATTTGGTAATAACCGGAGAAGCATTCATGAAGGACAACAACTTGTTCCCAGATGTGGAGTCCACAAGCTGATCGATCCGGGGGACTGGATATAGGTTTTTTGGACAAGCCCTATTAAGGTCAATAAAATCGATGCACATACGCCACTTCCCATTTTTCTTTTTTACTAACATCGGATTGGCTGTCCATAAAGGGTACTGAGATTCCTTTATGTTCCTCATCTTAGTAAGCCGGTCAACTTATTGAACTATGACATCAGCTTTCTCCTTAGAAAAAGCTCTTCTCTTTTGTACAACAGGTGCTACATCTCTTCAGATGGATAACTGGTGTGATATAACATTTTCTAGTACTTCGGTTACGTCAGCATTGCACCAAGCAAAAATATGCTGATGGTCTGTTAAAAAAGATAACACTTTGTTTTTCAATTTTGATGTCATCTTGGATCCAATCTTGACACTTCTTCCTTCATCGATAGAGTGAGTTTCAACCTCTTCAATCGGTATTAAAACACTAGGGGTCTCTCTGGGGTCATCAATTTCACCCTCTCCCCCAGAGGGCCCCTCCAATTGCAAATCTTCACTGATCCGAACTGTCCCCAAAATTCTAGGGGCCAGTGTTGTTGCATAACACTCCCTTGCTATCTTCTGACTACTCCGGACAACTCCCACTTGTCCTTGCACAGCGTATTTTAAACATTGGGGGACCGTTGAAGCCACATCATGCATCCTGGAGAGCCAAGACTTTCCCAAAATGGCATTATAGCACGTGGGACAATCCACCACAATGAAAAGTACTCTGACCATCTTTTTAAAATGGCCCTTGCCCAACAAAACCTCCTCCTAAAACTCCCTGATTACGTCCGCTGAGCTTCCAGTGAAACCCACGATTGACATGTTTGAACGCTGAATCACTGCTGGATTCTTCATTTGTTTATTGGAATTTAAAAAGAGGATATTGGCTGAACTGCCGATGTCCACCAAAATTTGTCTAATTTCATTTCCCCCAATGGATGCTCCTATCACCACAACATCTTCATGGGGACCAGCTATGTCCCTCAAATCATCCTCAGAAAAAACAATGAAGAGAAAATGAATTTTCAATTGATAGGAAGTCATGCCTCCTTCCACTTGAGTAGTCAGGGTATGAACATGCCTCTTCCGTGAAGAAGCAGTTGGTGCAGTCATGGTGTCCCCCCCCCCCCCCAAATATGGTAAGTGACTCAAAAAAGCTGATGAGCCCGAACACTGACTTGGTGTGTTCTGTGATAACACCCACCTTATTTCGGGTTGGATCAGGATCCAAGTACTCTGACTCCACATCGAACCTTTCAATTATCACCATAGCCCCATCCGGAGTCGATGTCCCTGCGTTGTTTGTTGGGCCAGTCCGGTGAGCATTATCAGGTCTATTTTCACTTCTTCTTTTAACATAAGCACCCAACTTTCCTCTTTCATTCAAATTTTGCACCTCTTGTTTCAAAGCAATACAATATTATGTGTTATGACCAATATCATGATAATATTGGCAGAAACAATTATTACAACTTTCCCTGAGAGATTGAAGCGGAGCTGACTTCCTAAAATGTACTTCGTCTTTTGTTTTATCATAGATGGTTGTCACATACTCTTTCAACTCGGAAAACCACTCCGGTTGAACCCAAGGCCCTCGCTTATTTCTGGATTGTTGGCTCTGAGCTGGTGCTGGGTGGGATTAAGCCTTGGCCCTGCTGGGACCCTGTCCGGCTTCCTTAGCCTTGTACCCGGACTGATTCTGGTTCTGGTTTGGGGTAGTTGGGGCCGATCTCACTTGCCTATGCACCCTGGTCTTCTTTGTTTCATCTATATTGATTTGTTTTCCCACCTGGTTCAGTAAACCGCCCCACGTCATGGCCTTCTTCCTGGTTACTGAATCAGCCAAATTTACAGGGTTCAAACCCTGCCTTAGAGAAGCGATTACTACTTGTTCAAAGCAATCAGCTAATCCATTTTTGGTGTTCACAAAGAAACTTATATATTATTTTAATGACTCATTTGGCTCTTGGGCACAATGGATAATAGTGTCTTCATTGCCCTTCACCTCTTTACTTCCAACGAGCTGCCTCCGGAAGGCCACCCAAAAAGTATCAAAATTTCTGATGCAGCCCTATGGCAGGCTATTATACCACTTCAGAGCACTCCTCGTAAAGGATTGGGAGAATGCTCATCATCGTCAAAATTCATCATAAAGTTTTTAAATTTCTCCAGATGATTATCTGGATCTTTACTCCCATCGTATTTTTCCATCTTTGTACTTTCAAACCTCTTAGGAAGGTTTTCGAATAGTATCTTGGAAGACAATGGAGATTGTCTCCCAGCCACGAATAAACACAGTATCTTCATTTGGATTTGCAAAGATATCTGGTTTATCATGAAAGGAAAAAGGATCCATCAACAGTCGGTCTACATGTCTTCGGCCATGGTTGTGACCATGAGATGAACCTTTTCCTAGATGTCTTTTCAGTCTTCCATGCCTGTCCTTCTTTCTTGAATACTTTTTTTTATCACTTTTGCTTCTTTTTAGAACGGCCTTCATCACTGCTGGATGACAGGGACTCCTCAACTCCATCTTCGTTCGAGGAGCTACTAGAGGATTCTGAATTTGAATCTGAGCTCTCCACCGGTTTAGACCGGTGAGACTTCTTTGAGCTAGCATGAGTCTTTTTAGTGCTTACATGGGTTTTTGCTGATGGGTCATGCTCCCTTGGATCGTCAGTGTGGTGAACGGCTGACACTTTTGATTTTTCTTTCAAACCCATCTCTACCCTTTTAGCAGCCCTCCAGGCTTCTATCTCAGCTTTCAATCTATCTCTCTCTTTGATCGTATATTCATCGTTTTCTCCCACCACTTCTGCCAAAGTTGGTGGCACTGCCTGCTCGTCTGGATTCATCCGAACTGGGTTTTCTTGATGGTTCCGAATGCTAGATTCAGGAACCTTCTCCTCCCGCTGTGGTTGCCACTTTGGTGTGGATTATTTTCGATTGAGGCTAATTCGGTCAGGTGTTTTGTGGTATTTCAAATGTATTTAATGTTTAAGTATTTTGGAGTGAGAGATTTAAGTTGTCTGGTTGTATTAAATGTTCATTAACCTCATTAATGAAAGTGGTTGGGTATTTATACCCTTAATTATGAGCCATATGGGCTTTCGGGTCAAACTTATGAAACCGGGTCGAATTCAAAAACCTATTCTTGCTAAGTAGCATGAGAAGCTAGTTTACTAATTGTCTAATTCTCAGGATGAGAAAAAATCAAATGCAAACCATATTACAGCTTCATTGAGAATGTAAATCTTAAGTGTATTTAACTATGAGACAATTATTGGCATCCCAAAATATGTTGTCTTAATATCATTTTCCCATTAAAATTTACGATGAAGAGTTGCAACAAAAACATCTAAGTTTTCTCCTAATTTAACATTGGAAAAATGTTTCTTAGTTGCTTTAAGAGACTCATTTAAATATGTAATCTGAGTTGGTACAAGCCCATAGAATTCTAAAGGTACTCATTGTTTTATTATGTCTAAGCTTAATCTATATGACTTCCATCATTCCTCAAATTATTTATTCTCTTTATGAGAAAATATATTTAGTAAGGGTCGTAGGTTTCTTAGTCTTGAATGCAAGGTCGTGATCATAATAGTTTAATTACAATTTCATGACTTTCATTCATTAGAAAAATTAACACATCATAACTTAGGTTCTATGGTCCAATAGGTGACATTTATTTGAAATAACTTTACATATAACAAATAGCACATACACACTTTATTAACATACATTATTTAAACTTAAATATCTTTAGATGTGGCATAATAAATGTAAAATATAACATAACAATATAATAAGATACATATGGATAAACCTACTAACATGTATTTATGAGTTTGAAAAAATCACAATTGATCTAATATTTAATTATTTAAGTACCATTAAAATCCTGTTTTGGGCTAATTTCCCCTACTCCATTTAAAACTTAATGATTAATTTTATGATCATTTCCCCCATTCATGATTAATAATGCTTAGTATTGACATTTCTTTAGGCTCAATGAAATCAACTTAATTTGTGAATTATTTGACCATAGGATCCCCAATCCAGTAACTAACCTTCATTTGCATCGATTAATTGATTTCATGATTTACTTACTGTAATCCGAATAGCCTTAGTCATGATATCCAAATAAAAATTTAAACACATATCTCATTTCAACCATATACACATATAAACAAAAAATCCAAACATATATGAGTGGTTAGAAGTCATAAAAGAAAGAAAAATCCAAGCTTAACAATCCGCATAGGTTTGTTGCTGCAACGAACAACTTATTTGTTGCAGCAACCTGTGCTCACTATTGCGAACTGATGGTGATCGTGGAAAGAATAAGAAACTTCACCGTGATCACCACATGGGTGATCACAATGAATTTCTCCTTACCCTTCGCCACGATCATATTAGGGGTGATTGCAACAAAGAAGTTGAGACAACATTTCACCATTTCCTCCACTAATCTTTCTAACACTTTTCTTGCTTAAATTGAGATCTAAAACTTGGGTGAAGGTATCAACAGTGCCATGCTATGGCATATTGGGGTCATCGAACCTTCGGTTGATGCTTTGGAGGAATAAACCATATGGTTTGGTAGTTGATTAACTTGATTATTTCTATAGGAATTGAAAGATCTAACATTGACATATTCCTAAAGCTTTCCTTCATCAATGAGTGGTAAGGTAAAAACTCACCTAACTCATTGAACTTAAAATATAAAATACAAATAAGATTGAATAAACAAGTAGATAAGAGCTTTACAAACTTTTATGATGAACACTCCTATTCATTTCCTAAGAAAGATCACAGTCGCTATGATTCTTTGTTTTTACTATTAAATTTAAATTTTAACCCTCCTACTAAATGATTTCAATGATCCTCATATAGTGGCCTTAATCCAGAGTCATCTTGGGCAAGCATATTCTCATTGGCTCAGTCTTTCCTATTGTACTTGCTACTTTATCAGAGTTTGCTATATTTTTTGGCAGTATCTTTTTACAATATCAAACGATTTTATCTGTACGGTGTCGGACATGGTTTATGTACCATATGTAGCTCGAGGTAGGATGGTGCCAAATGACTATTCTAGCCATAAAAACGCTAATTTTTATGCACATCATCGAGGGTGATAGTCATCTCATCAAACTGAATGGGAAACTATAAGTTTCTATATGTTAACGCTCCAAAAATATATCGGTGATATTCGACTACATATGCATATACGAGAATGACTCGATGAGCCTGCTGAAAGGCGTGGCATCCAATACAACTCCTACCCTACCTTGAGCTCATAGAATCTAACTTTTGTAGTTAGGATAATGGGTGTACAACCTCATCTCACGCTCCTACAAATAATCATTTTAAATATTAATATATATTAAATTTCGACTATACGATTAACAATAAAGAAATATATTGCCTCTCCTTCCGAACATAGTAGGTAGTATGGCATGTGAACGTGTCGCCGAATAGTTAAGGTAATTTAGCCGGAGGTGCAGCTCTAGGTGGAACTATAGTAGGGGCAGACGGTCTTTGCCTGGGGGTAGCAAAACCGGATGAGAATCTGATGGAGGGGGTGGTGATAATCGAGGTATCCACTCTATTAGAAGTGGTGAAACTACTACTTCTTTGTGCTCTATATTAGTCCTTTGTTTTGCTTAATTTTTTACTTTCTTTGTCTACGATCCATCGCTCATCCCTGAATCGTCAACTCGATTGATAATCTGAAATAAAAATATATAAAATGTGAAAACCTACTTGAAAATACCAAATGGTAATTGGGAAGTTCTTTTTTAAAAATAGCACAAACATATATAATGTACACAAACGAAAAATATAAAACTAGTACTGGGATAATCCGGTGACTGGATCTTAACGATGTCATGCATACAACATGGCTATGCTTTCTCACCATATGTATGTCGTGGGAATACTGGTTTCCGCCCGTGTTTGACGGAAACTATATGTTCTCCGCCAATCAAGAGCAAAGAACAGTAGTCTACCAAATATGACAGACTCAAACCTAATATACCAAATAACAACAAACTCATCCTTAAACTACCAATCTAAACTACCAACATAACAGTAAAATCAACCATAAACGAATATGAAGCCCTAAACTACATTTCGAAACACTTGCAGTGAAATTTGTTAGTGTCGAGATACTCAATTCGAGACTTAAATTGACGATTAGATGTTTGGTGGTTGAGTGGATGTATGCTAGATCCAGTTTTGCTCTGTATGCTCGATTCAGTGGTTGCTATATGCTCGATTCGAGTGGTGGCTGCTAGTGATTTAGTGTTGATGGCGTATGCTCGATTTGGTGATTGTATGTCGACGTTGTTGGTTGAGTGGTGGTGAGGTGAGTATGGTAATAGTGGACTGCTGATGATTCGAATGGTGTAGGTGAAGTGGTTGAGTGGTGGTGAGGTGAGTACGGTATTGATGGACTACTGGTGATTCGAGTGGTGTAGGTAAAGTGGTTGAGTGGTGGTTGAATATCGATTTGGTGTTGTTGGTGAGGTGAGGGAATGGAGGTTAGTTTTCTTTTAGGTTAGTTTTAATTAAATTAACTTTAGTTTATTATTTTAGTTTTAATTTAATTAACTTTATTAGTTTAGTTTTAGTAAAATTTTATTAGTTTAGGTTTTTGTAAATAGATAAATTTTTTAAGAGAAAATATAGATAAAATGTTGAAAAGATTCGAAATTATGGTAGCTTCAATGAGTTATTTTATTTTATTTTGCTGTTTTTAGTATAAGGAAAAAATGGTAAAAAATAATAACTTCATGAAGTAATTTTCGTTTATTTTGTGCGACTTCACGGAATAGTTTTGGCTGTTCTTTTAGCAATTACTTAAAAATGTTTGATGTGCTTTTTTGGTTTATGACATATGTTATTTTGTTTGCGATGAAAGTTTTTAGCTTTTGAGACGTAGTGGAGACGAAAGGATTGGACCCTTCCGTGTACATGTATAATTTAAAAATTATTGAAAATAATGATAAAATCAAAATTATTTGGATTCAACCCTAGATCCGAATGTTTCTCCGAATGTCGCATGAAAAGTTACATCCGGCCCGACATGAAAGTGAAAAATCATTTTGAAATCTATGACCAAATAAAATTATACTATTATCATCGTATTGTAAAACTGAAAATATGGAATATTGCGAAAACAAAAATGCATCAACCAAATTTTACCGTGAAACACAAGAACAATATATAAATCGACAAAAATGTAATATATTTAATTTATAGCGAAAATTTTCGAATCTTTATAAATACACGAATTAAATATGTTCAATAACTTAAATATAGAAATTAAATATATATTCCATGTTCGAATGAACATGGAATGTTTTTAGGGTGAATTTCTATTAAATTTAGCTTCAGTTTAAATATACCATGTTCTTATTAAAATAAATATTGTTTTAAATTAAAATAACAATCTAAAAATAAAATATAATATATCAAATTGTTTTTTGTTTTTTATTTTTTATTTTTATAAACCTTTTTTACTTTTTACAAATTCGATCTAGTCTCGTTTTAAGAAAATTAAATTTCATTTTTTTTTTCACAAAAACTAAAAACTAAAAACATTATAAAAAAAAAAAACTAACAAAACTTCGGTTTTAATTTGACCATAACCGTAAGTGAATTGTATTTGCACCACCGGAATTGCCATTTTTTTTATGGAAATACTACAAAATAAAAAAAAATTGCTGCCTTCCAACAAAAGTGAACAAATCGTAATTCCCCGACATAATCTAAGTATCGGGCTAAACCCAGATGTAACATGGTTTTATTACCATATCCAAATCCAACTCCAACAATATTCAGACCAAAAAGAAGTTAACTTTCAATGTAGACGAAGTGGGCCTCCCAAATTAATGTAAGTTGGAAGTACTTAGTGGTCTGGGGTTTCAAAAGAAAAAGATATGTCCACTCTACTTCATCAAATTTTATGTTTTTTCTTTTGTAGAATTCGTCTTCCATTTTATTGTCCAGTCTTCTTCATGAATAAAACAGGTAATAATCACCGCTATTCGATTATGTTTTTTATTTATCTCAAACTCGTGTTTTTTATTTTTGTTTATATGTTTAAACTTCACGTGTTTAGTTTTTCAGGTTTTGATTAGTATTTCGTCCCTAACATATAGTCACTGAATTTTTAGAAAACTAAACTTCTATCTTGATTTAAATTTGATGAATGATATAAGTTGGGTTTTTTATTAAGGAATCCTCAGTAGTTTCGCACATGGTAAATGTTCGATCTGATGCAATAGCTTGCAAAGTAAATCTTCGATCTGATGCAATAGCATGCAAGGCAACGCTAGAAAGTAAACTTAAACCCTCGATATGATGTAATAGTCTGCAAAACAACGTTAGAACATAAACTTAAACCTCGATCTAGCGTAATTGCCTGCAAGACAGCGTCAGAAGGTAATTCAAGATAAATCACACAATGTGACAGGGTCAAGAAAATGTTTGTAGAGAGATTCGAATTCATAACCTTTCACGAATATTACGGTGTCATGTAGCATCTTTACTTTAATCAAAAATACCATATCTTTACTTTAATAAAAATACCATAGACTGATTTTATCCAAATTCGATAGTCTATAAACTTTGTCTCACTAAAATCGATAGTCCAAAGATGAATTACTATTCAAACCTTTAGTTTTTATCCACCTAGGATCGTTTAAAATCTCGTATTCAATAGTTTAAATTTTAAACTTCGGATTTTTCATTTCATATTTTATTTGTTAATTTTTTATCATTATTTTTTTTGAAAGTTTAATATTATCAACAAAATATTAGGAATATATTATGGACAAAATTAAAACACTAAATATAAAATACAAATTTATTGTTTGAACTATTAAATTTTAAACAATTGCACGCAAAAGAAGAAGTAAGATTTAAAAACTAAAAAATAAACGAAAAAAAAACTAGTTTTTTTTTTGCTAACATAACACTAGTGGATACCAACTATATTGGCTTGACATTGAAAAGCTTTATTGGATGCTAATGGAAATGCGCTTTTAATGGTAGGGATGCAGCATTAGTTAGAAAAATAAAACATAAATGTTCTTCTTTTACGTGTATGGATGAGTTTTTATATTCGCCGCAAAAGAATTCTAACAAAATTTTAATAGTTTATACAAGGACACGCATTTGCATCGGTCCCCTTTAGCCTTTTTTTTAGCGTTAGGATTTCATGGTTGACACTAGGATTTTTTTGGATATATTATAAGTTTTGATACATATTATATATTTTAGGGGTGCTTAAAATTCTTTATCAAAAATTTTCACTAAATTTTTTGATGGAGTCGAGTAATTTTATACTCTCTCCATAATAGTAGCTTTCAACTCTTTCTGCACTTAAATAGTAGATGCTTTTAAGTGATGGCATTTATTAATAAATGTAATTATTTATCTTTTATATAAAAAGATGATGATATATCTAATTAATTGAAAGATAATAAACCAGGCATCAGTTTCATAAAATTATGATAGATGCAATCACTCATGATCATTTAATTTAAAATATATATGATTAGTCATTATCAAACAATAACGTTTTTTAGATTGTGATACAAATTGAGTAATATATAATCAAATATATTCAAATAAAACAAATATTGTATATCATAGATAAAATAATAGAATTATGGTTTTTTGAAATAAATTTGTAGTTACGGGAATTATTATTTTTTGTAATTAGGAATTAAATAAGGAAATAAGTTTTCGATTATATATTTTTTTTAGTTATTCGATTTTAAAAACGAGGGTGAGGGTTTTTAGACTTGATAAATCTATAAATTTAGTCCACTAATTTGTAAAATCTATAAATTTAGTCCACTGATTTGTAAAATCTATAAATTTAGTCTTTTGATTTGATAAATTCTATAAATGTATTCAATGGTGAATGATATTTTTCTTGGCATTATGGATTAGATTTACAGGTCTTGTGAAGTCCACGAGCCATCATCAGTGATATTAAAGTCGATGAACTAAATGAAAGAAAATGGGATAGTCGAGAGATTATTCACTAATTTAAGCTTCCATTCTTATGCATTGGTAGGCAGGACATAGGTTTAAATCAGAATATAGTCTCTTGACCATCGCGTTCTTTCATTTAATCCATCGACTAAAAAATCATCGGTCAGGATCCCTGAACTATTCAGAATCTATAAATTTAGTCCATTCGCATAGTCTCTTTCGTGTTTCAGCCACGTGTCTCTATAGTTAAATAGTTCAAGTCTTACAAATAGTCTCTCGACTTTTAATTCTATTTTGTCCCTTAAATTTAATATATATTTTTATACTGTCTTGAATGATACAATTTAGAAACACAAACCTTTTTAGAAATATCATATCTTTTGTTGAAATTAAAATGTCTTTTCTTTGAAAGAACCCTAAAATGATTTATTCCCGTGCGGATAAAGAAATGTTCAAAATGGTGAACTCGATCTTCGACAACACCGAGATCACACCTAATCAGTTTTCATGGTTCACAAACTCATCTGATTCAACGAAGACGGAGAATTTCTCGACTGATTGTTACGGGGATATGGATGAGAAGTTGATAGAGAATGTAGTCCACGGCGCGATGAGATTAGAGAAAAGGTTGGTGTTCGAGTGTAAAGGCGAAGCGAGTTCCATATTATAAGAATCTAAAAAATGAGATGGTGAAAATGTTGTTAGTATGTTGAAAGAAAGTGTGGTTGACAAAAAATAATAGTGGTAGACTAGTGGTTTTAGTTGGGGTGAAAAAACAATAAATAACATTTAATAAACACATGATATAGAAACAAACAACTATTGCCCCCTCTTCACCTTTCTCTTTTAATTTGTCAATGAATTAATAGGGATGAAATGATTAACTAAACCTAAACTCATCACTCACCTCTCTCTCTGCATAGTTAATTCACATAGTAAAGAACCAATTCACAAATTAATGCACAGACCTAGTTAATTCACAAACTAAAATTAATTAATATACTCATCCGCTCACCTAAAACTAAACTCTCTCACTCACTTTTCCACATAGTCGTCTTCCTAAAAAAACCTATTCAACAAGATGTTAATATAACCAGGTCTGTACATCAACTTGTGAATCCTTTGGTTTTAGTTTTAAGGGTTGTTAGTTTTAGAGATTCATTGGTTTTAGGGTTTAATTCACTAAGGAGAGGCTTGATGATGAGGGGAGAAGAAAAAAAAAAGAAAAATCAGGTATTGTTCTTTTTTTAAAACAGAGTTGTCGCAAATTTTACGATATTTTATTTTCTAAAGAAAAAAAATATTAAATTTAAAGGGTAAAAATAGAATTAAATATCGAGACTATTTGTGAGACTCAAACCATTTAACTAGAAACATATGGCTGAACGAGAGAAAAGACCATGCTCGGAGACTAACTTTATAGATTTTGAATAGTCAATGGACTCTGATGGGTGATTTTTTAGTCGAATAACTATAAATGAAAGAAAATGCGATAATTGAGGGACTATATTCTAATTTAAACCATGTTGCTGCATGATGTTTTATAGATAAACTTTATTCATTTAAGTTGTTTAACTTCCAAGATTCGGTCCATTGAACTTTGAAGTTATTGAGCGCTAAATTATTTTCGAACAAACTTGGACTTTATTAGTAATCTATTAGTCCTTACAAACATGTTGAGGAATGGCTATAGATGTTTCTGACGGTCGATGCATTTTTTCGAAGTATGTTTGCTTGTATTGATAGGGAGAACCGAACGATTTACTTTTGCCTTGGGTAAATCCTTTATTATGCACTTTTTTATTATGCACTTTTGATGTTGTCTTAGATTTCTTTGTTGGTACGAATTGACTGTTTTGAATTCATCTAGAAGTATTGAGTAACCGCCAATGCTCGTTTGAAGATGGGAGTTGTGTTTGAGATGTTAATTTTGAAAATGACTTGTAATCTAAAATATTCCTTCAAAGTCGTTTCAAGAATTCAAAACAATGGTACTGAACGAATTGTAACTTATAATAACCCCAAAAATTATTTTGAAAACTTTCAAAAAGAGTTGTGAATATGAGTAGACCCTCAACTCTTTGTGAGTGTTGAAGGAAAGAATTTAGGTGCTCTTCCTCTACATGGAACCACCCACTGCTCTTCTGATAGGTGGTTTTTTGAAGTCTCGGTAGTGACCAAATCGCGGGTCCCGATATGTCATAAGATTTTTGAAGGTCTATATTGTTGTGAATATCGGCTAAGACTCATTTGTTACTGCAAGGTGCTTTACGAATGGTAGTCAGGCTGTCAAAGTTTGGATGTGCCCATATCTTGTACGTCAAGGCAATGCCAAAGTTTGGAGATGCTACAAAGTTTTGGTCGAGGTCCCCTGTTTACTTGCAGGCATGGTCGTAGTGTGTGCGTTTTGTTGAGTCTCAACGGAAGGGTTAATGAAGCTCATGATTTATTTGCGGATACTGGATAATTCATAAAAATTTAAGCATGATAAATGTTATATTTTCCATATTTAAGGATTCATATGTGATTAATTATGTTCTTTAATGATGTGTGACTTTAATTAAGGACTTGATTTTGCCATTCCCACTAAAAATGTTCTTGGATGCTCTGTTGGTTAACAGAATGTACGGGACGCTCGTTTGGATTTTGAAGTGCGGTTGGACGTTTGGTTGGAGCTCATGCTGCTGCTGGAGACTTCATGATAGCAACTGGATGATTATCTAGGTCACAAATTGCATATGGGCGTTTACGGGTTCAAGTGTACATATGGTCACTTTGGCTAGGGCCTAATCTAATACTAAATAATTACTGATTGCAGGTGGAAGCTCGGTTGAGTCACAGACTGCATCTGGACATTCGGGTAGGTTCCATGGTGAAAGGAAGCATCTTGTAGTTGTCGCTAGAAAAAGGTCTCTATGGTGGCACTTGTTCCCTGCATTTGGCCGATAGTATTCCGCCATTCGGGCTCTGCCTTCTCTATCCCGGTTGAATGTTTTCAAGAAGAGGTTCCACTTCTTCAATTATTTTTCCTCTTGTTGTGATGCTTTACCCGTTTACCCGTGGATGTTCTATCAAAGTCGTCCTTCCCGGTTTCACTTATGTATGCTGCAATTACTATGGTTGACATGTTTTACTACTGAAGCAAAACTTACAAAATATTAAAGTTATTATGCTCCTTTATACCGGGTCTTACACCAACTGCTGAAAATTTGGGTTGAAAACCTTTGGAGTCGGAGGTAAAGTGTGTTGAATGTAGGTAGCTAGTCATTGAACAATTATGACAACCGATACAAGAGGTTTGACCGAAATATTTTTGGAGACTAAAAGCTCGTTCAACATGGTCGGCAAAACCGAAAAATAGATGGATAGGACCTTCAAGAGAACTTGTTGAGAATGAGTCGAATAATGCCTTAACAGTGTACCGTCTTTTTTTTTGTGGTACAGTTTTGTATCATTGGTAGTTTTGTATCATGGATAATGTCATCTTTAGTCTTGTTGTATGAGCTCATTAGGTCCATTATCTAATAATTTTTATTTATTGTTTATATATAAACTACTACGGCTACACAAAACACAATCTAAATTTTGTAACCATTTCTTATCATAGTGAAACACTTTTCTCTAGCCGCGCCCGTGGACGTAGACAATTACCAAAACCACATTAAATCCAGTGTTCTTTTCTTTAATGTCCTTTATTCATGTTATGTTCTTTATTTATTTTTTATGCTTCAGTCATTTGTGATAAATTGCATAGCGATTTATAACAAAATTGGTATTAGAGCCTTGATTGTGAAATTAGGTTTTGTAATCAGGGTTTCACAATGGTGTCTACAGCAACAAAATATTTGATTGAAAAATTTGATGAAGGATCCAGCTTTGAATTACGGAAGATTAAACTAAAATCTTCATTGGTACCGCAAGGGCTGTGGAAGACTATGGATAATAAGTTACCACAAGAGATGAAAGAAGAGGAGAAGCAAGATATTAAAGCACACGTTTTCTGCTCGATTTTAATGAGTGTGAAGGAAAATGTTCTTCGCGAGATTAGTGGCGAGAAGACTCTTGGCTGCGGATGGAAGAAGCTAGGAGATCTTTACTCAGAGAATTCAATAGTAAACATATTATACTTAAAGAAGCGCTTGTACAATTTCAGATTGAAAGAAGTTATGTCCATAACTACACACTTAGATAATTTTGAATCAATTATAATGGACTTGGAGAACATTGATCTCAATATTGAAGATGAGGATCAAGCTTTGTTTGTCTTGAGATTATTACCAGCTCCATATGAAAACTTTGTAGATATCATAATGTGTGGTAAGGATATGTTATCGCTAGTAGATTTCAAATGGGTGCTGAAATCAAAAGAGTTGAGACTGTTGCAGCCAGAAAATCAGGCTGAAGGGGAAGGTCTTATGACTAGGGGAATATTTAGAAGCAAAGTGAGTTCTTTAAGAAGGGTCATTGTAGAAGAGATTGTCCAAAATTGAATAGTAAGAATGAAAAATCAAAGGAAAATACAGCAAACCTTCATGAAGGTGTGAACGATTCCGACAATAGTGAAAACAGTGGTAGAGGATATGTATTGTCTGTGAGTTCAGATTGTGGGGAAAAAACTCTTGGGTACTCGATACTGGTGCTACATATCATATGTGTCAGATCAAGTAGTGGTTCGATACTTACAAGCCAATGCAGAGAATTGTCTATTTAGGGAATAATTACTCGTTGCCTGTTGGTGGTATTGCTAATGTCAGGATTAGAATGTTTAATGAGATGGTTAGAATCATGACGTGCGAGCATCTTCCTGGATTGAAGAGAAACCTAATTTCTCTAGGGACACTAGACTCTCAAGGTTATAAGTACCGTGCAGAATATGGTGTAATCAAAGTGACAAACGGCTTAAGGTCTGTATGAAAGGCAGTTTGCAGAACGAGATTTATATTCTCCAGAGGAGTGTTATTATGGGCGATGCTGCAGTAGCATCATCATGGAGTAATAACCAAAGTTGTCAGGATCAAGATAAGTTCTGGCATTTGCGTCTTGGTCACTTGAGTGACCGAGGATTAGCTGTTTTGAAAAAAAAAAGATTTGTTGAAAGAGTATAAAGCAGAATCATTGGAATTTTGTTAGTACTGTGTGTTTGGTAAACAAACTATAGTCAAATTCAGCAAATCGGTTGTAAGAAAGAGTAATAAGACAATAGACTACATTCACTCAAATTGTTGGGGCCCAAACAGAATTTCATCGAAGAACGTAACCAGATACTACATTCGTTTGATCGATGATTATTCAAGGATTGTGTGGGTTTACTCTTTAAAAACGAATGATAAGGCACATTCAACCTTTTTCAAATGGAAGCCGATGATTGAGAAACAAATAAGAAGAAAAATCAAATGTCTTAAGATAAATAATGGATTAGAATATTACAGTCGTGAGTTCAACTCGTTTTGCGAAGTTGAGGGAATAGTGCGCTATCGCATTTATTCTAGAACACCACAATAGAATAGGGTTGCAGAAAGAATGAACCAAACGCTTTGTGACAAGGCACGAAGCATTCTCTCGCATTCTAGTGGGAATGGATTTTTGGGCTGGATTTATCAATACAATGTGTTACTTGGTTAATCGGTCTCCATGAACGGCTATTGATTGTAAAATTACTTTTGAGATTTGGTCTGGATCGTCAGCTGATTACGAGCAATTGAGAGTGTTTGGTTGTACTGTGCATGTTCAAGTGAGAGATTGTAAGCTTGATTTGAGGTCAAAGAGGTGCATATTTCTAGGATATGCTACTAGAGTGAAGGGATATAGGTTATGGTGTACCTCTCCAAAGTCTCCAGGTTTTCTCATTAGTTAGGACGTGCCTTTTAACGTGTTTGCTTCGATAGACAGTTAAAAGAAAGTATAAGAAATAGTCGAATCAGTATCATTTGTGAGTAAACAAGTTGAGCTTGAAGTAGAATCAGTTCTGAGAAGGTCTAATATTTGGAGTGGTTCTGAGGTGGATCCAGAATCAAGAGGTGAAGCGTCAGCATTGGATGATAGTGATAAGGATGTACCCGAGCCAGAACAACAACCTTATCGCATAACATTGCGAATCTAGTTGCATATGCTCTGTCAATTGCAAAAAAAGTTGAGTTGCATGAACCTATTAGCTACAGAGAAGCTATAGCAAGTTCAGAGACATCTCGATAGATTGGTGCTATGGGGAATAGATTGAATCTCTTCATAAGAATTAAACATGGAAGTTTGTTGACTTTCCTAAATGACATAAGGTAGTAGGTAGTAAATGGGTGTTCAAGAAAAAGAAAGGTAATCCAAGGGTTGAGGCATCTCCATTCAAGTCAAAATTGGTCGCTAGGAGTTTTACTCAAAGGGAAGGAATCGACTTCAATGAAGTGTTTTCTATAGTGGTGAAGCATAGTTCGATTCAATTTTTGTTAGCCATGGTAGTTTTGCAAGATGTGAAGATGGCGTTTCTACATACTGAATTAGAGGAGCGAATCTACATGAGATAACTAGAGGGATTTATCGAACCTAATATGGATGACAAGGTTTGTTTGCTAAAAAAATAATTGTATGGTTTGAAACAGTCACCTAGGAAATGTTACAAACGTTTTGATATGCTTATTGATGTGTATCATATGATAGTTGTGCGTATCATCAAAATATTTCAGATGATTTTATATCTACTTGTTGTATGCGAATTATATGCTTATTGCTGCTTGTAGTATGTCACACATTGTGCAGATAAAGAAGCAGCTTAGTACCGAGTTTGAGATGAAGGATATGGGTAGAGCAAAGAAGATTATTGGTATGGATATTATCAGGAACAGAAGTGTAGGATCATTAAATTTGTCTCAACGCAACTATATTGAGAAAGTTCTACAAGGATTCAACATGTTTGCTGGTAAGGCAGTTTGCATCCCGTTTGCTACTCATTTTAAGTTGTCTGCAGCAGGAGCGACCAAAGACGATGCTGAGTTGGAACACATGTCGAAGGTTCCATATTTAAGTGCAGTTGGTAGTATCATGTGTGCTATGGAATGCACACCTCCTAATATTTCACATGCAGTTAGTGTAGTTAGCAGGTTCATGGGATGGCGTGGGAAAGAACACTAGGAGACAGTGAAATGGATACTTTGATATCTTAAGAATACTGTGAACGTTGGCTTAACTATTTAAAAGACCGATATTGGTGGATCGCTGAATGATATTGCAGGATCAGTGGTTGGTTTTGTTGATTCTGATTTTGCAGGTGATATGGATAAAAGAAGATCTCTTATAAGATATATATTTACTCTAGTTGGGAGTGTGATCAGTTGGAAAGAATAACTGCAAGCTACTGTAGTTTTGTCTACAACAGAGGCAGATTACACGACGGTAATAGAATAAGTTAAAGATAAATATGGTTCCAAGGTGTGTGGGCAGATTTGGGCTTGTATAAGACTACTACAAAAGTATTATGTGACACTTAAAAGTCATACACTTTAAAGGGAACCAGATGTACCATGAGCGTACAAAGCACATAGATGTCATGTATAATTTTATTTTTGATATAATATCAAAGTGAATTGTTGATACGAAGAAAGTGTCTACACACGAAATCCAGCAGATATAATAACCAATGCAGTATCTGTTCGAAAGTTTAGGGATTTCCTAAACTTGATTGGTGTTTACAGTATAAAGTATGTTGGATGTATGTAGCTAGTGATTAAACCATTATGACAACCAAAACTAGAGGTTTGACCGGGATATTTGTGGGGGCTAAAAGTTTGCTCAACATGGTCGGCAAAACCGAAAAATAGATGGAGAGAACCATCAAGGGAACTTGTTGAGAATGAGTCAAATAATACATTGACAGTGTACCGTGTTTGGTGGTACAGTTTTATGTCATTGGTAGTTTTGTATCATGGATAATGTTATCTTTAGTCTTATGGTATGAGCTCATTAGGCCTATTATTTAGTAAGTAATATGTATTCCCTATACATAGACTACTAGAACTATACAAAACACAATCTGAAATTTGTACCCATTTTCTATTATAGTGAAACACTTTTATTTGACGGCGGCCGTGGACGTAGACAATGGTCGAACCCCGTTAAATCCCGTACTTTTTTCGTGTATGTCCTTTATTCCTATTATGTACTTTTTTGTGTTATGTACTTGAGCCATTTGTGATAAATTTCATAGTGATTTATAACAGAACTTCTCTAAATACAAATTTCAGAACTAAAAGTGAGATGCCAAAAGTTTGAGTCATTGTTTCCTTTCTAATTGGAATATTTAAATCTATCAATAAGTTTTTGTATTTTATTTTTTATGGTATTTAAACTAATCAATATTTAAAAAACTATTTTCAAAACTACTTATCTTATGAAATGAAACTTGAATATACAAGTTTAAAAAAGTCACTGCCATTAATATTAACCGTGTTTTTTGTTACAAACTTTGAAGGAAAACAATAAAATAGAGCACAAACTAAAAAAATCAAAATACTTTCTTCTTATCTTGCGACTGGTAATAACACTTAACTCTTAATCCACAATCTTAAGTTAGCCTTTCTTTTTCCACAAAAATTAACACTTCATCTTCAACCTTGAAATCTAATATGTCCTTATTAAAGCTTGACTTCCATGAAAACCATAGGTATTCTCACTTCCTCCACCGCGTATATATTTGGATCTGGTTTGAAATTTATTTCATATTTAGATTTTAATCATTAACATTCCTCATTCTGTCCATTTATTGATTTCATCGAGATCTTTGATGTTTATGGAGTCTAGCAGCGATTTTCAAGTACCAAATTTTTATAACAAATTGCCCATTTGTATAACTTTGAATTCTTTCCCGCCAATATTACAAGTAGAAGTATCCCAAAGCAAAAACGTATATTCTTGGATTGCATATTCATCTTTTGGTGTTCCAAAGCCTTGTACCCATCTGATTTCACTATTGATAAGATTTCATCTGCCACATTTGTAACCATTAGTTTGTTGATTCCAAACTCAATGAGCATTGCTATAAAAAAAAGTCATCTACGAGAAAAATTTAAGATCTTAGTCGTCCATATGTGTTGGGGATACTAGACCCGAGTGGATAAATGTTAGATCTTTGGTTATTCCTGACTCAGTTTTGTGTCATCGTGCCAAGTATAAAACAGGTTTGTCTATTGAATTTTATTAAGTACTTTTTGAAAATTATGCATGGGAGGTAAAAATTTTGGTTACTAGGTCAATTTTCCTATATTTAAGAGACTAACAAACTTTAACTTGTCCCAATAGAGTATCACACCAACTGGTTTACTAAAAGCTTATAAAAACTAGAGTCATCAACCAAAATTTCAACATATTCTTCAGTCAATACAGTAGTTCTTAATTTGATTTCTATCACATAATCAGACGAGAAGATAAATTCTTTACTTAACTATCATCTTTAAATTACTATTTGAAGACCTTCTAGTTATCTTGTGTTATCATTTTGGTATTACAGGAGAGCGTGAAAACATAATAAAAATAGAGAAAAAACCGGTCTTCGAAGGATAACAACAAGTTATCTATTATATTGACATTTCCATTTCTAGAGTCATAAAATTTAGTTTGGGAGGTTTTCAAAATTTCTTCAATATAGATAGAAAAAGAGTTTATAGAGAGCATTGGTTTGAGTATTTTTTTTTATATTTTCCATTTTCAGTGTCCTCTATATAACCTTAAATAATTAATTCCTTCAATATTAAATATCTGACTCATAGGCTTTCGAGCAGCGTGTTGCTCTTAGTTGATAAGGAGCATGATCATGATTAAAATCTAATCTCTTTTTACTCTTTAAAGTCAGTTTCACCATACAGTCTGCAACTTATTTTTGTTCCCTAAATATATGAATAATACTCGTACTATTTGATAGAAATTTCTTGGAACATGCAATTAAAGGATGTAAAAGAGTCAGTTTCAATTTTAAGATTGATTATGTTTCTTTTCTTGCAGATTAGAAGACCATCTAAACAACTAATAAAGGGGATTACTTTCCGTAAATTCTGCCGAATTCTAAAACAATATCTCCCATGCTATCTCGTTATATCCTACCACCACTAGATTCTCCTGACATACTACAAGCTCGATATGTATTGAGCTTATATATATATTACCAACTAGAATAGTCCATTTAGAACACAGTTTTGGCTTGTTTAAATGATGAAAGCAGCCTAGTCTAAGAGCAACATGTATATTTTTTTTCGAATATGCTCTCTTAAGTTAATTAGCAATATCAATCCTTGAGATTATGTAATGGATATGATTCAGAACTAATTTAACTGATATGTTTTGTGTTTGATGTTTTTCTTTGTTTCGAGCCTTCCAAATAGCCAAACAGATTATAGGAGCTAGTATAGTTCTAATGTTGGCATTAATTTTAGCAAAACAAAACCATGATCTTATAAGGTGAAGTAAGGTCATATGATGAGCAATATGTAATCAAAATAATCATGTAGAATGATTTCAAACTTTCCAATCAATTTTATATTCCACAAATAGATGTTTCACTGTTTTCATTCCATTACAGAATTAACATTTAGAAGCTATAGAAAAAATCATCTTTTGCATTATTCTTTTTATGTGGAAAAGGCTCGTATCAATAATTATGATTTTACGTATGGACAATTCTTCAATATCTTGTTCATTCACGACAAAATATTTTCTTTGTGCGGTGGTAAAAAACATGTTTTTTGGAGATAGATACTTATAGGCTATTGGAATCCAATTATTCAATACTCTCCAAAGTATAAAAGAACATTTCTAGGAGTAGTGTTATTCCACAAACTCTTAAATAACTTAGATTTTTTACCTTGGTCTCTAATTTATTACTAGTGGATTTTAAACTGAAATCACCATTAGAAGAATCATTGGTAGATATGGATTATTTGATATTATCATCTTCAACCTCATTAATCCATATTCTTTTTATCTTCTCAATATCAAATGGAATGATAAAAGTTTTTAATTTATCAATATCTCGTTCGCTAGAAGTCTAGTAGCTCATGATCTTTTCCAGAAGAATCAAGTTGGGGAATTGAATGAATGATTGTTTATCACACTATTTCTCATGCCATAATTCTTTTCCAAACTTTTGAGCTTTTGTTGTTTAATTGAATTTACAGATGATGACAAATTAAGTGGTAAAAATATATGTTCACTCTATATTGTTTATTTATACTTAAAATTGTATAGTTACTTTATATAATAATATGAGTGGGATGATTCAAATAAATATTTTTTATATTTTTATATAATATAAAATATTTTTAAAATGTAGGTAATAAAAATAATATAAAATAATAAAATAAATTAAACAAATAAAAATTATTATTTTGAAAAAATAAATAGTTTAAAAGAAAAAGTAAAGTTCTATATTTTATAGTTATATTTAGAAAAATTAAAAAAATAAGTGATAACACAGTTAAAAATATACAGAAATTGAAATTGAAATTTAATCATTTAAAATAATATTTTAATAAAAAAAGTTATAAATCTTGAAAAAAAATATTTTATTCTTATTTTTGTATCTAATTTATGATTTTATATGGCTCATTCTAGAATTAACAAAATCTAATTTAATCTTTTGCAATTCTAACTAGGCATGGGCATTCGGTTCTTCGGTTCGGTTCGGTTCTTTCGGTTCTCGGTTGTTTTGGTTCTTCAAAACTAGTACCCATTTAGGAACCAAATAAATTTCGGTTCGGTTCGGTTCTTCTTAATTCGGTTTGGTATGGGTACTTAACTCGGTTCCAATCGGGTAGTTTTGGATACTTTAAATGCTTTGCAATATCAACGTATATAAAACTCTTTTTACACTTTAAAACAATAAAACTATGTTAAATTGTAAGAAAAAATACTAAATATAAGAAATATTTAAAATTAATATATTAAAGAATAATATTAGTAATATAAAAAATGGAGAGATGATATCAAATTTATTAAATTATATAAAGGTTTGTATTTTTTTATTTTGTTTATACGTATAATAGTTTTTAAATATGTCGCCACTTTGAATAAAGTATGTTGTCATTTATTCAAGAGAACATAATTATAGATCAATGATAAAAGACAAATTTAGGGGAATCTAACTTTGAAAAAGAAAATATATTTTTAAAACAATTCAAAATTAAGGGTTAATACATAGGTTCGGTTCCTAACGGGTACCCACGGTTCTTTGGTTTGGTACGGTTCGGTTCCAAGAACCGTGGGTAATTGAAAACTGGAACCATTCGGGTATTATGAAAGAACCAAATCTACTTCGGTTCGGTTCGGTTCGGTTCGATTTTTTCGGTTCCAGTTAAAATGTCCATGCCTAATTCTAACAATAGCCTACTTATAAGGAATAAAAAACAAAGAAGGTAAAAAATCAAACAAAAAACCTTAAAAATCATACTTTTATCAAATCTGGAAAATAGAAAATCAACAACTAAATCGAGTCTAAAAGAGAAAAAGAAAATCTCAAATGGAAATGTATACTTCATATTTCTTACACTTTACAATAAAAAAACGAACGATATTATAGAAAAACAAGAATTACATTTTTGGTTTTTCAGAATGTCGACAAGATGCGTCTGTATTGGTATCAGATGGCCTCCAACCTTTTATTTTGGATTTCAAACTTAAGTGACCTTCAATATTTATTATTTTTCCCTCCTTAACTTTAAAATCTACTAAATCTTCTAATACTGTTATTTTTTGCACAACATTTATTGGAATTTCAATCTCATATGCTCGTATTTTCATTAGAGGTTTATCTTCCTTGATCGGATATTAATCATTTAATGTACTCCCTAATTTCTATGGAATGATTTTCTCCGGATTTAGAGATATTGAATAAAAATCTATGGCTGCTATATGACTATCTCGAACAAGTCCCACTTGACTTTCCAACAAAATATTTTACACACTCGTGATAAGACGTAACAAGCACTTTCATTTTATGTAACCAAGGACGATCCAATATTGCATTGTACAACCCTGAAGTATATACTATCACAAACAAAGTATCTATTTTTCTTAATTAGTCCAACACTAATAGTTGTAGACGATTCCATTTCACCCAAACACACATTTGAACGTCTCGCAAAAATTAGTGATGCACCTTTTTTCATATGGAGATATCCCAACCATTGTGATATAACTACTCTTGTATAAGACATTAGCCAAACTCATTGTCTTAATTATAACACTCTGAGTTACTAGTCTATTAATTTCTACAGAAACCAACAAAACACCTTAGTGTAGAGTTACCAACCCTCTAAATATCATTATCATTAAAAATCAACAATGGTGTTGGACTTATATTTATATATAAACAAGATTAATCAACCAGGTGAACTTCCAAGTCTCGTTTGTACTTTTTTCTAAACTTATTAGAAGTTTTCACCCAAAGTATCTCCTCCATAAATGGTACATAATTCTTGCAAATCATGAATACACAAACACGTACAACCTTCAATATTAGTTATTTTTAACATTCAAAACTTTTTATATCTTTCAAACTATAACTCAAAAAAAATCTAAAAACATATAAATTTATTTAGCAACAAATTATACGTAATGCTGTAACTGGAACACAATTGTTTTCTCGAGACTTATTTTATAATCAAATTGCATGTTTTTCACACCTGAAAACAACCTATTTTTTAAAAAGATTTTCAACAAAAAAATGCATATATTTCCGTAACTACAAAAAGTTAGTTATTTCATAACCATTTAACACTTATTTTCAAAAGATACATTGTATTTTATTTTTTACACAATAAGACTTATTTAGCAACCAAAGTCTTACTTCCACAACTAGAACATAATTTATTTTTTAATAACCAAGTTAAACGTAATTCGGCAACTGGAACACAATTATTTTTTTGAAATTAAATTACACGTAATTGCACGGTAAGTAAATAATTGTTTTTTCTAGACTTATTTCACAACCAAAATACATGTAATTACGCAACTAAATAAATTTTATAAAAATATC
Source organism: Limnanthes douglasii subsp. nivea (assembly GCA_036936605.1). Taxonomy (NCBI): domain Eukaryota; kingdom Viridiplantae; phylum Streptophyta; class Magnoliopsida; order Brassicales; family Limnanthaceae; genus Limnanthes; species Limnanthes douglasii. The sequence continues at coordinate 58,484,992 of JAUPFV010000001.1, read as the reverse complement.
GTTCATGGATATATTTTTGTTTGTCTTAAAAAAATTAATGGTATTTTCATATCTTTTTTGAAGCTACGGTTAGAAGTATCAGACTTCTAGGTAGTTATCTGTAAATATTAATTTATCACCAGATGATTATCCATACTTTTTAAAACTTTAGGTAGTTATTGGTAAATAAACTTTATATTGAATGATTATTGATAGATTACCCTTTCAATAACATTTTAGAGAATATAATGTTTTAAAAAATATCATTGTTATATTTGTTTTAGATAATTTTTGATAATTTAGAAAACTATCCTTATTAAAATCATAATTTAGTTAAACAAAAATTTAATACATAAAATAATATTAATAACTAAATTATTATTATGTTTAATTATGTTAACAATTAAAATAAAAATGATAAATATGTTTTTTAAATTCTATTTTAGGACTAGAAACAATAGTAATAAAATGATAATACATATTTTCAAAAAATATAAAATTTATTCTAACTCTATTCCATATAAATAATATTTATAATACTAAGACAATTTTATATTTATATCAATAACGATACTGGTGAAATATATCTAATAAACTTATATGGCTCATTAGAGGTTAAAATTGTAGTTAGTGATATGGAGATTAAGATTGGGATAATACTGATAAGAATTTTGTCGTAATAATTTTGGTAACTATGTTCAAAAGTGTTAATTTAATATAAATATATTTGTATAGTTTTTTCACTTTCAACAAAATATTGTATTAATATTAATAAGAAAGTATTATACGTATAAACATAATTGTTCGTATTATCTTCTAGAATATATTGTCTTTTTTTCCAAACAAATCAAAAACCAAATAAACTTAAAAATAGTGGATGGAGAATTCAAGTATAGATCATCGTCCATCCGCCGATAAAAATATATAAATAAAGATTTTTGATGTTCCACCACATGTTCTAACAACTCTAATCACGGGTTTTAACTAGCACATGATTTATGTGCGGAGCATGTTATGTTGACCAATCCAGTCTAGCGAGTAAGATCAATGATCCAGTCCGGATGACAATATAGAGGATAAATAAATGTCGCGATGAGCTCAATGATAACGAAAGGTTACAAACCACCACTAAAAGGCGTAAAATAATATTAAAGAAATTATGGTCGATGATCCTCCAGTTGGAGGATGACTTGCAATTTACTTTAGCTCCATACATCTTGTATGAAAATCCACCGCCAAAATTCAACAAACACAATATGACCATAATTAGTGTAAATGGCGACCCTGGTCAATATATAAAGCATTTAAACCTCTATCATTCTATTTTTGCTTCGGTCCGTTTATTATATTTATTCATATTGTTTAAACTATTTATTATATTTGGGATGTACTATTTCCTAACTTGATAACGCAAGAAATTTTTAATGATACATTCATCTTTAATAAACATTTACTATTCTAATTACACAAGTCTTAGTTGATTTTATATCAAAATAATATTGCGCATTCTATAAGGAGAAAAACCAAACGAGCATATGATATGATTACAAAGCGAATCTCGTGACTATATAAAGTTTCTAAAAAAAGACAAATGATATATATGAGATGATTCTAAAAGTAATATTGATCACTTGAGGGAGCTTCAACAAACCCCATACAATAAAAATAAGTGATAAGTTTTAATATAGTCTTTAGCCCCTTGGGTTCCCTAATCCAAACAATAATAAAAAATAAGAGATACGTATGAATATAGCTTTCAACCCCTAAGGGAGTTCGAGTCTCTTAAGAAAAAGATAAGTCTAAACATAATATTCAGGTGTTTTGGCCCTCATCTAAACATGAACAAGAAAAAGAACCTAAGTTTGAGATGATTCCCAAAAGTCATTTTTAGCACTTCATAGAGTCTTCGATGATTTTGTAAGGAAGTCCGAAAGGGAGTTATGCACCCTTCCCAAATAAACAAAAAAAATAAACTCTGGTTATTTTTAAACATAATCCAAGAAGAGGTCCCGCGTGATTATTTTTCATGTCTCTACTTTTAGAACTGAACACTCTAACTAGAATAACAAAATACCATATTATAAAGTAACTTTTATGATAATAAAAAAATAAAGACCAAAGTAAATTACATGTCATTGACAATTGTAAGACAAAACACATTTGCTCTAAATACCATAAAAAGTGCCCCACCTAAGGGACTTTATTTAGATTAGTGCCCCAAAAATAGGGAATTTAGTCACAAAATTTCCTTCAAGATTATAAACATACCAGCCTGATAACAAGTTAAATAAATCCTACTAGAGAATTAGTCCAACTTGGGAGGTCAAACTCTACCTTTGGTTAATCTTATAATAACTTCACTTTCAGTAGATGCATCTCTGGCTTAGCATGTGATGGAAGTAAATGACAAAGAGATACAATCACTAGGTTAATAACATCACCATGAGAATCATCTTTTTTTTGTCAACCGTGCTAGTTTTTATCTTTAAGCTTCCATGAGCTCCAGATGTTCATGCTCATAACCTCTCGTCTTTAGAAATATAGTTCCATAAGTATTTTAGGTTTATATTTTGGTATTTTGTAGGGAACATAAGCATGATTCTTTTCTCGACATCGTGAACAATATTTTTAGCTCTTTCAAGTATTTCTTTCTCAGGACTAGCCACTACTTTAGTTCAGTTAGCATGTTCGGTTGCCAGCGTATCTTCCAACTTATTCTTTGAGGATAAGGCCTCTTCAAGCTATACTCACAACTTTTCTTTTTCAAATTGGGCTATGGTATGTTTAACTTCTCAAAATTTCTACACCTCGGTTGATTCAGCATTAATAACATATAACTTGTTGTAGCATAAGGACATGGTTTCATCCTAGACAAGGAACCATGTGAAGAAAACATCCAAAGTTAACAAACTACAAGTCATGGAATTATTATTAACTTGAAGCTCAACCTTCAATTTTATTTTTGCATCTATTTATGATTGAAGGATCGTCTTTAACTGTGCACTCTTCAAAAGGCTCACTAACAACCTCTAGAATTAGCTAAATATTAGGCATAAATGATTTTTACTTGTTTGATGCAATATAGTAGGGTGTTTGGAAACGTTTGTAACAAACATTCAATGTAAAAAATATTCCATATACAACAAAAAATTGCAAATGAATGGTCAAGTTTTTATCTACTCTATTGAGGTTTTTTTTAGATAAATTCACAAGAAATAGGTGGCTTGGCAATTTTCTCATACTAGACGAATAAGCAAATTGGCTTACAACTTTAGGAATATGCTTCAACGCATGGATGAGTGGGTCAGACGCCTTATGCATATCACCAACAACACTTCCATCATTTGGCACCTCAAGATTGCATCCAAAAGAAACGCATCTTAATACCTTGGAGGGATGAAGGATTCAATCTCGATTGCTTAGAGAATTTGGTTTTCAAAGATGCAACATCGTTTATTCGCCTTAACAAACCCAAGTATGATACATCTTCGGACCGTGGGTTCTCACAAGAAGCAACGGGTCATCAACATGCTCTGATTATAGTTGTGTGCAATCTGTTAGTCGTACATTTTTTTCTTTTAACAAAATAGATTTTTCCCCCAAATGTTGTTTTGGTTGGTATTTTTTTTAACAAGGCATGAACAAGGTTAGCACAAGCCAATCCAGATTATGAAGTTTGTATGACTAGAGAAAATTAAGTATGTAAAAAATAACACCAGTGTATCTCAAAAATCTTATAAGTCTAGACGAAAGTACCAAAAAAATTAACAGTGTCTAAAATATAACATAGATTATAATCACTCTTCGGCGGTTTCATAAAGACTAAAAAAACTACTAATAAAAATGGAACTCATCTAATAAAATTAAACGACTCGTTAAAAGTTTAATCTCATCATTCGAAGATTAAAACCCAAATCAAAATGATAAAAATATCATATCACGTCCCGGATCGCTCGATCGCCGATAACATTCTCCTAAGTCAAGATCTTATGCATGGCTATCAGACCAATTGTAAGGGTCCGAGATACTCCCTTAACATTGATCTCATAAAAGTAATCAATAATATCATATGGGAAATTGTTCTTGACATCCTATTTGTGATGGACTTCCTTATTACTATGATTAACTGGATTATCTAATGTATCACCACACCCTTATTTGTTGCATGTGTTAAAGGTAAATCCACTAGCTTTTTCCATGGGGAGAAAAAACTCTGACATGGAGAGCCCCTCTCCCCTTATATTTTTGTCATTGTTATGCAAGTTCTCTCTAGTATCATTCGCGAGAAGAGTTTCGATCATTCAGTTGGATTTCATTGGAAATGCTAAAAGCTCCAAATCATCAATATTTGCTTCACGGACGACCTCATGATCTTCTGCAGAGCCAACTGCCAATCCATTAGCCTTATGCATAGGGATTGAAAGAATTCACTTCCCTCTCTAGCCTTTAGTTAAATCCGAAAAAAGTTATGTCTACTTCTCAAGGACCTCATCCAGTATCAAAGCTCCTATTCTTAACTTTCTCAGTTTCGATGAGGGCTCATAACCTGTTCGTTATATGGGATTCTCTCTCATCACTTCCAGGTTCACATACAACGACCGTAGACCACTGTTTCTGAAAATTACAAACCGTATCAACTCATGGACGTTCAAACATGTATCTTACGTTGGTAGACTCCAATTGATCAAATCTGTCATCTTCGTTAGCCAGGTTTATTGGTTTTCAATCTTCATCTTTCCAATTCATGTGTTGAAATAACTATCTCAGCTCCTTCGACATTTCCTCTTGCCGAGATCAGAGATGAAGATCGCTGGGTTAAGATCGCATTGGAAAGGATTTTTATGCCCATAGATGAGGGCGGCCTTGGGATCCAAAGCTTAAAGATTTGGAATCACGCGACCGCCCTCAAGCTTTTCTGGTCCATATTAACCAAAAATAAAAATTCCATATGGACACAGTGGACGCTTACTGAAAAAAATAAAAAGTAAAAACATTTGGACCGTCTTTACTCCCAGTAGAACCAGTTGGAGTTGGAGAAAGATCCTTAAGATGCGTGATCAAGCTACAAAACTCTATAAAGTTATCATTGGAAATAGGAATGATACATCTATCTGGTACGACCCATGGTTGTTCCCGACCTCCATCATCAACCGCTTTGGCTCTAACATTATTGACTTTGCTCGCTTGCGGAATATATCTAGAGTGGTGGACCTCTATTGCAATGGAAGATCGGTCTGGCCATCGCATGTTAGGGCCTCCAGTAGACGGATGAAACCCCAGCTTGCTGAGATCCGAAACTCACTTAGTACTCTCCCTCCTGCTGCTGACGCCGATGACATCTTTCTCTGGATTCCAAACAAGTCCAAACCACTTTTTACTATCAATAACACATATGCTGCCCTCAGACCAACTAGGGACAAAATCGTATGGGCCCACTTAATCTGGAACAAGTACTCTATCCCCATGCATTTTTCATCGGCTGGATGGTCATCCACAACAAACTCACCACTAGGGACAAACTTATTTTCTGGGATCTTGACACCTCTCCGGTTTGTGTTCTTTGCTCAAGTTGTCCAGAACATCTTGAGCATCTCCTCATTCTTTGCCCCTTTTCAGCCTCTATCTAGGAGGTTTTAGCCCGAAAACTACTCCTCATTTGAACTTCCAGCTCGTGGGACTCGTGGTTCAAGGAGGTGTTCTCTTGGACTACTTCCAACAACGGAAGAGACTTCATTTGGAGGACTGCATTTTGCTCAACTATTTACTTCATCTGGACTAAAAGATTGCTCGAATATTCAATAACAAGCATGTCTTAAGCGCAAGTGTTTTTCACCATATTCTGTTAGACTTTTGCTACCGCTACGACGACACAAATGTCTAATTTCCATTGTGATAATCATTTATTTGTATGATTTTATTATAAGCTAAAACTCTCGTTTACCTTATTAAAGTTTTGTCCGTTGTATAATTAGGCTTTTTAAACCTTGCTGAACTCAGGTAACCATCATATATATATAACTTTTTATACCAAAAAAAATCATACAACACTTTCAAAATATTAAATATAAATATTAAATATACTTATGACCGGCTATATCAACACTAAATAATATATTTAATGCAAAACTTTATCAATAATATTAAAAAAATATTTTATTTAAGAAGAAAACATTATATATAGTCTCATTGAACTTCGTTCTCTGAATGAAAACAAAATTATTAATAAATTAAAATAAATTCTAACAAATTAGAACACTTTTTAAACAAACCAATTAGATTCAGACGAGTTTAAAGTGGAATAGATTGACGAATTATTACCACCGCTGCGTGCGTCCAACTTGGAACATTATTGGGACGACGACGATATATACTTTCAATCAAAATGTAGTGGGCCTCCCAAATTTATGTAAGCTGGAAGGACCGGACTGGATTCCAAAAAGAACATCCCCACTTTCAACAAAGTTTCTGTTTTTGGTTCTATTCATTTTCTTGTCTTTTCTTCTTCTTCATAGCATAGTCGCAAAAAATGGTTTTTTCATGTATAAAAGCCCTATTGGAGGATGCGCATGAAAATGCCAATTCATAGGGAGGGATGCAGAGTAAACTAGGAAATAAAATCTATCCTTTCTTTTTATCTGTTTATAGATGATTTTTTTTTCCGATTACATTAGTAGTTTTAGATAATAATATAAGATCTTTTTATTAGATATAGTCAGCTTAAATATTAATTTATCATAGTTTTTTTAGTACAACTACAACACTATATTGAGAATAATTTTAGGTTAAAAATATTCCGGTCGAAAGAATAAATTGTAAAAGAATACGATCGAACAATCAAGTTTTATTTTTTATCGAAGTTTTTAGATGGTGGTTGGAAAATATTGGGCGAAAGAGTGAGACCCAAAAACTATTAGGAGATGATGAAATTTGTTGGAATAGAAATGGAAAATTAGTTAAATAGGAAGGTATACAAAATTTAAACATAAAAATAAAGTTTAAAATTACAAGATAAATAATAATTTATTTTCTTAGATAATAATTTATTTAAGAAAATAGTGATTTTTAGGATGGGAATTTAACACGAGAATCTGGTAGTATTTATAGATTTGAGATTGGACAATGAGCGTGTTGTGAATGAGTCGAATGGTGCTTTGACAGTGTACTATGTCTGCAGTACAGTTTTGTGTCTGTGATAGTAATAATGTGCAATCACATGAGTTAGTCTTGTGGTACGAGCCCATTAGACCCATAGTCTAGTAAGTCTATTAATTCCCTATAAATAAATTACTAGGGCGACACAAAACACAATTTGAAATCTGTAACATTCTCTATCATAGTGAAACTCTTTTCTCTAGCGACGCCCGTGGACGTAGACAATTGTCGAACCACGTTAAATCCTGTGTTTCATTTAAATCTTTCCTTTGTATATATTCTGTGCTTGAGCCATTTTGATAATTGCATAGCAATTTAATAATAAAATTGGTATCAGAGCCACGTGCTGAAATGAGACCTTTTGCAATTAGGGTTTCACAATGGCGTCTACAGCAACAAAATACATGATTGAAAAATTTGATGGGGAATCCAGCTTTGCGTTGTAGAAGATTAAATTGAAATATTCATTGGTACTGCAAGGGAATAAGTTGCTATAAGTAGGGGTGGCAAACGGTCTGAACCGCGAACCGTCCGACCCGTTTAAATTAGAACCACGGGTTGCGGTCCTGGCGGGTTGCGGTCCTGGCGGGATGCGGTCCTGCCAGTTTGCAGTTTATGCGGTCCTGGCGGGTTGCGGTTCTGCCAGTTTGCAGTCCTAATGGGCCAGTTTCGCAGTTAAACCACCAGTTCAAACCACGAGACGAACCATTTAAGAACGAGTTCAAACCATCAGCCAAACCATTTAAGAACCGTTTATCAGAATATTTTATAATGTTATTTAAAATTAATTTGTAAGTGTTAATTGAATCTAATTTCAATAATTGAGATACGTACCATATACACGAGTTAATTATTCTATTTCATGTATTTTAATTTAAATATGTTATCATTTTAATCGAAATTTTATAATCATCAATTACATTCTAAAAAAAATTTGTAATTTGATTTTGATACGTTTGATTATATATTTATATTTATGTATTTAAGATATTTTATTTAATATTATGTAGATATTTAAGATGATTTGTATATTGTTTGAACATACTAGATATTTAAGATGTTATATTTAATATTATGTACATATTAAATAATATATACATATTAGACATATAATTGTATTCTAATTTTAAATTATTAGGTGATTCTTTAGATTCTTTCAAGCTTGAAGTGTTTATAATTAGATGAATTATATACTTTATTGTATTTTCGAACTATTCAATATTAGAAGTTTATATGCATAAACATAAATTACTTGTAAGTTGTAAAGAACAATATAAAAATTGAAAGCGAAAGTGATTTAAATAACATTTAATAAAAAATAGAAGCAAAACAAACAATTCATTAAAAATAAAAACCAAACAATTCATGTATTTTTCGAAGACATTTAGCGAAACCTGAAATTTAAATAGAGTTTGAAAAATATAAAAAAAATTAGAGAAGTGTAGTAGAGAGAGGGGATAGGTTTGTAGTGGAGAGGGAGAGAGGGGATAGATTTGTAGTGGAGTTGGAGTGAAAAATAGAGTAGGAGGTAGGTTGTATTGATAGGGAATTTTTTTTATTTTTTTTATTTTTTTCATACTAGCCGTTAGATGACATCATGATGATGTCATCGTGCAGACCATCCGGCCAGGCGTCCGGATGGTCTGCAGCTTTAAATTGCCAACGGCTAGTTGAAGTTCAACTAGCCGTTGGCTCATCCGGACCATCCGGATCGATATCCGGATGGTCCGAATTCTCTGTCCGGGCGTCCGGACATTGATCCGGATGGTCCGGACGAATTTTTTTTTCTATTTTTCGTTTTTTTTTTTGGGTCTCCCCTATAAATAGAGGAGACCCCAACTCCAACCTCACACACTCTCTAAATCTACTATAATCTCTCTAAATCTCTCAACTTGTTCTAGATTTTTTATTAAGCTTAACTTTTGTATTTTACATATCGTATAGTTTGTATTAGTTATTATTTGTGCTTATTTCAAATTTTCAATGCCGTTTTGTGGCTTCAACAACAGGTTAGGACAAGCAACTTCAAAAACTGATTTTTCGGAATTTTCTTCTTTTATGATGTCTCCTCCACCCGAGAGGGATCCGATCACACGACGCATCAAATGTGCCACTGAACCTACGAATATGAGTAAGACCCTCAAACAAAATTTTAGTTTGAAAATTTCTGATAAGGAGAGGCGAAGCGTCAAACTTGTTAGTACTACACGTACGACTTTGAGTAAGAACGTCAAACCAAATTTTAATTCTAAAATGGTCGACAAGGTGACACGAAGTGTCAAACACCCAACTATAACTAAGAATAAGACCGTTGTTCCTAAACAAAGTCTTAGTACGAAGACAAAGATGGTCGATTTGATTGCTGCTGCGTTAAGTAAGGTTAATCGTGAGACTCGAGGACAAGTTTTGGGAGATCCATTACAAATTGCAGTTACTGTTGAGAAAGTTTTGCGACTTAAAAAAGTGGTTAGCGACAAGAGACTAAAAAATGTATTTTAGCAATTGTAATATTAAATATTTTAATATAACTTGTAATATTTTAGCATTTGTAATATTAAATGTTTTAATATGACTTGTAATATTTTAGCATTTGTAATATTAAATATTTTAATATAACTTGTAATATTTTAGCATGATAAAATATAATTTTGGTTTAAAAAATAATAAATAACATTTGTAATATTTAAAACCAAATCACAATAATAAAATTCAAAATGTAATACTAAAATTATAACAATATAACTTAAAAATAATAAATAACACTTGTTATATTTAAAACCAAATCACAATAATAAAATTCAAAATGTAATATTAAAATTATAACGATATAACTTAAAAATAATAAATAACACTTGTAATATTTAAAACCTAATCACAATAATAAAATTCAAAATCTCATATTAAAAATAATAAATATAACTTGTAATATTTTTACATGATAAAATATGATTTTGGTTTAAAAAATAATAACAAACACTTGTAATATTTAAAACCAAATCATAGTAATAAAATTCAAAATGTAATATTAAAATTATAACCATAGAATTTGTAATATTTTAACATGATAAGATATAATTTTGGTTTGTAATATTAAAATCAACACTACTAATATTAGATCTAAAATCATAATAATAATATTCAAAATGTGATAATAACATAAGTAATATTTAAAAAATTTGGACTATATAATAATTACAACACTTAAAATATTAATAACCAAAACAAATTAATATTAACAAAAATGTAATAATAATTCTATAACAATATGCAATATCTCAATATTTTTTAAATATAACATTTTGGTTATAAAATAAATAAAACATTTATAATATTTACCAATAAACCGCGGTTTTTTACAAATAAACCGTGGTTTCGCAGTCTTGCCGGGTTGCAGTCCTGGCGGGTTGCGGTCCTGCCAGTTTGCGGTTCTGCCGGTTTACTCCTTATACGGTCCTGGCGGTCCTAATGGTTTGCGGTCCTGGCGGGTTGCGGTCCTGTCAATTTGCAGTCCTAATGGGCCAATTTCGCAGGTAAACCGCCTGTTCATAAGCAGATTGTCAGCATTGAACCGTGGTTCCAGAACCATTTGCCACCCCTAGCTATAAGAGATGAAAGAAGAGGAGAAACAAGATATTCAAGAAAGGGCTTTGTGCTGGATTTTAATGAGTGTGAAAGACGATGTGCTTCGCGAGATTAGTGGTAAGAGGACTGCTGCCTGCGCATGGAAAAAACTAGGAGATCTTTACTCAGAGAAATCAGTAGTAAACCGATTATACTTGAAGAAACGTTTGTATGATTTCAGATTGAAAGAAGGTATGTCCATAACAGAGCACTTAGATAATTTCAAATCAATTATAATGGACTTGGAGAACATAGATATCAATATTGAGGATGAGGATCAAGCTTTGTTTGTATTGAGATCATTACCAGCTCCCTATGAAAACTTCGTAGATACCATTATGTATGGTAATGATAAGTTATCGCTAGCAGAGGTCAAAAGGGCACTGAAATCAAAGGAGATGAGACAGTTGCAGCCAGAAAATCAAGCTGAAGGGGAAGGTTTTATGACTAGGGGAAGATCTAGAAGCAAAGCGAGTTTTTTAAGAAGGAAGAACTGGTGGTCCAAGTCAAGGGTGAAGCACTCAAACTGTTATGAATGTGGTGAGCAGGGTCAATATAGGAGAGATTGTCCGAAACTGAATGGTAAGAAGGGAAATCAAAAGGAAAATGCTTCAAACATTGTTGAAGGTGTGAACGATTCAGACGATAGTGAAAAACAGTGGTAAAGGAGATGTATTGTCCGTGAGTTTAGACTTTGGGCAAAACTCTTGGGTACTACATACTGGCGCTAGATATCACATGTGTCAGTTCAAGTAGTGGTTTGATACGTACAAGCCAATGCAGGGAACTGTCTATTTAAGGAACAATCATTCGTTAATTGTTGGTGGTATTGGTAACGTCGGAATCATAATGTTTGACGGGGTTGTTAGAATCTTGATATGCTGGCATGTTCCTGGGTTAAAAAGAAACCTGATTTCTCTTGGGACTCTAGACTCTCAGGGTTACAAGTATCGTGCAGAAGATGGTGTAATCAAAGTGACAAAAGGCTCAATGGTATACATGAAAGGCAGTTTGCAGAAGGGTCTTTACATTCTCCAGGGGAGTGTTGTTATGGGCGATGCTGCAGTAGCATCATCAGGGAGTAATAGCCAAAGTAGGCAGGATCAAAATAAGTTGTGGCATTGGCGTATTGGTCACATGAGTTGACAGAGGATTAGATGTTTTGGGAAAGAGAGATTTGTTGAAAGGGTATAAAGCAGAATCATTGGGATTTTGTGAGCACTATGTGTTTGGTAAACAAACTATAGTCAAATTCAGCAAATTGGTTGTAAGAAAGACTAAAGGCACAGTGGACTACATTCACTCAGATCTTTGGGGTCCAAACAGAATTCCATCCAAGAACAGAGCCAGATACTATATGAGTTTGATCGATGATTATTCAAAGATGGTGTGGGTTTACTTTCTGAAAACGAAAGATGAAGCATATGCAACCTTTGTCAAATGGAAGACGATGATTGAGAAGCAAACCGGAAGAAAAATCAAACGTCTTAGGACAGATAATGGGTTAGAATATTGTAGTTGTGAGTTCAACGAGTTCTGCGAAGCTGAGGGAATAGTGCGTCATCGTACTTGTTCTAGAACACCACAACAGAATGGAGTCGCAGAAAGAATGAACAAAACGATTTGTGACAAGGCACGAAGTATGCTCTCGCATTCCGGTGTGGGAAAGGATTTTTGGGCTGAGGCTATCAATACAACGGGTTACTTGGTGAATCGGTCTCCATCAACGGCTATTGATTGTAAAACTCCTTTTGATATTTGGTCTGGATCGTCGGCTGATTATGAACATTTGAGGGTGTTCGGTTGTGCTGCGTATGCTCATGTGAGAGATGGTAAGCTTGAGCCGAGGGCAAAGAGGTGCATATTTCTAGGATATGCTACTAGAGTGAAGGGATATGGGTTATGGTGTACCTCTCCAAAGTCTCCAGGTTTTCTCATCAGTCGGGACGTTACTTTTAATGAGTTTTCGTCGATAGACAGTCAGAAGGAAGTTAGAGAAATGGTCGAATCAGGATCGGTTGTGAGTAAACAGGTGGAGCTTGAAGTAGAATCAGTTCCTACCAAGTCCAATATTTCAAGTGGTTCTGAGGTGGATCCAGAATCAGGAGGTGAAGCGTCAGCATCGGATGATAGTGACGATGATGCGCCTGAACCAGAAAACAACCTTATAGCATAGCATTGGGCAGAGAAAGAAGAGATATTAGACTTCCAAAAAGGTATGTGAATCTAGTTGCATATGCTCTGTCAGTTGCAGAAGAAGTTGAGATGCAGGAACCTAGTAGCTACAGAGAAGCTATAGCAAGTTCAGAGGCAGATTGATGGATTCATGCTATAGGGGAAGATATTGAATCTCTTCAAAAGAATACTGTGAATGTTGGCCTAAATTTTAACAAGACCGATATTGGTGAATCGCTGAATGATGTTGCAGGATCATTGGTTGGTTTAGTTGATTCTGATTTTGCAAGTGATATGGATAAAAGAAGATCTCTGACAGGATATGTATTTACTCTAGCTGGGAGTGCGATCAGTTGGAAAGCACAGTTGCAAGCTACTGTAGCTTTTTCTACAACAGAGGCAGAGTACATGGCGGTAACAGAAGCAGTTAAAGAGGCAATATGGTTGCAAGGATTTGTGGCAGATTTGGGCTTGGATAGGACTACTACAAAAGTATTTTGTGACAGTCAAAGCGCTATACACCTTACAGGGAACCAGATGTACCATGAGCGTACAAAGCACATAGATGTCAGGTATCATTTATTCATGATATAATATCAAAGGGAATTGTTGATGTGAAGAAAGTGTCTACACACGATAATCCAGCAGATATAATGACCAAGGCAGTATCAGTTCGAAAGTTTAGGGAGTGCCTAAACTGGATCGGTGTTCGCAGTATATAGTGAATGTCTTAAGGGCATTTGGTGAGTCAGAAGAAGAGAAGGTTCTTTGTTGATAGTGAAGAAAGGATATTCGCCTCAAGGGGAAGATTTGTTGTAAATGAGTCGAATAGTGCCTTGACAGTGTACTGTGTCCGGCAGTCCAGTTTTGTGTTTGTGATAGTGATATTGTGCAATCACTTGAGTTAGTCTTGTGGTATGAGCCCATTAGGCCCATATTCTAGTAAGTCTATTAATTCCCTATAAATCGATTACTAGGGCGACACAAAACACAATCTGAAATCTGTAACCTTTTCTATCATAGTGAAACTCTTTTCTCTGGCGACGCCCGTGGACGTAGACAATTGTCGAACCATGTTAAATCCTGTGTTTCATTTAAATCTTTCCTTCGTATATGTTCTGTGCTTGAGCCATTTTGATAATTGCATAGTAATTTAATAACGGAGCGGTTATGGATTTTTGGATTTAAGTTTATGATTTTAAAGTGTGAATTACATGGTTTTAGCTTTACATGTACGTGTTCCAACCAAAGACCTTATTCTATAAACGAGAAATTAAATAAGCTTTAACCATATGACCATATCAGTAGTCCTTTAGTTTTTACGAGAAAATCGAAGAAAGACTATTATATTGAAGTGATTTTTTTTAGTCGGAACATTTATTGTCTACACTTTATATTGGTTGTTGAAGCTTGCGTGACGTGACTTGCTGAATTGAAGCATAAAATTACTATTAAACTAGTTATGTACCAAACCAAGTTATTAAACCAATTATGCTTGACTCATGAGACTCTTGAGATCTGCTAATTTTATATTTGTCTTGTTAAAAATACTTTGTCGGTCCAAACCTCATTTGAGAATAAATATATATATTTTACCGAAGATAAAAAGAAATGCAAGAACAAATAACATTTCTATGTTTTATTTACTCTTAGCTAGTTATCTTGCAAGCATAAATTTAACCCAGTCTAAGATTTACAATAAGTTTGAAAAATTTCTTTAAAAACTTGACTTGGGTTGCATATGAAGGTATGTGAGTATCCTACCTAGTCATTGCAATGTATGAAGGAAAAATTCATGTTTGAAACTAAATATGTGAACATGTCCTCTAAGAGTTCATGTTTTCGGCCAAGTCAAAATACTATGCGGTTGTACAATATTATTTTTGAGACTTTCATGCACATGATTTTTGTTTGGCTGAAAACTTTGTACTTTTATGCATAAGAAAGGTAAAGTAGTGAATTACTTGTCAATAATTATGATTATGATTATCACACCTTGGAAAATTAAGGAGTCACGTAATACATGTCGCAAGTGTGAATGATTGTAATTATTTTGGCAGACATGGGGCTGCCTCTTTAGTTTAAATCTTATAGTAATTTGACCTTTTTAAATATCTGTCATTTATGTGCAGAACAATATGAATCCATTCATCTCATAAGTATCAAGGTTTATGATTTACTTGTTTTTCCTTTGAATATTTCTCTTCTTCGTTATTTCATTTTGTTTCCAATGTTTTTATTTATTTTATACTCTAATTAAGGTGACAATGAATCTTTTGGGGATATTTCTTCTAATTTTTCTCATATAAGCGATGATCCCAATCAAAGATTTTTGGAGTCTCGAGAGGCTTCTCGAAACCTTAATATTTGAAGTTAACCTTTACATGCATTGGTACTTTTTCAACCTTTTGTTTTAAATAACATAGATACTTCTATCCATGAATTCCTTGGTTACGTAAGTTGTTATACCGAGATAAATTGGAGTTCCTCCGCGGTGAAATTAGAAGATATATCTTCTTATTATTTGGTAAAAATAAAGACTAAAGGGTCTTAAAATTCCAACAAAAAATCATTTTAAGAAAATAAAAATAGTGTTGACATATGAAGAAGTAGTGTGTTTGTAAGGTGAAAAGTAAATATACCTCAAACCATTAAATCTTCCAGGAAAATCTATCACTTCCCTTTTTATGTTTATAGATGATATTTTTCCCATTACATTAGTAGTTTTAGATAATAATCTCATTTGTTTTATTTGAGATATGTAGATACAATTTAGTATGATTGTCGGAGTAAAATTCTAAAATTATTCAGGTTTTGGTAGTATAGAAATGAATATGGTTAGTCTATTAAATATTTAATTTAGCATAAGTCTCTAGTTTTATTTTATATAATGTAATTAAAAATATCATAATAGTATATGGTGAATAATTTGGATAAAACAAAAACATATATTATAGAGAGTAATATGGTTAAAGAATCAGGCTTCACATGCTAATTGAAGTTTTTGAGTGATGGTCGGAAAATATTAGACAAAAATTATATATAAGTTAGTTGAGAAATATTATGAAATGATGAAGTTTGTTAGGGAAAAAATGATTTAGTTAAATGGGACGATATTCAAAATTTGAATGTAAATAGAGAGTTTTGGATTACGAGATAAATAATAATTTAATCAAGAATGAATTAATCCTCGTGATGAGAAATTGGTTGTATTTATAGACATAAGTTTGGTCCATGAGCTGTTATGAGTTTTTGGATTTAAGATTGTGATATTAAGGTTTGAATTACATGGTTTTAGCCTTGTCCATGTTCAGACAAAAATCTTTATTCTATAATTGAGAAATTAAATTAAATTGAACCCTTACATATGACTCAATTAGTAGCCATATATTCTTTGTGAGAGAATCTAGGAAAGACTATAGTATTGAAGTGTATTTTTTTTTCGAGACATATATTGTTTACATTTCATATTGGTTGTTGAAGCTTTTGTGACTTGTAATATTGAAACACAAAATTACTATCAAACTAGTTATCTACTATACCAAGTTATTGAGCCAATTATGGCTGACTCATTAGCGTCTTGAGATCTATTATACAAAATTACTATTCTAACTACTTATCTACTATACTCATTAGTTGTCTTTCTTCAAGGTACTTCATATGTATCCACCAAACTAGTTGGTTCCCAATGGGTGGAGAATTTTGATGTCTTCAATAACTAGCATCTAGGATTTTGTTTGAATATTTTAACGTTAATGATTTCAATATATTTATAACTGTTAAATGCATGTATTGGATCTCGTACAACTACTTGATAATTTTTAATAATATTGAAGTTGTCTCTAACCTTCCTACTTGTGATAAAATATAAAAAAAAATTGTTAATCAGTTTTGCACATGTAAAACTTAAAATAATGAGTTAAATTTGTTGTTGTCTCCGCGCTCGAAAATGTTATGTTGAGGAGTATTTTCCCTTTTACTATTGTTCTTCAAATTCATTTGATCTCTTCATCATTTATAGAGCTTGATTTTGCTGAGTTTTTTTTATAGTAAAAAATACGCTAATTGTACAGAAGATTAAAAACATTATTGTGAGCATGTGCACCAAGCCAAGAACAACTACTCTCCTTGTTGATTATGTTAATCAATAATTGCTTAACACGTATCAAGAACTTTTCATGGTTGAGAACTTTATATCTTCTTGGTTCAGGCCCAAACGTGCTCGATATAAAACCTTGAATGTCTCATGTATGCAAACTGAGACTAATGATAAGTCCTAAGCTTCACTAACTAAGGTTATAATGCCCAAAACCAAGACGGTTAATACCAGACCCCTCTCCAGATATTCTCAGTCTAAGGTTATTGATTCAAAGATGATGGATGTAACTACTAAGCATTCTCCCCTGATGAATTATGGGGTCAAAACCTCTGACCCGAAATCCAAAGATTTGGGGACTAACTCTTTCTTGTCTACATAAGGTAAAACTGAAGTGCCGAGAATGAAAGTTGTTGATCATCCTTCTATTAATTTTTTTGATCATGTGTCTACCAATTTTTTGTATCCCAAAATATTTGATCTGAAAAAACCATTTTTTTATCATAAGGCCGATGCATTAAATTCTCCCACAAATGTATCTTTGTCAGAGTTTTAATTTGTTAAAGTCTCAATTGCTAATAATTTTGAATCAAAGTGGACCTGGTGAGGCTTGTACCTTTTCAAGCTGTCGGGGACGACTTGCATAGAAAATGCCTTGAGACGACTATAAATACCCTTTATATTCTCGTAAATGGGTTACCATTACTCAAGGTGCTTCTCAAGTTTAGGAGAAGACTCTTCTTCGTTATGGGAAGCGGAAGGATAAAGATCATCGAACTTCATTCACGCCTAACAATTCATATTATAAAAACTTAAGGGTTTTTCTATTACGACATGCTAGTTTAAAAGGAATAGATGAGGATATCCCGTCCGTATAGATGTTTGGAAAAACCTAAAGAATTAAACATCAACAATAGGCTTATGTTGAAGGGTTCAATGCAAAGAAACCAAAAAACGATGCACCAATCAGTTATGAGTACACACGCGAAACTGTGGTTCATGTCATACCTAATGAAGTTCCCTTGTACCTAATTGTTGTTATTCAAATTATTAATATTGATTAATTTCCTCCAAAATGAGTGATTGTTGTCTCGATCACTCTTAAATTTAAAGATCTAATCATTCATATGAATGTAATTGACGATAAAATGGTAATTGATGGTCAATTAACAAAGGTTTCCTTTGTTGTAATTATTAAACATCTTCCATTGGATAAATCTGTGGATATATGTGACCACTTTCTTACTTCGACATGCTCTAGGGTGCTGCCAACTCATATATATATATATATATATTGTTTGAAGTTGACTATAAGACAAATAGATCTGGGAATTGGTGTGAGTTCTCTTTGTGTTTTTATTTATGACTTATGTCTTTATATCATTTGGTAACTCTACTTTTTGTTTATATTTTTTCAACGGATTTAAACTTTCTAAAGTTCTCTTCCAACTATTTCATATCTTTGTCATTTGTTTCAGGTTGTAGCAAACCATTTTGACAACAGCCGAAAGATGAAAGTTACCTATGTTAAAAAGGATAAACACATAAATTCTGAGATTCATGATAAATTTGAAGTCGCAACGTATTTAAAATATGAGCTTGATTATGTTCATTGAAAATGTAATGTAATATTGAGGATTTTGGTTGTATCTTGAAAGGTGGGAAATATTTAAAAAACTTATTGTATGCTCATACCATGTACGTGAAAGAACCACCAAATCAACTGGAAAAGGTTGGTAATCTTCTAAATGAGGAGAAAAGATAAGGGACGTGGGAATCTATAAAAAAAATTAATAAAATATATGGAAGTTAAACGCTTGCATAATGAGGAATTCTTGAAAGATATAGAAGAAGTTGGGAAATTAGACGTTGAATTAACTATAAATATTGTTGAATAAAAATTGGTGCTTAAATTACATAAAGAACCCCCTTCTGCACAAAACCACGGCTCGTATCAGCTCATGGACATCCATATACATATCTTATGTTGATCACCTTCAACTCATTAAATCTGGTCTTTTCACTAGGTAAGTTTACTGGTCCTCCATCTTCATTCTTCCTTCGAGAATTCTCAAAGATCTCTCGCAAACCCTCTATCGTTACCTCTGGATAGGCCATGAGATAAAACTCTTGAATTCTAAATTATTTTGGAACTATATTACTATGCCCATGTATGAGGGAAGCCTTAAGATTTTAGATTTAAAAAATTATGTCCCAGTTGAGTGTAGACCAACATACATTGATTGGGAAATTCCTTTCAGCGATGGTAATTCGCTTACAAATATGGTAAAAGGTGGAGTTAGTGTTTCCCTTTTTCTGCTTGAAGTCAAAACTAAAAAATATCCTTAATCTTTCTTCTTTCAGCTATTGTCGGAGTTTTAGGTATAATTTATTCAGGTATTAGGAATAAAAAGGAATTTTTTGCTGCAACTGAAGGTGAAAGTGATTTTTCTTTTTCAATTGATGCTAATGTTATTTATGTTCCTCCTTGTGTTGTTTATGTTGACCATTTTGAAGTTATGGCTTATGTTGAATAAAATAATCCTTTATATTAAATTAATCTTAATTTATTTTTGTATATTTGCACTTTCTATGTTTTGAACCAAAATTCTCAGATGGTTGGGACCTTTTGATTTGTCAATGTTATTTCATCTCTTTCAATTTTGTCATGTTTTGTTTTCTGAATAAGTTTCGTATAATTTAAATTTTTATTGGAAAATATTATAAATGAAAATATGTGATTATATTAGGTGAACTCGATACAGTCGCACTTCTCTTAGGTGAACTTTCAGCTCATCGTGGCGAAATGTCATTCGTCGCGACCAATCCCAATATGATTGCGGTGAACCCGTACTGGAAGTTAATTTTTTCTTTGGGTATCTGACTTCAGAAGGTCACAACTTTGCGCTCGTTTATTCGTTTTAGTTTATTTTTCTAATTTCACCTAAACTTTAGGGATCTACATGATCATTCTGTTACATTCGATATTAGCCGAATAGTTCGGCCTCATTAATGCAATATTTGTAGTCTTTTTTTTGTGATTTGTGTGTGGTTGTTGCAAAATACCCCATAAAGATATGTAACTAACCAATTCTTAGAATTATGATATCGTTTGTATGTATGTATTCATGTCTATAACATGTTTAATTTAGTTAAGTTTCATTGTATAATGGGTAAGCATATTTTTCTTGCGTTATGTAGCATGTTTGGAACATTTAGTTAGGTTGATTATGTTATGTATATATCATGTTTGGGTGGTGTGCTATATGTGTAGGGAGCTGCAGTTTTATAGCAATGAGAAACATTTAATGCTAAGAATGTATGATCATATGATGGGCTGTTATTACTTATTGTTAAGAATGTACGGGGTGATGTCTTTTGTGTCCACATATTTTTTTTTGTTTCATGTACATAGAGTTTTATTAACATTCTTCTGCATTCATATGTCTAAGTACTTGGCGGGATATATCACATCCTGAATGGCTTCAGACGCTCAAAATGTATTATGGTACGATGAGTTTAGGTCTTATCTAGTAAGATTGACATTCAGTCGCATCCATACGCATTATAATGTGAGCATTCAGATACTCATTCTCTAGGACATGAATGAATCTTGTATCCCACATGCATAGGCAGTATCAAGCGAGTCATGAAATAAAATGGGTTTGAGACCTTGCAACTTATGGAATGGTTTCTTTTCTAGGCTACCCTCCACAGAAAAATGCCACACATATTTCCAGATGAGCAGCACATGTTGCATGATGTCATTGATGCGTTCACAAATACCATACTCATGTATAACTGATTTTTAGTGTTGGAAGGTTCGTTTAGTTACCATGTATCATTTAGATATGCCCCTCACAAAAGGCTTGGATGATTTTAAGATATAGCATAGAACCTACATTTCCTAACCTTAAAGTACGGCTCCATAGGTAATGTATCGCGCACCAACGTCCATCGAATCCGCTAATGATTATGACGAGTACGATAGATGTGAATGCCCTTTTAGATCCTTCAACCTCGTAGAATTCAACATTTTTATATCATATATTGATAATTAAGTTTAAGTGTAGTATATAGTTATACCTTATGTACCTATTCCATATTATTCAGATATAATGGAACAAATATATGTGTATTCCGTAAGAATGCCTGGATATATGTCACACTATGGTAATAGACTACTTTTCCTAAAATATGTTTGGAATCTAAACATATACAATAATGATACTCCATAGGATTGTTTTTAAAATATATCATCGAATATTTTAAGTATAGTTGTAAATTTTGTTGCCAAAATTCAAAAAACAATTAGTGTTTACTTCTTCAGGTTTTTAGACGATGGTAAAATCCTATAAAAAAATAATTGCAAATCTAATTATTGGGTCAAGTTTCATACATATTATTCAAAAAAACAATTCTTAATTCAAACCAAAAATGAGATATTTTATTTTAGGTGTTTACAATGCATCTGAAAAACCAACATGGTTAACTGACTATGGAAGGCCATATCTTGGCACTCGGTTATCCGATTTAGGTGATTATATTTTTTGATTTCATCTAAGATTCAGAGTTATGTATGATAATTCAATTAGAATTTTAAATAACTGAGTAGCACAATCCCAAAAATCCAGAATTGACCAATAAAGAGAATTAGAAATTAACATTGTCTAAAGAAAATATATATTAAGTAATTAGAATAATTATGTTGCACCAAGTTTTGAACCTTTAGTAAGCATATTTTATATTTCAATTTATATCTAAATCTTATGGATTGTTTTGTACTTATTCAATTGACAAATTAAATCGTCAACATTACGCAATGGTAAAATATATATATATATAATGATTTATTGTTGTTTTACAACCCTTAGAGATCTTTGATATTTATTCAGTAGATATTGTGAGTCTCCAAAATTAAATGATGATAAAATATATTTTCAGATATTAACTAACTTATAAAGTAATTGTCAAAATAAATTAATTGTATACCGCGCTCTAGCGCCCACCATTTCCGTTAATGATCGCAGTTATAAATTTTGAATTAACATTATCTAAATTTATATATCATTCAACAAAATAAATTGAAATACTAGAACAATCAACAAATGTTTATCAAAAGTATTTAGGTCATATCCCTTAAAATTAGAGATGAGAAACCTAGTTGAAAACATGATTCATAACCCCTTGAGTATCTTCACTATTCATATATGATGGATACGGGGGAACATACCAAATGAAGGAAGTTTGATGTATACGGAGCAGTGGAACTCCTTAAACAAACTTAGAGATAACTAGATATGATAAAATTTTGTTTATATTTTTTGGATTATATATGGCATATGTCAATATAGATGGAGTCCATTAAAGAGTTAAAAAAAATAGTTTTTCATATTTATCCCTGGTGATTACCACTTAAGAGAGGTATGACAGTTTAGTAAACAATATTATGGCTCAAGTTTTAGTCTACATAGTTCAAATATGAAATAACTCATTATTAACCGAATTTCATAGGGAGATAACTAGTAAAATGAGTATGTTAAGTGTTAACATAGCAAAATCATTGTTTAAGAAATATGCACATTTAGGGATATTTAGTAAGAGCAAAGTCTGACAAGCCTATCTTTATTTGGAATCAGCTCCGTTCTATAAAATTTTGTTTAGAAAGTCACTTCCCAATTTTAGAAAAGAGACAATTAATTTATGTTGACGATATTTAGTATTGGCGTGAAATATTCACTAAACAACCTTGATATTGGATGAAATATATAATGTTTTGTTTAAATTTCAATGATAAGAATTTGATTCCTTATTACCTTATATGAATCAATGTTCAAATTCTCACTGAAGCTTAAGAATTTGTAGTTGTTCATGAAGGACAAACTCAACATCCTCAAGAAATTGTGCAAAGATAAGTTAGTTTAGTAGCTTCCAGTTTCAACTTTTGGTAATGTTCTAAAGAGTTCTACAAGAACATTAAGATTCTTTATAATAATAAAAAGGATCCAATTTCATTTTTTTCAAATGTTATAAAGAATTATACAAGAACATTAAAATGATACACGGAATGAATCCAGTTTAGCTTCTTGAAAATTATAAAGAGTTCTATAAGAATATTAGAAATATAAATAATCACATTCATTTTTTTCCAATGTTTATTCACTATTGTAAATAAGTGATGAGTTACAAAGTTAATCAGTCTGTAAGAAGATTAATAATGTTTTAACAATCATATTTAGATCTAATAGTATTGAGAGTCTGTAACAATTTAAAATTCATTTACTATATTAAGTTTAAGTTTCTCATTGATCATAATTTATCAAATTTTTAGTATATTTGGTTTTTAGATTAACTTAGTAGACTATATGAATTTTATCAATTCACTGGGAGTGGCTTTAGATTTAGAGTTTTTTATCATATTAATTACCATAAGTTACAATGACTTGTTGCATGCCCTCTAGAAATTTCTGTAAATGATATTTTGTCTGAAACTTATAGGCGATGTATCTTATGTATTAAAGCAAAGAGGAGTAAATTCGGGAGTAGAGGACCTTCAGCCATAGGCTAGGTGAAATGTAGACCAAATTACAAGAAAATGTTTAGCTTCAACTAGATGGCCAACAACTTCCATTAATACCATTAGGACTCTAACTGAGTTTCCACTAGATTAATTTGGTTTACCAACTGAATCTCCAATAGTTTCTTCTAATCTTTAAGATGAATCTTTAATAGCACCAACCGACGTTCCAGTTGAATCTCCAACAAACTTCTTAGGTGTTCCAGACGAGAAGCCATCAGGTTCCTTCTTTCTCTGTAATGCAACCGAAACTTTGGCAAGCTTTTCTTGGGTTCCAACCAAGGAATCATCAAGGCCTTTGTTTCTCTAGAGTGCAGCCAAACCTTCAACAACCTTCACCCATGATCATGCCTGGATATCAACATGCTTTGGAATCACCACTATGAGTTTAGAAGAATCAGTATCACGAGACTCAACCCCTGCATCAACCTGAACACAACTACGCACCAATGTATCTAAACATGAACCAATGATACACAAAGGCCCCAATCTTGATGGAGATTAGTCAATATAACCTTCATACCCGTGCTTATATTGTTCAGCCAACCCCCATATGACAACCCTCTAGCTCAACAGAACCTCTACAACGCTCAATATGCTTATGGGACCAAACGGTGTTTTAGAACAGAAATTGTAAAACATGTTATGTTGAATATTGGTAAGGACCAAGACATCAATATTCTTACTCATTACTCTGAAAAACAAATAATACACAAGTCAGATCTATCCTAGATGGCGATAACAATTTTAAGCATAAGGCCCTATAAAGAGAATACTGCTCCAAGGTTGCAATTGGCCTACTATGATGGAAGATGCAAATAACAAATTAGTATTACGACACCTATCAACGCTTCTCTAATTTAATGCAAGTCTCATATGTAATACTTGAAACAATGTATGTAGCCATTATTTTTGTAGATGAGGTTTGGTTATCGCATGACCCATTCCAATAGCTCAAAAACCAAGAAAATTCTTACTGGTAGTTGTGGACTCTTTATTGAAATGGGTTGAAGCATCACTATTGGTGAACATCAAGCAAAAAATGGATTAAAGCCAACGTTTAGCCATAACACTACAAAAATTTGATACAAAACAAATAATCAAATGTTTGGTTAAAAAGTATTGACGTGTGGAAACGAGTTCTAAGAAAGGTCTAACTTCACACCACGCACAAAATACTCAGCCCCCCCCCCTTTTTAAAATTCCTTACATAATTAAAGCGAAAGTAAAGCCGGACACCTACAAATTATTGAATGCATAAAGAAAGTGAACTTGTACCCTTGGAACATTGATCATTTAAAGATTTATCATTCTCCTTACAGCTTTGGTTATTTTTTATATACATATGTGTGTAAACGTTTTATTATACTTGAGGTATATTATCTCATACCCCGATGGCACAGTAAAGTTTTAATGAGGCACTCATATTTAATGAATGTTTATTATTGCTATTACATGAGTCTCAATTTATTTGTTTGCATCAATATTATATATTTTACAAGGCAGCGAACCATAATAAATATATAAAGAATAAGTTTGAGATGTCTATAGGTAGTCTCAGTACCTAAGGCAACTTCTACCTACCTCTACCAAAAAGAAAAAAAATAAGTCTAAATATTATATTCACTCCATTAAGAGCTTCGGCTTTCAGTCCAACACATACAAATATAACAAAGCATACATTCGTACAAACAAAAAAAACCAAGGATAAATCATAACATATTTTCAGCCTTTTGAAGGGCTTCGACCTTCATACATACAAAAAAGCAAAAATGATAAAACTGAAGATAATCTAAAGTCCGGATTGAATATTCAACCCTCATTATATATATAACAGGATTACTTTAAGGATTCCACATACCTCTATAATAAACAAAAATAATATCATAATTATTGAAAGTAGTCCTAAATGATTTCATGCATCCTTCACAAAAAACAATAAGTAAAGCTTTGTTATTTCTAGACATAATCTAAACAAAGATCCCGAGTGATCCTTATTTAGGTCTTAAAATTTGGAACTGATCATTCCAATTAGAATAACCGAACATCGGACAATACGATATTTTTTATGATAAAGATATAATACTAAAAAAAGTATAAGTCATATAAGCTTGCAAGAGATAAATTTACGACATCTATAATATAATAAAAGTTTCCCTAACCAAGGATACTTGAGTCACAAAACTACCCCTAACATGTGGACTTTGGTCATTAAGTTGAATTAAGGATCATAATAATAATAAAAACAATAACCAAGGTATAAAAAGACTAATGAGGGTTCAATCAACCATGACTGCCAAACCTCCACATTCGACCAACCCTGCAACACAATAACAACCTTTCAAACAATTGCATCTCTAACTTGATTTGGGGATAATAATAGCATAACTTAGTTGGGAGGCACAATCACATGCCCAGTAACATCACATTCTCTATTCTTTTTCTTAGTCAAACATTCCAAATCTTGACTTTCAACCTTCATAATATGCTCATACACTTAATAACCTCATTTTTTGACGATTATAAGAGTCTCACACCCATGAAAACTAGATCAACCGTACGTCTCAGACCTCTCTTACTTAGGAATATAGTTTTATAATTGTCTAAACAGGTCTTTGTATACTCTTCATGGAGATACATTAAAATCTTTCTTTTAACTTTATGCATCACATCCTTGACAACTTCAAGCATCTCTTATTCAACTCCAGCCATCAATTCAGTTTGTTGGGTGTATTTGACCACTACAGTATCTCCAAGTTCTTTATTTTAGGCCAGTTCTTCCTATAACTGTACTCATAACTCATTTTTCTCTAATTAAACTACGATATGTTCGGTCTCTTGATACTCTTGCACTTTGGCTAATTTAGCACAAACATTATCCATATTTTGATGATATGAACCTTCCACAGCCAACGAAGGATAAGTATTGTTATGTTGAACACCCTATGTAGTTTTAAAATTAAGACGACATCAGCATAAACTTGCTTTTGAATTCGAGTCATGAATTCAACTTTGGATTGAAGCTCATACCTCAATACCTTTTCCGCCACTTATTTATGTTGAATATCATCCTTCAACATCTCACAGGCATCCATAGATGCTTGAAAGGCTGCCTTCAGTTCTATGTTATCTTCAACAACTTATCAAAAACCTCTTGTATATGCGAAAGATCAGCTCTGAAGATGGAAACAGTCTAGCATGCTTAATGTTGAGTAGTCAAAGCATTGAACAACGTCTAAAATAAAAATTTAAAGATATCAAAATTTATTTACACCCTAATAACAAATACAAATCGAAAGTTTTAGCTTACTTATACACCTAGTTTTAACTATCTTCTGGTCATACCTATAATCGACATATGACTTGATAAATGTTTCCTACTGGCCATAACAACAAAC
The DNA here is from genome assembly GCA_036936605.1 of Limnanthes douglasii subsp. nivea. NCBI lineage: Eukaryota > Viridiplantae > Streptophyta > Magnoliopsida > Brassicales > Limnanthaceae > Limnanthes > Limnanthes douglasii. The sequence continues at coordinate 58,457,994 of JAUPFV010000001.1, read as the reverse complement.
TTGCTAACATCCTTAGCGATCTGCTCCAACGCAAACATGTGAGGTCCATACATCCTAAGTATATACATATCAGGATCTCTTTTATTTGCACGTCATGATGGCCCCATATGCAACATATTTAGGAATCACGTAGAGGGATTAAAGAGTTAGATATGGCCGCTCAGAACTTACGGCATACACAAAAGCAACATAAATCCCTGACATAATTACATGCAGACTTGATATATATCCAGACCTAAGATTATCAGCTGCAACAACCAAAAGATCAATAAGATTCAGTTTTTTGGCCACATCATATATAGGCTCTAACTCCTTGGGTTTATCAACCACTGTCGTAGAGGTAAAATTCTCCATCATCTATCCCTCCATACCTACAACCTTCAGCCACAAAGGAGATGCAACTGCAACCTCTTCTCCCATTACCTAGTTGTTACTTACACAAGCATCTTCATTTTTTTGGTGTTTTTGGAATTACAAGATCCCTCTTCGACGGCTCTGTTATGTTTTTAACTAAATAACCGCCCCAACACGTGATCAATTTTAGCATCAGCCTTAACATCTGTCTTTTTTACTTATTGCTTTTAAATTGATCTTTGACCTCTTTCTTCACTCGATAGAGCACATATTCAGCAATCCCAACCTCTTTGGTAGGGATCGTAAGTAAATCACTGATCATAGCCAACTTCTCTTTTGTATATGTACAAACTTTTCTCCAATGGCAAAAAACTTGAAACCATTGTTCTTAATTTGGACTAACAGACCTGCAATCATAAATTACAACCAACAACCTCATCAGTAGATCTTTCTACCTCATTTTCTTTAAAAGGATGAATAATTGGTTTGGTTTCAGATAAAGTTGTAGTTTTCTCTGTGTCATTATGCCACTCCTCTAGTATTTTTAAAACTAAATATGTACCATCCGAACTCTCCGCCTTCACAATTAAATCTTCGACATAATGAGTAATTATTTACTTCCCAAATTTAGACTTGGGATTCGGCTCAACAATTTTACTTTTGATTTCAGTAACATTTGAGCCTCCATACCGAACAAAAAATGTTTTGGCATACGTAGTAGGTGATGTATCCATCTCTGGAAATTCAGAAATGTCTGTGCTACTGCTTTTGTAAGCTCTATTACTTGAGGGTTTTATCTTGGCTCCTCGGTTGCCTCTGTTTCAGCATCACATGCTTTATTACAGCCTTTGCAGCCTAAGATCACCTGATTGCACCTTTTATTTCTAAAAAACTATCTTCTTTTATTCATTTTTAGAGGCAACAACAACTTTAGAAATCCCTTTTAGAGGAGCCTCTTCCTCATTACCTTCAGATCATGGCTGATATGTGTAGACTATATATCCACCAATGATAGAAACATAAGGCCATAGACCACTAAGAACAAAGTTTTCATGCACAATAAAGGATGTATATGAGTAACGCCATCGTGTAACCTGCCTTACAAGCCTATCGTAATGCGATTTGACATCTAGTACCTTTTTAAGAACCAAAATTTTGATAAACCAGATAAAACATCTATTGAACACAATAAATGTAGATGACTCACTTTTATAATTCTATGCGGGAGAACACATCAATTTATTTCTTTTTACCCAGTTCTCTATTTGTGAGAGACATATAAATATTTCTTCCACATCTTACTGAAATTTGGAGGGTCTTCAAAGATATTAACCTTATCACTCATCATGAAATAGAAATATGAATTGGGATTTCACCAACTATCTAATTCATAACCAAAAACCTCCTAACACAAAAGTATTTCACCAAAATACTTTTCAAGTGTTCGACATAAGTTGGCTAGGGTCGATTTTTGTATCTTCAAATAATTTAATCTAATCACGGCTTAAAGGAAACCGAAGACCCATTTTAATGATATATATATATATATAAACAAAACCTCATCAACAAACGCATGCAAGAGACTTTCATTTTATACACGGAACCTATCCTCTATGTTTAATACACCTCATAAATCCTCCAAATTGTAACTCTGATCAGCCCCAATGATATACTTATAATCTGCACGAGTCACACGTTGGGCTTCGATACGGCTGACTAAATCACTTCATATGGAACTATGGTGCTAGAAGATCTGAGAGGCATTGTTACAACAACAAGAGCACTATACTGATTTACAACTAGGATAATTTGTAAGAGGAATAAAATCTCCATGAACATATCTCTCACTTGAGGCATTTTCCTTATAATTTATCCTCTATATAGTAGGTTTCGATTCATTCTCTTTTGAATGATGGGGCGATGGTGAACCGAATTGTGCGCTTGTACTTGGATTTTGACTATCAAAACCATCCACTGCATGATAAATTTCAAGCTTCGTACTATTTTTCTAGCCATTTTTGTTCACAACATCATTTAACTGAGGCCAATCAGATTGATTATAAACAAAAAATTTGATCAATGAAATAAATCTTCCAAGTTTTCATGATTAACGATATGAAAAATAAAGTGAGATTTCATATTTAAAGTGCGACAATGGCACAAAATGAAACAACTGAAACTAAAAAAAAGAGTATTATTTATACCTTGCATATCATTTAAAACTAATAGACAATATCTAATCACAATGTAAGGGTATTGATTCAACTACGTGGAAAACTCCAAAGTAAGGAGGAGAACAACCCGGACACGTGAAGTTCAGCCTACTTCTTGCATTTCTTCCTTATGTCATTGTATTAACATATCTTCAACGACACTTTGCATTAATTTTGTTCAACCTTTCAATTTAAGTAAACCGTCAGTTTTGTCTAGGTATAATATTAAAATAAATATATATATATGACTATCATTCACATATGCAGGTACCTATATTTGATCATGCAACAATAAGCTTAACGATGTCTTCAACTTTTTTGATTTTGGAGGATAAAATACCTGAGCCAGCCGAACATCCATCATTTCAAAAATTAATCACCTACTATTTTGTCCATGGGGATAATTAATTTCTTCATAAACACTAGGGGGCTACTTCATTATCCTTAAAAGCAACTCGAAGCAGCTTGAAGCTAATTTGAGGTATTTTCGATTCATCTAGATGTTCTAACAAACTTAACATCACGTTGAATATGTTATCTGTACTCTTTTTACCTTCCAAAAAAAGTTATTTTGTTCAATAGAGGTTTGGCCTACACAAGATTTTTAGCAAAATATGAACAAGGCTAACACAAACCAATGCAGAGAAGTCTTTGAGGCTTTGTTCAGCTAGAGTAACTTGATCTCATATAAAGGTAAACCAATGTATCTCAAGAATCTTGGGATTCCGGCTGAAAATTGGTTATGGTACGGTTTGACATTCAGTATGAACAAGAAATATTCGACTTCAAACAATATGAGCATGGTCAAGATTTGGTAATTTTGGCAAAGAAAATCTAGCAACGGTCCCTTATACTGTACAAATTTTAGTCTTTCCTCGACTCTGTCACAAGGACTAGATGGACTACTCATAATGATAATAAATGTTCACTATAATTATCCAAACCGTTAAGAATTTAAGCCCATTTGGCTGTACTTTGGAAATAAAGAAAAAAGAAACGAAATATAAGACGTGGTTTAAACATCTTTAACAACATGAATATAGAGTTAATGATAAAACTACATTATGTGTAATGCATATGTTGAGTCTTGATATATCATGTTGTTATAAATAGAAGAAGATTTCATGTAAAAAGGATCTATGGAAATAACAAGTAAACTAGTGTCATACATTGTAATATTTTATTATCTTCGTGAACACCAATTTATTTCCTACTACCTTATGTCCTTTGGGCAAGTTAACAAGATTCCATGTTTGATTATTATGAAGAGATTCAATCTCTTACCCTATAGAACAAATCCATCGATATGTCTCTAAACTCGTTATAGCTTCTCTGTAGGTACTAGGTTCCTGCATCTCAACTTCTTCAGCAACTGACAGAGCATATGCAACTAGATTCGCATACCTTTTTGGAAGTCTAATATCTCTTATTTATCTGCCCAATTCTATGCTATAAGGTTGTTATTCTGGTTCGGCGCATCATCGTCACTATCAACCAATACTGACGCTTCACCTCCTGATTCTGGATCCACCTCATAACAACTCAAATTATTGGACCTGCTAGGAACTGATTCTACTTCAAGCTCCAAGTGTTTACTCATAACTGATCCTGATTCAACCATTTCTCCTACTTTCTTTTGATTTCTATCGGAGTAAACTCGTTAAAAGTTACGTCCCTACTTATGAGAAAAACTGGAGACTTTGGAGAGGTACACCATAACTTATATATCTTCACTCTAGTAGCATATCCTAGAAATATGCACCTCTTTTCCATCGGCTAAAGCCTACCATCTCTCACATGAGCATACACAGGATAACCAGACACCCTCAACTGTTCTTAATCAGTCGACAATGAAGACCAAATCTGAACAAAAGTTTTACAATCAATAGTCGTTGATGGAGACCGATTCACCAAGTAACACGTTGTATTGATCGCTTCAGCCTAAAAATCATTTCCCACACCGGAATGCGAGAGCATGCTTCGTTTCTTGTCACAAATAATTCTATTAATTCTTTCTGTGACCCCATTCTGTTGTGGTGTTCTAGAACAAGTGCGATGACGCACTATTCCCTCAGCTTCGCAAAACTTGTTAAATTCACGACTGCAATATTCTAACCCATTATCTGTCCTAAAACATTTGATTTTTATTCATATTGTCTTCTCAATCATTGTTTTCCATTTGACAAAGGTTGAATATGCCTTATCTTTCGTTTTTCAAAAGTAAACTCACACCATCCTTGAATAATCATCAATCAAACTCATGTAGTATATGGCTCCACTCTTTGATTGAATTGTTTTTGGACCTCAAAGATCTTACTTAATGTAGTCCACTGTCCTTTTAGTCTTTCTTACAGTGGATTTGCTGAATTTGACTCTAGTTTGTCTACCAAACACGCAGTGCTCACAAGATCTCAATGATTCCGCTTTATACCTTTTCAAGAAATCTCTATTTCTAATAACAGCTAATCATCTGTCACTCATGTAACCAAGACGCCGATGCCACAACTTATTCTAATCGTGCCTACTTTGGTTATTACTCTGTGATGATGCTACTGCATCATCTCTCATAACAACACTCCCGTGGAGAATGTAAAAACCCTTCTGCAAACTGCCTTTCATGCACACCATTGAGCCTTTTGTCACTTTGATTACACTGTCTTCTGCACAATACTTCTAACCCCAAGAGTATAGTTTCCCAAGAGAAATCAGATTTCTCTTTAACCTAAAAATATATCATCACGTCAAGATTCTAACAACTCCGTCAAACATTCTCATTCTGACGTTACTGATACCACCAACAGTCAATGAATGATTGTTCCTTAAATACACAGTTCCCTGCATTGGCTTGTAAGTATCAAACCACTTCTTGAACTGATACATGTGATATGTAACGCCAGTATCGAGTACCCAAGATTTTTTCCCACAGTCTGAATTCAAGGACACTACATCTTCTCTAGCATTTTTTTCACTATCGTCGGAATCGTTCACACCTTCAACAATGATGGCTGTATTTTCCTTTTGATTTCCATTCTTACCATTCAGTTTCAGACAATGTCTCTTATAATAACCTTGCTCACCGCATTCATAACATTTTGAGTTATTTACCTTTGATTTGGACCTCTAGTTCTTCTTTCTTAAAGAACTCGCTTTGCTTTTAGATCTTCCCTAGTTATAATACCTTTCCCTTCAGCCTGATTGTCTGGCTGCAACTATCTTAACTCTTTTGATTTCAGTGCCCATTTGACATCTACTAGTGATAACTTATTTTTACCATACATTATGGTATCTACGAAGTTTTCATAAGGAGCTGGTTACGATCTCAATACAAACAAAGCTTGATCATCATCCTCAATATTTATATCCATGTTCTCCAAGTCCATTATAATTGATTTAAAATACTCTAAGTGCTCAGATCTGGATACCTTCTCTCAATCTGAAATTGTACAAGCGTTTCTTCAAGTATAATTGGTTTACTACTGATTTATTTGAGTAAAGATCTCTTAGCTTCTTCCATGTGCAAGAAGTAATATTCTCACCACTAATCTCGCGAAGAACATTTTCGTTCACACTCATTAAAATCCAGCGCAAAGCCCTATCTTGAAGATCTTGTTTCTCCTCTTATTTTATCTCTTCTGGTAACTTATTCTCCACAGTCTTCCACAATCCTTACAGTACCAATAAATATTTTTAATCTTCAATAATGCAAAGCTGGATCCCCTATAAAAAATTTCAATCATGTATTTTGTTGATGTAGACGCTATTTTGAAACTCTAATTGCAAAAAACCCTAATTTCACAATGTGGATCTAATACCAATTTTGTTATAAATCACTATACAATTTATCACAAATGGCTTAAGCACAGAACACAAATAAATGACAAACTGAAAAGAACGCGGGATTTAACGTGGTTCGATGATTGCTAGATAAAAGTGTTTCACTATGATAGAAAAGGGTTACAGATATCAAATTGTGTTTTTGTGTAGTCATAGTAGTCTATTTATAAGGAATAAATAGAACTTACTAGATAATGGGTATAATGGGCTCATACCACAAGACTAACAATGATACTGTCACAACACTTAACTATACTACCGAACACAGTACATTGTCAAGGTACAATGACACTATCACATACACAAAACTATACTTCCAAACACAATACACTGTCAATGCATTAGTCGAGACATTCACAACATAATATAAAAACAAAAAAGTTGATATAATAATTTAACCTCTCACATTGAATTTAAAAATAATAAAGGTCATAAAATAATCTGACCTACCATAGTGAATGTAAAAATAAAATATATCAAGTAATAATTTGACTTATCAAGAAAAAAATAAAATAAGAAAGGTTGTAATAATATGATCTGTTATATAGAAGGTAAAAACAAGAAAATTCATTTAATTATTTCACCTGTCATATTGAAGGTATAATAAATGAAGTTCATATAATAATCTCACCTATCCAGTTTATAATAAAATTAAGAAAGTCATAATATAATATAATCTGTCATATTAGATGTAATAACAACGAAGGTTGGATAATAATATGACCTACCATATTGAAGGAAAAACAATAAGGGGTTAGACAATATTAGACCACCTATGTTAAAGTTAAAATAGTGAAGCTCATAAAATAAAATAAAATCTAACTTGTCATATTAAAGTTGAAAATGAATGTTAAATATTAATCTTGCATGCCATGTTAAAGGTAATAAAAAGAAAATTTAAATAATAATCTAACCTGTTATATTGAATATAAAAACAAGGAAGGTCAAATAATAATATGACCTGCCATGTTGTCGGTAAAAATAATAAACAGTTAGATAATAATCTAACCTGTCATATTGAAGATAAAGACAAATGAGGTCTTAGTATATTCTCGCATGTCATATTGAATGTAAAAATAAAGAAGGTTAGATAATAGCATGACCTACCATATTGAACTTAAAATATCAGGAGAGTTAGATAATTGTATGGTCTGCCAAGTTAGAAATAAAATAAGGAATGTCATAATATAATATAACCTGTCATATTGAAGGTAAAAATCAAACTAGCATGATAAAACTAATAACAATGAGGGTTAGATAATAATCTAACTTGCAAATTTCAAAATAAAACAAGAAATGTCTCAACATAGTCTTACCTACCATATTAAATATAAAAAACAAGGAATATCATATAATGATTTAACATGCCATATTGAATGTAAAAACAAGGAAGATTAGATAATAATCTGACATGTCAAGTTGAAAGCTAAAACAAAGAATAATAATAATATATATGATATATCAAGTTGAATATAATACAAATGAATGTAATTTTATAAACTGACATGCCTTGATAATGATAACACAATGAAGGTTAGAAAATAATATGATTTGTCATATTGAAAGAAAAAAATGAAAATTATATAATAATCTGACCTACCAAGTTAAAAATTAAACAAAGAATGTCAAATTATAAACTGATTTGCCATATTAAGGTTAAAAATAAATATTAAATTATAATTTTTCATGTCAAGTTGAAGGTAATAACAAGGAATGTCAAATAATAATCTCACATCTCAAGTTAAAAGTAAAACAAAGATGGTCTAGTTTTATTTAACCTGCGATATTGAATGTAAAAACAAAAAAAAGTGAGATAATAAGATGACTTGTCATATAGAAGGTAAAAATAAATAAAGTCAAACATAATATGACATGTCAAGTTGAAACCTAAAATAAAAGAAAAAGTAATAATCCAACCTGCAAAGTTGAAAAATAAAACAAAGTAATGTAATATCTACAATCTCATCTACCTTGATAATGATAAAACAAGGAATTTCGAAAAATAATCTAACCTACCTTGACAATGGTAAAACAAGGAACGTGAGAAAAAAAATCTGACCTGCCATATAAAATGTACAACCAATAAATATGATCTGCAAAGTTGAAAATAAAAATACAAAGTTGAAAATAAAACAACGAAGATCTAAATAAAATCTTGCATACATTATAAAAAATACAAGCTATAATAATGGCATATGTTATTAAAAGTAGTAACATATAATAATGGCATATGTTATTAAAGGTAATAATATATAATAATGGCATATGTTATTAAAGGTAAAATTAAACTAGCATGATAAAAGTAATAACAATGAGGGTTAGATAATAATCTTACTTGCAAAGTTCAAAATAAAACAAGAAATGTCTGAATATACTCTTACATACTATATTGAATATAAAAATAAGGAATGTCATATAATAATCTAACATGTCATATTTGGTGAGGATAATTTCGGTCTGAGGATAATTTAGTCAGTTTTTTTGAAATGTTTCAAGGGTATTTAATGTTTGGGTAGTTTGTAGTGAGAGATTTGAGCTGCCTCGTTGTATTAAATGTCCATTACCCTCATTAATGAAAGTGGTTAGGTATTTATACCCTTAATTATGGACCACATGGGCTTTTGGGTCATACTTATGAATTTGGGTCGAGTTCAAAAACTCATTAGTTATTAAGCAGGTAGGTAATTAGCTTAGTCATGACGTGATTTATTTTTAATACATTTGTCCTGTTCGGATGGTTTGGTGGGTGGCTTTTTTCCGAATTGCCCCTGTCCGGTTCCCACAGTGAGTGGTGAGAAAATCCAGACTCATCAATATTGAATGTAAAAACAAAGAAGATTAGATAATAATCTGACATACCAAGTTGAAAGCTAAAACAAAGAAAATATAGTAATAATATGATATATCAAGTTGAAAATAATACAAATGAATATAATATTATAAACTACCTGCCTTGATAATGATAAAACGGGGAAGGTTAGAAAATAATATGATTTTTCATATTGAAAGAAAAAATAATGAAGATTATATAATAATCTGACCTACCAAGTTAAAAATTAAACAAAGAATGTCAAATTATAAACGGTTTTGCCATATTAAGGTTAAAAATAAACGTTAAATTATAACATTTCATGTCAAGTTGAAGATAATAACAAGGAATGTCAAATAATAATCTCACATGTCAAGTTAAAAGTAAAACAAGGATGGTCTAATTATATTTGACCTGCAATATTGAATGTAAAAACAAACAAAATGAGATAATAAGATGATTTGGCATATAGAAGGTAAAAATAAATAAAGTCAAACATAATACGACATGTCAAGTTGAAAGTTAAAATAAAAGAAAAAGTAATAATCCAACCTGCAAAGTTGAAAAATAAAACAAAGTAATGTAATATCTACAATCTCATCTACCTTGATGATAATAAAACAAGGAATTTCGAAAAATAATCTAACCTACCTTGACAATGGTAAAACAAGGAACGTGAGAAAAAAAATCTGACCTGCCATATAAAATGTAAAACCAAGAAATATGATATGTCAAGTTGAAAATAAAAATACAAAGTTGAAAATAAAACAACGAGGATCTAAATAAAATCAGGCATATATTATAAAAAAACAAAAAAAAACAAGAGATAATAATGACATATGTTATTAAAAGTAATAACATGTAATAGTGGCATATGTTATTCAAGGTAAAAATTGAACTAGCATGATAAAAGTAATAACAATGAGGATTAGATAATAATCTAACTTGCAAAGTTCTAAATAAACAAGAAATGTCTGAATATAGTCTTACCTACCATATTAGATATAAAAACAAGGAATGTCATATAATAATCTAACATGTCATATTGAATGTAAAAACAAAAAAGATTAGATAATAATCTGACATAGCAAGTTGAAAGCTAAAACAAAGAAAAAATAGTAATAATATGATATATCAAGTTGAAAATAGTACAAATGAATATAATATTATAAACTGACCTGCTTTGATAATGATAAAATAAGAAAGGATAGAAAATAATATGATTTGTCATATTAAAAGAAAAAACAATGAAGATTATATAATAATCTGACCTACCAAGTTAAAAATCAAAGAAACAATGTCAAATTATAAACTAATTTGCCATATTAAGGTTAAAAATAAACGTTAAATTGTAATCTTTCATGTCAAATTGAAGATAATAACAAGGAATGTCAAATAAAAATCTCACATGTCAAGTTAAAGGTAAAGCAAGGATGGTCTAATTATATTTCACCAGCGATATTGATTGTAAAAACAAACAAAATGAGATAATAAGATGACTTGGCGTATAGAAGGTAAAAATAAATAAAGTCAAACATAATATGACATGTCAAGTTGAAACCTAAAATAAAAGAAAAAGTAATAATCCAACCTGCAAAGTTGAAAAATAAAACAAAGTAATGTAATATCTACAATCTCATCTACCTTGATAATGATAAAACAAGGAATTTCGAAAAAAAATCTAACCTACCTTGACAATGGTAAAACAAGGAACGTGAGAAAAACAATCTGACCTGCCATATAAAATGTACAACCAAGAAATATGATCTGCAAAGTTGAAAATAAAAATACAAAGTTGAAAATAAAACAACGAAGATCTAAATAAAATTATGCATACATTACAAAAAAAACAAGAGATAATAATGACATATGTTATTAAAAGTAATAACATGTAATAATGGCATATGTTATTAAAGGTAAAAAATAAACTAGCATGATAAAAGTAATAACAATGAGGGTTAGATAATAATCTAACTTGCAAAGTTCAAAGTAAAACAAGAAATGTCATAATATAGTCTTACTTACCATATTAAATATAAAAATAAGGAATGTCATATAATAATCTAACATTTCATATTGAATCTAAAAACAAAGAAGATTAGACCAAGTTGAAAGCTAAAACAAGGAAAAATAGTAATAATATGATATATCAAGTTGAAAATAATACAAATGAATATAATATTATAAACTAACCTGCCTTGATAATGATAAAACGGGGAAGGTTAGAAAATAATATGATTTGTCATATTGAAAGAAAAAACAATGAAGATTATATAATAATCTAACCTACCAAGTTAAAAATTAAACAAAGAATGTCAAATTATAAACTGATTTACAATATTAAGGTTAAAAATAAACGTTAAATTATAACATTTCATGTCAAGTTGAAGATAATAACAAGGAATGTCAAATAATAACCTCACATGTCAAGTTAAAAGTAAAACAATAATGGTCTAATTATATTTAACCTGCAATATTGAATGTAAAAACAAACAAAATGAGATAATAACATGACTTGGCATATAGAAGGTAAAAATAAATAAAGTCAAACATAATATGACATGTCAAGTTGAAAGTTAAAATAAAAGAAAAATTAGTAATCCAACCTGCAAAGTTGAAAAATAAAACAAAGTAATGTAATATCTACAATCTCATCTACCTTGATAATGATAAAACAAGGAATTTCGAAAAATAATCTAACCTACATTGACAATGGTAAAACAAAAAACGTGAGAAAAATAATATGACCTACCATATAAAATGTAAAACCAAGAAATATGGTCTGCCCAGTTAAAAATAAAACAACAAAGATATAAATAAAATCACGCATACATTATAAAAAAAATAAAAACAATGCAAGATATAATAATGGCATATGTTATCAAAAGTTATGTTAGATTTTGTTAACTTTATTAGATTTCAGAGGATAAATAGTAGGATAAGTTATTTTTTTATTAACAATAAACTTTAGATTAGTAACATACTTAAATTAAAATATTATTATTTTTATAATTATTTTTTTATGTAGTTTACTAATTAAATAAGAAAAAACATTGGAACATAAAATAAAATTCATATATTGAAATCAAAAATACATAAAAATTCATATATTCAATTCTAAATACAAAGAAAATATAGAGTTAAAATGCATAATAGCTAAAGAGAAATAACAACAAAACTACTCAAAAAAAATAAAGATTGAATTTGTAATCATTCTCAGAGTCTTCTTTTGCAGAACTCTTCGCCTTCAAAATTTTATGTTTATAAAATTTTCTCTTGTTACTTCCAGAAGTAGGGAAAGGGTAGTCAGTGCGATCGTCTTCATCCACAAAGTATTCTAAATATTAGTGAGAATAATGATAATCTTCTTAATGAAAAGAATATATCTCATCATATTCGTCCATGTTAGTGATTTTCCAGTTAACGCGTTCCGATTAAAATTCATCGGAAGTGTTTAAATTGGAATAATTAGAAAAAACTATAGTGTACACTTCTTCATTTTTATGCTTTTTCGATTTTGGAAGAACATTATATTTGTTTATATGAATTATAAAAAAATCTTGTTTTTTGTATGATAAATCCATGGAAGTGTTAAGTTTATATTTTCACAAAAAATATTGAAAGTGAAAAGGTCTATAATCAAATTTAGTTTAATTATCGTGTTAACTAATTGTTATAGCCGATGACACGGTAAATGCCAATATATCTAATTTTGTCAAATAAAAAATAAAATACATAAATAAGTTTAGAAAATATTTTTTTAAATTTGATAAAAAGTGTTATATAAGAATATATTTTTTTATAAAAATATATCTTACTTCTTATTACTTTTAGAAATGTATGACATATTACACTAATCTCCGTCAGCTTAATATCTATTATGTCAGATTAATATTTATCTTGTCATTTTAACTAAAAATAACAAAAATGTTTATTATATTAACAAATTGAAATAATCAATCAAAATTACTAAAAACATTACCTATTCACCTGACTAAATAGGTGGAAATATAGTTAGTTGTAATAATTACTATAAGGGTAACTTAACAAAATAGAAATCAAACATTTACTACAAATTAATCATTTTGACAAACAAAAAAATAATTAAAATTTATTATTTACAATCTAATGTCTTTGTTAAATAGAAGATTCACTAATTTTTAATTTAACAAAAAATATTCCTTTTAAAATATTATCATATAACATGCATCGGTAAATGTAACAATAGAGGTTAGAAATGTAATTTGACATGTCAAATTTAAAAATAGAAACAAATATCAGAATATAATATGTCTTATCATATTAAATATTAAAACAAAAATGTCATATAACAAGATAATCTCTTATGTTGAAGGTAAAAAAATTAAGGACAACTAATAATCTTACATGCCTAATTAAAAGGTAAAACAAAGAATGTAATATAATAATGTTATTGTAAGTTAAAAATAAAAGAAAAATTGTCAAATAATAAACTAACCTGTCATATTGAAATCAAAATCAATAAAAGTGAGATAAAAATATGACCTTCCATATGAAAAGGATAAAACATAAATAATATGACTTGTCATATTGAAGATTTATAACATAACTTGCAAGGTTCAAAATAAAACAAAAAAAAAATCAGAATATATTACGACATATACAAGGAACATAAGATAATATCTTACCTACAGAGTTAAAAAATAAAATATGAGAGGTCATGATATAATGTTTTTGTGCCATATTGAAGACAACAAAATATAAAGGTTAGATATTAATATGACCTTTCATATTCAAGATTAAAACAAACAAATGTGAGATAATACTAACTTGCTAACTTAAAAATAAAGCGATATAAGTCATAATATCTAATGTATATTTTCTTTGAAACATATATATTTCTCTCTTAGATCGAGAAAATTCAATACCTAGAAAATATTTTAACTCGCCAAGATATTTATTGTGAAAATGTTCGAGTAGATGACTCTTCAACAATTTGATTTCATGCAAGTCATTTCCAATCAATAGGATATCATCAATATATATGAGAATAAAAATGAACTTGTTATCTTGAGATTATTAAAAATGAGTAATAATTTTTTGACAACATATAACCTACGATTTTGATGGTAGCTGAAAAAAGTGGAGAACTAACCTTATATAGATTTGCAAAGCCGACATACCAAATTCTCCCAGTTAACGGAGACCAGGAGGTGGAGACAATATACCTATTCATCTAGATTTCTGTAAAAAAAATACACTATGCACATCAAGTTGATGAATACACCAATTTCTGGAATCTATAATAGTCGACAAATATCAAAGAGTGGTGAGTCTAGCAGTTGAATAAAAGGTCTCATAATAGTTAATACCTTCAACCTAGGTGTAATTTTGCTACCAAACGAGATTTATATCGCTCAATTGTTCCATCATAAATGTATTTGATTTTATAAACCCACTGATAGCCGATATATTTGTGTCCTAGAGGAAGGGAAACCAATCGCGAAGTGTTGTTATGTTCTAGATCCTGAAGTTTCGTGGACGTGGCTTGGCACCATAATGGATCACAATTATCATTTTAAAAGATGAAGGCTCTGTTTGTGCTGATAAAAAAGCTAAGCAAGCAAGGTGTTTACGGAAAAATGTAAAACAAAAGTATGATATGAGAAATGATACCTTGTAGATTGACGAGAACTTGATTGTGTTGAAGATTAATTGATCTCGATAGATATGTTGTAGTCTTAGTGCCATGCAGGAGCCTGTATGTGGCAGGTGGAAAAATGAACCAAAATATCATTGGGAACTGAAGGATAAGGATGTGTAATTGGAGGTGGTGATGAAAAGAAGATATTTATGGAGCGGAAGGTGATGAAGGTGAGGAGTGAGGGTGATGAATTCATAGCTGATTCTAGAGATATGGTAGAGATAGAGGTTAAATGTGTAAGATTTATGGGATTGGATGGAGATGAAAGTGATAAAAGCTGAGGTTTTGAGTAATAGGATTTGGGATTAGGAAATTGAAGTGATGATAAGTTGGGTTCTTGATTAAAAGATGATGACGATGATTGGTTTAGAAAACGCAAGGTCGAGGCAATATATAAGAGTAATAGATTGTTTTAAAGTAGATATCACGTCTTAAACTTTGTATATATATAAATCAAGAACTTTGTAGTTTTTTTTATGCACGAGGATCAAATTTTTGTTTAGGATAAACATTAGTTACATAACATGCACAACCAAAATTGTGCAAGTGCGTGAGTGAAGGGAATCGATTATATAAGACCTTGAATGGGGATTTATTTGATAGTAAAGGAGTAGGAATGCAGTTGATTAAATAAACGGTTGTTAAAACACAATACCCCAAAATTCAAGTGGTCTATTTGATTGAAACATGAGAGGACAAGCAACATTTAAAATATGTCGATGTTTTTGTTCGACAACTTCGTTTTGTTATGGGGTGTAAACATAAGAGAAATAAATTCACTACCATTATTCACTTTTATTGTTTGAATATCTTTTTGAAATTGGGTTTTAACGAATTACACAAAGTTAGTTACTAAAGATTATGTTTATGATTTATGGTGCATAAGAAAGGTCAATGTGTATCGGTTAAAATTGTAAATGATTATAAGGATATAACATGAACCAATCTATGAAGGTACTTTGTGAGGACCTCATACACCACAATGTAATAAGGAGAAAATGAATTTTGTATTTATTGAGTTTTTAGACTAAGGCAAGCGTATTTGCTTTGCTTCTGGGGAAATAATACAATTATTTTTTAATTCTTTGTGAATATCTCGAAGCAAATATGAAAGTAATTTAAGACGAAACAATAATAGATGGCCTATGTGTTAGTGTCATAGGTCAGATGACTATGACACCAGACAGATAGCCGATTTATTTGAATGCATATAATATAGACCACCATGTTGTCTAGTAGAGCCAATCATCTTCCCTGAAACCAAGTCCTACAAAATACGATAGTCATAAAAGAAAATGATGCAATAATTCTGATCTTTGGTGAGTTTTCTAGCTAAAATTAAATTTAAATCAAAGGTTAGTACGCACAAGACATCATTAAGGGTTAACTTTGAATTAAAACTAGTGTGCATATGTGGTGGTGCACTATTTGGTAAATTAACATTTTAGCGGTGGAAATCTTGGGATTGGTTAATAATGATATGTGAGAGACAACATGATTTGTGGCTCCAGTATCCAAAATTCAGGGACTTGTAGTACTAAAATTAACAGGGATAATAATATATGGAATCAAACTTGTAGCATTCACATATGCATCAGTATTACCAGAATTATTGTGATTCAGTTGCTTGGGCTAATTTATTTATATTTTTGGTAATGAACCCCATAAATTATGCTAGCATTGTTGGAACCTTATAAGTCATGAGATTTTATCCCATGCGCCAAAGGTTGGTTTCCACGGACTAAAAATTATTGTCCTTAGAGTTATCCCAGCTTGTTATTGTTTCCATTTTTTAATTGGTTGTTATCCTCTTTGTAACCATTTTTATCATAATATGTACAATAAAATATGAGATTCTAACATTCTTCTATAGTATATCCATGTCTGTTAGGATGGTCACATATTTTCTGCTTTGAATTTTCTCTTTTTCCCGTGACTACTACTACGATTGGGAAGTTTTTAATTGGCTCAGATGATACATGTTGTTGCTTCTATTCTTGGATTATCAAAGAATATGTTTGATGAACATTGGGCAGATGTGACATCATCAACATATTGGACCTTACCGCGATGTAATATCCATGCAAATCGATCGAAAATTGCATAAGATGATCATCATCCCTCTGTTTGAGGTGTGCTTGTTGTCAATTGTAGGTCTAATTGAGAACATATATCTGGAGCTCATCCCATGATACCTTGATCTTGGTAAAATATATAACTACTGTCATTGTGCCTTGCCATATGACGGTGATTAATTTTCATATCTAAAACATAGCTACAACATTATGTTGAGAGAATTTATAGCGCAAGTCAACCGGTACTTCACGCGCTATTTTTGTATGAATAACCCCTTCAGAAATGTATGATTCAACAACATGAGTCAACCAATAAATTATCATATTGTTGCACTAGTTTCATTGCTCAAACAAGAGAGATTCATCCTCATGGATAGTTATTTAACACTACTTGTCGACGAAATTGATCTTCTTTTTTGTAGTGAGGGCATGACTAACTACCTTGCTCCATGGTTGATAGTTGATGATGTTTAATTTGATAGGAACCAAGATATGACCTGGTTGGTATCAATGATGAATGTAGAATGAATGTAAAAGATCGATAGTTTTGATCTCCGATCTGGAACCCTTTGAGTTGGTGGTTTGGATCTCCGATTAGGATATGTAAGAATCATCAACCATAGTGATTTGTTATGTTTTTTTTATAAGAATGAGAATTGTGCTAATCAAGAGAATTAAGAAATTTGCTCTGATACTAAGTCGAAATCACACAAAATAATGATAAAAAGTGACGTGTGATGAGTATTTTCAATAAGAATATATACATATATATATATATATATATATATATATAGGGACTATGGCTACAACTAATTATAATTGTAATCAATACAATCAATCTCACTACCATCACACGTAAACTAGTGCAACCATTCATCTACATTTATGTTTATAGTTACTTAACAATAAATACAAAGATACTTTAGTACATTCCCCCATAACAATAACCTTTAAAAAACACATTCGAAATTTTTTCAACCGATAAGTTTTGCATAAGCTCAACAAAATTATCACCACAGTCGGTAATAAAAGAATTTAACGCAACATTAAACATATCAACACTTGGAGCCATATCAGATTCCCATAATTTCCTAACCATCTTATATCGCAAACCTTTACTCCTTTCTTTTAACTTTTCTTTTAGATTCTCACATATATGAACCATACAAAATGAGTGAAAGCAATGTGAGAAAATATAACTAATTAAGTTAATTAAACTAAATTATCGGTTAAACACGGAAGTTATTACTTGTTCACCTAAATGAGACTATAATAACTCCAAGAACCAACTCCAATTACTATTATCCTCATAAGTGACTATTACAATACAAAGAGGAAAAATACTTATAAAAAATATAAAATATATAAAAAAATATATACGAGTATTGTTATTCTTTGCAGTTGCGCTTAAGAATGTTGATGTGTAATTTAATTGAAGGAATGTACCATCCAAAGCACCATCATTCGATAATATTTAAAGCTATGAAAACAGACAGCAAAACCAACAAACAATGTAAAAACTATTTCAGCAAAGGATTGCACTCTGATACTACAAGAGAATTATGACCAATTGACCTAACTGAATCAAATATTTAACTAATCGACTATAAGATTTCGAACATTAAGAAATACCTTTTTTTGCTTCAATAATACCATTTCTAGATAAACGATATGATATATCAAATCCATATTTACTTTTATAAATTTTAATAAGTTTTTTATGTGTAATAGTATAATTGGACCTAAAACATGGAACAATTTCACTTGAGATTATATTAGAACTCAAACTTTCAGGCTTATTTGATTTAATCACATCACCGCGAGTATAATGTCACAAACATTTTTATACATACATATAACAAATAGTCTTATCCTCCAATGCACGAATTGACCATTCACAATGAGTAGATATTTTTATTGCAGAAAGATATTTCTCTTATGGTTACGAACATATTCAAAAACGCAATCCACTTCTGAAGTAAATTTAGAAAAAACATAAAGAAATTCTTCAGCACCACTAGTAAATAACTGACTAACGCAGTATTACAAGTAAACTAAGACAAACTAGCAAGTTCTTTATCCATATGTCATAAACACATTAATAACAATGTCATTCCTAAGACTACGCAAAAGCTAGAAAAAAACTAATTATGAATTACACTATCAAAATCGAACCTAAATGATATTCCACTTTTACGATCGGATATATTAACCTTCTCCCCTATAATCCATTCCAAAATATCAACTATTAATCAATTCAATGAAATAATAATCAAATGATTAAAATCAAACTCATTTTCCAATTAACAACCTCCAATATCTCCAACAAAATAATACGATATTATTTGTATTATGACCAACTTGAATCATGTATTTAACAAATCTTCAACAATAACATTATGATTTTTAGAATGAGAGTATGTACACCGCATCTGAAACTAGATAAAACACCTTCATCCACTTAAAAAAATATAAATAAATAAATAACATAAATCATTAACACTTAAAAAAACAAAACCTATGTTTATAAATAAATAAATTTATTTTACTTTGTTATAATCTTAAAACGTGACATATTATGATATATAGATGTTTATCCACACATGTTGAATTTGAACTAAATCGAACTAATACGATAAGTGTACCAAATTTAACTATAAAAAAACAAGGTCTATCGCGAAACCTGGTGTTTTTAGCCCCACTATCACTCTATTTCTTGATAGAGAAATGAACCAAAACATACAATGATGATGTTTAAAGATCACGATTTCATTTTCACACAAGTGTTATTTATGTGATACAAATATACCCACGTGGCCCCTACTTTTATATTTTTCTCTCATTTGTGGACCCATTTATTTTTCTCCAATTCAACCCCTCTCTCTCCATTTGTCTTTTCGACAAAACAATGGTGATAAAAGCCTCCATCTCTAACAACAACAACCCATTTCTCATACAACTTCAAGAAAGAAAAAACATCTCCATTTTAGAGAGAGAAAGTTGTTTGGATGGGTAATTACAGGTTTAAATTGTCTGATATGATGCCAAATGCTTGGTTTTACAAACTAAGAGACATGGGTGGATTATCTAAACCTATACCTACTATACCTAAGAAGAAGAGCAAGAAGAAGAAAAACCAACCATCTTATACACAAAACAACTCAATTCCAAATGACAATTCTTACCCAAGAAAATCTTATTACTTCACTAGAGATTTAAACCTAGTCTCTTCACCACAAAATGATTCCCCAACTAAAACCCATATAAAACTTCTTGACCCACCAAGAAAATCATCCAAACAGAGCCTAAGAAAGAAAATGCCAACAACTTCTTCTTCTCCTCCTCTGTCTACTGATTGTAGGTGTCCTAATACTACTATTCGTGCAAAACCAGATTCTTATCCGACGCCGGATTATTCTACTGCCGGCGTTAAGCAAGCAAAAAACTCTCTTGAGTTTGATCGTGCTACTATTTCTTGCAGTTGCCGATTCGACAAACAGAACCAAAACGATATCGTTTTGGAAATCAACAATACCTCATTCGATAAAAATTTCGATAATATCGATGGGTTTGATAAATCAAGAGAGCTCGATCTCCGTCCGATTAAAACAAAGCCGGGTAAACTCAACGACGAACTCGTTAAAAAACAGAGCACGAGTAAGAGAAAACAGAGCAGCGAAAAGCGTGTCATGTCGAAACCGAAAACGGTAAGTAGTCTGAACTCTCCAGGAGTGAGAGTAGGGCAAAAAACGCCGCGAATTGCGAGTAGGAAATCGACGGCGAGGAAAAGCGTGTCGTCGTCTGTTTCGAGTTCGAGGAAGAGTTTGTCTGATAGTATGGCGGTGGTAAAATCCTCAATGGATCCGCAAAGTGATTTTAGAGAGTCAATGGTGGAGATGATATCAGAAAACGATATAAAAACATCAAAAGAACTTGAAGAACTTCTGGCTTGTTATCTTTGTCTGAATTCTGATGAGTACCATGATGTTATTATTAGTGTTTTTAAACAAATTTGGTTCGATTTAACTCATTTGAAAAAATTGAAGTAAATCTTCTTCTTCAATAATCTATGTTGTATATTAACTTTCATATATAATGAATAATTATATAAGTTTATGAATAAAACATTGTTATATAATTTATATGTTGTATTTTGATTATTAAATATAAATTTTAGCTCTACTTTACCTAAAATTTTCTTTTGTCATATAGTAAAAAGAAACACAGTAAACAATATAAAACCTCTGACTTTTGAGCAAGGTTTTCAAATGGGTGACTGGGAGATACGGTGTTGGGTGGAGATTCCAATTCATGGGTGAAATAAAAAGTTATTTTTTATTATAATAAAAAAAATTAACTGATTATTTTGATTATTTTATTAAAAACATTTAATATTATTTATTGGTAAAAATTATTTACGTATTATAATATTAGTAAATACGAAACCGTAAATATATAGTTTTTACTATATTTATCTTTAAATACTACTGTTATACTGCACTTGTTGTTTTAAGTAAGATGGAATTTATGGGAGGAGAATTGAAGTATAGATCCTTCAAATGATTTACTTTACCCGATATGGTAAAAAGGGAGTGAGAGATTTTACTCGCAATCAATCGTATCAAAAAAAAATGAATGGGACAATTCAATTACACAAAATGAATTTTCAACTTTTTGACACGCCACTGACAAAAAACCAGGTGAACCTATTAAAGCAGTAGCAGCAGTGTCTTTTTTTAGAGCAAAATTTGAGTAGTACACCAAGTCGTTTATGGTAAGTGACTAAGTGGTAACAGCAGTAAATAAGGTTAGATAATTACTTTGAGATAGTTAGATATTAAAAACAAATATAGTTTTCATGTTCAACAATATAGTTTTTTTATATTTATTTCGTATTAATAAGAGGTTTTATGTTTTAATAAATTATATCTTAATTTTTATATTTTAGATTTATCAAAACTAAAAATACAATTTTTTTCTAAAATATGTGAGAGTTAATAATGTAAAAAATATATTATAATTTTATTAGATTAAAAAATACATTTTTAATAAAACTCCCATTTTAAACGAGTCTACTATTATTGATAGAAATAATATACAGAGCTCTATCTAAAATATCATGGTTATGACGGAGCATTAATATAGATCAGATAGGTTATAGTTTGTCTAATAAGACAGATGGATACCTAGAGTGTTTCGTGGGACTGTCCAAATAGAGCTTATTAGTGTTCTTGAGTTTTCCACTATGGTAAAGAATGTTTTTTTAATCAAACATGAAAAGTGAAGATACAAAAGCTTACGAATGAAATCTCCACCACTAAATATAAGGGCAAGTAGACCATTAAGGAACTCATCTTAGGGATTTCAATGCTTGCCATTAAGTTACGGTAAATTAAGATAAATCTCCTTAAGAAGTGTATGGTTGGGTTTGCGTTCTTTTGTGGTATAAGAGTTCTCAAGCTGCTTATAACTGCATGCGTAAAAAATGAACATTTTATGAACTAACATCCAATGCTTCTCAAGAAGAGGAAATGCTGAAATATGAATCTATTGAGGTGCACATGATGAGCATTACCAATTGGACAAGTTAGAAGAAAAAATTAATGGGAATGCTTATGGTTCATTCGAAAAAAATATAAAGATTCAACTTATGTTAGGTATTTCTTATACAAGAAGTATTGTGAAAAGTTCAAAGCTTACATGAACGCGAAATGTAATCTCACTACTTTGGTTTGTCTATAAATTAATCTAATTTTAGTTTCAAGATACGCATGCTAGGTTAATACGGTTGCTGTGATAAAAAAATTGAAGCCTCGATGATGATAAAAGATTCATATATACAATAGAGGGAAATCTGTGCTTGGTTTTAGCTATTTATGCTTTTGGTTTGTTACTTTCGAGTGTATTTTTTTTTTTAAAAGATATTTTTAATGTACCTTCATATAAGAGGTACTAGATATTTGCAAACAAAAAATGTTGTATTTATTAGACTAAATTTGGGAATCACAATGAATCAGTGAAGACACATGTATCACATAAACTAATTAATAAAACTAATAATTCGTAAAACAAATGGCACGAAAACTTAGGTAATATCTCTAAAGTAAGAATGGATAAGCTTGTTGCTAAAGTTTTATTAAGTTGAATTGCTTATTCAGAATTCGATACTCATATCAAATGTATCAAGAAGAAACAGACCAAATGAAAAGTATAGAAAAATAAGTTTTAAATTTAATACATAATTATATATGGATCATTCCCAACGAAATCTTTGAACATCAAATAGTACTTTATATCACTTATAGACGACTTCTCTAGACATGGAAACCTCTACCTTGTTCATGATAAATCGTAAGCCATAAACAAGTTCGTAGTTTTTATGACCAAAATTGCAAAAAACAAAACTTGGTAATAATATTAAGTGCGTAAGATCTGATGAGTACTATGGCAGATATAACGTTTTCGATGAGCAACGTCATAGACCATTATGTAAATACCTAGATGAGTGCGGTATATTTCTTGAATATACACTATCGGGTTTTCCTAACATGAATGACATATCTTCGAGATGAAACCATACAGTAAAGAATATGGTGAGAAGTATGAGTAGTCATTCGACTCTACCAGTATCACTCTAAAGTGAAGAAATAAAATATGCAACATATATTTTCAATAAATTTCCACAAAGGCAACCAGTAAGCCTCACATAAACTTTGAAGTGGGCGTAAGCCTAGCTTAAAGTATATGCATGGGTGTCCATCTGAAGCAAGATCTTATAGTCTGAATGAAAATGAATTGAACTCAAAGATGGCTAGTTACTAATCCATTGGTTATTCACACCATTAAATGAGATTTAAAATTTATGATTTTTTCACTATAAATATTTTTTAGACTTGAACAAAAAAAATTAAGGATGTTAAGTTTGAGAGGAATAACTTAGGAGCGCATATTCATTTTGATGCTGAGTCTATAAATATTCATGACAGTTTTAACAAGTATCATAGGATTGTGCTACAATGTCAATTATTTCAAAATTATTAGAAGATGAAGATACTCAAATTAAACATGTGTCGAGTTAAAGAGTTGTACCTAGAATACGGATATGATTCTATTACAACATGAAGGAAATCAGAACAATTTTAATTTTTCACATGGAGAACAAATGAGATTTCTTTTGAATATCAAACTCTACCTTCTCATAAATGGAAAATTAATAACCTTCTCATGAAGATAAAAATCTAACTACAAATCAAATAATCTCTTTTAAAATTATATTTAATAGGATTACAAACTTGTGTTATAATAAAATAATTGTTTTAAAAAGATATAATTTATTGAAGTTTATTTTTGGGTGAATTACCTTATCTACCTAGCTAACTATTTAATTATAGTTTATTATCTAAAAATCTTAACTTATTGGTAGTTGTTTGGTCCAAATTATCTATAAAATATTTTCATATACAAAACCATCACATATATACATTTTCTCTTTTTTGTTTTATTTGTAATTAATTTTAAAAAAAACATATTTCGAACCATAATTCAGAAAAAGTCAAAAATATCATGAGCTTTTTTTAAAACGAACAAAACTATATCCATGAATAATATTATTTGATTTTTTTTACGAGCTCAGTTAACCATGGTCTCGCATCTATCGTTTAAATATCTCATTTTCATTTCACTATGCTCTCGTATCTAGTATCTAACATCTAGGCCTCACATATAACATCTAGAATTTAGGTCACACATCTAGAATTTTGATTTTATCATGGTCTCGCATTTAACATCTAGCATCTAGGTCTCGCGTCTATCAACTAACATATAGGTCTCGCATCTGTCAACTAACATATAGGTCTCGCATTATGAATTTTTATTTTATCATGGTTTTGCATCTCGCATCTAGTATCTAAGATCGATATCTCGCATCTCACAAGACATTAAATGTAAAATGCGAGACATAAGACACAAAATTTCATCTTCCCCACAAAGACATAATAAAACCTATATAAAACAAAGAATCATTTTATTTCTCCAAACAATCTGCAATCCTAAACCTAAAAACACATTTCAATTATGATTCTTCTATTTTATCCCGTCGATAATAGTTTATCGGTTTATAATTTGATTATATTATTTGAATCTACTCTTCATAAACTCATAATTCGTGAGTTTCACAAGAATCTGTCATAATTTCATGTTCTTAATCGAAAAAAGTTTTCCAAAACAATTTTTAGGGTTTTAATTTCATCTTCAATTGATTTACAAAAAGACTAAGAGAAGACAAAAACATAAACATAAAAAAATGACAAAAAAAGGAAGACAAAAAATAGACATGATTTCCGTTTATTGAAAGTACCTTATTTTGCAAAAAACAAATAGCGTTATATAATCTATAACGATATAAAAATATTAAAAGTGTTGGATAATAAATATTAATTAAAAAAATTAGGTGGACCTTAGATAATAATAAATAACAATGGAGATAGTATGTAAAATATAGGATTATTTTTGGATAATTATTGAAACATTATTCTTTATTTTTTATAAATTTATAATTTAAACTGTATATATATTGTTAAAATTGTCAATGATGGATAAAAAAAATACAGGATTGTTAATAAAAATGAATTTATATTAGTGTAGATTTTAATTTTTAAATAAAGTGAAAACACTAAACACTAATAAGTTTTTACACTGTTTATAACAGAATTTAGTCTAAAATTATTGTTGATAGACTCTCATTAATTCTTCTAAAAATTATCTCCCATGAGCAATGAGGGTTTGTTCATGGTAGAAACATCAATGATCAAATCCTGCTTGCTCATGAAATCATTCATGATATAAATAAAAAATCAAGAGATAACAATATTGTACTTAAAGTAGATTTGACAAAATCTTTTGATAAAATCTCTCACAGATTCATAATAAATGTTATGAAAGCAAACAACATTAGTTCTGTGTTTTTCTCTGTTTTAATTAATTGAGAACTGCATGGATACTTTAAAGGTTTGAATGGTATTAGGCAGGGGAATCAAATCTCTATCAGCCTCTTCATAATAGCTGAAGAATTACTTATTAGAGGAATTAACAGTCTATTCAATAACCAACGGTAGATTTTATTCAAAACAATAGGTCAAATGAACATTAATTGTTTGGTTTATGCTGATGTTTTTGCCATCTTTGGTAATGGATCAAAAAATAATATCAATATACTAAATCATTTCTTAAATTTATATCAAAATATCTTTGGTCAAAGCATTAACATTGACAAATCTAGTTTAATCACTTCTCCTAAGCTAACCCCCCACGGAATTAGAGTCCTTGAAGAAATCATTGGTTTCAAATACAAAGCTTTACCAATCAAATACTTAGGAATCTACGTTGATAACAATAATAACCTTAGAAAATATGATCTGTTGGTCCATAAGATTAGGCTTAAAATCAATGAATGGGATTCTATCTTCCTTTCCTTTGGTGGAAGATTAGTACTAATGGTCGTACCCAATTATTATTTTAATGTTGCACTCTCCCTAAAAATATGATTAATAAAAAAATTATATGGGTTCTAAAGAGCTAACTAATACTTAACCGGTCTAAATAGGACACAATTTGCTCCCTTATAAGGAGGATGAATTGAATGTGAGAAAGATCGGTGATTTACAAGATACATGATAGTGTGGCAGAAGATTAGAAGAAGAAACAATAGATATGAAGCCCTAACCCTAGGTTAGAGAGTCAAAGAGAATCAGAGACTCATAGAAAAATCTCAATTTTTATTCATCAAAGTC
The DNA here is from genome assembly GCA_036936605.1 of Limnanthes douglasii subsp. nivea. Lineage (NCBI taxonomy): Eukaryota > Viridiplantae > Streptophyta > Magnoliopsida > Brassicales > Limnanthaceae > Limnanthes > Limnanthes douglasii. The sequence goes on along the minus strand of JAUPFV010000001.1, from coordinate 58,431,238 downwards.
TAACGGTAAAATAGGTTATAAGATACTTTATATATGAGACATCCAAAATCCTAGCAAAATATTCTAAAAATACAATAAAGATATTAAAAATAAAAATCAAATATAATATGAATGAAATCATATTTGATTCACTAATTAAAATATTGATTTTAAAATAAAATAAAATAAAATATCAAAAACAGTAAAATAGGTTTTTCAGACCCTAAACAGTAGAAATTTGAAGTCCAAATTTCGTGACAAAATCACATTTTTTACAGTTGTTAGGCTCGTTGAGACGTTCAATTTGAGTACCAATTTTGTCTAGTTCTGATACCCGAACGAGAAACTAGTATGTCCGCAGACTTCACTGCACTATCCTTCCCCGATTGGGAAGAATTCGACCTCAAATTCAAAACGTTGAAACATTGAAAGAACTGCACAAACATTGATATGTTCACCGCCGATTGCAACTGGTACCAGCATAAGGGTTTAAGAGGTAAGAATCTGAATGCTGCAGCTCTTGTCAAGAAGTGGCTTTGTCCGTCTTTACCATCTCCTTGACATTATTGTGATCCGCAGTAACAAAATATATGCCACCAACTTGTTCTATGTGAGCTTTATCAACCCATTTACTAAGCACAACAACACCCTTGCGTGTGTAGAAAATTGTTGTCTTTCCAGTTCCAGACTGTGCTTGTTGTATCACATCAAGACCCTTGCAGAAAGGAACAATTCCTCTTTGTTGAATAGTAGATGGCTTCTCAAGTTATCCAGAGTATATTTCTGCCAGCAGATTCAAAACACTACAATCTTCTACTTTTAACTATTTATTCTTTCTTTTATTTACTCAATCATAACCCAAAACTCCTCCGGGTCTATTACAAAACCTAATCTTTTATCCATTACACTTTTCTTTTCTTCTATCAATCTATTCATAATATCAAACACAAAAATACCATCTTTCATTTTTCCAACACGACAACATGTATCCACAGAAAACCGAATCAAAGGTTTGATTTTAGGATAACACAAAATACCTTGAAGATGCATCTCCACAATAAAAGCTGCTACTTTGTAGTCTTTCTTCAATAGAACTTCTGAAGGAATCTAGTCTGGTGTACAAAAGGCTGAGACAATATTTCGATCTACAAGTTTATCCTCAATATTAATTAGATCTTCATCATCCCAGTCATCATAATACTCACCGTAGACTGGTTTGTCAAATACCGACCTAGATACATCTTCAAAAATATTTTTATCATAGACTGGTTTGTCAAACATGGGCTCAAATACAGTTTGAGCATCAAAACTAAGATCGGTAGCTGATGCAGTATGAGCATAAACCTCCATAAATGGTGGTGGTTTTGGAGACATTACTCTAGATGGCACCAATATAAACTTGCAACCATCTTTCACAAAACTATATCGATTCATCTTGCCATCAAAAGTAGAATTCCTCTTTAAACGCCATGGACGTCCTAAAACTAGATGACAAACGTCTATGGGAACTACGTCACACCATACTGTATATTTGTAATTACCAATACAAAATGCAATTTGACATCGTTTAGAAATTGTTACCTCAGTGTACTCTATCAGTCCTGACGGTACGTACGGGTATGGAAGAGCTTTAGTCTTCAAAGCTAGTTTCTGAACAGCCTCCTCTGAAATCAGATCTCATAGTTATCTGAATCGATTACAAACTTGCAAATTCTTCCTCCAATTGTGCAGGTAGAGTGGAAGATGTTGTTCTCTATTCTACTCATCAAATCAAGAGGTATCTGGAACCTGATTCCTATATCTGTGTAGCAGGAATTGTTGGATCTGATACCAGCTGATAGCGTGGGGAAGATTAGAAGAAGAAAACAATAGATATGAAACTCTAACCCAACGTTAGAGAGTAAAAGAGACTCAGATAAAAATCTCAATTTTTAGTCATCAAAGTCTAACGGTAAAATATGGTATAAGATGCTTTATATATGAGACATCCAAAACCCTAGTAAAATATTCTAAAAAATACAATAAAAATATTAAAAATAAAAATGAAATATAATCTGAATGCAATCAGATTTGATTCACTAATTAAAATATTGATTTTAAAATAAAATAATATCAAATATCAAAAACAGTAAAATAGGATTTTTAGACCCTAAGCAGTACATTTTGAAGTCCGAATTTCATGGCATACTCATGTTTTTTTACAGTTGTTAGGCTCGTCGAGACGTTCAATTTGAGTACCACTTTTGCCTAGTTCCTGATACCCAAGCGAGAAACTAGTCTGTCCGCAGTCTTCGCTACATCAATACACATGTTTGTAAATTCTGTTTTAACTGCAGGGAAAACAAAATCCTTTGGGATCAATATATGAACTTTGTTTACTAGTAAAACTAGACACCCCTACAATTGAAAAACACAATTCAAGGCTCTATAACTTGGAGAAGATTAGATAGAATAAAAAAAATATTTCCAAAACTCATATACTATAAATTTTAGGAAATTGAAACATTGATTTTTCGTTAGACATGTGGTTTAAAAAACTATTTTTAATTCAAGTATCTAAATTTGAAAACAATGATTGGTATAATGATGATTGTGTGAATAGCTTTTGAGAGGATAACTCATGAAATATGAATAAACTAAGATTTAATATCACTCCATTATATATAAACAAGATTAAAACACTCAAAATTCATAAGGACATAGAAGATAAGTTAATATGTGCATTATGGAAATCTGAAAACTTTGAGACTAAGCCTACTTGGAACCACATTAGACAAATAGAATTAATTTCTATTCTATTTATAAAAATCTAGCACAATACTATCCCCACCGAATTTTCTTTTTGGCTTTGGACAACCTTAATATTGGATATCTGTTGATACCAATCATAAGAAGAAAAACTTCAGCGTAATTTCTAAATGTTTATTTTGTAATAATATTGAGACAGTTAATCTTTATTCTTTAGTTGTCCAATATCTTAGAATATTTGGAGTTATTTTTTTGTCTTTTTTGGAATTCAAATCAGTAGATACGTGACCATGCATCATATAGTATGATGTTGGCATTGGTCAACTAATAAAAGCATTCATATAATCATTTCTACAATAATTAACTGATCTATATGGTACTACCAAATAAGAAGAAACATGATGATCTTAAGGTCATTATTGAGATTTATATAATAAGATTAATAATATTATTTCTTGCTTCAATAACGCTAACTCTTTTAAAAAGACATTATGGAGAGGTGATATGCATAGAAAATAATCTTTGTATTTTCTTCCATTCTGAAAGTTCTAATATAATGCATATTATTAAATAGGAATGCCTAATGAAAACATAATCAAGTTAAAATGTGATGGTTCTTGTTTAATAAATGGGGAATATAGTGGTGCTGGTTTATTTAGATATAACAATAAAAATATGCTTTATTCTTATGATATGACTTATAGTAACGTTAATCCTCTAATTACTGAAGCATTAGCTCTATTAGATTAGCTTATTATATGTAATATTAAAAAAACAATAGGAATGTTTATACATATTATGACTCAAATTTGATTATGAATATACTACAAAAGGGTACTGGCCCTTGGTTCTAACATACAACTATCAATTGTTGTAGGAATCTTATTTTCCCTAAAATAATAATTAAACATATTTTAAGAGTTCAAAATCAGGCAGCTGACTGGCTGACGTGATGGGCTCTTCGATGCAAGATGAGATTAGACTTGATACCATTAAAGCCCTAAACCCTCTAAAAGCTATTGTGCTCGTAGAAAGTTTAAGGTTATGTTATTTGATTCATAATAAATGAATATATTTTCAAATGGTTACTAATATATGATACCAGTTTGTCTGATTTCAGGTATCTCAATCAATATAAAGTGAATATGAAAAAGATTTGTTTAAAGGATATGACAGTTAATGGGCTGCTCAAGATGCTGGTCAAATTTCAATCAATTTATGGGATTAGTGGATGCTCTAATCAAGCCACCCTGCTTGATGAGTCACAGAAACCCCGAGCTAGGATCTCTAGATTAGATCATCACCTTAAGTCATAGCCAGTGGTTCATCATGTTCGACTTCCGAGAATTTCGCAATTATCGCATTTTGTTTGAACCCGGAGTTCTGAAAGTATATAAGTAAGAACAACGCGATCTCAACACTAGTATCATATTTTCCGTTTTGGCACCCGAAGGCCCACACAACTTTACTTTTGGTCCACTTTCAAAAGGCACCATACTAGCTAAGAGATGTTCTTACTTATATACCATTGATCATTCTCATGTTTAACCGATGTGGGATGTGGGACTTTGGTTTCCATCCTAACAAATCCTCTTCTCGAACAAAGTACCACTCTACCTTCCTCTTAAATGACATATATTCGCCCACTCTAAACAGGTTGGGGCTACCTGACCTCTAGACCTTTTACAACGGATTTATCAGATCACCTCCTATCAGACCATATTGTCTTGTTTCTTAGTACCACACTCTAATAAAATTCCATCTGCTTGATGAGCCACATGCACTCTGAACTAGGATATCTAGAGCAGATTATTCACCTTAAGCACCATTGTTGGTTTATCATATTCGAATATTTTAGAATTTTACTACCATCGCGTTCTGTCTGAGCCTGGAGCTCGATACCATTTGTTGGAATATGGATATCGCATATCCCGTATCCGTATATAAGTAAGAACAACCGATCTCAACACTAGTATGATATTGTCCACTTTGCAGCCAAAGGCCCGCACTACGAATGTTACTACTCATTTGTTATATATTAGACCATCATTGTCTCGTTCCTTAGCGTCACTCCAATCAAGTACCATAATCTTGATACAATCAAATCAAGCCTCACTGCTTGGTGAATCACGAACACTCCGAACTAGGATATCTAGACAGATCATCACCTTAACTCACGGCGAGTGGTTAATCATGTTGGACTTCCAAGAATTTTGCCATCATCGCGTTCTGTCTGTACCCGGAGCTCTGATAGTATATAAGTAAGAACAACCCAATCTCAACACTAGTATGATTTTATCCACTTTGGCACCCGAATGACCACATAACTTTGCTTTTGGTCCACTTCCAAAAGGCCTCATACTAGCTAAGATATGTTCTTACTTATATAACATTGATCATTCCCATGTTTAACCGATGTGAGATGTGGAACTTTGGTCGCCATCCTAACAAATTCTCCTCTCGAACAAAGTACCACTTTAACCTCCTCTTAAATAACATATATTCGTTCACTCTAATCAGGTTGGGGCTACCTGATCTCTAGAATTATTACAACGGATTTATCTACTCACCTCCTATTAGACCACACTGTCTTGTTCCTTAGTGCCACACTCCAATTAAATGTCATCTGCTTGATGATCCACGGGAACTCCAAACTAGGATCTCTAGAGCAAATCATTCACCTTGAGCACCATTGTTGGTTCATCAAGTTCGACTTTTTGAGAATTTTACTACCATTGCGTTCATGTTCCTTAGCGTCATTCCAATCAAGTATCATTGTCTTGATACACTCTAATCAAGACACACTGCTTGATGATTCATGAAAACTCCAAACTAGGATCTGTAGATTAGATAATCACCTTGAGTCACATCCAGTGGTTTATCATGTTCGACATCCGAGAATTTCACGGTCATCACGTTCTTCTGGGCCTAGAGCTCTGATAGTATATAAGTAAGAACAACTCGATCTCAAAATATCTTTACTATTTTGAGGCCTTAATAATATTCTCCAACAAAGTATCACTTTATCCTCCTCAATTGACTTCCATCTGCTCACTCTAATCAAGGTTAGGGCTACTTGACCTCTAGAGCTTTTACAACAGATCTATCTGCTCACCCCTCCCATTAGACTATCATTGTATTTTTCTTTAGCACCACACCAATCAATTACCACTGTCTTTATACACTCCAATCCAACCACACCGCTTGATGAGCCACGGGCACTCCAAACTAGGATCTCTAGAGCAGACCCTTCACCTTGAGCACGACTACTAGTTTCTAGTTCATCATGTTCGACCTCCGAGAATTTCACCACCATCGCGTTCTGTTTGGGCTTGGAGCTCTGAATGTGGGTACCGTATATTCCGCCTCTGTATATAAGTAAGAACAACCCGATCTCAACACTAGTGTGTTATATTCCGCTTTGGCACCCGAAGGCCCACACGACTTTACTTTTGGTCCACTTCCAAAAGTCCTCATACTAGCTAAGATATGCTATTACCTATATACCATTGATCATTCCCATGTTTAACCGATTTGAGATGTAGGACTTTGATCACCATCCTAACAAATCCTCATCTCGAACAAAGTACCACTTAGCTTCCTCTGAATTGACTTTCATATGCCCACTCCAAATAGGTCGGGGGTACCTGAACCATAAAGGCACTACGAATATTATTGCTCACTCTCATGTTAGACCACCATTATCTTGTTCCTTAGCGCCACTCTAATCAAGTACCATCGTCTTGATACATTCTAATCAAGCCACACTACTTGATCAGTCATGGACACTCCAAACTAGGATTTTTATTTTAGATCATCACCTTAAGTCATAACCAATGGTTCATCATGTTCGACTTTCAAAACTTTCAACATCTTCACGTTCTGTCTGTGCCTGGAGCTTTCATAGTATATAAGTATGATAGTATCCGCTTTGGCACCCGGAGGCCCACACGACTTTGCTTTTGGTCCACTTCCAAAAGGTCTCACACTAGTTGAGATATGTTCTTACTTATATACATCATTGATCTTTCCCATGTTTAACCAATGTGGAATGTGATACTTTGGTCGCCATCCTAACAAATCATCCTCTTGAACAAAGTACCACTTAACATCCTCTCAATTGACTTCCATACGCCCACTCTAATCAGGTTGGGGCTACCTGAACCATAAAGGCACTACGAATGTTACTGCTCACTTTCATATTAGACCACCATTGTCTTGTTCCTTAGCGTTAATCCAATCAAGTACCATCGTCTTGATACACTCTAATAAAGCCACACTGTTTGATGAGTCATAGATACTCCAAACTAGGATCTCGAGAGCAGGTCATCACCTTAAGTCATAGCCAGTGGTTCATCATGTTCGAATTCCGAGAATTTCACCATCATTGCATTATGTCTGGGCCTGGAGCTTTGATAGTATATAAGTAAGAACAACCCCATCTCAACATTAATATGTTATTGTCCGATTTAACACCCAAAACCCCCACGACTTTGCTCTTGATCCACTTCCAAAGGGCCTCACACTAGCTAAGATATGTTCATACTTATATGCAGGTAATCATTCTCAAGTTTAACCGATGTGGGATGTGGGATTTTGGTCATCATAACAAATCCTCATCTCGAACAAGGCACCCCTCTAGCCTACTCTCAAATGACATCCATTCCCTCACTCTAATCATGTTAGGGCTAAATGACCTCTAAAGATTTTACAACATATTTATCTGCTCACCTCCTATTAGACCACACTGTCTTGTTCCTTAAGCCACACTCCAATCAAGTGCCATCTGGTTGATGAGCCACGGGCACTCTGAACTAAGATATCTAGAGTAGATCATTCACCTTGAGCACGACTGTTAGTTCATTATGTTCCACTTTTTTAGAATTTTACTACCATCGTGTTCCCGTTCCTTAGCGTCACTCCAATCAAATATCATTGTCTTGATACACTCTAATCAAGCCACACTTCTTGAAGATTCATGAAAACTCTTAACTAGGATCTCTAGAGTAGATCATCACCTTGAGTCATAGCCAACTGTTCATCATGTTCGACTTCTAAGAATTTTACCATCATCGCGTTATGTTTGGGCTTGGAGCTCTGATAGTATATAAGTAAGAACAACCCTTATCTCAACATATCTCTACTAGTTTGAGGCCTTAATACTCATCTCGAATAAATTACAATTTTATTTTTCTCTCAGTTGACTTATATCCGCTCACTCTAATCAAGGGGCTACATAACCTCTAAAGCTTTTACATCGGATCTCTCTGCTCACCCATCCTATTAGACCATCATTGTCTAATTTCTTAACGCCACTCCAATCAAGTACTACCACCTTGATACACTCCAATAAAGCCACACCACTTGATGAGCCACGGGCACTCTGAACTAGGATCTCTAGAGCAGATCCTTCACCTTGAGCACGGCTACCAGTTTCTAGTTCATCATGTTCAACCTCCGAGAATTTCACCACCATCGCGTTCCATATGAGCCTGGAGCTCTGAATATGGGTAATGCATATTCCACCTCTGTATATAAGTAAAAAAAATTGATATTCACACTAGTATAATATTATCCGCTTTGGACCCGAAGACCTGCACGACTTTACTTTTGGTCTACTTCCAAAAGGCCTCATACTAGTTGAGATATATTCTTACTTCCATGGTTAACCGATGTTGGATGTTGGACTTTGGTCGTCACCTTAACAAATCTTCCTCTCAAACAAAGTACCACTTTAGACTCCTTTCAATTGACTTCCATCCGCCCACTCTAATCAGGTTGGGGCTTCTTGACCTCTAGAGCTTTTAGAGGGGATTTATATGTTCACCTCCTATTAGACCATACTGTCTTGTTCTTTGCCACCACTCCACACTCTAATCAAGTACCACCGCTTGATGAACCACGAGCACTCTAAACTAGGATCTCTAGAGCATATCATTCACGTTGAGCATGACTGATGGTTCATCATGTTCGACTTCCAAGAATTTTACCACATCGCATTCTGTCTGGGCCTGACGCTCTGATACCATTAGTTGGTAATATGTGTACCGCATATTCCGCCTCCGTATATAATTAAGAACAATATGATCTTTACACTAGTATGATATTGTCCGCTTTGGGCTCGAAGAGCCGCACGACTTTTCTTTTGGTCTTTTCTAAAAGGCCTCATACTAGTTGAGATATCCCACTGATCCTTCCCATGTTTAACTGATGTGGGATGTGGGACTTTGGTTGTCACCCTAATAAAATATTATCTTTTAATACATTGCTTTATTTTTCTCAATTTCAAATTTTAAAAAAAATCTATTTCATTATTTTAATATTCTTTAAAATATAATATCTTTAATAATTATTATTTTTTTATTTTTTATATTTTATATATTTTTATTTTTTATACATATTTTTATCAATTCTTTTTTCCTTCTCAATTTCTCAAAACTAAATAATTTTGATATTTTTTTCAATACAAAAATAATGAAAAAAATATATTTAAAGCTTTATACAATAATACAATGTCCTGGTGACATTGACTTATTTCTTGAGAAATTGTGTCAACCAAATCCCATAATCTTATATCTAACAAAGAAGACAATTCATGGTACATTAAAGATAAAGTGAGAAATTATTTTCTCAATGACCACTGGAATTTAGAGCTTCTCAAGTACAATGTGATGGCTTTAGACATTGGAAACATATTGGAATTCTCTATTAAAGACCAATAGGATGACTCTCTCAAGTGGTCTCGGTCTGAATCAGGAGCCTTTAGCACAAAGTTAACTTGGAATTCCAACAAATACATGGGAAACAAGTGTAATCTATTGAAAAAAGTTTGGAACTCTACAACACTTCGAAAGTGTTCTTTTTTATTATAGAAGATACTTAGTAAGTGGATTCCAGTGGACTCTACCCTACAAAAAGAAACTATTATATGGCTTAGAATTTTCAATTTTTTGAAACTTTGGAATAATCTAGCATCTTTTTATTCAATAACACATTACCTCATAAGTATAGAAATACTTCACATGCTTTTTTGTATCCTTATTAACAGGAAAATTACCATTCCCCACATGATAAGAAGCTAGTTTTGGTCAACCAGAAAAGAAGTACACATTAGGACCAGCATTCCTTCAATTATATGTTACGTGCTTTGGTAATCTAGAAACAAGATCAAACATGAAGGTGAAACTTTTAATGTTAACTATATCATGGCTCACATCAAATGTATTCTTTCAAGTTTGGATCATGCCAAACTACTAAAGAGGACTCATTCGTCTCATGACCTTAACAATATTTTAGAACTATGTTTTATTCATCATCTTGATAAGCTTAGGTCATGTCTACTACTCAAATGAAAGCTTCCACTAAAGAACATATACAAACTTATAGTTTTATTCATCATCTTGATAAGCTTAGGTCATGTCTACTACTCAAATGGAAGCTTCCACTAAGGAACATATACAAACTTAATAAAGATGGTGCTTATAGCCTTTCATGGGAAGCTTGTGAAGATGGCTTAATAAGGGATTATAAGGGTGATCTTGTTGCAGCCTTTGATGTAACCTATGGAAAACAAACCTTTTAATTGTAAAATCTAGGACTTTACATGATGGTCTTATCTTATGCAAGGAAAATGCATAAATTCAGTGATGTGAAGACTGACTCAAGGCTTATTATTGAAATGGTAGCTAAAAGAAATTCTCTTTGGTATTTAGCTCCTTTATTATGTTGCTGTTAAAAACTAGTTACATCAAATATGACAATATGTCACATTTTAAGAGAACAAAATAGTGCAGCATATTAATTTACTAAATTGACTCTAAAATTAGAGGAAAACTTATACTACAATCTGATTCAAGTACACGCTTCACTAAATGCAATAAATATCCTAGAAAGCCTGGAAGTATGCTACATTAGAACAAATGACAACTAGTAACAAAGCTTTTATGTTTCTATCAAATCATTAATGGATCATAGGGTCTCAATTCTGGGTTATGGTTTGTGTCTTTTATTTTGTTATTGGTTGGTCTTATTAATGACTTCAGGCTAAGAGTCAGATCAAATTCTACTCTATAATTACTTTACTCAAATAATTACAACTCTTGCTTCATTATCTTGTTTCCTAATATCAGGCACATCGCATGTAATTGCTAGTTTTACAAAACTATTGTCTAGTTTTACATCACAGGTAATTTCTACATTGCAAGTTTCTCAATATCGGGTACATCGTAAGCTAAGGAAGAAAACGGCAAGGAAGTTTCAAACAAGGATTGAAGAACTTTGGAATCTAGAGTAGTACTTGAATTCACTCTGGTGATGCTCGTCTTCAGTGTTCATAAAGCTTTAAGAAGCTGACATCCTGATTTCAAATCTTTCATTGGCACCCAAATATCTTCATAACTCTTTTGAATGGTAGCATTTCCATCGCAAAGGATTCAATCCAGCCATAGGTTATTCGTATCATAACATATGAACAGTAAGAACTAGCATTCTTATTGAGACTACAACTCAGAGGGAAGAAGGCCGGGCATGGTTCCGCTTGGGGCGCTTCTGCAATAAATAGCACGATTCCAACTAACTATCCTGGCTTCCAAGGTTTATCAATGATTTTAGAAGAAATGGAAACAAGAAGTTATAAGAATATGAAGAAGAATATAAGGTCATTCAGCAACTAACAAACCTAGAGATAATATGACTAAAAAGGAAAACAACTTGCTTTGAGTTGCAACATGATAGTTCCTTAAGGCCATATCCCCAATCTCAAAAAAAATCTTCTTCAAAATGTTATGCGGGTCTTTAAAATTTAAAAATGGCGGTCTTTAATTTTTAGTAAAAAAAGAGAGTCAAAATTCAATTAAACATTTATGATTTATGTTGGGTTTGTCAATAAGGTTAAATAGGGACAATTTTCAAGTGTTGGGCTATCTATTTTACATTTTAAATGTATTGAATTTTATTTAAAAAAAATCTTTTTAGTTTAAAAAAATATATACAATCATAAAATCAAAGTTATTATTTTAAATTTTTTAAAAAAACTTTAAAAAATACATTTGATAAAAAAACAAACATATCTGTAAATATTGTTTCTCTTTGCTATGTAAGAGGGATAAAAAACATGACAAATCCTACACATTGAGAATTGTCTCATGCCAGGTTCTCGTATGAGTTTTTAACCCATAATTAAACACGTAATTAGGGTACATATTTAAAAAAATACTTTTTTATATCAACCGTCAATCCAATATTTTGTGATATACTGAATTTACCGGTTTAACTGAATTTAGAATTATTTAGGCGTGTGCCATTATTTATTTAACTAAACAAATAAGTTTAACTGAATTAGAATTATTTAGGCGTGTGCCATTATTTATTTAACTAAACAAATAAGTTTGAATATAATTATCGTTTAATTTACTTGTACTGATGTTTAGAGGTGTCAAACGGTTTGAACCAGCACCAACCCGCACCGTTTAAGTCTGAACCACGGGTTGCAGTCCTGGCGGGTTGCGGTCCTGGCGGGTTGCGGTCCTGCCAGGTTGCGGTCTCGGCGGGTTGCTCTTATGCGGTCCTGACGGTCTGGCGGTCCTGCCAGGTTGCAGTCCTAATGGGCCAGTTTCACAGTTAAACCGCCAGTTCAAACCACCAGACGAACCATTTAAGAGCCGTTTACCAGTTCAAACCATCAGCCAAACCATTTAACCATTTAAGAACCGTTTATCATAATATATTATAATGTTATTTAAAATTAATTTGTAAGTGTTAATTGAATCTAATTTCAAAAATTGAGTTAATTATTCTATTTCATGTATTTTAATTTAAATATGTTATCATTTTAATCGAAATTTTATAATCATCAATTACATTCTAAAAAAATAATTGTAATTTGATTTTGATACGTTTGAATAATATATTACTATTAAATAATATATACCTATTAGACATATAATTGTATTAAAATTTTAAATTATTAGGTGATTCTTTAGATTCTTTCAAGGTTGAAGTGTTTATGGTTAGATGAATTATATAGTTTATTGTATTTTCGAACTATTCAATATTAGAAGTTTATATGCATAAACATAAATTACTTGTAAGTTGTAAAGAACAAAATAAAAATTGAAAGCTAGGTAAGTGATTTAAATAATATTTAATAAAAAATAGAAGCAAAACAAACAATTCATTAAAAATAAAAACCAAACAAGTAACATAGTTGTTCAATCAAATAAAAAAGATAAACATTACAACGATAATGAAAATCAATTGCGAAAAACTAAGGAGCTTCATCGTTGTTGTTGTTGTTAGGTGGTTGACCTTGCAAATGCATGTTCTCCATCATCTGTCGCATATACTCCGACTGTTGGGCTTGAGAGTTTGCAAATCGCTCATTCCATTGATCTTGTCCATGATGCCACTGCTCGTATTGACCATGCCACTGCTCGTATTGACCATGCCACTGCTGGAGGTGACCAAGTTGATCATTCACCCCTACTTGCCACTGCTGTATCTGGCTAAGCTGGTCATTTACCCCCCCCCCCCCCCCCTGCCAATTTTGAAATTCACCTTGCCATTTTGTAAAATCATCATGCCATTCATTTTGTTGAGTATGCGCAAATTGCATATGATTCATTTGTTGAGTATGCGCAAACTCAGCAAATTCGCGATCGGTTCGTCTTTGTTGTGGCGGTACTCGCGAAGAACCACTAGCATTTGGATCGAAAGACGCTTCAGCCGCAACTCGATACTGAGTAGGTGGATTTGGCGGTTTTGTAAGACCGTTCGCAATATATATCTCATTCAAGTATTCTCTATGGTGGTTCCATGCCTCCAATTTCGAAATCAACTCTCCATCCCAAGAGTATATTTCCTGCAAACGCAAAGAGTTTCTACCTATAGCACTAGTCGGCCTCACCTTCACCGGAGTGCACATACTCGCATTAGCTCCTTTTGAAACAAGCAATTTACTCAATATCATCCCATAAGGTAGTTTATCCGTACCACACCTCGTAGCCATATTTCGAATCATCAAGCTGGGTAAATTAATTATTCCCTGATTTCGAATCATAAAAGCAGTAACAAATGTTTGAATATATGAAAGCTGCGAATCATTGTTACTAGGGGGAAGAAATATACTATTTACCAATTTCAAAGCTAATTTCCCAATACCATCCAAATTACCCCGCATGGCTCGAAATTTACCGCTAATTTGCGGAGCTTCCGCACCAGGACAAGTAAGAATCTCTACTGCTTCTTCGTAAGACAAAGGCCAATCATCACTCCAGATCGTAGGGCGATAACTAATGGGAGGTAATTTATTACCGGTATAGATATCATGGGTTGGAACGGAAAAAAGATCGTCGAAATCAGTTTCAAAAAAACTAATGTCTTTACCATCAATCAAACAATTCATTCCTAAACCTCTTGGATCATTTTCGATTAATCTAGCCGTGGAATAAAACTTTCGCACTAGTTCTATATACCAATCACATTTGAATCTAGCTAGATTCATCCAACCTTGGCCATTAGTAGGCTCAATAAGTTTGAAATTTTTTTGCATACCCTCTATTTGGATCAGTTCCTCGTAGTTCAGAAACATACCGGACCAAATTTTTGTTACACCTCGACCTCCTTGCTGATTACTACGGATGCGAATCTCCCCCTCGGGGCGATGTTCGATAGTCTCGCTCTCCGTTACCTCCTGCTCCATGGATTGAAACAACATATCTTCCACCTCTCTCAATTCGGAAGTGGTTGGTTCACTACGTCCACCTTTACGAGCATTCTTTTTTGTTTTCGAAGACATTTGCGAAACCTGAAATTTAAATAGAGTTTGAAAAATATAAAAAATATTTAGAGAAGTGTAGTAGAGAGAGGGGATAGATTTGTAGTGGAGAGGGAGAGATTTGTAGTGAAAAATATAGGAGGATGTAGGGTGTATTTATAGGGTAATTTTGTGTTTTTTTTTTATTTTCTACTAGCCGTTTGATGACGTCAGCATGACGTCATCAAGCGGACCATCCGGCCACGCGTGCGGATGGTCCGCTTTTGGCCGTTGGTTGAACCGGGGCATCCGGACGATCATCCGGATGCCCCGGTTCCAATTCGGACCATCCGGATCGATATCCGGATGGTCCGAATTGTCTGTCCGGGCGTCCGGGCGAAACTGTCCGGATGCCCCGGATCATGTGTCCGGACCATCCGGACGCCCATCCGGATGGTCCGGGCGATTATTTTTTTTTTGTTTTTTCGGTTTTTTTTTTGGGTCTCCCCTATAAGTAGAGGAGACCCCAACACCAATACTCACACCTCTCAAACAACTCTCTACTTCTCTCTAAATCTATCTATTTGTTCGATAAGTTCTAGAAAACTACAATTAGTTATTTTACTTATTCTACTCCTACGTTCGAAATTGTTTGATTTTTGTTTTTCTGCAAATTGTTTCTTAGTTGTTATTAGTCTAAATTTAGTTGTTCTATCTTGTTATTAGTCTAAATTTAGTTGATCTATCTTGTTATTAGTCTAAATTGTGATTTTATTATTAGTATTTTATTGCATATTTGAAAAAAAAAACTGTTATTAGTTTTAAAATGAATTCAAAACGTAGAAATACTGGGATAAACGCACCATCTAATGTGGATCTCAATACCATGGATGAAGTTTCTACAGAATTCCCTCACGTTGACACACTCTCCTCCCGTGAAAGTGGTGGTGGAAGTACTAGTGGGGGGAGATCTCGTAAGAAAACATCTTGGATTTGGAAACACTATACTCTATCAGAAGATGGTTTGTATTGTATTTGTAAAGAGTGCAATAAATATTATCTTCACGTAAGTGGATCTAGAAATATGGGCACTAGCACTATGGTAAAACATTTATCGAAACATGAAATATATGATCCTACAAAACCTAACCCAACTAATGTTTGCACGAACCCTCAAACAGGTCTTCCTTTTGAGTTTAACCACGATACGTATAGGGAAGCAACAATGATTTATGCAGTCGGTAGTTTACAACCATTTAGTTTTGGGGATTCTTGGAGATACGAAAATTGGATGCAAGTTGGGGTAAACCCACAGGCAACACGCATTCCACGTACCTCTTTGCGATCGCTAGCCTTTAAATATTATTTACAAAGAAAAAAAGAGATTATTCAAACTATGCAGACTTTGCCATGGAATGTTTCGATTACTAGTGACATAGCTACTTTTACTGATTTAGATATGATATGTGTTACCCTCCATTGGATAGACGCCCAATGGGTCCTCCAAAGGAGAATTATATGGTTTGAATCAATTGGGAAGCATACCGCACAAATAATTAGGGAGAGTATGACTGAATGCATGAATGTTTATGGCATTAAAAACAAGATTATGTCTATTTCGTTGGATAATGCATCTTCTAATATTAGTGCTATAACATTTCTTGTACAAGATTGCAATCCCCCTTTTCCAAAATTGTTTCACACCAAATGTTTATGCCACGTACTTCAATTAATTGCGAAAGAAGGAATACGTAAGGTTCAGGGTGATTATATTACCCCTATAAAAAATGGGATCCTATTTTGCTCGACATCCGCTGCTAAAAAAAGAGCTTTTAAAACACTTGTTCTTTCAAATGGGAAAAAATATAAGAAACTTTTATTAGATGTCGAAACTAGATGGAATTCTACTTACACAATGCTTGCACGTGCGCATGTTTTTAAAGAAGAGATATCGACGCTTTATAATACATATCGTGAAACACCAATTGAACCAGATCATTGGAAATTTTGTGCACACATGTTAAGATTTTTAAGACTTTTTAAAGAAAACACCCTAACCTTTTCTTCACAAAATCAACCTAATGCTCATTTGGCCCTTTTCACGATTGCTAATCTTGCCATGCATATGGATGAATTTAGATCACATTATGCATGCGTAGACATGGTGCCTGGAATGGAATATAAGTTCACAAAGTATTTTCATCCAATCCCTGATAGTTATTCATTTGCTTGCCTTTTAGATCCTTTTTCACGAAAAGAAAAATTTGAATTGCTAGTTGATTGCTTTTATAAATCTGTACGGTTTCCTACAGATATACCACCGACCGAACAATTGACCCTCAAGGGTATATTAACGATACATATGATAGTTTGTATAATATCTATGATAAGTATGCTGCAAGATATAGATCAAATACATCTACAAATGTAAGCAGTAGTAACAATAGGGGTAGAGGGAGAAGTACTAACTATGTTCAATTGGCAATGTTACGAAACAATGTTACAGAAACCCCTCAATCTGATAATGAGTTGTATAGATATTGGACCACTAGGTTTGATTTTACGAATTATCAACACCAAGGTATTGAAGATATCATACGATGGTGGGGTACCAAAACTGAAGAGTTTCCTATTCTTTGCAGGATTGTTAAAGAGATTTATGCTATACCTATGTCTACAGTTGCAAGTGAGTGTGCTTTCAGCCAAGCGAGGTTGCAATACACGACTAAGAGAACAAGATTGACGGGCAAAGCACTTGGAGTGCTTGTGGCAGTTAAGGATTGGACAGCGGCGGATAAAAGGATGCAAGACATAGAGTTCAGAGACGAAGTGAACGTAGACGACATCTTCGAAGATTATCCGGATGATTACGAAGATATACTTGAACAAGAAATTGCGGAAGAAAACGAAGATGATGACGAAGGTTTTACTTACGAAGAAGACGAAGCTGGAGATGAATGATGTTTGTAATAGTTTTTTGCTATTTTGTATTGTAATTTGAAAACATTTGTACAACTCCTGGCCCGCACGAGTATAAACTGTGAACGGCTTAATTATCCAAATATGACTTTACCTTTTATTATAATAACAACAACTGTATTATGAAATACTTATAACTTCATAAGATCTAATTTTGGTTTAAAAAATAATAACAAACACTTGTAAAATTTAAAACCAAATCACAATAGTAATCAAAATGTAATATTAAAATTATAATCATAGAATTTGTAATATTTTAACATGATAAGATATAGTTTTGGTTTGTATTAGATATAGAAACATAATAATAATATTCAAAATATGATAATAACATAAGTAATATTTAAAATTTTGGACTATATAATAATTACAACACTTAAAATATTAATAACTAAAACAAATTAATATTAACAAAAATGTAATAATAATTCTATAATAATATTCAATCTCAATATTTTTTAAATATAACATTTTGGTTATAAAATAAATAAAATCAGCATAATATTTACCAATAAACCGCCGGTTTTTTACAAATAAACCGTGGTTTCGCAGTCCTGCCAGGTTGCGGTCCTGCCGGGTTGCGGTCCTGGCGGGTTGCTCCTTATGCGGTCCTGGCGGGTTGCGGTCCTGGCGGGTTGCGGTCCTGCCAGGTTGCAGTCCTAATGGGCCAGTTTCGCAGGTAGACCGCCAGTTCTTAAGCGGGTTGTCAGCTTTGAACCGTGGTTCCTGAACCATTAGACACCTCTACTGATGTTTATGATTCATTTTTTGTCTGTAAAACGAAAAAAATAATGCTTTATGAATATCACTTTTGATTTTGATATACATATGATATATGAGTTCATAAGGACCCGCACGTACAGTGACTAGCATATTATAACTCAGTTATTACTTTATATTGTATAGTAGTACTCCTTTGACACTTTAAAAACACAATGATTAAGTTTTCTTCTCCATTATACTATATTATCAGTTACTCGGAATATTAGATATCTCTCTAGGTACTACTACTACATATTGTTTTATTTGTTTTTGCAGCTTTTATGATTTGTTTTGGGGATAAAGTAGAGTGGATTCAAAATATTTGAAAAAACTAATGAAACTGCAAATTGTAAAAGGTAAATAGATACACGTTAGAAAATGAAATGACTAGATTTAATGTTACTATTAATAGTAAAAAGTCAAAATCTTTGTGGGAGCACTTTGTGCATAAGTTAAAAACTGATAGTCTAAAAAGCTAAAGCTACCCTGCTTTTATTCGAAATAGAAGAATATATATTAAGCTAAAGCTATTGCACCAGAGAAAAATTGCAAATCAAATTATATATTATAATGGTTATAATATTAACCTCTCTTCATATCCGATATAGACACTTCAAATCTGTTTTAAAATAATTTTAAAACAATGTTAATTTGCATTTGAGTTATAGTCATTACCATTGCAGCGCAACAGTACACCGGTAAAGCTGTAATTGCAGTTAATTTGAAAAAAAAAAAAATCAGAAGAAACTCGCAGCCGCTATTCAGAATGCAATGAATGCGTACGAGATAAACTCTGAATTTGATACAATAGCTTGCAAACTAATGCCAGAAGATATACCGCACAAAACACAAGATGACAGATTCAACCGAAAAAACGTATGTAAAAAGACTCGAACTCGTGATCTTTAATCATAAACATGTGTTACTCAAAACTCCTTATAATATGTAGGTAGGGTTTTAACTTATTCTACTATTTATTGTTTTTATATATATATATATATATATTATTGGATTGACACTATTTTTATATATACACTTATAACGTTAATATATTCCAATTCAGCTAACGGTCCATACTACTACTTAAACAAAAAATGTATTTGTTTATTTGATTTTAATATGATTAAACCTCAAATAAATTTTATTTCAAAATTAATATTAATTTCAAAATATTTTTCATCTTAATAGTACAAGATAAAATTACCATTTAAGCTAATACTAAAATATTTTAACATATCACTTGAAGGTGAAATATCATCATACAATTTTTCTATATTTCTCTAACAAACTCCAACTAACTTGATTGTTTTATATTAAAATTGGTATATTTTATAATTTAGAGAATAAAACAATAAAAATATTTGTTTTAAAATAAAGGGATGAAAAAAGTGATTGCATCGAAATATTTTGGATAATTTTGGTAAGAAATATTTTTGGGTAATTTTGGTAAAAAATATGAAACAAGCTAAGAACTTCTCAAATTCTCAAATAACAAGTATATTTTCAATTGAGAAACTGAATTCTCAACTAATAAATAACGATGAAATATTATTTTGACATATGAGTGATAGTTCTCTACTTAGTTTTTGAAGTTCTCAACTAGTTTGTTTTTAAATCTTTCACCTAGTTCATAATTGTCAACCGTTTCATTTCCACATCTCACATGCTCTAGTTGATACTTAACAATTTTCATATGGTTTTCGAAGCTCTTAATTGTTCATAGTAATAAATTTGAAATTTGTCTTCCAACAAAATTATCCTTTGGATTTTCATGATAATTTCGTTATTATTTATTTTCACTAAATAAAATGAGATCCATTAAAAAAATTATATATCTTTCGATCCTAACACTTTTGAGTTTTTCACAATTTTACTCCTATACGGCTCCACCAGTGGTTCACTAGCCTTAATTGTTATCTTTAGAAAACAAATTCCAAAAAATATTTTTAATATTTATTGACTTATACATGATAAGTTAAAAAATTATGTCTCTCTTAATCAAACATAATATTAAACTATTATCCTAATATTTTATAAGCTTTATTGTTTGCATATACTAGAAAATTACACCTAATGGTTTTCAAAATACTTTTTTTGATATGTGTTTTTTACAAAAAAAACACAATACTCTCGTATTGTAAACTAAGAATGTTAAATGTGATCCATTATATTATGACACAAAAAGCATCGAATAATGATATAATATTTCATGTTATACATTGATAAGAGTGGAATTAGTCCAACCCAATTACCCGATTCGATAATAAATAAAATCCATAATACTATAATTTGGAGGCAGAAAAATAAGAAGTAAAGAGGAATACGTGTTATATAGTTAATTTCATATAGTTAATATTTTATATATTTTGTAGCTTATCGGTTGGTAATCTCTTGATTTATTCTCTTCTTATAAATGTAAAATTTATATAATGTAATAACAATTTTAAAAAATAATACAAATATTACTAGTTAATTTCAATTTATTTACTTTCTTACTATTCACATATGATATATGGATTCAAATTCATCTAAATCATATTTTGATACACTTAACCCAGTATGTGGGAAGTGATTGATACATTAAAGTTTTTTTTACAATTTAAAAAAAAACAGATATATCAAAAACCATTAATGGTGAATTCAAATATAAATATTGATCTGATTGTCAATAAAGATGCATGATGGAAGTTTCCAGGAGCTCCATCAACAGCTCCGCCAGCCTCGGTCATTGACTTCTAGTAACTGGTGCATGACGCGCGCAAGGAGAACACTTACAATTATAAAATTTTACCGGTAATATTTTCCACTCAAGCTCTGTGACTGAGATCAGTGATTCAACATCTGGAGGGTCATGAGAAGGAGAAATACAATGATTCTACAAGCTCTGTGATGAGAAAAGATCAGAAGAAACTACCTGCAAGCCTAATATCCCCTATTTAGGTGCCATAGCTGCGAATAGCAAGGACGAATCATGTCGATGACCGTTCGACTAGAATGAAAAACACCAACGCAAGATGATTAAAAAAATGGTAGTAAAACCTTTGTTTTCGAACCCGTTGGTGAATGAAAAGATAAACGAGTCTGAGAGTAAATTCTCTCTAGGCATGAGTTTGGTGAAAAGAACGCCAAAATACCAACAAATATCCAACTTCAACTGAACGACCATCAACTTCGACTAGTACCACCGAAACTTCAAAAATATCTATAGCAGCATCATCCCTCGTTCCAACAAAATATCTAGTAGACCTCAACAACGTTACAGCCAAATATTTAATAACATACCTCTCAGGTGTTCTAGATGAGCAACAAAGATATTCTCACATCTATATAGTGTTACCGAACCTTCAATAAGCTTATCTTGTGTTCATACCAAACAATCATTAGAGCCTTCAATTATCTCGAGTGTAGCTAACCCTCCAATAAGTTCCACGAGAGATCTAACCTGGATATCAACACGCTTCAGCACTACCGATAGGACTTCAGAAGACTCAGTACCATGTAGCTTCATCACTGGCTCATCCTCACTACAACTATGAACCAGTGTACATCAACTCGCACCAAGGAAAAAAATAAGCCTCAGTCGCCATAGCCCAAGCCTACACCCTCAGGGGGTAACTATTCACCCACTCGAACAAATACTATGGTTAGTAACCCCATGGGTATCCACCAGTGTTTTAAAACTTGAATGGTACAGAACAGTTCGTGAAGCAGTGTCCACGACCAAGATACCATCATGCTTACATGTTCCTCCAACAAATAAATAATCGTAGGGCCAACATTATTTTGAAGGACAATATGGATTTATAGGATAAGAAATCCCATTTACTTCCAACATCGTGTACGAATATCTGGAAACAAACTTTATCCATCGTGAAATAAACAAATAAAGTTTAAAATAAGATCCAAAGAACTATATCGAATAGTTTAAAAACGAGATGATGCAGTACTTAGAAAACGATAAAATAAAATGTGAGATTTTTTCAATAACTTTTTAGAGCAATGTCTTGACGTAGTCAACAACCTTCCCTTATCGTGCATGAAAAAATTCATGATGCTGAGAACAACATTTAGAAACCATTTTATTGGTTAAAGATTATTAAGAGAAAAGAAGACGACATCATCTAATGTAAGCAACAACCCAAATAGACTTTACAAGAATATAATCGGAGGTTTGTAGATACAAAAAATGAGTTGTATGACTATTATTACTTGGTGTATATTGAATCATATGTACAATGAATAATGCGAGGATATATCATCATGAAAATGAAGGCATTCAAATTTGGCGACTTGTTTATGTAGGTGGATGAATCTCACATCGCTCAATGATATCTCTAGAGCACAGATCGATGAAGAAACAAAATTCTAACTACATATCCCTCATAAAATCCTATGTTGTAAAATAATAAAAGACTGAAAGTAGCTCATATGAACTCCAAACCGCATCTAGAGGCTTCAAGGAATAATAAGATTTTTCGACAACGTGGGGAACAAAAAAAGTAGATGAAGGCCTATGAAATATTACAACAATAATAACAGTGCCCGATGACAAGATCGTCTAACCACGAGACATTTTACTAAAATAAAAGAGAACCTATGTTTTATCATTGAATGAACTAGAGATATACTCACATACCGAAATGATATGGATATTGCAGGCATCAAAGAGTACGTTGCAGGCACCAATGTAACTTTTGAACTAGGAAAAGAGAAGCATCTTGACCTGTATCCTGAAAGAAAAATCATTGGATTCATCACATATGAAGAACTCTTCTCTTGAAGTACTAAAACTTCGAGGAAGTGACATGTGAGCGATCGAAATATCATTTACCAAAGGAATACTTCCCCGCAATCCATACTCAATATTAGGGTTCATTGATGATATTTTATCAGGATTAGCGGCATCCTAAAACGAATATGTTCTCATCATGGTGGAATTGGTAAAAGTAGCGGTCATACAAGTCATGATCGACATGTGAAGCTCCATCAAATTTCTTAATAATAGTACATATCATAAGATGATGAGTGCTCAAATTTTGATTTACTCTCAATAGATATTCACTAGATTCACTGGTGCAGATGTCAGTGTATAAGGAGAACTTATATAGATGTCGCAATCGGGATAACAAAGTTCTGAAATACTGTTTGATGCTTGTTCGTGATAGTATAGGTTTCATTCTCCTAGAACGTAATTTTAGGTAAATCATTATTGGGAAAAATACATGATAGAATCTCTATATTACACCAACTCCTTTGATACCCAATAAACGAGAAAGTAGGAATGATATGAGGGAATCAAAAGACTTCTAAAGAATGGTACGCAACTTACCTAACACTCAACAAATAACAACTAGCGATGGACCTGATCATCTTTGATGATATGGATTTTCCAAGAGATTCTCCCCCTCCACATCCATCTTATATAGCCATGGAGGTAGTCGAATGCATCCACATAGAAAGAAGCAAGATATTACGGATTGGGCATAACTTACCAACAAAACTAAGGTACAAAATACTTGACATTTTACACCGTAATTTAGACATGTTTTCTTGGAATTCTCAGGGTGTCATTGGGGTCTCGAGCGAGGTTATATGACACAAATTATCTATCAACAATATCTTACAGTCGATCAAATAAAAATGATGGTCTTACTATTAACGAAAGATAAAAGTCATTAATTAAGAGTTGGACAAACGTAGTATAGTAGGCCACATTCAGGATTTTCATTCCCTAATCTAGATAACCAACCTAGTACTGGTGAGAAAAAGGACAAATGATGGATGTTCGTCAACTTTACAGATCTTAACAAATCTTGTTTAAATGACTATTTCCCTCAGTTGTGAATCGATCAGCTGGTAGATGCAACATCTAAAAATAAAATGCTATCATTCATATATTATTATTCATAGTATAATCAAATACAGATGTACGAAGATGATTAAAATTACATAATTTTCATAACAAAAGTGAGACTGCATTGCTACAAAGTAATGTCATTCATGCTAAAGAATGCCACATCTATATATCAATGCCTTATCAACAAGTTCATCACCATAAAACTTGGCTGAAACCAATAAGTTTATATTGACGACATGTTGATTTCAGACATTCAAGAGGATAATCATATTGTTGACTTTTCTGAAATTTTCGACAACCTTGAGGCAAGTAAGTCTCAAGCTTAATCTGGAAAAGTCTAATTTTAGTGTTCGGTCAGGAAAATTCCTTAGGTTCATAATCAGCGAGAAGGGAATTAAATTCAATCCTAACTAACTCTTTAGACAAATGTCAACATTTTTTCCAAGTCTTGCAGGGAGCAGAAATTTTCACTGGACTCCGACATGTGAAAAGGGTTTGAAAAAGTCAAGAATTTATTCGACTTATCAGAAGTGTTAACCAAGCTGAATTTGGCATATGCACTGTATTTCTATTTGACGGGTTTGAACTATGTTATAAGCATTGTAGTGATGCAAGAGGAAGGGGAAATGTCCAAGTAAATATACAATGTCATTAATTTTTTACTCGATGTAGAAACTCGATTGTTACAGCTGGAGAAGATGGCCTTAGTATTGTTGTTCACAATTCAAAAGATGAAATCTTACTTCCAAGCTCACACAATAATCGTTTGGACATCATTATCTTTGAGTAGTGTATTGAATAAGTTGGATATGTCTGACTGACTAACCATATGGTCCATGGATTTAAATGATTACTATATTCAGTACAAACCACAAAAGATAATCAAATCCGAAGCATTTGCAAGCTTTTTAATCGAGTTCCAATAAGAAAGACAAATACCTACTAAAGAACATGGTAAATCAACCTAACAAGTCTGAATAGATGGTGAAGGAATAACCAAGGCTCAAGGTTAGGAGTTCCAACTTATATCCCCCTACATGGGATATGGTGACACAACTAACAAAGTTTGGTTTCCTATATTTCAATAATGAAGCAAAGTACAAAGTTACAACTGTAAGCCTTCTTATAGCCAATATATGTGGTCCCGAGCGAGGTTATATGACATAAATTATCTATCAACAATATCTTATAGTCAATCAAATAAAAATGACGGTCTTACTATTTTCAAAAGATAAAATTAATTAATTAAGAGTTTGACAAACTTAGTATAGTAAGCCACATTCAGGATTTTCATTCCCCAATCTAGATAACCAACCTAGTACTAGTGAGAAAAATGACAAATGATGGATGTTCATCAACTTTACAGATCTTAACAAATCTTGTTTAAATTACTATTTCCCTCAGTTGTGAATCGATCAGCTGGTAGATGCAACATCTAGAAATAAAATGCTACAATTCATGGATTATTATTCATAATATAATCAAAAACAGATGTACGAAGATGATTAAAAGTAAATAATTTAACAAAACTAGGACTACATTGCTACAAAGTAATGTCATTCATGCTGAAGAATGACACATCTACATATCAACGCCTTATCAACAAGGTCATCACCATAAAACTTGGCTGAAACCAATAAGTTTATATTGACAACATGTTGATTTCAGCCATTCAAACGGATAATCATATGATTGACTTTTCTGAAATTTTCGACAACCTTGAGGAAAGTAAGTCTCAAGCTTAATCTGGAAAAGTCTAATTTTAGTGTTCGGTCAGGAAAATTCCTTAGGCTCATAATCAACGAGAAGGGAATTATATTAAATCCTAACTAACTCTTTAGACAATTGTCAACATTTATTCCAAGTCTTGCAAGGAGCAGAAAATTTTCACTGGACTCCGACATTAGAAAGGGGTTTTAAAAATCAAGCATGTATTCGACTTATCAGAAGTGTTAACCAAGCTGAATTTGGCATATGCATTGTATCTCTATTTGACGGTTTTGAAATATGTTATAAGCATTGTAATGATGTAAGATGAAGGGGAAAATGTCCAAGTAAATATACAATGTCATTAAATTTTTACTCGATGTAGAAAATCGATTGTTGCAGCTGGAGAAGATGGCCTTAGTATTGGTGCTCACAATTCAAAAGATGAAATCTTACTTCCAAGCTCACACAATAATCGTCTGGACATCATTCTCTTTGAGTAGTGTATTGAATAAGTTGGATATGTCTGACTGACTAACCATATGGTCCATGGATTTAAGTGATTATGATATTCAGTACAAACCACAAATGATAATCAAATCCCAAGCATTTGCAAGCTTTTTAATCGAGTTCCAATTAGAAAGACCAATACCTACTAAAGAACATGATAAATCAACCTAACAAGTCTGAATAGATGGTGGAAGCAATAACCAAGGCTCAAGGTTAGGAGTTCCAACTTATATCCCCTACATGGGATATGGTGACATAACTAATAAAGTTAGGTTACCTAGATTTCAACAATGAAGCAAAGTACAAAGTTACAACTGTAAGCCTTCTTCTAGCCAATATATGTGGAGCAAGGTGGGTAAAGATAAATGTAAACTCACAACTGATGGTTCATCAAACACTCGGCCAGACATAAGAAAAAATAAATTCAATCATTAATTACTTGAAATAGCTTCCACTATAGGAAACCATATTTGATTATGTTACTTTTGATAAAATTCCAAAAGCAAGAGAATGCAACCGCCAATGCCTTAGCTTTCTTGGTATGTGCGACATAGAACCATTATCCATCTTCTAAGGTAAACCTTTCATTACCCTCTCAAATAACTTTATATCAAAGGCTTATATTCAAGATTCATAGTAATCAATGGGGATGAAGTACAATATGAGGATTAATGAAGTTCTATTATCAAATATCTGAAAAAAGTTTGCTTCCAAAGACCAAGGTGAATTCAGAAAAATAAAAATAAAATCTACACGATGTGTATGGATATCAGACACAATGTACATGCAAGGCCTCACCAAACCATTTATCTGATTCCTTAACTCTAATGAAACAAAATTTATGGTGGATGAGCTCCGTGACAGAGAAGACAATGTCTATTGTGGATACAAAGGCTTCACAAAAGAATAATACTAAAAGGTTACTATTTGCCTACTATGACTATGATGGAGGATAACAAGAATGAAGTCAAACATTCTGACACATGCCAGCGCTTTTCCAACTTAATATATCTCCCTTGTGTTACTACTTGAAACTATATCTGAAGTCATTATTTTTAATAGATAGAATCTGGATACGTAAAACATATTCCAAAGTCTTATGAAAAAATAAAATTATTACTTGTAGTATTATATTACTTTTAAAATTGTATATAAATGAAACCATTGTTGAACATCACGACTAAGAAAACTATAAAATCCATATGCTCTAACATTTGTGCAAATACGATATACCATTAGTCATCATAAAGGACAATGAGACTCATTTTTAAAACGACCAACTCATATTACTATGATATAAGAGATTTTAAGTAATTTTTATTTTTTCATTTCCATCCTTGGGAAAATGGCCAAGTGGAAGTAACCAACATGACCATATTTGAATCGAAAATATGTTGGAATGTGCCATATGCACTTGCTATATTTGTTGCAATAAGTTATCTGATCCTACATAACCACTCCACAATCAACAACAGATGAAACATATTTTTCCTCGGTGTACCACATGAAAGTAGAGGTTCCAATCGAATTTGTCTTTCCCTCTTACATAATCTCCACATATGAGAAGATGAGTAATTGAAAATCCAAAAACGTCAAACTTAACTTGATTAGAGAAAAACAAAGGTTAAAGCTTACTTTCGGTTAGAGAATTACAATACTCAAATGTGCAACATATATAATTCCAAGTTTCGGTTCAGGATATGTGAGGTGGGGGACAAGGTTATAAGAAGAGTCTATCTTTATACCAAGGACATAAATCTCGGCAAACTAACCCTTATTTGGAAATAACCTTACATAATTTAAGCTAAAGTAAAGTTAGACACGTATGAATTGTTAGAGAAAGAAGGAAACATATTCGCCACCCTTAGAACACCACAAATTAAACCTCTAACATCCTTCATAATATTTAGATCTTTCTCGTATATGTAAATAATTTATTATACATGGGTGTACTCTTTTCTACCCGAGGGGTGCGATGTAGTTTTAATGAGACACTTATCTTTAATAAAAATTTATTCTTTAGATTACATGCATCTTAGTTTATTTTCTCGTATAATTATTATACATTTTTCAAAACAACAAGCTATAATAAATATATAATGGAGACTTATAAATTCCTACAGGTATCCTACAACATCTACGGAGGCTTTGACCTAGCTTCAACAGTAAAGAAAATGGTAAGTTTTAACATAATATTCACCCTCTGAAGAGTTCCGGCCTTCAGTCCAACAAAAAAAATATAAATCTGAACATAATTTTCATCTTCTTAAAGAGCTTTGACTTTCATATATAAAAAACAAAAGATAGACCTGAAGATTTCAGCCTCTTGAAGAGCTTCAACCTTAATATATTTATATTGAACAAAAATTGATAAGATTTAATATAAATTTATGCAACTTTGAAGAGCTTTCATCCTTATTTATAAACAACAAATATATAGAAGGAATTTTGGACGTCTGCATATCCTTTAAAATGAACAAATAAACATAATGAGTATCGAGTCTCTCCGCCTTGAAACGTAGTTCCAAAATGAGTCTACACTAATATCAAGATACTATGCACGAAACTGTAACACTGATATTTTCTTAACTTTACGCATTGATTTATGATACCCTTGAACACACCATTGAGGTTTTGACAATAACTTTCTTTTCAAGACGAATGAATACCTCGACTTTGGATTAAAGCTCATCATTAAATACCATTTTGGCCATCCAGTTATGCTCAAGATTAGCTTTTAGTTTTTAATTCATTTATTTGTTTTCCTGATCTTTTTCATGCATGCTGCTCTGTGATATCCTCAAATGGATCACTAGCAAACCTTTAATAATGGTTAAAGATTAACCCTTAAGTTGGTAAGAGTGCGACATGAATGATGGAGGATAGTCAAAGCATTGAGTAACGTATACAATACAAATACAAAGACATCAAAATATGATCACACACAATAACAAAGGCAAATAAAGTTTAAGGATAACTATACACTTAGGTCCAGCTGCCTTTTGGCCAAATTTACAAGTGATAGATGGCTTGGAAACTTTCTCATGTTCACCGTAGCAACAAACTAGCTAACAATCTCATGGATCTGATCTAAGGCAATCACATGTTTTCTGGACATCCCAGCCATCTTTACCTGAGGTGTTTCTTCTTTTGGCATATGAAGTATGCCTCCAACCATAATATATTAAACAATTACTTGGAGGGATGAATTAATTATCTCATGCACCCCAAATTATTCGGATGTTAGGGATTCAACATCAATAATTGGCTCATAAACCTTATGTCCTAACACATCTTCAACTCTATACCTCTCAAACCCAACAACCAACTGATCAATAGGATTTTGCTTCTGAACACATTAACAGTATGATGTAACACCTTTGTTTCTTCAAACATTGCCACATTGGCAGAATATTTATTTTGATCTTCAATAATACATGTAGGCTTCAATTGCTCATGAGACAACCGCAGCCTCTTAATAGACTAAGTGATTGGATTTTACCACTCTACCTTCATCAACCTTGGGTTTTTTAGCAGTGGAGGATCCCTCACATGTCGTTTTGTTCCATTTTAACTCACAATCAACTCCAACAAGTGAGAATATTTGGCATGCGCCCGTGTATATGATATTTCCCTCATATGTTTAAGGTTTATTTTTCGATTCAACTTATCTAGTTGGGCTTTTAGTTTTTCATCACATACAAGAACTTGAACCACTGGTTGAGGAACCTATTCGGTAAACACAACCTCTTTGATAGGGACATGATGCACTTTATAAATAGAAGCCAATCATGTCTTTGTATATATGAGCTTTTCTTCAATGACAGCAAACATGGTGTCACTACTCTAAGTAGATTATAGCAGACCTACATTCATAGAGATACGGTTGACAACCTCTTCAATAGAGCTTTTCATCAAATTAATGCAGTTGGAGGAATTTTCTCTTT
This sequence comes from Limnanthes douglasii subsp. nivea, assembly GCA_036936605.1. Classification (NCBI taxonomy): domain Eukaryota; kingdom Viridiplantae; phylum Streptophyta; class Magnoliopsida; order Brassicales; family Limnanthaceae; genus Limnanthes; species Limnanthes douglasii. Next base: position 58,400,997 of record JAUPFV010000001.1, on the reverse strand, counting down.
AGTCTCTAGTAGAGTTTTTGTATTTTATACACCATTCTATCTGACTCTCCTCTGGCATATTTGGCACTACATATGTAGAATCTAAACCCTCTAAAATAGAGGTCTTCAAAGTTAAGACTTCAGCAAAAAGGACAACTACTTTCACAACCTTGGAATTTGGCTCAACACTTTTACTATTTGGCTTGAATAGTCTTTGGGCCTCGAGACCTAGCCCTAGATATTTTGGAATACTTGGCAATGGATGCATCATTCTATAGACCTTCGGCCCTCCCATTCCCGCTACTCCTCTTAGCCCTACTGCATACAACTATAATCTTGACACTTTTAGTTAGCTTAAATTTTACCATCACAAGCTTCGCATCAGATTTCTTGCATGAAGATCGCCTAAATATAACCTTCTTTCCCGAAGCACAATCTTTTTTACATTTATAGAGATAGCAAAAACTTTGGAAGTCCTTTTAGAAGAAATTTATTCCTCTTCAATTTTGGTCCCTACCTTATATATGTAAATAAAAAATTCCCCAATGAAAGAATCATATAGCCATAGACCATTTAGAATAAAAAAATTTATCCACAAATAGATATCTAAATGATTGATGTCATTGGGAAGCCTCCCCCAGCAACTCAACATATTGATATTTGACATATGGTAATTATCTGATAGTGCCTCCCTTGCAACATTTGACATCTGCACTTTATCCGTGAGTGTCTCCCTTGCAACATTTGACATAAATAATAAGTCTAGTTAAATATACAAGACATGACTCACAATAAAATGGGAGAGAATGATTGAGGACTTATTGTTTAAAACAATTAAGTCACGCTGAAACCTAAAGTTTGATGTGTGTCAGTTATAAGTATATCCATGTAGCCGATCATAGATCGATGTTAGAAGAATGGGGAATTCTTTAAAACTCTAACATCTTTAGAATTCCCCATTCTTCTAACATCGATCTATGATCGGCTACATGAATATACTTATAACTAACACACATCAAACTTTAGGTTTCAGCGTGACTTAATTTTTCAAAACATATCTCGTCCTGGATGGTTGGCTCGTTTTTTCCAAAACTATGATAGTAAAATATTTAATTGGCATAACCGTGGGAACACAAATGAAGTTCTCATGATCTAAAGATAGGATAATATCAAGAGGAACAACACCGTCCTACACTATCCTCTCCAATGATGTCGTGGCCTTTCAGCTTCTTCTTTGTATGCCAATGTTGATTCAATATTTTCTGACCGATATCGGGCTTTATGTTCCTTTCTGACTAATTTTTGCTCCCAACAAAACTTATCTAAAATTAACCAAAATTTAATCAAGAAATAAATTGATTTAAGGAAGGAAGATTTCAAATTTTGGCGATTAACAGTGTGAAAGGCAAAATACGACCTTCGTTTTACAAGAGCGGTAAAATAATGAACAAAGCAAAAAAAAACCAAGAGAGTGTTAGGCAATAATTATACTTTCAGTTGGTCAAATCCTAACCTGATTTTTTTAGTTCAATGGTCGAGATCTTATAACAGGCTAAGGGTTTGGATTCACCCACATGAAAGGCTCCAAAGTTAGGAGGTGAACAGGTCGCACGCATGGAAGTTTACTTCATTTTTTTCTTCTTTTATCATGTGTAATTACTTTAAAATATATCCAACAATAATTTTTCATTAATTACAGTCAACCCTTCTATTAAACAACAACTTTGACCATGTATTTTTTTTATTAAAAAAATCTTTTATTAAAGTAGAGTAATGGTACAGTAGTACAAAAGAAAAATTACAAAGTCACAAAAAAAACTAAAGAAGGTGCTAAAAGAAAATTGAACGATATTTTCGTTCGAAAGAATCAGAGATTGTGTGAGTAGCTGAAGAGGAAGAAATGTTTTGATGTAGAGAACAATCTGATTCTAATTCATTACATGGCTGATAAGAAGGCCTACTAGAATTGAGAAGAGAAGACTACATGAGGTATAGACTCCAATTCAATTTATAGCTTCAAAAACGCAGCAGAAAGTGCATATGATATGCTCGAAGGAATGCATGTTTCTGCTTCGAGATTACATATGGGTTGATGAAGGAATACTAAAGGTAAGAGTCCTTGCTTTTGAGAGGATGACTATATTCTATTAAAGCAGAGTGATGCTAAATCATTTTAGCTTTGTTAGTGTGATTTGATTTCTTAATGAAATGCGAGTTGTTGTTTCAAAAACACTGATATTTGCTGAAAATTTAAGATGTTAGAGTTTTAAATTTCAGCTTCATGAAGAAGCTAACTTTGAATCAGCTTGGAAGAAGACGATAAAATGTTGGAAGCCTGATCAGGATTCCTCATTCAAAGAAAGGATCATCAAGGTACAAAATAAAACCAAATTATATTTCTAGATTTCTTCATGTGGATAGAATGAAATTTAATTACTTGTTGGATATCTACAAATCTGAAAAGAACCTGTAACCTAAGATGCATTTATAGAATAAAACTTGGCATATACTTTTCAGAATAACTGCGGAATTCCTAGATATAATTAGTTAAACATATCATGGGTATTTGTAAATGAATGAGATTAGAAATTGCTTCTAACATAACCTAAACTCGCACTTTCAAGTACGGTTATGGAATTCAATTGATAATTAGCCTAAACATTATTGAAATATTAATTTTATTTTACATTTGAAAGTTCATTTAGATAGCCAATCAGCAACTTTTTTTGATCTCCTAATATATGAGAGATAACCATAGAGGTAGGGATGACAATGGCCGTCCGCGGGCTGGGTTCGGACCGGCCCGCCCGAGACCGCTTTTTGGACACTTGAACCTGAACCCGGCCCGACCCGCTCTCGGGCTTGTTTTTTCAAACCCGAGCCCGTCCGTTCGTGTCCGTCGGTCAACCCGGCCCAACCCGCGGACATTAAATTTAATAATTTTTAATTTATTTTAAAAATATTAATTTATTTTTGCATATATTATTGTTATTATATATTAAAAAGGTATTAATATTTATATATTTTTATAATTTTCGGGCCGGAACGGGTCGGACAAACTAGAAACCCGAACCCGACCCGGTTGTGGGTTATAACTTTTTAACCCGGACTCGGCCTATTCTATGTTCGGGCCCGAAAAAACCCGATCGGGCTGGACAGCATCCAAATTGCCATCCCTACATAGAGGAAGAAAAAAGACCTCTACAACAGTTTAGAATATGCTCAAGAGGCCAGGGGGTTTACCTATAGTTAGAAGATTAACAAGGATTCGTGAATCTGTTTCAACATCGATATTAATCCATCCTTTGTTCTTGCAGATTTAAATACCATCAAGGAGAGTTACTTCTTCATCCATAATTGGGGTAAGCTTTTCATATAAGTTACCTTAACCCAGAATTATATCATATTTACTGTCTCTTATTATGATACTTCTACTAGCCTCACCATTAGCTTGTCATGAACTATCTATATTGAGATTAATTATGTTAGAATGAGGATGAATCTAATTTAGATAGATAGGTTTTTTGTTGACTTGAAAGTGATTATAACAGCCCATATCTATAGAAGCATAAGTATTAGGATTCCAGTGTTTCTTCTTGAATAGGCAAGCTTGATCTAAAGCTGTAATGATTTGTTTTATGTAGTTGATAGAGGTGTTAGCATAATATGAAAGTCCCTTAATTTTTTATTTGTTCTCGGACTACCAGATGACCTAGAAAATGATATGAGAAAGTATAGTAGTTATGTGGATCTTTTTATCTGAAAACAAGATCCATGTCCTGATCAAACGAGCAATGTTAATAAATCTACTTATGTTGATCTTGAAACTATTAGCAAAATAAGACCATATGGCCCAAGATTTTTTTACAAGCCACAAACAAGTGATTTGCAGTCTCAATGCTATTCTAGAATTGGCATTTAGATGGCATATCTACATGTCGTTTTTGCATAGTTATGTCATTAGGAATCCAATTATTGAGGAGACTCAAAGTCATAAAAGAATAATTCTTAGGAATATTTGTGTTCCATATTCTACTAAAAAGACTAGACTTGTTGTGATGGTCTCTAATAAGATCCCATGTATCATTTGTATTAAAATTTCCATCCTTAGAACTCAAACATCTAATCGAGTCTTCCTTATTTATTTTTATAGAAATCTTTTCAATAATCTGTAAATCATTAGTAGTTATGATGTTGTTGAGCTTGTCTTTGTTCTACGAATTGTTGTCCCAATAATTTTTGACTTTATCATATTTGTACCACCTATTATCAGGGTTATCATCTAACTTGATTAAGGAGGAGGACCTTTACATATTTTCCAACCAAAAGTCCATATCACCTCGACCTAGATTCTATTTGATATTAGTTTCAACAGTATTCTTAATCCTTGCTAGTCTTTTCCATACCTAAGAGCAAGTTTTAGAGGAATAATTAGCATGTAGATGATGTATGTTCTTGTAGTAGATATTGTGAAGGTAATTGGCTCATAGAGACTTATTTTGTCTAAATCTCAAGCATACCTTTCATGAGAAAGTTTCATGCATTTCCATAAGGTTCCTGACATTCAAACCTTATTCGCTAAACAACTTACAAATATTAGTCCATTTAGTCAAAATAAATTTATTGGTTTCCTGGTTTGAACACCAGAGAAATTTGTTAAACATTCTCTCAATTATGTGTATAATGCATTTAGGGAGAGTACAACTTTGAATCTAGTACATAGGAATGGACATCAAGACTAATGTAATAAGGGTAAGTCTTCCCCAATATGACATATTCTTGTTTTTCCATTCCCTGATATTTTGCTTTATTTTGTCAAGGAAAGGCTCAAATTTCTAGACTTGCTGTTAGTATTTAGTGTAACACCCAAGTAATTTTTAGGAAGGTTTCTAGTGTTGAAGCCTATTGTGTTAGTTAAAGTGGTAGATCTATTAGAAGGGCAGTTATTAGCAGCACTGATTTTGGTCTTCTCCTTGTTGATTGTCTGGCCAGAGATGTCCTAGTATTCTTGTAGAAAGATACTCAAAACAGAGGTAGAAGAGTTAAGGCTATTATTAAATATGAGTATATCATCAGCAAAAGCAAGAAAAAGAATTTTGATATGGCTTCTAGAGGCATATTTTAAAGATTTGTTGTTTTGAAAAAGCTTGTTGAATCCTGTTAACAGGACTTCTTCAGAAATTATAAAGAGACTATGGGATATGGGATCCCTTTTCTTAAGCCTCTTTTGGTTTTGAAGTATACAATAGCCTCCCCATGAATAATAATATAAGCATGGATATTCTTTATCATCATATCAATTAAGTTAACAAACATTGAATTAAAACCAAATGAAAATAAAAATCTAGTGATGAAACTATGGAATATTCTGTCCATGACTTTGGCCATATCAACTTTGATTAGAATGTTTCCAGCTTTAGACTTCGTATTAAGATCATAAATCATCTTTTTAGCTAATAGAATGTTATCATGTATAGCCTTATCAGCTACATAAGATCTTTGAACATCATAAATTATTTTAGAACGGAGATTGATTAGCCTGATGTTGAGAAGTTTATATATAATTATTTTCATTCTGATACATAATCTGATCGCCCTATAATCCTTCCATGTTGTAGGGTTGCAGGACTTGGGGATTAAACAGATTCCAGTTGGAAAGATACCTTGAGGAATTTTCTGACTAAGAATGTGAAGGATATGGCTGCATATAATTAATTTTTAACGATATGCCAACAAGTAAGAAAAAATATTTTATTAAATCCATCCATACCATAAGCACTAGTAGAGTTTAAGCTGTTGATGACCTTGTAAATTTCTTCTTCAGTGGGAGGATTCATAAGCATGTTATAATCCTCTTTATTTATCAAATTAGGGATATTTTCAAAGATAGAGTTATTCATTTCGTTGATTTCATCCTCATAACTAATATAAGGATTTTTAGTGACGATCTCTTTGGAGTATGATCCATCAGAGATACTAATTAGGTTTTCGTCAGTGATCCAGTTAGAGCCCTCTATAATGCTTAATATTTTATTCCTCTTCATTTTCTTCTTAACAAATGAGTGATAAATCTTGGTATTTCTATCACTATCTTTTAGCCCGGAAGAGTAAGTTTTTTTATGCCTCTAAGTTTCATTAATAGATATGGTTTGGAAAATCATAGCAGTAGTTTTAGATAACTTGTAAGATCCCGAATAATCCCTTACATGCTTTTAACATGTTCCTCACCCTTCAAGTATTTGTCAAAGATGTTTCCAAAGATTTTCTTCTTCCAAATATTAAGAGTAGCTTTAAATCTCTTGACATTATTCCAAAAGATTTACATAGGATATCCCTTCATTTCCAAGTTCCAATTAGTTTCAACAATAAATATAAAATCATCATTTAAAGTCCATGAATTTAGGAATTTAAAATCAGTTTTAATGTATGTTCTATCATTAGATATGGTCATACACATCAAGGTGTGTTCTGAGCAAGTCCTAGCCAAATGTATGACTTGGGTGCTGTTAAATTAATCAGACCAAGAAAGGTTAAATAGAGCACGATCCAACCTCTTCCATTTAGTTTTATTATACTAAGTGAATAAGGTACCAACGTAGCCAACATATTCCAATAGGCATTCTCTTATAGTTTCATTAAATTCTTCAGAACCGTTTAGGCATAAAGATAAGCATCCCAGTTGCTCATCCAAAGATAGAATTGTATTGAAATCCCCAATAACAAGCCACTATTTAGTTGATATGGATATAATTTTAAGAGTGTTCCAAATCTCAATTATGTTCAATCTTTGGTATTTTGCAAAAACACTAATGAGGGAAAATACTTTGTCCATAGTTTTGTAGGTGACTTCAATGTACAAAAGTTGAGGGTGATCCAAGGTAATGATGATATTTAAATCATCCTTCCATAGAAGCCAAATTTTTCTTTTGGTAGTGTTTGAGCTATAGTGGTTAAATCCAAGCTTGACAACAATAAAGTTAAAGTTGTCAACTTTGATGAAGGGCTCTTGATTGGATATGATGTTAATTATTTTCTTTTTTAATGATAGACTTCAGCCTTCTCATAGAGGCTTTGTTTCTTATACAACAAAATTTCCAACAGAGAAACTTAATATGATTATTATTCTGATTTGGTGAGTTGCTGGCCCCAAATAGAGACTTAATGGCAATATTTAATTTTTTAGTTACGTTCTTAGCTTCTTTGAGTCTTTTATTGAGAAATTTTTGGAAACCTGATCCATTTATCTTTTCTTAAGCATAGGTATGAGAGGTAAACTACCAATGTTTTTCTGATTAGAAGTATGACTTTCTGACGCTAAATTTTCATAATCGAGATTGGAGGATAAGGTATAACCTTCTTCCAGGTTTTGGATAGCTTCTATGATCTCTTTTTCCCTGGGAATCTTGCTTACATTCTGGTTTTTATAGTTTATGTTGATAGTGTTATCAGTGTTCTGGCCTATTTGCTAATATTCTGTTAGTTTGCCTTTTGTATTTGGGTTGTCTTCCAAGCTTGTTTGTCTATTTGGCTTGACTCTGATAGATTTTAATTTAGGAAGCCCTTCTATGGTATTTGCATAATCATTCTTAGTCTAAGAGTCATTTTTCTTGTTAGGTATGCTTTCTTGCTTGTTTTTCTAATCATAAAGAATATATTTCTTGCAAGTTACTTGGTTGTGTCATATATGGTACCAGAAGTTGCAGTGTTGATGAAGATCTTTGTAGCTGATATAGAGCCAACATCCATCATTGTCTTTAAATCCAACCTATAAATGGTGTTGAATATATTTTGTGTAATATCTAGTTCGATCCATGTATAACAAACGTTATACATGGCTCGATTCTTTTCTGGAACGCATATTTTTAGGATCGGCCTATTGAAGAGGTTATGGAATGTATAAAGGCTTAATCATATAGATATTCATGGACATTTTTTATTTTAATCTAAATGGAGGATATAGGGCATTCATATTACGGATCGAATGTAAGAGTCCACTTGAATATTCTCATGGAATGTTCACCTACAGACCATACGTTCTAAACGATAGTTTGCATATTTTCAATTTAGAGGATAATTTTATCATAATGTGTCTTGTGTCCCAATTGGATACACTGAATTCTCTAGAAAATCTCTTGGCTTCAAAGAATTGGTTGAGAAGATCTTTTTTGCCAGACCCTGTGTGAACTTCCCAATCAATGTGTATTTGGTAGTGGCTAGGAATTTTTTATCACCTTGAAGGAATTTTAGAGAGATATGCTCCATATTTTCATGAACCTCTATAAGATTAATGGTAGAACTATAAGTTATTGGTCTTATAATGTCTGCATAAAATCTATTTGATTTTGATTTGCTATTTTCTTGAAAGTTTTCTTTGTTGTTGCTGCTAATTTGTTATTAATGTCAGGCTTATTTTGATGAGTTTTGAATGTTTGAAGCATTGGAAATTCATCATGTTAGATAACTCTAGATGGTTGTGATCCTGTTCTCTTAATCATAATTCCCGATAGCCTTGGCAAGCAGCCTAGCTTGATTATGCAGCTGGAAAACCAACGGGAGACAGAAGAAGACCAGTCAAAATATTTAGAATTCAAGATTAGAAACAAAATCTTGGAGCCCAAGTCCTTTCAAACCATCAAGCTTCTTGAGTATTAAAAATATATTCTAACCATGTATTATTTTAAAAGAAAAATAGATTCAAATATATCTTCTGATGGTACCTACATTTGGCGAGGTAACAAAAGACATATGAGATGTTTGGTTAATCTACTTTTTGAATAAAAATATATTTTAACCAAATTAAACCTTCATCTTCCAATGAAATACTCATGTATTGATTTGGCCATGGTTGGATCATTCCTCTCTTCATCTTTCAAAAGTACTAGGGCGGTTACTCTCATATATCTAAAAAATTTCCAAAGTGGTATGGAGTTTACATGCGATCCTTCCGATTCAATTGTTCTAACAAACCTAACAATATGCTACATGTGGTTGTACTCTTTTTAAATTAGGCAAAATATAGTTTTTTTTCCATAAAGGAGTTTCTGTTCGGAAAAGGATTTTTAACAAAGCATTAACAATGGCAACACAAAACAATCTGGAAACGCTTTCGAGGTTATGTTCGGCTATAATGAGTTGAGCTCATCAAAAAGCAACACTAATGTATCTCAAGACTCTTAAGAATCCATTCAAATATAAGTTGTGGTATGGGATGACATCCGGCTAATAATTATGAACAGTTGAACTCAAGTAACAAGTACACAAACAGATTCGGAAGTCTTGGCAAAGCAAATATATGAAGTTTATTGAGTGTTTTATAAATATTAATCTTTCACGCATTCTCTCATAATAATATGGATGTGATCAGTCCAACCCAATCACTTGACCAGCTAAGAAGTGAAGCTCATTGCAATGTAACTTTGAAGCAAAGAAAAAAAATACGTATTATCAACACAAGTGTGTATTTAATTTCAAATAGTTAATATTGTGTAATAGGTCTATTTTAATCTTATAATTTATTCTCTTCCCATAAATATAAATATATTCCATATACTAACCATATATATATATATATATATATATAAATCATATACTGCTCCCTTACTCTGAATATTATTTTCTTATTATTCACATAACGATTTATACATTAGGATTGGTATAAATCGGATTCTCTCACACCATATATAAAAAAGAAAATTCATTTAAAAAAATATTATTTATAACTGTCACTATACAAAACTTTAGTATAAGCATCTAATTGGCTTGTAATTTCTTTACAAAAACCTTAAAAAAATTAAAAACTTCATATTTATACTTTAACTAACAAATGTCAAATAAATTTAAAATAATCATCAATAAAAGTAATTAAAATATATTTTACCTTAGATGTCAAACCGCTTAGTTGATGTAAATTTTATGTATCAAGTCTATTTTTTTAATTTTTTTAAAAATGATTTAAATTTAACCAACACATAATATATATATATATATATATATATATATATCAAATATTATTTATTGATAATATTTTTATGTGTCACAAATACTTTAAATATAAAATTTATTTATTTATTTATTAAATATTAATAATATTATTTTACCATTCGATCATACAAAAATTTATACGGACTAGGTTATATATCATGTTGCCTTTTTACATCTCTCACTTCAAATTTTAAATTTTTTATTATTTAAAACAAATTTCAATCGTCATTTTCAAAATTAATTATAAATACAACTATTCAAAATAATAAATATATATTTCTCTTTCATCATTCTTCCTTAAATATTTGAATGTTTTCACATGCTGACACCTTTTTTTTTTTTTGATAATGATATATTTAGAATAAATCGTAATTAGATTTTTCAAAATTCTAACCAAATTATGACTTTTGGACAATAACCAAACATAATTATTTCACATTTAATCTATCGTATGAGTTTGCGCGATGCGGATCAATTTCTTTACAAAGGTCGTGCGATAGATGCCATGATTAAATTTTGTTTCATTCTTATAAAAATGTTAAGTAATTGAGAAAAAACAATGTTTTTTCCATCTACGATCAAAACTCAACACAGTTCACAAAATCATTGTCTTTCTCTCTAAATATACATACAAATTCTAATCTAGACATTTTCAAATTCTATAACGTCCAAATAAGAAAACAACAATTTAGAACAAAAATAAAATATATAAATCTGTAAAAAAAAAAGTCAAAAAATTTATGATTAATAGATAAAATAATATATTATCTAGTAACATATTGATGAATTTAATGAGTTTCGTAAAATGTGTTTTATTATAATATATGAATAGAAAATTTATGATTAAGATATGAATATAAAATCAATCTGACTCAGATATATATTACATGATTCGCAAGATTAAAATTTATCAATTATATACTAAATAAATAGAATATGTATAAAAACATTTATAATTACTATTTAGGATTTACTATTTTTATTACATATAAAAACAATTAAACACTCGAACTATATTATATTTATATATATATATTGGTCACATGTTAGTTTGAAAAACACAAAATGATACACTGATCGAACTAACGTACTTTCAGTGTTCATCGAGGTCAACAGTATTAAAAAAGTCCTACCCAAATTAAATTATTCTAGCTTCACTTACTGGCCTATATATCATTTTGTCTTTTGCTCAAATTTAGATATGTTTGGCTCGAAAAATCTAAATCCAATGCAATCTTTATTCTAATTGTATCTTACGTGTTCAATCTCCATAAATAATCTGACTTTGTTTCAAACACAAGTCGGTACCTAAAAGTCTTATAGGATTCAATTATTATCATACTGTGGTATATTTTTTTACATTTCATCCAGCGAACGGTCCCAAAATATAATAAAGAGATTATTAGAAGTATATCTGGACAATAATTAGAAAAAAACAGCCTAAATAGTAAATATTTTTAGTGTTATATTTAAAATAAAAAATTATGTATATATTTAAGGGTGAAATTATTTTTTTATAAGTTATTTTTAAAAAAAATACTCAATACTTGTTTTTATCTTTTTGTTCTTTATGTAAAAAAACAAAATCAAATATTCAACAGCAAAGAACATCACCCAAACAACCAATAATGTAATATAATAGTGTATTTTAGCTGTACATTCATCTAACATCAAAATTCGTTTAAAAAAAAAACTAAAATAAAAAGTTTGATTTGCAGATTCAATTCCGAGATATCCATTCGGATTTAGCTATTTTTACAAAAAAAAACAACTAATTTCGAGACAGCCACTCGAAATTAGTTTTTTTTATAAATAACACATGGTTCTGAGATGCCCACTCGGAATCGTGTGTTGTTTTTTTGAAAAAAAAAAGTTCATGGAAATCAATTTCATGAACCTTCAAAAGATGTTTGAAATCGATTTCCAGTAAAAAAATGGAAATTTTTGAATGTTTCATGAAATCGACTTTCAGAAGAAGAAAAAGTTCATGGAAATCGATTTCGTGAACAATTGATGGAATCGATTTTCAGAAGAAGAAAAAAACACAAAAATCAAAGAGTTTAATTGGGTATGAATTGTTGGTTATGAATTGCCCCATTATAGTAGCTAGAGTTTATTTTGGTGAGTTAGAAAGTAGGTAGCTAGAGTTATAAAAAAAATGTTTGGATGAAAAATAAAATAAAAAAATAAAATAGGTTTTCTTTATATAGGAGAAATAACAAAATTGTGTTTTTTTAATATGAAAAAAATAGCTTTAGCTTTTAATATATATATATATATATATATATATATCGTATATTTAATATATCTCGTAATTATTTAATAAGTTAATGAAAAAAAACTCTCTAAAAGTAAATCCTCATTCTTATCAAAAAATAAATCACACAAAATATCAAAATCAAAAAATAAACAAAAACACGTTTTTAAAGATATTCAAACTTATAACCTTTAATCACAATATTACTGATTATGATTAGATTACGATATTTTTTTTATAAACAGTTTTATTTGATTTTATTTATTTAAGATATAATTTTAAAACCTCTCTTAAGCATGTGTTGGGATTCTTTTACATAGTTTTACGTCCGGTTCTTTTTAATTATATACTAGTATTATCTACGCTATAAGATGAAATTATATAAAAAGATATAGTGTCGGCGCGCCGGTAGGAATGACCGAGTCAGAGTAAAGGAACGCACGAGTAACAACGAACGTGATTCCGTTGATTATGGTCTTTGTCTTGCTTGCATAGTAGTCGTAGTATTATTTATTACCTCTCATATATATTCAACAAACAAACCAAACATTTGCAGCCATATGTTTTACAAACATATATCATATCTATGCATAATATTAACGGATGACGAACTGCGTTTGTTAAATACTATTTCTTTTTCTTAGTAATATTTGATAATTTTATATTTTAATTATACTAAATTTGTTTTTGAAATTATAGAAAAAATAAATAAACTCACTTAAAAAATATTTTTTAATATCCGTTAACGTTTTTTTCTTTTTCGGAAGGAACCCGCAGCCGTTACTTAATGAGTGCACACAACCTTCAGTCTGACGCAATAGTCTGCAAACCAACTTCAGAAGGTAAACCATACAAGATGACTTACTCAAACCAAAAAAGCGTTTGTAAAGGATCTCGAACTCATGATCTTTGGTCACAAGCATGCCTTCCTTCACAAATTCGGCTATCCCTTCGGAACAAATTGAAAAATGTTTAACTAATAATTATAACAAATTAAAAAAATATTTAACTATATATTTCGACCAATTTATTTATTTTCATTGGAAACGAACTGCAACTTTTAATTTTTTATAACTAAAGCATAAATCGTGAATTGAGATTAGTTTTTTTGAATTGAAATTTTCACTTGTTAAAAAAATCATTCAAAACAAAGTGAGCCAATATAATTATATATCAAATCTTTAAAATGTAATTTTTTTAAACTCTAAAATATTTAGATATTAATTAATAATTTCTATTTTTTAACTTTAATTGGTATATATATATATATATATATATATTTAATAGAATTAGACATGAAATTTTAGGCTCCGCATTTGAATAGGACAAGATTTAGAAACAGACTATCAGGATTTTAAATGGTATAAACTCAGTCGATATTTTAAGGTAGAGAGGTCTGTTAGAATTTAAAGAACAAAACTTTACCGAGACATGTTGATAAATCTAAAGTGGAACCAAAAGTGCTAGATCATTATGTGTTGGACTTAGATTTATATACTTATGTAGTCAAGGTTTCTGAAAATATTTGTGTATTTTTGGAAGGAACTAAAATTACTATAATGTTGAAGAATATGAATCGATGAATCATTATCAACCACTGATCAAGTTGTTGTTAATCCGATCATATTTGGAGAATGATCATGTAAGCACAAGGTACATATAATGTCAGATGTTGAGGTTGGTGGTGCTGCTACCTGCCAGAGAGTACAAACATCACAGATGGAGAGAAGTTGTGTCATTACCATTTGATTGTTTGGGGAACAAGTCGTAAGATGCTACTGCGAGCCTCAAATATCATATCACTATTCTTTGATTTTATAAACAATTAGAGAGAGGTATAAAACCGTTGCATGTGAGTTTATAGAGAAAAAGATTGCAAGACAAAACATAGAATTTTTTGGATTTCAAATAAATAAGCAAAATTTAAGAATAAACACTGATAGAAGCACTGGGATTTATAGTTTTTTAAGCTATAGTAGCTTTGTAAGAAAAGACGAGTGGTTGTGTTAGTTGTGTTTGAGAAAGTTTTATTGTAATTATTTTTCTATATAAACCAGTGCATATTGCTTGTGGATGTATAATTTCTACACAATTTAAACCACGTAAATCTTGCCTTGTGTGTTTGGTTTATATTATATCGTCCTTATTAACTTTGAGTTGTAAGGTTTGCAGAATCGTACTAGAGCTTCTTCTTCCCACACCTAAAAAAGTAAAGCACTTGGTATGAAGTTTATTCTAGTGCCGAAGTCACATTTTATCAACTTTATATGTCTAGATTAGCCAAATAATTTATAAGAATAATTATAAAACTTAAAATGTTATGGTATAAGTTTCTTAATTGTTATATTGATTAATTTTATAGAATACTTGAATCAAGTTTTATAGTTATATATCACATTTGATTGATATGGTTAAAGTCTGTTTCAAGATTAGTTTCTAATTTTTTTAAAAAAAATTAAATATGATTTTTGGACAAATATATGGTAATGTTATCTTACGAGAAACATTATATATTTGCTTAAGTGATCAGATGAACCAGTTTCATCAGTCTTAGGTAATATTAATGATAAATTGTAAGTTTTTATGAAATTTACAGTTTTGTTTGTAAACTTTTATAACTCACAACTGAAAATAGAATTAATACAATTTATCAGTATGAAGAGATAAAAACAAGTGATTGTAAATAATTATAAGTATAATCACATGTATATGGGTATATGTTATGGTTCAATTTATCTTTGTTTCTTATTTTTTATTGTTTGAGGAAACCCGCAGTCGCTACTAAACGAGTGCACACAGTAAAACCTCGATCTGGTACAGTCTCCTGCAAACCAACACCTGAAGGTAAACAACACAAGGTGACATGATCAACCAAGAAAGCGTTTGTAAAGGGAATCAAACTCATAACATTTAGTCACAAGATCACCCTACTCCACTAACTTGGGTACCCCATTTGAGGCCTTTGTCTTCCACTTTATTGACATAAATATGGGATATTTATGTAAATTTATTAGTTTGGTAGGTAATTTGGAACAACTCAAATTTATTTTTATTTTTAAGTTTAGTAGTTTTTTTCATTTTGTTGCTATGTTGGCATTCAATATAGAGAAAGTCATATATTTTGTATTAATTGATTAATTGGATAAAATTAATCCACTTGTTTTCAAAATTAATTAGTAAATTAAAAAACATGAACGTGCCAAGTCAAGTTATAAGTTGTAATTTATAAGCTTTGTGTGCCTAGGATCTTTTGACATAATGTTGTGCACCTTTGTGTTATTTAAAAAAGGTATGAGTTTAAGTGTAAAATGAAGCACCCCTTTCAAAAAGGTACTTTTTCGGATAAACAAATATGATACCATTGATAAGCCAAAGCTAAAGGTTACATGTTGAGTTTAATTGTAGATGCTCAAAGTGAGTATGAAAAATTGAGGAAAATTACATCGGAATATGTATTTATATGGGTACATATTTAATTTCGAAGAGTTTAAAATGACTAATTTTGTACGAGTCATTTGCTTTCTAATTCCCAAATTTAACTTATTCCACCAGTTAGCATGATGAAGATCTTGTTAGGTCAAGCGATTCCAATTTCTTTGAGCTTATTGTCAAATTAGTGTACCTCATACTATAATCTGCAAAATATTCATGTTGAAGAGGGTGGTCAGGATATCTCCTGTCAGACAATTTTAATAGACAATAAATGATTATAAATTGATCAACATATCATTTCAATAGTCTTAAGTAACCTAAATTTAGGCTTTCTAAATATATTATAGCTTTGAGGGAAGCAAGAGCTTGGGAGGGATTGAATTCACAATTTGAATTGGATTTGATTACCCATTTTGATATCCAATCCGCTAGGTTTCATTCTGAGAAAACATGTTTTAAAGTCAGTTGAGGCCTAATAAGCTTTTACATCAATTTAGTAAGGGTAGAAGAAACCTGGGAGCTAATCCCGACCCTAACATCTCACTTAACAATAAAGAATAATTTTTTTATGTCAACATGAATTAAGCTATTAATATAACAAAGAAGTAAACCATCAATCAAGGCAATATTTTCCCATATAAATGGCATATAGCTTTGATGTGATTGCCAGAGTTATTTCTAAGAATAATTCCACTGCTAGATTCACCAAAGGGAGTACAAGCAACATCATAATTAAGCTTACTTCTATTATTTATGGGAGGGGTCCATTTAACTACTAAATGAGGTTTGAGAGTAGTTATATAATTAAAGAAACCAAGATCTTTGGCCACTTTTAAGTTAGCAAGAGAGTGATGTTAGTTGAGGAGATTTTAAATATTTAAGTTGACCAAGTAGAATTTGATTTTGCTTATTAAGATTTTATAAGCAAATGATTTTCCTTTGTGTTTTAAGTTATTGCGATCTCACCAGATTATCCATCAGATGATATGGGAAATGATTAACCTTATATGGATGGTTTTCTTTGTAGACGTAAACCATGAATAAATCATGTGATTGAGTGACATATGTTAGCCATGAGGATGCTAAATAATCATGCGAAGTACTAACATACTTCCCAAGATATTTGACACTCCACAAATAAGTGAGAGATAGATTTTGAGTTTGAGAAGTGTTGGCATTTAGATGCTAAGGAAAGGTTTTTATGTTGCATCATATTATCAACTGAAATGAACCCATTAAGAAGTCTTCATAGGATGAAAGAGCATTTTTTAGGGGTGATATGATTCTAAATTTTAGAATGAATGATAGATTTTGGATGGATAGTTTTTATAGATTTCCAAGTCTCCTTCAAAAAGAAGGAACCATCATTAGATAATTTCCAGTTAATAGAATCATCATTGGAATCAAATAAGGATATTTTAGAAATTCTATTGATGTTAGAGAGAAGAATTTAAATTCTGAGTAAGTCAAGGTTCCATGAACCATTTGAGTAGAAATCAAAGATAAATGTGAATTTATACCAGTTCTTATTGCCGTGATTAGAAAGAGTGATGAAATGATGATGGTTATTCTATTTTTCTAACCAAAAATCAATATGACATTTACCAATATTCCAAAATATGCATTGTTCGCCAATGTTTCTTACTTTTAAAAATCTTTTCCAAACTTTAGAATCATTAGATTTAATATTGATTTGAAGAGGATGAGAAGAGGGGCATTAGATGCAGTGCATCAACTGAGCCTAAAGGGATTTATTATATATGAAAGTAATCCATAGGTGACAAGAAAAGGTTTTTTGAATATCAAAAAACTTCTTGATATATAGACCATTTTCTTCAAATGGTTTGCAAATGAAGGACCAATTAGACCAGATAATTGGATGATTATTATTTTGTATACCCATAGAGGAATTTATTCATTAAGATGTTGATTCTTTTAATGGTTGTTTTTGGGAATATAACTGCTTTGCATGAAATATACTAAAATTTTCATGGTGACATATTAAACTAATGTCAGTCTACCACCAAAAGAAAGAGATTTGGTGTCCCAATCCATAAGTTTAGCTCTTATCTTAGGTTTTGAACACTATATCGTTCCTGAAGTATCACATTTGGTGACATATAGTCCCTTAACTTTCAAAAGTCCGTTGGTAGTCCCTGAACTATCAGCTTTAGATAAAGTTAGTCCACCAGATCCTTTGATTCATGTGAACCTGCCACCTATCACCATAGTCACAAGAATTTTTTTATCACCACTGGTCCCCTAACTTTAGGTCAAATCCAAATATAGTTTACAAGTTGTGACCTAAAATTAAGGGACCAGTGGTGATATAAAATTTTGGTGACTATTGTGACATATGGTAGGTTCACATGACAAAGCTAATAGTCTAGGGAATACCAACAGACTTTTGAAAGTCAAGGGACTATATGTCACCAAATGTGATAGTCCAAGGATGATATACTATTCAAAGTCTCTTATCTTATAAACTAGGTCATCAAAGTGTTTAATGTTGTTATTTTTATGGATGGTGATACCTAAGTATTTAAAATGGAGAAAGTTGTGGGTGAAACGAAAAGTATTTTTAATGGAATTGATTCTATTTCTATTCATGTTTTCAGATGAGATGAATACATCTCTTTGATTGTTAATTAGCTGACCATATATAGATTGATAGTAATCAGGGAATTTGCAAACTTTCTTGATATTAGTTGAAAAACCATTCATAAAGATGATTACATCATCTACATAAGCAAGACACAGAATTTTGATAGATCATCTACATGAATAATACATTGAGTTATTTGAAAGAAAATATTTTTCAAATCTTTTAAGATATATTCTTCAGCAATGATGAAAAGGTTGGGTGATAATGGGTCACCCTACCTTACACTATTTTTTATTTGAAGTATCCATGAGATGAACGATTAATAAGTATAAAAAGTTAACATTGTCTATATCTTTTTTTTATTAACTCAATTACTTTATTGCTGAAACCAAAAGATTTCATTAGAGTGAAGATAAACTTAAATAAGACTCTATCAAAAGCCTTAGCCATGTCAATTTTGTCATGATTGATTAGAATGTTTTCTTTGATATTTCTATTATTAACAAAACCACCATGCTCCCTTAAAATGATTTTGGGAAGAATGGATGCTAGTCTAGTATTAATGATATTAGAAATGATTATATTTAAGACATTGTACAGACTGATAGGTCTTTAGTCTTGCAAGATTAGAGAATGTTCCTTTTTAGAATTAAACATATTGTAGTGACATAAATGCCAGCTGGAGAAAGGTTGTTATTGAAGTATAATAGCATAACATAAATCAAGTTTAATTATATGCCAGTGGGTCGTGTATAACTTGAAGTTGAAGCCATAAACTCCATGAACACTATTAGTGTTAAGAGATTTAATTTTGAAGTGGATCTCCTCATCATCAGGAGGGATAAGAGCATGTTATTATCATAGTTAGTAATTACTTGAGGAATTAAATAATTAAATTCATCTAGTCTGGCATTACTTGACTCACAAGTTAATAGGTTTCTAAAATGATCAACGGCAGAAGGTGCAATTTGAGATTGATCTTCATTTCATTTTCCATTTATTTTAATGCTAGGGTTTCTGTTTTTTAGACTTTTTAAATAAAATTGTGGAAAGATATAGTTTTTTGTATCACCAGGTTTAGCCCAATTGGAAGAAGTTTTTTCCCATAACATTTATACTCTTGCAAGAAGATCTAAGTGCACAATCATAACCTTAAATAAGTTTATTTGATTTCCTAAATTTTTTAACACTTTTAAGCAATGTTGAGCATGTTGAACATTGATTTTAGAATTTGAAATACTATCAAATATGGTACCAAATACTTTAATATTTCAGATTTTAAGTTTTTGTCTAATCTTTTTTACTTTTCCCAAAAGACATTTAAAGAATTACCAGGCATGTGGTCTTTCCAATTGTTTTCAACAGTTTGGAGGAAGTCATTATGAAGCAACCACATATTTTAAAATTTAAATGAAGATTTAAGCTTAG
This sequence comes from Limnanthes douglasii subsp. nivea, assembly GCA_036936605.1. Lineage (NCBI taxonomy): Eukaryota > Viridiplantae > Streptophyta > Magnoliopsida > Brassicales > Limnanthaceae > Limnanthes > Limnanthes douglasii. The sequence continues at coordinate 58,381,315 of JAUPFV010000001.1, read as the reverse complement.
TGGAAAGGGTTGAGATAATGGTACACAAAAGTGAATAATCTGAGCCAATTGTTGTCATGTGTTTCACCTTTGTGATATCAAACAATTCTCTCCAATAAGCATTATTTAAGGTCTTATCCAGGCATTTCTATTTGGTATTGTTTGACCATGTGTATTTGGATCCAGTGTAACATGGATCCTCTCATTGGCAACCCAAAATCATGTTATCAAAATCATTAATGGCTCTTAAATCTAATGTTTTGCAAGCCAACTAATCAGAGGTATTGGAGATAGTAATAAATTCTCCAGCAATAAGCCATTCTTTGTTTGTTATAGAAATCTCTTTAAGATTATTTCAATCCTCTAAATTCCGGTACATTTGGCATAAATTATAGTACTGAAAACTCTTTATTACAAGAGAGACGAGTTGTGAACAAATTGTTCATTGTCTATAAGAATGTCGATCTGGAAGTTATGCTTCCATAAAATCTAGATTTTTACACAATTTGAGGATGTTCAGTGTTGATAGATACAATAAGGATTTGAGAGACAATTTTGGTAATTGATTAGTTGTCATTGTTGAGAAGATTGGTATCATTTTTAAGAATTGGATCATCTTTTAGATGTTGAGGTTTAGATTTCTAAATTCATTGTTCTTTTTAGTAAGATGGCTGATTTTGTGTTGGATTGATGTTAAAGGTTAGCTTCTTATCATTGCCAGTTATCCTTTTGGAATCTTTAAGATTTTTGTTACAGTAAGAGTCGATGACCTAAGCATTTGCAAGTGTTGTAGTACTTGGGTATTTCAGCATATTTGATGGGATGCCAAAATCCTTATTCTTCCCCAAATCCTGTCAACGGTTTTTGGGGAAGAGGGATAGAAATGTCAACAATGGTTAGGGTTTTGTATCATTTTAAACTCACTTTATGAGAATATGGAACCCAAATGGACAAAAGCAGTCCAACTGCATTTTTCATTTGAGTGATTGAATTAGTGTTGGACAAGTATTCAGGTGCTTTTGGAAAAGATATCCAAACTGGAGTCTCAGAAGACTCCACTTTAGGGTTGAAGTTAGGATTCCATCATGGAATCTTTAAAGAATACTAACATATAGTATATATATATATATATATATATATATATATATATATATATATATATATTTTTGTTTCCACATTTTACTTAGGTCAGAGTTATTTTCTAATTATATAAAAATATGCATATAATCCCAAATATATACACTATATAACCTTAAAAAATTAAATGATTCTATAAAACTTATTTTAAGAAACTTGGCTCATTCGCCAAAACCCAATTTCAAACAAATATTCAAACAATAAGAGTGGATAATGATATTGCATTTCTTCATTTTCGTACTTTTTTTCAAAACAAAGGCATTAAACTTCAAAACTCATATGCTTACACCCCACGACAAGACAGAGTTGTTGAACAAAAATATTGACATATTTTAAATGTTGCTTATTCTCTCACATTTCAATCAAATGTACCATCTGAATTTTAAGGGGATATATTTTAATAGCTGTTTATAATCAACCGCATTCATAATACTATACTATCAAATTAATTCCCATTTGGTGTTATATAATTGGCTCCCATCAGTCACGCACTAGCGCATTTTTGGCTATGTATGCTATGCAAGTAATGTTCATCTCAAACATAAATATGATCTTCATGCATCTATTTGTGTTTTGTTTTGGTATCCACATGGAAAAAGGCTACAAATTTATTGATTTACAAACATATAAAGTTTTCATAAGCTGTGATGTCTACTTTAAGGAACACTTATTTTTCTTCATTATAGCCTCGACCTTGCCTTTTCTAAACCAAACACCCTTATCGTTTTTCAATCAATCACTCAACTCATCATCAGTTCCATTTCCCAATCTCACATACTATAACTCAGAATCTCAGCCTTTATCATTTTTATCTCCATCAAATCCTACAAATCAAATATCACACCTTTAACCCATACCTTTCTTGCATCCTTAGAATCAGATGAATTCACCACATTCACTTTTCGCTTCATCGTAATCTCCAAACACATATCATTCTCCTTTTGTTCATAATAATATCTCGATTTGTCGTTCCACCTGTCACATATATCCTCACGTATGACACCAAGACTAGGATATGTCTATCGAGATCAACCAATCTTCAATGCAATCAAGTTCTCATCAATCTACAAGATATCCCATTTGCTCTCATACTTTTTCCTTATATTTTCCCCTAACTACCGTGATTTCTTAGCTTGGTTATCAAAACAAACAGAGCCTTCATTTTTAAAATACTAATTGTGATCCACTTTGGCATCAAGCCATATCCATTGAACTTCAAGCTCTAGAATATAACAATATCTGACAGTTGGTTCATTTTCCTCCAAGACACAAACCTGACGGATGTTGCTGGGTTTATAACACCAAATACAAGTCTGATGGAACTATTGAGTGATATATAGCTTGTTAGGTGGAAAATGCTACACGCAGGTTGAAGATATTGACTATCATGAGACTTTTTCTCCAACTGCTAAACTCACCATTTTTTATGTTTGTAGATTATTACAGCTTTCAGGAATTGGTATATTCATCAATTTGATATGGACAATACATTTCTTCATGAAAATCTAGATGATGAGGTATATATATCTCCATCTTCTGGTCTTCAGTGACAGGGGGAGAATTTGATATGTCGGTTTTACAAATCTGTCTATGGTTTGAAATAAGCTTCTTAAAATTGGTTCTCCATTTATCACTTACACTCAAAACAGTTGATGACATACAGTCAAATATGAATTACTCACTTTTTACTACTATCAAGGTAATAAGTTCACTATTATTCTCATATATGTTGATGATATCTTATTTACTGGCAGTGACTTGCATGAAGTCAAATTGCTGAAGAATCATCTGCTCCAACATTTTCACATTAAAGATCTCGGTGAGTTAAATATACGTTATATATTTTGCAAGACATAAGATTTCCATGACTAAAACTCAAAAATTTCATAGTTGAACAAAATTTTAAATAGACTGATAAAGACATTGAGGTACTTCATGATTCGACTATATATCAGATACTGGTTGGCAGGTAAATATTTTTTAATAATGACCATACATAATATTATGTATTCAATGCGTACACTAAGTTAATTTATGAGAAAACCTAGGAATAAATACTAGGAAGCAGCCTTAAGAGTCCTCCATTACATCAAGAAATCATCTGGTGACGATATCTTTTCCATCAGAAAATAATCTAACACTTAGTGTCTTTTGTGATTCAGAATGGGGTGGATGTCGTATGCCAAGATGGATTGTTTCCAGTTTACGTGTTTTTCTTGGCTCATCATTCATATTGTGGAAGTCAAAGAAGTAGACTAATGTTTCACGACCATTACAGAAGCAGAATATACAACAATGACGAATACTTGTTTGGAATTAAACTAGTTGAGATATATACTTAAATATTTGAAGGTCGGCTTCGATAAGCCGACATCATTGTTTTGTAATAATTAAACGACTTTACATATTGCAAAAAATCCGGTTTTTCACGAGCGTACTAAACACATTGAGATTTATTGTCATATAATTTGAGAAAAACTTCAGTCCTCGATAATTCGTCCTTGTTATATCTTTACAAAGATGTAATTGGCAGACATATTTATTAAAGCACTCGAGAAAGATCAATTTGATTTTTTGTGTAACAAGTTGGGAGTCCTTGATTTACACTCTATAATTAAAGGTGAATATTGAAATATCTTTATATTTATTGTAAAGTAAGTATAGACATAAATGTAAATGAATGGTTGCACTAATTTAGATGTGAATTTAGTGAGATTAAATGTATTGATTATAGTCATAATTATGATTATAATTGATTGTATTGATTATAATAATAATAATTAGCTCTAGTGATTACCCATTTATATATGAACTATTTTTTATGAAAATTCGCATCATTTATATCATTTTGACATAACAGTAGCGGTCGATTACTAAGTTTATATCGTAGCAAACTTTTGCATCCAAAACTATGAAAGTACTATCCAAAATTGAATTTGAGCGGAGATAAATATAATTAATTACTAAAATTCTACATATTATAAATTATTTTTATAAGTTTACAATTAACATATACTATTTAGTCTCACAATCTTCTTATTTGTTACGTTTATCACAAAAAACTATCATATTTGAAAGCAACATTTGACTCTTTTTTTTGAATATTTTAACAAAAAAACTGAAAATGAAAAGAATATTATAATAAATAATGGTGATGATGATATTTTTTTTAAATAAAAATAATATTAAAAAATATTTGTTTTAGTTTAATAGTTTATTTTTAGTTTGTTTATTTCGTAAAATTATTTATCATAAAGTCTTAACAACATTTAAATTTTCATTTAATTATGTTTATTTTGTTATAAATATTGTATTTTTAATTTATTATTTTTAAAATCTAAAAATTTAAATCAATATATATATAAATAAATAATAGAATGCGATGAAATAGATCGGAAACTAATAACAAAAACTAAACCGAAAATGACCAAAACTAAGATGAGTTCATAAAACAAAAACAACTAAAAAGATAAATATATGGAAATACTATGGCATGAACTAATTCTAAATCTAATTTATAGAAAACGGATGTCAAATGTCTCACATCAGTTCTCTTCTTTTATATTTGTATAAATACATCCATACGTTTTAAAAACATAACAAAAAGATTCTTTTTTTTGTAATAAACAGGTCCCCACACTGATAATAAACAGGTCTCTCACGTTTTCAATTTGTAATAAATAAGTCTCTCACATTTTCAGAAAATGATCTGTTTGTTATGCCTATAAACCGTAAGGGACTTGTTTATACAAAATTAAAAAAAAAACTAACATGATACAATTGATAAACCTAAAAAACCTGCTATATTCTTTTAGAAAAAAAAATCAAAACTGACATTTAAACTCGAACAAAGAATCGGACATTAATTTTGAAAGTTATTAATTAATTTTAGAAGTAACTAAAACTATAAAATTTAAAAAGTTGAAAATTTATTGATACAAGAATTTGGGTGGAATGTCAGTTATGAAAAATAGAAAGGTGTTTAGCGCACGGGTGGGAGACAAAAATCTAGGTGAATCATAAAAGGTGGGGTCTGGATAGAAAAATGGGTATCTTCCTTTAATATTCATCAGATTTTGGTATGACTTTGTATTTGAATGCATAAATGTTAGGGAAAACCAAAAATTCAATGTCACATCAATTTTGTCCGGACAATGTAGATATCCGATTTTACCAATAATCGGAAACTAGCTCATTCTATACTAAAACTACGGTCATAGTTATAAAATTCAGTAAATAGCTTATTAAATAAATATTTAAACCAAAGTAGAATGAAAATATTTACAAGATATTTTATAATATTGTTTTAGAGTTTTTTTTTCTATAATAATATTATTAAAGTGAAAAGACTAGTAACGTTAAACTAGTATTAGAAGAGAAGAAAATCGGACAAAAAATATAGATCCGGACTATATATTGAGGGAGAAAAGAGAGAAAAGAGGCGAGATCAGAGTTTGAGGGAGCTTAATTGAGAGCCATAAAAAGATGAAGATGTTATTTATAAGACTAGTTCGAGAGAGATGGTTGATTGATTGAAGATGGACCAAGCTTGAAGTTAGGAAGCAGACGAGGAAAGGATCTTCTGCACAAGGACTCTAAGATTCATCAGTGAGAGATAAGGAGAGATTGAAGTCTTGAATGCGACTAAGGAAAGGATGATAAATGCAGGATTGATGATCATAGCAAACTTGTAATAGATAAGGTTGATAAGGAGATAATTCGCCAGAATAAATAATAAGGGGTTGATTATGAGTATAAACTATAATTGTATTTATTATCCTTTAAAGGCAAATTTGTAAACAATATGTTTAATGAGGGACCAAAAATAACAATGGAATCAGTCCACCAAGGACATTAATGGGACCACCTTACTCTACTATAAAAGGTGACCCACTAGCTTGGTAGGGGGCACATTCCACATTTATTCTATTCTATTCTCTTTGCATTTTCTCTCTCTAGATTCTCTCTCTAGTCACATCAATTCAAGATCCAAAATATTCTCTAGACATTTATTCCATTATCATTGGCGCCGTCTCTGGGAAACCGTGATACCAAAAAGGAATCTTTTTCTTTGAAAATCACGATTAAAAAGATGAATGACGTGGCTGTTGAAGAGAGGGTCGGGAGAGAAATAACCCGAGTCGTTTCGTTATCTAAGGGCGAAGATGCCCCGGATCGGGAGCGCTATGTCCAGGGTCTGGACAAACGATCGACCCTCATCATGACCCGAAGACAGCTCTTAGAAGACATAGCCAGGCTAAACGCTGAAAGAGAGCGGGCACTAGACGAAAAAGGGTTCGGGAAGGAAAAGGCAAAGAACCGCTCTTGGATGACCGCAGTGGAGGCAACCCGACTGTAGAGCCTCGCATTAAGGCCCGACCTGTCAGGTATTATCGGGAGCCTCGTCCCGAGGAAGGGCAAAATACCAGGACGCAGTGATATCCGGAAGGCCACCGCAACGTTTCCGTCGATTACACCTTAGATGACTCATCGGGCAAGGAGTACCGACGACGGGAAAGGATAAGCAAACGCGCACAGAAAAATTGTTCCCGACGCCACAGAGGACCCAGGTCAGACTCTCCCAAATACAAAAAAGGCAGCACCGAAAAACAAACTCCAGTGTCATTTGAGAAGGAAGAAATGCCTGCGGCCAGTCGTGAAGAGCGAGTAGCGCTGCCCCAAGTGCAATGGCAACCGTCGAACAGCCAGAACCAGGGATACCGAACCAGCAGCCAGTTTATCAATCCAGGGGATGAAGGACTCTACGGAGTTCCGACAGAAGGACTCGGAGGCGGAGCTTTCGGATATGGGATTAATTGGAGAGCTTCACCATTGTCCGACGAACTATTAGCAGGGCAGCTCCCGAAGATATTTGATATCTCCAAATTAGAGAAATACGACGGGAAGAAGGATCCAGATAACCACTTGGAAGCCTTCAAAAATTTCATGCTGAGTTTCGACAATGACGATAAACTTCTGTGTAGGGCGTTTTCGATGACCTTCAGAGATCGGGCGTCCAAATGGTACAACTGTTTACCACAAGGTTGCATCAAAAACTTCGGGATGTTCTGGACGATGTTTAGGCAGCATTTCGTCGGAAGTAAGAGTTTCCGAGCCAATGGAGACACTATTATGAATTGTAAACAGAGGCTGGGAGAGAGCTTAAAGGAGTATACCAGGCGATTTATCGACGCTAAAACAGACCTGGACCACTGCGAGGAAAATGTGGCATTAACAGCATATCGTTTGGGGTTACTCCCGGGACCTATGAAACAAGCAGTAACGAAGAAGCAAGCCTTCACTTTTTCCGCCCTTCTGGCTCAAGTAGAAAAACAAATATTGATCGAAGAAACCGAAGTGTCCGAACTGGCTGCGCAAATTCAGTAGAGCACGCAAGCAGCGGTCGTGATAAGATAAAGGACTCAATCTAGTTACGCTCGGGCAGCCCAACCAGTCAGCACAATACATCCGACCCCGTCCATATCCACCAAACCTTCGGCTCCACCAAGCCAGAAACCGAAACAGACGAATCAAACGGCTTCGCGACCCATATCTAACAAGTGGATCCGGCCTGCTTACTTCGCGGACCTAACGGAATGTGTGCCATCGATCTACAAAAAAACTAAGAAAAGCGGGATGTTCCGAAGGCCTTTCCCAATACCAACGCCTCGGGAACAGAGAAACAATCATTATTTTTGCTATCACGAAGACGTGGGGCACGATACTAAGGATTGCATTGCCCTCAAGAAAGAAATACATATGCTCATAGAGCACGGTAACCTCTTGGAATACGTCAAGAAAGCCCAGCAGAGTGCAACTTCGAAAGAAGTCATGGTAATTCCGAAGCCCAAAACCACTATAACCATCTCCGAGGTGACCGACCCCTTTGATGTCTCCATTGAGTACCTCGACCCCGAGGCAAACCGCAACATCATCGGGATCATCGAAGATGATGCTGAAAAAGTCGGTAATGTGAGAAACCTTTGTGAATTCTTCGAATCTTTGACTATCTTCGGCGGAGATTCTATAGCAGGTACCACGCACTCTTCTACGAAGAGGCATATTGTGAATCTAACCACTGAGTTTGAAGCTCGACCTTACCAACACTCTAAAGGCGTCCCGTCCCCGATCCTGTATTTCGACGACGACAATATGAGAGATATCGCCGGCCCTCATGAGGACGCCATCGTGATTGGGGCGGCCATTGCAGGGGAGGAAGTCAGACACATCTTGGTAGACACGGGTAGCTCGGCCAACATAATCTTCGCGTCAACTTTCGCAAAATTTAGGACACCTCTGGTCCTCACGCGGTCTGACCGTACTATTGTGGGATTCACGGGGTCGGCAGCCGACGTTATCGGAGAGTTTGAGGGCGTCGTTCAACTGGGCCGCGGCCCGTTTAAGAAGGAGGTCATCGTTCTATTCGTGGTAGTAGACGCACCGGCTTCCCATAAAGCAATTTTCGGCTGATCATGGATATCGCGAATGCATGTGGTATCTTCTACAATCCATCAGTCTTTGAAATACGTGGTTGGAAACAACGTGGGTATAGTCCGAAGTAGCCAGAAGGCAGCACGGGAGTGTTACCGAGCAGCATTAGCACCTAAAAAAGATCAAGAGATGGTTGAGGCACGGGAATAACAGTTAAAGGGGCTCCCCCCAGGGTCGTTACCTGTTGATGATCCTAGGGAAGCCCCTAGCTATCTAACCACCGACGAAGAATGTGAACAACACCCGTTTTCCGAAGGAAAAGTTCTGCACAGACAACGTCAAAGAATATGAGTAAACCCAGACTCATGTTCTTTGAAAAAAAACTGTAAATCAACAAAATCAACAACTAGTGCAATACTAAACCACAAATCGACCACTAAAACACTAATATTTCATACTAAACTCGATTATTACACTAAAACTAAATAATTCATATCTAAATAAAAATCTACCAACAATCAACAATATCTAAAATAGAAATTAAACCTCTCAAAAAAAGAAAACTTACTCTTTCTCTTTTGCCATTGATTGATTATGATATGAATTTGTTGTTTGGAGATGAACTGCTGGATTTTTGCTGAAAGATAGAATTTTAGAATTGTGGGTGTTTTTCCGGGCGAAAGGTAGAAGATGAAATTAATATAAAGATATAGAAGGCAGAAGTTGTTCTTAACCTTAATAGACTTAAAACATTTTTTTGAATAAACTTAGAGTTTCCAAATGAAAAAAAAATTAGAAAAAAATTGATAGACATAAAAAAATTTAGATGCTACTTAGAACCTCTAACTACAAAGTTTAGACGAACTCTCTAATTTTCGAACCAAATCGAATCAGACAAATATTTTGTATTAAAAGTTCATACGCATATTTTATATTAACCGGCCTAATTCAAAATTCAGAATTTTAATATTTTATTCAATCCGTTATATATTCGTTCCAATAAAATAAAACCAGATCAACCGGCTCATACCAAGATATTAGGAAACTTTTATTATAAAGATTATAGTACACATTTTTTTCGGAGACAACCTTCAGCCGCTACTCAACGAATGCGCCCAAATAAAAAAAATGATACACATATTTCCATGTTTAGTGCATTAAATAAATGATTTCCCGTGATTGTTTCGAACACAATATATATTTAGATCGAATTAACACTTGGTTTTCTCTACTTTTATTTAAAAATAATATTACCCTATATTTTTTTTGGAAATAAAATATATTGGGGTGAATAAAATCCACAATATTCTTGTGGGTTTCAATTTTGTTAGAGTAGTATTTTTTTCCTGAAAAGAAAATAAATAAACTAATGTCACACACCGACTCAATATGATAATTGGGGGATGGAGGGAAAAATGATTACGACGGACCACCGAAGATTAGTTATAATATTACATCGTTAGTGACATGTAGTGCTATTTTTGTACACACATTGGGACAACTATAGTCGATAGATGGATAAGAAAACAACCGCTTTTATTAGAGTCAACCGATTCATTGTACAATTCACTCCCCTTTTCACTTCATTTTGTCCGATATTATACTTCAATTCATGTGATTTGTATTCATTCCCAATAATATTACAATCTCTTTTCATTTATAAATATTAAACATAAATTATATTTTTGATATTTTGTTAATTTGTTTTATAAAAATTAAACTTATTAATCCATTTTATTTATTTATCATTAATATTTTATTCACATTACAAAATATAACTTATAAGTTTTTAAGAGTGGCCAATTTGGTTGAGTAAGCACTTTTATGATAAAAAAAGATTAAATTTAATAAAATCTAATTATTATTTTTACAATAAATTATTATATAACATCTAATAATTAATTAATATATTCAATATATATATATATATATATATATATATATATATATCAAATAACAAATTTAACTTAAGTTAGATAATTTTTTAACCAAATTTAAATTTAAAGTAATATATGTTTTGGGAAAAAGAATAATATTTAAAATAACGGTTAAAGCATCTCCAACCTACCTTAGGTTTAAAGTTCCATTCTTATTTAACTACATTTATCCAAAAAAAACTCCAGACCCGAATTTAGATTTATTTAATAGTATTTTTTTATAATTTAATTTAAATAAAATTTTAAATGAAAATAGAAAATGATAAAAGTCCAAAAAATACCAAAGATATATATTATATAGACTTAAAATATTAAAGTTCTAAGTTTTAATTTTGATGTATCTAGTAAAGTTGTAATTTTTTTTTAGAGAACACGTAGTTGTTATTCAACGAGTGTCTGACGTAATAGTCTTCAAACCAACGTCAGTAAACCACCGACATGCTCAACAAAAAAACATTATAGAAGAACTCGAACTCATAAACTTTAATCACAAATATGCCTTACTTCAACAACTCGACTATCTTTTTCGCGGAAAAAAAAAACTTTTTTTATATTTTTTCTCTCATTAAAGTCACGCTTAATTTTAAGCAAATTGTTTATGATTTCTTCTATATTAAATTTTAAATGCATGTGGCTATCTCATCATCATTATTTTTATTAGTCAAATTTATTTCTAAATTAACCTTCTAACATCCTTTTGTATCGTTTGAATTTTTAAAAATGTATAACCATTCCCAAATTATTTAATCTATTTTTATGTTATTTTTATATAGTTTGGAGTTTTTAAACTATTTAATCATTCAATAATTTTATTAAATTTTTATTTATGCTATTCATTCCAGTTAATTTTCAGGTTTTAATCAGTATGTAATATTTTTGTACAATCCCGTTTTTTTATCGTTTAGTCTATCGACTTCTAAATCTAACGTGAACGTTTTTAATTTGACATATAAACTTAATTTATAATTTATAAAATCTATTAATGTAGTCCACCGACTTGACAAAATCTATAAATATAGTCTATGGTAAGTGTTTTTTTATTGGCATCAGAAACTAAATTCATAGATGCACGGTAGATGTCATAAATTATAGAAATTATACACTATGCTAAATCAAAAAACCATCACCGATGTTTGAAGTCGTGAAACTATAAAAAGTAATAAAAAGAGTATCATTTATTTAATTTTTATTTATATTTGTGAATTATAATATATTTTTTCAAAAAATCTAAAATTAAAATCCAAAAAGAAATAAATATAATGTATATAGTAAATATTGTATATTTCACAACAGAAAAGAAAATATAATGTATATAATATAGTAAATAACAATCAACCTTTTGGTGATGATGGCAAATAGAATAAGAATTAAATAATCGGATTTAATAAGAAGTTATGGTTCACTCATTTGAATGAGGATACGTGGTCTATTTTCGTACTCATAAATTGATTAGACGCATCTTTGTCTTTTTTGCTTCGATTTTCACGAAAAATAATATTTCTTTATTACTCCTATTGAGAGTTGATAGGTTTTTGGCATTACTATAAAGCATGGCAACATTTAATTGCGATATCATTTCTTCTACCATACACTAGGCAGCTGGTAGCGACGTGAGGAGGAGGCGAAATAAATGTTGCTAGAAATTTGAGTATTTTTGGGTTATTTTGTATTTCGCTCTTAATTGAGATTCTTCTACAACATTTATCCTGATATTGTTCGAGTCAGAAAAATATATTCTGCCAGGGTAATGAGTGCCAAAATCTATTGTTTAATTTTGATTTTGACAAGTGAACCCACAAATATTTTCAAAAAATATAATAATTTATTGTTATAATTATTTGAAAAGTTCATGTAGAGAGAGCATTAAAATCTAGAACATGAACGCTGTTCATAGTTTTTTGAGGTTGCAAGAAAAATAAAACGAACTGGTAATTAAGTTAGATTTTTGTTACAGATTTCGCAGATGATTAATTTTACAGCGAATTGGCTAATTTATTCGCTCAGGTCGATAGACCGTGTTTTTTTATGGATTGTCAGTATAAATCTAGAAACATGATATCTCATATAGACCTAGAAGGTATTAGATTTGGAAAGAACAACATTTTATATTCAACATAGTTTCTTTCGGTTAGTTTACAAGAATCAGAGACAACTAATAAGGGAGAGATTAGACGAATCACTCACCGGGTCTAAATTGATTATTAAACATGTATTTAGTCACAAGTAACAATACATTTACTTATTAGTTCATTAGTGACTTCGATTGTAATTGAGCCTCGTGTGCCAAAAGTCTATTTGTATGGCTACAAATAGATCATTCATCCATTTTGAAAGTGCTAAACAATTAATATAACCATTGCTGGTTTATTAAATTTCTTTTTCTAGAATATCTCTTTAAGTGTTATATATATATAGTGTTTCGACCAATCTAAATCAGTTCATACGTTCTGATCAGCATCATCAATATCGTTCTTAATTTTTTATCATCTACTATAGCCATAATAACTCAATCTTGAATCTAAATAAGTATTCAATTTAACTCTCAATTATATAATTCACAATTACCAAAAATTATAATAAATAATTCAGACCGAGAATAAAAAAATCTAAAAAACATAATCAACTTCTAATTTATAGGCGGATTTGATATTAATCGTAACATATCAAGAAAACTCTAATATTTATTAACATAAATATATAAAATAAACCAATGTAAAATACCATATTATAATATACAAATGCAGAATTACCCGATGATATGTTGTGATGATTGTTATTGAGATTCAAACATATGGATGTATCTTTTAAATGATCCATGAATTGTCGTTTGATAAATTATATGTTAATAAATCACAAAAGACGGTGTCTTTATAAATATATATATATATATATATATATATGAATGTAAGGAAAAAAGTATTTGAAAGATGAAGAGATGTTGATTATTATCTTATTATGTTGACACTTGAAGTTCGAAATACTTTTGGAAATATGGTTTTAGTATTAAAGTCACGATAGTATTCTTCTTTAAATAAAAATTATTTAAGTCTCGTCTAATTTAATAGATCCAAAAAGTTTACTATTCATTCATACCGATGTATGTGTATCATTAAGGACCGTTACTTTTATTCTGTTCATATAGTTAAATAACTTAAATATTGTTATAAATGACTCCCCGTAAGAGTACACTTTAATCCAACTAGTATTTACATATTAAAGTTCATGATACTAGCCTATTATTAAATGATGGTCCAATCTCGTATATTGTAATTGAATAATGATTAATATATAATTATCTCACGATAAGTACAATAACTATGATACTATACAGCCCCCAAGGGGGTAGCCGAGTTGGTTGGGTATGACATTCTTATAACCAAAAGGTCATGAGTTCGAGTCCCTCTACATACGCTTTCTCGGCTGAGTCTGTCACCTTGTGTGGTTTACCTTCTGGCGTTGGTTTGCAGGCTATCGCGTCAGACTGAGGGTTTACCCTATGCGCACTCATTGCACTCTGAGTAGCGGCTGCGAGTTCCCTCCGAAAAAAAACTATGATACTATACATTTAGATAAATGAGACATTCTAGTTTATGATATCCTTAGACTATTTCATTTGTATTATCGCATGTACTAAACATATCCACCGAATTTCATATTGAAAGATGGAATTTTATGAACACGTAGTCTAAAGTAGAACTAAGAAAGTAAATCCACTTAAGACGTAATTGTTCCCGCATTAATAACATTAACAACTATCACATAAATGAAAATTGACTTCTCATGTAGTGTAACATAAAAATTACACGACCTTGTAACCACAAACATATTGTATTCATAATTGCGTATGCTAAAAATAATTGAACTCACTAAATTACACAAAGTGTACAAGTTTATAAGACCAAGACTGAATGTTGTATTATATGACTTAATTTAGATAATAAACTATATTGATGTATGATCAAAGGTATCTCTAAACTCTACCAGATACAATTAGATGGTGAGGCTCTAAAAGTATAGTTCATATTTCACTTCATGTTGCATTTCTTTATTTTGCATTCAACCTATAATATTATAACTATGATTTAACCTAATTTTTATATCTGTATATCATCATATATCAATTAATTAATTATCAAGTAATTAAAAGTGATACCATTAAAATTTATTTTAAATTAAAGTAACTAAAATATGATATTATATATATGAGAGTAAAAACAAACTAAAACTTAATCTAGTAGAAAAAATAAATAAATATTTTGTTGTTGTTTAATCTTCTCTCTTAAAATCTTAATTTTGCGTGAAATTTTGAAATCCTAATACTTTTTTTATGACCAATATAATAGGTTTTAGTCCATATATTTTTTTTATTAATATATAATTGGTTAATAATATATCATATTAGAAAAGTGATTAAAATATATAATTTATCTATCATCTTTTATGAAACAAGAAGAATAAGACTCTAGAAATTACAAAATGATCATAAACTTCTTATACATTTACTTTTAAATCTTTAACTTTAATTAGTACTCCGGTTTAGGTCTTTTTTGCTAAAGCAAATTTAACTTTCTCTCAATACCTACTAAATGCACGACCAATTAATAATGAGAGTATATTATTCATTTATCAATTTTGAAAATAAAATAATACAAAAAGATATAAATCACATATAAATACTTATTAATCATGTTTAACTCAAATTTACAAACAATTGTTACAAGCACTGTAATCTTTTATTAGACCGATCAACCTTTATAACCTATCATACATAACAAATAAACTCAATAGATTGTAAATCACATATAACATTATTTTTAATATTAAATAATGAATCTTAATAAGGAAGTTTGTAATATTACTATTAAATAAAAACGCATTCGTTTGACTAAAATGAAGTTCACTTAAAAGTTAATATTTTTTTATTACGTAAAACCCATTTAATATAAGATATTATGTCTATATGATCATATTACTTTGTAAGTCCAACATTATTTTATATACAAATTTAGAACCAACAAATCTATTTTCTTTTAATAACTCATAAAAACCTAAAACCGAAACATTTTCACTATTGTTATAAAAATCAACATTTAGGAGTTGGTTTTTAATGTGATGTTATAATATATAAAATTATATTTACATCACAAAATTTTGATGCTATTGTAAAAACAATTATGTTATAAAGGTAGAAACTAAATGGCACATCATAAAGAATTTTAATATACTTTAAGAACACTTTATATAATTATTTTACGTAATATGTATTCATAGTATTTCATCTCTCTCTAATTATGGATCATTCTAAGAGACTATAATTAAATTTATCTTGCACACTTATTTATGAGCGTTGAGTCTTCTAGTCATGAGAAACTATAATTACTTATTCTCAAGTTAAGATTTGAACATTGATTTCTAAAAATGATCATTCTTGTGATTACGTGACGATCCTTAATGAAAAACTGAATCTTTATTATTTGAATAAATTTCTAAAAATGATCATTTTCATAATTATGAGACGATCTTTAGTAAAAAACTAAATCTTCATTGTTTGAATATGAACAAATTATTTCTTATTTTTCTTTTTAAAGTAAATTTGTGCACTAATTACTTCCCCCAAACATAATGTCTTTAAAATTACTATGTTATGAAAATATAAATTCAAATGTGAGATCTTAAACTAAACATTAAAAGAATGCACTTAATGGTAAGATAATATGGATATTATATGTCTTGACTTCAAATTTATATGTTCTAATCACATATCGATTCACTTTTACTATACATCCTCAAATGTATATTTATCAAACATATTTTTACCACGTTCAAAGTTAATGTATCAGGTTTTAATAACTACTTTCAAAAGTATTGCTTATAAGAAAGACATTTTTCATATTTTAACTAAACAAAACATATCTTGACATTGTTTGTTGAACCGTTATATCCCTTTTTATGGCAACCACTAAGTTCCAATATGACTTACATAATTATTATTTTCTAAAATGGTACCTTATCTCAAACTTAAAAGACTTGAATTTATCAGTGACTTCTCAATTAATAAGTTGAGTTATCTTGTCCTTTTGGTAAGAACAATCTATCGATATTTATCTTAATTTATTCTACATTTCATATTATTCTATATATCAAGTTTTCTCAGTGTCAAAATTCACAAACATATCAATTTTATATTAATTTAGTGAAGCTTAATACTAAAGTATAGTATTTAATAAAATTACCTTGAAAAAATCATTAGTCTTACTGAATTGAAAGATCATCTAATATTCAATATGTTCCATTGAGTGAAGCTGATTGATATAATTGATATAATTAATTATGTATTTTGCATTGCAATTTGAATAAAACTTTATTTTTAGTATAAATTTACAACAAACTCGTTTTTATTAGTATTTAGATAATGTATACAAATTTAAAACTCAACTATCTTGCACAATTTCCACTATCATTACAAATATCCGTCTTTAAAAGTTGCTTTTTATGTGATACTATGAAAGATTAAATTATATTCTTCTTAAACACTATAAAAATATTAATGTTACGATATTATTGAAGCTAGATTTTGATTCTTATGGTAACACCACAAGAAATCTAAAACGTTATTGTAAATATTTTACAAAAGCTAACTAACTTATTTTGCTATATTATAAAGAATCTTAATAATATTTTAAAACATTTTATATAATTATTTTACATTACATGTATTTATAAAATATTTATCTCTCTATAATTGTGGATCTTTTAAGGGACTATAATCGACTTTCGTGTGTACATCTTTTTTTAGGTTGTTGAGTTTTCTCTTCATGAGCCACTACAGTTACGTATTCTTAAGTTAATATTTGAACATTGATTTCTAAAAAGGATCATTCTCATGATTAAAAGATGATTCTTAATGAAAAAAATCTTCATTGCTTGAAGATAGTGAAAATTAGGGTTTTTCACAATGGCGTCTACAGCAACAAAATACATGATTGAAAAATTTGATGGGGGATCCAGCTTTACGTTTTGGAAGATTAAACTGAAATCTTCATTGGTAGTACAAGGGCTGTGGAAGGTTGTGGAGAATAAGTTACCAGAAGAGATGAAAGAAGAGGAGAAACAAGATCTTCAAGAAAGGGCTTTGTGCTGGTTTTGAATGAGTGTGAAAGACAATGTGCTTCGCGAGATTAGTGGTGAGAAGACTGCTTTCTGTGCATGGAAATATCTATGAGATCTTTACTCAGAGAAATCAGTAGTAAACCGATTATACTTGAAGAAGCGTTTGTATGATTTCGGATTGAAAGAAGGTATATCTATAACAGGCACTTAGATAATTTCAAATCAATTATAATGGACTTGGAGAACATTGATATCAATATTGAGGATGAGGATCAAGCTTTGTTTGTATTGAGATCGTTACCAGCTCCCTATGAAAACTTCGTAGATACCATTATGTATGGTAAGGATAAGTTATCGCTAGCAGGTGTCAAAGGGGCACTGAAATCAAAAGAGATGAGATAGTTGGAGCCAGACAATCAAGCTGAAAGGAAATTTCTTATGACTAGGGTAAGATCTAGAAGCAAAACGGGTTCTTTAAGAAGGAAGAACTGGAGATCCAATTCAAGGGTGAAGCACTCAAACTGTTATGAATACGGTGAGCAGGGTCATTATAGGAGAGATTATCCGAAACTGAATGGTAAGAAGGGAAATCAAAATGAAAATGCAGCAAACATTGTTGAAGGTGTGAACGATTCCGACGATAGTGAAAACAGTGGTAAAGGAGATGTATTGTCTGTGAGTTCAGACTTTGGGCAAAACTCTTGGGTATTCGATACTGGTGCCTCATATCACATGTGTCAGTTCAAGCAGTGGTTTGATACGTACAAGCCAATGCAGGGAACTGTCTATTTAGGGAACAATCATTCGTTGACTGTTGGTGGTATTGGTAACGTCAGAATCAGAATGTTTGACGGGATTGTTGGAATCTTCACGTGCTGGCATGATCCTGGGTTAAAAAGAAACCTGATTTCTCTTGGGACTCTAGACTCTCGGGGTTACAAGTACCGTGCAGAAAATGGTGTAATCAAAGTGACAAAAGGCTCAATGGTATGCATGAAAGGCAGTTTGCAGAAGGGTCTTTACATTCTGCAGGGGAGTGTTGTTATGGACGATGCTGCAGTAGCATCATCAGGGAGTAATAGCCAAAGTAGGCAGGATCAAAATAAATTGTGGCATTGGCGTCTTGGTCACATGAGTGAGAGAGGATTAGCTGTTTTGGGAAAGAGATATTTGTTGAAAGGGTATAAAGCAGAATCATTGGGATTTTGTGAGCATTGTGTGTTTGGTAAACAAACTAGAGTCAAATTCAGTAAATCGGTTATAAGAAATACTAAAGGGACAGTGGACTACATTCACTCAGATCTTTGGGGTCCAAACAGAATTTCATCCAAGAGCGGAGCCAGATACTACATGAGTTTTATTGATGATTATTCAAGGATGGTGTGGGTTTACTTTCTGAAAACGAAAGATGAGGCATATTCAACCTTTGTCAAATGGAAGACGATGATTGAGAAGCAAACATGAAGAAAAATCAAACGTCTTAGGACAGATAATGGGTTAGAATATTGCATTCGTGAGTTCAACGAGTTCTGCGAAGCTGAGGGAATAGTGCGCCATCGCACTTGTTCTAGAACACCACAACAGAATGAAGTCGTAGAAAGAATGAACAAAACGCTTTGTGACAAGGCACGAAGTATGCTCTCGCATTCTGGTGTGGGAAAGGATTTTTGGGTTGAAGCTATCAATACAATGTGTTACTTGGTGAATCGGTCTCCATCAACGGCTATTGATTGTAAAACTCCTTTTGATATTTGGTCTGGATCGTTGGCTGATTATGAACATTTGAGGGTGTTCGGTTGTCCTGCGTATGCTCATGTGAGAGATGGTAAGCTTGAGCCGAGGGCAAAGAGGTGCATATTTCTAGGATATGCTACTGGAGTGAAGGGATATAGGTTATGGTGTACCTCTCCAAAGTCTCCAGGTTTTCTCATCAGTAGGGACATTATTTTTAATGAGGTTGCTTCTATAGACAGTCAGAAGGAAGTAGGAGAAATGGTCGAATTAGGATCGGTTGTGCGTAAACAGGTGGAGCTTGAAGTAGAATCAGTTTCTAGCAGGTCCAATAATTCAAGTGGTTCTGAGGTGGATCCAGAATCAGGAGGTGAAGCGTTAGCATCGGATGATAGTGACGATGATGCACCTGAACCAGAACAACAACCTTATAGCATTGGGCAGAGAAAGAAGAGATATTAGACTTCCAAAAAGGTATGCGATTCTAGTTGCATATGCTCTGTCAGTTGTAGAAGAAGTTGAGATGCAGGAACCTAGTAGCTACAGAGAAGCTATAGCAAGTTCAGAGGCAGATCGATGGATTGGTGCTATGGGGTAAGAGATTGAATCTCTTCATAAGAATCAAACATGGAAGCTTGTTGACTTGCCTAAATGACAGAAGATAGTAGGCACTAAATGGGGGTTCAAGAAAAAGGAAGGTAATCCAGGGGTTGAGGCATCTCGATTCAAAGCAAGACTGGTCGCTAAGGGTTTTACTCAAATGGAAGGAATCGACTTCAATGAAGTATTTTCTCCAGTGGTGAAGCATAGTTCGATTCGAGTTTTGTTAGCCATAGTAGTTTTGTAAGATTTAGAGCTTGAGCAGTTGGATGTGAAGACTGCGTTTCTACATGATGAATTGGAGGAGTAAATCTACATGAGACGACCAGAGGGATTTATCGAGCCTAATATGGCGGACAAAGTTTGTCTGTTGAAGAAGTCACTGTATGGTTTGAAACAGTCACCTAGGCAATGGTACAAACGTTTTGATACATTCATGGTGTCAAAAGGGTTCTTAAGGAGTCCATATGATAGTTGTGTGTATCATCAAAAGATGTCAGATGATTCTTATGTTTACTTGTTGTTGTATGTGGATGATATGCTTATTGCTGGTTGTAGTATGTCACACATTGTGCAGTTAAAGAAGCAGCTTAGTGCCGAGTTTGAGATGAAAGGTCTGGGTAGAGCAAAGAAAATTCTTGGTATAGAGATTATCAGGAACATAAATTTAGGATCATTACACTTGTCTCAACGAAGCTATATTGAGAAAGTGTTACAACGATTCAACATGTTTGATGCTAAAGCAGTTAGCATTCCATTTGCTACTCATTTCAAATTGTCTGCAGTATGAGCGGCCAAGGACGATGCTGAGTTGGAACAAATGTCAAAGGTTCCATATGCAAGTGCAGTTGGTAGTATCATGTATGCTATGGTATGCACACGTCCTGATATTTCACATGCGGTTAGTGTAGTTAGCAGGAACATGGGATGTCGTGGGAAAGAATACTGGCAGGCAATGAAATGGATACTTCGGTAGCTTAAGAATACCGTGAACGTTGGATTAACTTTTAACAAGACCGATATTGGTGAATCGCTGAATGATGTTGCAGGATCATTGGTTGGTTTTGTTGATTCTGATTTTGCAGGTGATATGGATAAAAGAAGATCTCTGACAGGATATGTATTTACTCTAGTTGGGAGTGCGATCAGTTGGAAAGCACAGTTGCAAGCTACTGTAGCTTTGTCTACAACAGAGGCAGAGTACATGGCGGTAACAGAAGCAGTTAAAGAGGCAATATGGTTGCAAGGTTTGATGGCAGATTTGGGCTTGGATAGGACTACTACAATAGTGTTTTGTGACAGTCAAAGTGCCATACACCTTACAGGGAACTAGATATACCATGAGCGTACAAAGCACATAGATTTCAGGTATCATTTTATTCGTGATATAATATCAAAGGGAATTGTTGATGTGAAGAAAGTGTCTACACATGATAATCCAGCATATATAATGACCAAGGTAGTATCAGTTCGAAATTTTAGGGAGTGCCTAAATTGGATCGGTGTTCGCAGTATAGAGTGAATGCCTTAAGGGCATTTGGTGAGTAAGAAAAAGAGAAGGTTCTTTGTTGATAGTGAAGAAAGGATATTCGCCTCAAGGGGAAGATTTGTTGTGAATAAGTCGAATAGTGCCTTGACAGTGTACTATGTCCGGCAGTACAGTTTTGTGTCTGTGATAGTGATATTGTGCACTGTGTTCGGTTGTGACTTGAGTTAGTCTTGTGGCATGAACCCATTAGGCCTATTGTCTAGTAAGTCTATTAATTCCCTATAAATAGATTACTAGGGCGACACAAAACACAATCTGAAATCTGTAACCTTTTCTATCATAGTGAAACTCTTTTCTCTGGCGGCGCCCGTGGACGTAGACAATTGTCGAACCACGTTAAATTCTGTATTTCATTTAAACCTTTCCTTCGTATATGTTCTGTGCTTGAGCCATTTTGATAATTGCATAGTAATTTAATAACAGTTTTGTTATGTTCAAAGTTAGTATACCAAGTTTTAATAACTAATTCCATATGTATTGGTTATAAAAAGTATTTTTTGCATATCTTAACTAAACAAAACATATCTTGATATTGTTTACTCAACCGTTATAATTCCTCTTGTGGCAACCACAAAAGTCTGATATGACATACTTAATTATTTTCTTTTCAAAATGGTACCTTACTCCAGCTTTAAAAGACTTGAACTTATCAATGTCTTCCCATTTATGATGAAATATGTGTATAATATTTCCAAAACAATATATATGAAGAAGTTGAGTTATCTTGACCATCATTTGTAGGAACAATCCGTATCTAGTAGTCTAAATTTTCTCTAAATATTCTATTATTTTATATAGTATTTTGTTAGTTAAGTCTTTCTAAATATATTATCTTAATTTTCATTTAGTGAATTTTTATACTAAAGTGTGTAATACTTGTGATAACAAAATAATTATCTTAATTAAAATAAAAGTTCACTTAAAATTCAATATTGTTTATTGAGCGAAAATTGTTTGATATATGATATTATGTATACATGACCTTGTTACCTTTTGAGAAAATCTGATTTGAAATATGATTTTGCAACAAATTAGTTGCTTTCTTAGATAACAAATACAAATTTAAAACTGAATTACCTTACATCAAGTTTCACTATGGTTACACAAATCCACGTTTGAGAGTTAGTTTTTTACATGATGCTATGAAACTTAAAATATATTCTTTATTTACATGATAAGAATTATAATATTTATATAGAACTCTTTACATCGTTAAAAAAAGATAAAGTCGAATTATTATGTTACACCATAAAGAATTCTAGATTATTATAGATTTATTTATAACGTTAGAGAAGCTGAAATTGCATTAGTATGTTGTATCACAAATTTTTTGTTGATCTTGTAAAACTGTTTGTTACGTTACAAAAGCTGATACTAAATTACTTTTTTACATCATATATCTTACTACTCTTTTGGAATGTTTTATATAATTACTTTCCATACCCTTGTTTGATAGTATTTTATCTCCATCTCGTCGTGCATATTTTTAAGGGACTATAATTAACTTTAGTTTGCATACTTATTTTAGGATGTTGAGTTTATATTAATGAGAAACTACAATTACTTATTTTTGAGTTGGAATTTGGACATTGAATCGTAGAAACAATTGTTCTCATTATTTGCAAATGATGTTCAATTGAAAAACTAAATCTTCGTTTTTTAATATGAATGGATTATTTCTTATTCTTCTTCTAAGAATTAAATTCATTCACAAGTTACTTCCCTGAAACTTAATATCATCAAAATTACTATATTGACTCAAATAAAAATTTGGTTGTGAGATCCAACGTTGAACATACATAAAATAGACTAAATGAGAAAACAATATGGACAATAAATATATTAAATTAAAATTTCCAAGTCCTAACCGCGTGAGGATTCACTTTTACTAGATATCTTCATATGTAAAAATATTTCAAACATAGTTTTTACCAGGGTCAAAGTTAATGTATCAGGTTTTAGTAAATTATTTCGAATATAGTGGTTGCAAGAAAGAGTTTTTTAATATTTTAACAAAACAAAATGTATATTAACATTGTTTGGTGAACTGTCATACCCTCTATTGTGGCAACCACCAAGGTCTGATATGACACACTTAATGTATTTTCCAAAATTATTCATTACTCATGCTTTAAAAGACTTTAACTTATCAATGACTTTGTATGCTGATAGATGTGTATAAAATTTCTAAAAGTCATATGAAGAAGTTGAGTTATCTTGACCAATATTTATCAAATTTTCTCACTATCATGATTCACAATAGTATTATTTTCATATTAATTATAATCCAGCTTAATACTTATTAATCATATGACACTTACTATATTATTTTGAAAAATCATTCGCTTGATAGAAATGAAAATTCACTTAAAAATCATTATTCTTCATTAAATGAAACATGTTAGATTTAAGATCTTAAGTATATACAAATAAATTACCTTTTGAGTCAAACCTGAATTTAGATATAAGTTTATAACCAATTAGGCTATTTTCTTTAGATAATATACAAAAACTTAAATTAAATTATCTTATATCAACTCTTAATATTAATACAATGATCAATATTTGAGAGTTGGTTTTTTTGTTTGATGCTCCAAAAAATTAAACTATATTATTCATTTACATAATATGAATTTTAATGTAGTTATAAAACTATTTACGATGTTACAAAAAACTAAAGTTGAATTCTTATTTACACTAGAATGAATCTTAATGTTCTAGTAAATTATTTTATAACGTTATAAGATGTAAAGATGAATTATTATATTGCAGAACATAGAATCTTAATTATATTATATAACTCTTTGGACGTTACATAACATGAAACTAAATTATTTTGTTACATCATAAAGAATCTTAATATCTTTTAGCCACTTTATATAATTGTTTTGCATAGCTTGAATTCATGGTTTTTCATCCATATCTGATTGTGGATCTTTTTAAAGCATTCTGATTAACTTTACTTTGCATAATCATTTGAAAGTATTGGGTGTGCTCTTCATGAACACCTACTAAAATTATTCTTAAGTTGGGATTTGCGTATTTATTTCTAGAAATTATAATGATCGAGATTATGAGATGAATTTAATAAAAAAATTGAATTATCATCTTTTGAATTTTAACAAATCATTATTATTATTTCTCTAAATTCAACGTTGTTTACTAATTACTCGTTCCAAACTTAATATCTTTAAAATATACTATTATCTCTCAAATATAAATTTGATTGTGGGATCCTAAACTAAACATTAATAGAATGGAACGGAATGCTAAAATAAAATTGGGTTCAAGTTTCTCTCTCCTAATCGCGTTGAGTTTCAATTCTTATGGACATATCCAAATTTTATAAGTTATGCTCTAATAAATATGTTTGAATATATGTTGTAAAAATGAATTTTTACATATTTTAACTAAACGAAACATATAACAAATTGTCCACCGAACCATCATACTTTTTTGTGGCAATCATCAGGGTCTAATATGACATTCTCAATTCTTTTTTAAAAGTGGCATGGCATAACTAACCGAAGGTATTTCGTTGTTTGACTTACGCCATATTACCTTTATAAAACTCTTCAAGAAATTATATAATACAAAATAATTGACACAATTTTCAGCAAATTATACTATTAATTGAACTAAATAATATTAAATCGTCGATGAGATTTTGCATCTAATCTATTAATTAAAATTTAAAAAATAATGATGTTCAATGAACTAAATAACCACCAAAATTTCAGCAACGGTACATTCTATAAATTATTTCAACATTCTTCATTTCTTTGGTTTTATAACACATTGGACCTATTGTGTTCCAAACACAACTCAGTTATTTCAAACCCATTGTTTCTTCTTATCGTGACAATAATGTTGCCGACGGATTAACTACAACATTTCATAGACCTTCTTGGATACCATTATTTACCTTTAGAATTCATTGTTATCACAAGCTAGCGAAACAATATATACTAAAAATACCGCTATAAAATCACAGGTGAAATGCCCACAAATTCCTCTATCAACTCATGACCTAATCATCATTATTTAGTTACTAAATGATTTATTTGAAGACGATTCCTACAGAAGGAACCAATTATGATGAGAGAATTAACTTCTTAGATTATCACCAAAGAGTTATGATTAGTTAATAATCAAGAGTAGAGTAAGAGTAATTTTTATTTGCAAATGAATCCATCATTTCACAATGACTGGATCTTCTATTTATAACTAATTTATTCTCAAATATTTAGGATGGATGACATATGTATCTTTTGACACGTTTCGACACATAAATTACTATTTTATTCCTTAACCATCATGGATATTTTAGTAATACATTTCACATATCTCAATATTTGTATTATCTTGAAGTTCTTTTCATCTTCATTTAGACTTTACTTATAGCATCGACTATCCATTACCATGAACTTTATTGATGCTTCCATCTTATTACTAAACCCATCATTCTTTGTAGGGAATTGCTAAAAAAAAGCCGAAACTACTCCGCGAAGTCGCCTTTTTCTGTTTTTCAATATTTACAAAATTGCCACTAGGTAAAAAACCCAAAAAATCCTTAAAAGTTCATTTAATTACCCAAAAAATTACCGCGGAGTAATTTCATCTATTTATACGATTTCGTGAAGGACAAAATCGTAAAAAAAAAAACTTCACAAAGTAATTTTTAAAATTCAAAACAAGCGAATTCACGGAGTAAAAATGGTTTTTTTAGCAATTCCCTTCTTTGTATTAAATCTAAGTATTTTCCATTATCTGTTAGTCTTTGTCTTAGCTACGTTACTTATGCTTAAAGCGTTGGCTGCTAAATATTCTCCATTTAGCTGATGCTTTCACTTTGAGTTATTTTCTCGACGCTCTCTCTTTATCTACTATTATGAACCTCCATCTAGCTGTCACTTTATTGACAGATTTAGTTGCCCAATTTCATTTTTAATTTTGTCGATGCTCCATTTTCATCTACTACTCCGAACCTCCGTCTAGTTGACGCATTTACCTTAATGATATAAATATTTTCCTTTCTAAAACAAGGATAATGACGTCCTACCAGAATATTACCTTATCATTTATCAACATCCAAAGAACTCGTGTACTTCAGGGATCATAACTTTTACTGGGCTCCAATAACTAAATAAAGTGTTGGGTATAGAAAAATCTATTTCATCATACAATTTAACCTGGTTAGTAACTACACATTAAAGTATATGATACTAGATTATTATTTTCCGACTGTCCAATCCAATATAATACAATTAAATGATAACTATATGTAAAGGTTAGAGATAAATTTGCTTATATAGAATTGTTAGTTTAATGATGTCTGAGAGAAATTGTTAAACCTAATTTATGTTAATTCTACATTTAGGGAATTTATTAAATTAGTCAATATAAAAAATATATGATTATTCAATTTTTTTACACCAAAATCATAGAACTTTCTGAACCCTTATTGTATATTTTGACATTTGGGCTGTCTTAATCATCGTTGTCCAAACCCTCGTGAGAGTCGGTAGGTCTATTAGCCTTATTGTCTTAACTTTTTTAGCTCAAAATATGTATTAACCTCGGATATCTTAAAACATACATTAAAAATTATTGAACGAACCTCTTAAAAAAACAGAAGGTATATACTTCTAATATATTTAACCTAAAACTTGTAATTAAACATATATTTAAGACCAAATTAATGAACAATGAACTTCTTAAAGTATTCATGTCAGTTTGTTATTAAGATATTTTTCTACCATCTTGGTATGAAATACTAGAGAACTAAACATGTTTAATAGTTTTATAAAAATAAAAAAACAATAAAAACAAACATAAATTTCAAGGTGCTCAACATTATAACAAAAATAGTGTTTGATTTTTTTAGTGTATAGTCTTTTCCAATTATCTTTAAGTTTTTTGACATGTTGACCTTTTCCATGCTAGAATACTCTTTGTAAAACAAAATCTCCAACCTATAGTTCTTGGTCTGAAACCATCAAGTCATATCGAAGTGTACAGTTAGCATGCAGCTGAAGTTCGGTGAGACACGCTGATACATTAGTATTAGTGTGCAACCTTTTGGTATTGGTTAAAAATCATAAGTACACGGGAGAAAATATACAATATCATAGTGATACAAAAATTTAGATGTCAATATTTATGTGTAGATATAGTACTAAATATATATTATTATGCGTGGCTTAATATTATGCAATATATTACCCATAGTCATGATGTTCCACATTGTTAATCTAGTGAGTCACAGTATGCTGAGAGACAACCACATACAAAATCTCTTATGATCACTTATATTTGTAAATGGGCGAGCACAATAAAATATTGTTCATAAGCTATGTATTTTAAATAATTTTTTATCGACTAATGTTGGTCAACTTGAAGGTTACTCGGATACATTGCTGGATGTTAGCTCCAACAAATGAGAGTCAATGATAAGTGATAAAATGGAATTTTGACTCAGAAATCAGGTGTGAATGCTAATTGAGCTTCCGATAGGAGGAAGAGACTTTGCAATATGTTGCTATACCAGATGAAAAATGACTTTAACGAATGTAATTGTTATTGATTATATTGAGATATTTATCTTGTAGTGAAACTCATAATAGTTAGGATATAGTAGTTGTAGATGACTTACATTTTGAAAAATTATATGCAAAGGCACATTCATTCACGGTGATATTAAGGAGATAAGTTATATATGCATTACTAAAAGGTTTAAGGTGTATGTGAAAAAGAATCATTTTTACAAGTTAAAGAATATTTTGTTCGGTTCGAAATAAACTGATTTATAGTGGACAGATGTCATACAGACTATTCCTTCTATGTTAGATCTTGTGATAGATAATATATTATTTTATTATTACTCTAGAAACTCGATAAATTAATACTAGATTATTTAATAAACTCTCTAAGATAATATTTTTGGCCAGTCCCGACTCGGGGATAAGGTGCTAAATTAATAATTCGCTAAAATTATAAGATAATATATTTTTGATAATTTTTTTAGACCTTATATAAAATATAAAATAATAATTCCTCATATATAGCATATTACATAAATGATTTAGGAAGGTTTCTTGAAAAATGACTCAATTGTCTTTTGTTTTTTGTTGAAATCAATTTTCCCTTAAATCTTGTCTCTAATTTTCCTTAGCATGGTAAGAAATTATGGTGTTGTTTTCTTATAGCTCAACAAGAAATTTTTCAATGTGATTGCCGGTTTAATAGCTATGTTTCGCGAAGGGGACTCCATTGTAAAACTTTCATCATCTTTTTCATTGATATCATCTTTATTAATTCCAATAATGCTTTCAATAATTTCTTCATCAGTCAACAACTGTGCAACTACATTTTCTTCTGGGTGATTTAGAACATCTTTGACATCCATTGCATTGCGATAACCCAACTCTTTGATCAAATTCTAGAGTTCTTGAATGCTTTCACCACCTTCATATGAGTTCTCAAAAGTCTCGTTATTTGTTGATCGAAGTTTACAATAACGAAAGTAGTTCACAATTGTATTTGCACGAACATCCATAGACCATGCTGAAATTGCAAGATTTATTGCATCTAACACATTTATTTTTGCTGGATTTGGAACCCCTAATTCATAACCCTCTAAAATAATTCTATAAAATTGACGATGATAATGCATCTTAAAAGATCGTATAATCCTCGCATCACAAGGTTGAATTTTTGAAGTTGTGTTTGGTGGCAAAAAAAAATAATTCAACATTTCGTAATCCTTCAATAATTTTTAGATGAGCAAGGAAATTATCCACAATCAAGAGAATGTTTCTTCCAACCATTTTTTGATTCCATATCTTGCTTTGAACTTTCCAAGCCAACCAATAGAAAAAGTAAAGTCTGAAGTATCCACTGGATAAATATCTTTCATGAGCTTTTTCGTCTTCTCGATGATTAGTTCACCTGTCATATTCACATGTTCTTAAAATTGAAGAATCCATTCATAGAGAGATTTTTCTAGGTCAGGAAATTTTGCCGGTTTGTGTCGCTTAACATCGCCTCTTTCGGGAGCAAGTGAAAGATGCTCTAAAGACCGTTTAACTGTATTCGATATTGTCGTTTGACTCACCTGCAAACCATAGTTACTATGAACCCATTCTTGCAATTTCTTTTGAGTGAGACTTGGATTATCCTTGTTGTGCTTGCATAATACTCTTCGAATCCCGTCTGTCATTGTTGTTTTTTTCACACCTTTAAGATGGGAAGCCATGTTGTGTGTATGATTTGTTTGTGTTAACCTATTTTGATCTTGTATTTATATAGAAAATTATTTTAATGTCCATAAAGTGATACATTGAACATAAAAAGCATAATAAGGTGGAATATTGAAGGTTTCTTTCAAATTGTGTCCTTCATTTGATATAAATGCATTGTATATTGTACAATAATTAAGTGGAAGCTTAAAAGGTGCTTGTAAACTAAGTATTGTACTATAAATTAATAAAATATTAATTAAGATATAAAATAATAATTTATCGATTAATTAATAACTCTTTTAATTAATAAATTTTGGTGGTCTCAAGTGTATTATTTTATAGAGTTTCTACTGTATGTGTTAATGATATTCTGATTGTATCATCCAATTTATATGAGATTAATAATTTAAAAATAAATTTGTCTACACATTTTACAATGAATGGCATGGGGCTGAAAAGTCATATTCTTGGCATGAAGATAGTTAAAGATAGATTTAGAAGTACTCTTTATTTGACGTATGCACTAGTGAGGACGCTACTTAGCAGATTCAACATGAATGAAGCTAAATTTTTCAGTACTTTTATAGGGAGTCATTTCATATTGAGTAAATATGATTCGTCAAAGATTAAAAGATATAAACACGCGGGTAAGACTTCCTATACCTCAAGAATTGGTTTATTTTTTTACTTTTTCCATACCATATATTTCTTATACATTGAGAGTTATGAGCAGATTCGAATAAACAATATGGAAAAAAAGTCAAGTACATCCGAGATAGTTAAAAGGTTCTTCATATGCATACTCGTGGTTTAACATACAACGTTTAGAAACTTATATGTTCTGTTGGTATTGATATTACGTGTTATATTGATAACATAAAGATTACATTTTAGAGTTGTGCCATGAGATTCTAACTTGCAAAACATTATTTCTCTTTCATCCACTTGAGCTGAGTAAATTGCTCTTTCGAAAGCTAAAAAAATATTGTTACAACGAGTTTAGAGAACATTTTTGAAGATAAACAAGAATCCTATATTTTACAACAATTTTAAGGATAATTTGAGATACAAATTACGTTTTTAATAGAATAATTGATTTCACCATATTAATGCTTAGGGTTTTTTAAAATAATATTTTGACATATAAGAAATTTTTTATTTTTATCAAAAACATCTAGAAATCAGAATATCTTCGATAAAAAAATATAAAAAAATAGAAATTTAAGAAAAAATAAAACTTGAAAAATATTATATTTCTAATTAATTTTTTGTTAAAAATTATGTATTCGATCATAGGAACCCAACTAGATCAGTATTATTTCATTCAATTTTTTTTTAATGAATATTGATTTATATCGTCATAAAATTTATAGAAGTCAGATTTAACGGTCAAATAAAGATGTAAGTTTTTTATAAGTTGGAGTTGTGTGCAACTCCAATCGGCCAAATTACTTGAAATAATGACATGAGTTGCATGAATGAAACTTGGAGTTTAATTATATTATAAAACATGATTTTGATACATGTCAACTGAATAAATATTCAATTCAGATAATTGTTAGGTGAATCCTAGTTTAAGTATATATATATATATATATATATATATATATATCATAGTACATATGTTGGCTAATGAGGCGATATGACCTTTTTAGAGTGAACAAATAAAATATTTAAGGTGTAAGATTTATTGCTCATATGGTGTGACTAAATAAATAATGAATAAATGACGTAAGAGAATTCCATGAATAAGCTTTACAAAATTGAGGATTTTGATCATTGAGTGGATAGAGGAATTAGGAATTTTACTTGGAGAGAGTCTAAAGTGGTATATAAAAAATCATACAAGCTTTCATATGAAAAGCAAAAAATATCATACCGATAAAAATATTAGATTGGTTTTCTGTTATATAAATAGACATGTCACGTTGAGTATTTACAACACACATGGGTACAATTTCACTCATTTCTCTTTTATTAGTTCAACTTTAAATCTTGTCCAACTATGCCGACATCATATGAGTAATTGTTAATTTATAATACAAGAATAATCATCTTTGCTAGGCCCACCGCATCAATATCGTACATGAAAACAAAGAGTATCTCTCTAGTTTTAAATTGGAAAAGGTGTCCAATATATTGTAGTGTGTTTAGCCACTTACATACAAAAAAAATGATGAAAATTTCTATTGTATCTTTCATATATGTAAAAAAATTATCATTTAGACATTATGGAATGAAAGTCCACCATTGGTTTTGATTTCCTATAATGTTCCGCACGAAACAAAAATATCAATTTTAGGAAAATAGATTACTTTATTTTCTCTAACCTTGACTACAAAGTTCATCTTAAGTCATTTTGAAAAATAACAAAAGCGAGATGAATACTACCAACCCTAGGGCTTTGGAAAGAAGTCGAATAAAGTTCCTATCTTGAAAATTTTACCATAATAAAGTTATTGATGAATAAATTATGATATGTATATACTAATACAATAGAGAAAAGTTCGTTTAAGACCATATCAATAAAGTCGACCTACCAATAATACATAACATGGCAAACAAATTTCAAGATTGTAAACTAAAAGTAGCAAATAGCTCGTCGTTGTAGAGATATATTTGTAATTTGGATATCTTATTATCTCTATTTTGAGTCTTAAGCACTTCATAAGTGGATCGACTAGGTCATTATTTTTGTTGATAGATAGTCGGTTAATCTTACATGATGATCCATGTTTCAAGGTAAGTCCAGCCCATATCAGTCAATAACGTGATTATTACATTTTCTGAACGCGGAACTTGGTCATAGCTAATCTGATTGGATGACCCGACTTCCTTTTGTAGTATTTTTAAATATGTGCATTCAATTTTACAAGGGTATGAGTAATCAAAAGTTAAGAATCATTAATAATCTTCACCTTTACAAGGTCCACTGATGTTGGTCAGTCAAATTCTTATAATAGTCATCTTTTAATCTGCCTCATTTTTTGAGACAGTAAAACTGAACTATATGGATTTATGCGTAAATTGTAATGTAAATAAAAATGAGTTGGAGTCACTCCATGATGCTAAGGATTTTAAAATCATATGTGGTATGAATATCCATTCATATCCATCCATCAAGTTGGATTACTTAGACCTGAAATTTGGTGAGGAAATTGTCAAATGTTAGAGATTATTTTCTTGACCAATATTTGTAACGAATATCTAAGTCACCTAACTTGACCGACCATCGAGTAAGACATCTCAATAAATTTAGATTTTGAAGGATATTTTAAAGAGGAAATAAGGTATAGATCATAATCGAATGCTCCTAAAAGTACACATATATATTTTAAGCCATTACCATGGTTACCCGACCAATGAGCTTGAATGTGACATCTTCAATACATATCTTGTTTACCTGATAATCATATATATACTCTACCTAACCTCGAATTTTCATTATCTGTACTGGTGAAAATCACTCTGAATGAATGTTATAGAGTTCATGTCATACATTTCAAGGATCACCAAAGCGACTTTTATATTTTGGTGAGTATTGATGTGATGCACTATGTCATTACTTTATTTGCTTATCATGTATAATTTATAAATAGAAACAATTATATGAGATTATGGACATATTTGGTCCAAGTCTTTGGGATGTGTGAAAAAATCTGGATCAATTGTAAAATACTTCACTCTCTTTTATCATTCTCACAATTTTTTAAAGTCCTATCTATCTACCACGTAAAAAACAAGAACATTGTTGCATGTTTATTGTGTTACAGTTTATTAATGCTCAATTCAAGCTCTATTTTGATGTCATGGTTTTCATATATTAGTAACAATACAAGATGTTGCATAATATGGTGGTCTGCATTGCGGTTGAGACAATATTTATTCTCGAGAAACTTCATTTGAAAGGGTCAGTCCTGGAATTTTGATCTTTTTACAGGAGCTTGGTGCATTGAGATCTTCAATAGCCACATGCATTTGTAATCTATTTGATATCGTTTCTAATAATAGTTTTCATTCAATTTAGGTTTGTACACCTTGATATTACTAAGGTGAATCATCTCGCCAGAACTGGCTCAGATCATTCACCTTTAGTGATATCTGTTTCCAACAATTCATTCATACCTAAACCTAATTTCAAATTCCAAAATATGTGGTGCTTGCAACCATAATTCATTAAGACAGTAAAAAATAATTGGAATGAATCAATAACTGGTGATCCTTTATATATATTCTGGCTTAAGTTAAAAAGATTAAAAATATGCCTAAAAATTAAAAAAATAGGTCTTTGGAAATATTTTTGACAGTATTGCCAAAGCATAAGAAGATGTCAAAATTTGTGAGAGAACCCTTCAAGATAATCCTAGTTCTGTAAATATTCAATCTCTTAATAAAGCTAGAGCCTTTCATTTGCCCTTGCTTGCTAGAGAAGAAACCTTCTGGCAACAAAAGAGTATCACCATCTGTCTTAACGATGGTGACAAGAAAACTCAAACTTTCCAGAATTATGTTAAAAAGGATGCTTAATAGGATTAATGGAATCACTATAGATGGCACTTGGACTGAAGACCAATCCCTAATTGGAGATTCCGATATTCATTATTACAAATCTCTTCTTAACTATCAACAAGACATAATTAATAATAGTCTTAATGTTAACTTATTTAACGAACTTAACCATTATAGACCTAGAGAATAAGGCCCTCACCTGTGCACCTTCAATGGAAGAAATTAAGTCAACAATAACCGACCTCAATCCTTGCAGTGTCTCTGGAGTTGATGGATTCAACTCCAGAATTTACTTAGATGTTGGCCAATTATTAAATATGATTTGTATGAAGCTATCAAAGCTTATTTAAACTATTGTATCCATTCTCAAGGCATCTTTGCTACTGCATTATGCTTATTACCTAAAACTGCTTCATCTCAGACTTGGCAAGAATATAGGTCAATCAGTCTCTGTACAATATTCAACAAAATACTGTCCAAGATAATTAACATTAGATTGAGAAAAATCCTTCCTAAAATCATTTCAATTGAACAAGGTCCTATGTAGAATGTAGAAATATTCAAAAAAATATCATGATAACCCATGAATTACTTTATGACCTAGACAAAAAACCAAAAGAGGAAACATGATTATCAATTTAGATATGTCTAAAGGATTTGATAGATTGAACTTTAAATTCATCTATCAAATTCTTAAAGCTCATGGCTTCAATGATCACTTTATTAGTCTAATACAAAAAGGAATAGAAAACATTAACTATTCTATTATCACTAATGGCCAATCTCTAGGATATTTTCCTTCTACCAATAGTATCACGCAAGGAGATCATATATCTCCTTACTTGTTTATCATTCCTGAAGATTTATTAATAAGAGGAATTAAAATGCTTAAGAACAACCATCCTTCCATGCAATATAAATCAAGGGGCAGAATAACAATTTATTGTCTAGCATTTGCTGACGATATAGTTATATTCACCAATGGTTCAATGAGCAACCTTAAGAAAATTAGTGGATTTTTAGAAATCTATCAATCTATCTCTGGACAACAAGTTAACAAAGAGAAAACAACTTTTATAACTTCTAACCAAATTGACAGGAATATTAATGTTATTGAAAACAACATTGGTTTCAAACACAAACCTCTTCTCTTTAGATACCTAGGTATATAAATGGATACTAAACATAATCTAATTTACTTTCAGAATCTTATAGATAAATTCAGAAGTAAAATTACTGACTGGAACTCAACCACTCTCTCGTTTGGTGGTAGACTGATTTTGATAAATCAATGTTACTTGCAATACCTTCTTATCACATGCAAAGTATAACTCTCCCTAACAGTGTTATTGCCAAAATCAATGTTATAATGAATATATTTTTATGGGGATACAGTGAAGATAAGAAAACAATAATATGGTCGCAATAGAATAACCTTTGCAAACCTTTCGATGGAAATGGCTTAAATATTAGGAGTCTTAAAAATATTCAAATTTTTATTTCATATAAACTTTGGTACTCATTTAGAATTAACAATTCACTATGGGCCAACTTATTACATTCTATATATTGTCCTGAAATGCATCCCCCGCAAACTCAAAAGAAACAAAATGTATCAAAAGTTTAGAAAAGGTTACTCAATACTAGAGATATAGTTGAACAATTCATTCACTTGGATCCCTGGTTCTGGTAACATTGATTTTGGGCTGATAAATGGCATAGCAATATACCATTAATCAATCTATTAGTAAATAATAACAATTTATGGTACAAACAAGTTAAAATCAAAGAATTTTGGCAAAATAATCGGTGGAACATACTTAAACTCAGAACAATGTTCTTCAACACCATATTGACAAAATCTTAAAGATTTCAGTTCATCCAAATATGGAAGACAAAGCAATTTGGACACTCTCTCCAGATGAGAGGTTCATTAAAAGCAACTTGGGATGTTATAAGGGCTAAACATAAAAAAACTATAATTATTAAAAGAATATAGAACAACATTTCTCCCAAAAAATGTTATTTCATTACTTGGAAAGTTTTAAATGGATTAACACAAGTTGATTTAGTCCTTCAAAATAAAAGATTTCATCTCCCTTCTAAATGCCAAAACTATTTCAATTGTGAATCGATAGATCATCTGTTTGTTTCATGTTTAAGTTCTTGGCATGCATGGTTATATTTCTCTAATCTGTTTAATATAAAATTAAGTAAACACATTACCATTAAACATGTTGTTCATAGTTGGTTTTCTTCATCTGCCAAACATATTCATATTAGGACTATTATCCCAACCCTTATTATATGGTCAATCTGGAAGCTTAAAAACAAAAGTAAACATGACAACATAAGTTAAAATTCTAAGTCCATTATTAACAATGTTATATATTTGGTTAATATGTTAGATAATTCATGTTGCATTAGTTATAAGCTCTGGTATGGTGACCTAAATGTAGCTACAAAACTGTGCATTGTTTCAGTCATTTAAAAAAACAGACCAAGAGCATATATGTTAAATGACACCCTCCAACATTAGGTAGACTCAAGTTGAATTGTGACGTTGCTTCTCTCTCAAATGGAGTGTCCAGCACTGGTTTTGTCCTTAGGAAACCTGATGGTAGTGTGATAATTTCCAAATGAATAACAATAGGAAAATGTTCCACTATAGTAGCAGAAACTAGATCTCTATTAGAAGGATTAATATATTGCAACAAAATAATTACAGTAAATGTGATGTTTCTTTAGTATTATTCAATATGTTGAGCTTTGATTCTTATCGTTAGTACTTAGAACTAGTTATTAAATATTGTAGGAGTTTTATTTCTTCTGCTATGTTTATAAGAAATATTGTTAGAGAACAAAATTTTACGGCTGACTGGATGGCCAAACATACCATTAAAAACAAATCTGGCTGTCTCTTTCTACCTTCTAATAGCCCTGCTGCTCTTAAGGCTATTATTCACCTTGAAAGAATTGGAATTGGCTAACTAAGATCAAACACATAACATGTTAACTGTAACTAACAATAGGCAAGAAATACTTGACCATTATCTGTTTTACTTCTTGCAGGTGTAATATCAACCAAATAGCCAAGGATGAAGGATCAATGTTATAGTCATGGGCCTGAATCAACGGAATGGAAGCAAGATGGAGTTGATGAAACAATAAGATAGAAGGATAGCTAAGCATAGCTCTTGTAAGCATGAGAAGGAAATCTACAAGAGCCGATCTCAGCAATGTAGCTTGAATAAAAACAATATTATAGCAGTGATTAACAATGTGTTAAATCACATATAAGAAAACTTTCAACATTGTAATTCTGTTTTCAATATCAATAAAAAATGGATGGTTGAAAAAAAAAGGTACACAGAGATGTGCAGTTGTGTTGTTATCTTTTGTTTTCATTGATACACACAACGTCATTTAAATTTAAAAAATTTGTGTAACAATTTTTTATTCGTTGTCCTTCCAAAGCTAGAAAACTACTATGGGCTAACTTTTAATATGTAGTTTTTGCTTTGTATTGTGTGTGTTTTCCGTTAGCAAATTAAACTTTGTTCTTTTGATTTGCATCGTCTTCTTTCATTTGTGAATATTATTTTTATTATTTCTTCATGTTTTAAACAATGCCAAATATACAACGGTCGAATTTTTTAAAATTTGTTTACCCGAAATTGTTATTATATTTATCAACATTCAACTCTATTAATAATTTTTCAATATTGTATGTTTGTATTTAATATTTTTGAAATCTACCAATGATATATATTTTGTAAAACAAATATTTATAAAAAAGGTTATGTTTATATAACCATCGTCCTTCTTTGTTTTAGTATATAAATGTTTTCTATAATATAGATACGTAATCCGCGGCTTGGCGCCCTATAAGATTTTAAGGTTTAATATATTTTGTTTTCTAAATAATTCTAATAATTCTTTCATCTTACTTCTGTATACTATTTTTAAATTCAACTATAAAGTATGCTCACAAATAATTCTCTTGAAAGCGTGCAAGTGGTCAGTATGAAAAATCTTCAACAAATAAAGTTAGCAGTTGGAAAATCTGTCAATCGTTGTTCCCTTTTAATTGTACTCGCAATATACTTTCCGACCTAACAAAATATCTTGTATACGAAAGTATTAATATCGTTTTTCCTTTAAAAAAATCAAGTATTGCTATTGTTATAATTTGTTTAATTTTTAACGATTCAGGTTAGTTTATAATTGTTGAATTGAGACTCGTGTTGCCGTTCATCCAGCTTACAACTTAATGTAATTTATTATTACAAGCGTTAGTGTCGTGCGTTTAGCTATTCTATTCATGCCGCGTCTATATAATGACATACAAGCAGTAGAAAAGTCAGATACTAGGGATCAAATAGAAATATCTACATATGAAAATGTCTGTTGGTAGCGGTAGATCGTAAGAACATATAATGATCTGTATGGAGCAGTACATGCTAGCTTGTCCACTGGAAAAGTCGAGCCGTGATACTTTACCATATCCAATTCGTGAACGTCTTCGCCACGATCATCCCGACTGGATCTGGATGACGACGACCAAATCTCGTTGCTTCGCCCATACTCTACAACGAGACTTCTTAAGGTTCTAGTCTTCACCTGACCTGCTGGGGAAGCTCCTACATTGGTGCACTTCTCCTTCATCCAACAATGTTTGCGCCACGCTTGTTTGTCCGGTGACTATCCACTCTAGTCTTACGCCTTGCTCCCACAGCTTAACTCGAGTCACCTTGCGCACTCCAGGCTTACTCCACATGCCTCTCTCTCGTGCCTTACAGGTTAGCAACCATCTCTGCACGCACTCGCTAATTTGCTAGGCCTCACGATGCGCATATCTCGGTCTCCATACATGTCTCTCTTGGGTCTTACATGGGAACCGTCCTTACAGGTTGGGCTCAGTCATCGGGTCGTTAAGCTTGGCTCCAGTATAGCTCTTTCTCGGAGACAAATTCTGGTTGTGATACCAAGGCGCAAGCATTGTTGGATAGAGGAGAAGTACGCCAACGTAGGAGCTTCCCGAGCAGATCAGGTGGGGACTAGCAACTTAAGAAGTCTCGTTGCGGAGTATGGGCGAAGCAACAAGACTTGGTCGTGGCCATCCAGATCCAGTCGGGGTTATTATGGCGAGGACGCTCAAGAATTGGGTGTGGTAGAGTGTCACGGCCCGACTTTCCCAGTGAACAAGCTAGCATCTACCTCTCCATGCAGATCATGATATGTTCCTACGACCTGCTGATACTAATGGACATCTTTATATACAGGTACTTATACTCGATCCTTTCTATCCAACATTTATACTGCTTGTGTGCCATATGGGTAATGTTGGCTTGTACCGTAAGACGTGCTCGGCATAGGCACTGCATGAACAGTATAGCTAAGCCCATTTCCGTTTTTATAGAATTAGAATAAGTTTATATCTTGCTGGCCCTTAGTCTAAATATATAGTGTATGTTTATTCTCATTATATATAATATAGTTTAGCGATAACGAAAGTGCAATAATCTATAATTATTATTGGAGAATATTTAATAAAAATGAAAACAAATATTTTCTTCTACTACAATATTTTGTATCTTGATTTGCTACTAAATTAGTTATTTAGAAATGATGTTATTTGAAAATTTGATATTTTTAAAACAAAAATTGAGGAGCAACCATTTTTTTTAATTGTTACCATATTCAATATTAACAATGAATAAAGAAAATGTAAAATAAAATTAAGTACAAAAGATAGATTTAATGTTGTTCGGATTGTGAAAAAAATTATATCCAGAAGTAACAAATTTTTTTTAATAAATAAGTAGGTTGTAGAAAGACTCTCAAACACAAATGGTTCAACCATTATTTTTCTTTCACTTAGAATATATATTGTTTTCAACACTATCTTGACACATGCATAACTTTTGTATCTTCTACTATTTATAGGTTTGGAGAAACACTAATTTTTCATCATACGATCTAGATTAAATTCCATTAATCAAAGACCGTAATAAAGTCATAATCCTTTAAAATAGGAAATCTCATAAATAGATAATCGAAATTAATAAGAAATCTAATTAATATAAGAGATTCAATTAATATATAAAAAATAGAATAACAAATCCAATAAATTAGCAATCCTAGCAAGTAGAATAAATCTAGTTTGATTAGAATCTTAAGCCTAGCTATATTTGAAGCATCAGCCAAGGAAGCACTCGACGGTCTAGACAATCTCGGCAGTCTTGGCAATCTTGGAAGCATCAATAATCTTAGATTAGAGACATCGACACCAAGACATTGTATATGAACCTTAGTTAGGATCATTGGCACATGTTATCGACTCAGTATTTACTTCGCTGGTCAAGTATTTGCCTAATATATAACAACCTGCATGTGGAAGACCAAACTCACCTTTAGGTTCCAACACATATCTTTGCACCTGAGTCTTGACCACAACTCTGTCTCAATAGATTCCAATAATTCCTACCTATGCACGTCGTCGCTGATCAATCTATGCCCCATATAGTTCATATGCAGTGAAAACAATTGCAAGTGTATGATTTCCGTTGTACTTTTATGAGTATTTTTAAACTCTAATATCGAACCAAAATAAATAAATCTAAATAATCGATATAACCTAACTTTTACAAATATTATTTAGAGTCACATTTTCTTTCAATGTGTTGCTTCAAAGTAGTACAGTTGTCTTCCGCATGGTTATATAATTGTTTTTGATATATCTGGAATATTTTCCAACAATATTTTGTGGGAAGTAATATGTTTCGAGCTAATGATGATACTATAATATACTATAGGCAAAAAGTTTGGGAAAGTTTGAAAGATTATACCAATCGTTTTATCAAAGTGAAAACTGATATGGCCCATACAGTTCAACTGTAGCATTGGCAGCTTTTCGTATGGGACTTCTCCGAGGAATATTAAAGGATATTGTGGCAGAAAGCAAGTAATGACATTTGGGGCTTTGTTGGATCAAGTTGGAAAAAGAATATTAGTAGAGCAAATATAGGCTTCAGAAATATGTTCTTTTGATCAGTTGGAACAAAACTAGTTCTAAAGATCTCTTAATGCAACTTATCCTCCTAGAACAAGTGGGCAACCTAAATTATCAAGCCAGTTTCCTCTGAGGCCTAGAGTAAGCTAACAAGCATATAGTGCGCAACAAATTACTAGGCCAATGCCAAATAAATGGATTCGTCCAACTCATTTTGTGAAGTTAACCGAGTGTGTAGCAACAATATTCGATAAAACTCGAAGTCAAGTACAATTTTGCAAGCTTTTTCCAAAATAAACTTCGAGGGAGAATAAAAATAATAGATATTAAAAATATCATGAACATGTCGGACATGATACGAAACAATGTGTAGCATTGAAAAAGAAATACAAGTAGTGATTGAAAATGGGAAGCTAACTACGTTTGTAAAGAAACATTCTAAAAATGATTGATGATTAAAGAAGCTACCGATGCTTCAAAGGAAGAACGTGCGTTAGTTTTTTATAAGAAGATTGATTCTTTTGATATTTCAACCGATAATTTGGACCTAAAAGTGGGAAGAAACAATATTAGCATTGTCGAAGAGCTTGTCCCGATGAGAAAGGTTAGTGATTTATGTTCAGTTTTGGAATCTATGGCAATTTTTTGGGGGTTATATTATTGCAGGTAATTCAAATAGCTCCTTGAAAATGCATATAATCAGTCTTACTACTTAGATCAAAGCAGGCACTTCGGCAGATCTATATCAGAATCATTCTCTTATAATCTGTTTTGAAGATGATGATATGATAGATGTGACAAAACCACATGAAGCTGTAGTAGTAATTGCAGCTGGGACTTCCTCGGAACCTAGCCCTTTTGATGATCTAAGAGGTACCCCCGATTTTTTGGTTCCTGATAAAAGCTTTGAAGATCATGTATATCTAAATGGTAAAGTTTTGAGAATTAGTACGAACTAATTCAATTTTTATCTACCAAGTTAGATATGTTTTCTTGGTTTTCCAAGGACGTGACCAATGTAATGTGCCCACGGAAGTAATTTGTCATACATTGGCAGTCAAAAGCAGTGTACGACCAATCATACAAAAAAGAGGCATTTTTCTTAAAAAAAATCTGAGGTAATAATGGCAGAGGTAAATTGCTTATCCAGAGTTGGGCACCTACGATAATCTCAATATCCGTTGTGGACAGAAAATCCTGTGTTGGTCAAGAAGAAAAATGGAAAGTGGTGAATGTGTGTAGATTTTACCGACTAAAATAGAGCATGTCTAAAAGATCCTTTCCCAGTCCCCCTGATAGATCAGTTGCTAGATTCCACAATTACGTTCTTTTATGGATGCATATGCAGGATATAATCAGATTAAAATGAATCCAAAAGATGAAGAGAGCACAACGTGTATTACTGGAAGAGGTTTGCATTGCTACAAAGTAATGCATTTTGGTTTTAAAATTCGGGGGAAACTTATCAATGTTTGGTGAATAAAACTTTTGAAGCACAGATTGGGCAAAATATTAAGGTATATATTGATGATATGTTGGTAAAAAGTCTTAAAGACGAGGATCATTTTGTTGATATTGAGGAAAGTTTTGCTAACTCAAAAAGTGCCAACCTAAAATTAAATCCAAAAAGTGTGGGTTTAGGGGTTTAAGGCTTGATCATGAAATTTTCTTAGGTATATAGTGATCGAACAAGGGATTGAAGCCGACCCAACATAATTAAAATATTTAAGTACTATGACACCTCCTTGAAATATTAAAGAAGTTCAAATATGAATGGGACGGCTGACAGCGTTACATATATTCATATCTTGCTCATCGGCTAAATGTGCCATTTTCCAAGTATTAAAGACAAGAAAATTGTTTTAATTGGACAAAAGAATGTTCTAAGGCCTTTAATCGAATTAAAGAATACCTCTCACAGCTATAAATCTACAAAACCAATTTCGCGGGAAAATTTATATGTTTATATAGCGGTATCGAATTATGTTGTAAGTGTTGTTTTAATCCGAGAAGAAGAAAACCTATCAAACCAGTGTATTACATAAGTAAAAGTTTGTTGAATGATGAGAAACAGTATTTAAAGTTAGAAAAGCTGGCTCTTATACTAGTAATTGTTGCTCAGAAAATATGACCATATTTTTAAGCGCATTCCATAATTGTACGAACATTCTTTTTCGTTAAAAAATATGTTTCAAAGGCCTGATATATCAGGAAGAATGGCCAAGTGGTCGGTTGAATTAGGAGACTTCAATATTCAATTTGAGCACAAGCCTTAGCAGATTTCTTGGTAAAATTTCATTCTGAACAGTCAAATATGGAAATAAATGAGGAAAATTTTAAGT
This sequence comes from Limnanthes douglasii subsp. nivea, assembly GCA_036936605.1. NCBI lineage: Eukaryota > Viridiplantae > Streptophyta > Magnoliopsida > Brassicales > Limnanthaceae > Limnanthes > Limnanthes douglasii. The sequence goes on along the minus strand of JAUPFV010000001.1, from coordinate 58,337,732 downwards.
CAGAGTGGATAACCCGAGAAGATCAGGGCTAAAGTACGTTAAGATGTTGGGCATGAGTGCAATTAATTTTTCCATAAGGAATTGTCATGTACCAAGCTATCCGTTTTGGGTTTAAAACGAAAAATAACGAGACAGAATATGAAGTGGCTTTGGAAAAATTGGGACTTGCTCAAATTTGTGGGGCTAACAAAGTGAGGCTGATAAGTGATTCAGAGCTTCTCGTTAATCATGTGTCTGGTCAATACGATGCTCAAAAGGATTATTTAGTGAAATATTTGAAGGTATTAAAGGATTTAACTTAATCCATCTAAAATGTCTGATTCGAGCATGTCCGAATAACATAAAATTCGGTGGCAGATTCTCTAGCTACTTCTTTAAATTCAGAAGAATACCCATAGATTATTACACAGAAGAACCCTTCAACTTGGAAAAAATCAGAGCAAAGGATTGGAACAGTAGACGAAGCTTTTCAAGTCTCACTCAGTAAACAAAATGACTGGAAGCTTGATATTATCGAATTTTTAAACAATAATGTTCTTCTTTTTTATAAATCGGTGTCTAAGAAAATATGTTACAAGTCTTATGGCTACATGGTTCTCGGAGGAGTTTTATACAAGAAATATTTTATTAGACCTTTGCTTCGATGTTTAGGAAAAGACAAGTCACAAATGATATTGTTGGAATTAAATGATGGAGAGGGATCTGCATACTGTGGGTATAAAGCTTCAATACGAAGAGTACTATTGGCAAGATATAATTGGCCTACGACCTCTTCTGATGCTAAAGAGTTGGTCAAAAAGTGTGATACTTGTCAAAGATTTTCCAACATAATTTATAAACTAGGGGTCCCCCTTGAAAGCATATCCTGAACATTATCATTTGGCCGACGGGCCATTGACCTTGTTGGACCATTACCGGTTGCTTCTAGAGGACGACTAATAATAATAATTGTAGTAGATTATTTCTCAAAATGGGTAGAGGCAGAACCATTAGCTGGAACAATAGCTAAGGATGTAATCAAGTTCATCACTTTGAATATTTGTTGTCGTTTTAGAGTTCTCATGTGAATTACTGCTGATAATGGACCACAATTTGATAACAAAGATATGAAAGATTTTTGCATTTCTCGAGGAATACAACAATGCTTTTTGGCTCCTTTTCATCCACAGTTAAATGGTCAAGTTGAAGTTACTAATCAGACAATCATTGATGAGTTAAAGAAGAATTTGGAGGGGAAAACATGGAAATGGTCGGATTATTTGCAAAACGTTCTTTGGGCATACCGGGTTACTCCTCGAACAACAACTTTAGAGTCGTATTTTTCATTAGTGTATAGAATGGATGTGTTAGTACCATCTGAGGCCGTTTTCCATTGTATTGTGTGGCTACATATTCCGGGACTCTAACGATAAAAACATGGCAATTGAATTGGGTTTGATTAAGGAGAAAAAGAGTCGAGCACAATTGAACTCGTTACATTTCCAAACATTAATGAGGACTCGATACGCCTACAAAGTTAAATGAAAAGAATTCAAAGTGGAAGATCAATTTTTAAGAAAGGTATTCCTCCACACAAAAGAAAAGTCCCTTGAAAAATTAGGACCTAATTGGGAGGACCCATATGAGGTAACGGAAATGGTAAAGCCAGGAACGTATCAAATCAAGGATAAAGAAGGAAGAAATCTCTAACACTCATAGAATATTGAACATCTCAAGTTGTATTTAGAATGAATGTAAAAATTATATTTTTATATGTAAAATATCGGTGGCATACTCTTTCCTTTCCTAGCGGCGCAGGAAGGTTTTAACGAGGTGCCCTATTAGTCGATCTATATATATAAAGTTCTTTTACCACAAAAGTTGATTTAGCTATTTATTTTGGACCTAAAGGGTCTTCCAACAAAAGTTGGTATTTAACTATTTATCTTGGATCTAAAGGTTCTTCCAATAAAAGTTGGTCTGTAACTATTTATCTTGGACCTAAAGGGTCTTCCAACAAAAGTTGGTCTTCAACTATCTATCTTGTACCTAAAGGGTCTTCCAACAAAAGTTGGTCTTTAACTATTTATCTTGGACCTAAAGGGTCTTCTAACAAAAGTTGGTCTTTAACTATTTATCTTGGACCTAAAGGGTCTTCCAACAAAAGTTGGTCTCTAACTATTTATCTTGGACCTAAAGGGTCTTCCAATAAAAGTTGGTCTTTAACTATTTATTTTAGACATAAAGGGTCTTCCACCAAAAGTTGGACTTCAACTATTAATTTTGGACCTGAAAAATCTCTCGAAAGAAGTTGGTCTTCAACTATTAAAATCATTATGAGAACAAACAAAATTTAAAATTTGATGCGTTTCATAAAGTATCTTGAAAATGACATTGATTGTACAAAATTACTTCAAACGATACGAGACTTTGACAAAATTACCTCGAACATTATAAGGGTTTCGTAAAACGAGAACTATAAAAGCTTTTTCTGAAGAAGATCCGATGAAATTATCTTCAGTGGACTCAGAATCATCCAAATATATTCCAAGGGGTAATATTCGACGGAAACGAGTTCCCAGAAACTACATAGATTTAAATCAGGATAACATTCGTGATTTTCACAATCAACCCGGATATAATCGTTGCATCCCATGTATTTAATTTACAGACACATTTATTAGTATAAGCTTCAATACCCGCTTCTTCATCTATCTTACCTTGATATAAGATAAATCCATTTTATTTCAAAACATTTTCATAATCTTGAAGGCATTTTGCGAAATATTATGTTGTTTTACCATTCCCCTCTTTATACGCTTACATGAGCTTATCTTTAGTGGCGTTTTGCTTGGAATAAAGATCCTTTTCTTTTTTACAACACTTGTCAGAAAACATGACATGATCCTCAGCAAGAACAAGTTTATCATAAATAACGCCGACTTACTCTTAAAGCGTAGAGAATTCGTGTTCCAGCTCCTCGAATTTCGACTTTGCTTGTGAAGCCTCTGTCTTATATGGTTCTTTTAATATTTTAGATATTGCATCATTTTCTTAATAATAATAATTGAGGATTGAAGAAAATTACGAATACGGAGGGAGAAATGATCCCCAACATGTATCTCGAATGAACTAGACGAAAAGACAATTTCAAAAGAAACAGTAGTTGAAGAATCGGCCTTCTGAACAACATTATCTTCATGATCTTGAATGATCAAGTAATTTTGTGGAGGCCGGGAAGAATCAGATTTGATGATTATCTTTTCTGGTGAAGACTTGGTGTGATCAGCAACTTTTCTCTCTAGAGAAGCAACCGCCTCGGAAACCTTTTCGTTTTCCTTGAAGGATGCCTTTCAATTTTCGTTGACATTTCTTTTTTATGAGGATCTTGTGAGGGTGGTTTTTTGGATTCTTCAGGATTTACATATTTTTCCTTCTCTACTTTAGTACTAACATCACGAGCTTTTACGCTAGAGATTACCCACACATGAAGATTCAAAAACAATACCTAACTCATCAAAAATACGGAGCACCGAGAAACAATCAGTGTCATTGACACTATGTACTGTCTTAACAACCCCATTAAATTGTTTCTTAGCCATTGTGAGAAAATATAAAAACATAGGAGTTACTTATGTTTTCTCAGCCAAAAAATATATCCATACAACACGGGATTAACCATCAACAATAGTGACAAAATATTGCGCACCACACGAATACAAAGTATTATAAGAACCCCATAAATCACAATGAATTAATTCAAAACAACCATTCGCTTTAGAATCACTGACAGAAAAAACACTCACGAGTCTGTTTGGCTTGAAAACAAACATCACACGCATGAGCTACACTCTTATCACCAGTACTAGAAAAAAGGTAAAACCTGAACTATCTTAGCTGATGGATGTCCCAACCTACGGTGCCACAACTCATCATCACTATCAACCACTACAGCACTACAAACTATGGTCTTCACAGCACCACTGAAGAAGTACATTTCACCTCTCCGCTCACCTAGTCCAATTACAGTCCCTGATCGTTGGTCCTAAATAATACAACCAAACTTAACACAATAAACAATACAGTCGAGATCATCAGTCAAGTGTGATACTGAAAATAGATTACAAATAAGCTTGGGAACCAAAAATACATTCTACAAAGGCAACTGACAAGAAAAGCGCACACTACCACAATGTGTAGAAGTAACCTAAGAACCATCAGGATGATATACTACACAGGTTGGCATAACAATAAAATTTTACAATAGAGAGATGCCCTCTATCATGTGATTAGAAGACTTAATATCAATAATCCTAGAGGTACTGAACAACTCACCACTCCGAAGCTCATCAGTCTGGGAAACTTTATTCTAGTTGAAAGAATGGAAAGAAAATGGTGCAACTGACCCGAAAGACGAGAATCCTTGCTAGCAGGTAACTCAGTAATAGCCACAACTGACGGACCCACAGTGGTTGTTCGTGTCATTGCGTTGTACGACCTTGGAGTACCACCATCGTCTGACGATCCGTGTAGACCTTCATCTCCATGACCGTAAGGTGGTGTAGTGCTTGGATGTTTCCCCCAACTTGCAAGATACCCATGTTTGGCGTAGAACTTGGATTTTTTCATGATCATTTTTGTGAGAATAAGTACAAAAACGCTGAGAATAACGATGAGAAGAAAAAAAAAGTACCTCAAGGAGCATACTGAACCGCAAATTACATCGGGGCCTCTAAGATAGGCTTCTCCACAGGTCCCTTGGTCTGTCACCGTTCCTCACCACGCACCTTATTGAATGCTCCATCTAGAGTGAGAGTATGATCATGAACAAGTAACTGAGATCGAATAACACCAAATTGCTCCAAATAGTGACGATAAAGAAACATATGAAATTTTTCTTCATCTGGACTCCGTTGATATGCTTCAGTCATCCCACCACAAACACATGTATGATCAAAGGAATATGCACTCAACTCATCCCAGATTTTCTCGAGTTTCGCAAAGTACTCATAAATGGACATAATGGAGGTTTGTTTACAAGCAACCAACTTCTCCTTCAACTCATATTTGCACTCAATGTTGCTAACAATAAAGTGACGCTGCAAAACATCCCACAGAGGTTTAACATTGTCAAAATATGGAGCATATTTACGCTGAGACTCATCAATAATGTTCATAATCTACTGAACGGGTGTGGATGAACAACATCCCAATCCTCTAGAGTCTTCGGATCCTCCTATTCTCACAATACTTCCATCCAAAAAACCAAGCTTCCTCTTATCTTTTAGAGATAAACGCATAAAACGAGAAAAGACTGATAATTAAAGCCATCAAATTTTAATAATAAAAATAATATTACCATGATTATCTATAGAACCAAGATAATAGGGTGAATTCAGATCAATCTTGTGTAACCCAACTGCGGAATCTAGCGGCGCAAAATGTGTTGTTTGTTCAACCGCAGAATGCGGTTCGTCTGCCATGAAAACTACTAAAAAACGTCGGTGATGAGAAAATAAACAAGAATACACCAATAATATGGTAATCCAAGAGAAACAAGATAAAAAATACATCGATCTCGAGAGAACAAAGATCAGATAAACGTCGGCTGATGAAGGCTATGCCGGAAACACGTCGGCACATGAGGATTTGGAGACTAAGGTTTTCTTTTATTTTGGCTAGGGTTTTGGAGGCTAGAGATTTGATACCATGTTGAGAGAATTGCGTCTCTTATATCTTCACCCCTCAACAATAGGTTACAATTACATTGTATATATACAGTGTGGTAAAAAGTAACGTAAAAGGTTTAATGTGTATTTCCTAAATTGTATATCAGACTAATATTAAATAGCCCATATACATTTTTACACAACCCATATATATTTGATTATAATCCTGACACTCTAAGAGCATGATATATTAATATTTATAATGTTATTAACAATAATAATTATATGTACTTTACAACCTACCAAATTCACAAATCCTTTTAGTTATGCACACATTACCATTGGTTGTAAAGATGTTTATCGTTACTTCACAATTATGTTTTATAAAAAAAACATAATGCGATGGTTCCAATTGTATCAGTTCATCATATTTATATATAAAATAAAAATTACTTGAAATATCAGACATACTGAACATGTAAAGATAACTTTCTTAGCCAAACCAAGTTTCAAACTTGTCACGAAACCACTGAATTTGTCTCATATCTGTAAGAAGAAATTAAGTGTTTGTGCTAAATTTTTTTAACCTTATTAAGATCTGAAACAATGTCCAACAAAATTATCTTTTGTATTTTTAGAGGTAATTACCATATGAGCCTCTTTATTGGTTAAAAATTTACTATTTTATTCATAAACTTATATATTTAAAACAAATAAAGAGTTATCATAACTGAATTGAGATAGGAAAACTAAAGTCTAATGTTTAACAATGTCGACTTCATAAAAGCTCAACTGAAACTACATTTTTAAACTTCACCCTATAATAAATATGTACACCATCAACTTTCAAATTTCACAATTTCATTATCCTATAGTGAAATTTAGTGTGAAAATTATAATATATTGGGTATCTACCATTCATCATATCGAAAGAAGTTGGATAAGTCTACAGAACTAAAACTCTTAAAATTTGAATTTTAGCACTAAAATTACAAGTATCTTAATTATCTCCTTAGATAATCTACCATGATATGTTTAAAGAATATTGCATACACTATCTTAAAAGTATATACCAAATAGCATGCAACTTAAAACGTATATATGAGCGATAATATAATTATACCTTCCATAAAACAATAAACTATTGAGATACGCATCATAAGTAAACATACAACCGTTACGTGCATAACAAAGAGTAACATAACATAATAAAACTTACGTTACAAAATAAGGAATGATTTGCTTCAGATATGAAAGGGTTTTTTGCAACAAAGTGCACACAAAAATCTATGCATAATATTTTGATGCTGTTGTGACAAACTAGTTGACGAAGAATATGCTTAGCAAGGCAGTTTGTGATCGTAAGCCTACACCATAATGAACAAAAAAGTACATAAAGAAACCCCCTCAAATCATTTTCCTCATGTCTCTCATGTTTGATTCTAAATTAGGGTTTGGATGATTTTGATGACATCATACGTGAAACTATAAACATATTTCAAACATAATAACTCAATCATTAATCCAAACAAGTATTCAATCCACGTCTCAATTGCTTACTTCACAATCAAAAGTTTATAATAAAATGTTATATTGTGATAGAAAACCTAAAAGGAATAATCGACTTATAATTTTATAAGTTAAACTCTCATACCACCTGTAATATACTAGTGATAAAAAATCATAGTATTGATAAATATAAATATATGAACTAAAATTATATTTATAAAATCTAATATCGCAAGACACAAATGAAATAATACGTGGAGTCATCATGTGATGTTTATTGTTGAAATTCGAACATATGAATTTGAATCTTCTAAATGACTCACAAATTGTCGTTCTACAGATTTTATGTGAAGAAATGAGAGAAGCAAACCTTTTTAAAACTTTAGATGAAATAATCTTAGATAAACTATGTGAAATTGAATAAAGATCTCAATATAAGAGAGATGAAGATTATTCTTCTTACTTGTTGACGACTAAAAATACCTAATATAGTTTTTTACAACTATGTATACCTCATCCAACTTAATAAATTCAATGCGGTTGTTATTCATCAATACCCAATGTACTCGTGTCCCTCATAGATCATGACTTTTATGGTATCCAATAGCTAAATAACTTAAGAGTTAGTATATAAAAACTCTATTTCATAGTACATTTTAACCCAACTAGTATCTGATAAGGTTCTGATTTGCTAAAGTCAATTGCTAGAGATAAATTCTAGAGAGAGAAAGTGCTTAAGAGTTTTTAGAGAGAGAAAACACAAGTACAAATGAGTTTCAAGTAAAAGTGTTCAACCCCTTTATTAGAACAGTCTGGTCATTTATATAGAGGAGCCAAGACTTAGTCTCAAACTGAATCTGTTACAAAAATGGAGTAATTGCAAAATAGTCCTTATAAATTATGCAAAGTCACAATAGCTTCCTAAAACTTACATCGTTCACAAATTAAATACAAAACTTACACTAATTATAATCAAGTCCCTGAATTCACATTGTTTACAAATTAATCCTTTAAAACCCATTTCCATATCAGAAGCCCCCCCACACTAAAGTCTAATATATCAGTATATTATTATACTCTGGTCCAATCTAATTTAATATAATTAGAAAAAAAAATCTTTTGATTATTGGACTATAATTTATAATAGTTAAGATATTCTAAATTTTCATGGATAAAACATTCTAATTCAAAATACTTTTGCAACATGGTCATATAAAATCTAATTTGTTTTATTAAATCTTCACCATTGGACTATATGTATAATTAAGGTTTGAGGTAATTTTAACAATATCAAACAATTATTTTATCAATGTTAGGGAATTTTTTTTAAATCCATTTAAATAAATTTATTTTTAACCAGAGGACAAATAATCTTTGAATAATAACCAAAGGAGTCGATGTAATCACTTCGAATAAAAATTGCCCTTAACATATTGTGTAAGTGTTCTTTCCTCGAATGTAACGGTTACATGCGTAACGGTTATATTCATATGTGATGTAGACCTGACAAGTGTCGAACATCCATCCCACCCAGCGATTCGTATTCCAACTTATCACCAAATGGGTATGTCCATCTTCACACGTCTTCACCGATTTTAGTATAAATACCATGCATTTCTCATTTCAACTCTGTTTACACACAACCATTCTAGAGAGAAGTCAGAGCTTTTTTGGCTACCTTCAACTGCTCCTCCCCAATTCCCAGAATTCTCACTGCAAAACCCAAATCTTCCGATCAATCTTCATCTTCTCCGATCAAACCATTCTTGGTTTATGAGAAAAAAACCGGTAACCAAAAAGTGAAAGGCCATTTTACCCAAAACACCAGTATCTTCTGATACTGATAGCAACGTGATGTTCGGTTCTTACGATTATTTTTGCATAACGCAAAGAGCCGAAGAGTATCGAAGATCAGGGTTAATTTTTGGTGGTCCAATTGGAACTAAAACTGAAACATTTTACTACGGTAATTTCGATCCTACCAAAGTTCCAAAGCTTTCTCATTCTCCCAATATCGAAGAACAAACATCATCTAGAATCTTTGGCCCTAAAACCCCTCGAACTTCTTCAACTCAAAGCAGAGTTTCTCCTTTGAAACTGAAAACGAATAACCTTTCCTCAACGAAATCTTCTTCAACCAAACCTAAAAATACATTCATCGCAATGGGAGATGAATCAACAATCATTCGAACTCCATCTCCCTAAAAAACCACCAGTAACGTTCATGTTCAGATAGAAATGACAGAAGAAGCAGTTCGAACTGCAATCCCTCTTTCAGAAGCAAACGTTACCACTTATCAAGATCCTCGAGAATGTACTTCCAAAACCAATGAAGCTGACTCAGAGGCTACAAAATTCGATACTGAAGCTGAATCTCAAGAAGAAGTTGATGTCTGCTCCATTTCCGAGGAGGAAATAACAAAGATTGGGAGGAATCTGAGAAACCTTGAAAGAAAATATATTATTTCCTTGAAAAAGGTTCGATATATATATATATATATATTACAAAGAAAGCCAAGCCTCTTTCCTCAAAAAACAATGGGAAATGGGAGAAAATATCACCCTTCGACTACCAAAGGAAGGAGAAACTCCCATTGAGTGCAAGGATGATGAACTAGTGGTTTACCCAGAAATCATCAACTAGGGTCTTCGATTTCCACTAGATCCGATGATCGTAGAGTACTTCGAAGTCTTCAGCTTGTGCCCTACCCAGGTAACTCCAAACCAATGGTTCACCCCCATGTCAGTGATCATGGCATCTTGCCTATCCAAAATACCAATCAGCATCAAGGACTTCATTTCACTGACTCAGCTTTCAAAAGGTCCGAAGCTTCCATTCTATTACCCTATATTGATGGATGATCTTAAAATCATTGACGATCTTTTGGAGGCTGATAAGTTCTGGAAACAAAGATTTGTTTTCATCTCTGGGGCTTGGGAGAATGGTAAGCCAATTTCCGAAAACAATCCTTCAAAGTTAACTATGGTCTAGAGAAGCAATCGTAAGTTCTCAAAAAAAATTCCTTTCTAAATTTTTTAATACATATTTTATTTTCTTACTTAATATTTTATTTTGTTTGTTTATATTAGAAATTTCGAAGCGCTACTCCACTAGTCGAGAAGCTACTAAGGTGATATTCCGAAAATTGGATGCCTGAGCTGAAAAAGAATGAAATAACACCTTCCATACCGCCTTTCAGCCCATTAACTTCCTCCAATGCCACATGTTTCTGATCATAGAAGTTGGGCTTACTCCCAAAGATTTATCTTCTGACCCAGATCCGAAGCTCGTATGCCAACGAATTCCTCAAGCCAACTGCAAAGTTTTTCTCCTAATTCGCAACAGTTCAGACAGCCATCTGCCCAAAAATAAAAAGGAAAAATCACCAAACAAAAGAAAACCAAAAAGGAAGTTAGCACATCTGGTGCTAACCCTTCCACACCCTTAAAACCGAAACGTCGAAAACGCAAAGTTGCAGAACAACCTCTTTCACCATTCGAAGAAGGAGAAAATCAAGAAAACTCATCAAAGAAGAAGAAAATATCTTCTGATTCCTTCGGAAAGAAGAAGAAACAACGAAAAATCACTTCATACAAATTGATTGACGAGCATGAAGACGATGCTACTAAAAAACAACAACAACAACACCCCCCAAATCCTCCAACCGACGATCATTCCAAGCAAGACAATCCTGTTATTGTCATTGATGACTATTATCCTACCATTTATCATCGTCCTACAAGTTTCGACCAAGATATGTTCATCAACTTTGAAAACACAGAGGCACTTTCTGGCGAAGAGGATCCTACTCTCCAAGTCATTCAAAATCACATGCTTGATTTTACGAGGCCTACTCCAGATTAAATTCTTCCAAAATCGACTCGTTCCTTCGAACCTGTCACGTCTCTGGATATGATTGACAAGCCTAGCACCTCGGAATATCGCAGCCCTTCTCCAACTCCGACAGTTGCTATTGCTCTTCAACCATTTTTTGGTCTTGACACTACTTCAAAAACTCTTGCTTCTCAAATCGAAGCCTCTCAAAACCATCTCAAACAGTTGGCCAAAGATATGGTTTACTACAAAGAGGCTTATGAGGCTGAAAAGAATCTTAGAGAGACTTTTCTCAGCAAAGTAACCGAGCAGTTTTATGGCTATGAGATAGCTAGATCCGAGCTGATAAAAGGTGCTCTTTGTATAAAAGATCATCTTTGAATCAAGCATATAGTTGACACAGAGCTGATGACAAAGTCGCATGAAGAAAAAATAAAGAAACTCAAAGCCGAGCATGTTGTCGAATTGAATATTGAAAATCCAACTGTTCCACACTTCAAAATTGTCTAACTCTTTGTGAAGAAAAAAATAAAGACTTGTCCGATGAGAGAGAGAAATTGAAGAACAATTTCAGTAAGCAGAAAAAGCTGCTCATGTAACCACTGCCGAAGCTGAGCTTTCAAAAAATATGCAAACAGCTATTCATGTCGGAAAAGAATATGCAACCATCCTTCTCATTCGAGAACTCCATGCTGCCTATCCAAAAATCAGCCTCAAATTTTTTTGGAGCGACATTCCTGAAGATAAACGTCCAAGCGAAGCATTCGAACCTATTCCCAGCTCATCATCTTCAGAGGACGAATCGCCCGAAGAAGAAGAATCTTCTGACTAACTACTCTTTTAATATTTTTGTCCTTGTCTCATCAGAACATCTCTTTTTGTATTGTAACAACTTGATCTGAATGACAAATAGTTCTTCCCTTTTATATCTCTGTTCTTTTACATATTATTCGATGCTAAATACCAAATAAATGTAAAGTCTTAATAATATAAGCTTACCACCTCAAACATTTTAATAAAAATTAACAAGTAATATCTTCTTTGAAAAGATAAGAATGTGTTGTTAAGCTTGATTAGCTCATCAAAATTCATAGTGCGCTTTTAAGCATTCACTTTGAAATAATAAATGTAATGTGGTTATAAAACATGGTTATCTCTTTGAAAAGTGTTATAAACACTTCAGAATATACTTCCCTTAACTAATCTCAACCGTGATCAATCTTTGATGATTTGTTAATATAGTATCCAAATAAATATAAAATAACCATTGGCCAAAAAATAAAATTTATTGATAAAGTTGGATATGTACAAGTACATGGCGCCTCATTAAAACCTTCCTGGGCCAACAAGGTAGGAAAGAGTGCGCCATTGAAAACAAAAATTCCAAAGTACAAAAACGTGTCTACTCCCAATAAAGCTTCAAGTGTTGGATATTCCATGGATGTTGTAGCATCCTCCCCTCGAAATAACAAAGACGATAAGACCCTGGCTTAATTCTTTCAACAACTGTATAAGGCCCTTCCCAATTTGGAGCCATTTTTCCGAGGCTCTATTCCTTTGTATGTAGAAAAACTTTTCGCAACACTTTATCGCCTTCTTTAAATTATCTTCTTTTCAGATTCGAATCATATTTACTTCTCATGAGAGTTTGATAATGTATGGTATTCAAATAAGCTCGGACCCTTTTTTTCTGCAATCAAATCCACATTTGCCCTTCAAATTTCATCATTAACTCTCTCAGAATATTGAGATATTCTAAAAGATGACATTGTAGATTTAATAGGTCTAACTGCATCCATACCATATGCCAAAGCAAAAGGAGTCTCTTTTGTAGTCTCTCTTGGAGTTGTTCGATAAGCCCAAAGCACCTCTTGCAAATAATTTGGCCATTTTCCTGCTGCCCTCGATATAGTCTTCTTCAAGCCATCTAAAGTTGTTTAATTTGTCACTTCCACTTGTCCATTATCTTGAGGATGATAGGGTGTCGAAAAACATTGCTGAATCCCTTTAGAAATATAGAATGCAGCCATTTTCTTATTATTAAATTGAGGGCCATTATCTGTTGTAATTCTTCGAGGAACCCCAAAACGACAACATATATTATTCACAATAAATTTGATGACATCCTTTGCTTTTGTGCCTGATAGCGGTTCTGTTTCGTAAAATAATCCACCGCCACAATTATCATTTATCTTCCCCCAGAGGCCATCGGTAAAGGTCCCACCAAATCGATTCCCCATCTATCAAATGGTATCGCCTCAGGTATAGACTTGAGCGGTACTGTTGGTCTGTGAATAGCATTAGAAAATATCTGACAAGTATCACAACCTCATACTAAATTTTTAGCGTCGTTCATGATTGTAGGCCAATCAAACCCTGCGAGTAAAACTCTTCGTGATAAAGCTTTAAACCCACAGTGAGCTGACCTTTATCCATCATGCAACTCTGATAATACTTCTTGTCATTCTTGTTTGCCTAAACATCGTAGTAATGGTCTGCTTAATGCCTTTTTATATAAAATCCCATCCAGAACTATATATCCAAAAGCTTTACCCCTTAACTTATTTTCCAATTGAGAATCATCTAACAATAATCCTTGGGTAAAAAAATTAAGAATATCTGATCGCCAATCATGTCAGCTTTCATCAGTGGTAAAACATTCTTCTATAATTTCACACTGGCCGAGTTGAGAAACAATTGAAGGATTCTCTTGTAGCAAAATCCAAGAATATTCTTCCTTGTAAGCAACATTTGCTAAAGAATCAGCCACCATGTTACTTCCTCGTCTGATATATGCCACAACCACATCATCAAACAAAAGCATTAAATTTTGAAGCTCCCGAAGATTATAAAATCAAACGATCCTTCCTTGCTTCGGAAAACTCAGATACTTGATTCGCCAATAACTAAGAATCTGTTTCCAAACGTACTGAAGTCGCCCCACAAATTTTTGCCAATCTCAATTCTGCCAAAGCAGCTTCGTACTGAGCTTCATTGTTTGAAGCATGAAAACCGAATTTAATTGATTGGACCATTGTTTCCCCCGTCGGAGCTATCAATTGAACTCCAGCACTACACCCTGAAATACTGGACCCTCGATATGTTCGAACAACCCACCTCAAATCTATAGGTAAAGCTTTTGTGCTTTCTTCCTCATCTGATCTACTTGAGTGGAACTCAACAAAAAAGTCAGCCAATGCATGTGCCTTGATTGTTGTTCGAGGTGTGAATAAAATATCATGTCATCCAAATCCACTGACCATTTGGTCATCCTCCCCGAAATATCAGGTCGTTGCAATACATTTTTCAAGGGGAATGAAGTTCAGACTTCTACATTATGAGCTTGAAAATATGGACGCATCTTCCTAGCAGCAATTAGCAATGCTAAAGCCAGCTTCTCCAACTTCATATGCCTTTTTTTTATTGCCACCAGATTTTTACTAACGTAATACACCGGCTTCGGAATTCCTTAATCTTCACTAATTAACACTGCGTTGAGTGCAAAATCTGATACGACGATGTACAAGAATAATTTCTCCCCATTTCGAGGCTTTGTTAATATTTCTGGTGATGAAAACAAATTTTTAATGCTCGTGAACGCTGTTTCGCATTGCGAAGGTCATTCGAACCTATTAGGTCCTCGTAACACTTGAAAGAAAGGAAAGCATTTATCAGAAAATCGTGAAATAAATCGATTAAGTGCTTCTAATCTTCCTCTCAATATTTTCATTTCTTTAACTAGATCGAGGTGAATTCATTGTTATCAAATCCTTTAATTCTTCTGGGTCGGCTTCTATTCCTTTTATACTAATAATAAAACCCAATAACTTCCCCGATCGAACTCTGAAGGTACATTTTCCGGATTTAACTTGAACCAGATTGCTCTTAGATTCAAAAAATCTTCTTCTAGATCATCAAGATGCACCTCGTCTCTTGAACTTTTCACTACCATATCGTCTATATATACCTCCATATTTCTTCTGATTTGTGTAGCAAAAGCTTAAATCATTAATCTCTAATAAGTGGCCCCAGCATTCTTCAATCCAAAGGGCATCACCCTATAACAATGGAGGCCTCTATCAGGTATAAAAGTCGTGCATTCTTGATCCTTCGGATCCATCTGGATCTGATTATACCCTGCGAAATCATCCATGAAAGTCAAAATTTTATTGCCTGAAGTGGAATCAATCAACTGGTCAATTCGAGGAACAAGAAATGGATCTTTGGGGCAAGCTCTATTCAAATCTGTAAACTCCACACACATCCTCTATTTCCCATTCTTTTTTTAACCACTGCCGGATTTGCAGTCCACAAAGGATATTGAGATTCCCTTATGTGTCCGACCTTGGACAACCGATCCACTTCTGCAAAAATTGCTTCCGTTTTTTCCGATGAAAATGCTTTCTTTTTTAAATCATTGGTTTGACCTTCAGATCTATGGCCAAGTTATGCCGAATTACTTGGATAGGTACTCCTGTTACATCTTCTATCTTCCAAGCAAAGACATTCAAATTATGAGATAAAAAATTAAGCAGGTGTTGACGTAGATTAGGGTCAATAAAGTTCCGATCCGAAGCACTTTTCCTTCTGAAAAAGTAAACTCCTCTATTTCTTCACTCACTCTTAAGGACCCCGTAGTTTCCCTCGGATCGTCAACCCTTTCTTCCAACTCTGAGGGAACTCCTCTCTAACTGCTATTCTCGCATCAAATCTCCACTGCTGAATCTTCGAACCTGAAACGCAGTGGCATATCACTCTCTGGAAACCTTTTGATCGCCCTGAACCTTCCAACTATGTCTCCAACTGCATATTTAAAACACTGATGAACTGTTCAAAACAACCCCATACATTCTTGAAAGCCATGATCTTCCAAAAATAGCATTATAACTTGTGGGACAGTCCACCACCACAAAAAGTACTTGAACCTTCTTCTTGAATGGTCCTTTCCTCAAACTAACTTCTCCCTCGAATTCGCCAACAACACGAGCTGTTACACCCGTAAATCCAATAATAGTACGATCTGATTGAGTAATTCGAGGAGGATTTGTCATCCTATCTTAGGTGGACTTAAAAAGAATATTAGCAGAACTGCCAGTGTCAATCAACACACATCGAATTTCGACGCCAGCCACCTCAGCTCCAATTACCACAGCATCCTCATGTGCTCTTGCAATCCCTCTCAAATCATCTTCATCAAACAAAATGAAATGAATGTCTTTCTTTCCATACAAATGCGTTGACATCCTCCCTTCAATTTGAGTTGTCAAGTTGACAGCATGCATTTTCCTTGAGCTGTCAGAATTTCCAGTCATTGAATCGCCCTAAAAAAATGCTAACGATTCAAAAAACTAGCATAATTCTCGAACATGTCCCTTCTCTACATAAAAATCCCCAACAGGCTCCTCCACTGCTGGTGATGATAATTATTACCTGAGGGTAGGCTTGTAATTTGTTTGGTGTTTAATAGTAGTATGTGAGTGTTTTATTTTTAGTGTAGAGAGTAGAGAGATAATTAAGTTGGCTGGTAGCAGTTAATTCTCATTACCCACACTTAATGCAGGTGGTTGGGTATTTATACCCTAATGTTTGGGCCCTTATGCGCTTTCGGATCATGTTTTAATGGACCTGGGTCATGTTCAAAGACCCATGAGCTCTAAGTAGGAGAGCAAGTAGCTTAGTCAAGTAGTGTTTAGGTTTTTTAGTACTTTTGTCATAGTTCGAACAGTCCTATGGTCTGAGTGTTCGAAGTGATCTGTCCGGTTCGAAGTGATCTGTCCGGTCCGGAGGCCTTGGACCGATCTGTCCTTGTCCGGGGAGCATGCAGAATTCGGACTCATCAGGAGCCCCTTTTTTAGGTATTTGTGCAAATAATCTTGTCAAAGACCTGAAAAATAGTCCGACATCAGGGGTAGTTTTAATCCGGACAGGTTTGTCAATTTGGGCTATGGATTTATCCAGACTGATAAAGCTTCACGAATTCAAAACGGTTTTTGCTAGAGTTCGTTAGACACGTGTCGCTCTCTGATTGGTTGCTTCAGCCGTTTTTTTACCTTGAATTTCGAACCCACCTTCTTCGAAAAGCAACCTCTTAACTAAAGGCGATGACATCAGCGCCGTCTTTAATCATTACCAATTTTTTTCGAATTCTCTTAGGAATCAACTTCTTTTTTTCAGATTTACTATAAATACAAACTCACTTTCTACTGTTTTACCATCTCTTTCACATTTACTCTGTAAAATTTCCCAAAGCTCTCTCTCTCTCTCTCTCTAAAGCAAAAACTTTGTTCGATATTTTATGTTTACAGCGAGGAACACTCTGGTCAAAGGCGGGTGGCTCAACCTTTCTGAGTTAGAGAAGGCTCAAAAAGTCGAAAGAGAAAGACGAATTACGGCAGGGTTACCCACTTCGCCTGTCGATAGACCAATCATCTCTGCCACAAAGTCAAATCAAGGCTCTTCTTCTAAAGGCACTAAGCCTAGAAAACTATTTCAAACCAACCTTTCCCCTATTATCTATGGTTCCTCAGTTCATGAATCGGAGCCTACTGTCGAGCCAGGAGTAACAGCTACTAGCCTAAAAAAACCCTCACCCTTCATAGCTATGGGGTCGGATACGGAGCACTCCCCTGAGAAGCTAGTCGATAGGAGGAAAGGCCGGTTAGTTAGAGGCCAAGGGTCTAAAAACACTCCCTCAAAGTCGGGGGCAAAAGACAGCAGCACCGGGTCAAAGGTGCCTATTAGAGCCCCCAAGGACAGATTGTCCGGTCCGGAGGGCACCAGTCCAAGTCTTCAAAGAGAAGCACCTGCTCCGGATACTCTACCGGAGGCCAGAAGCCAAAAGAACACAGAGGCCCAGCAGTCCGGAGACAAGGCTGAGTCAAGTTTGAACCCTCCCCCCACTACTGCTGCTGAAATCCCTTCAACAATTATGGGGGAAGTTATGGAGGACTCTGTTGAAGAGGCTCCATTTGAGTATGAGCCCTTCGGTCAGACTAGTAGTGCAATAGTTTCCAAGAAGGACAAAGGAAAAGAAAAATTGTATCTGAGGCATCCGGATCTGCCGGAGAGCCTCGAGGGAAGAGTGGGGCTTTGTTTTCACAAGGTCAGCGTTAATTATCTCCTCGCCCTGTAGAAAATCAACTACGCGTTCATCCACACAGCTGAGCTGGGCCGGATGCGTACAAAATGGGGAATACCGGAGAATGTGAAGATCATGATCCCCATACACCCGGAGACTCCTATAGACTGCAAACTGAGCGAAGTTGTTATGTTCACGGAGCTATTCAACTGGGGACTCAGATTCCCTTTAGACCCAGAGATTGTCAGATACTTCCATCTGATAAAACTCTGTCCGAGCCAGCTGAGCCCCAACGCCTGGTATACCCTCATGGCCTGCATCATGGCCTCAAGGCTCTCCGGGATTCCTCTGCCAATGGAGAATTTTGCTGCTGTGGCAAGTCTGTGCAGAAACCCCCAACATCCCCTTTTACCATTTTAATATGGGGGATGACTTCAAGGCTGTTGATGATTTGTTGGAGGCGGAGAGGAATTGGAGGACCCAGTTCCTATTCGTCAGTGGTGCTTGGGAGAATGGAAGAAAAATCAAGTCTGGAGAGAACCCAAGCCTTCTCAGAAGCAGGTGGAGGAGTGATTGTAAGTCTTCCACTTTATTCTTTTGTTTTTTTTTTAAATAGTTCGAACTAATGGGTCTCACTTTTTCCTTGGCAGTACTGCCCAAGGAGTTTAGTGACTATCAGAAAGCCGGGCAGGCTACTTGCTCCAAGATCAATGCTTGGGCTGCGGAGAAGTGGGAGAACCGATTCCATGCTGCTTTTACCAGTGGCAACTTGGCAAGGTCTCACTAGTGGAACACCACAGGTTGGAGAGACTTGACTTGGGAGGAGCTCACCACTCAGCCTCCTCCGGACGTTGTGCTTAAGAGGACCCATGAACTAGACGGGACACTCTTCCTTCCAGGCCGGGCCAAAGCCCCGAGCAAGATGAAAGGCAAGAAGAAGAAGGGAAAGAAGGTGGTGGGTGGTGCTAACCCTGCTGATGCAAAGAAGGATGCTCCAATGGACCCGGAGGGGCCAGCTCAGAGCCAAATCGATGCTGCTCTCCTGGAAGTGGTGGAGCAAGAGACTGAAAAGCAAGAAGCGAACCTCCCAAAACCTCTAAGGGATTCCAAGAGAAATCGTAAACAGGGAAGCGAAAGCACAGAGTGGGAGGTCAAGAAGAAAAAGACTTCTAAGGGAGACGAGCTTTCTCTCCGGGCTCCGGAGCCTTCTCTTCGAGCTGAGCCTACTAACCCAACGCATGCCGAGGAGATTCCGGGTGACTTTCATACCGATGAGGTTGAGGGGGGAGGTATCAATATTGATGGAGTAGACATCACCGGTCTTGGTGAGCTAGGTGAATACTTCCTCAATCTTCCCAGAGATGACTTTGCTGGGCCTTACCTTCCTCCAAGCACCTCCAACACGGTCACTTTTAACGGTAAGACTTTTATCGTTTCTAGTGAAAGGGATCCCATAGCCCACTCTTTGTTAAGCAACGTTCAGCCTGTACTTGTGTTGGAGAAACAAGTCCGAAACCAGGCCGATATCATCAAAGATCTCAAGTCTGACAAAGAGAGGCTGTCCGATGACCTTCGCACTGCCACTTCCAATGCTGACATTTTAAAGGAAGAAACCGAGGAGTTGAAGAGGAAGCAAGAGGCAAGCACCACAAAAGTCTCCACTTTGGAGGACACCATTAGAGAGCTCCAGAAGAAGCTGTCCGGTCTGGAGAAAGACCTTACCACCTCAAAGGGAGAATCCAAAGCCAATGATCAAATCATCACCAACCTGACCAATGATAAAATCGCTCTTGAGAATACGGTGTCTAAGGCTACCGAGGAGAAAGCGACTTTGCTAAAGGAGCAGGAGGCCAAGATTCAAGCCAAGATCGATGCTTATGCCAATAATATGATCGACACTCAGGAGGAGATGTATGCTAAGGTGAAGTCTGACATGGTCCTACTCTTCCATGAGAAGTTTCCGAAGAAGAACCTGAGGGATTTATGGCTTCATGTTGAGCCTGAAGACCTCCCTTATCATACGATGGCTGAAGGCGACAGGTATGGCTACTCTAGTGATTCCTCAGATGACGAAGAACACACCGGGGAGAAACCTGGCGAAGAGAAGAGTGATTTCAAAGGGAAGGAAAAGACAGATGAAGGTGAGCCATCTTCTAAGGCTCAGCCTTAATTCATGATTCAGTTTTTACTTAGTTATCCAAACTAAAGTCCTTGGAAGGCCAAGGCATTCTTTTTTGTAATCGTGTCCGGCAACTGACCGGATAGGTTTTTTGTTCTGTTTTTGACAATTTGAAAAGTCCTTGGAAGGCCAAGGCACTTTAAGTTATGTTAATGAATATCTTTGTTTCATGCAATTCTCATCTTCTTTCATAGTCTGTTCCAATTTTGTTGGCTAGAGTTTAAATAGCCTTTAGTTATTTCATAATGAGAGTGTTTAAGTTCTCTGGCTAGAGTTTAAATAGCCCTTAGTTATTTCAATCTCGATAGTGTGATAAAGGACAAAACTTAAAACACTTGGAAATTTTTTAAGAAGGCATCAAATTTTATTCAAAAGCCCGGTCACCTCATTAAAACCTCCCCGTGCCACCAGAGAGGAAAGAGTATGCCCCCAAATATTTACATGGATGTTTAAACAAGTAAATATTTACACAAATGCTACTCCAAGTACATCCGAAGATGCTCGATATTCCAAGGATGAGTCAAAACTCTTCCATCTTTGTCCTCCAACCAATATGTTCCAGGTTTAATTCTTTCAACAACCATATACGGACCTTCCCAAGTTGGGGCCAGCTTTCCGAAGAGCTTTTCTTTAGTGTGTAAGAAGACTTTCCTTAATACCTTGTCCCCGGTTGGAAATCTCTTCTTTTAAATTTGGAAGCAAACCTGCTTTTCATCAAACCCTGATAGTGTGCAACTCTAAGGTGAGCTTTAACTCGTCTTTCTTCTATCAAATCAAGTTGACCTCTGATTGCCACCTCGTTAGCATGTTCGGAGAAGTTGTGAATACGAAATGACGGGAGAGTTGCTTCTATGGGAGCTACTGCATCCATCCCATACACCAAAGAAAAAGGTGACTCTTGTGTTGCAGCCCCAGGTGTTGTCCGGTAGGCCCACAAGACTTCTTGTAAATAAGGCCACTTCATAGCAGCCCCTTCCAAATTTTTCTTTAAACCAGACAGTATAGTTCTATTAGCCACTCAAACTTGCCCATTTTCTTGTGGGTGGAAAGGTGAAGAGAAGCAATGTTGTATACCCCTTGAGGCACAAAAGCTCTTCATTTCCCTATTGTCGAACTATGGCCCATTGTCTGTTGTTATCTTGTGTGGGACACCAAATCTGCAACAGATGTTGGATCGAATGAATTTTATAACAGCTTTTGATGTTGTCCCTGCTAGAGGGGCTGCTTCAATCCACTTCGAGAAGTAGTCTATGGCCACAATTATAGTTTTGCGTCCTCCGGACGCCACAGGGAGAGGCCCTACTAAATCCAATCCCCATCGAGCAAAAGGAATAGGCTCAGAAATTGACTCTAAAGGAATGACTGGGACATGAATTTCATTGCTGTACCTCTGGCATGGGTCACACCTTCTTACCAATTCCTTCGCATCTTTCATGATAGATGGCCAATAGTAACCGGACAGTAAAAATCTTCTTGTTAGAGCTCTGAATCCACAATGGGCTGATCCCTCACCATCATGCAATTCGGAGAGGACTACTTCAGACTCCTCATCCCCCAAACATCGCAGGAGAGGTTTACTGTAAGATTTTTTATACAACACTTCTCTTAATATGATGAAACCACGAGCCTTGTGTTGTAATGTTCTGGCTAGTGACTTATCCGGAGGCACGACACCATCGGAGAGATATTACAGGAGAGGAAACCTCCAGTCTTGAGGTTGTTTCACTTGTACTTCAAAAATTTCCTCTTCTTTACCCTTACTAAGTTGAATGGAGGGGCTTTCCAGCACATGGATCCATGGATATGACTCCGTATATGCTATGGTTGCTAATGAGTCTGCTAGCTCATTTTCTGCCCGGGGAATGTGCTCATAAACAACACTTTTAAACTTGAGTGCTTCATTCTTAAAGAGGAGTAAATATTTCACAAGCTGCTCCTTTTTAACCTCAGATTGGCCTTGGGCATGGTGGACCAGAAGTTGGGAATCACTTAGTAGCTTGACCCTCTTAGCCCCACAAATGTAGGCTAATTTTAAACCAGCTATAGCTGCTTCTTATTCAGACTCATTATTAGATGCCCTAAAAGCAAAACAAATAGCTTGGTACATTTTGTCACCATATGGAGAAGTCAAGCATACCCCTGCACCACATCCCATAGTGCTAGATCCACCATTTGTTCGGACGACCCATACCTTTTTATCTTTTATATCAGTAGTTTGCTCCGTATCCCTGTCGGAGTGAAATTCAACCAAAAAGTCAGCTACAGCTTGGGCCTTGACTGCTGTTCGAGGAGCAAAGTCTATGTCGAAGTCTCCCAACTCTACTGACCACTTAGTCATCCTGCTTGAAACGTCTGCCTTTTGGAGGACATTCTTCAGGGGAAAAGAAGTCCGGACAATGATGGGATGGGCCTGGAAATAAGGCCTCATCTTCCTGGCAGCTATCACCAGGGCTAATGCTAATTTTCCGAGTTTCAAGTATCGCCTTTCTGCATCTATCAAACTTTTGCTGATGTAGTACACTGGATGGGGATGACCATCGACCTCCCTTACCAATACAGCACTGATGGTACAGCTTGAAACTGCCAAATATACGAAGAGGGTCTCCCCATCAACTGGTTTAAACAAATTTTTAGGAGAGGACAGGTGCTTCTTGATTTCATTGAAAGCATCATCACATTGTGGGGTCCAATCGAATCCATTTGCACCTTTCAAGGTTTGAAAGAATGGGGCACACCTGTCCAAAGACCTTGAAATGAATCTGCTTAAGGCAGCCAATCTCCCCGTTAACCGCTGTACTTCTTTAATGTTTCGAGGAGGCTCCATTTGAAAAAGGGCATTGAGCTGGTCCGGATCGGGTTGTATTCCATGCTCACTTATAATATAGCCCAGAAACTTCCCGGACTGCACTCAGAACACACACTTTTCTGGGTTTAATTTCAAATTCACTTTTACCAAGTTGGCAAAAGTTTCTTGGAGGTCGGACAAGTGCAATTGCTCATCCACACTCTTCACCATCATGTTATCAATGTACACTTCCATATTTCTTCCAATCTGATCAGCAAATGCCTTGTTTACTAATCTCTGATAAGTAGCCTCAGCATTTTTCAACCCAAACGGCATTACCTTGTAGCAATGGAGACCTCTGTCAGTGACAAATGTGGTATGCTCTTGATCCTTCGGATCCACTTGAATCTGATTGTATTCAGAGAAGGCATCCATAAAGGAAAGCAGTTTGTTCCCAGAGGTGGAGTCTACTAACTGATCAATCCGGGGGACCGGATACAAATCTTTTAGGCAAGCTCTATTGAGATCTGTGAAGTCAATGCACATGCGCCACTTGCCATTTTTCTTCTTTACCAGAACCGGATTGGCAGTCCACAAAGGATATTGAGACTCCTTGATGTGCCCCATCTTTGTGAGCCTGTCAACCTCTTGCACAATGACATCAGCCTTCTCCTTAGAAAAAGCTCTTCTCTTTTGAACCACTGATGTCACGTCTCTCCGGGCGGATAAGTGATGTGATATCACTTCTGCTGGAACCCCAGTAACATCAGCATTGTACCAAGAAAAAACGTGCTGATGATTCTTCAAAAACTTTAACATTTCATTTTTCAGATCGGGTGGCATTTTGGAGCCTATCTTCACACTTTTTCCTTCTTCCAAACAGTGTGTCTCTACCTCTTCGACTGGTATCAACACTCCAGGGGTCTCTCTGGGGTCATCAATTTCACCCTCACCCCCAGAGAGGCCCCCAAATTGTTATTGCTCGTTAATACGGACTGCCCCCGGCGTTCGAGGAGCCAGGGCGGTAGCATAACATTCTCTCGCAACCTTTTGACTGCTCCAGACGACTCCAAACTGTCCCTGAACATCATATTTCAAGAAGTGGTGGACTGTTGAAGCCACTGCATGCATCCTAGAGAGCCAAGACCTCCCTAGAATAGCATTATAGCAAGTGGGACAATCCACCACAATAAAGAGTATTCTGACCATTTTCTTGAAAGGGCCCTTGCCCAATAGAACTTCCTCTTCGAACTCTCCGATCACATCTGCTGACCTGCTTGTAAAGCCCACAATTGCTCTGTCCGAACTCTGAATTACAGCTGGATTTTTCATTCTCTTGTATGTGGTTAAGAAAAGGATATTGGCTGGGCTTCCAGTATCCACCAGAATTCGTCTTATGTCGTTTCCCCCAATAGATGCTCCTATGACGACAGCATCCTCATGAGGGCCAGCAATATCTCTTAAATCATCTTCATCAAAAACTATAAAGGGGAATGAGTTTTGTGACTGATAGGAAGTCATGCCTCCTTCTAGCTGGGTGGCTAAAGTATGCACGTGCCTCTTTCTCGAAGAAGCAGTAGGAGCTGTCATAGTGTCCCCTCCGAAAATTATAAGTGACTCAAAAAACTTAATGAGTCCGGAGACCGACCTAGAACATTCCTCAATTGTACCCACTCTATTTCGAGTTGGATCAGGATCCAAGTACTCAGATTCCACATCAAACCTTTCAATTATAACCATGGCTCCCTCCGGAGCAGCATTACTTGGACCAACCCGGTGAGTGTTGTCAGACCTGTTACCTCCTCTTTTTTTTACGTAAGCCCCCAGCTTTCCCCTCTCAATCAAGTTCTGAACTTCTTGTTTCAACGCTATGCAGTCATCAGTGGTATGACTAATATCATTGTGATATTGGCAAAAGGCGTTATTGCGATGCTCTCTAGGAGACTGCAATGTGGCCGGTCTCCGGTAATGCACCTCTTCCTTTGTTTTATCAAAAATGGTGGCCACACTTTCTTTTAATTCTGCGAACCACTCCGGTTGGACCCATGGTCCTCTCTTGAATCTGGATTGCTGAGTTTGAGTAGGAGCAGCTGGCTGAGACTGAGCTTTTGTCCTACCATGCCCCTGTCCGATTTCTCTTGCTTTATTCCCGGACTGATTTTGATTGGGATTTGGTGCCACCGGGGTAGACCTCACCTGCCTGTGCACCCTGGTTTTCTTTGTTTCATCAACGTTTATTTGTTTTCCAACCTGATTCAGCAACCCTCCCCACGTCATGGCCTTCTTTCTGGTTACTGAATCAGCTAGATTGCATGGGTTCAAACCCTGTCTTAGGGATGCTATTGCTACATGTTCGAAGCAATCAGCCAGCCCATTCTTGGTGTTCACAAAACGGCTTATATATTCTTTCAAGGACTCATTTGGTTCCTGGGCACAATGGATTATCGTGTCTCCATTGCCCTTTAGCTCTTTACTCCCTACAAACTGCCTTCGAAAGGCTACCCAAAAAGTATCGAAATCTTTAATGCAACCTTGAGGCAGGCTGTTGTACCATTTTAGAGCACTCCCCGTAAATGATTGGGAGAATGCCCTACAAAGTAGTTTATCATCGTCGTCAAAGTTCATCATGAAGTTTTTAAATTTCTCCAGATGGTTGTCCGGATCAGTACTGCCATCGTACTTCTCTATTTTGGTGCTGTCAAACCTCTTAGGGAGGTTTCCGGAGAGAATTTTCGAAGATAATGGAGATTGTCATCCTCGAAATTCATCATATAATTTTTGAATTGTTCGATGTGATCATTGGGATCTTTCATCCCATCGAACTTTTCAACCTTCAAAATATCAAAACGCTTTGGAAGCGTCATAGAGCAAATTTCATCAGTTAATAGAGAGTTCCTCCAATCAACGCCTTGAACAAATTGATCATCGATCCCCATTGTGACATACAAATTCCTATCAGTTTCAGCATATTGATTCAAAGGATTTCCTTCATGCCAAGTTGATCGAGGAGCATTCTTAGACTTGCTCTCCTTTTTATACCTCCTCGAATAATCTCTTTCTGATTCTCCCTTCGAAGAACCTCTATGCCTTTTAAACCCTGAAGCTGAACTTTCTACTTCCTCATCACTTGAGGTTATCAATTTTTGCTTATCTTTCTTATCCTTTCGAGACGAATATCTCTCTTTAGGAGACACAAATCGTGCTTTTTTTATGCTCGTACTTAGCATGTCTGTCATCAAAATATCGATCTGACTGACCTTCCACATCGGTCTTTTCTATTTCTTGTCTAACTTCAGATCTGATTTTAGCAGAAAGTATCGTTTCCTCCCTTCACTCATATTTTTCATTCAAAGCCTTGATTTTATCAAGAAGTTGATTCATTCTTGTCTCAACATCAGATCGAACTTAGACCGGAGACGATCCATCAGTCCTATTCTCATCAGTCTCATTCTTTTGCAAATCATCTCTCACCGTTTCTATCGTTGATTGAAGCGTAGGATTATTATTTTCAAGATTCATCTTATGAATTTTATTCAAAGAATACCACTGAATAGTACCATTTTCGAACAATATAAGCTACTGATTTTTCTTACTCGGAGTTCCCAGTGAAGTCGCCAATTTGATAAGGTTCTGATTTGCTAAAGTCAATTGCTAGAGATAAATTCCAGAGAGAGAAAGTGCTTAAGAGTTGTTAGAGAGAGAAAACACAAGTACAAATCAGTTTCAAGTAAAAGTGTTCAACCCCTTTATTAGAACCGTCTACTCCTTTATATAGAGTAGCCAAGACTTAGTCTCAAACTGAATCTGTTACAAATTGGACTAATTGCAATTTAGTCCTTACAAATTATGCAAAGTCACGATAGCTTCCTAAAACTTACATCGTTCACAAATTAAAGACAAAACTTACACTAATTACATTCAAATCCCTGAATTCACATTGTTTACAAATTAATCCTTAAACCCCATTTCAATTATATCAGTTCATTATTATACTCTAGTCCAATCTAATTTAATATAATTAGAAAAAAATCTTTTGATTATTAGACTATAATTTTATAATAGTTAAGATATTCTAAATTTTCATGGATAAAACATTCTAATTTAAAATACTTTTGTAACATGGTCATATAAAATCTAATTTTTTTTTATTAAATCTTCGCCATTGGACTATATGTATAATTAAGGTTTGAGGTAATTTTGACAATATCAAACAATTACTGTATCAATGTTAGGGAAATTTTTTTTAAATCCGTTTAAATAAATTTATTTTAAAAAAATATTTAAAAAATCAATTTTATAACCATGTGATTATTAAATTTTCCAACCTAGAAAGTCCAAAACATTTCCTTTAGTCCATAGTAGTCTATTTATTTTCTTTTTTATTTTTATTTATTATTATTCTTTTTTGGTTTTTAAAAATATTAAATGTATCATAAATAAAACTACATAGTATAAAGTGCATGCGTGGTAAATCGAATGAACATGCTTTAGAGTAGAGAGTAGGTACCAAAATACAAACCGAAATACAAATACATGAGATTACAATATAACTACAAACTGACAAACTGGTACAAAATAATAAAAATACATGGAGTAATTTAATACGTAAACCCGAAAACCCAAAATCTAGAACATAAACGACTTGAAACAGAAAAAACACAAAATCCTTAGCAGGATCATCCAGTTAGCTAGAGATTCACAGACCGATATTTTACAGACTTTGACTGTGCAACACAAAGTCTTTTCTTTGGGTCAGTTATAAAGAATTTTAAACCATTGTAGTATAAAAAAATTGAAATCATTCAAGAAAAAAACAGTTCTCTCTCGCTAGATATAAAAATAACTTCAATCATTAAAAAACACCTTTCGTCGTTAAAGATGAAAATGTCTTCGACATAAGGACAATAATTAATGAAAGAAACCAAAAATACATGATAGCCGAACAAAATATTCCAACAAAAAAATGTCGTAAAACTAAATCTTATTTTAAGAAAAAAAAAAGAGAGGATGAAATGACCAAAGTTAAAGATCTTAACATCGCCAAAACTGTGATTTAAAAAATGAGTAGTATAAAATTAACAATAAATCAATTAAAATAAAAAAGGTTTAAAAGATATGCTTTATAAGATTTCTAGACAAGAAAAAGCCCTAGAGAAACCCCTAGAAAGAAGCCAATGCATTTATTTAATTTATTTGTTTTAGTCGATAAGGTTGTTTCTACCTAGAGAGAAGCCAATGATTTTAGAAACCCCTAGAGAGAAGCCAATGATTTTATGTGTCCATTATATTTTAATTTATTTGTTTTTGTCGATCGTCAATTCTTCATATATTTATGAATCATCCCTGTCAGTAGGATTCATGATTGCATTTAACTTATTCAGTTACCCATTAGACCCTCGGTTTATCTAAGTGAACGAGTCTAATCTTGCGAGGGTTTTTAACATATTACACCCATAAAATCTTACATGAAAAGCAGATGAGTATTTATACCTAATTGTACAAGTATGTACAATATAAGCAACAACGATTTCACTACCACAAACCTGGTTTAATATTGAATCACTGTATGGATGATTAGTGGTGCCAACTGTTTTTAAGAATTGAGAATCGTCGAATTTAATGGTTTGGTTCGCCCTTCCATTCTAAAAACGAAAATTGGTAAAAAAAAAAATAGATATCGTTTGGAATCGAACCAATAAAATCGATAAATCGGTATAACCAATTTGGAACCAAATCAATAAAACTGGTAAAATCTATAAAAACGATACGGAACCGAATCGATAAAATCGATAAATAGGTAGAGCCGATACCAACCAATAAAACCAATTGCTTTTTTAAAAAATCAAAAATTAATTTCTAAACTTTAAATGTTATATAATTATTTAACTAAGAAATTGAAAATCAAATTATAATTTAATTTAATTTTTTTATTAAATAGACAAAACTTAGACTGAACCGAACCGGATCAAACTAGACCAGATCAAACCAAATCAAACCAAAAACTTAAAAATACGGTTTGATTATGAAAACTACAACAGAAGATTTAACATGCAATCTAATTTCATCAAAATTCGCACTGAACGAACCAACAGCACCTTTTTAGATAACATACAAAATTCGATAAAAAAAAGTACTTCCGAAATTTATAGGCAAAATGACTTAGTCGCGTTTTAGAGTGCCGAATGAGCTCTTTATGTATAAAAAATATATTATTAATTTGGTGAAATATCAATAAATATGTATTATCAGTTTTTCATTACTTTGTTACGGTGTGGTTTTAGTATTTCGATGTAATCTTTTTTATCTACTCTACGTTTTTTATCTTTTGTTTTGTAGTGATTGTTTTTATACTGTTATTTTCGGTGAATGTTAGATGTATTTATGTCGGATAATTTTAAAAACATTTATAATGAACCAGAGATAGTAATATCTAAAATTGGTAAATTATCCATATATATATATATAGATAAGGGTGAAAAATCATAAGTAACATTTTTCTAATTTTTTGAAAAATATTTTTTTTAAATAAAAAGTTTGTTTTTTTTAAATAGTGATTCGTAAAATAATCAAAAAGTAGCGTTATTTTTTTAAAAACAAACAAAACTAAATCTATAATGATATTTTTTAATTTAAAAAAAAAATCTGTTAGTAATATGTGAGACAAGACATACCAAACACGCGAGATCACACAAAACGTGTGAGGCCGAATATAAAATAAACATGCAAGACATGTACTACTTGATGATGAAGATGCGAGACTAGGGTTATTGAGTCTAACGAAAAAAATAGAAAAAAAATCATAATTGATCAATTTGTCTTAAAACAAATGTATGGTCTCGCATCATTTATTATGGATTGTCTTGTATGTTTTTTTATTTATGGTTTCGCATAACTGTATGGTCTCACATGTTTTTTTATGCCTCGTCTCATATGTTATTTTAGTCTGGTCTCGCATGTTTATTTATGCATGGTCTCACATGTTTCTTATATCTTGAGTCTCATGTTTTTTATGCATGATCTCGTATGTTTTCTTGCATGGTTTCACATGTTTATTTATGTCTCGGTTCACATATTTGGTTATGTCTCGTCTCACATATTACTAGCAAAACAAATTCAAAAAATACCATAAATGGATCTTCTCTCGATCACATGAGAGCTAACTCTCGATCAGTAACAATAACGTTCGGAAATGCGCACACGCTATCCATCATCAAACTATGAAGAGTTTCTACAACCCATGTATAATTCGGTATTTTCTCTCCGCTCATAAACACATACGCAACGGTAAATGTAATGGAAGTAGAAGTTGACCCAACAATCTCTAATAAAGGCATCTTTTTCCTAGTCGTCTTGTAGGTACAATCCATGAATAACACATTAAGGAATGTACGTAATAAGTTTATGCTCGTAGGATGTGTGAAAAACAATTGGTGATCACCTTTGAATCGTCTCCTCCAATTTCATGAACAAATATTGCATTTGTGTTTGTCCCCGTGCTCATCCCGATGTTTTTTGCGGCAATTGTAGATTGCACGCATGTTAAAAATATTCTCCGGATATTGATTCTTCAAACTGCTATATATCTCTCGAGAACGCGAACCAAGGTGAGACAAACTACGAACTAGTTCATCTTCATCCTGTTTTAGCCTACAAACGCGCGAATGACCGTCTAAGCCAACGTAGAGACCGTGATTATGCGTACCATTTATCACCTCCACATGTCATTTCATGGCTAGTACGTCAATCGAATGACCTTTTAACGCAAACGGACAATTACATTTCTGCGTCGAATTCTTCCGCTCTTTTATAGTTTCCGGCTTCACTTTTGATAAGAATATATCGTACCACTCGCAAACCTAATCTAATCTAGGAGTTCTTCTTCCCGTTATCTTAGAGCTTTGTAACCGTGACGAACTTAATCTTCTTCGGTTCAATGTATACAAAAGCATTCAATTCATCTTTTGTAAATAACATATACGTTTTGAATATTCTTGTGTAATCAGCATCCATATATGGAGGGTGGACAGGTTTCTCCTACAAAATATAACATTTTAATCTACAAGCATCGCATGCGAATGATACTAAACAGTCGTCGCATGCGAAAGAAATGCTACATGTCGCATGCGATGGGTATTGAATCGTGGTCGCACAAAGGGTTGCGATGAATATTTTATACCAGTCGCACGATCGTGCGATCACGACGATCTTCATCGCACGATAGTCGTGTGACCAGATAAAAACCATCAACTCGAGTTCAACTACTTACCTCTATGCGGTAAGCATCCTCCTCGTCTAGTATGTATACTCCGATTTTTAGATCTTTGTAACGGATTTTGTGGGTTTGGGTGGAAGAATATTACTTTTAGAGTTTAAAAGTAATAAATAGTTATGGTAATTTTGTGGGTTTATGGTAATTTTTAGTGGTTTTCAAATCTTGGATTGTTTTGGAGATAAATGGTATGATTGTAATTAGCTAGGATGAGAAGGATAAATCGAACCATCCAAAATTAAATTTAAAAACAGAAGATAGGATGAGAGATCCATCAAAATGTGTTATATTTCTATTCTCGTCCATAATAAAATTTTAGCATTACTAAAACCTTAATGTTATTGTAATAAAATTCGATTTTTTTTAAAACAAATATTAAAAGAAAAAACAAATCTTTTAGGCCAATTAATAGATTCGTTTCATAAGACTAAACATCATAGTGGGTTTAGATTTTTTTCAATTATATATGATACGGATTTTTCTTTAATTATTTTTTGGCTAAACTTGTATAAAATATTATAAAATAAAAGAACATCCCCCCGATACATTGTTGTAATTGCGAATTTGCTTTTGTTATACAACAGACCATCATAATAATTTACACAACGATTTGTTTTCCGCTTATAGTTGGAACATGCCCCCAAATGCTATACTCGATCAAATCCCCAAATGAAATTTTAGGCCTCGTTTTCTCAATTGACCCATTTGAGATGGGCCTGGCTTACTGTTATATTTGACGTTAGTTGGCTTACTTTTCCAGTTTTCGTGAAAATAAGATTACTATTAAAAGTGTTCAATACAATTTTTTAGTAACTTTTTAAAATAATAGTAATATATATATATATATATAAAATACAAAAATGAGAACATATTAATTTTAACATTTAAACTACCATCATTAAAAATATTCATTTTAAAATAAAACAAATTTATTATAGTGTTTAATTTCACTTTTATCTAACTTTTCTCCGGTTAACTCTTATTGTTCATAACTTTTTAAATTATAATTTTGTTTCTAAATAATTTGGAATTTTTTCTTCTTTTATATTTTTAACATAGCTAAAAAATTAAAGCAAAAGTTGAGAGATACCTAGTCTAAACTCAAATATCGAAACACAAAATAAATCCATAACCGTATCAAAACTCGTATCTCAGCTAACAAAATTGATTTTATAATTAATAACATAAGAGACATGATAACTACCACATTCAGAGTTGTTAATGTTATGGTCAAATACTTTAGAGACAAAATAATTATTATAATTAATAATATAAGAGACACGATAACTACCACATTCAGAGTTGTTAATGTCAGGGTGAAATACTTCAGTCCTCTTTTGCACCAAGCATCATCAAGGTTATTCAGATCTCGCTAGGGTTTCTACTCTCATTTCCACGAATCTCAGTTCACTCGATAAAACATCCATGATTCGCATTGTAACATGCGAAGAGATTAAAATTTCTTTATTCAGCATTTATAGAAATAAAACTGTATGAGATTGATGGCTACAACGTGAGTTTCTCCAAGCTTTCTTGAAATATCGTGGGAGAGGATAAATGCAATTGGGTTCTTAATTTATCACCTTATAAAAGCGTTTGATAATGTTCGATAGACATCTTTATCACCATAAACTTCCCTGAAATGATGGTCTCTTGGATAATCCAATGTATATCCACTCATTCATACAACGTTAACATTAATGGAGATCTTAATATAGATTTCCAAGATAGAAAGGGGCTCAAGCAAGGTGACCTCCTCTCCTTCTTTCTTTTCGTTCCCGTAATGGAAGTCTTATCCAATATCCTTAAGGAGAAAAATAATGATACGAAATTTAAATTCAACTTGAAATTTTAGAAACTTAAACTAGTCAACCTCTGTTTTGTAGATGACTTAACGATTTATGTCATGATGATCTTAACTCCCACAATCTAAGCAAATATTGTCTAGATGAATACGTCTCTTTCTCAGGTTTCCAATTCAGTCCCATTAAAAGTCATATTTTTCTATGAGGTAAAGCACACCCTTCAACAATAAACTTATCAACATTTTAAGGTATAAGGTATGATTTCTTCAAGTGAAGTATTTGGGATTCTTTTTTCTCATTAGTCGTATTTCATATAACGAATGCCATCCTCTCTTGTACAATATCACTACTTGTATAGGTTTGTGGACCTTAAAACATATTTCTTATGTGGGAAGGCTCCAGCTCATCAAGTATGTCATCTTCGTTGGCCATGTATACTTGTCTTCAATCTTAATTCTCACGTTTAGAGTTCTTAAAAATCTACCACAATCCTTCTGAAGCTTCCTCTCTTCAGGTCATGAGATAAAGTTTGCCAAAACAAAGATGGTTTGGTTCAACATAGCATTGAACATGGTGGTGGGCGATCTTGGTATTCTAGATCTAAAACTATAGATTCATACGGTTGTCCTTCAAAAAAATTGGTCCTTAATTAGTAAAAAAACAACTTAATTTGGTGTGATTGGATTAATACCTAATAAATTAAAAATAATAAGTTATGGGCTTTAAATCTTGACTTATCTCTCTTATAGATTTTAAGGAAAATTTTACGTCTTAGGCCGTTGGCCATAAAATGTACAGGAAAGTAATCGGTAATAAGGAGTCTACCTCCTTTGAGTACAACCTGTGGTTTCTTCCTACCTCATTGGTAACCCATTATGGGAAAGTTATTATTCACGACTCAAGTTTTCACAAGAATCTCAAGATATCAGACATCATTCAAGATGTGCATTGAAACTAAGGTCTCAAACGTCAGGAATCATCAAAATATTCAGGATATTAACAAAATCATTCTCTATTCGCTTCTTCGAGCATCAACTACGACGTCCTCCACTATTGGATCACCAGTAGTGAAAACATTAAGTTCAGAATCGAAGACACATATAATGTCATACGAACGTCCACCCCTGTGTCGGATGAGTTGGGTTAGTATGGCATAAGTACAATATACTTTGTCATTAATTTATTATTTTGCTCGCAGTCCACGGTAAATTGTCAACCGAAGACAAACATATAAGTTGGAGACTAAACTCCCCTGTGAATTGTATCTTCTGCAACTTCAGTGTCGAATCTATCAATCATATCATTTGTGATTATATCTTCACTTAGATTATTTGGGCCCCATTTATTTCCAAGCTCAGGTTCACACTAATAAATCAAACTGGCTTTCCAGTATTAGGGAGGTGTCAAACTGTCCTTCTTCTAGAGAGCACAATTTTTTGTGTTCTTAATTTGGCGTTGTAATATATCACAGTTGATGGGAATGGAATACAAGAATTTTTTGATCCCCTCCAGCCTTTGCCTCTAAGGTATCGCACCATATGCTTTCTAGCCTTCAGGTCAGACTTCTTGGTACCAAGGTTGTCTAGCCAGTGTAATCTCTATTTAAATTTTAACTCAGTATTACTGCTTGCAGTCACCTACCCCTCATGTTGCGGTTGCCATTTTGGATTAATGGACATATTATGTCTAATCGCATATAGATTATGTGTTACTACTGTTAAATTATTTTAAATGAGGTTTATAGGGTTATTCCAATGGTGTCTATCTTAATTATTGATATGTATCTCGATACTCATTGGTCCAATCAAGATTCCAACTACTTTGTCTTATTACTCTTTCAGAGGCTTTTATACCAATCTTTGGACAAATTTTTAAATAATTGTAAAAATAATTTTAGTTTATCTAATGTTTTTTCTAGCCAAATTGAACTTAAAAGTGAAAGTATTCATCAAACTCAAAAATTGATAGATACATTTGCATAAAAAATTAGACTTTAAAATTTACAAGTCCATTTAAATTAATTTATAAAATGGCACAAATTTTAAAATAATTTAAATAAATATTGTCAAAATACATTTTCGTGCTTAATAAAAAAAGAGTATGATTAATTCATATCTCGTTTAATATAGTCTTCTTAGGATTTATAGTCTAGTTCTAAATAAATTAAATCTATTATGATATTTAGAATATGTAATTTTTTATAAATAAAAAAATTACTTTTAATCACAAAAGATAAATATCCAATTTTAAAAATTATAATTTTTTTTATGGGACCACCAATCCAATCTTATACTTTGGTTCTTTAACTTTTTGTTTATGTTCATCTGGTCCAAATATAGATTATCAATTGGCATTATCATAGAAGTGAAAAATAAAAAAAAATAAAAAATTGTTTCCAATCACAATATTTACCAACACATAACTATATTGGGGGTTTAATCATGGTATGTCATGTCCTACCAAAAACTCATTTACCGTTTGATTATTTATTTTTACTGCAACAATAGATGGATGGGTTGTGACATTCTAATTTGGCATGTATCATCATCCATAAAGTCAATGGACTATGAAATTCCTTGCTTGTGTAATCATATTTTTATTTCAATATACAACATATGACTGATGACATGGATTCACATAAAAGGGATAATGGTTTAGATTTTCAATCACCTTAGTGTTACTCCACCTAACGATAATACCCCTCTCATGGTTGAGAATACAATCACAATCATTGACGTTATTCATTAATAATAAGGGGTCAGACCTCTAGCAGGCGCACCACGAGCAACAAATCTTTTGGTTTGGACTCGGATAATCGGGAGTGTATGTAAATAGGATACAAAACTAGTCTTTCTCTACACGATGCTGGTGTAGATTATTTCTTGTCAAAAGAGTATTTTTGGTCTTTTGTTTAATGAAGTATTAACTTTTAAAGTTGAGGGTAAAGAGATAAAATAGGTGTATGTTAGTGATTAAGATTATTCGAAATAGTCCAACCTATTAAATGTAGTTGGTTGGGGTATTTACACACTTGTTTTGTGACCCATGGGATGTTTGGGTCGGATCTTGGACTCAGGTCCATTTCAAGGTTTCAAATCCGAAAACCAAAACATTTTAGCACACACCTGAGTCATAATCCACTTAGATCTATTATTCATCGAAATTTTAGTGTTGAATATGTCTGAATTACCCATTCGGATTTTGTCACAATGGTCTTCCAACAATATCTCACCCTATCAGTAGCCTTTTTGGTTCTTTCAAAAATGTTTTGGAAGAGCTAACTATCAAAGAGAATACCTGGATCAGAATATTTTGGAATAACTAACTATAAAAAAGAAGACATAGATCGGATCCGAATGACTTTATCCTTGGTAAGAAGGAATCCTAAACTCAGTTTTAATAAAGAGCTTTAGATTACACATGTCAGTCTTTGG
The DNA here is from genome assembly GCA_036936605.1 of Limnanthes douglasii subsp. nivea. Lineage (NCBI taxonomy): Eukaryota > Viridiplantae > Streptophyta > Magnoliopsida > Brassicales > Limnanthaceae > Limnanthes > Limnanthes douglasii. Next base: position 58,301,190 of record JAUPFV010000001.1, on the reverse strand, counting down.
TTCGACCTCGCAGCTGTTTTTTCTCTAGGTACTTGTACCTATCCTTTGAAAAAGTAATTAGTCTAGGTCACTACTCCCTAATATTTTTTAGATGATTCATCTCCTCTAGGTAAAGTACTCAAGTTTTTTTCACCTATATATATACAACTATTTTACTGTTTCTATTTTAGAGAAAAAAAATTCAAATTTTAGTTTCTAGAGAGATAAAGCTTGAATCTTTGATTTGTTCATAGTTACAGAAACTTTATGTTTATAGCTAAAACTGCTCTGATCAAAAGAGGATTGTTGAATTTATCTGAGTTGGAAAGAGAAAGAATGGAGCAAAAATCAATGTCGAGTTCCTGTTTCTCCTAGTGGGGATGCCTAACACTGAAGCATTTCCCGAGTGCATAGAAGGGAAAGTAGGGCCCAACATCTGCAAGGTTAGTGTGAAGTAATTAATGGTCATTCATAAAATATCTTATGTGTATACACACTGCTGAATTGGATACGATTAGGAAAATATAGGGCTTTCCGGAGTCTGTTAAGGTAAGGATTCCCATCCCTCCAGAAAATCCGATGGACTGTAAAGTCGAGGAGATAGTGGTATATATTGAGATGTTGAACTAGGGTATTCGTTTCCCTTTAGATCCAGAAATAGTAAGGTATTTTCATCTGATAAAGCTTTTCCCAAGCCAACTAAAACCCAATGTCTGGTATAATTTGTTAGCCAGTATTATTGCTTCGATATTTAAAAATTCTTGTGCCTATGGAGCAGCTTGGTGTCGTGGTTACCTTGTGTAGGAATCACCACATGCCTTTCTATCATTATAATACGGGGAACGATTATAAAGTGGTAAACAATCTATTGGAGGTAGAGAAGCCATGGAGAACTCAGTTTCTCTACATAAACGGGGCTTGGAAGAATGGAAAAAGATAATCACCAATGGAAATCCAATCCAATTGACCAGATACTGGAAGAGCTCATATTACTTCCGCTTAGATTTTTTACTAGTGTCTATTTTGTAATACTTTCGAAAATGTTTTCAGAGCACCTGGAGGCAGGAAAGATCACTTTCACCAAATTAAACCAATGGGCCTAAGAGAAGTGGAGTTTTGGCTCCCATAACTGTTTCACTGTTGGAAATATTGTAAGAGCTCACTTGTGGAACACAAGTGGAGATAAGGAGCTTACTTGGGAACAACTTACTACTCCCCTTCATCGGATGTCATCCTCAAAAGAACTGAGGCAAAGGATAGTAAACTCTACTTGCCAGCCCGAGATTAAGCCCCTAGTCATCTGGACAAGATAAAAAAGAAGTAGAAAAAGAAAAAGGAAATTGGCTCATCGCATCAGATTCCCAAAGGGGGTGGTTGGATAATCCTGAAGGGATCAATACTGCCCTATTGGAAGCAGTTATTGTAACAGTGGGTGAAACCGAAGGGTCGGAACATCCACCATAAATTAAGAAAAAACATCATAAGAGACGCAAAGAAGGCAGTGATCGAAGGGCTGAGAAAAAGAAGAAGGGCACCATAGGGTCAAAGATAATACTCCAACCTACAATTGTTCCTCCTACTCTTCCAACTGATGTTCCTTCACAAGAAGATGTTCAAGTTGATCCTCATTCTCCATCTTTTCATATAACCGATCAACCTACTATTGAAGGTGACGTTAATCTGGAATATCTAGGTAACATATATTTCATTGAGTTTGATAAGGATGAATTTGATCGAACCTTTCCCCAGACAACCACCATAGCAATGTAGTGATCTATGATGGTGAATATTTTAAAGTGTCAAGTGAGTAAGATACCTTGGGCCATGCAGTCTTAGGCTTCATCAGGCTAATAGTTGACCTGGAAAGACAAGTTAGGGCTCAGGCTAAGGATATTACTTCTCTTAGAACCGTCAATCAAGATTAAAGAATTCCTTTTTAGCCGAACAACAGAAAGTGGAGGATTTATGCAAAAAGAATAAGAAGTTGAGCACTAATTTGGAACAATCCAAGACTTCCCGAGGAGACATCCAGACCAAATATTCCAAACTGGAAACAATTACTTCTAAAAATATTAAGTCTTTGAAGGATCAACAAGTCACTGATGCAGGCACCATTAACACATTGTCCGAAGAGAAAGAGAAGTTAAATAAACTTCTTAAAGAGAAAGAAGAAGAAATTACTTCTCTAAAGCAGAATCAAACTCAAGAGATAGTTGCAGCAGTGGAGAAGTATGTTGATGGTGTGGTGGACTCTATAGAAAATAGAGATGAGAGTATTAAAGCGGACATAGTCTTGTTATTCCATGAGACATTTCCAAAGAAGAACCTTCGAGACCTGTGGAAGTTCGTACGATACGACGAGATACATTTCCATACCCTTCCCTATGGTGATAGACATGGTATTTCGTCACCAAGTGAGTTTGATTCCGATGAGAGATCTGATGAAAGTTCAACTAGTGATGCCAAAAGTCCCAAGCAAGATGAAGATTAAGGGAAATAGTAGGAGAATGATGAAGATAAAGAAAAAACCAAAGGAAATGAGCCATAAGGTTGTTGTACCTTCAGTTTTGTGTTTGAAACTAAAGTCCTTGGATGACCAAGACATTTTGTGTAACGGTGGATTAGAAATCTTTTGATGAGTTTTTAAAGTTATGTTTTCCTTCATATGCATTTCTCTTTCTCCTTGTGTGTGTTTTTTACAATTATATTAAACTCTGATATCTAAAGGTGGTATATATAGATTAACCCAATCTGGTATTTAAAAAATATAAAGCTTAACCAATCTTTAATATGTCCGAGCCAATTAATAGTATTTCATTTTCAAGGCTAAAATTATTTAATGGGTATTTAATTTTTTAGATGTACTTAATAAGTGTTTAATCCATCCAATCACTTCAAATATGTCTCATCTGGAGACCGAAGGTGTTTAATAGGTATTTAACTCATCTGATCACTTCAAAGATATTTCATTTGAAGCCCGAACGTGTTTAATAGTTGTTTAATTTATCCAATCTCTTTGTATCTACTATGATTCTTTAAAAATGCATAAAATAATATTCATTTAAAACTGGACACCTCATTAAAATCTCCCTGCCACCAGGGTAGGAAAGAGTATGCCCCCAAATATTTATATTGAAGTACGACAAAGTAAATATTTACAAGATGATTTTACTCTAAGTACAACCTGAGATGCTCAATGTTCCATGGGTGTTTCAACATGTTGTCTTCGTTGTCTTGAAGTCTGTATGTTCCTTGCTTGATTCTCTCACCTACCGTGTATGAGGCTTCCCAATTCGAATCCATTTTCCCAAATCTTTTCTCCTTGGTATGTAAAAAGACTTTCCCTAACACTTTATCTCCTATCTGGATTTTTTTAGAATTTAGATGCAAACCTACTTCTCATCAAACCATGGTAGTGTGTTGTTCTCAAATGTGCCTTTACTCTTCTTTTATTAATCAGATCCAACTTATTCTTTACCACCATATCATTATCTTGTTTGGAATAGTTTTGTATCCGAAATGAGAGCAATGTAGCTTTTATAGGTGTGATCGCATCCATCCCATAAACAAGAGAAAAATGAGACTCTTGAGTAGTTGTACGAGGAGTAGTTCGGTAGGCCCACAATATTTCTTGCAAATAGCTCAACCATTTCCATGAAGCTCCTTCAAGATCCTTTTTTAACCCTTTTAAAATTTTCCGATTAACAACTTCAACCTGCCCATTTTCCTGAGGATGGAAAGGATAAGAAAATAAATATTGAATTCCTTTAGAAGTGTAACTGTTTTCATGTCTTTATTGTCAAACTGTGGTCCATTGTTTGTAGTAATACGCTGGGGAATTCTGAATCGACATCATATGTTATATATGATAAACTTTATAACTGCCTTAGAAGTGGTTCCAGCTAGTGGGGTAGCTTCAATCCATTTATATAAATAGTCTATTGCCATGATTATCGTTCGATAACCTCCGGAGGCCATGGGAAGAGGTCAAATTAAATCCAAACCCATCTATCAAAAGGTATAGGTTCAGATATTGACTCCATGGGAACTGCTGCACATGTATTTCATTCTCATATCTCTGGAAATGATCACATATTCTGACCATATATTTGACACCTGCCATTACAGTAGGCCAGTAATATCCAACTAGTAAAACTTTCATGTTTAAAGCTTTATATCCACAATATGTTGACCCCTCTCCATCGTGTAATTCAGATAGAAAATTTTGGGACTCTTTAACCCCTAGACAACGTCTGAGAGGTCTGGTAAATGATTTTCATAAATAATTTCTCTCAATACCAGGAAACCACGAGCTTTGTACTTTACTTTTTTAGCCAAAAATTTATCTGGAGGTAGAACTCCATCAGTAATTAATTATTTTATTTTATACCTCCAATATTTGGATCGTATGCTAGATATGTTCATACTTTATTTAGCTTTACCCTCTTTTCCTTACAACGGAGCCTATGAGTGGACATTTTTGCATAAGAATCCATAAATACGCTTCAGAGTAGGCTATGGTAGCTAAAGAATCTGCCATAGTATTGTCCGATCTATGGACATGTTCATATCAGACGCTTTTGTCTGTGGAGTCTCATGATATTTTCCAAAAAATTAAAGAACATCTTACCTCTATCGAAATAGTTATAAGTTCGTTCATGGGGAGACTTTTTAACCTTATTTTGAAGTATCAGATCATGCAGTCAGTGTGATCCTTATGTGTGAAGAACCAAGGTTACCAAGTTTGTTTATTTTATTCATAAGACCTTCATTGACTCATAAATCATGTATTTCCAATTGAAAAATCTAACACTAGCAGTGGTCGTTGGAAATTAAAGATGTGTTCGTATTTCCAACATCATTATATGATCATCAGACTTTTTTTAGTTGCATAATGTTTTGTAAAATCTAGATATCTTGAGCTGTCCCACTCGTTGGTTAATTGAGTTGGACGACTTTCATATTTAATTTGAGCCCCAATTAGCCATCAAATCACATTGTTTTGGTCGAATTCTTCACCAAATTTTAAGCCAAACAACCTTTATTGACATTTAGCCACCTAAAGCTAAAATGGACAGTCCGGACTAAAGGAGGTCCAGTGTTCGCAGTTGTATAACCAATGTACAACTCATTGCACTTTCTGGAAAGCAATTGCATTAGAAGATTAAGTTTAGTTTTATAGCATTCAATAGTGAGGTCGAATATGAGACTTATAATATAGGACTTCAGTTGGAAAACTTCTTTGGATCTCAGCGAGTCACGATGATGAATGATTCCTAACTATTAATCAACCACGACTTCGATCATGGAGATGTAAGAAAATATGACTTATTAAAATAACTTTAGTTATTGGGTCAACAATGTGCACTATAAATAAGTTCAACATGCAAACAAATGTAGTGAAGGACACATTAGCAACTATATAATGTGTTGACTCATCACTGTGGATCATATACCAAGAATAACCATCTATCAATAGCTTGCTCGAGAAATTTGAATCTTGTCAAATGATGGTTTTTGAAACTACTAATTAGTGTACTCTGACCAGAATTATCGTCTTTATGGAACTTTACGACTTGAAAAGAAATTGCGCTTTAAAGTTTGTTGAATCTGAGATATAATCAGATTATACGTGCTCTACAAACAATGACTCGCAATACTGTTGATTTGTTATTTTTTCCAAGGTGAATCTCAATTTTTCTCAAAAATATTCATGAGAGTATTTGATATGCTAATGCAGTTATAAGCTATTACATTATCGTATATTTTTAGCATAATACTATTGGCCTACCATTGTGGCTGATGCACAAGAATGCTCAGTGTTACGATATATGCCATCATTTTACCAATATGATTAACAACGTATCACTCAAAAATATCCCTCAAGTTGTGCTTTTAACCAGTTAGAATCTCAATCTTGTAGGGCATCTCCCAAAGCTATACTTAATTGGTAGTACATACTAGTCGTAGTGAAGTACTGAACTGAGTTTTTTGGTGTAAATACATGTTTAAAATGTAATAATTTTATTAAATATAATATTTATTATAGATACAATATCTATCGCATAATTATTCTGGACAATTTCCTTAAATATCAAAACATACAAATGATATATTATTGTTGGACATATGGTATAAGGAACTCTATGTATTTGCCTTACCACCCGTATGAAAACGGTTGGTAGAAGTCAAACCGCACCCTTTTGGAGGATCTGCATAGAACTCTGGAAGAAGTGGCCGAAAAATGATCGTATATAATACAATAAGTTATATTGACATAATTAGAAAAAATCATGCCATAGACGACCACATGAGAAACATATTTTTTATTTTTATACAGAATAAATACGATGGTCTATGCATAAATAATTAACCCATCATAATCTATTTACAATTATTCGGAACCTTTAAACGATAAGGGAGTAAGGGCCAAGTTGGATTTACTTGATAATATTTATGTTAAGGTATATTTTTTATGGAACATTACCACACTAATATGTGTATTCGATATAATTCACAAATCTGTAACTGAACCTTTTAGGAGGATTATCAAGCTTTAAGACGAGTATTTGTACATACCAATGACTCAAAACTGGGTAAGCTATATCCTAGCTGAGATAGCATGTATTCAGTGGTGTAAAAAAAATCATGACACATACAGTTTGGCGGAGATTGAGGAGATTGTTGATTACTTAAATTTTACATATGTTTATTTTTGGAAAAAAAATTGTTTTTAATACATGTATTTTAATTCCACCTATTGTAATACTCAAACTCATGGGTGGTGGAATATTTCTTATCTCGATAAGGTGGGAAGGGATTAACGAGGTATCAATATTCCTGACACTAATAAAGGTTTTGTTGTTACTTTTTATATATTTTTTTCATTTTCAAAAGTACTCTTTGATCATAAGATTATTTTGGCTTATGATTTCACATGTCTACACTACTTGACAAAACTATGTGAATTACATATGATTCTGAAATTTTTTGTTGGTCAACTTATATTGAAAGGATCTCGTATTAAACGATCTTTCAATCGGCTCCAACCGAAATTTTAATTCTAATAGAAATGTAGGTGTTACAGATCCAATAAGCACAAATTTATTTTACTCCAGCTTTGAATTTGATTTTTTTAGCTTAATGTGTCGGGTCATAGAATGAACACAACATTTTATGATAAGGCACAAACCATGCTCTCGTATTCTGACGTGGGAAATTAATTTTAGTCTGAAGCTATGAATACGACTTATTACTTGGTTAATCGGTATTCATCAACAACTGTTGATTGTTAGACTCTTTTTTAGATTTGGTATGGATCATTGGTTGATTACGAATAATTTATGGTATTTGGTTGTCCTACATACGCTCACATGAGAGATGGTAAACCTCAGCCCATGGTAAATAGGTGCATATTTCTTGGATATGCTACTAGATTGGAGGGATATAGTTTAAGCTCATAAGTTTTTAGGTTTTCTCATCGGTATGTATATTATTTTTAATGAGTCAGCTCTGCTAGACATTCAAAAGAATGTTAGAAAAATGGTCGAACCAGGATTAGTTGTTCGTAAACAAGTGGAACTTGAAACAAAATTAGTTCATAGTAGGTCCAACAATTCTAATAGTCTTGAGGCGGATTAAATATTAGGAGATGAGGCACAAGTATCAGATGATCATGATGATGATGTGCCCAAACTAAAACAACAGCCTTATAGGATTGAATCGGGCATATAAAGAATATATATTAGACCATTAAAAAGTATATGAGCATAGCTGCATACACTCTGTCAATTTCAAAGAAGTTGAGACCCAGGAACCCAGTAGTTATACTGAAGCTATAACGAATTCAGAAGCATATCGGTGGTCGGTGTTATGGGGGGAAATAATGAATTTCTTCATAAAAATAAGACATGAAAACTTGTTGATTTTCTTATAATACATAAAGTAACATGTTACAAATGGGTACTCAGGAAAAAATAAGGTAACCCAGAGGTTGAGGCACCTTGATTTAAGACAATGCTGGTATCTAAAGGTTTTTAACAAAGGGAATGAAACAACTTCAATGAAGTGTTTTCTTCAATGGTGAAACATAGTTTTATTTGCGCATTTTAAGCCATAGTATTTATACAAGATTTAGAGCTTTAGTAGGTTAGATGTGAAAATGTGTTTTTAACATAGTGAATTGGAGAAACAAACCTACATGATAAAACTAGAGGGATTTACCAAACCCGGAATGGAGGAAAAGTTTTTTCAGTTGAAGAATTTATTGTATAGTTTAATAAGAACAACTAGGAAATGGTACAAACGGTTTGATACATTCATCGTGTCAAATAGGTTACTAGGATTCCATATTACAGTTTTTTTATACCATTTGAAGATGTCAGAGGATTGGTATGCTTACTTGTTGATGTATGTAGATGATATGCTTATAGATGCTTGTAGTATATCACACATTGTCTAGATAAAAAAGCACATTAGTACTGCATTTAAGATAAAGAATCTAGGTATGGAAAATAAAATTCTAGGGATGAAGATTACAAAGGAGAAAACTATAGGATCCTTGAGAAACTGTTACAACAATTTAACATGTTTGATTTAAAGGAAATTAATATCTTATTTTTCACTTATTACAAGTTTTATACAATAAGATCGAAAAATGACGATGATGAGTTGGAACAGATGTCAAAGGTTCCATATTCAATTGCAGTTGACAACATCATTTATGTTATGGTGTGCGCACATCCTGATATTTCACATGCAGTCAATCTGGTCAACAAGTACTTGGGATGCATTGGGTAGCAAAATGGGAGGCAATGAAATAGATACTTTGGTATCTTAAGGATACTAAAAATGTTGGTTAGACATTCAACAAGACCAACATTGGTGGATCGTTAAACGATACTGCAAGATCAATGGTTGGTTTTGTTGATTTTGATTTTGCATGAGACATGGATAAAAAGAAGTTTTTGACATAATACATGTTTACTCTAGTTGGAGTTGCCATCATTTGGAAACAACAATTGCAAGCTACTAGAGATTTTTATACAAAGAATTTGAATACATTGTTGTTACAATGACAGTTAAATAGGTAATATGGTTGCAAGGGTTTGTGGAAGATTTGGGCTTGGATTAGACTAGCACATTAGTATATTGTGATATTAAAAGCATCATATACTTTATAGAGAACCAGATGTACCACGAGCATACAGAGCACGTATATGTCAAATGTCACTTTATTCGTGGTATAATATCAAAGGGACTTGTTGATGTGAAGAAAATGTTTACACACAAAACTCTATCAAATATAGTGATCAAGGAATTATCAATTTAGAAGTTTAAAAAGTTCTTAAACCTTATTGGTGTTTGCAACGTTAAATGAATATCTTAATGGCACTTGGTGAGCCATTTGAAGATTAGTTTATTTGTTGATATTGAAGAAATGATATTCATCTCAACGAAAAAATTTGTTGTTTTCAATTTTTTGTATAATATGTATACAACATAATGTGATATACTTTATGAATTTAGTCGAATAGTATCGAGGATTTCAAGACTATGTCCATTTGGTTTAAGTATAAAATCATTATATGTTGTATGTTTAATCCTTTATAAATAGTATTTCAAGAGTATAGAAAAGATGAATCTGAATTTGTAATCTACCTCTATCATAATGAAACTCTTTGATCTTGGCAGCGTCCGTAGGCGTAGACATCATTGTCGGACCATGTTAAAATCACGTGTTCCTTTGATTTTAATTCTTATTTTGTTTGTGTATAAACCATTTGGGATGGATATTTCATCATAATGTCTAACACTTAATTTCTCATTATCCTAAGAGGTTCACGCTCTTGTATATAAGGTTTTTCCTTGTCCAAAATTTCTATAAGTTGCTCGATCAGTATCGATATGAGCCTCCTGAGTGTTGATCCCATGTTTTGGCTTGATTATTCGCAACTGTGAGAGTTCGACCATTTTGGATTGCTAAATCGCTTACAAATTATGTATGATGCTGAAAGCTTCGTCGATGAGTTGCATATAAAAACAGAATAAATACAAACAATATCGTTTTGGTCGACCCAAACGAGTACGTGCATTTTTATGTAAGTATAGTCACAAACCCTTTTTACACATGTCACGCAACAAATTCGAAAATGGTTATCTTACAACCATGGTTTGGTTATCTTCTAATAACGAAAATCAAGAAACTTTATACCCTAAACTTTCTATGAATAAAGGCTCATACGACTATTGGTTCTTGGGAATGGGTAAACTCATGGACGGATGGACCCTTGCCTAACCATTGTCTTCACTCCGGTTTTGCTGCAGGACCCCCTACCTTAGTATATGCACTCATATCAATTATAGAGTGCGAATATTTTTCCAATTTTGGAGCGGCCTTTGATTTTGTCGTTGGCTTCAATGTTAGACAAACATTGTGCACGTGTTATGTATCAGTTATTAAATTAATTATTATTATAAGATCAAACCGTTATTTAGTATCTTCTATATAAGCAAACTGTGTAGTAATGTTTTAAATAAAATGAAAGATATATGTATGGACGCATCAAAGGATCATGAGACAAATAATGCCAAAAACTGGCATAAAAAGATTGGAGAAATATCACCTGAAAGACTTTTGGAAGAAATGCAGCAATATGAGAGACGTTGCGAAAGATGACTATGTGTAATGGAGGAAAAGTTACAAACAGCAAAGTTGCAGACGTTGGAGAGTGCAAAGACGACTTTGCAATGAAATTGACAGCAATTGTCAATGGTATCTGTTTTTTTTTATGAAAAGATTAAGGATATCTCCATCAGGAAGTTTCTCATTTCCAAAAGATATATGCAGAGTTTTTCCTCCATGTTGAGGACAATGAAGACGGATTTGAGTGCAGACCGTCCAAGAGCCCATCCAAGAGAAGATGAGCAAAGAAGATCTTCATGAACTCTTCGAAAAAAAGGAAGATCAAGAAGAAGAATAGATAAGAATGTGACATATGTAGTGGTCCACATATAGAAAGAATACGTCCTAACAAACCACCACCAGAAGAATTAATTGTACACGTAGATGCAGAAGACGGAAAGACAATAATCATGTTCAAGCTTAAGGGAGAGAATGTTTGATAAGCATTGAACACGTGTTATATATCAGTTATTAAATTAGTTATTACGATAAAATCAAACTGTTATTTTATATCTTCTATATAAGCAAACCTTGTATTAATGTTTTAAATGAAATGAAAGAAACATTTCCATAATATACAGATTTATTTATGGTGTATATATATATTTACCTACAAAGAGTGCTTGCATCTCTAAAACAAAATATTACAATCTAACATTGTGGTTGTGTATATTAATACTTAATATATATATATATATATATATATGCGTGGATTAGAGGGAATTTAACCCAACATTCTTTTCTTTTTTGTTCGATGTTTTTTGAGTTTTTTTCGGTTGAGACGTACAACCTTCCGGTCGCATCCACTTGCTCGGGCACTTGGTCACGTCAATAGGTTTGAAGCTGTTGTTTTGTTTGTCATGCTTGCGGTAATTTTATCCTCAAGTATCGTTGGATTTGCCTCTTGTACCACTTTTTCCCACTTTGACAAGAAATAGAAGCACAAACGAAATCTTCCTTCATGTATCAAGTATGATAGTGATAACGATCCCAAACAAAATATCAAGTCTGAATAAAATAAACGCAAACAACACAGAATACTTTTTTACGTGGAAAACCTTCCCAGTGTAGGAAGTAAAAACCACGGGACTGATTTCGGAGTCCAACCAAATATTCACTATCAGAAGATGGGTTAAAAACTATTATCTAGATAAAACTAGAGTATACACCACACAAAGTATGACAACTCCATACACAACCCCAATACACAAGATAGTGAACCGAAATCAGAAAACTCACTCAAATATGCCTGAAACGTAGTTAGAAGAAGATGATCGAAAAAAAACTTAGATGACTCCAAATCAAAAACCCGCTGGACAAATAGGCGAGCCTTCTCACCAAAATTGAAGCTGATTGGACAACCGGAGACAGTCTGATTGAAAGCACAAAGTTCCGCCTCGAATCACTTTTTTCTCTCAATTACTGCACTATAGAATATGATGCTCATCTCCGAAAGACACTGTATAAATATATATTTATACATAAACCAAAATCCTATGTGTTATCCAAATTTGGATTAGCCCATATGATAATTGGACTCCCACATAGTAAGAGCCCAACAAATATCCCCCTCACGACTGTGTGGGAGGATTCGCCATCCCGGCGATCAATCTAAAATGTTCAAGCTTTCCTCTAGGCAATGCCTTTGTCATCATGTCAGACCCATTATCATTTGTATGAACTTTATCAACCTCTATTAGTTTAGCATCAAGAACATCTCGAATCCAATGATATCTCACATCAATATGTTTCGACTTCGAGTGAAACGACGAATTCTTCACGAGATGAATAGCACTCTGATTATCACATAACAGTACATACCTGTGTTGCTCAAATCCAAGTTCTCTCAAGAACTTCTTCATCCATAGTAATTCTTTACTCGCTTCTGTTACTGCAATAAATTCAGCTTCTGTCGTTGAAAGAGCAACACACTTTTGTAGTCTTGATTTCCATGAAACAACGCCACCATACAATTTAATCAAATATTTAGAAGTAGACTTGCGAGTATCAACATCTCCAGCCAAATATGAATCAGAATAAGCCAAAAACTCAAGTTTATTCATCCCAAAACTAAGCTTCAAATTAGAGGTTCCTCGCAGATACCTCATAATCCATTTCACGGTTTCCCAATGCTCTCTACCTGGGTTTGACAAAAATCTGCTCACAACACAAACACTATGAGCTAAGTCAGGACGAGTACATACCATGACATACATGAGACTTCCAACTGCAGATGCAAATGGAATATTAGCCATGTCTCTCTTTTCTTCATTAGTTGAAGGACATTGTTTATTGCTTAACTTGAAGTGACTGGAAAGTGGTGAGCTAACCACTTTAGCTTTGTCCATATTAAATTTCTGAAGAATTTTCTCAATGTATTTTTCTTGTGATAAGAACAACTTCTTCAAGTCTCTGTCTCTAGTAATTCGAATGCCGAGAATCTGCTTTGCTGGGCCTGAATCTTTTATTGCGAAAGACTTACTTAACTGTTTTTCAAAGAATCAATCCGCGAAGTATTCTTCCCAACAATAAGCATATCATCCACGTAAAGTAAGAGAACAATAAATCGGCATCAGAAAATTTCTTCACAAATACACAATTATCAGAAGAAGTCTTCTTGTAGTCCTGCTCCCCCACAACTGACATGAACTTCTTATACCACTGTCTCGGAGCTTGCTTCAAACCATATAGACTCTTTTTCAGTCTGCATACATAATCTTATTTTCCTTCAACCACAAAACCTTCAAGCTGTTTCATAAAAATCTCTTCTTCCAAGTCACCATGCAAGAATATTGTTTTTACATCCATTTACTCAATTTCCAAGTCTAGACTCGCTGCAATGCCTCGAACCACACGAATAGAAGACATTTTTACAACTGGAGAAAATATTTCATCAAAATCAATACCTTTTTTCTAACCAAAGCCTTTGACTACCAATCTTGCTTTGTACCGAGGTTGCAGAGAACTATCATCTTGCTTCAACCTATACACCCACTTGTTACTCAAGGCTTTTCTACCTTCAGGTATCTTCACTAACTCAAATGTATGATTCTCATGAAATGATTACATCTCTTCATTCATTGCTTCAATCCATTGATTTTTACATACACCACTAATAGCCTCATCATAACACTCAGGCTCACCTGCATTGGTTAACAAAATATATTCATAAGAAGGATATATAGTAGAGGGTTGTATATCTCTAGTAGATCTCCGCGTTGGAACTTCAAGTTGTTCAACATCTTCTTCAAGTTCTTCATGCACGAAATCATTATCATGATCACCAGTATCAACAATATGTGAACCTCTTGAGGCAGATGAGTCACCATCTGAATTTTCTTCAACTTCTGTAGGAGTATGTGCAAGCGGAATATACCCCAATTCTACCAAGTCATTCTCAGACATAGGCGCTGAATTTTGACTCTTATCAATATCATGAACTATCTGATCTTCCATAAACACGGCATCTCTGCTCCTAATAAGCTTCTTATTAATTGGATCATGAAATCTGTAGCCGAACTCATCAAGACCATAACCAATGAATACACACTGTCTTGTCTTCGAATTGAGTTTAGATCTCTCATCTTTAGGAATATGTACATAAGCTTTGCACCCAAAGACACGGAAATGATCATAAGAAACATCTTTACCTGTCCAAACTCTATTTGGGATATCTCCATCCAAAGGTACAAAAGGACTAAGATTCAAGAAATGTACCACTGTATTCAAAGCTTCACTCCAAAATTATTTAGGGAGTTGTGATTGTGAAAGAAGACATATTACCCTTTCAATTAATGTTCGGTTTATTCTCTCCGCTACGCCATTCAACTGAGGGGTCTTGGGAGGTGTCTTCTGATGCCGAATACCTTGTTGTCTACAATAATCATCAAAAGGACCAATGTATTCTCCACCATTATCACTTCTAACACACTTCAATTGTTTCCCAGTCTGTCTCTCAACTGAAGCTTGAAACTGCTTAAAGACATCTAACACTTGATCTTTTGTTTTCAAAGTGTAAGCCCAAACTTTCCTGGAATGATCATCAACAAAAGTGACAAAGTACAAACAACCACTAAGTGTTCTCGTTTTGAAAGGACCACAAACATTAGTATGTACCAAGTAAAGCAAACTTGGTTTTCTTGAAGGAGTCGAGCTCTTGAAAGATACTCTATTCTGCTTTCCAGCCAAACAATGTACGCATTTCTTTAAATGAGCTTTGTGTATCCCACGAATGTATTGTTTCTTCTTGAGAATATCTAATCCTTTTTTCGCTAATGTGACTGAGTCTTTTATGCCACAAATCAACCATTGTTTCATCATTAACAACATTGATTTTCTCAGCAGACACCCTTGCAGACATGATGTAGAGGGCTGAATATTTTTGTCATCTTACCACAACCAACGAGCCCTTAGTAAGTTTCCACTGCCCATTCGCAAAAATACTGCAATATCCTTCATCATCTAGCTTCCCTTTAGAGATTAAATTTAATCGAAGATCGGGTATATGTTTAACATCCTTCAAAATCAATCTTGCACCCATGCTTGTTTCTAGATAAACATCACCAATACCAACCACTTTAGACAAATCATTATTTCCCATCTTTGCAGAATTAAAGTCACCAGAGGTGTAAGATGAGAAAAATTCTCAACGGGAAGTGACATGAATTGTAGCACCACTATCAACTACCAAACCATTTTCATCAGACACAGAATTCACAGCAGCATCATCAATAACAAGGAAGTAGCTCTATGAAACTGCAGCTACATGTTTCTCGTCACCACTTTCATCATAATTTTTCTCCTTGTTCTTTTCTTCTTTACTATTGTTGGATTTCCCAAAAATTATTCTTCTTTCTCAACTTAGGACAAAACTTCTTAGTGTGCCCGATCTCATGACAGTAGTAGCACTCCCAATCTGCAAATTTATTAGACTTGTTCCGACTCTTGCTTCTACTTTTACCTCTAGTTTTCCAACTGCGATTTTCATTTCTACCACGTTTCTCAACGACTAGAGTTTCTGAATGTGAAGAGAAGCCAACTGTTTTTCTTCTCATATCTTCATTCAACACACTACTTTTAGCTAATGCCATTGAGATATTGCATTCGGGAGCTGAATTAGAAAGAGACATTCTGAAAGTATCCCAGGAGTCTGGCAGCGAACCAAGCAACCATAACGCCAAAACCTCGTCATCAAATTTGATACCCATAGCAGCCAACTGATTAATCAATCCTTGAAAGGTATTCAAGTGATCTGTAAGAGGTGATCCATCTTGATACCTGAAATACATCAACTGTTTGAACAAAAGTAACTTACTGTTTCCTGTCTTCCGAGCATATAACTCCTCAAGTTTACTCCATAATTTCCTTGCATATGTTTCGTCTACAACATGATTCAACACATTAGGATCAACCCATTGTCGAATAAAGTCACAAACCTGTCGATGAATAATTATCCATTCTGCATTAGACTTATCTTTAGGTTTTTCATCACCGAACACTGGTAAATGAAAACTTTTAACATAAAGAAGATCTTCCATCTACGATTTCCATATATGATAATTCGAACCATTCATTGTCACCATTCTGCTTGTATTCACCTCTATATTTGATACAAGACAAGTACACAACCACTCGCTCTGATACCACTTTGACGAGAAATAGAAGCACAAACGAAATCTTTCTTCTTATATCAAGTATGATAGAGATAACGATCCCAAACAAAATATCAAGTCTGAATAAAATAAACGCAAACAACACAGAACACTTTTTTACGTGGAAAACCTTCCCAGTGTAGGAAGTAAAAACCACGGGACTGATTTCGGAGTCCAACCAAATATTCACTATCAAAAGATGGGTTACAAAACTATTCTCTAGATAAAACTAGAGTATACACCACACAAAGTATGACAACTTCATACACAACCCCAATACACAAGATAGTGAAACGAAATCAGAAAACTCACTGAAATATCCCTGAAACGCAGTTAGAAGAAGATGATCGAAAAACACACTTAAATGACTCCAAATCAAAAACCCTCTGGACAGATTGTAGAGGACAAATAGACGAGCCTTCTCACCAAAATTGAAGCCGGTCGGACAACCGGAGACAGTCCGATTGAAAGCACAGAGTTCCGTCTCAAATCACCTTTTTCTCTCAAAAACTGCACTATAGAATATGATGCTCATCTCCGAAAGACACTGTATAAATATATATTTATACATAAACCAAAATCCTATGTGTTATCCAAATTGGGCTTAGCCCATATGATAATTGGACTCCCACATAGGAAAAGCCCAACAACTTTAACCCAACATTCTTTTCTTTTTTGTTCGATGTTTTTTGAGTTTTTTTCGGTTGAGACGTACAACCTTCCGGCCGCATCCACTTGCTCGGGCACTTGGTCCGGTCGACAGGTTTGAAGCTGTTGTTTTGTTTGTCATGGTTGCGGTAATTTTATCCTCAAGTCTCGTTGGATTTGCCTCTTGTACCACTTTTTTTCCACCATCTCCAAACTCGTCTTAATGCAGCTCGACGTGAAGATCTAACCCCTCAAATATTTTCTTAGGTGAACATGGTTTATTCCCCAGATTAGTGGCCATAAAATGGGTTTACCATTAACAACCCTGCATGGACAACATTCCTCTGCTTGTCCTCCCCTTCAGGTTTAGGTAGCTCGTTTCTCTGTGTATCCAACAAGGATTTTTTGCTAAAGCCTTGTTAGCTCGCCACTCCCCCGACCAAAGCAGTGTCCACCAGGGATGTACCACTCCTCCCTCTGTAATACCTGCTACCTCTCCCTCGGTGGAGATTTCTATACTACCAATAACATGTTAGATTTCTTTTAATTATATGGTACAAGAAAATTGTGCGATGTTTTATGTCACGTGGACGACATGTATTGCGCAAAAAGGATGAAGTGTTGTTAAGCGTCGGCTTGGATGCCCAACATAAAAAACAAAACAAAATCATTAAGTTAAACACCAGTGGCCAATTTGACATGCTCGATGGAAACTACTTAGTGTGTTGCATACTTAGAAAACACAAGTCCCGTTTTATGAACGGAATTCTCTCTTGACTACCGGTCTTTCAGCTTTCACTTATGAACACGAATGAGCGTTTCCAGTTTTCTCTAACTCATGTAACTATGCTAGTCATCGACTACTTGTGTTCGTTATGCATCCATGGGTGGTAGTAAGCGCTCTTTGGCATCAGACTACTTGTGTTTTCGTTATGTCTTTGATGGGCGGTAGTAAGCGCTCTTTGGCATCGTTGGAAAGGTAGATGTGGTGAACACATACCGTAAAGTTTGTTGGAATTAATTTAAATTGGTTTTGTATTTTACGTTTTGTATTTTGTTTTAAATAAGAGACGTTACCAGCTTGTACAAGTGGGTGATTAAGTCGTAGTGTCCGTTATTATTTCGTGGAAGTAGTGGAGAGTTAATAGGGAGCAGATGAGTCTTGAAGTGTTAGTCTCTATTTATAACGTTGTAACCTTCTATTCAAAACAATCCAAGAAGTTCTAACTCTGCTCCTCTCAGTTAAACGTTTACATCTGTGTGTGTGTTGTATATACCAGTTTGTGTTTCTTTCATTTGGTATCAGAGCACGGCATTCAGGGTGTTCTCTTTCAGATGGACGCGGGGAAAGGCAAAGCTGGATCTTTTGGGCTAACGTATCCAATGTTGTCTAAGGGGAATTACACAGCGTGGGCGTTAAAGATGAAGGTTTTTATGCAGGCCCAGGGAGTTTGGGCAGCAGTAGAACCGAGTGATGCCGAAGCAGTGATTCATGAGAAGAATGACAAGGTCGCTTTGGCCATGATCTACCAAGGCATACCTGAAGAGATGCTGTTATCCATTTCTGAGAAGAAGACAGCAAAGGATGGCTGGGAAGCCATCAAGGTCATGTGTCAAGGGGCTGATAAGGTGAGGAAGGCCAGAATTCAGACGTTGAAGGCGGAATTTGAGTCGCTGCGTATGGATGACAGTGAACAACTCGACGCTTTCTACATGAAGCTCAACGGACTGGTGTCCACTATCCGAGCCTTAGGTGATGAAATGGAGGAGTCGTACGTTGTCAAGAAGCTACTTCGGGCTGTTCCATCTAAATTTCTACAAATTACTTCAACAATTGAGCAATTTGGAGATTTAGAATCAATGACAATCGAAGAAGCTATTGGGTCTTTACAAGCTCATGAGGAAAGGTTGAAAGGTCAAAGTGTGACTACGGGAAACAAACTGTTATTGACAGAAGAGGAGTGGTCCAGGCGCGAGAAGAATGAGGACAAACTTCTTCTCACTCGAGAGGACTGGATGAAACGGAATCGAGAAGGAGGACGTGGGGGACGCGGTCTCCAGGGTACTGGTCGTGATAGAAGCACTGTAAGGTGTTTTAATTGCAGTATTTTGGGTCACTATGCTATAGAGTGTAAGAGGCCACGACGAGAACGGGGTCAAAGAAGTGAAGCAAACTTGGTGCAGATCAAGGACGACGAACCTGCTCTGTTACTGTCAGAATCAGATGAAAAGCTGACTGAGTTGGCGTTGGTGAATGAAGAAAGGGCCATCCCAAAGTTGGAGAGAAATATAACAGAGAGAAAAACGTCACACCTGTGGTACTTAGACAACGGCGCTTCAAATCACATGACTGGGGACAGGTCAAAGTTCTCACAGATAAATGAAGACGTGACAGGCGAAGTAAAACTTGGAGATGGGTCAACGGTATGCATTAAAGGAAAAGGGTCGATCACGTTTGTTTGCAAAACCGGAGAAGAAATAGTGTTTAACAATGTCCTCTACATTCCAAATCTGTGCAACAACATAATTAGCCTTGGGCAAATGTCAGAAGAAGGTAATAAAGTGGTGTTACATGGTGAGTTTCTGTGGGTGCATGACGGGGATGGGAAGCTATTGATGAAAGTTAGACGATCAGCAAATCGTCTATACAAGATCTTGCTGGAAGAATCCAAGGAATCCAAGGGTGCTTGTCTACTTGCAAAATTGGAAAGGGACTCGTGGCTCTGGCACTCTCGCTTAGGCCATGTGAACTTTGATGCATTAAAACTTATGACTCGGAATAAGATGGTTTATGGCCTGCCCAAAATGATGCATCCAAAGGCACTGTGTAAGGACTGTTTAATGGCAAAGCAAACAAGAACTCCATTTCCTTCACAATCGAGTTACAGATCAACCAAGGTGCTGGAATTAGTGCATGGAGATATTTGCGGACCAATCACACCATCAACACCATCCGGCAAGAGGTATTTTCTACTTTTTGTTGATGACTTTAGTCGTGCAATGTGGGTTTATTTTCTGTCAACCAAAGATGAAGCATTAGGAGCATTTATAAGATTCAAGCGTCTTGTTGAAAAAGACTCTGAGGAAAAGATTAAAGCCCTGCGTACGGACAGAGGAGGAGAATTTTGCTCACATCAGTTTACAAGTGTCTGTGAAGACGCTGGGATCATGAGACAATATACGGCCCCTTACTCTCCACAGCAAAATGGAGTGGCAGAGCGAAGGAACCGAACGGTGGTGTCAATGGCTAGAAGTTTATTAAAGGAGAAGCATGTCCCATCTAGATTTTGGGGCGAAGCAGTACGACACTCTGTTTATGTGCTTAACAGACTGCCCACACGTGCTCTCTCTACTGACACTCCATACGCAGCTTGGTCAGGTAAGAAGCCAGATATTAGTCACATAAGAATTTTTGGCTGTTGTGCTTACATGAAGGTTCCTGGCATTCATACAAGGAAACTGGATGATCGGTCAAAGTCAGTAGTTTATTTTGGAAGAGAGCCTGGTACAAAAGCACATCGACTGTATGACCCAGAAGAGAACAGAGTTCATGTTAGCAGAGATGTGTATTTCGACGAGCTTAAGTCATGGAAATGGGCTAATGATGACAGTGCAGTTGGAGAGACTCACACCCATTTCGTGGTGGTTGACTCTGTAATCTCGACGGAAGCAACAGAAAACGGTAATGAGGAGTCTTTGACAGAGCTCGGTAATGAGGAGTCTTCAACAGAGCCTAACACTCCTGTACAGTCCTCTCATTCGACTGAGTCACAGGCAACACAGGCAACACCGACTTCATTAACACAGTCGAGTGAAGTCAGTTCAGCAGAAACTGGGAGTAGCAGTGTGCCAACGCGCTTCAGGTCTTTGCGCGACATTTATGCTGATACAGTCGAAATCGAGCTTGGTGAAGATGAGTTGCTGTTTCTCAGTATGGAGGAGCCAGTCACATATAAACAAGCTGTCCAAGAAAGATCATGGGGGAAGGCTATGGAGAGCGAAATAGAAGCAATAGAAAAAAATTGCACTTGGCAGCTTGTGGAATTGCCACCTGGGCACAAACCCATTGGCCTGAAATGGGTGTACAAACTAAAAAGGAACACAGAAGGTGAAATTATAAAGCATAAGGCGAGGCTCGTCGCGAAGGGTTACGTTCAGAAACAAGGGGTTGATTTTGAGGAGGCGTTCGCACCTGTCACACGATTGGAAACTGTAAGGCTATTATTGGCGTTGGCTGCAAATCGTGGTTGGGAAATTCATCATCTAGATGTCAAGTCAGCTTTCTTGAATGGTGACCTGCATGAAGATGTGTACGTACAACAACCCGAAGGTTTTGTGAAGCAAGGCAAGGAGCATTTGGTCTATAAGTTAATAAAGGCTCTTTATGGGCTTAGACAGGCGCCACGAGCCTGGTACGAGAAGTTAAACGAGTGCTTGAAAAGTTTGGGATTCACAAAATGTCCTTATGAGCATGCTGTGTACATAAAAAGGGAGAAGGAAGCGGTCTTAACCATTGGGGTATATGTTGATGATTTGCTGATCACGGGCTCGAGTATAACAACAATTCAGAGGTTCAAGGAACAAATGGGCAGGAAATTTGATATGACTGATCTAGGAAAGCTTTCTCACTATCTTGGGATTGAGGTGAAGCAAACTAAGGAGTACATCGAATTGAAGCAGTCGGCCTATGCTCGAAAGGTCCTGGAGAAGAGTGGCATGGCAGAATGTAAACCGACGAAGTACCCTATGGAGCCAGCGTTGCAACTGCACAAAGATGAAACTGGACAGGCTGTTGATTCAACTATGTTTAAAAGCATTGTGGGAGGATTAAGGTATCTAGTTCATACTAGACCAGACATAGCATTTGCAGTTGGTATAGTCAGTCGTTACATGGAACGACCAACTGAGATGCACCTCAATGCTGTTAAGCGAATTCTGAGGTATTTAAAAGGTACTTTGAGATATGGTTTGGTGTATTCAAGGGGAAGCAATAACAACATGTTGTCAGGATATTCCGACAGCGATTTGGCTGGGCAGATTGAAGATAGGAAGAGTACTGGAGGGATGGCTTTCTACCTAAATGAGAGCTTGATCACGTGGGTGTCTCAGAAACAACGTTGTGTGGCATTATCATCCTGTGAAGCGGAGTTTATGGCAGCTACAGCGGCTGCTTGTCAAGGCATATGGCTGCGTAATTTGCTTGGTAAACTTACTAATTCTGATGTTGGTCCTGTAGTGCTCTACATAGACAACAAGTCAGCGATAGACTTGGCTAAAAATCCAGTTTTTCATGGACGTTCTAAGCATATTGACATCCGGTACCATTTTATTCGAGAGTGCGTTGAAAAAGGTGAGATCGTGATCAAACACATTGGAACAGAGGATCAACGTGCTGATATTTTGACGAAAGCCATGGCCACTGTGAAGTTTGAAAAGATGCGTGCACTCCTTGGCATCAGGAAGATTCAAAACCAGGTTTAAATTCAGGAGGTGCTTGTTGGAATTAATTTAAATTGGTTTTGTATTTTACGTTTTGTATTTTGTTTTAAATAAGAGACGTTACCAGCTTGTACAAGTGGGTGATTAAGTCGTAGTGTCCGTTATTATTTCGTGGAAGTAGTGGAGAGTTAATAGGGAGCAGATGAGTCTTGAAGTGTTAGTCTCTATTTATAACGTTGTAACCTTCTATTCAAAACAATCCAAGAAGTTCTAACTCTGCTCCTCTCAGTTAAACGTTTACATCTATGTGTGTGTTGTATATACCAGTTTGTGTTTCTTTCAAAGTTCAGATCTAATTATCATTGCACCCAGCAAACTTTATGCGTTCATGTTCAACTGACATTGATAAATATAAATTCTTAAGAATATTCTGCCAAACGCGGATGCAAATGGACCAAACCCCTTAATCAAAGACACAAGTAAAGAATACAGTTTCATTCTTCATAGTATCGACAGGCGTCTCGTGATGACAAGAAGCCGCAGTGAAATGCTATCATGGATCCCCTTCTAGCGTCGAAGGTTTGGGAGTTCAGCTGATGTGTAGCGTCCATATTTTGTGTCAGTAATGATATTGAGTAGCATAGCTATATCTATCGTCATACACTTTGGTTTCACCTGTCCAACTTATTCGGTTTATTTTTTCTCTCTCATATTTTCTCTTTCACAGGACAGGATCGGAAGGTCTATTTAGCTTTCGCATGCATGTCTTTGGCCTCTGTAACATCTTATTTCTTTTATGTGAAATATGCAAGTGCTCACCGACTCACTCATCTTAGGGTTGCACTGAGCATTTTCAGTTGTTTTTTAATATCCTGCGCTTGTTTCCCGCTCTACACCTCGACCCAATAGTCGACCAGAGTTTTGTTTGGAATTATTTTGGTCCTCTAGTCGCAGATTGCGTGTCATATGAGGAACAACAGCTAGCAGATCAACTGCAAGTGCAGACTCTTGCACCTCCTCAACTGCTTGACCGACCTCCCGATCGAGCTCTTCTTCTCTGGTCCCGCTAAATGGACGAGAGTAATTATTATTCTAACAATTGTTTTAGTTGGGCAGAAGAATCAACCCAAGACAATCATCATGTTGTTGGAATTTCTCCATTAAGTTGGACCGTCACATGTCGTATCGATGTATCGAACTATCGTTAATATTAGTCCAATAAAAGTAATCATAAAGAAAAGAACAAATTAGTAGATAAAATATGTATCATGGAGGTAATTGTATAGATACCAGGTTTAATTCCGAATACTGTGAAGGATTGGATTCGGAAATAAACAACTTAAGCAAAACGTAAAGTTTTGGGGTTATTTTGTAAAACAAAATAATACCGGGTTATGGTCCCTAAGAATGGCAATTTAATAAGGACTGGTCTTCATTAAGTAACTGTCTGGAAGTTACAAACAATTAAGAGAGAAGAACCGTTACTGGTCTTCGTTAAGTAAATGTCTGGAAGTTACAGACAATTACTTAACGAAGAACCGTTTTCTCACTTCAGTTCTATATAAGAATGAGTTTCTCATTCTTGAAAGCAACGAAAGAAAATATAGAGAGAAAATCCTTTAAGAAAAACAAATTGATTCTTCCTTCGAATCAATTACAAAAGTGTGTTTTGGTTGCCATCTCTTAGAAGAATCAATAACCTAGCAAAGGATCGCCGATCATCTGCTCTAAGTCAGGAATCTGAAGATCAAAGAATGTCTACATCCTGTAAGTATTTATTCCGCATCATTATAGGATGATTTAACTTCATGGTTCAATAAGTTAGATTAGAAATCCGTATTAGAAGGCCAATCATCACTTCAGATTCGTTAGAACATATAGATACTCAAGATGATGTTAATCTTCCTCCTATGGATGTTGTTCCAATGGAGCAAAATGAAGTTGTTCAAGAAGAACAAACTCTATCTCCTCAAGAAGTTCAAGTGCAAAATGAAGAAATTATGCCTTTGCGTAGATCTACTAGAGAAAGAAAGAGCGCTATATCTTCAGACTATATAGTGTATCTTCAAGAACATGAAATATTTTATGGTTCAACAGAAAACGATCCTTTAAGTGTTCGTGAAGCCATGAAAAGTTCTGATTCTCACTTCTGGATTAAAGCAATGAACGAATAGTTTAAATCAATGCAAGATAACGCGGTATGGGAGCTTGTTCCATTACCTGAAGGAAAGAAGCCGATTGGTTGTAAATGGATTTTTAAAACCAAACGGGATTCTAAGGGTAATGTGGAGAGGCATAAAGCGCGACTTGTAGCTAAGGGTTTTACTCAACGTGAAGGGATTGACTTTAAAGAAACCTTCTCTCCAGTTTCTTCGAAGGATTCTTTTCGGACAATCATGGCATTAGTTGCACACTTCGACCTTGAGCTCCATCAAATGGATGTAAAGACCGCCTTTCTTAATGGAGACATTGAGGAAACGATCTATATGTTACAACCTGAAAACTTTGTCTCTGGTGATCCAAAGTCGACGGTATGTAAACTGAAGAAATCTATTTATGGTCTCAAGCAAGCGTCTCGACAGTGGTATCACAAATTCCTTGAAGTTATTGTCTCATTTGGTTTCGAGATAAATTCGGTAGAGGATTGTGTGTATCAAAAATTCAGTGGAAGTAAATGCATATTTCTAGTGCTGTATGTTGATGACATATTATTGGCCACGAACGATAAGGAATTGTTACATACGACCAAGAAATTTCTTTCGGAAAAATTCGATATGAAAGATCTTGGTGATGCATCATTTGTGTTAGGAATTCAAATTCACAGGAATCGATCCCATGGAATTTTGAGTTTATCACAAAAAGCGTATATTGAGAGTATGTTACAACGTTACGGGATGGCTAACAGCAAAGTAAAGGAAACCCCTATATCAAAAGGTGAAAAGTTTAGCCTTAAGCAATGCCCAACGACAAAACTTGAGATTGAGGAAATGCAAAAGGTTCTATATGCTTCAGCTGTTGGAAGTCTGATGTATGCTCAAGTTTGTACACGGCCAGACATTGCTTTTGTAGTGGGTGTGTTAGGGAGATACGTAAGTAATCCGGGGATGGAACACTGGAAAGCAGTCAAAAGAGTTCTCCGGTATTTGCAACAAACAAAACATCACAGGTTAACATATAAGAAGTCGGATAAACTGGAGGTCATAGGGTATTCCGACTCGGATTTCGCCGGATGTGAGGATTCTCGCCGTTCAACCTCAGGCATTATATTCCTTTTAGCGGGAGGTGCAATATCATGGAAAAGTGTTAAACAAACACTCATTGCATCTTCCACTATGGCTGCGGAATTTGTTGCTTGTTTCGAGGCATCCAATCAGGCGCTTTGGCTGCGAAATTTTGTCACGGGACTGCGAATCGTAGAAGGGATAGAAAACCCCTTAGATTATATTGTGACAATAACTCGGCAGTTCAATATTCAAACAGTAACAGGAGCTCAGTTAAGTCCAAACATGTAGATATCAAGTTCATGTCTGTTAAAGAGAGAGTACAGAATGGTCAAATTAGTGTGGAGCACATAGGGACAAACTCAATGTTAGCAGATCCTCTTACGAAGGCATTAGTACCTAAATTTTTTATTGAACACACCATTAACATGGGTGTTGTGTACTTAGAGGATTATTAGTTTCAGTGGGAGTTTGTATTAAGCTATTAAATTTGTTTGTATTATGATATTCGCGAACTTAAGGTCATTAATGCAAACATATTTATATACAAGTTTTCAGTGTGCTCTTGTATTTGATTATTCGTACTCTGCTGTAAGTAGACCTCCAATTAAGTGGGACTAGTTAAGAATAGATATGTAAGATTACATTTCATATTATTCTTATGTTATGCACCATGATAGATCCATGTAGTTGATTGTTGTGATATCGTGATTACTGATGCATCTATTTGCGGCTTGAAATGCATTGATGATGACTTTAGTCCTATGTCGTTAATAGTCATTTACGAGATTGTTAAGGTTATCTATGTGACGATAGAAATTTAGAACGTTCATTAAGTGGATGCATCCTATAGTAGCATATGATGATCCAAGTGGGAGATTGTTGGAATTTCTCCATTAAGTTGGACCGTCACATGTCGTATCGATGTATCGAACTATCGTTAATATTAGTCCAATAAAAGTAATCATAAAGAAAAGAACGGACTAGTAGATAAAATATGTATCATGGAGGTAATTGTATAGATACCAGGTTTAATTCCGAATACTGTGAAGGATTGGATTCGGAAATAAACAACTTAAGCAAAACGTAAAGTTTTGGGGTTATTTTGTAAAACAAAATAATACCAGGTTATGGTCCCTAAGAGTGGAAATTTAATAAGGACTGGTCTTCATTAAGTAACTGTCTGGAAGTTACAGACAATTAAGAGAGAAGAACCGTTACTGGTCTTCGTTAAGTAAATGTCTGGAAGTTACAGACAATTACTTAACGAAGAACCGTTTTCTCACTTCAGTTCTATATAAGAATGAGTTTCTCATTCTTGAAAGCAACGAAATAAAATACAGAGAGAAAATCCTTTAAGAAAAACAAATTGATTCTTCCTTCGAATCAATTACAAAAGTGTGTTTTGGTTGCCATCTCTTAGAAGAATCAATAACCTAGCAAAGGATCGTCGATCATCTGCTCTAAGTCAGGAATCTGAAGATCAAAGAATGTCTACATCCTGTAAGTATTTATTCCGCATCATTATAGGATGATTTAACTTCATGGTTCAATAAGTTAGATTAGAAATCCGTATTAGAAGGCCAATCATCACTTCAGATTCGTTAGAACATATAGATACTCAAGATGATGTTAATCTTCCTCCTATGGATGTTGTTCCAATGGAGCAAAATGAAGTTGTTCAAGAAGAACAAACTTTATCTCCTCAAGAAGTTCAAGTGCAAAATGAAGAAATTATGCCTTTGCGTAGATCTACTAGAGAAAGAAAGAGCGCTATATCTTCAGACTATATAGTGTATCTTCAAGAACATGAAATATTTTATGGTTCAACAGAAAACGATCCTTTAAGTGTTCGTGAAGCCATGAAAAGTTCTGATTCTCACTTCTGGATTAAAGCAATGAACGAATAGTTTAAATCAATGCAAGATAACGCGGTATGGGAGCTTGTTCCATTACCTGAAGGAAAGAAGCCGATTGGTTGTAAATGGATTTTTAAAACCAAACGGGATTCTAAGGGTAATGTGGAGAGGCATAAAGCGCGACTTGTAGCTAAGGGTTTTACTCAACGTGAAGGGATTGACTTTAAAGAAACCTTCTCTCCAGTTTCTTCGAAGGATTCTTTTCGGACAATCATGGCATTAGTTGCACACTTCGACCTTGAGCTCCATCAAATGGATGTAAAGACCGCCTTTCTTAATGGAGACATTGAGGAAACGATCTATATGTTACAACCTGAAAACTTTGTCTCTGGTGATCCAAAGTCGACGGTATGTAAACTGAAGAAATCTATTTATGGTCTCAAGCAAGCGTCTCGACAGTGGTATCACAAATTCCTTGAAGTTATTGTCTCATTTGGTTTCGAGATAAATTCGGTAGAGGATTGTGTGTATCAAAAATTCAGTGGGAGTAAATTCATATTTCTAGTGTTGTATGTTGATGACATATTATTGGCCACGAACGATAAGGAATTGTTACATACGACCAAGAAATTTCTTTCGGACAAATTCGATAAG
This sequence comes from Limnanthes douglasii subsp. nivea, assembly GCA_036936605.1. Taxonomy (NCBI): domain Eukaryota; kingdom Viridiplantae; phylum Streptophyta; class Magnoliopsida; order Brassicales; family Limnanthaceae; genus Limnanthes; species Limnanthes douglasii. The sequence continues at coordinate 58,273,055 of JAUPFV010000001.1, read as the reverse complement.
AAAGATCTTGGTGATGCATCATTTGTGTTAGGAATTCAAATTCACAGGAATCGATCCCATGGAATTTTGAGTTTATCACAAAAAGCGTATATTGAGAGTATGTTACAACGTTACGGGATGGCTAACAGCAAAGGAAAGGAAACCCCTATATCAAAAGGTGAAAAGTTTAGCCTTAAGCAATGCCCAAAGACAAAACTTGAGATTGAGGAAATGCAAAAGGTTCCATATGCTTCGGCTGTTGGAAGTCTGATGTATGCTCAAGTTTGTACACTGCCAGACATTGCTTTTGTGGTGGGTGTGTTAGGGAGATACGTAAGTAATCCGGGGATGGAACACTGGAAAGCAGTCAAAAGAGTTCTCCGGTATTTGCAACAAACAAAACATCACAGGTTAACATATAAGAAGTCGGATAAACTGGAGGTCATAGGGTATTCCGACTCGGATTTCGCCGGATGTGAGGATTCTCGCCGTTCAACCTCAGGCATTATATTCCTTTTAGCGGGAGGTGCAATATCATGGAAAAGTGTTAAACAAACACTCATTGCATCTTCCACTATGGCTGCGGAATTTGTTGCTTGTTTCGAGGCATCCAATCAGGCGCTTTGGCTGCGAAATTTTGTCACGGGACTGCGAATCGTAGAAGGGATAGAAAAACCCCTTAGATTATATTGTGACAATAACTCGGCAGTTCAATATTCAAACAGTAACAGGAGCTCAGTTAAGTCCAAACATGTAGATATCAAGTTCATGTCTGTTAAAGAGAGAGTACAGAATGGTCAAATTAGTGTGGAGCACATAGGGACAAACTCAATGTTAACAGATCCTCTTACGAAGGCATTAGTACCTAAATTTTTTATTGAACACACCATTAACATGGGTGTTGTGTACTTAGAGGATTATTAGTTTCAGTGGGAGTTTGTATTAAGCTATTAAATTTGTTTGTATTATGATATTCGCGAACTTAAGGTCATTAATGCAAACATATTTATATACAAGTTTTCAGTGTGCTCTTGTATTTGATTATTCGTACTCTGCTGTAAGTAGACCTCCAATTAAGTGGGACTAGTTAAGAATAGATATGTAAGATTACATTTCATATTATTCTTATGTTATGCACCATGATAGATCCATGTAGTTGATTGTTGCGATATCGTGATTACTGATGCATCTATTTGCGGCTTGAAATGCATTGATGATGACTTTAGTCCTATGTCGTTAATAGTCATTTACGAGATTGTTAAGGTTATCTATGTGACGATAGAAATTTAGAACGTTCATTAAGTGGATGCATCCTATAGTAGCATATGATGATCCAAGTGGGAGATTGTTGGAATTTCTCCATTAAGTTGGACCGTCACATGTCGTATCGATGTATCGAACTATCGTTAATATTAGTCCAATAAAAGTAATCATAAAGAAAAGAACGGACTAGTTGATAAAATATGTATCATGGAGGTAATTGTATAGATACCAAGTTTAATTCCGAATGCTGTGAAGGATTGGATTCGGAAATAAACAACTTAAGCAAAACGTAAAGTTTTGGGGTTATTTTGTAAAACAAAATAATACCAGGTTATGGTCCCTAAGAGTGGCAATTTAATAAGGACTGGTCTTCCTTAAGTAACTGTCTGGAAGTTACAGACAATTAAGAGAGAAGAATCGTTACTGGTCTTCGTTAAGTAAATGTCTGGAAGTTACAGACAATTACTTAACGAAGAACCGTTTTCTCACTTCAGTTCTATATAAGAATGAGTTTCTCATTCTTGAAAGCAACGAAATAAAATACAGAGAGAAAATCCTTTAAGAAAAACAAATTGATTCTTCCTTCGAATCAATTACAAAAGTGTGTTTTGGTTGCCATCTCTTAGAAGAATCAATAACCTAGCAAAGGATCCCCGATCATCTGCTCTAAGTCAGGAATCTGAAGATCAAAGAATGTCTACATCCTGTAAGTATTTATTCCGCATTATTATAGGAGGATTTAACTTTATGGTTCAATAAGTTAGATTAGAAATCTGTAACGTATTTCTATCACATGTATTTCACGATCAGACTTCAATAATTTATCCCTATTATGGAAACAAAAACAAGAAAAAAATAATAATAAAATAAGCTCACAATACAAATTTTACGTGCTTCGGATCGTGAAAAAATTCTACATCCACGGACAACGGATACTCTATTTGTTAATAACACTTTATTTGTTAATAAGTAGGTTACGTAAAGACTCTCAAACACAAAAGACTTAGTCACTCGTGATTCAAAGAACCCTCTTTTCAGTGTTTATTGCTCACTTCACTTATATCTCAAAAATATTTACAACAATGTTTTTTATAGGATAATATGCACCTCACAATTTTTCTTCACACTATGCGTAAAAACTATCTTCTATTATACGATGAATGAGATATATTAATCTATTAATTAATAAAAAATCTAATTAATATAGAAGACCAAATTAATAAGAAATCTAATTAATATAATATGTGAGACCAATTTAAATAGAATATTATGCTACAAGTTATTTATAGCCTACACTTACAATTCTCCACATAGGCTTATAGTAACTCCAGTATCCGTTACACTCAATGTTCTACTCTTTATAGACCAATTCACCCGCATCGCAGATTTGCACCAGTCTCATGCAGTCTATAAGCTTTGAAATCGGTAATACCTTGGTCAAAGCATCTGAAGGATTTTCTTCACTAAGAATCTTATACACCTTCACTTATATCTTCTCCACCACGTCTCGGATGAAGTGCAGTTTAATGTCTACATGTTTAATTCGCTCATGGAACTTCGGATTTTTCATCAAATGAAGGGCACAAGTGTTATCACATAACAAAATAACATCTTACTCCACACCAGTGAGTTCACTCAACAATCCCTTCAGCCAAATAGCTTCCTTCATGGCTTCTGTAGCAGCCATATACTCGGCTTCCGTAGACGACAACGCAACGACCTTTTGTATACAAGACTTCCAACTAAACACTCCTACAAGCACACTAAACAGATAACCCGAAGTAGACTTTCTTGTGTCAAGGCAACCTACATTACGGAGTCCACATTGATGAGTCCGAATTCAGCATGCTCCCCGAACAAAGGCAAATCTGTATAGTCTCTCCGAATACCGGACATGTTACATGGACAGGGATCGAACAGGTCACTTGGACCGGACAGATTTCTATGAACACTGTGAACTTAAGGCTGTTCGAACTATGACAAAAGTACTAAAAAACCTAAACACTTCTTGACTAAGCTACTTGCTCTCCTACTTAGATCTCATAGGTCTTTGAACATGACCCGGGTCCATTAAACATGACCCGAAAGCCCATAAGGGCCCAAACATTACACTATAAATACCCAACCACCCGCATTAACTATGAGTAATGATAATTAACTGCTACCAAGCTGTTTAATCATCTCTCTACTCTCTACTCTAACTGTTTAAACACCCACACACCACATTAAAACTCCACTTGAAATTACCAGCCTACCCTCAGGCAATTATTATCCACACCAAATTGGCGACCACAGTGGGAGTACTGGCTGCACATTGCTAAGCAAAGAATGGGCTATGGTGTCATTTTCACTAGAAACCATGAAAGTCTTACCATTGAAGTTGACCGTATTGGAGCTGCTCGGAGGGATGTAAGGCCCTGCGAACTCGTCTCTGGGGAGGCCAAGGAAGTACTCACCAAGCCCAGCCAGACCAGTGATGTCCACTTCATCGAGGTTGAGATCTCCCCCCTCTACCTCATCGGTATGAAAGTCCCTTGGGATCTCTTCAGCCAGCGTTGGGTCAGAGGGGTCAGTGGGGAAAGAGGGCTCCGGATCCCGGAGAGCAAGCTCATCTCCTTGTGAAGTCTTTTTCTTCTTGGCTTCCCGGTCAGCGTCTTCACCTGCTTGCTTGCGAGTCCTCTTGGGAGCCCTTGGAGGTTTTGGAAGGTCTGCTTCCTGTCTTTCGGTCTCTTGTTCCACCACTTGCAAGAGAGCTGCATCAATTAGACTCTGGGCCGGCCCCTCCGGGTCTGTTGGAGCATCCTTCTCAGCATCACTTGCCCCCTTTTTGCCTCTCTTCTTGCCCTTCATTTTGCTTGGGGCTTTGGCCCGGGCAGGTAGGAAGAGTGTCCCATCTAGTTCGTGGGACCTTCTAAGCACAATGTCTTTAGGAGGCTGGGTGGCGAGCTCTTCCCAGGTTAGGTCTCTCCGACCTGTGGTGTTCCATAGGTGAGACCTTGCCAGATTTCCAGGGGTGAAGGCTTTGTGGAATCGATTCTCCTAGTTCTCTGCGGCCCAAGCATTGATTTTGCCACAGGTGACCTGTCCGGCCTTCAAATAATCCCCGAACTCCTTTGGCAGCTCTGTTAGAACAAAAGAGAGACTAGTTAATTTAAGCTAACTTAAAAAAATGGACAGAAATTTAAAGTAAGAAACTTACGGTCACTCCTCCACCTACTCCTGGGGAGGCTTGGGTTCTCTTCGGCCTTGATCTTCTTGCCGTTTTCCCAAGCGCCACTGACAAACAAGAATTGGCTCCTCCATTTGCTCTCTGACTCCAAGAGATCATCAACAGCCTTGAGATCGTTCCCCATATTGAAATGGTAGAAGGGAAATTGGTGATGCTTGCAAAGGTTGGCCACCGCTGCGAACTCTTCCATAGGGAGAGGGATCCCGGACAGCCTAGATGCCATGATACATGACATCAGAGTATACCAGCCATTGGGGCTCAGCTGGCTTGGGCAGAGCTTCACCAGGTGGAAGTATCGAACGATCTCCGGGTCCAGTGGGAACCTGAGTCCCCAATTAAATAGCTCTGTAAAAAAGACTATTTCGTTCCTCTTGCAATCCATAGGGGTCTCCGGATCTATGGGGATCCTTATCTTTACATTTTCTGGGATCCCCCATTTTGTGCGCATTCGACCCAGGTCAGAAGTATGGATGAATGCATACTTGGTCTTCTGTAAGGCCAAGAGATATTTGAGCTCAACTCTGTGGAAACACGGCCCCACCTTCTCTTCAAGGCACTCCGGCAGGTCCGAATGCCTCAAGTACAGTTTTTCCTTGCCTTTTTTGGCAGCAGCAGCATTTTCAGTCTGGCCGGAGGACTCAGACTCAAAAGGGACCTCTTCAGCAGAGTCCTCCATTCTTTCCTCCATAATTGTTGGGGGAATGTCTGTGGTAGTGGTCCGAGGAGGGTTAAAGCTTGGCTCAGCCTGGCTACCGGACTGCTGGCCTTCTGTGTTTCTTTGACTTCTTATCTCAGGCTGGGGCTCAGAGGCAGAAGTCTCTCTTGGAGGTACCGGACTGCTGGCATCCGGACCAGATGGCCTTTCCCGGGGAGCACTTATGGGCACTCCAGACCCAGAGCCACTGTTTTTTGCCCCCGATTTGGAGGGAGTATTCTTGGAAGCTAGCCCTTTGACTAGCCGGCTTGACCTTTTAACCACCAGCTTCTCCGGAGAGTGCTCTGTGTCGGACCCTATTGCAATAAAAGGCGAAGTTTTCCTAACGCTTGTAACTGTGACTCCTGGCTCAACAACAGGTACTGACTCCTGAACTGAGGAACCAGAGACTATGGGCGAAAGGGTGGATTGAAAGACTTTTTTGGGCTTAGTACCTTTGGAGGAAGATGAGCCTCGATCTGACTCAGTAACAGAGGCGACTGGTTTATCAACGGGTGATGAAGGTAGCCCTGCTGCTATTCGTCTCTCCTTCTCAACTTTTTGTGCTCTTTCCAACTCCGAAAGATTGAGCCACCCACCTTTGATCAGTGCTGTTCTTGCTGTAAACATAAACTACCCAGAAAACCTTTGCTTTAGAGAGAGAAATCTCTGAGTAAATTTGCAGAGTGAATGTGAAAGAGATGGTAAAACAGTGGAAAATGAGTTTGAATTTATAGTAAATCTGAAAAAAGGAGTTGATTCCTAGGAGAATTCGAAAAGTTTGGCAATGATTAAAAGACGGAGCTGATGTCACTACTTGTAATTAAAGAGGTTACTTGTTGAAGAAGGTGGTGCGAAATTCAAGGTGAAAAAACGGATGGAATAACCAATCAGAGAGCGACACGTGTCCAACTAACTGTGACAAAAACCGTTTTGAATTCGTGAAAGCTTAATCTGTCCGGGTATACCCATAGATCTGTCCGGGTTGAAAACCACTTCTGACGTCGGACTGTTTTTCAGTTCTTTGACAAGAATACTTGCTCAAACACCTAAAAAAGGGGCTCCTGGTGAGTCCGAATTCAGCATGCTCCCCGAACAAGGGCAAATCGGTCTAGTCTCTCCGAATACCGGACAGGTTACATGGACAGGGATCGAACAGGTCACTTGGACCGGACAGAATTCTGTGAACACTGTGAACTTAAGGCTGTTCGAACTATGACAAAAGTACTAAAAACCCTAAACACTTCTTGACTAAGCTACTTGCTCTCCTACTTAGAGCTCATGGGTCTTTGAACATGACCCGGGTCCATTAAACATGACCCGAAAGCCCATAAGGGCCCAACATTACACTATAAATACCCAACCACCCGCATTAACTATGGGTAATGAGAATTAACTGCTACCAAGCGGCTTAATCATCTCTCTACTCTCTACTCTAACTGTTTAAACACCCACACACCACCTTAAAAATCCACTTGAAATTACCAGCCTACCCTCAGGAAATTATTATCCACACCACACATAACCTTTCAGCAATATAATAGATGTATCTTTCTGATTGTAACACAATTCTACAACAGTCGAACCCTTCAAGTATCTCATGAGCCACTTGAGTGCATGCCAATACGGTTTTCCGGGATTTGACATCAATCTACTCAAAACACTTACGCTGTAGGCAAGATCAGGTCGTGCAAATCATAACATACATAATGTTATCAATGACATTGGCATAAGGTATCCCCAACATATAATTCTTATTTGATTCTTCGGTTGGTGCTTGAGTGGCACTAAGTTCAAATTGGGAACCAATGTGAATTCCAACCGCTTTTGCTTCGGACATCGAGAACTTCCTTAAGAATTTCTGTATATATTCATGTTGAGATAAAAATAAATACCTCTTCGGCTTGTTCCTCTTTATCTTAATACCAAGTATCCTCTTAGCCTCTCCCATATCCTTCTTCTCTTACTCTCTTTTCGGTTGAGTCTTTACCGCTTCAATCTTCCTCCTATCTTTTCTAGCTATTAGTATGTCATCAACATACAACAACAATAGGACCTGTCTCTCCATGTGTGTCTCCTCATTCCAATAAACACAATTATCATAGCAGCTACGCGTATATTTAATGGATCTTGTAAAAAAATCAAATATTTTATTTGACTACCTCCGCGACTGTTTCAGCCCATAGATGGGGTCTTTTTAACAAACACACATAATCCTAATTTTCTTCTTCAACCCTTTTTGGTTGGCACACGTAAATTGTATCTTCCAATTCAATGTGTTAAAAGGCAGTAGTATCATCAATTTGATCTAACTCAAGATCAAATCTAGTAACAATTGACATCATAACCTTAATGGGGGTTTGTTTCACAACTGGTGAAAATATATCCTTGAAATCGACACCCTTCTTTTGTATAAATCCCTTAGTCACGAGCCTAGTCTTGTATCTGGGTAACTCAACACCAAGAATAGATGGCTTATTCTTGAACATCCATTTACTCCCAACCGGCTTCTGACTCTTCAGATGCTTCACAAGAATCCAAGTGTTCATCTTCTTGAGAGATCTAAATTCTTATATCATGGTTGAAATCCATCTTTCTGTATCACTACTATTGATAGCATCGTGATACGTTTTGGGTTCAAGAAAATATCTCTGTATTTCAATAGATAAAGCATAACCAATTACATCAACAAAACAATATCTATGTGGTTGTTTTCTTGGTCTCTGTGCTCAATCTCTCACTAGTTGATAACTTTCAAGATCACGTTGCTCTCCAATCTGGTCATCTGAAGGTCCTGAAACACCAGACCTTCGGCCAACTTCGTACTCATGCAGTGGTTGAACTTTCTTTGTATGAACCGAAGTTAAACCAGACCCAAAATCTTATTTGTCACAAGTGGCTCCATCTTCATTTTGTAGATCAGATTCATCATCAACTTCACATCTCTTCTCGGTAGTACTAGGTTGAGTGTCCCCCGCCTTCTTCAATGACATATCCTCTTCATTGAAAACCATGTCCCTATATATCAAATCCTTTTGACGTCCAGCTTCAAGGCACTACAACTTATACATTTTTACTCATTTAGGATAACTAAGGAACAAACATTTTAGTGCTCTTGGCCTAAGCTTATCTCGATTCACATGTGCGTAGGCAGCACATTTGAACACTCTCCAATGTTGCAACTTAGTTTTATTTCCCATCCATTCCTCTTGAGGAAACGAAACTTAAGCTTCGTAGATGGACTTTTTTTGATGATATATGCAGCCGTTGTCACGGCTTCTCCCCATAACCTTCGACCTATACCAGTTATACGAAGCATACATCTAACTCGCTCCAGCAGGGTTCGATTCATTCTCTCAGCAAGCCCCTTCTATTGGGGATTCTCAATTACGGTTTGGTCTCTAGCAATGCCAAGCTTTGCACAATAGCTAGTGAACTCTTTGTTCACATACTCCAAGCTATTATCAGTATGAAGCTTCTTCATAATTTTCTCGGTTTGATTCTTTACCAAAGTCTTCCAGTTCACAAAGGTAGTGAACGCATCATCCCTGGTCTTCAAAAGTATAACCTGTACTTTCATAAAATAATCATCAATCAATGACATAAAGTACCTTACACCACCTATGGTAGGTTCCCTTGTTGGACCTCAAAGGTCTGAATGAACATAATCAAGTACTTCATTAGATGTGTGGTTGATGGGCATGAACTTCACTATCTTGCTCTTACCTAATACACAACTTTCACAAAAGCTCAACTTCTGAACTATTGAACCATCTAACAACCCTTGTTTACTTAGTTCACTGAGTTCATTCTCACTTAAATACCACAACCGATGATGTCATAACTTCGTAGAATCATTCACCACACTAGACACACCCCATACTACTGCTAAGCCATCGAGAACTAACACACCATTAGTTCTATTAGCTTGCATAACAACAAGGGAGCCTTTTAAGACCCTAAGTCTACCATCTCCATTCCTATAGGTAAACCCTTCCCCATCCAATATCCCAATAAAAAGAAGGTTACGTTTAACTTTGGCTACATACCTTACGTTGTTAATTACTCTCTCAAGTCCGGTAGACAACTTGAGTCGAACCGTTCTAATCCCTTTGACATCGCAGGATTCGCCATTCCCGAGGATAACTCTTCCACCATCAACTTCTTAGGTCTTCAAACCAATTCTTATTAGAAGTCATGTGAAACGACGCACCCAAATCCAACACCCATTTATCATTATACTTGTAAGAATAAGAAGTCATTAAACCATCAGCGTACTCACAATCATCAGACATTATTGTAGCATCTCCGGCTTTGATCTTCTAATAGTTGTTTCCATTTCCCTTCTCTGGGAAGTTCCGACTGATGTGTCCTTTCTTCTTACATGTCCAACAGAATACGTTTGAACCCATACCAGCCCCTTTGGACTTCGACCGAGATTTTTCTCTCCTCGCACTTGAATCTCTCTTTCCTGATCGACCTCTTAGACCCAGTCTGTGTCCTTCAGAGTCACCCTTCAAAACACTATTATTTTGAAGATCTTTGGAGTTCAGGACGCTCTTGACTTTGGCCATCGTAATTGAGTCTTTCTCGTAGAGCATGGTGTCCACGAAGTGTGCATACCCCTTAGATAGAGAACTTAGGAGAATGATTGTTTGGTCTTCCTTTTTCACCTTCACACCAACTGCATTCAAGTCAAGTATGATTCGGTTGTAATCATCTAGATGTCTTCGGATCTCTGTGCTACTATACATAGACAGTGTTTAAAGCTGTTTAATGAGATATAGTCTGTTTTCCGAGGATTTTTTTCATGTAAATCGCCTCTAGTCGATTTCATATCCCCAACGATGTAGGTTCTTTAAATACCTCTCGCAACATTTTATCTCCCAAGCTCAATATTAGGACACTATGAGCTTTAGACAGTACCACAACATCAATTTGTGTAGATTTATCATCAATAGCAGCAGCCAATTCCTTCTGTACTAAGTAAGTCTTAACCTTAATTCTCCAGAGGTTGAAATCATTATATCCTTTGAATTTTTCTATGCTAAGCTTCATGAAACTCATCTTTCGTGGCTTTCTAGTTTCTAGACGAGATTTTCTTCTACAACCTACAAATCAGCAATAGATCTACTCCTTCTACTGTTTCTCCACGCTCACCGCACCACTTGTTAGGGAAACAAAAACAATAAAATAAAAAATAATAAACCAAGCTCACAAGACGAAATTTTACATGGTTCGGATCGTGAAGAAACCCTACATCCACGGGCAACGGACGGTCTTTTTATTAATAACTAAGTTACAAAAAGACTCTCAAACACAAATGACTTAATCACTCAGGATGCACAGAACCCTCTCTTCAATGTTTATCTCTCACCTCACTTATCTCTCAAAAATACTTAGAGCTATTTTTCTTTGTCAGAAAATATGCAGCTCACAATTTTTCCTCACACTTGCATAAAAAATATCTTCTTCTATTTATATGATGAATGAGATATATTGATCTATTAATTAATAGAAAATCTAATTAATATTGATGACAAAATTAATTGGAAATCTAATTAATATAAAAAAAATCAAATTAATATAGAGATTCTATTTAACATATGAGACCAACTTAAATAGAAGATTGTGCTACAAGTTACTTCTAGCCTACACTTACAATACCTAAAAGTCATTTACAATCCCTAAAAGTCGTAGATGTTTTATGTTAATTGAATTAACTAAATGAAAGAATGGATTAGGTGAAATGCTATTGCCGCAAGATTTGACATCGGGGTTTATGAGTAAGCCGGATCATTTCTATTTTGAAATTTGTTAAAAACGAATCAAAGTTACTTTTTGCGAAGTCGCCTATTTTTATTTTTTAATAATTATAAAATTTTCGTTAGGAAAAAATGCAAAAAACTTCAAAACCGACGATTTCAAAAAATAATTTCGACGTTTTATAAACTTACCTTCCATTCCTTCTGTCCTAAATTGTAAAACGTTCTAACATTTGGTATATTAATTAAGGAATGCAATCATCGTCTTTGAAATTATAAAAAGTCTTTTTATTTTCCACAAATGAACTTCTTATTTAATATAGATTCTGAACAAGATTTAGATAAATAAAATAAATGGTAGAGGATAGAAATGTAAATCAACAATCATTACCATCTTGTATTCCCAAACGTCGATTATTTTGGGACGGAGGGAGTATTTTGGGACAGAGGGAGTATTTTGGGACGGAGGGAGTATTTTTTAAACCTCTCACGTAGGGCTGTCAACTGTTCTCCGGAACCGAGAACCAAACCGATAAGGACCGGACCGAGAATCGGACCGAACTTTAACGGTCCAGTTCGCGGTTCCATTCTAAAAATTGAAAACCGATAAGGCACCGAAACAAAAAATCGGTTAGGAACCGAACCGATAAACCGATAGGACCGATATGGAATCGATCGATAAAACTGATAAACTGATAGAACCAATACGGAATCGAACCGATGAAACCGATAGAACCGATTATATATTCTTTTATAAATTATAGTACCAAAATTAATAGTTAATTACCATTTTTTTAAGAAAATCAAAGATTAAGGTATACACTTTAATTTTTATATCATTTACTTCGCTTAAAAAAATTAAAAATCAAATTTTAATTGATTTTTTTAAGTGGACCGAACTAGACCGGAACGGGACCGGACTGAACTCGGACCGAACCGAATTCGGACCAAACCGGAATCGGAATCAAGCCGAACCGAAAGTTTAATAGTTCGATCCGATTCCAAAAATTAGAACCGAAAGCTTGATGGTCCGGTCCGGTCCGATTCCTTCGATACCCGGACCTATAACAGCTCTCTCAGGAAATCTTTCGTGCGGAAATAAAGTCAAACACATGATTGTAATCTCACTTGTGTCATACTCGAGCGAGTGGATTATGTCCCTCCTAAGAAAACTCAAGCTCAAATGGTAAAGAACACGCGGTAATTATTCATGACGTTTTGACTAAAAATATTATGATATGTCACCTGGGCCGACTCTTAACGTTTGTAATCGCTACATTTTTCAGAAAAAAAAAAGCACCCAACCTCTTAATCTATTCTAACGACCCTTATCTTGACTTCTCAAAACCTCAGTCTCTCAAACTGATCAATCTTCTTTGCCTCAACTACTTAGTTTGGTCTAGTGTCGGTTTATTACCCTCGCCTTGGCCTTTCAGTTTGACCTATCACCCTCCACTCGGCGTTTTGGGACTTTGAGTTCATGTAAAAGATGTCTGGGTTAACATGGCGCTCGTATGATAACTCGGGCGATGCACCTTACAAAAATTTGGGTACCAAACCCTCTTTAACGTGGTTCTGAATCCAATTTTCAAGAAGCGCGGCATCGGACTTATAAACTTGAATGTGAGTGTTGATTATACACACCTGACACCTTTACCATTCTAACATATCGATATGACACGTCTTCCAATTGTCATGGATGAGACTCGCTTTATTATATTATGATCACTTCGGTCGACTTCTATCTTCGACTCGGACTTAGCTCGAGATACAAACAGAACGATATTATTACCTATGTATCGATTGGTTGGATATTGACTGATATTATTTTTCTCGACAACAATAAATTTGTTTAGTTTGTTTAATAAAAAATTTACTATCAATGATATTTTTTAGTCGATCAAAACAAATTTGTTGATTTTGTAATGAAATTTAAAAAGGATTTCATAGACATTCTAATAATAAAACCCAAACTATTGCGAAAAATTAAAGGGTCAATTTCGATTCCAACACAAGCGTCCCACGACGTACGAAGTAACCTAATACTACAAAGCATGAAGAGACATTTTTAAAGTAGGCGACTTTTCACTCAGATACAACATCGTGTCGTGCGTGCCTTCTCGTTACACCCTATCTATGCAGTCTTACGGACACGGCGCCGTTTCTTGCGCGTGCACTGAGTCACTGTAATAGTTTTGACAGAATCAGTCAAGTCAACTAAAGAATGTCGGCGTAACAACCAGGTCATATGTGTTGTTAAGACGAGGGCGTGGTTGTTGGTGGAATAGTCTAATGGGTCGGTCATTGACACGTGGACTTTTGCTTCAGCAATAAGTTACAATGTTTTATTGTAACTTTATTTACTTTTACCTTTTCTTTTTTAAGTATTGTCAAACAAAAAAGTCAAAATGGTTAGTTTTTTTCTTCGCTTCTTTAATTTTTAAAAATTATTATTTTTAAAAATATTATTATTATTTATTTATTTACAATTTATATCGTTAATAACTTCGTCAAATTGCAAACTGTTGAAATTTAATTTAAACTAAATTTAAATTATCAAAACGTAATTAAAAAAATTAATCTAATTTTTAAAAATTCAAAACACAATTAGAATAGATGAAGAATTGTTGTTTTAAAAACTATTGTGACGTTATGATAGATATAGATAATTTTCACTCTCGTTCTCGAAAACAAACTGCTTTTCAAAACAGTCAAAACACATATTTCGTTAATTTTAGACGTTTAAATAGTATTCTTTCAAAGATGGACGGAAAAAATGATTGTTCCGCCACATTATTAAACTATGCCGTTTTTACTAACAATTAAAAATAGTAGTATAGTTGCCGCCGACCAACATTTTTTAACTCGATAGATTTTATGGTGTATGTTTTTTATTTTATTTTTTGGTGCTTCATTTATTTCTATATTACTTTCTAAAGCTACCATTTTGGATATTAGTAAAAGTGGATGATGTATATAACATGTTATGGATTATCTTCCAAATTAGCTTAGCCAATATTAAACTAGTACATATCTAAATCTAATATTGTTGTTTTTGTATTTTTGTTGTTTTATCTTTACCATTTTATATGTATCATCGTCCGGAGTGGAGAACTTTGCAATCATATTGAGTATATTTTATGCTCATGTGTTTATAAACATATATTTGCATATTTAGATACTCTTTAGACGATTTGACTTTTGTTTTCTTTTTCATACGTTTGTTAATTTATGTTGTGTGTTAGAGAAACTATCCATATTTGAACAAGATTTGAATCAACATTAATCGGACTCGCTAGCCGAATCTTAACCACTCAACCGAAGCAGTGACTAATAGTTGGCGAACATTGATGCGAGAGGTTTAACTTAGTTCGGATCGTGAAGAAATCCTAAATACACGGGTAATAGATACTCTTTATTTATATATATATATATATATATATATATTGCATAACGACCCTCAAACACGAAGGACTCAAATACTTTTTGTAACAAAAGATGACGTTGTTCACAGTGCTTAATCCATTAATTAAATCATCTAATTACTGTAAAAGACTAAATTAATAGAAAATTTAATTAAAATCAAATATCAAATTAATAAAAATCTAAATAGAAAATCTAATCAATATAAAATATCTAATTACTATATAAAATATCTAATTAATGTGAAAGACTAAATCAATAGGAAATCTAATTAATATAAAATATAAATTAATAAAAAATATAAATAAAAGAACTAATCAATGTAAAATATCTAATTAATATATAAAATATCTAATAATATAGAAATCTCATTAATACAACGTACCAATTTAAAAAACATATTTTGCGGGAAGTATGTTCTAAGCTACGCTTAGTATGGAAGGCTAAACTATTGGGATATATACCGAAACTTGTTATTTGTTTTATTATGACATATGGTTGTTATTGTTGAAAGCATTTTATAAAGACCATAATATGAATTTCTATTGCTGATGTTAATGATGGTGGACAATTGAGGAATATGAGTGTATTAAAATTGGAAACTATATAATATTTGTTTATATGGATTTGGAGAAAATAAATAAGTAATTATAAAGAAAAGAAATAGAAAAGGAAGTTAATTTTTAAAATTTGTTTGATAACTATACAAAATAATTTTATTTATACTTAATATTTTTATACAAAAATAAACTACACCGAATACTAATTTTTAGCTTTTATAATCACTTTTAATCTTTTTTAACCATTCGTTTATATTTAAACGAGTTTTTAGAAAACTAGTAAGTTAAAAAAATTAGTTTTTGTGAATCTATCGTGGCATAAATTAGTTTTGAGTACTATGTCACGATTATATTAACAAATTGCTATGAGATTAGTGATTCTTCGTGCTTTAAATTTTAGTTCTGTATATTTCCTCGCCAAGTATATTGTTTTGCTTTTTATATAAATTATGTCATAAATGTTATTGAAGTGAATTCAAGGAAACACGACGGTGGTATGTTAGTATTAATTAATATGACTAAAAATAAAATATTGATTATAGGTTTTGAGTACTTAAATATATGGCATCAAATTTAGCTGAGTTTAAATTTGAAGTAAGTAACTCGATAAATATATCACAATTATATTTAAAAAATCAAAAATAAATCATGTTATCATATATTATATTTAATATAGTTGATAAAGAAATAAAAAAAATTGTATAATATTAATCAATACAAATATTAATTAGTGCCATTTTCATATTAGTTAAATAAAAATTAATATTTTAAATAACAATTTTAAATAAAATCAATTATATAATATTTTAAATATTTTTTTATTTGATAATAAATTACATGAAATTAAATTTTATAAATAAATATAATTTTGGGGGTTTAAAATTTTATTTTTATTATTCTACGATAGTTATTAAATGTTGAAAGAAATCATAATAATCCCTAACTTTACTTATGGGTAAAAACACTTTGATCAGATCAAATTTAACATCATCATTAGTATCGTTGGTAGGAACCAATGTTTCTGAAGTATTTAAACATCTTCAAGAAAAAAATTCAACATGTTCGAAAAAACTAAACCTAACACCCAACCATGTCAGATCTACCGACTGAACCCGAAGTTCTGATAATGAATCAATAAATTCAGTTTTGGTAATGAGACAACAAATGGATGATATGCAGTGTAATGATACAAGTGAACTCATAGTTATCAGACAAATAATAACCACCCTGAAAAAATAAGTTCACCAATTAGCTCCATTAACAGAAAGATGAAGCAGCAAAGGTTGCGTTTAGAACTTGTCTCCCCTATGAGCATGGTGATTATAATGAAGGTGATAACGCTTCAACTACCTCAATTAAAATGTACCTTTCTTCCCTTAATCGTTCACCAAGATGAGAGCATTGAAGTTATCGTTCCAGAGTATAACTCTTACAGGTCAGGCATCTAGAGGAAGATCTGAAAGAGCATTAGTAAGCAAAGGAAAACGATATAATCAAATGCAAACCTCTCCCAAACTAGGAGTCAAACTCTTAAAAATGTCACTGGTGATACATCACTCTCAGACAATCTCATTAAAAGTGCAATAAATATTCATATGAATTATCTAGTCATTTCATCAAACTCCTAACATAACTATACAATGCTCAATCATGGTCCATACTAGAATATGTAGTATCAACTACAGATCTCGGACATGCGAAAGTACGACTATCCTAAGTAGAGGGATCACAACATAAAGTATAATCTTGATATGTTTGAACTAGCACCAAATATTTTGGAATGAGATCTGCCTCCTAAGTTTAACCAATACAAGATGGATAAGTACGAATGATCATGAGACCCCGTGCATCATATCAAATAATTCTGAAACAAGATGTTGGCGTTCTATGACGCTGATAGACTTTTTTGTCACGCTTTCTCAGTGACCTTCCAAGGAAGCACATTTACATGATTGGACCAGTTGCCTCATGAATCAATTCGTAACTTTGAAACACTTTCTAAAATGTTTGTAAACCAGTTTATAGAAATCAAAATAATCCAATAAGATAGGGATTACATTATATATTGCAAGCACGAGCCCAACAAAAATCTAAAATGTTATATAAATAGGTTTGTTAAAATGAATTGTTTTTTGGAAAACTATCATGATCTCGTGGTGTGTGTCGCTCATAGGCAGGGCATCTTCCTCCAAATTTTGGTCAAAGACATTATGAATTTTTAGGTTATAAACTACGACCAGCTTTTAGCCTAGATCGAGTTGCAAATCAAAATTTAAAAAACCATGCATGTTAAATACTAAGTAGGCCAAACACAAACCCTCATATCATCTAGTTTATGTGTCAGACAATTTCCTCCATATCGATCTAGTCCAAATAAGCTGACACCTTTTTGAGCAGCCGCATCAAAAATCATTTCACCAAAATGGAAACAATTGAAACGAGAACAAACAACCTAAGGGTTTATATTTGCAACCCAACATGGGCTCAAACATCGAATATACCTAACTTATTTAGATTATATAAACTACGGTCAAGCCAAAAATATGGTATGTTTTCGAAAATTAGAATGAATGTAAACCCTCAAAACAGAATAAATCTGAATAATATGTAAGTATCATAATGATAACAGTCATTACATAATTAAGTACAAAGCACTGAATGATAAAATATATAGAGTTTCGTCGATGATGGTAAGATTCTAAAATATATATAAATGGTTGAGATTATCTTGCTTCTAGAAACAATCCAGAAAATCAACCACTGATACCATGGGCCAAGTACCCTCTAATAAATCCCCAAATTGTGCCACATTAGTTAGTAAAAAACTTAACCATTTATGAAGCTCGCAAAGAGTATTTGGATCCTGATCCAAGTAGACATGTATGATAAGATTTGAAGTCCAACATCGTTATCTTAATTTATATAAGAAACTCGATCAATATTGTATTCAAAAAGATTTATGATTGAATCTGAGGTATAACATTTTCTAAAAGAATCCGGACTAATTCATCAAATTCAAGTACTCGGTACTTGACGAAGTAAAGTTAAATATCATCTTAGGGCATAGTGAATGCATAAAGAAGGTGTATTGCCTCTTCATGGTGGTAAATGGCCCTTCATCATAGAATGTTCTTCTCATACGCCCATGGGTCAAATGTATAAATGTTAGGGTTCCTACCGTGCACCAGTGTTCTCGATATGTCAATGCGTAGCCATAAAGTGTTACTTTACTTACTTTATTCCAAATATAAAACAAGTAATCGACCCTCCCATAATCTTAGACAACATAGATATAACTGATCCAATAAAAATCCTTCATATAGTAAAACCATGAGAAGTAGTGGAAGAAGTAACAGTTGGATGAGGTCATATAATTTACATCGTTTAGAACTTAAAATGATCCTCCAAACATATATACTAACATTTTTATCCAAAAATATAGATTTAATTGCTTGGTTTATGAGTATGTAACTAGAGTACCAGTCTCGATAATGTGTCACGAGTTTTTATAAATAATAATTATACGTTGATAACTAAAATACGCATACATTTCTCTCATAAGAAAGTTGAAGGCATCATAGCCAAAATCAATCGGCTAATCTAAACCGGTGACATCTTGGAAGCTCTTTTCCATGTCTAAGACTACAAATATCGTTTTGGTAAAAATGAAAAATAGTGCATATCCGCGGATTTTACCTATGTCAACTGAGAATTCCGAAAATACCCATTATAGTTCCACGAATTGAGGAACTGATGTATGTCACTTTGGGAAATAATATGTTTTTATTTATCAAATGCATATTCTGAATACAACCATATTAAAATACATCAGGATTATGATGAATATATAACTTTCAAGACTAATGAGGGCTTTAATATTACAAAATAATGTATTTTGGTCTTAATTTACATGCGCAACATATCAATGATTGGGATACAAAAAGTTTATTGCAAATTTGGAAGAAATGTACAAGCATACATCAACGATGTATACTCTCAAACAAATAATATGAAAATCACATAGCTTTAGGAAATTACTTTGAAGTTAAATCTTGAAAAGTGCACGTTCAGAATCTGCTCAGGAAATTTCTTGGGATATTTTGTCAGCGAGAGGGAAATCAAAGAAGAACAAAAAAATTGATAAATCTAGACACTATGTGGTCACTAAAATATATCAAGAAGGTCTAGTTCCTCACAAGAAGATCGGTTCACTAAATCAATTCATCTCTAAATCCTATTTTTTTTCAAGTTCCGAAAAGGGTCAGAAGGTTAAATTGGACCCTAAAATGTAATGGTACATTCTGAAAAAAATAAAAAGCACTTGGTTTCTCCTGAATTCTTGACACGGCCAAACTCAAGTGACACTTTTATTTATATTAAACATTATCAAATTACGTTGTCAGCATAATCCTAGTTAGGTAAGAATGAACCACTTGTAGAGCTATTTACTACGTAAAGAACTCTCTCTTTGATGCTAAGACTATCTACTGACAACTAGAGAAGTTAATTGTGACTCATATAATGGTGGTTCAGAAAATAAGGTTGATGGGATCATATTTGCTTGGATGTCATTTACAATAAAGTGGTTTGGAATTTATTTGTAGTGTGGATTATTTCTGTTTGAGGGTAATGTTGTAAGGTGTTTTGAGAATTTAAGATTTAAGATGAAATGTAGTGAGACAATTAAGGTGTGTACTTATATTAAATTCTGATCACCCTCATTAATGAAAGTGGTTGGAGTATTTATACTTAATTAATGAGCCATGGGCCTTTCGGGTCGGGTTGTGGGCTTGGGTTAAGTTTAAGAACCCATTAGCTCAAGATATGAAATGACCAGCACCTAGCTTAGTCACGTTCCACTAAATTTATCATGTTCGGTTTCTCATGATAACGATTCAGTCCGAACTACCCTTCGGATAGAGGTAAATAGCAGTGTAAAAAATATCTGACCTTATCAGTAGCCCATTTAGATCTTGCAAAGAATATTTGGAAGAGCTAACACTCAAGAATAAAAATCAACGCATTTCCAATATGACCTTCCGATTTGTCTATGTATCTGAACTGAAGAGATCACCTTTTTCTGTTAAGAATTTCAAGAGTCGACCCGATTGGAATTTGGTGGACTAACTTTACTATTAAAAATTTCGAAGTCTTTTTTTTACGTGGGACACATGTCAGGTTCTGGTTCGACCTCTCAGCCATTTTTTTCTCCGAAATTCCCCTACCCACTAGGCTAGAAATTTATTTAGGGTATAGCCCCCAAACTCTATAGCCCTTAATCATGGTTATTGATCGGTTTGTCTTACTCTAGGTAACCTCCTACATTTTCACATGTCTATATAAATCGATTTTATTGTACTATTGTCTTCAAAAACACAAATACTTCTAGAGAGAAAGCTTAGTAATCTTTTCAGATTGTGTCTGGTAATTTATGTTCACAACCAGAAATGCACTGGTAAAAAGAGGTTGGCTAAATTTATCTGAATTGGAGAAAGCGAGAAAGGTTGCAAGAGACGAGAGAATTGCAGCTGGTCTTCCTGTCTCTTCTAGTGAAGAAATCAATCGACCAAAAGCAAACATAGACCAAGGCTCATCGTTATCAAAGACATCTAAGATCAGAAAATTACCGTTTGTTCCAACCTTTTCTCCTCTTCAATCAGGGTCCTCTGTCCAAGAGTCTCAAAACCCCTTCCCTTAAGAAAATGCAGTTTCCAGTGTTAGGAAACCTTCGTCTTTCATAACCATGGGTTCAGATGCTGAGAAATCTACTGTGAAGACCACCCATCATTGAATAACTCGCCAATCCAAAGCTAAATCCACCCTTAACTCTTCGAAGACTACCAGTCCATAGACGATAAAGCGCCTCGCAGAAACTAAACCATCCGAACAGCAGTCCACTGTAATGGAAGAAACCATGGAGGATATTATAGAAGATACTCTTTTTGAGGCGTCCGGACAGACTGAGGACACCGCAGCAGATCAGAAGGGCAAGGTTAAAGTGGGTCTGCCCAATACTGAGTCGCTTCCGGAGTGTCTGGAAGGTAAAGTGGGGCCAACTTCCAAAAGGTTAGCGGGAAGTACTTGATAGCCCTCCAGAACATTGCTTACGTGTACACCCAACCTGCTGAGTTGGGTCGTATCCGAACAAAGTGGGGCTTCCCAATTCCGTTAAGGTGAGAATCCCAATCAACCTGGAGACTCTGATGGACTACAAGTCTCACGAGCTAGTGGTATACACCGAGGTGCTGAACATGGGACTCCGGTTTCCTTTGGATCCAGAGATAGTCATGTACTTTCACCTGGTAAAGTTATGCTCAAGCCAGTTGAGTCTGAACGCATGGTACACTCTGATGGCTGGCCTAATGGCTTCAAGATTGTCAAACATCCCACTACCCATGGAGCAATTCGATGTTGTGGCGGGCATATACAAGAACCACCACATCCCTTTTTATCACTACAATATGGGGAACGACTACAAGGTAGTAAATAACTTACTGGAGTCTGAAAAGCAATGGAAGAAACAACTTTTGTTCATCACTAGAGCCTGGGAGAATGGGAAAAATATAAAAACTGACTCTAATCCAAGCCAACTGACTAGTCATTGGAAGAGTATAAGTGAGTTTTATATATGTTTCCCTTAGTCTTTTAAATACTATGTGGTTATTCCGAACTAACTTGTGTCTCCTTTCAGTTTTTCCGAAGAAGTTCTCAGACCATCTAGAGGCTGGCTTAATAAATGTGATCAAGCGTCTATCATATCCGATCAACTCAAAGATATTTGAGAGCCGGGGTATTTAATAAGTATTTAATATCCGACCACCTCACACTATGGTTAAGTCTAAAAGAATTTTGCACCACACTCTTGAATAAGGCATAAAATATTATTAAAAAATTCTGACACCTCGTTAAAACCTCATTGCGCCACCAGGGTAGGAAAGAAGATACTTAGTTAAAACCTCCCCGCGCCACCAGGGAAGGAAATATTATGCCCCCCTAATATTTACATTGACAACAGCCTGTGTTTCAAACTTGGCGCCAACTTGGTCCCAATTTTAATATTTTTTCCCTCAACTAGGGAATAAGTTTCAACCTCCTATATGGGTATTATGACATAGGGAGTCTCCCTGGGATCATCAATTTTATTCGCATTGGTGGAAGGCTCCAATAGCTGGTAATCTATGTTAATCTTGATTGCCTCTATAAACTTACAGGCTAGGGTCGTTGCATAACATTTCATGGCTACCTTTTGATTGCTCCGGACAACACCTACTTATCCCTGAACAACGTATTTCAAACATTGATGGACCGTAGAGGCCACAACATACATTATGGAGAGTCAAGACCTCCCAAATATTGCATTATAAGATGTTGGGAAATCCACCACAACAAATAAGACTCTCACCATTTTCTTGAAATGTCCCTAGCCTAGTAATACTTCTTTTTCAAATTCCCCAATCACATCTGCAGAACTTCCTGTGAAACCCACAATAGCTCTGTTTGAACGTTGTATAACCGAAAGGTTTCTCATCTGTTTGTATGAGCTTAAAAACAAGATGTTTTCTGAACTACATGTGTCAATCAGAATTCGACGTATATCATATCCCCCTATTGAAGCCCTTATTACCACAACGTCTTCATGAGACCCTGCAATATCTCTTAGGTCATCATCATCGAAAACTATAAAGGGAAATAGAGTTTGATACAGGTGGGTGGACATTCCTCAATCCAATTGGGTGGCCAAATTGTGAACATTCCTATTTCTTGAAGAACTAGAAGGTGTAGTCACAGTGTCCCCTCCAAAGATGGTTAAAGATTCAAAATATTTAATCAAACCGGAGATAGTATTAGTCTTGTATGTTATTACCCCCACATGATTCCGACTCGGATCCGGATCAAGGTACTCATAGTCTATATCAAACCTTTCAGTAATCACCATAGCATCTTCATGTGTAGACGTTCCAGAATTTCTTGAAAGAGTAGTTCAGGGAGTGTTGGCATTGGATTGTGTATTATCCGGTCTGCTCTCCTCCCTTGTTTTTTACATAGGCCCCTAATTTAGGCCTCTCAATGAGGTTCTAGACCTCTTTCTTCAAGGCTATACATTCATGGGTATTATACTTTATGTCATTATGGTATTTTCAGAAACGGGTACTCAGGTTTTCTCCGAGATACTGCAATGTTGATAGCTTTCTAAAGTGCACTTTATTTTTAGTCTTGTCATAGATTGTAGCCATAATTTCCCCCAATACAGCAAAACACTCATTTTGAACCCATGGTCCCCTCTTGTTTAGGACCTGTTGGTTCTGATTTTGGTTAGACTAATTCTGCCTTGATCAGTTAGATCCATGTCCAGTCTCCTTTGACCTGTAACCGGATTGATTAGCAGCCTGAGGTGTTGATGTTGTAGTGGTGGACCTTATCTGGCAAGACACCCTGGTATTTTTAATCTCATTCACATTGATTTATTTCCCCACCTGATTTAACAAACGCCCAAAAGTCATGGCCTTCTTCTGGGTTACTGAATCAGCCAAGTTTCCCGGATTCAAACCCTGCGTGAGAGAAGCAATTGCAACTTGTTCAAAGCACTCTGCTAGGCCATTCTTTGTATTCACAACCTGGCTGATGTACTCCTTCAGAGATTCATTCGGATCCTGAGCACAATGGATGATGGTATCCCCGTTACCTTTAAGTTCCTTACTTCCAATGAACTGCCTCCGGAAGGCAACCCAAAATATATAAAAAAACTTTATAGACCCCTGAGGGAGATTATTATACCATTTGAGGGCACTTCTTGTGAAAGTTTGGGAGAAGGCCCTACACAACAGTCTGTCGTCGTTGTCGAAGTTCATCATCAGGTTCTTAAACTGCTCCAGATGGTTGTCCGGATCTTTGCTCCCATCATATTTATCCATCTTAGAGCTGTCAAGCCTCTTGGGAAGGTGTCCAGAGAGTATTTTCGTAGATAAAGGCGATTACCTCCAGTTCTTGTCACGGCTAAAAACAATATCTTCATTTGGAGTAGCAAAAATACATGGTTCGGACTGGAAAGCAAAGGGATCAATCAACAAATGGTCAAAGTGCTGATCAGTTGAACCTTTTACCTTCCCATGGTTCTTCTTAAGCATGTCATGTCTATCCTTTTTTCTTGAATGTTTTTTAGTCATCCTCATTTTATTTTTCAACCGCCCTTCATCACTGCACGAGGAAACTTGCTCTTCAATCTCTGCCTCATTAGATGAGCTAAAGATTATGCTGTAAATCTCTCCACATGTTTAAATCGGTGCGTTTATTGGAGCTGAGATTCGTCTTTAGATACTGCTCATTCTCTCCAGGATTTTCAGTATGGCGAAGCACTAGATTTTTCTTTAACCCTTTTTCTGCTTGTTTTAACTCTCTCAATGCCTCTATCTCAGCCCTCAATTGACCGCGCTCCTCAATAGTGTATTTATTGTTTTCTTTTACAACTTCCACCTCGGGAGGTGGAACATTCTGAGCATTCAGATCCATCCGAACTACCTTGTATGCTGGTTTTGAATACGAAATTCAGGCACCGTCGTGCTCCCACTGTGGTCGCCAATTTAGTATGGATTGTTTCTGTTTGAGGGTAATTTTGTAAAAAAAAATTGAGAATTTAAGGTTTATGATGAAATGTAGTGAGATAATTAAGGTGTATACTTGTATTAAATTCTGATCACCCTCATTGATGAAAGTGGTTGGGGTATTTATACTTAATTAATGACACATGGGCCTTTCAGATCGAGTTGTGGGCTTGGGTTAAGCTTAAAAATCCATTAGCCCGAGATTTGAAATGACCAGCATCTAGCTTAGTCATGCTCCACTAAATTTAACCTGCTCGATTCCTCATATTAACGGTTCAGTTTGAACTTCTCTTCGGATAAAGTTAAATAGCAGTGTCAAAAATATCTAACTTTATGAGTTTATTGGGGTAATTCGGACCCGAAAGTCAAATTTTGATGAATAAGTAGTACGCTAAGTAAGTTCGATTACTCAAATATATGTCTAGTACATTAAATTTTGGGCTTGGGGGCTTATAATTTTAGCCTAAATATAAGATCTGACGTAAATGGCCCATTGATCTAAAAAAAGTATAAATAACTCAACTAACAACATTAGATAGGTTGGAACTTTTTCCTAAAACATTAAATACAAGCATCTTATTTCTCTCTCTACTCTCTACCAAAAACTTAATACGAAATAACCTAAAGATCTTCCACATTGACCCCTAAATTAGATTTTATCATCGCCAAAGGACATATTTTCAAACCCATAAATTTGGCATCAGAACATGTTTCCTTCTGCATAACATTATTTAAATTCCCAATATATATTGAAGACTCACAATATAGTCAGTAAATCTTGAAGATTTCAAAATAAGATTCGAATCAAGGATTGCACAAAGCCCAAGCTTTATTATAATTTCTTACTTAGTTTCACGCTAAAAAGTCTAAATATTTCAAAGGATAATCTCGAAACTATGTAGATAGTCGTAAGAGACGAGGGCTCAAATAATATAGGATTTAGATTATGGGTACAACTAGAATCCCGTTCGGCGGAGCCTTTATACCAAGTAATCAAGTTTGGGTTCCATATCTCTAACAATGAGGCCGAAATCGAAACAACATTCACGATTAGTGGTCAATCATGTTTAGGAGAAATCTGAAGCAAATAAAGATACCCTCTTTTGTTATTTACTAAAGTTACGGTCCAAATCCTTAAAATTTGAATAGATCTCGTACGAACAAGTACACTGAGCATAAAATGTGGTAGTATATACCCTTGATTCTTCTAGAAGTACTAACTACACGTTTTGTGATTCTTATAAGAAAATATTCGATCGAATTTCAACCTAAGATGGTCGAGCTCTTTGAAGCAGTATCAAAGGTCATGGTTAGTAACGAACCACCAGACTAGCGAATTTTAAGACATATTTCATAAAAAGAATACTCTCAAACAATAAATTCAAAGTTATAAGCATCATTATATAATTTTCTCGTTATGCACTACTTCATAAACACTATATTGTAAGGGTTAACCATACCTCTCTTTAAATGAACTGGCTCATAAGAATTTTCCTTCATTCTCGGAGAATTTCAGAAAGGTGAATAAGGAACTCGATGTGGGTAAAAACTCTCTATAGGAGAATCTTATTATAATGGTATTATTTGCCAATAATATATTCACATTTTAAGGCATTTGTGTAACACTATGATACGTAACAAATATTTTCAAACTCAATTCAAGTCACAACAATATCTATGATTAATTTTCAAAGTGGTTTTCTTAGACAGATAGGTCTGGAGATAGTAAAACTTCTTCCAAAAGCATCAGTGGGTCAGCAATACCTACTGATGATAGTGGACTACATCTTCAAATTGGTGAAAGCATATTCCTTAGCAAATATAGGAGCCAAGATAGTCACCCACTTCCTTAAAAACAAATATTTGTTACATTTACAAAGTATATGCTATAAATATCCATGAAATATAGAGCAAACAAGCAATTTTAAATCGCATGAAGAGTATATGCTCTAAATAAAAATTTTAAATTATAACCTTTTAATTTTTTGTACATTTTTTATACCACGGGAGTACTCTTTCCTACTTCAGTAGTGCGGATAGGTTTTAATGAGGTTCCTTATTATTAATAAATTTTGATGTTATTTTAAAATAATATGCATTAAGCTTCCAAACTAGAGCATCCATTTGGATTAGGCTTCCGATCATGAACACCAATGTGCAATAATATTTTAAGCTAGAGCACTAAAGTGCATTAGGCATCCGAGAAAGATAACCATAGTCGAAATCATTTATTAGTCGAGAATTTAACCTTTACGTTCAAGCCCAGTCATCATGAAAGATCTTCAAGATCAATTGATATTGAACACATAAAAATAATCTAAACAATCATTTGATTTTTCTCTATACCTTATTTATAATATTTTCACCTAATCCACAAACTGAATAAATGGGAATATCACAAACCCTTCGGGAGTTGACCCAGATGAAAGACTTGTTTATAAATAGAAGATCACGAGATACTTGTTTACAAATAGAAGAGTATCAAGAAATGTATATATATACATCCAACACTCCAACACGAGAATTTACTAAATTAATATGAATAAGTGGGTAATAATAAGGCTATACCATATGAATAGTATATAGTCTTTATATTGACGAAGTAAGTTCATAATAAAGACTAATAAAATGGTAAGTTACAGGTAATACGAGACGACCAAACTACTAGATAAATATTAACAAAAAAGAAAATAACTTATTAGATGATGAGGGCGGAATTCGCCGATATAAATCATAAGGGGCCAATGATGAGTAAATAGTTGTTTGGAGAATATACTTGGGATCTTGTGCCAGAGGTGACTAGAGAGAGAAAGTGTAGAGAGATAAAGGAAGATTCGTAAAAAATAATATTCAATACCACATTTCAGGCAAGTGGGTCACCCTTTTATACTAGAATAAGGCGGACCCATTTAAGGCCCTTAGTGGGCCGTTACTACTCCAAACAGGGTCCCTCAACTATCTTTATCTTTACATATTGGTCCTTGAAGGACTAAAACACTTTGTTAACTACATCAACTATCGTTTATTGCACTTTGGCCCCTTATGATTTATATCGTCGGAACCTTGAGAACCATCGGGCCATGACATCAGACTACCCCTCAGACGATTCGTCGGGCAAAGAATACCTACGGCGGGAAAGAGTTCAGCGAGCGCAAAAGAATCGATCCCGACGCCTTCGAGGGTCCAGGGCAAACCCTCTGCAGTATAAGAAGGGCGGCACCGATAAGCCGACCCCGGCATCCTTTGAGAAAAAAGAAATGCATACCGCCAGCCGCGGAGAGCGGGAAATATTACCACCGGTTCCGTGGCAACCATCGAATAGCCAGAACCATGGTTACAGAACCAGTAGCCAATTCGTCAGCCCGGGAGTCGAGGGGCTCTATGGAGTTAGGACCGAGGGTCTTGGAGGAGGAGCATGTGAGCTCGGAGTCAACTGGAGGGCCTCTCCATTGTCCGATGAAATATTAGCGGGACAGCTCCCGAGGAGATTTGACATTTCTAAGCTAGAAAAATACGACGGGAAAAAGGACCCGGATAACCATTTGGAGGCTTTCAAAAACTTCATGTTAAGCTTCGACAACGATGACAAGCTCCTGTGTAGAGCATTTTCTATGACTTTCAAAGACAGAGCTTCTAAGTGGTACAACCGCTTGCCGCAGGGTTGCATTCGGAACTTCGGAACTTTCTGGACGATATTCAGGCAACACTTCGTCGGAAGTAAGAGTTTCCGTGCAAATGGAGATACCATAATGAATTGTAGACAGAAGCTGGGGGAGAGCCTCAGAGAATACACAAGGCAGTTCATCGACGCGAAAACCGACCTGGACCATTGCGAAGAGAATGTGGCTCTAACGGCGTTTCGTTTGGGCCTACTTCCGGGGCCGATGAAGCAAGCCGTGACAAAAAAGCAAGCATTCACTTTTTCCGCGCTTCTGGCGCAAATAGAGAAGCAGATATTAATCGAAGAGACAGAAGCGTCTGAGTTGGCGGCCCAGATCCAGCAGAGTGCCCAAGCGTCGGTCGTAATAAGGCAGGGCTCCCGGTCAGATTACGCCAGGGCGGCCCAACCAGTTAGCACGATACACCCGAGCCCACCTACGTCGACCAAACCTCCGACCCCGACCGGTCTGAGACCAAGACAAATTGGACAGGCGATTTCTCGACCCATGTCCAACAAATGGACGCGACCTGCCTACTTCGCGGACCTCACAGAGTGCGTATCATCGATCTACGAAAAAACCAAGAGGAGCGGAATGTACCGAAGACCTTTTCCCATCCCGACGCCCCGAGAACAAAGGAATAACCGCTATTGCCGCTACCACGAAGACGTCGGGCATGACACGAAGGATTGCATAGCCTTGAAGAAGGAGATACAGATGCTCATAGAACATGGGAACATGTTGGAGTATGTAAAGAAGGCACAGCAGGGCACGACCTCGAAAGAAGTGGTTATCGTACCAAAACCAGAGACGACCATGGCCATTTCAGAGGTGACCGACCACTTCGACGTGACAGTTGAGTACCTTGATCCCGAAGCCAACCGCAATATCATCGGGATCATCGAGGAGGAGGCAGAAGAAAGCGTCGGTAGCGTGCGTGGTTTCTGTGAATTTTTTGAGTCGTTAACCGTCTTCGGGGGAGGACCAATGACGGGAGTCCCGCACTCATCTAGGAAAAGGCACTTGGTCGACCAAACCATTCAGCTGAAAACCCAAACTTGCTTCAAAACCAGAAGTGCCCTTTCCCCGACCTCGCGCTTCGGTGACCCAAAAGCTAACCACAATATTATCGGGATCATTGAGGAAGAAGTTGAGGAGAGTATCGGTAAAGTGTGAGGCCTTTGTAATCTTTTTGAATCCCTGACAATTTTCGGGGGGGATTCGATGGCGGGAGTCACGCATTCTTCCAGGAAAAGGCACATCGTCAACTTAACCACCCAGCTGGAAGCCAGAACTTGCTTCCAAACCAGAAACGCCCCCTCGCCGATTTTGCATTTCCACGACGACGACATGAGGGACATAGCCGGACCGCATGAGGATGCCATTGTGATTGGGGCAGCAATCGCGGGAGAGGAGGTTCGGCGCATCTTGGTAGACACCGGGAGTTCGGCCAATATCATCTTCGCGTCTACTTTTGCCAAGTTCAGGACGCGGCCGGTGATTGCGCGATCCGACCGCACCATTGTCGGGTTTACGGGGTCAGCAGCCGACGTAATAGGAGAGTTCGAGGGCGTGGTCCAGTTGGGCCGCGGTCCATTTAAAAAGGAGGTCACGGTTTTGTTTGTAGTAGTGGACGCGCCGGCCTCGCACAACGCCATTCTTGGCCGGTCTTGGATATCGCGCATGCATGCTGTGACTTCAACAATTCATCAATGTGTGAAGTACGTGGTCGGGAACAACGTAGGAGTGGTCCGAAGCAGCCAGAAAGCAGCACGGGAATGTTACCGAGCTGCGTTGGCGCCGAAAAAAGACCAAGAGATGTTTCCAGCTCAAGAATAGCAATTAAGGGCGGTCCCCCTGGGATCGCAACCGGTGGATGACCCCCGGGAGGCCCCAAGCCTTTTGACAACAGATGAGGAATGTGAACTACATCATTTTGCAGCAGGGCAATATCTGCGGGTCGGGGTAAACCTTTTGCCGACCCTAAGGGAACAACTATTGATCCTCCTACGAGAGAATCTAGACTTGTTTGCATGGTGCTCGGGGATGTCACGGGGGTACCAAAATCCTTCGCGATTCACAAGTTGACTATCAACAGAAATGTCAGACCGATCTTTCAAAAGCGTCGGGCTTTTTCCCCCGAAAAGGCAGATGTAATTCTGCGGGAAGTTGAGAGAATGACCAGCGTCGGGCATATAAAGGAAGCAAAATACCCTTTATGGATCTCTAACCCCGTGCTAGTTAAAAAGAAAAGCGGGAAATGAAGGATGTGCGTGGACTTTACTGATCTTAATCGGGCATGCCCGAAGGACCCTTTCCCAATGCCGAGGATCGACCAGCTGGTGGACTCGACGTCGGGTAACAAGCTACTCTCATTTATGGACGCCTATGCCGGTTACAATCAAATTAAGCTACACCCCGTGGATCAGGAGAATACTACGTTCATTACGGGTCGGGGACTATATTGCTACAAAGTGATGCCCTTCGGGCTGAAGAACGCTGGCGCGACATACCAAAGGCTAGTAAACAGGACATTCGAAGGCCAGATCAGGAGAAACATGGAGGTTTACATCGATGACATGTTGGTCAAAAGCGGGACCGATGAAGCCCATCTCGCCGATCTCAGGGAAACCTTTGGTAACCTACGAGGGATCAACCTTAAGCTAAACCCGGAGAAATGTTCATTCGGGGTCCGATCAGGGAAATTCTTGGGATTCTTCGTCAGTGAGAAAGGAATTGAAGCAGACCCTGTCCAACTGTGAGTCCTGGCCGACATGACTCCTCCCCGAAGTGTCAAAGAAGTCCAGATCCTGACCGGGCGTCTGGCCGCCCTAAACCGATTCATTTCTCGCTCATCTGATAAGTGCGCTCCGTTTTTTCAGGTCTTACGACAAGCGAAAAATTTTGTGTGGACTCCCGAATGTAACGAGGCATTTTTAGGGATCAAAGAATACATGTCGTCCTCGAACCGTCTCACGAAGCCCACCATGGGTGAGGCTCTCTTCCTTTACATCGCGGTCACAGACTATGCGGTCAGCGCAGCACTAATCAGCGAATCAGGGTCGGCCCAACAGCGGTGTATTTTGTGAGCAAAAGCTTGCTAGATGCAGAAACTCGGTACCTAAAATTAGAAAAAATGGCGCTGGCCCTAGTGACGACAGCGCGGAAAATGCGCCCGTACTTCCAAGCTCACCCTATCGTCGTCCGCACGTCCTTCCCACTCAAGTATGTTTTCCAGCGACCAGATATGTCCGGGAGAATCTCCAAATGGTCGGTAGAACTAGGGGATTTTGATATCGATTTTGAACCCCGTACAGCTATCAAAGGCCAGGTCTTGGCCGATTTTTTAGTCGAGTTCCACTCGGAACGACCCGAGCAGGAGGAGCCTTCACAAGAAACGACGAAGGGCGAATGGATCGTCCGAACCGACGGGGGGGGGGGGGGGGGGGGGGGGGGGGGGGGGGCGAATGTTAGTGGTTGTGGAGCGGGGATACAAATCGTGACTCCGTCGGGCGTGAGCATGCTCCAAGCCATCCGTTTTGGCTTTCATACTTCAAACAACGAAGCAGAATATGAAGCCGCTTTGGCGGGATTACAGTTGGCACAGGTGTGCGGGGCGAAACAAGTACGCCTCATAAGCGACTCCCAACTTTTGATAAACCAAGCCTCGGGGAATGCAGAGGCACGGAAGGAACATCTGGTACAATATCTGGCGGCACTAAGAGTTTTAGCTGCTTCTTTTGACAAAATCATCTATGAACATGTCCCACGAAATGAAAACACGACAACGGATTCCTTGGCAACAATTTCCTTCTCTAACAGCTATCCATGGGTGACTAAGCAAGAGAGCACGTCCATCATCAGACGCCGTGAATTGGATAACCGACCTGAAATTGCGTGTCAGATCTCTTCGGTCGCGACCTCTGATTGGCGACGGGATATTATCTCTTTCCTCGCTGAGGGTCGGCTCCCCGACGACACCGCTGCGGCACGAAAATTGCGTAACAAAGCACGGGGCTACGTCCTTTTGGGGGATGTGCTATACAAGAAATCTTTTAGCCGACCTCTACTTCGATGTCTAGGATTCCATGAATCTCAAGTAATTGTGTCCGAACTGCATGATGGTGAGGGCGCGGCCCACTGTGGGTACAAGGCTCTGATTAGGAGGATTTTTCTCGCGGGATTCTATTGGCCGACAGTAACGGCAGATGCGCGGCTCATAGTAAAAACCTGCGATACATGTCAACGGTTCGGGAACGCCATCAACTTACCTGCATCTGCCCTGGAATCCATATCCGAAGGGCTGCCTTTTGACCGATGGGGAATCGACCTCGTCGGACCATTGCGAATGGCATCAGGAGGAAGGAAGACGATTGTCGTGGCGGTAGAGTACTTCTCCAAGTGGGTCGAAGCCGAACCATTGTCTGCCACAAAGACCAAAGATA
The DNA here is from genome assembly GCA_036936605.1 of Limnanthes douglasii subsp. nivea. Taxonomy (NCBI): domain Eukaryota; kingdom Viridiplantae; phylum Streptophyta; class Magnoliopsida; order Brassicales; family Limnanthaceae; genus Limnanthes; species Limnanthes douglasii. Next base: position 58,240,439 of record JAUPFV010000001.1, on the reverse strand, counting down.
TTGTCAAATTCATCTGGGCCAACATATGTTGCCGGTTCGGAGTACCGCAGAGACTAACCATGGATAACGGGCCACAGTTTGATAGTGCAGAGATGAAAGCGTTCTGCACCACTCATAACATCCGACAGTGTTTTTCTGCTCCCTTCCACCCCCAAGCAAATGGCCAGGTCGAAGTAACGAACAGAACCATTCTGGATGGCCTCAGAAAGAACCTCGAGGGAAAGGCCAGAAAATGGCCTGACTACTTCCAAGAAGTGTTATGGGCTTACCGAACTACACCCCGAACGGCGACCCAAGAGTCGCCTTACGCACTGGTATATGGAATGGACGTGGTCACTCCCGCAGAGTCTATCTTTCCTTCTTTCAGGGTCGGAACTTATCAGGAGGAAACGAATGACGACAGCCGGCGGCTCGAGCTTGACCTCATAGATGAGAAATGCCATCGCGCCCATTTAAACTCTTTACATTACCAGACGCTAATGAGAAGTCGATACGCATCCAAAGTCCGTCGTTGGGAGTTTAAGGTAGGAGACAAGGTTCTGCGACGCGTTTTCCTTCACACAAAAGACAAGAGCCTCGGGAAGCTTGCCTCGAATTGGGAAGGGCCCTACGAAGTTGTCGAAAAAGTCAAGAGCGGGACGTATCGCTTACAGAATAGGCTCGGACAACTGTTAAGGCTACCGTGGAACATTGAACATTTGAAGTTGTATCTAGAATGATATTTTGTTTACATCGTTGTATTTCATTAAGTTCAAATTTGTAAACGGTCGGGGATGCACTCTTTCCTACCTCGGTGGCGCGAGGAGGTTTTAACGAGGCATCAACAAAACCCGACCACCGCTTATATTAATCAAGAAATCTTTTTGCCTTCCAAATATTAAATTGTTATGGCTTTGGACAGCTGACGAGCTGGACATCGTCCGTTTCTGTTAATATCAATGGATCTACATTTTAGTTTTCCCGACCCTTTGGAAAACTTTCGATGATAAATCGATCTACAGAACCTTAAATGGTTTTTCGGTTTTCCCGATCTACATTTTAGTTTTCCCGACCCTTTGGAAAACTTTCGATGATAAATCGATCTACAGAACCTTAAATGGTTTTTCGGTTTTCCCGATCTACATTTTTGTTTTCCCGACCCTTTGGAAAACTTTCGATGATAAATCGATCTACAGAACCTTACATGGTTTTTCGGTTTTCCCGATCTACATTTTAGTTACCCCGACCCTTTGGAAAATTTTCGATGACAAGCCGATCTACAAAACAACACATTGGCATCCAATGAAGACCGAAGTACAACAGATGATAATCTTTGTACACAAATTAGCCTATAGTGTTTTATGGTTTTACCGAACCACATATACACTTCAAAATTTAAATACTACTTCAGCTTGCAGGTTTCAAAACGTACGAAAAGATATATCGAGCAAACTAAATAAATATTTACAGGGGGCCCCATGACCCCCAAAACCAACAGTTAAACCGGTTCAACCAAAACAACAGCACGGGGCCCACGGCCCCCGAAGAGTTACAAAATTAAAAAAAAAACGAGGACAGTATCACTGGTCCCCGTCTTTATTCCCATCCTCGTCATCGTTCTCGTCATCATTCTCGTCATCCTCGTCAGCGTCGTCGGATTCCCCGCAGTCGACTCCCTCGAGCCGGTCCTTCTCTGGAACATCTAACCACAATGATCCGAGGCGAAGATCTGGGAAGCGGTTGTAGAGCGACAGCACGTACGCGGCTTTGGCATCCGCAGTCTCCTTATCCGACCACTGCCTACACCGGTTGATGTAAGCAATGTTTGAGGATTTCAACTTTTGGACCTCCAGTGCCAAAGCAGCGGCGCGGTCTTCCGCGGCTTTCGTTGCCGTCTCCGAAGCCTTCACCGCGTCCTCCGCGGTTTTCTGTGTCGTCTCTATCGCCTTTGTCGCCTCCTCCGCGGCCTTTTTCACCTCGGTAGCATTACGTTCAGCTTCGGCAACCTGACCCTCCGCTAACGCCTGGGCCCTCTTGGCAGTTTCCACCTCCGCAGTAAGACTGGCAATCTTTGTCTCTGCTAAGGCTAACTTTTTGCTAAGCTCCTTTGCCCGACACTCTTTCATGGTTGCCGGCACAAGCAGATTATATAGCGATAAAGCCAGACCATCAGTGCTCCGAAGAGGAAAGGGGTGCGGACTACCAAGCATTGTCAGCACCGGAATTTTGGGCCACTTGACGAGGACGCGTCCGGATTTGAAGCCTCGGGGGGCTCAGCATCGTCGAGAATTAACACAACGTCAGCACTTGGAAGATCTCCGCCGTCAACAACTTCATCCAGAAGCTTAGGACCTGAAGTACCCGCCCCCGCGCTAACGACCGCCATACCCTCTTTCGAAGTTTTGGCTTTCTTCACCTTGGATCCCCCCGTTTCCGCACGGTTTCTCCTTTTTTGCACCACGGCCGGATTCTGACTTACATCCGGTCGTACTGCCACGGGCCCCTCCATCCTGATCGGTTCGCCAACCACCTCGGCTACAGCCTCCTGTCCCCCCTCTTCGTCGTCTACCTTTGGACGCTTGCTGGGCGCCTTGTTACGTTTAGGCAGGTACAATATGTACCCGGGAAGCCCGGTTCGAGCAACCACGTCGTCCAAATTCGGAGGCACCCGCAGCTGTTCGATGGTAAGAACCTCGGATGAGCAACGCCAGAGGTTGCTCATGAACAAGTTTTTATCCATAAATGTGCGGTGCATACCACGACCCCAGTGCCTGCGGGAGTAGCTTTTCAGCACCTCGAAAGTGGCCTCGGCAGCTTTCGAGTAGTCCTTCTTCACCCCCTGCAGCCAGTCCTTCGACACTATGCAAAGGATCGGTAAATAAGTGAATCTTCAAAAAAAAAAAAAGGGAGGGTAGTACCATCATGGACCCAGGTCCGCAGCAGCTGCTTCGGGTTCTCCGAAGTATACGGAAGACCGTTTTCCCAACACCCGCTCAGGAATACGAACCGATGCTTCCACCCTTTGTCTCCTTCCAAGAAATCGTTGACAATTTTCCACTTGGTTCCAAGAGAAGAGTAGAAGAATGGGGACTTTGGGGATTTGGACAGACCCGACATGGCAATGTACTCCTCCATCGGCATGACCCGACCTGAGAGGCGAGAAGCCATAACGCAGGACATCAGGGTATACCAAGCGTTTGGCGTCAGCTGCGACGGGCAGATTTGGAGGGTGCGGAAATAGAGCGCGATCTCAGGGTCTAAGGGGAAACGCAACCCCCAGTTGAACAGTTCGGTAAACACAACGATCTCCCTGGGTCTAACATGAACAGGGGTCTCCCCGGGGAGCGGGAACCGAACATTGACGCACTCGGGAATTCCCCAGCGGATCAGCAGTTCTCTATGATCGGGCTCGGGGAAGTATAGGTACTTCCCTTCGAAAAGAGAAACCACGTCCTTTGTTCGAAGCCAGCTGAAATACTTGGTGGTGATGGCTGCCGCAACTGCTTTGGGCAAGGGGTCGTCTGGGGGGTTAGCCGCGTGGCCAGCGGCAGCAACGCAAACTTCTGCTGGTGCCACATCGACTTCCGACTCTCCAGCTTCTTGGGTCGGAACTTGATTAGAGCTTCGGGCGGTAGCAGCATCTGGTTCTGATGGTCTGACCCGAGAGGTAGAAGCATCGGCAATACCGCTCGCCATGGCCCTATGAGCCGCTTCCACTTCCTCGGGAGTCAACTGAAGTTTGGGAAAACCTAAAAAAGTGACCGCAGTGTTAATACCAGTGTGATACCCTCTAATCGAGGGCGTAAGTTGAACCACTTCAAGATCATTACCTCCTACGGGGGACTTAGAGGGACCGTCTTCTCCCATTATCAAGAATTTGGATTTGCGAGCAGGTCGGGAAGTGTGCGAGTTGACGGGAGATAAGGTCGGATTTCTCGACCCAACTACCGGGGAATAAGAAGAGCTGCCGCTGGACGAAAGGATAACGGTTTCTGGGGAAAGGCTAGCCCTGGGATATGGAGAAATTGGAGGGTCGGTTACCAAGAAAGATTCTGCAGGGATCGGGGTGGCAAGGACGGGATCGTGAGGAAGCGGAGCGGGAACAAAAGGTTTGGAGTTAGACCCCCAGATCAGACCAGCGCGTCGGTATTCCTCTGCTCGATCTCCGATGCTGGACCACTCTTCGAAACTCCACTCAGGCTTTTTCTTTTTCTTGTTTGATTTTTGCGTCGAGTGTCCGGGTTTCATACAACAAGCATGCCAGGACAAAGAAGGGACGGGCGAGCTCTTTCTCTCTCTAGAAATGGTCTGACAACATTTTCTCTCTCTAAAATGCCTCTGAGAGATACCAAGGATCTTGGGGTATTTATAGGCGAGGTGGAAAGATCGGGGGATACCAATCGACGAAAGCGCAGCGGGAAGATGAAGAGTCTCCCTAAGAACCTAGCCTGGCAGAGAGGAGACCCGTTAGCTGGTGACACGTGCTGACCACTGACTGGCAAGGGCTGACCTAAGCAGATCATCATGAATCCACCCTCGATATGGGCCGTCGCGACCACGATCAGTAGAGACAAGCCCATCACGAGAGGCCTGGTGTGACCGATGAAGAAGCCCCGAGCATCGGGAAAATAGAACTAAATAGAACCTGAAGGGTCGGACATAAATCAGACGATCGGTGACGGCTCACTGACTAGTCTCCGCTCATGAAACTCCCGAAGACTGGGGGGCTACTGATGAGGGCGGAATTCGCCGATATAAATCATAAGGGGCCAAAGTGCAATAAACGATAGTTGATGTAGTTAACAAAGTGTTTTAGTCCTTCAAGGACCAATATGTAAAGATAAAGATAGTTGAGGGACCCTGTTTGGAGTAGTAACGGCCCACTAAGGGCCTTAAATGGGTCCGCTTTATTCTAGTATAAAAGGGTGACCCACTTGCCTGAAATGTGGTATTGAATATTATTTTTTACGAATCTTCCTTTATCTCTCTACACTTTCTCTCTCTAGTCACCTCTGGCACAAGATCCCAAGTATATTCTCCAAACAACTATTTACTCATCATTAGACAATGACCATAAAGGATCTATGAGGAAGTTGAAAGACGAGGAGATCAATGACGAGATGAGATTATATTGACAATCCGAGATAACCAAAATAATATGCGAACATTGACAGAATGATCAGAATAATGATAATCCGAGATGACCAAATAAAAAATACTGATAATCTGAGATGACCACATGTGTACAAGACGAGGGTGAAAATATTATACGATGAGGTAAACGTTCTAGTTGATGGGAGCCCCACCCAAGTGCATAAATTTTGTTTGCCTGAATAAGTATTCATAAAATGACACCTGTCATAATACCATACATTACTTAAAAACGTTATTATATATTTATTAGGAAACATGACCAATATTTAAGGCACGTTAACACGTTCAAAATAAAAAGGATTAGGAAATAAATGTAAAAACAGTAATAGGCGAGGAATATAAATAAGGGTGAAACCCTCAATGTAAAAGGATGTGAATCGAAATATAAAAAAACTATTAAACTGATTAATCATTTTCTTTTCCTTTATTTATCATTATCATGCATCACATTTGAGAAGGATTTTCCTGTATTAAATTTGTCATCATCTATGGTGAATTTATTTTTATTTCTTAGTATATAAATGATAAGGACCATATCGAGAATCGAAAAGAAAAATCCCCGGATCCATACCGGGAGAAACGATCTGATGGTTGCCCAACAGGTCGTAGTAGTTATTCCAGTCATATATGACATCTTAGGACGAGAATAACTCACAGATTGTGTTTCAATCACTTTCGATCAACAACAATGAGCTCAAGTGGTCACATTGGTGGACGGCGACCAGTCGACTAGGGTAGCATCAGGATCCAATATGGAAGATTACATGATCAAGGTGGCTCATTTGGCGCAATGACTCGTGTGAATGTTGATATTGTAATGGTACATGTAGAAAACCTCTATAAATAAGGTATATAGGTAATTTTATCTAGCGTGTAGCTCTTAGAAATGCATATAAAAAAGTTATACCAATAACAACTTACGACACTTCAATTGCAATTTGAGAGAGATCAGGAAGTCAAGGTAAGGATGAGAAAACAAAAAAAAGCGTTATAACTCTTAACATAGAGGTTTATATCAGACAACAAAGAAAAACATAAAGTGAATAAAGAAGTAAGCCAAACGAGTCGTACTGAAAAAATAAAAGATAAGGTCGATGAGACCGAGCATGTCGGAAAAAGAAATGGGAAAAGGTCAAAACAAAAAGGAAGCAAAGAAGTACCCAGACTGAGGATTAGTCGAGAATAAGGTCTCGAATAAGAGAAAGGAAAGGAGTGTGATGCAGTATAATAAAGAGAAGTAAAAAATTGCAGCCTACGTGCTCTTTGGGTCTCCGTTCGTTAGCAAGATCCTTGAAGGAAAACTCCCTAGCAAGTTCGATATTTACCGAATGGATACCTACGACGGTTCGGGCGACCAAGAATATCATCTCAAACAATTTATTAATATGATAATAGCTTTTAACCCATATGGTGTTCTGATTTATAGAGACCTATATTACGTTTAAGGGTAACACACTTGACTGGTTCAATCGTCTACCAAATGGGACTTTACATGATTTTGAAGGCTTGTAGAGCGCAATGAGGAACCGATTTGTTGGCAACAAGGCACATAAGAAGAAAGGTGGATCTATCATGAACTTTTACTGGCAAAGAGGAGAAATTGTAAAAAGAGACGTTTAAAGGTTTGTTCATGAAATGAGCGCTCTGTTAAAGTTTAAGGAGGACATTGTAGGTAGAGATAAAGATAGGGTGGATTATCCGACTGATTATTTTATCACGGAATTTTATATGGAAACCAAGTAATCTAAATTCAAATTCCAATAAACATTTTCAAAGGTTTTCATGAGGTTGATTTATAGGGTGACCCTTAGGCCTTTGCGATTTGTCTGATACTTTTTCAGCAACTCCTAAAAGATAATGATATTATCAAAGATATTACGTTATAGGATGCAGATGTATAAAGATTAGTAAATTAAGGATATGATAGAGTCCTTGATCATCTTAACCAGTATTTTAGAGATAATTAGTATATGTGGTATTACAACAAACAATAAGCATATAATCAGCAGAGGTAAAAGTGTTGTCTAACTTTGGAATAAGTTAAATTGAAGTGTTGTTCTATGACTTATCAATGTTTTCATACATAATTAATGGATGGATTCCTGAGCATAGTTCATTTTGGATTATGTACCACAAGGTTTTGAAAAATTATAGTTGAACTTGTCACGTCCAATTGATCTATTGTTATTAATACTTAAGTTTTTGCTTTTGGTTTTGGTGTCTGATACAAGATGGTTCATTGATATTTTATCTGAATAATTGACTTAGAAAGAGATAATAGTGATGATACGAGGAAATCCATGATAGTTATCTGATCTAAAACCTCATAGAGAAGTATATATAAATACTTTTGTAGCAGCCGTGAGGGGGAGAGTTGATCAGGATACCATCGATGTGAGAGATTGAGATGATTTTGTTTTAAAGGATATTTTTTAGACTATTATGGAATAATTTTGTGTTTTGGTCGCCTAGATTAAGTCATTTTTGTGAGATTTTAGCTTTAAAAATGATTCATTCGTACATCTCAGAAAAATTAAGGCTTTCGAGGCATAAAAATTATAAGGCAATCAACATAATATTTAGGGTATCTAGGGATAATTTGATAAAGATAGTTGATTAAACTGTATCTTCTTGGTTGTTGATGTTACTAAAGTCTTTACTGTTAAGTGAGATAATTTAATTTTGGAGACGATCTAACTTAGCGGGAATGATTGATATTATAGTGGAAAACACGGGGAGGTTCAAGCTTGTGAAGACAATATTGTTGTAGTCTGAGTAGGATGATCACATGTTGAAGAAACAAAAATGTACAATTGTCCGAGTATCATCCGGTTTGCAGATATGATTAAAATCACCTAAAGCTTTCCAAGGGGCATAACCACTGGAAGAAAGTCTATATGTGAGGTTAATCTAACGGGTGATGCATTCAACAGACTCGTTAAATGCGTAAATCATGAAAAGACTAAAATTTAATAAAAATATGAGATATTTAACATGATACTAGATTAATTGGGGCAAAACGATAATAATTTTAATAACTCACATAATCGGGTTTTGGGCAACATGAATACGACCAATATAGTGTTTTGAGTGATTCGTGGCATAATGCCCAAACGAAAAACATGTAATTCATGATGGACATGATATTATTTTTGCGTACTCTAGAATATAAAAGATATATTTATGAAACATGGTTGTTGAAAACAAAATCAACGATGTTTTTTTGCTATATTAGGTTGTTCAACCCACCGATGTTTTAAGATTCAGTAATCATAAAACTTACATTGATTTAAGGTTAATTAGCAATTATATCCTTGTGAGTAGTCTCGTTATCGTCTCACTGGTGTTTAAGGTCGGAGGAGAGTTTGCATGTTGGGTATTTACCTCACTATGGCCAAATTTTATGAATGAGATATTGCCTTAACGAGCCAGGATGGATTCAGATAATTAGATGAGCAACCTTCGTCTTCCAACATTCATGTTTGTTAGTTTGAACCATATTTTTTCAATGTAAAGTCCACTAGTAGTGTTCGGTGTTCGGCATGATCAGGATGCTCAATGAAAGGTTTTTTTCGAAACTTTAAAATAGTAGCTAAATGACCAGAAGAGTTTTGGTGCAATCGAATAGTAGCTAAATGAGATTACAACGGAACAATAAATTATAGCATGTCCGAAAGTTTCAAATGAACCAAAACACGATAACAGAATCCATAAGTTAATCAGTAAGTTAAAAAAATCAAAAATAACCTTGATCCATTCAGACTATGGATTTATTATGTTTGTTTACTCATAAAAACGTTTTTTACCGTCAAAATTTCAACAAAATCTAATTCACTTACGATTTAGTACGTATACAAAATAATGTAGTTCATGTTTGTAGTTGTATTGTTAGTATTTTTTTATTTTTTTATTATATATATTTAGTTAGCTTTGTAGTTTAATTTTATATTGCTAATATTTTTAGCACATTGCGGTAAAAAAAGTTTATAAAAAAAATCGCTTATTTGAAATAAATATTTCATAAATATGAAGATTTATATATTTTTTTATTTAATAAATTTTAGTAGAATTTTTTTTATACTCCTATAATTTTATCACAATTCTTTTATAATAGTTTTGTATATATATTTTTATTATTGAACCGCACTCCGGAACTTTTTGTCCGTGTCAAACTCAGTTTTTATACTAGTTATGTTATTATTTATTAAAAAATACAATTAAATTGGTTCTATGTTTCTTTAACACTCTTGTTTCTATATATTCATGTTGTTAAACTCGTAAATCCAAATTTGTTCAAGATTTCTTAATTCTCCAACATCACTCTTATTACCAAAAGAACCATGACATAATATTATCGTGTTCTAAAAGAAAAGAGCCATATCCAAGACCTTATGATAAATATTAAGTACGTATGTAAATAGATGCGATGATGCAATCTAAAGTGTAATATAATAAATGATTAAAATCGGACTTAAAAATAATAAAAGGTCAACTTTTAGTTAAATAGCTTATATTTTTCACTTTATATTTAGAAATATTATAAGAGTCGGCAAATTCCCTGCTAGTGTTTGAATTGGGCGTGGTTTTTGACATAACCCCCCAACTTTCCCCTCTCAATGATGTTTTGGACCTCTTGCTTCAAGTCTATACAATCATGGGTATCATGCCTTATGTCATAATGGTATTTACATAAACAGGTACTCCGGTTTTCTCTGGGGGACTGCAATGTTGCTCGCTTTCTAAAGTGCACTTCATTTTTAGTCTTGTCATAGATTGTAACCACACTTTCCCCCAATTCAGCAAACCACTCAGCTTGAACCCATAGTCCCCTCTTGTTTTCGACTTGTTGGTTCTGATTTTGGTTAGACTGATTCTACCTTGATCGGTTAGATCCATGTCCAGTCTTCTTTGACTTGTAACCGGACTGAATATCAGCATCAGGTGTTGATGTTGTAGTGGTGGACCTTATCTGGCGAAGCACCCTGGTCTTTTTAATCTCTTCCACATTGATTTGTTTCCCCCACCTGATTTAACAAACCCCCAAAAATCATGGCCTTCTTCCGGGTTACTGAATCATCCAAGTTGTCTGGATTCAAACCCTTCCTTAGGGAAGCAATTGCAACTTGTTCAAAGCAATCTGCTAGGACATTCTTTGTATTCACAATCCAACTGATATACTCCTTTAGAGATTCATTCGGCTCCTGAGCACAATGGATGATGGTATCCTCGTTACCTTTAATTTCCTTACTTCCAATGAACTGCCTCCGGAAGGCAACCCAAAATATATCAAAAAATATTATAGACCCCTGAGGGAGACTATTATACCATTTGAGTGCACATCCGGTGAAAGTTTGGGAGAAGGCCCTACACAACAGTCTGTCGTCGTCGTCGTCGAAGTTCATCATAAAGTTCTTAAAGTGCTCCAGATGGTTGTCCGGATCTTTGCTCCCATCATATTTCTGCATCTTAGAGTTGTCAAACCTCTTAGGAAGGTGTCTAGAGATTATTTTTGCAGATAAAGACGATTGCCTCCAGTTCATGTTACGCCTAAAAATAGTATCTTCATTTGGAGTAGCAAAAATACTTGGTTTGGACTGGAAGCAAAGGGATCAATCAGCAAACAGTCAATGTGCTAATCATTTGAACCCTTTACCTTCCTATGGTGCTTCTTAAGCCTGTCATACCTATCTATTTTTATTGAATGTTTTTTAGTCAGCCTCATTTTCTTTTTCAACCGCCCTTCATCAGTGCTGGAAGAAGCTGACTCTTCAAGATCTGCCTCATTAGATGAGCTGCTGGAAGATTCTGATGTAAAGCTCTCTACATGTTCAGATTGGTGTGTTTTCTTGGAGCTGAGATGTGTATTTAGAGACTGCTTGTTCTCTCCAGCATTGTTAGTATGGTGAAGCACCGATGCACCTGATTTTTCTTTAGCCCTTTTTCTGTTTGTTTTATCGCTCTCAATGCCTCTATCTCATCCTTCAATTGATCGCGCTCCTCAATAGTGTATTCATTGTTTTCTTTTACAACTTTCACATAAGGAGGTGGAACATTCTGAGCATTCAGATCCATCTGAAGTGCCTTGTATGCTGGTTTTGAATTTGAAATTCAGGCACCCTCGTGCTCTCACTGTGGTCGCCAATTTAGTATGGATTATTTCTGTTTGAGGGTAATTTTGTAAAATGTTTTGAGAATTTAAGGTTTAGGATGAAATATAGTGAGATAATTAAGGTATGTACTTGTATTAAATTCTTATCACCCTCATTAATGAAGTGGTTGGGATATTTATACTTAATTAATGACCCATGGGCCTTTCGGGTTGGGTTATAGGCTTGGATTAAGTTTAAGAACCCATTAGCATAAGATATAAAATGGCCAACACCTAGATTAGTCACGTTCCATTAAATTTATCATGTTCGGTTTCTCATGGTAACGGTTCAGTCCAAACTGTCCTTCGGATAGAGGTAAATAGCAGTGTAAAAAATATGCGGCCTTATCAGTTTAGATGGGTAATTCGGACCCGAAAGTTAAATTTTGATGAATAAGCAGTAAGTTAAGTAAGCTTAATGACTCAACTATGTGTCTAGTACATTAAATTTTAGGCTTGTGGCTTATAATTTTAGCTCGAATAAAAGATTTGACCCGAATGACCCATGTTTCTAAAAAAAGTATAAATAACTCAACTAACAGCATCTTCCACATTGACCTCTAAATTAGATTTTATCATCACCAAAGGACATATTTTCAAACCCATAAAGTTGGAATCATAACATGTTTCCTTTTGCGTAACATTATTTAAATGCCCAATATATATTGAAGACTAACAATATAGTCAGTAAATCTTGAAGATTTCAAAATAAGATTTGAATCAAGGAGTGCACAAAGCCCAAGCTTTATTATACTTTCTTACTTAATTTCACGCTAAAAGTCTAGATATTTCAAGGTTAATCTCAAACCTATGTGGATAGTTATAACATATTAGGGCTCAAATAATATAGGATTTAGATTATGGGTACAACTAGCATCCTGTGCGGCGGAGCCTTTGTACCAAGTAATCAATTTTGGGTTCCATATCTCTAACAATGAGGCCAAATTCGAAACAACACTCACGATTAGGGGTCAATCATGTTTAGGAGAAATCTAAAGAAAATATAGATACCATCTTTTGTTATTTACTAAAGTTATGGTCCAAATCCTAAAAATTTGAATAGATCTCGTACGAACAAGTACATTGAGCATAAAATGTGGTAGTATATACCCTTGATTCTTCTAGAAATACTAACTACACGTTTTTTGAGTCTTAGAAGAAAAAATTTGATCGGCTTTCAACCTAAGATAGTCGAGCTCTTTGAGGCAGTATCAAAGGTTATGGTTATTAACGAACCATCGGACTAGCAAATTTTAAGACATATTTCATAAAAGGAATACTCTCAAAGAATAAATTCAAAGATATAAGCATCAAGATATAATTTTCTATTTATGCACTAATTCATAAAACATTATATCGTAAGCGTTAACCATACCTCTATTTAGATGCATTGGCTCATAATAATTTGCCTTCATTCTCGGAGAATTTCATAAAGGAGAATAAGCAACTCGAGGTGGGTAAAAACTCTCTAGGGGAAAATCTTATTATAAGGATATTATTTGTCAATAATATATTCACATTTTAAGGCATTTGTGTAACACTATGATACGTAGCAAATATTTTCAAACTCAATTCAAGTCACAACAATATCTATAATCAATTTTCAAAGTGGTTTTCTTAGACAAATAGGTCTGGACATAGTAAAACCTCTTCCAAAAGCATCAGTGCGTCAGCAATACCTACTGGTGATAGTGGACTACATCTTCAAATTGGTGAAAGCATATTCTTTAGCAAATATATGAGCCAAAATAGTCATCCACTTCCTTAAAAACAAATATTTGTTACATGTACAAAGTATATGCTCTAAATATCCCTGAAATATATAGCGAACCAGTAAATTTAAATCTCATGAAGAGTATATGCTCTAAATAAAATTTTAAATTATACACTTTTGTATACCACGGGAGTAATTTTTCATACTTTGGTAGTGTGGATAGGTTTTAATGAGGTTCTTTATTATTAATAAATTTTGATGTCATTTTAAAATAATATGTATTAAGCTTCCAAACCAGAGCATCCATTTGGATTAGGCTTCCAACCATGAACACCAATGTGCAATAATATTATAAGCTAGAGCATTAAAGTACATTAGGCATCCGAGAAAGAGAACCATAATCGAAAATATTTATGAGTCGAGCATTTAACTTTTACGTTCGAGCACGATCATCATGAAAGAGCTTCAACATCAATTGATATTGAACACGTAAAAATAATCTAAATAATAATTTGATTTTTCTTTATACCTTATTTATAATATTTTCACCTAATACACAAACTGAATAAATTGGAATTGTTGGAATTTCTCCATTAAGTTGGACCGTCACATGTTTTATCGATGTATCGGACTATCGTTAATATTAGTCCAATAAAAGTAATCATAAAGAAAAGAACGGACTAGTAGATAAAATATGTATCATGGAGGTAATTGTATAGATACCGGGTTTATTTCCGAATACTGTGAAGGATTGGATTCGGAAATAAACAACTTAAGCAAAACGTAAAGTTTTGGGGTTATTTTGTAAAACAAAATAATACCGGGTTATGGTCCCTAAGGGTGGCAATTTAATAAGGACTGGTCTTCATTAAGTAACCGTCTGGAAGTTACAGACGGTTAAAAGAGAAGAACCGTTTTCTCACTTCAGTTCTATATAAGAATGAGTTCCTTATTCTTAAAAGATACGAGATAAAATACAGAGAGAAAAATCCTTTAAGAAAAACAAATTGATTCTTCCTTCGAATCAATTACAAAAGTGTGTTTTGGTTGCCATCTCTTAGAAGAATCGATAACCTAGCAAAAGATCACGGATCATCCGCTTCAAGTCAGGAATCTGAAGATCAAAGAATGTCTACATCATGTAAGTATTTATTCCGCATTATTACATGATGATTTAATTTCATGGTTCAATAAGTTAAGTAAGAAATCCATAAAGTATTTCTTTCAAGTGGTATCAGAGCCACCATGAAATTAAATTCTTAAGTTTTCAGATTTTCAGTTTATAATCTTTGATACTTGTTGATTAAAAGTGCGTATTCATAAATATTTGAATCTTTCGATAGTCAACTAAAAGCATGTTTAAGCAAGTCAACCGTTTATATACATATATGTTAAATAGAAAAAGTTTTATTAATCAACTTGCATATTAAGTAGAAATTCACATGGCTGCATCTTGATTATTATGCTGAAAAGGCTTAAAACTCATATCTAAATATGATAACGGTTGTCGATTGTTAATTATATATATATATATATAATCGTCGTTATTAAGTTTAATCGAATTCTTCGGTTATTAAGTTTAATGCGCGTTGTACGTAGATTAGTGGCGGGTTAGTTATTTGCACGTTTTACGCGTATTAACGGCATATATTTATATATTTATATATAAGTATAAAATGAAAAAGCTGTCACGTTCCCCTAAAGAATAGGCTACTTCCGTGCTTCAGTTATAAAGTTAATTCAAATAACAATACTATAATGGTTATTTACAATTGTCAGAGTATTAATTAATTATATAAATATATAAAATATATACAATTAATTAAGTGAGACGTGAAGATTTTATAACTGTTATGAGAAAAACGTGCATTAGTAACAATATTTATTAATGTCTGTTATTAGTAACTACATAAGATAGATTTTAAGTTTTGACGCTAACGGCGTGGGTTAGTGTTTAGTAGCCACTAATTTTAATATATTTATATACTAGTAAAATTTATATATATATATATTATAAAGAGACGTGTCTTAATTGTTAGCCTAAAAATAGGTGTGCGGTTAGCTTAAAGTAACTGTTAGCCTAAAAAATAGGCGTGCTGTAACTGTTAGCCTAAAAAGTAGGTGTGTTGTAACTGTTAGCCTAAAAAGTAGGTGTGCATAATCTAAAAAGATATTATAGTATATATAAAAATAATAATTATATATATATATATAAAGTATTATATTATAATATATATTAAAAAATTATATCTTAATATAATTACATATATATTATAATATAATAAATTTAAGGTATAAATTTAATTTTATTAAATTTATATATAGACTACGAAATAGTTTGGAAATTAAGTTAATAGGTAGTCGTATAGTATTTTTCGAAATAATTAGCATGTTTTAAGTTGTCCGAACTTCGGTAAATAATTAATGATTCAATATATCGCCAAAGTGATCCCTATTGCTGAATTAATTATTTTAGAGTTTTGACAAGTCTTTGATTGACAAGTATGTAAATTTTCATCGGCCCAAAGGAAGTTTAAGGTTTGACATAGTTAATCTTAGACACGAGATAGTTATTTGTGAATTGATCATTAAGACAATTGAACTAGGAAAATCGGCCCAAAGGAAGATTTTCTTACTTAAGTCAATTAGTAGGATCAACATTAATTATGCTCAAACTCATACATATACAAATTAATATGCTTGCCCAAAGGTATCTTATTGATGTTGTAAGAGTATGTTTTATTATGCTATGTTTATTTGTTAAATACTATGGAGATTATATGTTAAGTGATGTTTTTTGGCTGTTTATTGTTTGTTGTTTGTTATGTTAGCAAATTCGTATTTCTATAACCCGGAAGGCAAAAAGGCACCCATACTTAATGGGAGCAACTTTGAGCTGTGGAAAGAAGATATGTTGCTGCACTTGATGTGCCATGATTACGACTTAGCATTAAGGGTCGATGAACCTAAACCTCTGACTGATGACAGTTCTCCTACGGAGAAGAAAGAGTCAGAGGCGTGGGAAAAGTCGAACAGGATAAGTCTAGGCATCATGAAGCAAGCAATTCCATTAGCATTCTGTGGTGCAGTTCCACCTGAGATCACTAATGCGAAAATATTTCTCGAAGAGGTAGAGAAATGTTTTGCCAAGAACGATAAAGTAGAGATTAAGACGCTGCTTATTAAGCTAGCCTCTATGAAATATCGTGGCAAAGGGACTGTTCGTGAGCACATCTTGGAAATGTCAAACATCGCTTCCAAACTGAAAGCACTTAAGATTGACCTTCCCGAAGATGTTGTGGTAAGCTTTGCTTTTCACTCTTTCCCTCCTCAGTATAAGAACTTTGAAACTTCTTATAACTGTCAGCGCGAGAAATGGACTCTCAACGAGCTCATCTCTCAGGCAGCGCAAGAGGAGGAAAAGATGAAACAAGAACATCCAGAAGTGCAAATGGTGAAAGCTCAAGTGGATAAGGGAATTAAGAGAAAGTATGAAGGTTCAGATGCACATGCATCCGGTTCGGGACAAAAGAAGCATAAGGGTACGTCTGGTAAAGGGCGTTGCTTCCATTGTAAGAAACCGGGGCACTTTAAGAAAGAATGTGAAAAATGGAGGGCTATGATGAAAGCCAAAGGTATTTTCACTTCTATGGTCTGTTCTCAGATCAATTTAGTTTCAGTGCCGAGAAATACTTGGTGGGTTGATACAGCAGCAACAACTCATGTTTGTATTTCTTTGCAGGGTATGATAAGAAACCGAAGCCTGAGTGATGGTGAAACATCTATCTATACAGCTGATGGCAGTTCGTGTTTAGTTCATTCTATTTGTGATTTTCGTTTGTTGCTTACCAGTGGACATTTTTTGTATTTAAAAGACGTATTGTATGTACCTTCTTTTCGAAGGAACCTAATTTCCTTTTCGTTGTTGGACAAATTAAGTTATTCTTGTCTATTTGGAAATGAAAGTTTATGTCTTTATTTACATGGTAATGTTGTTGGTTCTGGAAAGTTAATAGCAAATGATAACTTGTATTTATTAGATACTATAAAGGATCACAAAGAGATAATGAATGTAGATGTACCTGGAAAACTAAATTGTAAAATGGAAAAATCAGCAAAACTTTGGCACAAGCGATTAGGTCACATTTCTAGAAATAGAATTGAAATGCTTGTTTCAGAAGGTTTATTAAGTGAACTGGATTTTTCGGACTTCAACGTTTGCGTTGAATGTATAAAAGGAAAACAGACCAAAGTGAAACGATTAGATGCATACAGAGCGAAAGGGGTCTTGGATTTGATACATACAGACATTTGCGGTCCGTTCCCTACAGCATCATGGAACGGCCAACGATATTTTGTATCTTTCATTGACGACTTTTCACGATATGGGTATCTATATCTCATTCACGAAAAATCAGAGGCCATTGACAAGTTCAAAGTCTTTAAGACTGAAGTTGAAAAACAACTTGGTAAAGACATTAAGTGCGTCAGATCGGACCGTGGTGGTGAATACTACGGGAGATATGATGGTTCAGGTGAACAACGTCATGGACCGTTTGCAAAGTTCCTAGAAGAGTGTGGCATAGTCCCTCAGTATACAATGCCGGGTTCGCCCAACATGAAT
Organism: Limnanthes douglasii subsp. nivea; assembly: GCA_036936605.1. Lineage (NCBI taxonomy): Eukaryota > Viridiplantae > Streptophyta > Magnoliopsida > Brassicales > Limnanthaceae > Limnanthes > Limnanthes douglasii. The sequence goes on along the minus strand of JAUPFV010000001.1, from coordinate 58,222,820 downwards.
GGAGTATCTGAGAGACGAAACCGTACATTGAAGGATATGGTAAGAAGTATGATTAGTCATTCAGCATTACCTATATCACTCTGGGGAGAAGCAATAAAATGTGCGACCTACCTACTTAATAGAGTTCCGACGAAAGCAACTACTAAGACACCGTATGAACTTTGGACTGGGCGTAAACCTAGTTTAAAACATTTACATGTTTGGGGATGTCCAGCTGAAGCGAAGCCTTATAGGCCGAATGAAAAGAAATTGGACTCCAAAACGGTTAGTAGTTATTTCATCGGATATCCCGAGCACAGTAGGGGTTTTAAGTTTTATGATCCTTCCACAAAGAATATATTTGAGACGGGTACAACGAAATTCTTTGAAGATATAGAGTTTGGGGGGAAGAATTTAGTAACGAACATTCATTTTGAGGAAGAATCAATAGAAATTCATGAAGGTTCTAACAATGATACAATAGTGTCAGATGATGATATGGTAATTAGAAGGCCAATCATCACTTCAGATTCGTTAGAACATATAGATACTCAAGATGATGTTAATCTTCCTCCTATGGATGTTGTTCCAATGGAGCAAACTCTACCTCCTCAAGAAGTTCAAGTGCAAAATGAAGAAATTATGCCTTTGCGTAGATCTAGTAGAGAAAGAAAGAGCGCTATATCTTCAGACTATATAGTGTATCTTCAAGAACATGAAGAATTTTATGGTTCAACAGAAAACGATCCTTTAAGTGTTCGTGAAGCCATGAAAAGTTCTGATTCTCACTTATGGATTAAAGCAATGAACGAAGAGTTTAAATCAATGCAAGATAACGCGGTATGGGAGCTTGTTCCATTACCTGAGGGAAAGAAGCCGATTGGTTGTAAATGGATTTTTAAAACCAAACGTGATTCTAAGGGTAATGTGGAGAGGCATAAAGCGCGACTTGTAGCTAAGGGTTTTACTCAACGTGAAGGGATTGACTTTAAAGAAACTTTCTCTCCAGTTTCTTCGAAGGATTCTTTTCGGACAATCATGGCATTAGTTGCACACTTCGACCTTGAGCTCCATCAAATGGATGTAAAGACCGCTTTTCTTAATGGAGACATTGAGGAAACGATCTATATGTTACAACCTGAAAACTTTGTCTCTGGAGATCCAAAGTCGACGGTATGTAAACTGAAGAAATCTATTTATGGTCTCAAGCAAGCGTCTCGACAATGGTATCACAAATTCCTTGAAGTTATTGTCTCATTTGGTTTCGAGATAAATTCAGTGGAGGATTGTGTGTATCAAAAGTTCAGTGGGAGTAAATTCATATTTCTAGTGCTGTATGTTGATGACATATTATTGGCCACGAACGATAAGGAATTGTTACATACGACCAAGAAATTTCTTTCGGACAAATTCGATATGAAAGATCTTGGTGATGCATCATTTGTGTTAGGAATTCAAATTCATAGGAATCGATCCCATGGAATTTTGAGTTTATCACAAAAGGCGTATATTGAGAGTATGTTACAACGTTACGGGATGGCTAACAGCAAAGGAAAGGAAACCCCTATATCAAAAGGTGAAAAGTTTAGCCTTAAGCAATGCCCAAAGACAAAACTTGAGATTGGGGAAATGCAAAAGGTTCCATATGCTTCGGCTGTTGGAAGTCTGATGTATGCTCAAGTTTGTACACGGCTAAATATTGCTTTTGTGGTGGGTGTGTTAGGGAGATACGTAAGTAATCCGGGGATGGAACACTGGAAAGCAGTCAAAAGAGTTCTCCGTTATTTGCAGCAAACAAAACATCACAGGTTAACATATAAGAAGTCGGATAAACTGGAGGTCATAGGGTATTCCGACTCGGATTTCGCTGGATGTGAGGATTCTCGTCGTTCAACCTCAGGCATTATATTCCTTTTAGCGGGAGGTGCAATATCATGGAAAAGTGTTAAACAAACACTCATTGCATCTTCCACTATGGCTGCGGAATTTGTTGCTTGTTTCGAGGCATCCAATCAGGCGCTTTGGCTGCGAAATTTTGTCACAGGACTGCGAATCGTAGAAGGGATAGAAAAACCCCTTAGATTATATTGTGACAATAACTCGGCAGTTCAGTATTCAAACAGTAACAGGAGCTCGGTTAAGTCCAAACATGTAGATATCAAGTTCCTGTCTGTTAAAGAGAGAGTACAGAGTGGTCAAATCAGTGTGGAGCACATAGGGACAAACTCGATGTTAGCAGATCCTCTTACGAAGGCATTAGTACCTAAAGTTTTTATTGAACACACCATTAACATGGGTGTTGTGTAATTAGAGGATTGTTAGTTTCAGTGGGAGTTTGTATTAAGCTATTAAATTTGTTTGTATTATGATATTCGCGAACTTAAGGTCATTAATGCAAACATATTTATATATAAGTTTTCAGTGTGCTCTTATCTTTGATTACTCGTACTCTGCTGTAAGTAGACCTCCAATTAAGTGGGACTAGTTAAGAATAGATATGTAAGATTACATTTCATATTATTCTTATGCTATACACCATGATAGATCCATGTAGTTGATTGTTGCGATATCGTGATTACTGATGCATCTATTTGCGGCTTGAAATGCATTGATGATGACTTTAGTCCTATGTCGTTAATAGTCATTTACGGGATTGTTAAGGTTATCTATGTGACGATAGAAATTAAGAACGTTCATTAAGTGGATACATCCTATAGTAGCATATGATGATCCAAGTGGGAGATTGTTGGAATTTCTCCATTAAGTTGGACCGTCACATGTTTTATCGATGTATCGGACTATCGTTAATATTAGTCCAATAAAAGTAATCATAAAGAAAAGAACGGACTAGTAGATAAAATATGTATCATGGAGGTAATTGTATAGATACCGGGTTTATTTCCGAATACTGTGAAGGATTGGATTCGGAAATAAACAACTTAAGCAAAACGTAAAGTTTTGGGGTTATTTTGTAAAACAAAATAATACCGGGTTATGGTCCCTAAGGGTGGCAATTTAATAAGGACTGGTCTTCATTAAGTAACCGTCTGGAAGTTACAGACGGTTAAAAGAGAAGAACCGTTTTCTCACTTCAGTTCTATATAAGAATGAGTTCCTTATTCTTAAAAGATACGAGATAAAATACAGAGAGAAAAATCCTTTAAGAAAAACAAATTGATTCTTCCTTCGAATCAATTACAAAAGTGTGTTTTGGTTGCCATCTCTTAGAAGAATCGATAACCTAGCAAAAGATCACGGATCATCCGCTTCAAGTCAGGAATCTGAAGATCAAAGAATGTCTACATCATGTAAGTATTTATTCCGCATTATTACATGATGATTTAATTTCATGGTTCAATAAGTTAAGTAAGAAATCCATAAAGTATTTCTTTCAGGAATATCACAAACCCTTCGGAATTTGACTAAGATGAAAGTCTTGTTTATAAATAGAAGACCATGATAGACTTGTTTAGAAATAGAAGAGCATCAAGCAATGTATTTATATATATCCAACACTCCAACACGAAAATTTACTAAATTAATATGAATAAGTTGGTAATTATATGGCTATACCATATGAAGAGTATATACTCCTTATATTGACAATGTAAGTTCATAATAAAGACTAATAAAATGATAAGTTACAGGTAATATGAGGTGACCAAACTACTCGATAAATATTAACAAAAAAAAGAAATAACCTATTAGACAAAGACCATAAAGATCTATGCGACAGTTGAAAGATCAAGAGATCAATGACGAGATGAGATAATATTGACAATACGAGGTAACCAAAATAATATGTGAACATTGACAGAATGATCAGAATAAGGATAATCTGAGATGACCAAATAAAAAAATATGGATAATCCGAGATGACCACATGTGTGCAAGACGAGGGTGACAAATGTTATACGACGAGGTAAACGTTCTAGTTGATGGGAGCCCAACCCAAGCACATAAACTTAATGCCTGAATATTTATTCATAAATTGACACGTGTCATAATACCATACATTACTTAACAACGTTGTTATATATTTTTTATGAAACATCACCAATATTTAAGGCACGTTAACACGTTCAAAATAGGAACGATTAGAAAATAAATGTAAAGACAGTAATAGGCGAGGAATATAAATAAGGGTAAAACCCTCAATGTAAGAGGATACGACTCAAAATACAAAAAAAAACTATTAAACTGATTAATCATTTTCTTTTCCTTTATTTATCATTATTATGCATCATATTTTAGAAGGATTTTATTGTATTATATTTGTTGTCTTCTATGGTGAATTTCTTTTCATTTCTTATAATAATACAATTCTAAGCATATAAATGATAAGGACCAGATCGAGAATCGAAAAGAAAAATCTACGGATCCATACCAGGAGAAACGATCTGATGGTTGCCCAACAGGTCGTAGTAATTATTCTAGTCATACAGGACATCTTAGGACGATAATAACTCTCAGACGCTCCCTCAATCACTTTTGATCAACAACAAAAATCTCAAGTGGTCACATCGGTGGACGGTGACCAGTCAACCAGGATAGCATCAGGATCCAATATGGAAGATTACATGATCAAGGTGGTTTATTTGGCGCAATGACTCGTGTGAATGTTGATACTACACCGGTACATGTAAAAAACATATCTAAACAAGGTATGTCAGTTACTTTATCTAGCGTGTAGCTCTTAGAAATGCATATCAAAACGTTATACCAAGAACAACTCAAAGAAATTCAATTGTAATTTGAGAGAGATCAGGAATTCAAAGCAAGGATGAAAAAACCAAAAAAGGCGTTATAACTTTTAACAAATAGGGTTATATCAGACAATAAAGAGAAACATAAAGTGAATAAATAAGTAAGCCAGGTGAGTCATACTAAAAAAGCAAAAGATAAGATAGATGAGGCTGAGCATGTCGAAAAAAGAAATAGGAAAAGGTAAAAACAAAAAGGAAGCAAAGAAGTACCCAGACCGAGGATTAGTCGAGAATAAGGTCTCGAATAAGAGAAAGGAAAGAAGTATGCTGGAGTATAATAAAGAGAAGAAAAAAATTGCAGCCTACATACTTCTAGAGTCTTCATCTGTTAGCAAGATCCTTGACGGAAAACTCCCCTGCAAGTTTGATCTTTACAGAATGGATACCTACGATGGCTCGGGCGACCAAGACTATCATCTCGAACAATTTATTAATATGATAATATCTTTTAACCCATATGATGTTCTGCTTTGTATAGATTTATATGACGTTTAAGGGTAACACACTTGATTGGTTCAATCATCTACCGAATGGGACCTTACATGATTTTGAAGGCTTGTAGAGCGCATTGAGGAACCAATTTGTTGGCAATAAGGCACATAAGAAGAAAGGCGGATCTATCATGAACTTATACTGGCGAAGAGGAGAAATTGTAAAAGGATACGTTTAAAGGTTTGTTCATGAAATGAGTGCCCTGTCAAACTTTAAGGAGGACGTTGAGATAAAGATAGGGTGGATTATCCGACTGATTATATTATCAAGGAATTATATATGGAAACCAAGTTATCTAAATTCAGATTTTAACAAGAATTTTCAAAGGTTTTCATGAGGTCGATTTATAGTGTGACCCTCATGCCTTTGCGATTCGTCTGATACTTTTTTAGCAACTCCTAAAAGATAAAGATATTATCGAAGATATTACGTTCTGGGATGAAAATGTATAAAAATAGTAAATTAAGGATAAGAGAGAGTCTTTGATCATCTTAACCAGATGATTCGTATATGTGGTATTGCAACAAACAATAAGCTTATAATCAAAGAGTTGAAAGGGTTATCTAATTTTGGAATGAGTGAAATTGAAGTGTTGTTCTATGACTTATCAATGCTTTCATATATAAATAATGGATGGACTCCTGAGCATAGTTCATTTCAGATTATGTACCACAAGGTTTTGAAAAAGTATAGTTGAACTTGTCACGTCCAATTGATCTATTGTTATTGATACTTAAGAATATGCTTTTGGTTTTGGTGTCTGATACAAGATGGTTCATTGATATTTTATCTAAATAAATGACTTAGAAAGAGATAACAGTGATGATACGAGGAAATCCATGATAGTTATCTGATATAAAACCTCAAAGAAGTATATATAAATATTTTTGTAACAGCCGGGAGGGGTAGAGTTGATCAGGATATCGTCGATGTGAGAGATTGAGATGGTTTTGTTTTAAAGGATACTTTTTAGACTATTATGGAATAATTTAGTGTTTTGGTCGCCTAGCTTAAGTCATTTTTTGAGATTTTGGATTTAAAAATTATTCATTCGTACATCTTAGAAAAATTAAGGCTCTTGAGGCATAAAAATTATAAGGCAATCAACATAATATTTAGGGTATCTAGGGATAATTTGATAAAGATAGTTGATTAAATTGCATCCTCTTGGCTGCTGATGTTACTAAAGTCTTTACTGTTAAGTGAGATAATTTAATTATGGAGGCGATCTAACTTAGAGGGAATGATTGACATTATAGTGAAAATAGCGGGAAGGTTCAATCTTGTGAAGACAATATTGTTGTGGTCTGAGTAGGATGATCACATGTTGAAGAAATAAAAATGTCCAATTTTCCGAGTATCATCCGGTTTGCAAATATGATTAAAATCACCTAAATTTTTCCAAGGGTCATAACCACTCGAAGAATGTTTATATGTGAGGTTAGTCCAACGGGGATGCATTCAACAGACTCGTTAAATGCATAAATCATGAAAAGACTAAAATTTAATAAAGATGTGAGATATTAAACTTGATACTAGATTAATTGGGGCAATATGACAATAATTTTAATAACTGACATAATTGGGTTTTGGGCAACAAGAATACGACCAATATAGTGTTTTAAGTGATTTGTGGAATAATGCCCAAACGACAAACATGTAATTCATGATGGGTATGATATTATTTTTGCGTACTCTAGAATCTTAAAGATATATTTATGGAACATGGTTGCTGAAAACAAAATCAACGAAATGTTTTTGCTATATTAGGTTGTTCAACCCACCGATCTTTTAAGATGCAATAATCATAAAACTTAGAGTGATTTAAGGCTAATTAACAATTATGTCCTTGTAAGTAGTCTAGTTGTCGTCACACTGGTGTTTAAAGTCGGAGAAGAGTTCGCATGTTGGGTATTTACCTCATGATGGCCAAATTTTATGAATGATATATTGCATTGACGAGCCGGGATGGATTCAAAGAATTAGATGAGCAACCTTCGTCTGCCAACATCCATGTTTGTTAGTTTGGACCATATTTTTTTCAATATAAAGTCCATTAGTAGTGTTCGGCATGATTAGAATGCTCAATGAAAGATTTTTTCCGAAGCTTTAAAATAGTATATTTGTAGGATCGTAATCTTATTAGTCTAACCATGAGAGTTCTGGTGCAATCCAATAGTAGCTAAATGAGATTGCAGCGGAACAAAAAAATTATAGCATATCCGAAAGTTTCAAATGAACCAAAACACAACTACAGAATCCACTAAGTTAGAAAAAAAATCAAAAATAACTTTGATCAATTCAGATCATTGATTTATCATGTTTGTTTACGGATAAAAACGAAAAAAATAATATAATTCACTTTTTACCGTCAAAATTTCAACAATCCATCACGTATAAAAGTTAATGTAGTTCACATTTGTGGTTTTATTGTTAGTAATTTTTTATTTTATTATTATATATATTTCTTTAGCTTTGTAGTTTAAACTTATATTGCTAATATTTGTAGTACATTGTGATAAAAAAGTTTATAAAAGAAATCGGTTATTTGAAATAAATATTTCATAAATGTAGAGATTCATATAATTTTTATTTAATAAATTTTAGTATAATGTTTTTTATACTCCTATATTTTTTTATTATAATAGTTTATTATATACTTCTTTTTATTATTAAACCGCACTCCGGAACTTTTTGTTCGTGTCAAACTCAGTTTTTATACTAGTTATGTTATTAAACAAATACAATTAACCTGGTTTTATGTTTCTTTAACACTCCTCATGTTGTTAAACTCGTAAATCCAGATTTGTTCAAGATTTCTTAATTCTCCAACATCACTCTTACTACCAAAAGAACCATAACATAATATTTTCGTGTTCTAAAAGAAAAGAGCTATATCCAAAACCTTATTATAAATATTAAGTGCGTATGTAAATAGATGCGATGATGCAATCTAAAGTGTAATATAATAAATGATTAAAATCGGACTTAAAAATAATAAAAGGTCAACTTTTAGTTAAATAGCTTATATTTTTCACTTTATATTTATAAATATTATAAGAGTCGGCCAATTCCCCTGCTAGTGTTTGAATTGGGCGTGGTTTCTGATGCGTAAAATCATCATACACTTATATGGATATTATTCATATTAAATTTTAAGCGAAAGTTCAGAAATAGGATCATACTTAAACAATATTTTCCTTTTCCTGATTTCAGTTTTTAAAAAACCCATTTTTTCACGTCATCTTATTTTAATAGTTGACCTCTCTACTTCTCCGAATTATGAATATTTTTCTGTCAAACTTGATATTTTCAATGATATAAACAGCACATTATGAAATTTCGAATATTGTTTCCCGTTGGAATTTTTATATAAATTTAACTTCGATGATAATATATAGATATAGAGCATTTATTATATAAATTTGTAAAATTTGATTCATAATATATATATATATATATATATATATATATATATAATTAAGTTAATAAAAAGTATTTGTATCTATGTAAAAACAAAATTAATATATTGGCTTTGAGTTGGATTTGGATAATACATTCAGTCTAATATCAATTAAAATTTTGAGTGTATCTCTTTTTTAGAGATGAGATACCTACTATTTTTTTATAATAGTTAATTTTAGTCAATTTTATATATTGTGCCGGAACATTGTTGGAGAGACGTTAGAAAATCAAGTGAACCCAATAATATGCAAATCTATAAATTTGTTTTAGAAAATATTTCATCAAGCTAGAGCCCGCAACAATCTGTTAAGTGATTCTGATTTCCCGTTCCAGTCTCTCATGTCCATGTTGACTACTCTTTTCACTTTCTCAGTTATTTTTATCATCCGATGAATTTATTAGATCTAATAAGAAAATCTAGTTTTGCAGATATCGGTTGTGGTTTTGGAGAATTCTTATTAGTCTTGTGACCTTTTTTTCGAAAACCAAGAACCACAATAAAAAAATATATAAGAACTTGGCGAGTGAATGGAGACTTATCTTTGTTTGAGTCAGTAACAGATAAAGAGCGCGATGCTTATCTAGTTGTGAAGTTGTTGAGTAATGCAACCGTAGAATAACAAACGATTGCGAGGAATGGTGGATAAACTTTTGCACGTGTTTACAGACGTATTTTACTTTAAACCAGCAACAAAGAATCGAACTCGTGGAGTTTTGAGCTAGTTTATATCTTGAACCAACAACAAGGATTGTGGAAAGCCTTATATTAAATTTTATCGAATGTATTGAGTTCTTTTTTTAGAATTACAGAGTAAGTATTTCTCTTACTGTATTTTCTTCATAATGAAAGTTTATGAACTTTATCTTTATCTTCAATATGGTTGCTTTGGAACCTTGATGAAGATTCATCTGTTTCCTTAGAGGGTAACGATCTTGCCTCAAATTGATAATCTACAAACACAAATAAGTCAGATAATACTACATGCTGAATAAGATTGTTAATCAGAGTTAAAATTAATTCTGGTTGATTTATTTTTTTAATAAAATTAATTCTTTGAATAAATTTGAAAAAAAATGGAATTTATCTCCATAAATATAATTTGATGATAAAAAGCAATTTTAACAATACATGATAGCTTAGTAAAAGAGATTGATTCTTGCAAAAACCAAGTAAGTATCTAAAATTTATACAATTAACAATTGCATAGAAGTATATAATTTAATGGAGTTCGAAGTTATATGTTAATCCTGAAGTCTTATGTAACCCACTAATAGACTTTCCATAAGAGCAATAACTCATAATTGATCAAGAATCTGAGTTGATTTGAGATATTACTTCTTTCTACACTTGTGTGTTCACCTCTACAACCAATCAGCTGTGTGATTTTGGTCCCGATCCTTATAACATTCCAACTTAAGATTGAAATAGTCATTTAGAAGAGCTAGTGTTAGGTCTGGCAGACGTTTTAAATTGAAATGCTTTTGTGGTAGTAAGCCTTTAGATGTGTATATTTTTGCTTTCTTCATCTTTTTACTCAAAATATTCTTGAATGATTTTCCAACTTCTATACTATCAATGGCATGGGATGAGGGGAGACTTTCAGTAGCTCTTAGGATTGTGGAATCAGTTATTGGATCTATTAAATCCAATACATTTGATGCTGCTAACATATTTTATGCGTCAGTAGTGTGTAATGCTTTAATAATAACTACATCTCTAATCTTAGAGTTGTCCTTCTTATTCACAATATTGTTGATATACTTATTTTTTATATATAGGTATGAGAGGATTGAGGAGGTTTAGTTGCTGAATTGTATAAAGTTTCTTCATAATATAGTCTTGGTTATTTGAATAATGGTGTGAATTAAATTTTTCATATAAGTTTTAGATATTTAAAACCTGCTTAGTATTACCTTTTCCGTGGATTTGCATTGTATTATTTTTTTATTTATGATTCGTCTCTTTGACTACTATAGAGATCACCTCGGTATCTATTGTTTTGTTAGTTTATCAGAAGAAGATAACTTATCATTATCTTTATTTGTATCTTGATTTTCTTTTTGTAAGAGTTTTTTGTAGTCAGCTTGTTTGTGACTCAAATAAAAGCAAGTATTACAGAAATATGACATATCACCATATTTAACTTCTTGCCAAAATCCTTCGGATTCCTCAAAACTAATTCATACTTTAGATAAAAGATTCTTAGAATTATCTAGTTCGATCAAAGCCTTGCATCAATTATGCATTGCTCTGTTTTTATAGGGAATCCATACAACTAGATGATTACCTATACATTTAGTTGAAATATTAAATGTGTTTTCGTTCTACATATAATTAGAGATATTTGGTAATGAGATCCACACTTGAGTTATTGGCGATTCAATCTTCGGATGAAAAATATAATTCCATTTCATTATTTTTATAGTATGTTGACTAATGGTCCATACGTTTCTTCTCCAATTTTATTGATATCTTCAAGAAAGTCTAGCTCGATCATTAAGTGTCTTGGATTTATAGAGTCATATTAACCTTACCACTAAATCCAAAATTATTAAAAAACTTTTGGATAATAGGCATTTGTGATCTTTTATTTAAGAACTAATCTATTAACGTGCGTTTATAGTTTGATAACATGTTATCTTTTTATGTTCAATGAATTAGATCCATTTTTAATCTCATCTATCATTGAAAATCAATTTATCATGTAGTATCTATTTTCATAATAACTTGTTAGCTTATGCATAAGATTTTAAGGATCACCTTAAGTTTTGTGTTTACTGCAGGTTTAGATTTGGCACAGAGTTTGGTTGTTTTGGAGGATTTTTTTTAAAGATCGATTTATTTTTTAGTGATGTAGCTTGGTTAGATTTAGTAAGAACATTTTAATTATCTTGATTTTCAATACCATAACTAGACAGCAAGGACATGAAATCTGAATTTTGATATCTTGTTTAGAATGATGCAGAGGTAATTTCTGGATATGGTCTATGTTATAAGAAACATGATGAGAGATGAAAATTGGCAGATTGCTCCTTGACAGAGCTCGATGGCATTAGAGGATATAATGAAGCCTTGTGCGCGAACTAATCTTCGGTCATCTTGAGACAAAATGGAGTGGTCGATATCAAAGCTCATAAAATAGTTTACAAGATTTGAAGAGAAAGTTTTTTTTTTGTAGACTTTATTCATAATAATTGTAAATTGATAATCTACTATAAAAATAAAATACACGTTAATTTGATTTGAATTTTTTTAATGGTATACCATGACTGTATATCTATACTAAAATACTCTAAATAATAGACACACCATTTTTTAATTTATCATACCAAAAAATATTGAATTGTTTAAATTTAAAAAATTTAAAATTAAATAATACCCATAAAAATATAAAAAATGTATATTTTGTATTTTATATTTATAAATTCTTTTGATTTACTATCCGTTTATATTTTCTATCTTATTTTATCATAATATTTATCAGATTACCCAGTCCAAAAGTATAAAATAAATTTAAATTATTGGATAATTTTGTGTATTTTATTCATAAACATTCAAGGCATATCATTCACGAGGAGGCAAGTTGGTTTCTTGAGGTACTTTTAGCCATGTTGATATTCTGAATATTTATCTATACATCAAAGGAGGATATAACCAAATAAAAGAAATGAAGTGCATACAAAGTAATAAAATTCTTAAATTAAATTCATAAATTTATTATTTAATCGTCCTTATAAAAGAATGACCATAATTATATATATATATATATATATATATATATATATATATATATATATATATATATATATATACATTAGCTTTATTATACCCATATTTAATCATGAGTGAAATTCATTGACATTTTCAATTTCATCTTGAAATTGGGAATATGGTATTACTCCGATAAAAGAATTAAGTTTGTCATATCATCTTATCCTGGTTGTCACTGAATGAAGGTATGGTAGGTCACTGAATTATATCATGATATATATTGTTTAATTTAAATGTCTCGTAGTTCATTCTTAACCCAATTATTTAGGCGACAGTCATTTAAAATGGTACATTAATATTAAACCTAATGAAATATAGGTTTGAGAAAACCATACATTTGGAGATATCCAATACAATACAAGCAAAGTTATACATGCCCAACAATTGGGAGCTGAAATCTGATATAATAATACTTAACTTAATTTAGCATACATATTATTCTATAACAATTTATGAGAATAGAAAATAAATAACTAAGTCACTATTTTAGGAACCCACTATCATATTTTGATTAAAAATAATTAAGAAATTTTTAGGATATTTAGTTGGAAGGAAGAATCATTGAACAATTTTAATTATGGAAAGAATGATAAATGATTCATTGAGATTTAAACGGGAATTATTTTATCTTACATAATCCATCATCTTCTAATCGTGAGAATGATAAATCCTCTAGAAGTCGATATTCAAATCCCAACTTAAGAATAAACAATTGCAGTTGTTTGTGAAGAACAAACCCAGTTTCCTCAAGAACTTATGGAAACTAAAGTCAGTATAGTATCTTACAAAGATCCACAAACATATAAAAATGAAATATTATATATTCAGTTTAGGCTACGTACTTCTAAAACATGTTTAATACAATTAAGATTTTTATGATTCAATAGAAAAATCCAGTTTTAGCTTATGCAACGTCATACAGAGTTCTATAAGAACATTAAGACTTTTTAGTATGAAAGAGAATAATACAGATTAATCTTATGTAACTTCATAGAGAGTTTTACAATAACATTAAAATTCTTTATGCTCAAAATGACCAATCCATATTAAGCTTTTTTAACATTTTAAAAAGTCATATAAGAATATTAAAAATCTCGTGATATAAAGTGAGAGTTTAGCTTAAACTTTAATAACACAAGATTTAATTCCAATTATCAATTGTAGATTATTATAACAAAAAATAAAAATTGATGTAAGATAATTCATTTTAAGTTTTTATCCAAAATCTAAAGAAAAAAGACTAGTTGGTTGCGTTCTAATTAAACCATGATTAACTCAAAGATAATATGACAAGATATATATTACAGGGCTTACACCAAATAAGTTTCATTTAATATGAAAATATTGGTCTTTTACAAGAGCATTTATTACAGTCAAGCGAATAATTTTTTCAGGATAATCATAATACAACTTGCACACTTCATCATTAATCTTCATTAAATGAATATTAGTATTATGCTTTCTTTAATGGTAAAATTCTAATAAAAAACAATTAATATATATTTAATTTAACTCAATGGCTTTAATACTTGAATATGATAAGTTAGAGAAGTTAATCAACCTAAATGGAGTTTAACAAGTTTATAAGAATCATATATATAGATTTCATAGCTACACTGTTCTGTATTAATTAAAGATTCATTTATGATTTTTTTAGTTCAAATCTCTCATGAATACTATCATAAATTATCAAACATGCATTCAATTTTAGTTTTAAGATTACTTAGTAGAATATTATGCACTTTACAAGTTGAGTGAGTGCATTCAAATTTTGAGTAATTTGTCATTAACATATTTATTACCATAAATTATAGTGACTTGTTTCATGTCACCAATAAAATTATAATGAAAACATTAAATGTGAAATTCTAAACGATGCGTCTTATGTGTTAGGATCACTCTTGATGATAAAATTATAATGAAAACATTAAATGTGAAATTCCTTGAGGTGAATTAAGGTTTATATTCTCAATCAACATCTTAATACTAATTTAGAGATGTATGAGATTTAAAATATTTTATATGTTTTGGAAATTGAAATCTTGATATATAGTGAGATTAGTTCAGTATAAGGTATAACATTTGGTATAAAAAATTAAATAAATACTTAATTATTCCACGGATTGACCATTGTACAATAGGAAATTAGTCATCTGGTATAGAGTGAGAAAACATAAGATGTTGACATAAAGAAAGTAAAAAAAAATATCATTTCAGTGTCATAAGTTTATAGGTTAAGTGGATGTTAGATCAAATTGTATGATTTACACCTGCATATTTTATGGTAATAAAATGTGTAACCACTTTATAACATCTAATAAGAAAAAAAATTGTAGTTCTTTATTGTAAAAAATTATAATAATGATAAATAAGGACAAACTCTATCATTCAATTAAGATTACATGAAAGTAGACTAGTTCATCTTTTTATTTCCAGTCTTAATCTACTATTTTTCAATTCTCATAATCTTCCATAAACACAACATTCATTAAGCATTCTTAGTCTAGAGGATATTCAGATTCAATAAGAGTTTGTTTGTAATTCAATATCTTGTTTAAGTTCAAATAATATCGTGTTTAGCTTTACTTCGTATATGATAAGTCAAAATAATAAAATACTTAATTTTACTCTTATAATTTTTGTATATTATGTATAATGTCACAATTCAGTATAATAAGACCAGTTGTAAATTGACACATAGTGATTACACGACAGTGTTTTTTCCATGTATCACTCCATGAGAAGTCAAATTTTCTTTAGGTAATAGTTGAGAATATGATTCATAAGGGAATTTGTGCACACGTGTATATTTTTAGTTGTTTGTTGGCAATCATCCAAATTGATAAGGTATGTTGGGCTATTGTAAGACAATAATATTATATATTACATAATATTATAGTTACAATCAATTTCATGTGATGATCTAAGTGGGAGATTAATATCTTGAATTTAAATGTCTCATCCATGGAAGTTCAAATTAATCATTTTTTAAAATTTTATAGGTAAATGTAATCAGTAATAAGTATATCGGACTAACGAGAAAATAATGGAGCCTCGTATAATATATGTTATATTTACCAAGGTAGATTGATGTATGATCGTCATGAGGTCTTATCAATATCACCTTATATATTAGGCCTTAAGATCCTAATATGGTTATAGTCCTCAGTCGTCATGAGATATGGGATTAAAGCGGTATTAGTATTTATTTGACAAAGTAAGTAGTAGAGATATAACACCAAAAACCTTTAGACACGACCTATCGACTCTAAGGGAAATATGCTAATTTCCTGTCAAATCAGATCAAAAAAGAAAGAAAAGGAAAACACAAAAACAAAAGTGAAATCAAAGACACAATTGTTAACGGAGTTCAGCAAATTATGCCTACGTCTCCGGACCTGCTGCAGATCGATTTTATTGAAAAGAACACAGTGACTGCCGTTTCTAGTGAATACACAAAACCCTAACACTAGGTTTTATAGAGACTGTAACACTTAAAGAAGGGAAAAATATTACAGTCCTTAATGTGTAATTTATAACCCCCTAAAATTACACTGTCTTTTCAATTCACTCCAGTTCTCTTTAATGTGCTTACCACTTGCCTCATCTCCACTGTTTTCACATTCTACTTGAAGGTTATGATATATCTTACTCAAGTGATGGCAAGCACTGGCTTCATTGGAAATGCAGATAAGTTCAGAAAAACTTAACAATCTCCCACTTGAAGACTGGTTTCAACCTGTCTTCACACCTTGATCTATGCAGCAGATCTTTCTGGTCTTATTACTCTTGTAGACCAACTGAAGCTGAACACAACTTCAGTTTTTCAATGGCTACTGTCTTTGTCAACATATCAGCTGGATTCTTGCTTCCTTGGATCTTTTCCAGTATTAGCACCTCATCTTCCAATAAAGATCTAATGAAATGATAACGAAGACTGATGTGCTTGGTTCTTGAATGAAATGTTGAATTCTTCGCCAATTGAATTGCACTTTGACTATCACTATGCAGAACGTTGTTCTTCTGTTTGAATCCCAACTCGGTCAACAAACCTTGAAGCCATATCATCTCTTTACTGGCTTCGGTCACTGCTACATACTCAGCCTCTGTAGTTGATAAAGTGACAATTTTTTGTAATTTTGACATCCAACTAACAGCTGTAGTTCCAACAGTAAATATATAACCGGTAGTGCTTTTCCGGTGATCAACTTCACCTCCAAAATCTGCATCTACATAGCCTTGTACCTTTAACTCACCCTTACCAAAGTACAAACACTTTTCCATGGTACCTAGTAGGTACCTCAAAATCCATTTGATAGCTTCCCAATGAATTTTCCCTGGGTTTGACATAAACCTACTCACAACTCCCACTGCATAACTAATGTCTGGTCTTGTACAGACCATTGCATACATCAAACTTCCAATAGCTGAGGCGTAAGGAACCTTAGCCATGAAGTCTTTTTCTTCATCTGTCTTAGGGGATTGATCCTTGGATAAACGAAAGTGACCTGCCAATGGTGTACTAACTGGCTTTGCATCACACATGTTAAATCTCTTCAAAACGCGATCGATGTACTCTGACTGAGATAACTGCAGAACTTTTCTATGCTTATCTCTTATGATTTGCATTCCAAGAATCTTCTTCGCCGGACCCAAGTCCTTCATGTCAAATTCTTTTGACAATTGTAGCTTCAATCTTCTAATATCATCCATATCTGAACCTGCTACTAACATATCATCAACATAAAGTAGCAAAATGATATAACTGGACTTACATCTTTTAAAATAGCAACAGTGGTCCGCATTACACTTCTGAAAACTCTCTTTGTGCATAAAACCGTCAAATTTCTTGTACCACTGTCTTGGAGCTTGTTTTAAACCATACAAACTTTTCTTAAGTCTGCATACCATGTTTTCTTTCCCTTCTTTTAAGAAACTTTCTGGTTGATACATGTATATCTCCTCATCCAAATCCCCGTGAAGAAATGCAGTCTTCACATCTAACTGTTCAAGATAAAGGTCTTCAATGGCAACAATACTCAACACTGATCTAATAGTATTGAGCTTCACAACTGGAGCAAAAATATCGGTGTAATCAATTCCTTCCTTTTGCTGGAACCCTTTGACAACTAGTCGTGCTTTGTATCTCTTAGAGCCATCATGCTCATCTTTCACCCGATACACCCATTTGTTATGAAGTGCCTTCTTACCCATTGGTAACTCAGTTAGGTCCCATGTATCATTTGAGATTAAAGACTTCATCTCATTTTTCATAGCAAACTCCCACTTACTAGCATCACTGGTCTGGCAAGCTTCATCATAGCATTCAGGTTCTCCTCCATCGGTAAGTAACAGATAGTTCAAGTATCTCCTGTTGGGTACATGGGGTCGGGAAGATCTTCGCAAAACAGGAACTGCCTCGGTCGGCTGTAGGGTATCGGATTGTTGTCGATCGGTCTGTCCAACAGACTCTCCTTCTTGAGGTGTTAATCTGATCGACTCTATTTCTTGACTATCTGGGACTCCCTCGATATCTGCAAATACTGATTCATACGGCTTTGAGTCATTTGCTTCAGTTTTATGTCTGTCCTTGTACATCACTGTTTCATTGAAGATCACATCTCTGCTTCGTATCATCTTCTTGTTCTCCTCATCCCAAACACGATAACCAAACTCATCTTCGCCATAGCCGATCAAAAAACATTTTTTCGATTTCGGATCAAGCTTGTTCCTGCCTTGGTCACTTATATGAACATATGTCGTACAACCAAAAACTCTTAGATGTGATAATTTTATATCTTTACCACTCCATACCTCCTCGGGTATTCGATGTTCTAAGGGAACCGACGGGCCTCGGTTAACCAGGTAAGCTGATGTGTTGATTGCTTCTGCCCAGAACTGCTTCGGTAAACCAGACTGTACTCGAATGCTTCTGGCTCTTTCTGTCAACGTTCTATTCATACGTTCGGCAATACCATTGTGTTGAGGCGTACCTGGAACGGTTCTCTCCATCCTGATACCATGCTCATAGCAAAAATTCTTGAATTTGGTGTCCTCATATTCACCACCATTATCAGTTCTCAGCTTTTTAATCTTCAGACCTGTCTCATTCTCAACCATAGATTTCCATCTCCTAAAAACATCAAACACTTCAGATTTATGCTTCAGAAAATAAACCCATACCTTTCGAGAATGATCATCGATAAATGTCACAAAATAGTGTTTCCCTCCTATAGATGAAACAGTTGTTGGCCCCCAAACGTCAGAGTGAACAAGCTCCAGCTTTTCTTTCTTTGGGGTTCTACCACTCGTCTGAAAACTGACCCTTTTTTGTTTTCCAAGTATGCAATCTTCACACATGTCTATATCGAGTGACTTCAGACCTGGAAGCTTCCCATTTGAGTACATAATTTTCATACCCTTCACACTCATATGGCCAAGCCTCTGGTGCCAAACATTTGGATTTTCGTTTCCTGCTGCTATTGTAATTGAACAGCTCGTCTCTGCTGTCTTGTAAAGAGTACCACTCTTCTTTCCGCGAGCAATCGTCATTGCTCCCTTTGAAATTTTCCAATTTTCACCATAGAAGATCGTACTATAGCCTTCGCTAGCCAACTGCCCTACTGAGATTAAGTTCTTTCTCAGACTGGGGATATGTCTGACATCTTTCAGTTCCCATACAGACCCATTCAACTTAATCTTCACAGTACCTTTACCAATAATATCACAAGGTTGATCATCACCAAGATATACTTTTCCAAGGTTACCAGGTACATACCTCTCGAAGAATTCTTTCTTCGAAGTCGCGTGAAACGATGCTCCGGAGTCTAATACCCAAGACTCTTCCCTGCTTTCTAAGGAGCATATTAACGCATCGTCTCCTTCTGAAGTGATATTTGCCTCTGTCTTCTTCTCTTGTTCCTTTGGTTCTCTCTTGCACTGAAATTTAAGGTGCCCGGTCTTCCCACAATTCCAACACTCCATGTTTCTCAACCCTTGGGAATTTTTAGGATTCCTAGACTTGGACCTCCAGTCTCTTGATTTGCCTCGGTAGTTCGATTTACCACGTCCATATACTCTGGTTGAATTTCTTCCTCTTGATTCTGTCTGTAAGACTGAGGAGATTGATGACTCACCTGATTCTCTCCTTCGAATCTCTTCACTGAGAACTAGGTCACGAACATCATCAAATTTCAACTTATTGCTTCCTGATGAGCTACTCACCGCAGTGACAGTAGCATTCCAACTATCTGGTAGTGAAGACAACAGTATCAATGCTCGTATTTCTTCATCAAAATCAATTTCAACTGAACTCAACTGGCTTGTGATTGTATTAAGTTCATTGAGGTGTTGAGCTACCGAAGCACCCTCCATCATTCGCAAATTGAATAAACGCCTCATCAAGTGAACTTTGTTAGACGCTGATGGCTTCTCATACATACTGGAGAGAGCCTTCATAAGACCCGCCGTGGTTGTTTCCTTTATGATGTTAAAAGCAACGTTGCGGGATAGCGTCAATCGGATGACTCCAAGAGCTTGTCTATCAAGAAGTGTCCATTCTTCATCTTTCATACCTTCTGGTTTCTTTTCTGAGAGGGGTTGATAAAGTTTTTTCTGGTACAGATAATCTTCAATCTGCATCTTCCAGAACCCAAAATCTACACCATCGAATTTTTCGAGTCTCACATTTCCTTCTTCTGTAGCCATTGCTCCCACTCAAATCTGATTTCCTTTGGATCGCTACCAACTTGGCTCTGATACCAGTTCTAAGGGAAATATGCTAATTTCCTGTCAAATCAGATCAAAAAAGAAAAAAGAAAAGGAAAGCACAAAAACAAAAGTGAAATCAAAGACACAATTGTTAACGGAGTTCAGCAAATTATGCCTACGTCTCCGGACCTGCTGCAGATCGATTTTATTAGAAAGAACACATTGACTGCCGTTTCTAGTGAATACACAAAACCCTAACACTAGGTTTTATAGAGACTGTAACACTTAAAGAAGGGAAAAATATTACAGTCCTTAATGTGTAATTTATAACCCCCTAAAATTACACTGTCTTTTCAATTCACTCCAGTTCTCTTTAATGTGCTTACCACTTGCCTCATCTCCACTGTTTTCACATTCTACTTGAAGGTTATGATATATCTTACTCAAGTGATGGCAAGCACTGGCTTCATTGGAAATGCAGATAAGTTCAGAAAAACTTAACATCGACTATTAAACACAAGTATATTTATAATTATTGGATTATAAATAAAGATAGTCGAATGTGGGTACACATTATAATCTTTAATTTCATCTCTTTCTCTCTCTTAAAAATTATAGAGTCAAACCATTATTTTCTATATAGTTCTATTAGCTTATATTCTTTAATATCTGTATAAAAAAATGCTCATGATCGGAAGAAAGATCCACAATTGATGAATATTAATACAATAATCTAACGTCTCTTGTTCTTTTGCTAGACACTCAATTTTACAACCACAATATCTATTTTATTGTTGAATTAAACTAACGTCTCATGATCAGCTTATATTGCTTTTAGTGGTCTAAAACTAAGGCTTGAGGGGGGTGGATTTTTGGTTTATGAATTTTGATGATTTAGTTAAACGAGATAGACTTATTAAAACCTATTGAATATTTGCATTAAAATATAATGAGTTTTATTTATTTTACGAAACAGAATTATTTTATTTATGTAATTAAAACATCGATTCCGCCTCATCGTTTAATTAGAAATTGGTTTTAATATAAAAACATTCCAGAGCTAATGTATAGTCTACATAAATATAAATCAAATTATAAAACTTTATAATTTTAGAATACTAAATAATATAATAGAGTAGTGATAATTAAATTAGTTTTTTTAGTGTAAGGCGCCGCACACGTACATATAAATATTCAAAATAAAATATGTAAATTTACATTGTTTTTTATATTTACGGTTAAAAAATATTTTTTAAAAATAATAAATATATGTACTATATAATGTGAAATAACGTGTTTATTGGAAATGCTATATATAGAAAAAAAATTTAAATAAATATTTAAATTGGTGCGATAGCTGATGTGGTATTGAAGGTACAAAAGCTGAAAAAATATAGTTAATTAAAAAATTAAAAAAAATTAAATAAAAATTCTAAAGTCCAACAACTCCAACTCGGTTTATCGAAGAAAATAAATATGAAAAATTACAAAAAAAAAATTAAATTAAAAAAAAAAACATAATGTATTTAGAGTTATTTTACATCTATCATAGATCACCAAAAGGTCTTATGACATTCTTATGACCAAAAGGTCATGAGTTCGAGTCCCTCTACATACGCTTTCTCGGCTGAGCCTGTCACCTTGTGTGGTTTACCTTCTGGCGTTGGTTTGCAGGCTATCGCGTCAGACTGAGGGTTTACCCTGTGCGCACTCATTGCACTCTGAGTAGCGGCTGCGGGTTCCCTCCGAAAAAATAAAAAAAAAAATAAAAAAAAATACATCTATCATAGATCACGATATAATGTTAAAAATTGTTTATTCTGATTTATATATTTAAAAATAAAGGAATCGAATAGTGTAAAATATTAATAATCAATCACCTATTAGTCAACCAAATAAAAATTACTAATATTCTTTGGTTAATAAAATACATAAATATGTATAAGTTCGTGGGTTTGTTTTTAAATAATAAAAATAGAGATTGTTGGCATGACTCATGAGTTTAAGACAAGTAACCAAAATTTTATTCAGCTTAAAATATACATTGACATGAAACTTTCTTAATATGATGAGGTTTGACAATAATTAATGGTTTAAATGACGTGGCGCTGATTACATTCTCTCTTTATAAAAACAAATGAACCTTTACCATTTTAGAATCTCTATGCTTTTTTTCCATCAACTTTTTAAAAAGTTTTAGAATGGCTCAAACCACCACCGGAAAAACCAACATGACCACAACCTCCCAAACCACCACCGGGAAAACCAACATGCCCACTACATCCCAAACCACCACCAGTAAAACTAACATAGCCACTACCCAAACCACCACCGACAAAACTAACATCGCCACTACATCCCAAACCACCGCCGGGACAACCAACGTCCCCACTATATCCCAGACCAACATCCCCACTACATCCCAAACCACCACCGGAAAGACCAACATCGCCACAACATCCCAAACCACCACCGGAATGACCAACATGCCCACTATATCCCAAACCACCACCGGGAAAACCAACATGCCCAATACATCCCAAAGCACCACCGGTAAAACTAACATCGCCACTACATCCCAAACCACCGCCGGGACAACCAACATCCCCACTACATCCCAAACCACCACCGGAAAGACCAACATCGCCACAACATTCCAAACTACCACCGGAATGACCAACATGCCCACTATATCCCAAACCACCACAGGGGAAACCAGCATCCCCACGACATCCCACACCACCACCGGGAAAACCAACATCGCCACTACATTCCCAACCCCCACCGGCAAGACAAACATCGCCACTACATCCCAAACCAACACTGAGAAACCCGACATCGCCACTACATCCGCCGCTCTTCCGCCGACTGGCAGAGTATTGAAGCCCGAAAAGACGATCATACTTGACAAATATGAACTCGGAAAGCTCGTCGGCCGCGGCGCTTTCGCTAAAGTCTACCAAGCGCGGCACATCAAGACCGGCCAGATCGTCGCGGTCAAGGCCGTCAACAAACGCCGCCTTGTCCAAGGGAACCTCGCGGCGCACGTTAAGCGAGAGATCGCTATCATGCGCCGCCTACGGCACCCTCATACGGTACGTCTCTACGAGGTCCTTGCGACCAAGACGAAGATCTTCTTCGTGATGGAGTTCGCCGTCGGCGGCGAGCTTTTCTCGAAAATCGCGAAGGGACGGTTCACAGAAAATCTCAGCCGTCATTATTTCCAGCAACTGATCTCCGCCGTCCGTTACTGTCACTCCCGAGGCGTTTTCCACCGAGATTTGAAACCGGAGAACCTCCTCCTCGACGAGAAACTAAATCTGAAAGTCTCCGATTTCGGTCTATCAGCTGTAAAAGACCAGATCCGACCGGACGGAAGACTCCATACGTTATGCGGGACTCCTGCTTACGTATCACCGGAGATGCTCGCCAACAAAGGTTACGAGGGAGCTAAAGCCGACGTTTGGTCATGTGGCGTCGTTTTGTTCGTTCTAAACGCCGGATACTTACCGTTCAAGGACAGCAGCGTAATACGTATGTACAGAAAAATCTACAGAGGTGAATTCCGTCTACCAAAATGGACATCTCCCGATTTACGGCATCTACTAAACCGTCTTCTCGATACAAATCCAGAATCAAGAATCACCGTCGATCAGATTCTAGACGATCCGTGGTTCAAACCAGGGTACAAAGAAATCCCACACCTATCCGACGATTTTGTCCCCGGTGAAACATCCGTCAGTGATGTAAACGCGTTTGATATCATCTCGCGTGGGCCGGCGTTTAATCTCTCCGGTCTATTCAGCGATCTGTACACACCGGAACGGAGCGAACAGTTCGTTTCGGCCGAGAAGCCGAGTAAAATCATGAAGAAAGTTGAGGAGATCGCTGATGGTGAAAATTTGGCGGTAACTGAAAGAAAAGAATGGGGTTTGAAATTAGAAGGATATAATGGTACTTTGGTTATGATTATCGAGATCCGACGGTTAACCGACGATCTGGTGGTAGTGGAGCTAAAAAAAAAGGATCGGACGGCTGCGATCGAACGGGAAATTTGGAGAGATATTTTTAGACCGCAGCTTTACGGTTTGATTTATCGACCAGATGGACCGGCAATGAGTTTTTAGTAGATCATACAAAGAACTACAATTTTTTAAAAGATTAAAAAAAGAAAATTGGAATGAGACCGGTGAGATGTTTAGGCTAAAATAAAATTATTGTTTTCGAAACTCTCACGATTTGGGTCGTTGAAATTTGAAATCAATTTAATTTAATTAGTTTGGATCTTTCGGAGAATGGTTAATTATTTCGGACGGAAAGGAAAGAAGAAGCCACGTACTAATTATCGAGATTCCGGATACTATATATTCTTTATACGTGATATGATGATCGATACAGATTTTATGTATACAAATGCGAACAATGCCCTTTTGTTTTAATATAGGGACACTATCTACTGTTCGAATTGTTTTTAGTAATGTATTGAAATGTTATTTATTCTTTTTATTGATGGGTTATTTATATTTTAATAAAAGATATGTTTGTGGAAGCCATGATTTATAAGAATGACTTTTATCATTTTTTTTTGTTTATGATTCATTATCACAAAAGAAATTTATCCCATACAAATTGATAAAACATGATTGAAGGTTATAAATATAGAAAAATATTTATTTTTCTATATTTATTTTAGGACATAAAATTTTAGATGCAAGTTCGTACAAAGCTATGCAATATACAATATATTTGTGAAAAGGCTTAAAACTCAATAACTAAATTCACATAATTTTAAATTTAACAATTTTTTATAATCATTTTAACTTTATTTTCATCTTTGTTGTTATAATGAATCTCATTTTTTAGCTTTACATTCAAATCATTTAAAATTTTCATATTTTTTTGCCGTTATAATGACTTTCATCTTTAATAGTAGATTATGGTGACGATGTAACAACAACTACTATTTGTTGTTTATACACCAAATTTATAGCCAATACATTATTTTCTCTCGATTTTTTTATTGAAAACACTATTGTTTTTCAAAGTATGATTTATGGCCGAACCTTGGTCCAGATTGTGAATCGATCCAAATTATATTTATTGTTATCATTAATAGAACTCATGAGATACATTTCTATATTTGTATCATTAGAGTCAAGATGACCCATACCGGTCAGTCACCCCGCTTGTGGTAGGTGCACATTCATTTACTATTTAAAAACATCAATTGCTCTATCTCTACTTCCTGCCTAATATTCATTATAGTGAGTTAGTCCCGCAATAATCAAGTGGTAGGTGCACCTTCTTAAAGAGCTCTGAAGCACAAGTGAAATGAAACAGTCTAACAAAACATAGACTCATCAGTGGCGACCATAGTGGGAGTACTTTCTGAGTTAGTATCCGAAAGTCAATTTCAAAACGAAACATCCAAGTTAACTTCCATTCTCCGAAGGGAGATGTCTCGCTATGTCGACTTCTGAAGTAGCTGGTACGTCTCTCACCTTAGGAAGTGAGGTCGTATGAGAAAGGTCGGGTAACCCTATCGATATGGCTCTTTCAAAGACTCAATTAGAAATAAAAGACAACAATTACAAGCGAAAATCACTATTTTTGGTTAAAAATGAAACAGTGGATGGAACGACCGCTGATCCAGCTCAGAAGGTTGAGTTAACTAACATACTACGATCTCAAGTCCATATTTAGACAGGAGTTGAGACATTAGGGGTGACGACATGGGTTTTACCAGTCTTTACGCACCCGACCGAAGCTACAATAGTTTGATTCAAGAGTATCAAGTGAGGCGTCACTACCTATATCTTATGACTAGCGCGAGTGAGGAAGATTCATCTCCTCACATGTATATGTATATTCGAAGGAATCATGAGAGTACCAGATGCAAATGTCACTCAAGATCCAGGGGGGATGGATTGCATGATAAGGTTGTGAATGATGCGTGAGCTAGAGCACTTAATGATGATCTATGATAACCTAGTTATGATCACTGGTCTTAAGCCAATAAAGTATAATCCTTAGAATCAATAAAATACCCAGGATACCATAATGGTTACCTCCTAAGCATCAACATTAGGTTCACCTGTGGCCTCGAGACACATGTAATTTTTCAAACTTCAGGTTCGTAGGTTAATTTTTTATTAACGGGATTGCAAGTTGGTTTCCAGTCTGTAGGTCAGTCATGTAGGGTAAAACGACGCGATTTATCAGCATGTCACCTAGTCCAGGATCCGGTCTATGAAAATCAAGTGTTGATGTTCAACATAGGGTCACTGTACCACGTGGATCCTTATTTAACTCAGGATGACAGTTTGAATGATATATTGTATGGTCAGTTGTGATAAGGGAGAATGAAAGATGAGAGAGTTTATTTAATAAAGAAAGTTTATTTAGGAAAAATTGTTGATTATGTAATAGAAAAAGACTAATTTAAAGCAAAAATAGAATTAAAGATTGGTCATGCAATTAGCAATACTTACTTTTATACTATAAAAGCACTACCCTATTCTGGGAAAAGGGTAATTGATAAACAAATATATTTTATCTCTCTAAAAATGTAGAGCCTATCTCTCAAAAATAATTAACTAAGTAATCATTAATACGAAATAAGTCCTCAAAACGTTGTTTGACTCCAAAAACTCCCTCAAAGACATCTTGACACTTCATTGGCACCGTTTGTGGGAAATTACGATTGGTACCCAAAATTATTTTCCAAAACCTAAATTACGAAAGAAAAGTGATGGAAGAACAGGGGGGGCTAGACATGAACAATTGCGAGGAGAATCTCGTAGGCAACAATTATCGAAGTAATATGGATTTCGAGAGGCAACATGATGCTCAGTGTGCTGGGGAAATTTTAGAGGAATCGGTTTTAGTAGCTCGAAGAAATGAGTTGTTGAAGGAAATTGAGAAATTAAAGGCTGAAAAAGAAGCGACACTGGGAAATATTCGTTCTGAAATCTGAAGGGAAAATGAGAATGAAAAGGTCGAGTGTAAAACTTATCGACAATCTAGGGGCAAAGATGATATGTATAGGGGATATGGTCGTTATTTTCCGAGGAGAAGGGAAAGACGTCACCACGAATCTTTCGAGTCAAGTGATTATTCCCGTTACAACTCGTTAGAATCATCCCCTGAATTAAGTCATCGGAAGAGAAGATATAACAGAAAACATGTAGATCACCATCGAACTAGAAGTTCAGGAAAGAAGATTCGGGAGGAAAATAATTATGTTGATAAAAGAAAAATTGATGAGCAAGTTTATAACCAGAGAAATTTTCCAGCGGGAAACCAAAATTTCGACCATCAGAATTTCTAATGGAAGCAGCAGTACACCTTACCTTCCAAAGAAGGTCTCTACGCTCTGAATCATGAAAGTTCGAAGGTTAATATTTACAGGACAGGTCACAACTGGATATCTTCTCCTTTGTCTTTGGAAATTCTTTCTGACAACCTCCCAAAGTATTTTGACATCTCTAAGTTGGAAAAGTTCGATGGAACACAAGATTCTGATAACCATATTGAGCAATTTAAAAAGTTTATGATCAATTTTGATGATGATGATAAATTATTGTGTAGGGATTTTTTTTTCAGACATTCAAAGAGATAGCTTCCAAGTGGTACAACAGGCTTCCGCATGATTACATTTAAATTTTTTATATGTTTTGGAACATCTTCCGATAATATTTTGTAGGAAGCAAGAAATTTAGAGCCAATAGAGATACGATAATATACTATATGCAAAGGGTTGGAAAGATTTTGAAGAACTATACCAGTCGTTTTTTGAAGGCAAAATGGATATGGAGTATTGTAAAGATTTGGTGGCACTGACAGCGTTTAGAATGAGACTTCTCCCCGGACTGTTAAAGAATATTGTGGCTGAAAGTCAGACTATGACTTTAGGAGCTCTTCTTGACCAAGTCGGAAAGAGGATTCTGGTAGAAGAAACTCAGGCTTTGGAAAAAGGCTCAAGTGATCAGTTAGAGTAGAATCAGTTCCAAAGATCTGAATCCAATAACCAAACGCCTCGCACGAATGTGCAGCTTAAAGCAGCTAATCAATATCCTTTGAGGCCAAGAACGAATCAACAGACATACAAGACGCAACAGGGTATAAGACCTATATCAAATAAATGGATTGGTCCAGACTACTTTACATAATTAACTTAGTGTGTGGTAACAATATTTGACAAATCCAATGTTACAGTTCAATTCCGGAAGCCTTTTTCTATTCATACTTCATGGGAAAATAGAAGTAGTAGCAGGTACTATAAATATCATGAAAATATTGGACATGATACAAAGTAATGCATTACTTTGAAAAAAGAAGTGCATGCGTTAATTGAAAATGGTAAGTTGACAGACTTTATGAAAAAGCACTCCCAGAGAAATCTGACGGCAAAGGTTGTTCCAAAATGTGTTGATACAACGATGGTTATTTCCGAAGAAGTTGACGCTTTTGATATTGCTACAAAATACTTGGACCCGAAAGAGGGAAGGAATGATATTAATTTTGTAGAGGAGGTTGTTTGAAGGGAAAGGTTAGTGATCTATGTGCATTTTTTGAGTCGTTGGCTTTTTTTAGAGGTGATACTATTACAGGGAATACAAACAGATCCGGGGAGAGGCACATTATTAATTTGACTACCCAGTTCAAAGTATGAGCCTCAGCACAGATGCACTGCCTTCCTCCTTAATTATTTGCTTTAATGACGATGACATGAGTAATGTGGTAGGTCCACATGAAGATGTAGTGGTAATTACCGCCGGAATAGCTGGTGATCATGTGCAGAAGATCTTGATTGACACTGGTAGTTCTGTTAATATTTTATTCACGAATACTTACAAGAGAATTGCTGAACCCCCGGTAATTCGACGGTCGGATAGAACTATCGCGGGTTTTACGGGGGCGACAACAGAAGTTGTCGGAGAGTTTGAGAGTATAATGGATCTTGGCCGATGACCTTTCAAAAATGAGGTTGAAATTTTGTTTATAGTGGTTGATGCGCCAACTTCTTATAATGATATCCTAGGAAGGTCATGGTTGTCAAAGATGCATGGTGTTATTTCCATGGTTCATCGATGTTTAATGTACGTTGTGGGAAATAATATTGGAACAATAAGGAGTAGCCAGGAAATGGCTAGAGAATGTTACCGGATTGCTTTATCTTACAAGCAAGTTCGAGGGAACGAGACAAAGAAAGCATAGCAGTTAAAGGGGACTCTCTCAAAAATAATTCCTTTTGATGATCTAAGAGAGTCCACAGACTTTTGGTGCCTGATGACGATTATGAAGATTACGAATACCCTGATGGGAAATTTTTAAAGATTGGAACAAATCCCCCTTTAGAGTTAATGGGAAAATTGATCATGTTTTTATCTACAAAGCTAAACATGTTTTCTTGGTGTGTCAAAGATGTAGCAGGGGTGCCCCCACAGATAATTTGTCATAAGCTTTCGGTCAGGAACAATGTAAGGCCTATCATATAAAAAAGAAGACCTCTTTCTCATGAGAAATTCGAAACAATACTTGCAGAAGTAGAGCGGTTGTTAAGCATAGGCCACATTCGAGAGTCACAATATCGTTTGTAGGCATCAAATCCAGTGTTGGTAAAGAAGAATAATGGAAAATGATGAATGTGTGTAGATTTCACAGATTTGAATAGAGCTTGCCCAAAGGACCCATTCCCAATACCTCTGATTGATCAACTAGTGGACTCTACGTCAGGAAACCGCCTGTTATCAGTTATGGATGCTTATACGGGATATAATCAGATCAGGTTGGATCCACGGGATCAAGCTAATACTTTGTTTATTACGGAGAGAGGGTTGTATTGTTACAAGGTGGTGTCATTTGGTCTGAAGAATGCGATGGCAACTTATCAGCGCTTGGTAAATAAAACTTTTGCGGACCAAATTGGGCGAAATATGGAAGTTTACATTGATGATATGCTCGTTAAGATTTTGAAAGATGAAGATCATTTTGTTGATCTGGAAGAGACTTTTAACAACTTGAGAAAAATCAGTTTGAAGTTAAATCCAGAAAAATGTACGTTTGGCATTAGATTCGGAAATTTCCTCGGATATGTGGTTAGTGAAAGAGGAATCGAAGCAGACCCGCTATAGATAAAAGCTCTAACAACAATGAATCATCCCCGAAATATCAAGAAAGTTCAGATATTGACGGAAGATTGGCCGCGTTGAACAGATTTATTTCTCGATCCTTGGATAAGTGTGCACCTTTCTTTCAAGGGCTTAGGAATGCAAACAAGTTTAGTTGGACAAAATAATGTTCTGAAGTGTTTCGACAGATTCAAGAGTACCTTTCATCCCCAGAATTACTTTCGAAACCATTGTTAGGGGAAAAATTGGTTATCTATATAGCAATTTCAGATTGTGTATTCAGTGTTGTGTTAGTTCGTGAGGAAGAAAATGTTTTGAGACCAGTAAATTACTTTGACAAGAGTTTGTTAGATGCAGAAAAACGATATTTGAAACTGGAAAAATTGGCTCTTGCTTTGGTGATAGCTGCTCGAAAAATGAGACCATACTTTCAGGTGCATTCTATAGTAGTTGGAACATCATTCCCTCTTAAGAGTTTGCTACAGAGGCCGGATATCTCGGGGAGAATGACAAAGTGGTCCGTCGAGTTAGGGGATTTTGATATCGAATTCGAGCCTCGAACGGCTATTAAAGCTTAATCTTTGGCGGATTTCTTAGTAGAATTTTTTTCAGAGCGTTCAGACATGGAAATTGATAAGCACAAAATTGAGTCTGAGTGGTTAATTCGTACAGATGGAGGGTCAAACATATCTGGAAGTAGAGCTGGAGTACAGTTAATTTCCCCGGATGGGGTAACAATGCTTCAGGCTATATGAGTTGGCTTTAAAGCAACAAATAATGAGACAGAATATGAAGTGGCTTTAGCAGGTTTAAGGTTGGCTCAGATATATGGAGTAAGGAGGGTTAAATTGTTGAATGATTCACAACTTCTGAATAATTATGCATCGGGACAGTCAGAGGCATGAAAAGATCATTTAGTCAAATACTTGATGACATTGAAAGATTTGGCACTTGCTTTTGAAGGAATTAGATATGAACATTGATGAGTCTGAATATTGCTTCCTCTCCGGACAGGGACAGATCGGACCATCGCCACCAGACTGGACAAGCCACTTCGAACACTTAGCCCATTGAACTGTTCAAACTATGACAAAAGTACTAAAAAACCTAAAAACTTCTTGACTAAACTGCTTGCTCTCCTACTAAGAGCTCATGGGTCTTTAAACATGACCCGGGTCCATTAAACATGACCCGAAAACCCATAAAGCCTAAATGAAAGGGTATAAATACCCAAACACCTGCATTAAATATGGGGAATGAAAATTAACTACAACCATGCTGCTTAATTCTCCTTTTACTCTCTACTCAAAATATTAAACACATACCGACTTTCACAAACTCTAAAACAAATTACCAAATTACCCTCAGACATAAATTAACCTCACCAAATTGGCGACCACATTGGGAGCACGAAGGTGCCTGAATCAAGCATTCGAAACCAACAAGAAAAGTCAGTCCGAATGAATCCGGACGCCCTGGAAGTACCACCAGCTTTGCTCGAAGTGGTGGGTGAAAACGATGAGTACACCATCGAGGAGTGCGATAGGTTAAAAGGCGAGATAGAAGCTTTGAGGGCTGAAAAGGCTAAGATGGGCATGAAAGAAAAATCGAAAGCATCAGTTTCTCATCATACCGATAACCCTAGAGAGCATGAGCCTTCAAAGACTTATGTGAGTACCAAAAAGACTCATGCCAGCTTTAAAAAGTCTCACCGGTCTAAGCCAGTGGAGAGTTCTGACTCAGGCTGAGAGTCTTCTGATAGCTCTTCGAGTGATGAGGGAGTTGAAGAATCCTTATCCTCTAGCAACGATGAGGGTCGAACTAAAAAGAAGAAAAAACAGATAAAAAAATACTCAAGGAAAATGGATAGACATGGAAGGTTGAAGAAGAATATTGGCAAAGGGACATCTCACAGCCGGAGGCATGTAGATCAGATGCTGATGGATCCTTTTGCCTTCCATGATAAACCGTATATCTTTGCAACTCCCAATGAGGATACTGTGTTCAGTCGTGGTCGGAATTGGAGGCAATCTCCATTATCTTCCAAAATTCTGTTTGGAAACCTCCCTAAGAGGTTTGACAGCACTAAAATGGAAAAGTACGATGGCAGTACTGATCCGGATTACCATTTGGAGCAATTTAAGAACTTTATGATGAACTTTGATGATGCTGACAAGCTACTTTGTAGAGCATTCTCCCAATCGTTTACGGGGAGTGCTCTAAAATGGTATAACAGCCTACCACAAGGCTGTATCAAGAATTTCGATACTTTTTGGGTGGCCTTTTAAAGGCAGTTCGTTGGGAGTAAAGAATTAAAAGGCAATGGGGACACAATAATCCATTGTGACCAGGAACCGAACGAGTCCTTAAAAGAATATATAAGTCATTTTGTGAACACCAAGAATGGGTTGGTTGATTGCTTCGAGCAAGTGGCAATAGCATCCTTAAGGCAGGGCTTGAACCCTGGGAATTTGGCTGATTCGGTGACCAGAAAGAAGGCCATAACTTGGGGAGGGTTGCTGAATCGGGTTGGAAAACAAATTAACGTTGATGAAACAAAGAAAACTAGGGTGCACAGGCAGGCGAGGTCTACCCTGGTGGCACCAAACCCCAATCAGAATCAGTCCGGGAACAAGGCAAATGAGACCGGACAGGGGCATGGCAGGGCTAAAGCTCAATCTCAGCCAGCTGCACCTGCTCAGAGTCAGCAATCCAGAAATAAAAGAGAGATGACCACTTAAACATTCGTCATCGGAGAATTTAAACACTCTCACTATGAAGTAACTAAGGGCTATTTAAACACTAGCCACCAAAATTGAAACAGACTATGAAAGAATGTGAAAATTGTGCAAAACAAGGATATTCATTGAAATAACTTAAGTGCCTTGGCCTTCCAAGGACTTTCAAATTGTTAAGAAGAGTAAAAGATCTATCCGGTCAGATACCGGACACACTTACAAAAAGAGTGCCTTGGTCTTCCAAGGACTTTAGTTTAGATAACATGAAAAGTAAAAAGTAATTCATAATTTAAGGCTGAGCCTTTGAAGATGGCTCAACTTCATCTATCTTCTTCTTCCCCTTGGGATCATCTTTCTCTTCGTTTGGGCTCTCCCCGGTGTTCCCTTCGTCATCAGATGAGGATGCACTAGAGAAGCCATACCTGTCGCCTTCGGCCATTGTGTGATATGGGAGGTCTTCAGGCTCTACATGAAGCCATAAATCCCCCGGGTTCCTCTGCGGGAACTTCTCATGAAAAGCATGACCATGTCCGATCTCACCTTGGCGTAAATTTGCTCTTGAGTGTCTATCACGTTGTTGGCATAAACATTGATCTTGGCCTGGATTTTGGCCTCCTGCTCCCTTAGCAGATCAGCTTTCTCCCCTGCAGCTTGGGACACTGCATTTTCAAAAGCAATCTTGTCACTGGTCAAGTTGTGGATAACTTGATCTTTGGCCTTGGTCTCCTCTTTTGAAGAGTTGAGGTCTTTCTCCAGTCCGGACCACTTCTCCCGGAGCTCCCTGATAGTGTCTTCTAGAGTGGCAACTTTTATGGTACTCACCTCTTGGCTTTTCTTCAGCTCTTCGTTTTCTCCCTTTAGAATGGCAGCATTTGAAGTGGCAGTAAGAAGGTCATCGGACAGCCTCTCTTTGTCAGACTTGAGGTCTTTGATAAGATCTGCCTGACTTCGAACTTGTTTCTCCAACACAAGCACCGGCTGAACATTGCTTAATAAAGAGTGAGCTATAACATCCCTTTCACTTGAAATAGTAAAGGTCTTACCATTAAAAGTGACTGTGTTTGAAGTGCTCGGAGGGAGATAAGGCCCAACAAAATCATCTTTGGGGAGATTGATAAAGTACTCACCAAGCCCACCAAGACTAGTGATGTCTACCCCATCAATACTAAGACCTCCCCCTTCGACCTCATCGGTTTGGAAGTCACCAGGTATCTCCTCTGCTTGTGTTGGGTCAGTGGGGTCAGCTTGGGGGAGAGGCTCCGGAGGTCGGAGAGAAAGTTCGTCACCCTTAGAGGTCTTTTTCTTCTTGGCCTCCCGGTCTTTGCTTTCAGCTCCCCGTTTACAGTCTCTTTTGGAAGCCCTTGGAGTATTTGGGGAGTGAACCTTTTGCCTAACACTCTCCTGCTCTACCGCTTTCAAGAGAGAAGCATCAATTTGGCTGGGGGCTGGCCCCTCCGGATGCGTTGGAACATCCTCCTCCACCTCAGCAGGGTTAGCTCCACCCACCACTTTCTTGCCCTTCTTTTTTCCTTTCATTTTACTCGGGGCCTTGGCCCGACCTGGCAAGTAAAGTGTCCCATCCGGTTCATACGTCCTTTTGAGCACTACATCCGGAGGAGGCTGGGTGGTGAGCTCTTCTCAATTCAAGTCTCTCCGACCTGTGGTGTTCCAAAGATGAGATCTTGCTAAGTTTCCCGCCGTGAAGGCATCGTGGAACCGGTTTCCCCACCTTTCAGCAGTCCAAGCATTGATCTTGGAGCAAGTGGTTTGCCCGGACTTTACATAGTCATTGAAGTCCTTGGGCAGTACTGATAAGAAGAAGACAAAGTTAATTAGTTTAAACAAATTTGATAAAAGAAGAGATAAAAATATAAGGTAGGAGCCTTACCATCACTCCTCCATCTGCTGGTGAGGAGACTGGGGTTGACTCCGGCCTTGATTTTCTTCTCGTTCTCCCAAGCACCACTTACGAAGAGGAATTGAGTCCTCTAATTCCTCTCCGACTCTAGCAAGTCATCCACTGCCTTAAAGTCATCCCCCATGTTGAAGTGATAAAATGGGATGTGGTGGTTTCTACAGAGGCTGGCCACAGCAGCAAATTCCTCCATTGACAGAGGGATCCTGGAGAGCCTAGAGGCCATAATGCAGGCCATAAGGGTGTACCTGGCATTGGGACTCAGCTGGCTTGGGCAGAGCTTTATCAGATGAAAGTATTTGACGATCTCCGGGTCCAAGGGGAATCTGAGCCCCCAGTTAAACAGCTCTGTGAAGATGACTATCTCACTCAACTTGCAATCCATGGGAGTTTCTGGGTTTATTGGGATTCTTATCTTCACATTCTCCGGAATTCCCCACTTCGTACGCATCCGGCCCAGTTCAGTTGTGTGGATGAATGCGTAGTTGATCTTTTGCAGGGCAAGGAGGTACTTCACACTGACCTTGTGAAAACAAGGCCCCACCCTTCCTTCGAGACACCCCGGCAGATCCGGATGCCTCAAGCACAACTTTTCTTTGCCCTTGTCTTTTTGGGCAGCAACAACACCACTAGTCTGTCCGGAAGGCTCAGAATCGAATGGGGTCTCTTCGATAGAGTCCTCCATTACTTCCTCCATGATCGATGAGGGGTTTTCAGTAGCAGAGGTGAGGGGAAGGTTTAGATTTGGCTCAGCCTGGCTTCCGGACTGCTGAGTTTCAGTGTTTTCTTGGTTCCTGGCCTCCGGTTGGGGCTCTGGTGCAGATGTTTCCTTCCGGGGACTTGAGCTAGTGCCCTCCGGACCGGACAGCCTATCCTTGGGAGCTCTAATAGGCACTTCTGACCCCGCACTGCTGTCTTTGGCACCTGATTTTGAAGGGGTGCCCTTAGAAGCTAGACCCTTGACCAGCCGGCCTTTTCTTCGGTCAACTAATTTCTGAGGAGAAGTTTCAGCGTCTGACCCCATAGCTAAGAAAGGGGAGGGTTTTTTAAAGCTGGTGACAGTTACACCTGGCTCAACAACAGGTTCTGATTCTTGAACCGAAGAACCTGAGATAATGGGTGAGAGATTGGTTTGAAATAACCTTTTTGGTTTGATGCCTTTTGAAGAAGAAGAACCCTGGTCTGACTCTGTGGCTGCAGTCAATAGTTTGTCAGTGGGGGAGATGGGTAAGCCTGCTGCAATGCGCCTTTCCTTTTCAACCTTTTGCGCTTTTTTCTAGTTCAGAGAGGTTGAGCCACCCTCCTTTGATCAAAGCGTTCCGAACCGTGAACATAAACAAACTGGGTACAAAATTGTTTTGGAGAGAAAAAACTTTGAGAATTTGCAGAGTAAAAATGAGAGTGATGGTGAAACAGTAGAAAGTATTTCAATTTATAGTAAATCTGAAAAAGGAGTTTGATTCCTAGGAGAATTCGAAAAGATTGGTAATGATTAAAAGACGGCGCTGATGTCACCCTCTTTAATGAAAAAGTTGCTTTTCGAAGAAGGTGGGTGCGAGATTCAAGGTGAAAAAACAGCTGAAGAAACCAACCAAAAAGTGACACGTGTCCCATAAACTCTGGCAAAAAACCGTTTGGATTCACAAAGCTTTGTCAGTTCAGATAAAGCCATAACACAAGTCAACAAACCTGTCCGGATTGAAACTGCCCCTGACATCGGACTGTTTTTCAGGTTTTTGGCAAAGGTATTTGAACAAACACCTAAAAAATGGGCTCCTGATGAGTCTGAATATTGCTTCCTCTCCGGACAGGGACAGATCGGACCAAGGCCACCAGACCGGACAGGCCACTTCGAACACTTAGCCCATTGAACTGTTCAAACTATGACAAAAGTACTAAAAACCTAAACACTTCTTGACTAAGCTGCTTGCTCTCCTACTAAGAGCTCATGGGTCTTTAAACATGACCCGGGTCCATTAAACATGACCCGAAAACCCATAAAGCCCAAATGAAAGGGTATAAATACCCAACCACCTGCATTAAATATGGGGAATGAAAATTAACTGCAACCAAGCTGCTTAGTTCTCCCTCTACTCTCTACTCAAAATATTAAACACATACCAACTTTCACAAACTCTAAAAAAATTACCAAATTACCCTCAGACATAAATTAACCTCCTACTAAGAGCTCATGGGTCTTTAAACATGACCCGAGTCCATTAAACATGACCCGAAAACCCATAAAGCCCAAATGAAAGGGTATAAATACCCAACCACCTGCATTAAATATGGGGAATGAAAATTAACTACAACCAGGCTGCTTAATTCTCCCTCTACTCTCTACTCAAAATATTAAACACATACCAACTTTCACAAACTCTAAAACAAATTACCAAATTACCCTCAGACATGAATTAACCTCGCCAAACATATTCGAAGGGAAGAAACTTCAGTGCCATATTCTTTAGCAGCTGCTTCATGTTTGGAGGATTATCCATGGGTGATTACGTAGAATTATCCTTCGATTACCAAAGATACAGAGCAATTGTTGATAATAATTGAGGAAAATTTTCAAGGGACAAATAGTCTTATGGCAGATGATTGGAGGTTGGAAATTGTTCATTTCTTGGAAACAGATGTGTTACCTACAGATAAGTTGATGGCAAGGAAAATACGTTTCAAATCTCATGGTTACATAGTCCTAGGAGAAGTTCTGTACAAGAAATCGTTGAGTAGACCTTTACTCAGGTGTTTGGCAAACAATGAATCACAAATCGTTTTGTCAGAATTACATGACGGAGAAGGGTCTGCGCACTGTAGGTATAAAGCTTTGATTCGAAGGGTATTTTTAGTTGGGTATTACTGGCCAACTATATCTAAGGTTACAAAATAATTAGTGAAAAGATGTGATGCATGTCAAAGGTACACTAATATAATTCATAAACCTTGGGTTCCCATTGAAAGTAAATCTGAAGCATTGCCATTCGATCGGTGGGGTATTGACTTGGTTGGCCCGTTACCAATGGCAGCTGGGGGAAGGCAGACAATGATAGTGGCGGTTGACTATTTTTCTAAATGGGTGGAAGTAGAGCCTTTAGCGGGAACAAAGGGAAATGATGTGATTAATTTTGTTGTCTCAAACATTTGTTGTCGCTTTGGAGTACCAATGAAGGTTACAACAGATAATGGACCCCAATTTGATAACAAATCATTCAAGAATTTTTGTGCTGCCAAGGGCATACAATAATGTTTTTTTGCTTATTTCCATTTGGTGAGAATAGAGATTGAATTGAGAAGATTGAGAATATTGATCAAGAATCAACAGAGAGATTTTTAGGTAGTGAGTGTAATCTTTTGCTTCTGATTTTTTCATAGGTGTAATCATACTCCTCGACCTCTTTAAATAGGCCTAGTAAGTTAGTTACAAAATCGGTTACATAAGAGAGATATTTACAATTCAGTCCCTATTCTTCTTATAAGGTTTAATCTTACTCTATATTAATAGAACTTATCATTTAAGTTCTTATTAATTACATTTAAGTCCCTTATGAATATATTTCCTTATCACCATCCACAAGCTAATGGGCAGGAGGAGGTTACTAATAGGACGATCTTTGACGGTTTAAAGAAGAATTTGGAAGGAAAGTCTGGGAAGTGGTCAGATTATCTACAGGAAGTACTCTGGGCCTACTAAACGACCCCTCGGACAGCGACTTCAGAATCTCCATTTGCTTTGGTTTATGGAAAGGGCGCAGTGGTTCCTTCGGAAGTTATTTTCCTATCTTATCGAGTGGTAGCGTATAATGAGGATTAAATGATCAAGGTAGAGCAATAGAGCTTGATTTGGTGGAAGAAAAAAGAAGGTGTGCACAGCACTACCAAACGCTAATGAGAAGCAGATATACTTCGCAAATGAAGCAAAGGAAATTTAAGGTGGGGAATAAAGTGCTGCAAAAGATTTTTCTTCACACAAAGGAAAAGAGCCTCGGAAAATTAGGGCCCAACTGGGAAGACCCTTATGAAGTAACACAGAAAGTTAAGCATGGGGCGTATAGTTTGAAGGATAAAGAAGGAAGAAACCTCAAGCATCATTGGAATATAGAACATCTAAAACTGTATCTTGAGTAAGGATGAGAATGTTATAATGTTTTATCTTGTCTTTTTCTTTATACTACAACGGCGACACACTATTTCCTACCATGATAGGCACAGGAAGGTTTTAACGAGGTGCCATTTAAGTTGATTTATGCATATGAATTTTTTTCCTTAAAATTTTGGTTTTGAGCCTAAAGTAGTATCCAACGAAAGTTGGCATACAACTATTATCATGTCCAACGAAAGTTAGCATACAACTCTTATCATGTCCAACGAAAGTTGGCATACAACTATTATCATGTCCATTGAAAGTTGGCATATAACTATCATCATATCCAACAAAATTTGGCATACAACTATTATCATAGCCAACGAAAGTTTGGAAAACAACTGTTATTATGACCAATAAAGTTGGCATACAACTATTATCATATCCAATGAAAGTTGGCACAAAACTATTATCAGATTCCACAATAGTGACTTTACAAAAGGTGTAGCAAATAACTTCATACAAAGTTCATTTGAGTAAGTAAATACCCCCCGGAAAGAATTGGGAGTGTTTCAAAAATCGCCTCGGATGATGAGAGGACTTATACAGAAAAGCCTCGAAAATTATGAGAACTTGTACAAAAAGTAGAAAAGGTAAGATTAACTATTTAGAGCTTTTGGAAGAGTCTCTGTCTTGAGAGTCCGATGCTTCACTTTCACTGACAACAATACCAGGTGGACGGTTTTCTGGAGGGACAAATTTCCAAAAACTACCCAAGTCATAATCAGGGTAACATTATGGATTTATGTGATTAGCCCTGATCAGATCGTAGCATACCTTGTATTCAGCTTGTTCATGCATTTAACAGCGTATGCTTCTACATATGCGTTCTTTTCTTTCTCAATATTCCTTAGAATATATTTTTTCTCTTCCATTATCCTCTCAAGATCTTCGAGGCACTCTTTAAATCCTTTTGTCGAAAGTTAATGTGTTTGCTTAAGAGACACAAGGAGTTTTTCTTGGGCACCAGTTTTTTTTACTGTAGATTCATACTTTATGTTTTTGAAGAGAAGTACTTTTACATATATTACAAAGTTGTTAATCAAGAGTAGATCCTTTTTGTACACATTTGGTAACAGTCACAATTTTGTTTTTTATGCGCTTTTCCGAGTACAATTATTTGATAATTTTTTTCCATATTTTTTTTAAAATTAATTTTTGCTCTGATATATATATATATATATATATATATATATATATATATATATATATATATATATATTGTAATGAAGACCATGAAGTTTGTGGATCGAAAACATGAACTATCTTCTTGACACTACAACGCAGTTTCGAGGTACGATTGGTATGACAGTCTATTTATAAAAATATTAGAATTTGTGTTTTCAACTTATTCAATTGTTACTTTTTTTATTTTAAATACAGGTTGAAAAGCATGGCTCAGGGCATACATGTCTCAAAGTTCTAGAGTTTGATATCAAGATTAGTTTTACTCTTTCGATATTTATTGAATTTTGGGTTTGTGCTTTGGTCGTGGCTTGTTTGATTGTGAGATAGTTATAATATATTTATAGGATTAATGGATGAATATGAAGGTCATGTAGAACTTGTAGGAATCTATAAAAAGAGTAGAGCACTCATTACTGCTAAAATAATTTATCTTCTTTAGCATTGGTAAGAACGACATGATGGTGCATATAATTTTACCATGGATTCAGCATGTCATTCTTTATTTATAAAATAGATATATAAACATACTGTTTTAATAGATCCGTAAGTTTATATTATGAAAATTAACGAATTGATGTCTACGACTGATTAATTGCTTTATCACATATATTTATATATGTATGAATACAATATGAAAGTCTTCTTATATAGTCATAATGTTTATCATTGAAAATTTTGTATACCCCTGATTCCACATGTCTTTGCTCATTTCCAATAGGCATACCGTTTTAATAAATTTTGGGATGCTAGAATGTACTATGAGATAATCGAGCTTATTGAATGTTTTGACATGTAGAATCATTTGATACACTATATTACTCTAAATTATATCATTATTGTTTAGTTAATACTATATGCACCCTTGCAGAATAAAGAGAAGGCCATTGATGTTGTTCAAGAGGAGCTTAAAAATAAGAAAAACATGAATGCTAAAAAGGCTGCCGCATTTGCTACTAGAGCACTCTGGGAGGCAGAAGAGGTCCGGAGGGAAGTTGAGGCAGCCTCTTCAACACTCATGTTTTTCATATTTTCAATCTTCTCTTGGACGACATCGGTAGCCTTCCATCTATGCTAAAAATATAAAGATAGTCTTCGCTATAAAATTAACGATAACACTTAGACTAATGCAGTGTGTTAAATGATAGTACATGTGAAACATTCAACAAACACATTAGTATTTTATATAATGTCGAAGTTTATTAAAACATGATGTCTATACTATATCAAAAATGAGCCAAACATGTGAAATCAATGGTATATAGTATTTTCAATCATAAACATTGAGATTATATGAGCAGATTTACAAAAATATTATATTCATACCCAGATAAATATCATGTGATAAATTAATGAATCAATCATAGACATTAATTATTTTATATTAGTTTTCCCTTTCATTTTTCTCTCTCTAAATATCTATTGGTGTTATTTAGAGATGACGGTGAGAAATCTGGGTGAGTAACTAATTTTATCTATTATTGTTTTAGGTTTTATTTAGTTTTTTTTTATCTTTTGATTTTGATATACTCGTTTAGTTAATGTTTTGATTTTGATAGACTGGGTCGAATATGTATTTGATTAAGTGATTGTGCGATGTAGTAGTCGTAGCCCAAAATGCATGCGTGTTTGTTTATAAAGGTTTGGTTGTAGAGACTTCCGCTACTATGAGAACTAACCACCCTGATTATGGTTGTATAAGTTGTATATATTTATGTACTTAACGTTGTTTGATATTATTTTTAGATGTTTGATTTTTATGTTAGTTTATGTCTTCGTTGATGACGTTGCTTTGGATCTTAGACTTTTTATGATTTTTGTTTCCTCTTCTCTTTTGGTTGCATGGAGGTTTATTTAATTGTTTGATGCTAAATTGTTTTGAATTGAAATATTTTGGTAATATAAAAATATACAAGTTGAATATATTTTGTGTGTAATAGAGATGGTAAAGTTGGCTCACATAATAGTTGTTTTGATCTCCATAAGAACACCAAAAGAGTGTTTTCAAAGATATAAGATGAGCACGACTTATCCCTGGACTATTATTCATAATACTATATTATGTTAAGCAGGTGTAAGTTGTTTAGTGTTTACAGGATTAAAGACATGCACTAAACTTTCTAGTTTATGATATGTTTTTTTTTTCTTTTAGAATACACATCGTTTGGACTAATAAAAAATAGTCTATGATATGGAATTTGACTATGTTTACTTTAGGTTCAAAATTCTTAAGAGGTCTTACATCTTAAAAGTTTAAGAAATACTTCTTGAGAGACCTCCTCATATGAAGATGAGGGTTGCAATTGGAAAGCTTTATGCTGATATTGATTATGATCATGACACTTACAATATAATGGTAATGGTTCACTCATGCTTCCCCTACTCTTTTCAATGCTAGAATGCCAAAGACTCAACTAAGTTATATCTTCGTCCACCATAATCAACGTTTCATTGGTTTTTCTTGATCTTTAAACAGAGGGGAACCCAAGTAATCTATTGGAAAATTATAGTTTTCATATTGGTAAGACGAATGATATTTTCCTTATTTTGATGAGCGATGGACTTTCCAAAAAGTATAAAGACTTTGCTATTATTAACCTTTCAACCTACTAACACAAATATGTCTTTAACAATGTATTTATTTCTTTAATAGTAGAATATCCTCCCTTAAAAATAAAAGAACATTATTTTCATAACAAAGATGAGAAACATGTATTTTTATGCACCTGTAAGGCATGACCTTTTTAGTTTCGAACATAATTTTATATCTCTTCAAACAACTTTCGAATGCCTATTTTAAAAAGGGAAGGATGCATCGGATCTCCCTATCTTACCTCTTTCTTAGATTTGAAGAACCCATATTACTTGTCTTTTACATCCAGGAAATACTAACACTTATTAATAAATTTTAAAACCATCTTTATGGCTTTATTATTGAAACCAAAATTCTGAAAAGAAGCATATAAGAACCCCGAAGACAATCGTTCATAAGCTTTCTTCATGTCCAGTTTCCTAATAAAATTTACATCTTTTATCTTCTTATTAAGATCATGTTCGATTTCTTGAGCTAATACAATACAGTCATGAATTCCTCTATCCTATTGAAACGAAACTTTTCTTTCCCAATAATCTTAGAGAGTAAAAATGAAATACAAACGTGAAGCATAAAATCGGTTATATCATTAGTATTACCCTGAACGATAAAGGGCATACACATTCAAAGTAAAATTTAGCCTCTTTATTACCAAAATCATTACGCGATAGCATCATACCATTGAGAACAAGTTTAAGTGATGATTTCTTGAGAGCTCTAATATTAAGCGCAACGTGAATGTTTTTTGAATTTTTGTCCCCACCTTCCAAACACATCACCCGCGATTTATCTATATAAAAGTGAGCGATTCATATGGTCATTATAAAAATATATTTCCCAATCTCTTTTATCTTGAATTATAAATGAATTATAATTTAAGATGGTAGAATTGAAACTACGTATGTATTTTATAAAAAAAAATTGCCAGTCTATTTTATTTATTTTTTTCTCATTAGTCGTAGTTATTTATTAGTGTTATAAGATTTTTTTACCTTGATATTACCTTAAGTTTATGAATAAGAGATGCAATGGAGTGACTATAATTTAAAAAACAATATTATGTCGACTTTGATGGCATAACATTTTTCTCTATGACCATTTTAAACAAATGTTGGCGTTCTAAGAGAGAAACTCTTTATTCGCTCTCTAGAAATCCTAATTAGGGATTGCATTTATCTTCTTACTATTCACCATCATTTTTCTTCTATACACCAAATCTATACCTAAACATTGCAGTTTCTTCTCTCAATTCGGTGGTCTTTCTTACCCTCATGGAGCTGCACCATTGGTTCTCCCATTCGACTTTCTTGTCTCTCCCTTGTCTGTATCGGTAAGATCTGAGTAAACGACGTGGATTGATGGATTTCAACCGAATATGTTGATTAACTTCATGTCGTTTTTAAGTTTCTTGGGTAAATTTTTATCTCCCTCTTCTTCGATTGGAATCTCATTTTGTCAGTATGTTGTTCCTGCTACAATCATTAAGAGTTTTGCCTTCAAGCGACTATGTCTCTCATTTGGATGCTCTTATGCATGGTATAAATAGTATCATATATTTCAGATCTATTTTTTATTTCAATTTCCATTTTATTATCTTATTTTGAAATGTTTTATATCTATATTATGTTACAATTTCCTTGAAAATCTTATATAGTTTTGGTATTTTCAGTTTACTTTTAGGTCTATTCAACCTTTACGGTATTCTGGAGTTGGTAGCTTAGCGATGTATCTCTGTATTTTCTTTCTCTTTTAGGTTTAAGGGGAATACCCCTAAGAATCTGTATAATTTTACAATTTATTTAATATTAAAAAAATAAAGTTTGCTCTTTTTCTACACCTTCATGGTGCAATAATTGGTGCAATTATATTGGTTTTTCTGTGCTTGACTGGAGCTTTTTAATATCAAATCCAATTTCCTTCTTCTTTAGATATGTTGTATAAGTGCCTCTCGTATCTGCATAGTCATTTCTAGATGTAAATGGCCAGGTATGGATTCATTCCATGTAATTCTAGTTGTCTTGAATGGATATATATAGAAACAGCATGGTCCCCAAAAATCTCAAATTTTACCATATT
Organism: Limnanthes douglasii subsp. nivea; assembly: GCA_036936605.1. Lineage (NCBI taxonomy): Eukaryota > Viridiplantae > Streptophyta > Magnoliopsida > Brassicales > Limnanthaceae > Limnanthes > Limnanthes douglasii. The sequence continues at coordinate 58,177,852 of JAUPFV010000001.1, read as the reverse complement.
TGATTGTATTTTTTGTTTCAGTTTTTTATATTATTTCAAATTTGTCAATTTGGATTCTCATTAGTTTTGTAGATCTATACTTCAGGTTTCTGAAGAGAAGTACTTTTACATATCTTACAAAGTTGTTAATCAGGAGTGCGTCCTTTTTGTACACATTTAGTCACAGTCACAGTTTCGTTTTTATACGCTATTCCGACTACAATTATTTGATAATTTTTTATGTCGTTTTTTAAAATATATTTTTGCTTTGATATATATTGCAATGAAGATCATGAAGTTTGTGGATCAAAACCATGAACTATCTTCTTAACACTACATCGTAGTTTCGAGATACGATTGGTATGGCAGTCTATTTATAAAAAGCTTGGAATTTGTGTTTTCAACTTATTCAATTGTTACTTTTTTATTTTAAATACAGGCTAAAAAGCATGGCTTAGGGCAGACATGTCTCAAAGTTCCAGAGTTCGATATCAAGGTTAGTTTTACTCTTTCGATATTTATTAAATTTTGGGTTTGTATTTTGGTTGTGGCTTGCTTGATGGATGAATATGAACGTCATGTAAAAACCTGTAGGAATCTACAGAAAGAGTAGAGCACTTGTTACTGCTAAAATAATTTAGCTTCTCAGCCTGTTTTTCTAAAATAGAATGTTGGTGTTTGATCTCTTCGAACTTGGAGGAAGTAAGTGAAGCCTTGAATTTGTAATGATTTTTCCTATTTTTCAGATCTTGTATCGTTTTCCCCATTGTGACCGAGGCGTGAAATAGTCTTCGAACACTATGGGAAAATTCTTCTCTTTGAGGAATTTCGAAGGAGCTACTATGTGAACCCATTTCAGCCGAATTAAAGCTCAAGGTTTCGCCCATCAGAATAAGTGTATCAAAATTTTGAGGCGGTTAACTTCTAGGAATAGGAAGAGGAACTAGTTTTGGGGGAAAGTAGATGTTTGGTTGAGGATTTGGTTAGAAATTTTGTGCTTGGCCAGAATTGGTTCTCTCTTGGTCTCCGACATCTTCAGATAATTCTTGGATAGATTCTAGAATAATTGTTTCTTCTTCGGTTCTGTCTTCTTCATCGAGTGAATAGAAGCTTTCCGAGGAGAGAATGTAGAGTATTTAGCTGTATCATATTTTTTTGGGGGAAAAGTCACTTTCATAAGAGTATTTATTCCTTCGGAGTCAGAGTTTTGATCTTTTACTAAAACCTCCTCCTCAGAATTCTCATCTAAATGACTTTTAGCTCGGGAGCGCTTCAGAAGATATATGACGATACCTTTAGCTTCAAGTCGTTCGAGGACTTTTTGTTGATAGGAATGAGTCATCAATTCTTCCAAGGATAACCTCTCCAAAGGGTTCAATCTCCAAAATCGACTTTTAGCCAGATTGGTATTCATAAAGCAGAGTCAGAATTTGTTTCCCAAGATTTTTTGGCCCATTCATTTAATTTAGTAAAGACAGTTGTGCCACTCAAGACAAAGTCAGCATAGGGATTCGAGACGCCAGTCATTGTTACATAGAATTCCGAGGAATTAATATTTAAGAAAACTAAAACTATATGAAATTTTTTTAGAGTACATAATTTTGTTGGTCCATTGAAGAGAGATCTTGTGTGGATTCGATAGAGATGATTAAGAGCCTGTCTCCCAATCTCCGGAGAAGAAAAGGAACAGTTGATTCTACTTTTTGTCAGATTTAAGTAAGTCTTTTACTACTTTTTGGCCTCGGCCAAATATGAGTGAATAGAATGGGAAGAATGTATTTTTAGTCAGACCAGACAACCTGATGAGTTCTTCCAAAGAAAATCCATTCCCAGAAATCTTTGATGCCATGATACACGCCATAAGTATGTACCACATGTTGGAACCTGCTTGTGTGGGGCAAATATTTATTTTGGCAAAGTACTTGATAAAAATGGATCTAAAAGATACCTTAACCCACAGTTCATGACTTTTATGTACGCGACCAATTCGTCATCTTTTACGGACAAAGGTGTTTCACATTGACTCGGAAATCTGATGGTTATATAAGAATGAATCCCCCAACGAGTCGTCAGCATAGTCTCTTCGGATGGTTGAAATTATTTGTATCTGATGTTGTGAAGAATCACTAGATGCTTGTTTTCTATGACTCAGATATTGTTGCCAACTATGGCATCAAGTTCGAAGGGAAGGGTGATATTTTTTTTAGATTTTGGAGCTCTTCTTAAAGACTGCTCCTCGGTAGTTTCAGGAGGGTTGGCAGTTTCCTGGCTTGTTAAGGCCAATGGAGGCTCATCGATGTTTTTATCAACTGGCTTTGGGACTCCTACTTGATCTGAATTGGAAGACTCAATTAATTTTATTTTTCCTTTTGATCTAGTGGCGTCTGATTTAACTGACTGAACTTCTTCGTCAGTCACTATAACTTTTGGCAATTGAGAAATTTCTTCTTATGTTAAACTTCGAGGAGGAATGTCCAGGGTGAACTTGGGACTTCCTTGAGCAGTTATGAAGGGAGTGACAGGTAAATCCGACCCGAAGCCTTTGGCTTTATATTGTTGAGGTTGAGTATGAACCTGGGGCTGGATAGTGGGGCCGCAAACATCGGAGGGAGAGCCTTTTGAGCGTTTCTGTTCCCTGGATTTTTTTTTATCTTTGTGATGCCTTTTTATTTTGGCAGAAGAGTTTTTTTTATGCTTATCTTTCCCACATTGACTCAAGGCAATCATTACTGAGGGTTGAACAGTTGGTGTTGAGGTACTAAGAGCAGATATTGAAGGGAATAACGGCAGAATATTTTTCCGGGGGAGGCCAAGTACCTGTAGAAAGTGGTGACGGTTGGCTCGGGTGTAGGATGAATGTAGGTACCAAAAACTATTTTCTCTTCAAATTTTTTACTAATGAGCAGCCGCTCTGGAATCCGATGGATTTTAGGGGGCAAAAGTTGTACTTTCTCTCTCAACAAATATTTTGGCAAAACTTTATCTCTCTAAAAAGTGTATCCAAAGAATGAAAGGGGAAATATATTTTATAGAGGAAAGTATGGCTTCAAGAAAGGTTAAGACCGACTGATACATGACTTGTTCGCCTAGGGGTATAATGGGTGAAGTAGATATAAAAATAGCCCGGAGAAGTGGAAAAGATTGGCTAAAAAATCATTGTCAGGAAAAGAGGCACGTCAAAGAAGCTGAACCGATTTGTGATGTGACAGAAAGGTGTTCATTGGAATGATGAGAGTTTTCTTTTTTTGATGTCATTACTAAAGAAAATGCGGGAAAACGTTTGGTATGGGTTCAAATAGTTTTACAAAGTTCGAAGAGATCTATTGAGAATTTTGGGCAGACCTTCGAATATCGAGGTTTGAGGAACATTTGGTCCAAAATTTATGGGGAAAGAATTATTCGGGGGAGAACTTTTTTCTTAGATATTAGCAGTCTTTGCAACATTCTTCTTTACAAAGACTTGGGGGGATACATATATGGATTCATATTGAAATTTTCGAAGAGACCCAAAGCTAAGAAGCAGTTTAATATTGAAATTTTTGAAAAAGACCAAAGCTAAGAAGCAGTTTTATATTAAAATTTCAGAATATATCCAAAGCTAATAAGCTCATGTTATCTCCAAATTCGAGACAAAAAAGATCGTATGAAGTCACTAGAATTTGGAATCTGGTCAGAATTCGGGAGAAAAACAAGGAATAAAATTCGAAAGATACCTAACATTCTTTGCCAAAAATATTTCCACAATGACTGAGGGGCTACCGATAAGGGAGAATGAAAGATGAGGGAGTTTATTTAATAAAGAAAGTTTATTTAGAAAAGATTGTTGATTATGTAATATAAAAGGATTAATTTAAAGCAAAAAAAAATAGAATTAAGGACTGGTCATGCAATTAGCAAATTGTTAGACTTGTGCGACCTACTTCTGTACTATAAAAGCACCACCCTATTATGGGGAAAATGATGATTGATAAACAAATATATTTTCTCTCTCTAAAAGTGTAGAACTACTCTCTCTACAATAATTAGCTAAGTAATCATTAATACGAAATAAGTCCTTAAACCGTTGTGTGACTCTAAAACCCCCCCTCAAAGACTTATTGCCACTTCAAGTGGTATATAAAGAAGATTTCCTATTTGACCCTAGAAATCGTTTTCGTCAAGTTACCATAAAGATTTTATGCTCACAAGATGTAAAATTACGATGGCACGATGATCCAAAAAATCATATCAAACAGTTCATAAATATAATAATGAGTTTCCCTAATGATGGGCATTTATGGGGTCGAGCATTTTCAATGACTTTTAAAATGAAAGAATAGACATGGTTCAGTTAGTTGGCTCTAAGTTCTATCACAAGCTTCAACAATCTATATAATATTTTTAAGAATCAATTCATTAGAAGCAAGTGATGAAAGGTCACGAGAACTATAAAATTCACTATAAAAAACTGAATGGGTAAGGTTTGAGAAATTACACCTAACGTTTTGTGTATATTAAGTAATATCGATGATTGTATTTCTTTGTATAGATAGGGCCTTCTTCTACACACTAATTTGTCTAAAGAGGTTATGAAGAGTAAATGTTTTAATTTCAAGGCATTGTTGACACATGTAGAGTTACATATTAAGATTGAGGAAACCGTGCATCTTCGTATGATTTTGGATGATACGCATACTCATAATTACCAGCCTTTAACCTTGATTTCTATTATCACATCGGCATCTTACTTGGCGCCTCAAGTGGTACAATAGATACTAATAACGTATATTCTCTATTTACCCCAACCACTATAATTCTAACTTATTCAAATAAAAGCATTAATAAAAAACCAAAGTAAATCATTCGAACTCGAAGTGAAGTGTCAAGGAGAGGTCGAGATGACTGAAGTAATAAGTGTATAAGTCATGAGAACTTAACTAAGTTGAATGAAAGCGTGGTTACAGTTTACTAGAGGGTTAGATGCTATGTTCAATTTAGAACTCCTCATATATTAACGGAGCCTACAAAAGATAAGAACAACAATTTTTGTAAGTTCCATAATGACATCGGCCACTGGACGAGAGATTGTATCTTTTTTTATGGAGGACATTCAAATTTTAATAGATAAATAAAAATTGTTACAATATGTGAGAAACAACAAATCATGGGCCTAAAGGAACACTGATAGTGGATCTGGGACTGCCAGAGCAAGTGTATATAGGTCTTAGATGATTTTTCTAAAATAAGAAAATAAAAACATAGTGATTCTCAGCCTAAATGTGATGTTATATGATTTAATGAACAAAAACTTGGACCCGAATTTGGATGATCACGTTGTTGGTGTGATCTCGGGTGAGAAGTATCTCAATTCAGACCCTAACAAACATGTTTTGGAACCATCACTTATAGACTTGACCCTAGTGTTGCTCTAGGGCTTTCAACTATTATTGGAGGTGATTCTGTTTTTGGAATCACCAATTCGTCTAGAAAAAAACACGCAAGAAGCATGTATGCACAATTTCAAAGAAGGACGTAACCGTCTGAACCGTGCTTTATATCGCTCAATTTGTTTCGAAGATGATGACCTCGAGAGTGTTGTAGGCCCGCACGAGGACATTATCTTTAATAAGGATATAAAATATTTATGGCATAAATGTAATAGAACTAAGGTCATATATGATAATTTGTATACATGTTATATGGTTTTAGACTATTTTTAACTATGAGGACTATAACGCAATTAACCCATTTATGTAACGGAATTAGTTGTACAAGTCTTTACGCCTATAAATAAAGGTTGAGACGGTGAATAAATGACATTTTTCATAAGACTAATTCAATTTTACAATTTTATTCTTATTTCTTTCACATTCTTCTTCACAAATTAAGATTCATACTTAACAAATTGGCGACTATAATGAGAGTTCTATTCAATTGGTACCATGATTTCACATAAAAAACCAGAAATTATAGAATTCTTTTTCAATCATATCACTCTAGATCAATATGGAACCAGGAAATAACGCTAATCCAACGGTTCAAAAAAGATTAAAACTCTCAGATCTAATCAGTGTAGGGAAGAAAGTGGAGAAAATGATCAAGCTCCAGTACAACAAGGTCATTTAGATATCGAGGCTCAAATGAATCAATTGCTGAACAAAATAACATCATTATATTAAAAATACGTTCAGAGAGAAAAACATATTCAGTCAGGTAGGCTAAAATCTGAGGTACGACAAGTTGAAGAAAAGTACGAGATCTAAAATTAATATGATCGATCGTATACAACTTATCAGATTCGAAGCAATTGAAAGAAGACGCATTTTGAGTCTAACAAAGAACATCTAACTTCTCGAAAAAAGAGACAAACATAGGTATATCACATCTAGTGATGAAGAGTTTAATAGCTTAGAATATGAGGAAGGTTTGTTTAAGCATAAAAAATATCAAGAATCTTCAAAAGAAGAAAAAAGTTGGTATCGAAAGTCGTGCAAAGAGTATAAACCAAAAAACGACAATGAGCCTTGGTATATGATAGATACATAATGGTGTAAAGAAAATACATCGAATCATTACACAAGTGTAGCTAATTATAATTTGTATGTTGTAATAGGAACGAGAAGAGATGATCAGTACATACAAGGAGCAGACTGGAGAAATTCTCCTGTAACAGCTAAGATCAGGTCCATTACTTTTTTGAAGCAATTTGACATTTCCAAGGTTAAAAATTCGATGGGATGCAAGATCCAGATGATTACATCAAACACTTTAAGAATTATATGATGAATTTCAAGGACGATAATAGGCTGATATGCAGAGTATTTTCTCAAACCTTTAACGACACTGCATTGAAATGGTATAACAAAATTCTGAGGGGATCTATTGCTAATTTTAGAGATTTTTATACAACCTTTTGATGACAATTTGTGAGAAGTAAATAAATATGAGCAAATGGTGACACTATAATACAGTGTAAAAAGGTCGCAGGTGAAAAGTTGAAAGATTACACAAAGTGTTTTGTTTTAACAAAAGCAGGGTTAAATGATTGTGAAGAGTTAGTTGTTATGGCAGCTTTCAGAAAAGGTTTATTGCCATGTGACTTAGCAAACGAAACAAAAAAGGAGAGTGTCAACTTTTGGAGCACTTATGGCTCAAGACGAGGACCAAATTAAAGTGGAAGAGTCAAGTAGGGTCCGAGAAAGGGTTGGATTTGGTTAAAAGAGTTCACGAAACATGTCAAATAATCAAGGACACACTTTGAATTATCAGCCACGTCGTCCAAGGAATAACAATAATATGCCTCCTCAAATTGGAGGGTTTCCAACTCAAGCTACAAGTTATCAGTTTCAAAGACCAAGTCCAAACCAGTGGATTATGCCATAGTATTATGCTGATTTAATTGAGAATATTTTAGCTATTTACGAAAAGTCGAGAGGTTATGTGAGCTTTAAAACGCCAGCTCCAATAAACAGACCAAGAGAAGAGTGTAACAACAAAATTTGTAAGTATCATAATGATATTGGGCACAACACTACATATTGTATAACTTTAAAGAAGAATGTACAAGGCTTAATGGAAAATGGAAAGTTAGTTGCTTTTTTTAAAGGGCAAAGCAACAGATCAAAAGGTCCATGCACATTAACACCACAAGTTGTAAATCCGAATTCGAAGGAAGAAAGTGCATTGATGATTCTAGATTCTAAATGTGATGAGTTTGATGCAACCTCAGAATATTTGAACACAAATGCAAATCGATTAATTTTGATGGTAGTGGATGAACCAGTAATGCAAGGACGAGTTCGAAGCTTATGTGAGTATTTTGAGTCCTTAGCAATTTTGGGGGGAGATTCCATGAATGGTAATACTAATAGCTCTATGAAAGACATGTTGTCAGTTTAGCAACTCAGATAGAAGGAAGAATGTTTACTCGTTTATATGACAAGTATGATACTTCTTTTATTTTGTGCGATGAAGATGATTTGAGGGGAATAGTTGCCCCCCATGAGGATCCAGTGTTTATAAGGGAAAAAAAATGGGTAGTTGAAATACTACGTGTTTTGGTAAATACAGGAAGTTCTGCGAATGTGTTATTTAAATCTATGTATCATAGAATGCGTAATCCGCCTCGAATTTGTCAGTTTGATCGTACTATAATTTGTTTTATAGGGGTAACAACTCAGGTGATTGGGGAATTTGAATGTGAAGTATGTTTGGGAAAAGGCCCGTTTAAAAAAGAAAGTTCAAGTCTTGTTCATGGTTAATGCTATTTTTGGGAAATCTTGGCTTTTAATAATGTATGTTGTCATGTCTACGGTCCATCAGTGTTTGAAATATGTCATTAGAGATCGTGTTGGTGTGGTCAGAAGTGACCAGAAAGTGGCTAGAGAATGTTATGCAACAACACTCTGAGTTTGAGGTTCTAATTATGAGGATCTGATGGTTGAATAGCAACCAAGATGGTTGACCTCGGATGAAGAGAGAGTAGATGATCTGAGGGAAAACCTGTGTTTTTACAATTAAGTGAAGATATTGAAGAGCATATTTTTTTCTATTGGAAATACTTTACGAATATGAACATTGTTGTCTTCAACTTTGCGTGGTCAGTTGTTACAATTTTTGTTTGATAATTTGGATGTTTTCGCTTGGAAAACATATGATGTGAAAGCAGTTCCATCTAAAATAATATGTCATATCCTAGTTGTGTATTCGAGGATAAAACCTATTATTCAAGAAAAGACGAGTTTTTTCGGTGGAAAATTCGGAAGCTATTGTTCAAGAGGTGGATCGTCTCTCTTGGGTCAGCCATATTAAGGAGGCACAATATCATTTATGGACTACCAATCCAGTTTTAGTCATAAAGAATAACGGAAAATGGCGAATGTATGTTGATTTCACAGATTTAAATCGCGCATGTTCTAAAGATCCATTCCATGTCCCTCGAATAGATAAGTTGGAGGATTCTACTTCAGGGAATAAATTTCTCTCTTTTATGGATGCCTTTACAGGTTATAATCAAATCCAGATGGATCCAAAAGATCAGGAAGTACTACATTCATCGCTGATCGAGGACTACATTGCTATAAGGTTATACCATTTGGGTTGAAGAATGCTGGAGCAACATATCAAACATGATGAACACCTCGAAGATTTAGAGGAGACCATCTAAATTTGAGGGCTATTCGTTTGAAGTTGAATCCTTAAAAGTGTACTTTTGGTGTCCGATCAGGGAAATTTTGGGGATATATTATTAGTGAAAAAAGATATAAGCAGATCAAGAACAATTGAAAGCTTTAGTTTCGATGGTATTGCCTTGAACTATAAAAGAGGTGCAAGTCTTGACATGAAGTTTATCTGCTCCTAATCGATTTATTTCAAGATTTTCTGATAAATGTTTTCCTTTTTCCAAGTATAACGAAGATTCAAAGAGTTTGAGTGAACGCCAGACTATGAAGCAGCTTTTTCAAAGATCAAAGAAATTTTGTTATCACCAGAGATTTTATTTAAGCCTCAAATTGGAGAGCAACTGTTCTTGTATATAACAGTGTTTTATTTTGTTGTAACTTTTGTTTTGATATGTGAAGACAATGGAGTTTCAAAGTTATTCTATTGTGTTAGTAAATGTTTGTTGGCATCAAAGAAGAGGTATTTGAAACTTGAAAAATTTGACTTTGGCTTTAGTGGTGGTTGCTAGGAAAATGCGCCCTTATTTTTAAGATCATATGATTGTGGTTTGAACTTCATTCCCATTAAATAATGTACTACAACGACCACACCTTTATGGTAAAATGACCAAATGGTCAATAGAGTTGAGAGATTTTGTCATCATTTTTACTCCTCGAACAACTATTAAAGCTCAAGATTTAGCTGATTTTCTGGTCGAATTTCATTCAAGCCGATCAAATGAGAAAATAGATAAAGAGGTCTAGCCAGAATCTTTGATGTGGGTGGTTCGAACATATTGTGGGTCTAGCATATTGGGGTGTAGTACAAGGGTTTAACTTGTTTCTCCTTATGTGGAGACAATGTATCAGTCTATTCGATTTGGTTTACGTGCATCAAATAATAAGGCTGAATATGAGGTTGCATTGGCTGGTTTAAGTCTTGTAAATAACTGTGGGGAAAAACAGTTTGTTTGGAAACAGATTCGCAGCTAGTGGAAAATCACATGACAGGTGTATCTGAGACAAAGAAAACTCATTTAATTTTGTATTTACGTGAGCTTCAAAATTTGACTCTTTTGTTTGACAAATTGATTGTAGAACATATTAACCGAGGAGATAATACAGTTGGTGATTCTTTAACAACAATTAATTATATAGAATAATATCCATGGATACTGTTATGGGAGATTCCTTCGATTAAACACGATCAGAATATTATAAATATGTCGAGGAAGTATTTTTCACTTCAGACATAATCCCAAGTGGTTTGAGGTCTAATATCTTTAATTTTTTACTAAAGGGTATGTTACCTCAATATGCATATTTGGTACATGGTTATGTTGTATTGAATGAAGTGTTATACAAAAAATATTTAAGTAGACCATTGCTGCATTGTTTGAGAAAGCAAGAATCTTAGGAGATTTTATCTGAGTTGCATGACGGTGAAGGTTTAGCTCACTGTGTTTTCAAGTCTTTAACGCGTCGGGTTTTGTAAGCACGTTATTATTTCCCTTCAATTATGAATGATGTTAAGGCCTTAGTTCGAGGCTACAATACTTGTCAACGTTATTCCGATTTTATTCATAAACCAGCAATGTCACTCATTTCCATATCTGAAGCTATTCCTTTTGATAGATGGGTAATTATATTTTGTAGGGCCATTGCCTATGGCTTCTGGAGGACGACTACATGATTATAGTAGTGGTAGATTACTTTTCGAAGTTGATTGAAGCTGAACCATTATCTGGTACAAAAGCCAATGATACTATTAAGTTCAATTTGAATAATATTTGTTGCTTTGGAGTGCCTTAGAAAATCACCGCAAATAATGGTCCTCAATTTAACAATAGAGAAATGACTTATTTTTGCGCTTCAAGGGGAATAACATAGTTTTTTTCTACACCTTTTCATCCCCAACTAAAATGGTCAAGTAGAAGTGGCTAATAGATCTATTTTGGAAGGTTTGAAGAAAAATTTAACAGGTGCTGCGGGGAAATGGCCTAACTATTTGCCAGAGGTATTGTGGGCTTATCGTAAAACTCCTAGAGATGCTAATCAAGAAACCTATTTTGCTTTGCTGTATGATATGGATGCTGTTAGTCATGCAGAATATATATTACCTTCTTATAGAGTACTTCACTGTTCCGAGAAGGTAAATAAAAAAGTGAAAAGAACAGACGTGGAATTAATAGAAGAGAAAATAGTTAAAACTCATTTGAATATGACTTATTATCAAACTTTGATGAGGATTCAATATAATTCAAAGGTGAGAATGAGAGATTTTAAAGTAGGTGATAAAGTCTTAAAGAAAGTCTTTCTCCATAAAAAGGACAAACGACCTGAATTGGGAGGGTCCTATGGAGAAAATAAACTCGGGTACGTATCGACTTTTTGATGAGCATGAAAAAATACTTCAACATCCTTAGAATATAGAACATTTAAAACTATATTATGAAAGATTTTTTCTTTTTAAGACCATTTTGAATAATTGACACTATTTCCTACCATGTTAGCCGAGTGAGGTTTTAATGAGGTGTCATGTACATATTTGAAAATATTAATACATGTTTTTTGCCAATGGTTGTTTTAAATTCAAGTATTTAGAATTATCTTGGTAGCCAGTCAAAGACTGATCATCTTTGAAGTTGTTGACCAAGAGTAACTATTTTGATTTGAGGTGTTATACGCTTATTATAAACACTAAAACAACCATATTCGAGGTGCTACGTTCTCGAAACGCACTATATATATTCCAGGTTCTACGTTCTCTAAATGCACTACATATATTCAAGGAGCTATGTTCTTTAAATGTACTAAATATATTTAAGGTGTTAACATTTTTTAAACACACCAGTTGTATTCGAGGTATTAACATTTTCTAAGGGTATTATTTTTATTTGACAAATTACAAATTTATTTATGACATATGATGGTATTTGCGGTGATAATGACTTGTTAATAAGATTAAAAGTATTCAGACGTGCCCCAAAAAGGGTAGCCGAGTTGATGGATTAGATGAGCTCGTGACCAAAATATCCCGCGTTTGACCCCATCTATAAATGTTTTCTTGGTTTGAGCCTCTCATCTTGTATGATTTACCTTATAGCATTGGTTTGCAGGCTATTGCATTAGATTGAGGGTTTACCATGTACGCACTCGTTGAGTACTCAATGGCTGCAGGTTTCCTCCAAAAAAAAGTATTCAAACGAATGTGGAAAGGAAAAGTACTTGTTCATTGAAGTTAGAATCTGATCTTACAAAATATATTTTGAATATTGCATAACATCATATGACTTTATAACTTGGACAAAAAATGAAACAACAATTAATTATCTTCTTCAGAGTTCTCTTAAGATGAATCTCCTTGATCAATGGCATTTTCTTCTGACTCCGTCTCTTTGGAAGAATCAATGAGGGTAGGATCGAAAGCTTCGTTGGGATGATTATCTATGGGATTAATTCCCAAAATCTTGACAAATTGGCCTTTCAGAATGATGCGCGGAATTTGCGGAGTAAAGTAATTGTTTATTGCTCCTCGATATTTTTTATTACAGCTAGTGTGTCTTTTCCACACTGACTCTTAGCATTTCTCACATCAGCTTCTTTTTCTCCTTCAAGTGTCGTTTTGAGAGCAGTTATATCATTCGTCGGCTTCTTCTTTTCTTCATCACTCTTATTTAAAGATTTTTCAAGTGTGAAGTATTTTTTCTGCCCCTCGGATAATTCCCTAACAAGCTTAGTCTTAAGATCATCTATTTTAGCTTGATGAGAAGTTTTGAGCTCTTTTGTTTGTTGATCATGCACAAAGCATAAATGACGTTTGAGTTGGAGGCCTCATTTAATATATTGCGACCTGGCAGCTTGAAATACATGAAATTGCTCCTCCACTTGTTTACCATATATCTCTCTCATTGTTTTCTCTACAATACTATTTTTGTTTATATCAGACCATATCTTTAGCCATGATCTCCAAATTTCTTCGAGAGGAAATTACTTCTATGCATAATGCTTTTGCTGTTGTTTCAAGTTTGGAAATAGATTGCAGTGCAAGCAATAATTTTTTCAATAACTCTTGGATATGGATGAACATTTCATTATTATAAGGTATGAGAGCAGAAGGGGAAGCCATGAGAAGATTTAAATTCAGAGTTTCCTGAAAAATATGAGCAGTAATTTGATGCCTAAGTTGATGAAGCTGTTCTTGAATTTGTTGGACACCCAGATCCATATATTTGTAGAGGTCTTGAAGCTCTTTTGTTCTAATAGGCTCATCAGGAATAAAATCTACTCGGAGATCTTCCATTGCAGTGGCTCATTGGTGATCTTCCATTGTAGATTCTTCAGCTTCGACATGAGGTGCTTCAGAGATAGCTTCTTCAAAAAAAATTACTAGTGAAGTTTCTAAAGCATATTGTTTCTTCGAGGCAATATTTTTATTTATCTTTGAATAAGATTCAACCTCAATTCCTTCTTTGATTGTTGGAAGGCTAACTTAAAAGTTGCTTTCCTTTTGGTTTTAGTCTTTTTATTCTTTTGTGGCTTCAGTTTAGTTGAAGGGTTAGCACCAGATGTACTAGCTGGTTTTTTATTCTTCCATTTCTTTTTCAAGGGCGGATGACCGTCAAATCTGTTTCGCAACCTTATTACCAAGTGCTAACAATTTTTAAACAACAAGATTTGAGTTTCGTGGCTCTATTAAATTTTAAGGGAGGTCGACACCCAGTGAGATCCTCTACAGTGGAACCTATTTCCCCACTCATTCTCTGCCCAAGTGGCCAACTGCGCAAAAATATCTTTCGCATCATCTTTGCGACTATTATACCTCTTCAAAATTCCTAAGTCTAGTAGCAATGCATGCAAAAATTCTTATTTAAGTTATAAAAAATAATAAGAAGTAAAGATGAGAAAACTCAATGTTGTTTCTCCAAACAAGGTTAATTTTGGAAAGGTTCTCCTCGGATATTTCTTTACCATTCTCTCAAACTCCTGCTACAAAAACAAATATCTGCTTCCAAAATTTGTTAGCTTCGAGCAGGTCGTCGATTATTTTGAAGTCATCAACCAATGTTAGATAGTCGAAGGGCAGTACTGGTCCTTTCGAAAGACCAATCATGGAGATGAAGTCTTTTATGAAGAAATGGATTTGGCTTAGTCTTAAAGCCATAATAACTGATCGAAGTGTGAACCACAAATTTGGTGTTTCTTGTGTAGGGTAGAGGTCCAGAAGATCGAAGTACTCCACTATCATCAGATCTAGTGGGAACCGAAGACCCCAATTGACGATCTCATGATAGACCACCAATTCATCTGTTCCACAATGAAGTGGAGTCTCTCATTATTTTGGTAGTCGAAGTATTATGTTGTCTGGCACTCCCCATTGTTTTTAAGTGATCAGCTTGAGGTTCACTGTAATAAATGTATGGCACATATTTCGGCGTCATGATGTATTCAGGAAGGATTGGTTTAAAAATTGTGCTTACCAAGACAACAACACCTTCAGACACTTCAACTGAAGCTTTTTTTTCTTTTTTTCTCAAGTGCTACTTGTTTCGAGGTGTCGTCTTCTGTATCAGATGCAATATTTCTCTTTTTATCTTCCACGTTTGACAAAGTTGTTTCTAAGTCAGTTTCTTCTTCATAAGCTTTGTTTATAAGTCATGGAGGATTTGGGTTCGATGTTGGGTTTTCTTCTTGTATACTTGAAGGAGTTTGTTGTGACTCCGCATTGGTCTCAACAATCTCTCTCAGGGGAGGAGATGATGGTATAAGGTTAGGTGATGTTTTGTGAAGGATTGTCACCCTCAATATCTCCCGCAACTATGGATGTTTTATTTTTAACAGAAAAATTATGAGAAAGATGAGCTTTTGACTGAATACGAGGAGTTACCTTGCGTGATGTTCGAGGAGGATTAGAGTTTATAGGCGATGTAGCTTCTTCTATTCCTCTTTGAGTATATGATATTTATATTACTTTGCGATTCTTTTGAGGAAGAATAGATATGAAACTATAAATTACTAGGAATAATTTTGAGAAGCTGATTGTGGAGAATTGTTGGAAAAAGTTGTCGAGATTCTGGGGTGGATGAACTTGGAAACACAGGGGAACTCTGATTAGGATTGAATTACCGTAAAATATGGTGTGAGTTAAGAACTGAGGAGAATTATCTATTATACATGCCGTTTTGTATTCAACAACCCTCTCACTAATACACAGGTAATTATAAGCCCCCAAAATTGGTTTTTAGTAGCTAGAGATCTTCTCATAAACTAAGATGAAGAATGATATTTAAATTACTTCATAAAATTTGAAGGTTGGTTGGGAAATATCATTTTTACGGTGAAGGTAGCCAAGAAATTGAGTTTTAGGTGAAAGTAACTAAGGATTCTCTCAGGGAAACGTAGTTTTCTCTCACTAGAAGGTATTTGCGAAGCACAAATAAGGGGGGGAGAAGTATTTATAGGGAAATGAGAGAGAAAGCATGGTCAGATAAGTGCAAGAGATTGAAATGATTATTGGGTAGAAAGATGGAATACCAAGCGGTTGCTTGTAAAGAAGTAATGTGATACTTGTTAGCTGTCAGACCTAATAGCAGGCCTAATGGGTCATTGCATGCGTACTAGACCATTCCAAAAGTTTCTGGCCGTTATGAAAAGACCAGCTCATGATTCTATATATGAATATTCAAAGTTTGAACAAAGGGCCAAGCTAGTTTCGAGGTGAACATGCGTATGAATTATTCGAGGAGGACAAGTATATGGCTTAGCATTCTTGAGTCAGTTGATAAATGTTCGAGGCAGGATTTGTATATATATTTATTCGAAGACAACATATGTTATCGAAAGTCATTTTGACAAGGAGAGGCGAAGGTTTAATTCAAAGCAGATTGAGTTTTGGCAAATAACATTTTTTACTTACCAAGATGTCCGATGTCTACTAGTTCTTATTCATTATCTTTCATAAGAACTAGGGGGCTACTGATAAGGATATAAAATATCATGGGCCTAAATATAATAAAACTAAGGTCATATATGATAATTTATATACTTATTAGATGAGTTTTAGACTATTTGTAAATAGAGGGGATGTAACACAATTAACCCATTTATGTAACCGAATCAGTTATACAAGTCTTTACGCCTATAAATAAAGGCTGATGTAGTGAATGAACGAGGGACATTTTTCATAAGAATAATTCAGTTTTACTCTTTAACTTTCTCTTTATACAATTTAATTCTTTTTTCCTTCGCGTTCTTCTTCACCAATTACGATTCATACTTAACAATCTTGATGAACGCCTTAATGGTATGAGAAAAGATAATGGGGGTTCCAATATAAACTAGTAGTTTGGATAATATATTATTTAAAATGAAATATGACCTAACGAGAAGCCATTTAGTCACGTGGTGTTCTGATAGAACAATTGTTCGTTTTACGGGGCACGTATAGATGTTTGAAGGGAGTTTGAGACGGATGTGATCCTCGATAATATTGATTTTAAGAAAACTGTTTGGGTTCTTTTCATGGTGGTAGAGAACTCAACCTCATATAACGCGATCTTTGATAGGTCTTGGCTAGAACACATGCATTCCATCAACTCGACCATTCATTAGACCTTAAAATATGTGACTGGATATCGGGTTGGTGTGATAATGAGGAACCAAAAATTTGCAAAAGAGTGTCGCGCAACGTTTTTAGCCTTGAAAATTATTTAGAAATTGTTACCAACATAAAATGCAATTAAGAAACGTTTAGAAACCGTTAACTTAGTGTATCATATCAGCCATACCAATATGTACGGGTTTGGAAGAGCTTTAGTCTTCAATGTCTAGTTTTTAACAGCCTCTTTTAAAATCAGATTCTCATAAATATTCGAATCGGTTTCGAACTTGCAAATCCTTTCCTAGATTGTACTGGTAGACATGAAGATATTATTCTCTGTTCTAGTTCTCAAATCATAAAAATGAGCTTCCGAAAACATACTTCCTCTATTTACGACATAAGAATACATGGAGATCTGATACCAAACTGATGTAGCGGAATATAGAAAAAAAACAAAGGATAAATAAACTTTAGGGTTTCAAGAAAACACTATTCTCTTAGACTCAAAGCCTGGATTTTAATTCTTTAAAAAAAAACAATGAAATCGTTCAATTAGAATTTGAAAGCCTTAAATAACAATCGTATGAAACCCTAATACAAAATAAGAGAGTAAAACAAATGTACTAAAATCATGTCTTATCGATTTCGAACATAATCGTTGGGATCGCCAAGACGTTCGGTTTGAATACATGTTTCGTTTAAATCCGACACTCCATTAAAAAATAAGTTCCACGTACACCTGTCCACTACTGATAGATAGTTGTTCCGGCACATATCAACATCCTAATCCAATTGTAATAAAATTAAAAATATAAGTAAAATTTATTTGATTTAATAAATTAGAGATATGAGATGCTTTCTATAAATAATATCTGAAAACCTAATCAAATATTTTAAAAGTAAAATAAAAATATTAAAAAAACAATTCTTTTAAAAAGCGAATGCGGATCTGATTTGATTTACTAATTGAATAAGGCTCTAAAATAATATAAATATATTAAATTAAAATCTAATTCGATTGCCATCAATTTTTGATTTGTTAAATAAAATATATTTTTAATGTGTATTAAAAATTATAAAAGAGGAAAATAGCTTTTTAAAACCTTAATTAATAGAATTTAGAATCCAAACATTCTAACAAATGCTATCACGCTTCATCCAATATTCATTTGTGTTCGTCCATTAGTTCTAGATAATTGTGGTCTCCCATATTATCCTAATTTCAACCCATTTAAATTTTAGTTCACTAGCGGCTTTCCACGAAAGCCAGCAAACCAAATTTATCGACGTCCCTTTCTTTTATAAATCATACAATAATAAATTCTTATACTTAATATTTCACCTGAAGGAAGAGTCACCAATCACCCAAATATTAAATATAATTCTCATATCCTTTTGTTTTCTATTTTTTGTTTTATTTTCAAAGTATACTCGGAAGCTTAAAAATTAAGAATATATTTGTTTATATGTCATTAATTTTCTAATATCTTATAATACTCTTTTTATTATAAAACCTAAAACTTATGTACATTTTTTATTATATACGATTTTCTTATTTTTATGATTTTGAAATATTTTTTAGTACTAAATATTAAATGATTTATATGATTGTTTACGTAAGAAGAATTGATAGTTTCAAATTTTAAACTATTAAAATTGTAGATACACTTGTCAAAAATATATTAAAGTTGCTGAAAGTATTTTTATACAGTCAAAATATTGTAATAAATACTAAAATATCAATTGAAATTTAATACCTAAATTAGCTAAAAAATAGCCGTTTTACGGAATCTGAACATGATAAGATTACCGATATAAATATGATTCGATTCGAAAGTTAGATAACGTATTTTAGGAAAGTTAGTATTTTCAGACAAAAAATTATTTATTTTATATATTACAAATCTAAAATACAACTTTTCATAAGTAATTAATTTATATTTAAAATTTAAAATCCCTACAAAATATAAATTTTTCTAAACTATTTTTAAGGAACCCATAAAAAGATAAAAAAATTTAACACTAAGACAATTATACAAAATAGTTTTTTTTTTAAAGGTAGCCGAGTCACTCGAGTAAGCATGTGACCAAAGATTTCGTGACTGAGTCTGTCATTTCGTATGGTGTTGTTGGTTTGCAGACTATTGCGTCAGAGCAAGAGTTTACTCTCTGCTGCAGGTTGCCTTCGAAAAAAATAAATAAAATATTTTTTTTAGTCTTTAAAAAATAGCCGAATTGATGAAATAAGAAAAATCTTGACTATTTTGTCGATTGATTTTTTTATAAAAAAATTCTGAATGTTTGGCGGAAATAAAATTTGTTTTATAAAATACTTTATATTTTCCTTTTTTAAAACAGGAAGAAAAGCAGAGGATATAATTTGACTATTGAGACAATGGCTAATAAAACAATTCCCTTTCCCTTTATTATTTAGTATATGTTTAATTTCTTAGTGCCCTCCTTTTCACGTCCCTCTCCTCTCCTCTTCAAATTCCATCCTCTACTTTCTTCGCTGCGATGAACAACAAAAGTTGATACATGACTGCACTATCGGAGTCCGATATATAGGTCTACAACTTATCGGCCTGCTCTTTCTCATACTCTCACTCGGTAAGTCTCCTCTTGCCTCTTTCCTCTTTCGTTTAACTTATGAAATCCCCTTTTCGCATTCGAACCATCATCTTGTTTTGGATATGTTGGAAACCCTAAATCATTCTGTCTTATCTCGTGAGCTCAGTATTTCAGTTGGTTGGAATGTCGATGGTGCTGTTAGGTGTCGTGTTCTGTTTCGGAGAATCAAAGTGTCTTTAGCTACTAATTAATCGTTTTGACGGATGTTTGTTGTTTTTATTTTGTTTAGGTTACAGCTAATTAGGGTTTCATTGGTTTGATAGTAAGGGGAAGATAATTCGGGGATTGGAGGAGAATGTGTATCTTTTGTACAATATATAAGTGGTGTCGCCGGGTTGGTACAATGCTGCCTTGGTTAATTGTACCCTATGTAGGACTTTGGGGTGTTTCTAACCTTATGCCACCTGCGTTTCGTTTTGAGATTACGTTCTCTAGGCTTGCTTTCGTTTTGATGCTTTCACTCACTCTCTTTTGGTATGAAGTTGCGAGTCCCCGACTTTCCACTTGGAAAGCGGGGTTAATTGTGCGGCTTAGAAGGAGAAAGAAGCTTGAAGCTTTGGTATTGCGTAAGCTTCGAAGGGCCGCAAAGCGGCGGTGTCGTAACTGTTTGAATCCATATAAGGAACAGATCCCTTACAATGGTCGTTTGATGTGCTCGTACTGCGGTCATGTTTCGAAGAGGCCAGTCATTGACTTTGATGGGGAGATACTACCTAATGTTGCTGTTAAAGAATTCATTCAAAAGAGTGAGATCATGCTAGAAAAAGGAGGATGGGTAAATAGACAAGAGCAGTTTCACAATGGCAATAGGGTTTGTGGCCCGATTTCTTGGATGAAAAATCAGAATTGTTTGTGCGGACGATATAAGCTTCCTTTGGTAGAGAAATGTTACTCTTCTCTTATAGTTTTCATACGAAGGTGTTTGCGAGATATTTTGTTTTGCATTAGGTGGCTATGGAGATTTTTTTTCAAGTTCCGTAGGGATGAATCTACCTCGGATGTAGCAAATAGGGGGAAAACAAACGTGGGTGAGAAGAGGGTTAACCTTAATGAGACTAAAGGAGAGAGAGCGCGCAGAAAAGCTGAAGAGAAAAGACAAGCTAGGTTAGAGAAGGAGGTTTTGGAGCAGGAGGAGAGAAAACAGAGGGAAGAGGTAGCGAGGCTGGTTGAGGAACAGAGAAAACTGAGAGATGAAAAGGAGGCACAAAAGGACTGCAGTGCATCGCCAACTGAAAAGGAGAATGATAAAAAGAAGGAAGCTGAAAAGAAGCGCCAGGAAATAAAGAAGGAGAAGGACAAAGGTTCTAGCAAAAGCAACTCTTACATTGAGGAGTTTGAAAAGGGAGCAGTTAAGGAGATTAAAAGGAAACATGTATTTCATAAGAAGAATGATATAACGGTTGATGGCAAACCTCAAAGGGAGAGTGCAAAGGGTGAAAGCATGGAAGCTAGAGGTTCTGCAGATAATAAGGGCCGGGGAAATGCTGCAAATAAGTACCTTGATCGAATGAAGAGTACAATTTGTTCTTCTTCCGCTACTTTTAGTAATGGTGGGCTTTTTGGAAAGGGTGCTAATTTACCTGCCAGGATTAATAAAGCAAACAAATCAAACAGTTCTGTGGATCATTCAGTAATTTCATTTTATAGAAGAGATTGCCAGCCACAAGAGCAAGTTGCTAACAAACCATTTGCAAATGAAGATGATAAGAACATCAGCCATCCTGTAAGTTCATTTATTACAGTTTTCCTGTACTTCTATTATTTAAGAGAATTCTTATGTTTTGTAGTATGTTCTTTTGTAGATCTGTTTATTTGTGGGTAAGTTTATTAGTCTTAGTCTTTATAGGTTTTGGTGTGCCTGGCATTAGCTGTAGCATAGATTCATGATTGTGATTACCCTTGGAGCTTTTACTTATTCCATATCAATGTATTTTCACTTTCAATTTTTTATCATGAATAAAATGACCGTGTCATGAGAGACATCATTTGAAATATTTCTCCTACAAAAATGTAATAAGTTATCAAAGACATCAGATTTGTCTCAGTTAAATCTTTTCGCAACATGCGGCACTGGAACAATAATATTGGAATAATGATAACTTTTACACATGCACTCTAAGGAAAAGCAACCTGTTAGGGCCCTTTAAACGTTACTTCACTCTTTATGTTTTACTTTGCAAATGAACTTTTAAATTTTCAGTATAATAACTTTTACAATTTTTTTTGTACTTTTCTCATAGCTGCTTCTGTAAATATGAACTCTATAATTCCGATTTCTTTCTCTATTCTTTGCTGGTAGCACGCATCCTCTGATATCTGAATCCTGTTAGCTTTAAATAATGAAAAGGAAATATTCCAAGCTGCTAAGGTTGGTCAAGTTACTTCTGTTTTTATATATAATGAGATATAAATAGAAGTTGATGGGAGTGATAGATGTGCAAGTGTCAAGTTAGTAAATGTTAGTTGGACAATCTCCATTTTCGTTGAACATAAATTTAGGGATATCATGGATAACTCTTGGACGCACGACCTAGATCGCAGCTAAACTGGTGCAATCTAGTCTATAGCCACCATTGATTATAAAATTCATTTTCTAAGTTTTATACTTTGTTTGTCTTTTGGCTCAATCGTGGAAATTTTAGTATATTAATAATATTGAGGTTTTTGGGACAGGTGACTAATGCTACACAACCTAGAACAGAGCCTAAAATGTCAAGGCAACAGCTATTCATTCATTCATCGCCTGTTTCTACGTCATCTAATGCAAATGTCGGTAGACTAACTAAGGATCCCCAAACAGTTCTTCAGAGCCCGAATTTGCGCTATCAATCATCACCTGCAGAAACCGCTAACAATCCGATTGATATTGGGCTGCCATTTCGATCTTATGATTCCAAATTCGTTAAGGGATCCACCAGCAGTAGTTTAGGTTTATCCCCTGCAATAGAGTCCATCTTCTCCAGTAGCAGTGAAGTCTCTTATGGTTTAATTCCAGAAGAGCCAGAGCTATTTGAAGACACTTGTTATGAGCCAATATCCTCTCGGGGACCCGTTTCAGAATCACTTTGTAACTCTCAATGGGACTTGGGGACAAGCTTTGCAAAAGGTCTGGGATTAGAAAGATCTCATGCTCACAAGAATAAATCTACGTTTTCTGAAGTCAGGAAGCCATCTCCAATTGAGTCTCCACTGTCACGATTGCGTGTTTCTGATGACAAGCAGAATAATTCTCATTGCTTCCCAAGCTACTTTAGTGGTCGAGATACTCATTCATCACCCTTGGGTGATGTATATGCAAAGGATGAAGGAACATGGCAGATGTGGAGCAGCTCTCCCCTAATACCAGATGTGCTGGGTCTGATTGGTGATCCGGCTAGCTGGCTCTTGCAGCCAGAGCATAGTAAATTAGAGAATGATAAATTATCGCATCGTTCTCCTACGGGAACAATGACGCCATTGTTTACAAACGATGACCTGGTGCTCTCTAGTGTTCATTCTCCGACTAAGGTTTTTCCTGGCAGTGCTCAGCAGAGCGGAACATTCGGGCCAATTGGTAGTTTGAGCAATGATATAAGGCAAGTGAATGCATTCTTGACGCCATCTGGTAATGACTTCTTTTCTTATAAATTGCAAGAAGAATGTACACAGAACAAAATGATATATCAGAGTCCCTGTGTAACTGGCAGTAACCATACTTCCGAGCTTTCTGCAGCGAATCATTTGTCCAGGTGAGAATACAATAACCTTTCTAATACCACTTTAAGTTTACTATTACTTTTTTGCTGTGTATACGCTGCGAAACAATGAATTTTATACTTTTGGTTAGGCTAGGTTATTGTGTTTGAATTTAGATATTCATTCTTTTGTCACTCAAACCTGAGGATCTGTTAGGTGTGATAGTTGTGGTAGAAGGAATATACAGAAGAATAGTTATATTTGCATATTCTTGATACGATGGTCTTACATAATGAGCAGATAGACTATAAGTGCATGCTTATTCCTGATACGCATAATAGACGATGCTGGTGTAACATGTGACGAACAAATAGAGAATAATAAGGCACCGTGACTGATACCATTCCTTATAAATAAGGGTTTCATTGCATGTGATGTGGCATTCTTGTAAACTCCTGAACAGATTTTCGGTAATACATTCTTGAAAAAAAGTGAAAAAGTAACAACACGTAGCTTTACTGTGTTGCAGCTGCTTGTACCCTTTGATGTCTATGATTCATTATTTTTCGACAAACAACTCATTAGTTTTGGCCATGATTAGGTGCGTGGAATGTTCTTGCAGCATTGCTCATTTATGTTTATTTGACAATATTAAATTGTTGTGGATTTTTATATATTTATAAAATATTTAAACTAATTGAAAATACTATTCATAATAAAATGAAACCAGTTTTCATTTTCATGAATCAAACTATTTTACTTTCAAATTTCACTTTAAGATGAAACAGAATACATTTCTGCGAACCAAACGCATCCCCATCACTAGTGCTCCTTAAAGGAGTACCCATATTCACTTGAAAGGTTCTCTATCTATGTGAAAACCGTTATATGTCTATTAGGCAACCGGATTATTAGTTTTATTTGGTCTTTTGCTTGTCCATAAGAAGCCCATGTCCAAACATTTCTCAAATCTTGCAAGTGTATTATTCTGTTTGGAACTAAAACTACACATGTGTTATTGTACATGACCTGTTTAGGTTGGAAATTCTGACGTGAACCTAATTCTCCATCTGGTTTGTTTTCTTCTGCAGGGACGACGTCCCAGCACACATTTCAGCTATCGATTCTGTAACTCGACTAATCCCCCTGATGAGTTCATATTCCGAGTCAGATTTGCAATCAGTGCGGTTGATTGGTTCTAAAATAGGAAAAAGAAGCATGTTAGGGGGTGAATGCTAAACGTAATGTTATCTCCCTTTTGTCTTGTTTAAAATGGGAGAAATCTGATATAAACCTATATATGATTAAAATAAAAAGAAGGATAAGATAATATATAAGTACTGCATCAGCCTCTACCTTTTCTTCTTTTGCCTTTTGTTGGCTTGGAGGAATTCCCTTCATTGAAAATCTTAAGCTACTTTTGCTGTATTGGAAGGAATTCCCTTGATCAAAGATTTATGAAAACCGTTTCGACTAGACTGATTTTTCTCAAAATTTAATTAACTGGTCTTCCAAATAGACAAATTGTTTGACATAAAATAGTGTTAAAATGAAATAAAGATAAAAGATAACATATATATCATAGTGACCCACATTAAGTAATCACCGTATCTGATATTGTAAAAATAATAATGATATAGTAGAAGAGGGAGGAAGAAGCATCAGACGTCTGATTCCTTGTTTCTTCGTTTTCGTTCCGGCTTCCCTCGTCGGGATTTTCCCTTTGATCTCTTAGAGGCTCATCCTTCTAGTTTTTTTTTTTATGTTTTTGTTTGGTCAGCTCATCATTTCAACTATTTGCTTATGTTCCATTGATTTTGATCTATGGCCAACGACATCATCAGCATGAAAGAGTTTCCTTCTCTTCTCCCCTGCACTGAAGCCAATGGAAAAAACAACGCCAAGAAATCATGCTCCGAAATCGTGAAAAATAAATCATACTCCGAAATCGTGAAAAATAAAACATAGAGTAATGAATTCACCCCGGATTTCATTAAACAAACAGAAGACCACAAATACTCTAGATTAACCAAGGATATCCTTCTGCAACAATCAAGATCAACTTTAATTGGGAAATTCAGTCAGGGAATCCCCAAACGTGCTGCTTTCCAATCATTTCTTGAGTCCTTTAAATTCAAAGGAAATTACAGTTTTATTACACTTGACTCGAGACAGATCCTCATTGAATTTGGTTTATTGGAGGATGTGGGCAGGTTGTGGTCTTAAAGAACTTCGAATATCCGATTACTCTGCTTTGGGTCAGATTTGAAATGTTGCCTGAATATCTTTACAACAGATCTATTATCAAAGACCTGGCTGCCTCTTTAGGTTTAGTGCACCCGATTGTTGTTCCTGAGTCACACCGGGCCAAGGCTAATGCTTGTTTTGCCCAAGTTGAGATAGATGTGTCCAAATAATTGAAGAGGAAGATGTGGATTGGGTTCGGTGAAAATGACGGGTGTTGGATTGGAGTTAGTTACAGAAATGCTCCAAATTATTGTCATGTTTGCCATCATCTGGGACACAGTGCTGATGACTGTAAAAATAATGCTACTAAAAAAGAAGTTAAAGCAAATGTGCACAACTCTGAAAATGGCAATGGTAATAAGGATTTGATTCAGTCTGATTTTATTCAAGACAGTTCTACAAATACTCAAAAGCCAAATCAAATACAACCATTCACTAAGGTTTACAGAAGAAAATTGAAATCCATCATTACTACTAAAGACAAGGCCTATGACACTAACTACACTGCTAGCCCTACTAGCCCTGAGATGGAGGACAGTGCTTCCAAAAATGATCTGGATTTTATCAGTGCTCTCAATGACGTGGACCAGGATAATTCTGATTGTAGGATTGTGGACTCCACTTCTTCTCAACAAAACAATATAGGAAACTACAATGCTTCCCCTAAAGCCACATCTATTGATCAAGATTTCACCACCATAATCAACAGCAAACTAAAGTCTGCATACAAAAACAAAAGCGTCAAAAGGTTAACTATTAACTCTCTTCTTAAAAGAGAGAAGTCCAATAACAAATCTCTATCTGATAATGATAAAGATTGTTAGTTGGAATGCTCGTGGTATAAATAACAATCCTACCTTGTCTAGACTAAAGTATATTATTCAAAATGATAAAGTCAAGGTAATTTCTATTCAGGAACCAATGGTTAAGTATGATAAAATAGATAAGATTTCTAAGAGAATTGGTTTTAATCATTATGTGGCTAACTGTTCTAGTAAATTTTGGATATTTTGGGCTAATGATATTAACTTGTCTGTCCATATTGATCACTTTTTCTTGTTATCTTACATCTGTTTATGCTAAGAATCAAAGAATGCAGCGTAAAGTTCTTTGAAACCAGTTGATTCACTTACTCAGTGAAGACAAGCCTTGGATACTTGCAAGAGACTTTAACAGTATCACTTGCTCTGATGATCAGCTCTGTAGTTCCACCTTTGATGCCTCTAGTGCTGATGACTTCAATGACTTCATTGGATACTGCAGTCTTGAAGACCCTGACTATGTGGGATCTAGATACACCTGGAGCAACAACAACATCTGGAAAAGATTAGACAGAGTTCTAATCAATCAAATCATGGCTTCTTCAATGTGTCACATACAAGTTCTAACCTTGCTCCTCTCCTTATAACTCTTTCAAACTCTCACAATAAAGTTTCTTCATATAACAAATGTAACTTTAAGTTTATTAATGCTTAGGTTAACAATCCTGACTTTCTTAAGGATATTAAGCTTAACTGGAATTTGCCTTGTAATGGTGATACTAACATGGTTTTTTGGTTTAAGCTTAAAAGACTAAAAAAGTTTCTCAAAGGCTGGAACAACAATATATTTGGCAACATTTTCAGTAAGGTAAAGGAGTCTATAGAAGAGGTTTCTAACAAAGATTTAGCTCACCAGTAGGACAACAATAACGTGAATAAGGCTAACTTGTCTAAGGCTAATAGTATGCTCATTCAAGCTCTCAAGAATGAAGAATGTTATTGGAGACAGAAATGTTATAACACCTGGCTCAATGAAAGTGATGGTTGATGAGTCCGAATTCTGCCTGCTCCCCGGACAGGGACAGATCGGTCCAAAGCCTCCGGACCGGACAGATCACTTCGAACACTTAGCCCATAGGACTGTTCGAACTATGACAAAAGTACTAAAAAACCTAAACACTTCTTGACTAAGCTACTTGCTCTCCTACTTAGAGCTCATGGGTCTTTGAACATGACCCGAAAGCCCATAAGGGCCCACACATTAGGGTATAAATACCTAACCACCTGCATTAAGTGTAGGTAATGAAAATTAACTGCAACGAGGCAGCTTAATTGTCTCTCTACTCTCTACTCTAAATATTAAACACCCACATAATTTTATAAAATACCAAACAAATTACAAACCTACCCTCAGGCGATAATTATCCTCACCAATGGTAACACTAAACTTTACTACAATTATGTCTCTAATAATAAGAAAAAGAATACTATTACTGGTATTAAAGATAATGGTGTTTGGATTACTAAGCCTGATGATATTGATAGTTCTGCAGAGTCCTATTTTAAAGGGATTCTTTCTACTAATGCTTACACTTGTGATGATTAAAATACCCTAGACTCTATTCTTAACAACATTCCTAAGCTTGTTAGTGACAGGGACAACAGTGACATTATGAAGCCTACTACCAATGATGAGATATGGAGCAAGTTAAAGGAATGAAAAAGGACAGTGCCCCTGGCACAGATGGTTTTAATTGTTTTTTCCTCAAATCTTGTTGGGATACCATCAATGTGGATCATTGCAATGCCATTAATTCTTATCTTAAGGGTAATAGAATTCCCAGTGGTGTATTTGCCACTGGGATCTGTCTCATCCTTAAAGGACCCAACCCTATTTCTTGGAACAATTGTAGACCTATAAGCCTTTGTACAATCTTTAATAGGTTGATCTCTAGCTTAATCAATACCAGAATATCTCACATTTTACCTAACATTATATCTAATTGTCAAGGTGCCTTTTTCAAAGATAGGCTAATCCATGATAACATTTTAATCATCAAAAAAATGCTGCATAATATCAATAGAATGCCTTCAAAGGGTAATATTATTATGCAACTTGACATGTCAAAGGCATTTGACAGAATGTCACATGCCTTTGTCATCAATGTTTTAAAAAAAATTGGGTTCTCTGACAATCTATTAACCCTTATCTATAGCTTGATCTCTAAGATCATGATCTCTATTCTAATTAATGGCACTAACATTGGTTACTTTCCTCAGAAGAGTGGGTTAAGATAAGGAGACCCTCTGTCTCCTTATCTTTTCATCCTCGCTGAGGGAGATCTCTTAAGAGGCCTCTCTAATCTATTCAAGTCTAATAATAAGATGAAATTTTACCTTAAATCTGGCTACATCTTACCTAGTCTTGCGTTTGCAGATGACATTATGATATTCACCAATAGCTCTTCCTCTTCTATAGACAACCTGTGCAATATGATGGAAAGATATCGATATGCTTCTAGTCAAATAATAAATAAGGAAACGACTAAAATAATTACCTCTTCCAAGAGCGCTCATGCTGCTACAACCAGACTCAAGTCCTCTACTGACTTCAATATTGACCTTGCTCCTTTCAATTACCTAGGCATCACCATAGCTGCAAACAACAAAGGGAAGAACTTCTTAGATTTACTTGCTAAAATTCATAACAAAATTTAGACTTGTGACATGAAATCTCTGCCTTTTGGGGGAAGGCTGTCCCTTATTAAGAATGTTCTATATCCTATTGTCTATTATTGGACGCAGAAAAGTCTTCTCCCCAATTCAATCATTAACAAGATTGAATTGTGCTTTAACAGGTTTCTTTGGAGGTCCAAGTTCAATGAAAAAGCCATTCATTGGGCTTCTTGGAGTCATCTTTGCAAGACTTTTGAGGAAGGTGGGTTGAATATCAAACAGTTGCCTGACATTCAACTCACTTTCTCCCACAAATTGTGGTATTTGTTCAGGAAAAAATATTCCCTTTGGGCTGATCTTATGCACCAAACCTATTGCCTAAACTCTCACCCTACCACTGCTGCTTGCAAAAATACTGACTCTATAGTCTGGAAAAGACTCTACTCTATTAAAGACCAGGCTGACCAAAATGTGACTTGGAATCTTGGTAAATGAGACATTGATTTCTGGCGTGATGCCTGGCATGGCATGCATCATATTACCAGTCATAATGACTCTAATACCTGGTATTTGCCTGCTAAGGTTAATACCTTTTGGAAAGATGACAACTGGGACACCCCCACCCTTCTTAACTTCCTGTCTCAAGAAAGAATCAAACACATAAACTGAGTTAAGATCATTTATGATCAGGAGGATAAGATTGAATGGAAGTTATCTAAAGACAAGGTTTTCAACACCAAATTAACTTGGGATTCAATCAGACATAAAATCAACAAGCTAAATCTATTTTAAAAAGTTTGGAATCATTTCATACCAAAAAAATTCTCTTTTTTATGTTGGAAACTATTAAAAAAATTTGCCCCAATTGATAGCATCCTTACTAAAAGGCACTTTGTATCTGTGTCTAAATGCCAGTTCTGTTGCAGTTGTGAAGAGAAAAACCATCTCTTCATCAACTGCAACTTTACATGGTCTCTTTGGAACTACTATGGGGTTCTTTTCAAGGTTCCCCTGAAACGTTTTATGTCTTTAAGTCACATGTTATACTGCTGGTTCTGGTTCTCAAACAACAAGTTTCATATTACTCATCTTGTCCCCCAAATCATTTGTTGGACAATATGGTTTCATAGAAACTGCTGTAAGTTTAATAACACTCATGATAACTTCAAGAATGCTATTGACAGAATCAACAGATTTATCTTGGGAATAGTATCTAATAACACCCTAAAAGCTAAACAGTGGTCTGGCGTGACCAATGCAGGTACATCATTAGGTTGTCTATTGATTAACAACATTAGAAGAAAACCAATGTACCTGAAATGGCTTGCCCCTCCTGCTGGTAGACTGAAAATCAATGTTAATGGTGCAAGCAGCTACTTCGGTGAAGCCAGTGGAGGTATACTGGTTCGAAACGATCATGGAAACTTCGTTGCTGGCTTAGGTCTCCTCTTTGGAAAACTGGACCCTTTTTAGGCAGAGTGTAAAGCGTTGATGGAGGCTCTCATTCTCTGTAAAAGGAATCACTGGTACAATGCCGATGTCGAATCCGACTGCCTTACTCTTATCAACATTGTTGCTTCTAGAAATGCTGCCTCTCTTCCTATGATCACCATCTGTCGTAGCCTGATTCACCCTTCCATAAACATTCGTCACATATCTAGATCTCAGAATGTTGCTGCAGACTGGATCACCAAATGGGTCCTGAGTGAGCAAAAGAACCACTCTATCACCACTCAAGATGTCTCGATCCCTCTCCTAACAATTATAACTCTCGAAAGCCTCGGTGTAGGCTACATTGATCCTGACTAATCTCGCTTCAACATCTCGTTCTCTTCATCAGGCTTGGTGGGCGTTGGTGATGATTCTTACTCGTTCGTCTGGTTTCTATTGGTCGATTTCGAGTCTGTTTAGCTTTCATAGCTCATTTTTATCGCCATTAAGCTTCAGCTCAATTTTCTGGTGAATCCTTCGCTTGGTGGTTCTTAGCTCAGCTGCTAGGGTTTATCTCGATTGGGGATTTTTTTATTAGTGTTGCAATTTTCAATTTAATCCTTTATTTCTTTAAGCTCTCTTGTAAGCACCTCTAATTGTAAACAATCTCAATTTATTAATATCAGTTTATTTGCTTTAAAAAAAAGTAATTACAAAAATAATAATATCATTGCAAATGCAGAATAACTTATAACTATTTTTTAATTATAATTTTAAAAAATTATACGAAACGAACATGTTAAAAAAATATTTTGATATTGTTAAAATAAAATGTTCGACCGTTTTATAACGTTAAAATTATAAACTTAGGTATTTCAATAAACTTAAAAAATATTACCGTTAAAACTTGATTAAATTTGAAATTTTAATATTATTTATAGGTGGGTTCCTAAAAAGTAGATCAAATATTTTCGAATTTTTTGATACACTTCATAATTCTAATAAGTGTACAAACATTTTAGAAATACAAAAATACCATTCTAACTATAAAAAACAAGTTTAATAACCTCATTATTTTAAAAAGACAATCGCATTTGATTCATCCGCACAACCACCACTACCATCGCCATGACCATGACAACCGCCATTACAACCACAACCACAACCATTACCACCAACACCACGACCATGACCACCAGGGTCACCAACGCCACAACCACAACCACAACCACGACCACCTCCCCCACCACCAACACAAGCACCACCACGACGATCACCTCCACCACCATTACAACCAATCCCGACACGATCACAATCACCACGACCATCACCACCACCACCACGAAGACCATCACTACCACCACCACAACCATCAACACCACCACCGCCACTACCACTAACACAAGCACGACCACCACAACCACCCCCACCACCAATACAAGTATCACCACCACGATCACCACCACAACCACCATCATCACAATCACGATTACCATCACCACCATTGCAGTCACCACGATCTCCATCACCACGACCACGACCATCATCGTCGCCGCCGCCACCACCATCATAACCACCACCATCGCGACCTATATAACAATCACAACCACCGTCACGACCATAACCACCACAACCACCACCACTACCAGGACCACCATAACCACCACCACCATCACCATCACGACCACCACCGCCATCAACATTATTACCACCACGACCGTGACCACCACCACCACCACCACGATCACCAATGCCACAACCACGACTACCAACACAGCCATCACCACCACCAACACAAGACCACCACTACAACCACCCCCATCGCCAACACAAGCACCAACACGATGATCACCACCACCACGATCAGACCCACTAACATACGCACCACCATCACAACCACCCCCACCACGATCACCACTACAACATCAACCACCATCACTACCATCACCACAACCATCAACATAACCACCACAATCACCACGACCACCACCGCCACTAACAAAAGCACCACCACAACCACCTCAAGCACCAATACAAGTATCACCACCACGATCACCACCAACATAAGCACCACCATCACAACCACTCCCACCACGATCACTACTACAAAATCAACCACCACCACCACCATGACCATCACTATTATCACCACAACCATCAACATCACCACCACAATCACAATGACCACCACCGTCACTAACACAAGCACCACCACCACAACCACCTCAACCACCAATACAAGTATCACCACCACCGCGATCACCACAGCTACCACCATAACCACCACCATCACCACCACCACCACAACCACAACCACCATCACCACGATAACCATCAACATCACCATCACCACCACCAACACCACGATCACCATCAACATCACCACCACTACAATCACCACGACCACGACCACCACAACCACCACCACAACCATTACCACTACAACAACCAACATCGCAGCCGCTACCACCACTACCAAAACCGCCACCACCATCATCACCATCGCCACCATCACCATCACAACCACCACTACCACTACCACAGCCACTATAACCATCACCACCATCATCACCATCACAAACACCACAACCACGACCATCACCACCACCAACACAAGCACCACCACCACCACCACCATAACCATCACAAATATAACAACCACGACCACGAACATAAGCACCACCACCACAACCAACCCCACCACGAACACAAGCACCACAATCACGATCGCCACCACTATAATCACCACAAACACCAACACAATCACTACCACCACAACTACCCTTACCCACCACCACCACCACGATCACCACCACCACCAGTACCACCACAATCACCAACACCACCATTAACATCACCACCACCAACACAAGCACCACCATCACCACCAACACAAGCACCATCATCACAACCACCATCACCACCAACAAAACCACAATCACCACATATACAAGCACCACCACCGTCACGACCAATACAAACACAACTATCATCACCACCACCGACTATTATCAACACCACCACCGACTATTATCAACATCACTACCCCACCACCACCACAATAACGATAACCAGCACAACAACAACGATAACCAGCACCACCGTCACATTCACCACCATACATCACCACCACCATTATTACAATCACCACCACCCTCACCCATACCAGCACTACCACAACCACGACCATGACCACCACAACTACCACCATCACCAACACCACCGCCGCCATCACCACAATCACCACAACCACAACCACAACCACAACCACAACCCCCCCCCCCCCCCTCCACCAACACAAGCACAAGCACCAGTACCACGATCACCGTCACAACCACCACCATCACAATAATAAGACTGTTATTCATATAACACTACCGCCGCCAACAACAAGAACACCACCATCACCATTATAACCATCACAACCACCATCATCTTACTCCTATTAGGAATATCGATTACTTTAATAAGAATAATAGTAATAAAACTATTATTCTTAGATATTTTGATTAACAAAAATTAATTTAAGTTATCTATTTTTTATAAAATAATTTATTTAAGCTGTTTAGATTAATAAAAATAATTCTTGTTATTTATTCGTGTTACTCTTATTAGGATTATCCGTAATAAAACTGTTACTTTATAATTAACAAAAGTAATAAGACTCTTATTTGTAGGTATTTTAATTGACAAAAATCAATCATGTTATTCATTTTTTATAAAAGTTTTTTTAGTCGTTTAGATTAACAAAAATAAATATTTTTTATTTATTTAAAAAATATAAAAATTAATCATGTTACACCTATGAGGAATAATAATGATACAAGTATCACTTTTATAAAAAAGTAAGAGTATTAAAATTGTTATTATTTGACATTTCGATGAACAAAAATCAATCATTTTTATTCATTTTTTTATTTAATAATTTCTTAAAGTTGTTTAGATAAACGAAAAGAAATCTTGTTATTCATTTAAAAATATAAAAATCAATCAGGAATATCAATAATAAAACTACTATTCATTTAATAATAAGCGTAATAAAATTGTCTTTTAAAGTATTCCGATTAACTAAAATTAATCATGTTATTCAAATTTATATATATGAAATTATGTAAGTTGTTTAGATTAATGAAAATAAATCTTGTTATTTATTTAAAAATAAAAGAATAATCTTACTCTTATTAAAACTATCGGTAATAAAATTATTACTTTATTAATAATAACAAAAATAAGACTGTTATCCTAAGTATTTCGATTAACAAAAATAAATGATACTATTCAGTTTTTTATAAAATAATTTATTTCAATTATTTAGATTAACGAAAATAAATATTGTCATTTATTAAAAATACAAAAATTAATCACGTTACTCCTATGAGAAATATTAGTAATAAAAATGTTACTCTTATAAAAAATAATAGTAATAAAAATCTCGTTTCTATGCATTTTGATTAACAAAAAAACCATTTTATCTATTTTTTACTAAATAATTTCTTGTAGTTGTTTAAATTACAGGAAATAAGAGTCTTATTATTCTAATTCATATGAGAAATAATAATAATAATATTTCTAAAAATAATAAGAATAAAAAACATCAAACATGACCACAGACATGACAAAAGTAGAACTATAACATATTTTCTCAATCTAGAAAACAAAAAATATGGTCATCCGCTTGTGCTAAACTCGGCCGAAACCGACAACAATCAAAATTCGAAAGTATGTATACGCTTCTTTTTAGTTGACCAAAATAGATGTACACATAATTAAAAATGCAATCTGATTCTGATAAAATTTTAGAGTTTCTGAATGTGTATTATACAATAATAATCCATAAAATTTTAGAGTTGTTGAATGGTCTTAAATATTCCTCAAATTATTATGACTCCTTTTGAGGAGTCGCTTTCAAAAATATTCGAGCGTGTCATACAACCCCCTTAGTCTTATCAAAGATGTCTTTGGAGAACTAAGAAATATTTATTCGAATCAAATTATCTTGAATTTCTAAATCACTGTTTATAGTCTTTTATCTTAAGTAACGAACAAATTCAAACTAGTTTTGAAGTTGAAAAAGTTACCATATTTATCAACTGTATTTTCTAACATGTGTCAACTATTCACTGGACCTCGAATTTGTTCTACCCTAGGTGAAGTAAACCAATCTGAGAGCAATGTTTCCACTTCCCTAGAGATTTTCTTAGTGAGCGCGCCTTCACCTAGTTTTCAGGGTACTCAAGAGTGTTAAAACCTCATTAGTAGGGCTCTTAAGTACTTATTGACTTATATCTATATAAACTAAATCCTAATTTTTCTTGTTTTATATATCTTTAGAAAGAGAAAACTCATCTCGTAAGAAAGAAAAACTTATTTTCCTTTGTATTCTTTGCAACTAATCCCCTATGTCACCACTAATCAAATAAAGATTTGGTATCTGTATGTTTACCAGCTAGAAACAATTTAACCAAAGGCTGTTGGTTGAACTTATCTGAGTTGGAAGAAGAGAAAAAAAAATGCTAGAATCGTTGTTGGGCTGTCTGTCACTTCACCTTCGGTTGTCACTACTCAAGTTTTTTTTATTATTGTGGTATTTATCCTTACAGATACAACATTCCCTCAGATCCTTCTACAACTGCTTAATCATTCACTTCACACAAGCGCTCTTCAAGACCATCGCAATCTCAAGGGGCCATAAATGACTGAAATCCTTCAACATTTAAAGTTATGGGATCGGGTTCAGATGATGTCATCTCACTCAAAGTAACTAGAAAATCAAAAGCCAAGGCAAAAAAAGTTATGAATCCATTAACAATGTCTGATTCTCTCGCTCCATCAAACCTGATTAGGGAAAAACACTTGTTACAGAAGATGATGCTAGCACCCAGCCTATTAGACTATCATGATCAGAACCGAATGTAATCGAAGAAGTTATGGAACATCTTAGTGAAGATTCTCCCCTTGAGACATATGGTCAAACATGGGAAACTTCAAACCCCTTCATTGACAAGATTTCGAGAGGAAATAGTTCAAGGTAAAGAAGAATCTATAGAAAAATAACCTGAAGCGCCCCCCATCTCGTTGGGTGGACGCGTCGGTCCCAATTTTAAGACAATAAGTGTAAAATATCTTTTAACACTGAATAATATATTGCTTACGTTTATTTTCATGCTAAAGAATTGGATGTTGTTCGTACTAAGTGGTGATTCTCAGACACGATTAGAGTTAGACTGCCTAAGCATGGGGAGACTCCGATGAGTTGCAGCCCTAATGAACTTGTAGTTTACACCGATGTGCTCAATTGGGACTTTTGGTTTCTCATGGATCCTGAAATCGTTATGTATTTCAATCTAGTTCGATTGTGTCCAAGCCAATCCAGTCCCAACACCTGGTTCACTTTAATTGATTGTATCATAGTGTCCTGACTTTTCAAAATGCGATGCCCATTGAACAAATGGCAGCTTTGCGGGCCTCTCTTGAAATTTTCAGATCTCCTTCTATTACTTCAACATGAGGAATAATTACAAAATAGTAGACAATCTGTAATAAGCGAACAAGATATGGAAGACCCAATTTTTGTTCATTAGTGAACCATGGGAAAATGGAAAAAATATTTCTTCCTCAAAAGGAAATCCAAGCCAAATTACCATATTTTAAAAGAACTCAGGTAATTCTCTTCAAATATATATTCTTTATTTGTTCGATTATTTCATCATCGGTTTTAAATTTTTTTACAGTTATTCCGAAGCGCTTTATACATCATATGAAGGATGCAAAAGTCAATTTTAAAAAATTACATGATTGGGTAGAAGAAAAATAGGTTAATGGCTTCCACGAATGTTTTAGTCTTACTAACTCTACTCACATCCATATTTTGAAGACCAATTCCAAAAGAGAATTAGCATATGAGGAATTGACTACTTCTCCTCTATCTATTGCTATTCTGTTGAGAGTCAAATTTGATGATGGCAAGCCTTACCTTATAACCAGGAAGAGAGAGCCCAACCATCGACCTAAAATAGAGAATAAATAAAAAAAACTTTACAGGATTCCATTGACATGGCTACCGAAGGACAATCCCATAAGATCAATGCATCATTGTTAGATGCAGTTGCTTCCACTATGGAGGGAGACGATGTACCCACGGATATGCTCGAGTCTAAGAAAAGGAGAACTCACCAAATAAGAATGCATGACAATGATGAGAGAATGAAAAATAAAACAAAACTTCATAAAAATTCGGAGTTAGTATTGCATCCTGATACTTGTGCTCCTACCATTCTTACACCCGACCCTGCCTCTCTATCTCCAAACTTCAAGGGATATGATACTGTTGGAGTTAACAATCCGAGGGATTTGTTGATAGGGTTTGGATATGAAGCATTTGATAAAGCCTTTCCAAGTACTGCACCTAACATAATATACGATGTTATACCCTATGAAGTTTCAAAGGAAAATGATACAATTGGGTATTCAATATTGGGTTATATGAAACATGTTGTTGAACTGTAAATGGAATTCAAATACCAAAGATTAACTATTTCTTCTCTCCGAGAGGAGAATATAAAATTACAAAGTTCTTTCGAAGAAGGAAATACTAAGGTCAGCGGACTATCCAAAGAGGTTGATACATTAAAAAAAAGATCGAGATGCTTAAACAAGAGGTGGTCAAGGTACACTAAGATTTTGGCAAAGTGTAGACATCCAGTTCTACTGAGATTAAGTCATTGAAATCGCAGCAG
The DNA here is from genome assembly GCA_036936605.1 of Limnanthes douglasii subsp. nivea. NCBI lineage: Eukaryota > Viridiplantae > Streptophyta > Magnoliopsida > Brassicales > Limnanthaceae > Limnanthes > Limnanthes douglasii. The sequence continues at coordinate 58,139,976 of JAUPFV010000001.1, read as the reverse complement.
AAAATAGACAAAGATGCTATGGATCGAATCTTGGGTGAAAAAATGACACTAGAAAATTTCAAGAGAGAGGTAAAAGAAGAAATCAAGTCCTTAAAATCCAAGTCTACCCCAGAAGAAAGTGACGCTGTTGAATCATATACTTATGCCACTGTAGATAAACTAAATGAAAGGGATGCCTCAATCAAGTCGGACATAGTTTTGGCATTTCACAATACATTTCTAATACTAACCCTTGGTTCTTTATGGGGATGGGTTCTAGAAAATTTTTTGCCCCCAAACATATCTTTAGCAGATGAGATGAATGCTTCTCATGAGTCATCATATGACAATTTTGATGGTAATGATGAAATGGATTTTAATAAATGGAAGTTCGGATGAAAAAGAAAAAGGAACCGAAGGGAAAAAGGCCAAAGGTTAACAATTTCAAATCTTACACTTTTGTATAAGTCCTTATTATGTAAGGAAATTTTGTAACGTTGTGTCGAATATTTGTGTAAGCCTTTGAAAGTGTCAAAGCACTTTGTTATGAATCCTTGAACCATTCGAAGTTCCTTTTGATTTATGAACTTTGTTTAATTTTCTTATATTTTTTCTAACTTACTTCAAACTTCCAATTTACTTCGAAGACCATTATTCTTAATAAACAAACCATTCGAAGGTGATCCATTGGAAGAGATACAAAATATCAAACACATGCCATTTGAAGGTAATCTATTTGAAAGCATATATAAATTTCAAACACAACCCATTTGAAGGTAATCCATTAGAAGGCATACAAAATTTCAAACACAGACCATTTAATGGTAATCTATTCGAAGACATACAAAATAACAAAATATACTTATAAACAAGATTTTTAAAAGGCAAACAGTAGTTTATTAATGGTACAAGAACCTCGTTAAAATCTCCCCGAACCACCAGGGTAGGAAAGATTATGCACCTTAAATATTTACATTAAACAAGGGTAAAGTAAATATTTACACAAACCTTACTCAAGGTATAATCTCATATGCCCAATAGTCCATGGGTGTTTCAATGGAATGCCTTCTTGATCAACTAACCGATATGTTCCACTTTTGATTCTCTATTTGACAGTATAGGGCCTTCCCAATTCAGAGTTCACTTTCCAAATTTCTTTTTTTTAGTGTGTAAAAACACTTTTTTTCAGAACTTTATCTCCGATCCCGATTTTTGTTTTGTATTTTCGATGCATATCTGCTTCTTATTAAGCCTTAATAATGCAATGTTCTTAATTGAGCTTTGAGTATTTTTTCTTAAATTAAATCCAGTTGAGCCCTTACTGCAATCTCGTTATCTTCTTCGGAATAATTTTGGACTCTAAAATAGGGAATAGTAAATTATATTGGAGCTATTGCATCCATCCTGTAAACCAAGGAAAAATGAGACTCTTGTGTAGCAAGGAAAAACCCACAATACTTCTTGTATATAGCTTGGACAGTTACTTCATGCCCCCTCTAAATTATTTATTATGCCTTTTAAAATGGTTATGTTTACAACTTTCACCTGATCGTTGGATTGGGGATGGAAAAACGAAGAAAAATAATATCGCATCCCTCTGGATACACATAACATTTCTATATCTTAATTGTCAAATTGAGGGCCATTATCTGTTGTAGTACTCCTAAGTATCCCGAACCTGCAACATATATTGGGTAAAATAAACTTTATTACTACTTTAGAAGTAGTTCCAGAGAAAGTGCAACTTCTGCCCACTTCAAAAAATAGTCAATTGCCAAAATTATAGTCTGTCATCCTCTAGAAGCCATTGGTAGCGGGCCAGCTAAATCAAGCTCCCATCTGCCAAAAGGCATTTCTTCATATATAGTCTCATGGGAACTACTGAAATATGAATTTCATTTCTAAATATTTGGCATGGATCACATCTCTTGACTAATTCTTTAGAATACATCATTATAGGTGGCCAATAATATCTTGTCATTAGAAACCTTTTGACTTAAAGCTTTGTAACCATAATAGGCAAAACCTTCTCCATCATGTAATTCAGACAAGATTACTTGGGATTCATCAAACCTAAGGCAACGTAGTAAAGGTTCGCTAGAATATTTATTGTAAAGGACTTTCTCCAAAACCAAAGTCCCATACACTTTAAACTTCAACTTCTTGGCTAAGATTTTATCTTCAAGAAGAATACCCGTAGTAATGAAAAGTTGGATTTCATACCTCCAATCCTGGTTTATGATGGCAGACACCTAACAACTTTCTTCAGCTCCAACTTCATCTGAAGAGTTGTTGTTATCGAAGGACATTTTTGTACCAAAATCCATGGGTAAGCTTTAGCATATGCGATAGTGGCCAAGGAATCAGCCATCGAATTTTTAGCTCTGGGTACATGCTCATACTTTACATTTTTGAAGTAAGAAAGTGTTTCCTTTACAACTTGCAGATATCTTACAAAATGTTCCTTCCTTGTTACATACAATCTTTGAACCTGATGTATCAACAATTGTGAATCGTTTACCAATCAGACTTCTTTTGCTCCACATATCTGAGAAAGACTTAGGCCAGTGATTGCTGCTTCGTATTTAACTTCATTATTAGATGATTTGAAACCAAAGAGGATAATTTCGTACATCGAATCCCCAAAGAAGGATATCAAACAAATTCATGCCCCACATCCCAACATGATGGATCCTTTATCTATCCGAATCCATTATTTTTCTGGTTTAATGGTAGGGGTTTCCATATTAGGTCGATCAGAATGGAATACAACCAAGAAGTTTGACATAGCATGTGTTTTGATTGTTGTTTGAGGAAAAAAAATTAGTATTATAATCTCCCAATCCGATAGACAACTTTGTCATTCGATTCAAAATATCTGGATTTTACAACAGACTTTTCAATGGAAAAGAAGTTTGAACCACGATAGAATGTGCTTGAAAATAGGGCCTCATTTTTCTAACTTCTATTACCAAGGCTAGGGCTAAATTTTCCAACTTTAGATTTATTTTTTCCGCATTTAACAAAATATTACTAATGTAATACACTGGATGAGGGTAATTATTAACCTTCTGAACTAATACTGCAATTAAAACATGATCTAAAACCACCAAATATACATAAAGTCTTTCTCATGCCACTTGTTTGAACAAAGTTTTAGGACAAGCCAAATGTTACTTTATTTTGATAAATACGCTGTCACAATTCGAAGACCAATTAAATTCCTTTGTGTTTCTTAACACTCGAAAGAACTGTGCGTATTTATCTGATAATCTTGACATAAATCGATTCAAGACTGCCAATCTTCTAGTTAACATTCGCACACCAAAAGTACACTTCTCCGGATTCAATTTTAAATTGATGGCTTCTAAGTTGGAGAAAGTTTCTTTGAGATCAGATAAATGGTCTTCCTCCTTTATAATTTTCACCATTGTATCATTAATATATACCTTTACAATTCTACCGATATGGTTGGCAAATTCCTTGTTTACTAAACGCTGATAAGTAGCCCTAAAATTATTTAAACCAAAAGGAATCACCTTATTACAATGTAGCCCCCGGTCTGTAATAAATATAGTATGATTTGATTCTTCAGATCCATTTGGATCTAGTTGTAGCAAAAAAAAAGCATCCATGAAAGATAATAATTTATTGACAGAGGTGGAATCTACCAACTGGTCTATCTTATGCACTGGAAATGGATCTTTAGGACAAGCCCTATTGAGATTGGTAAAATCAATCATTCTTCATTGGCCACTTTTCTTTTTTTTACCATCATCGGGTTTGCTGTCCTATAAAGGGTATTGAGATTCCCTAATATGGCCTACTTTTGTTAACCGATTTACTTCTTTACAAATTGCTTCAGATTTTTCTTTAGAAAATGTCATTCTTCTTTGAATCACAGGACCTACGTCTAATCGAACTGATAATATGTGACATATAATACTGGCTGGCATACCTATTACATTTTCATTGCACCAGGAAAACACATGTAAATACTTGGATAAAAAGATCTAAATTCTTCTTGTAACTTTACTGGTAGCTTAGACTAACCCTAACATTTTTCAAATCAGCTGAACTATGAACTTTCACCTCCTTAATGGGAAGAACCGTAATAGGAGTCTCTCTTGGATCATTTATATGGTTATAATTCGAGGAGGACTCTAGTAATTTCTATTACTGTTTAATAGTTATAGAGTCGAGATTTTGGAGCAAGTACAGTAACGTAGTATTCTCTAGCTACCTTTGGAATACTTCGAACTACTTTGACTTGGCCTCCAACAACATATTTTAAGCATCGATACACGGTTGATGCAACGACATGCATCCTTGAAAGTTATGATATGCCAAAAATAGCATCATAAGGGGTTGGGCAATTTACCACCACAAACAATATTCTGATAATTTTCTTAAACGGCCCTTTGCCAAGAATTATATCCCCTTCAAATTCCCCAATTACATATGTAGAGTTTCCCGTAAACCCTAATATGGTTCGATTCAAATGTTAAATAACAACTAAGTTCTTTATTTTCTTGTAAGCTAGAAAAGATAATATCTTAACTGAAATGCTTGTATCAATTAGAATTCTTCAGAATTCGATAAGTGCCCATATTACCACAGCATATTCATGCGGCCTAACAATATTTCCTAGATCATCTTCATCGAAAACTAATAACAGTGCATGATCTTGATACAAATGAGTTGATATGTTTTCTTTTAATTGGTCATTTAAACTGTTCACGTGTCTCTTTCTGGAACAACTGAAAGGTGCCATCATCGTATCTCATCCAAATATTATTAATGATTCGAAGAATTGACATAGCTTGGAAAACCTTCCACCATCTTCATTTATCATATTCCCACGACCTCGTTCCGGATCAGGCAAAGCTGATTGCTCTTTGTTAGTATTAGGCCCATGTCTATTCGCTCATTGTGCTTTGACAAAAGTCGTCAATTTCCCATTCTCAATCAACATCTGAATTTCTTGTTTCAAGGTTATACAATCTTTTGTATCATGCACCGTATCCTCATGATATCTGCAAAACGAGTATTTTAGTTTTCTTTTGGGGTTTGGATAGGAAAAAACCTTCTGAATTGTACATGACCTTTGGCCCTATCGTAAATTATAGCCATATTTTCAATCAGCTCAGCCAAATAGCTAGGTTGAACCCATTGTTTTCCTTTCGGGGTGGATTTTTAAGATTTATTCGACCTCGGCCAGCTAGAACCCTAAGCAGACTCTCGCGGACGACTATTAGAAGAAACATCAGACTGACTACTAACATATGGCTATGATGTGATTGCGAGAGGTTTACTATGTCGAGGTTTCCATAACAGTTTAGTTTTTTCAACATTAATTTGTCCCGACTTGGTTTAACAAACCACCCCAAGTGTCTGTTTTATTTCTAGTAAGCGTATCTGCTAAATCTACTAATAAAAACCCTTGCCTGAGAAATGTTATGGCCACTTAACACTAAGCCAAACCATTTTTAGTATTCACAAATCGGCTAACGTATTCCTTTAAACTTTTAGTAGCAAGTTAGTGACAATGAATTATTGTGTCTCCATTTTCTATGAGTTCCTTGCTTCGCACAAATTTTCTTCGAAAGGCCATCCAGAACATATCAAAAAATTTAATTGACCCATCCGGAAGCCTATTGTACCACTTCAAAGCACTATCTTTAAAAGTTTGAGAAATTTTTTATTACATCAACTTATTATCATTATGAAAACTCATCATAATTTTTTTGAATTGCTCTAAGTGATTATCTGGATCTTAACTCCCATCGTACAACTCCATTTAGGAAATAACAAGAAGTCTATGGAGGCGTCTGGATAAAATCTTTGCTGATAAATAGGATTGTCTCCAGTTACGCCATTGGAAAAACCGATGGACTTCACCAGAATAAAAAAATTTACTTGGTTTAGATTGGACGTCTAACGGGTCGCTCAATAATTGGTCTTGCTATGATCACCCGACCCTTTTCATTTCCGTGATAATCTATTTTCTTATCTTTTCGGTAATTCTTTCACGAGACATCTTGGTCTTTCAATTTTTTTTTACTTTGACTAGTAATTTTCTTACATCGATGATTATCTCAATGACTATCTTTTTTTATGAAGATAATCACTACTAGATGAGGATGACGAGACGTCTGACGATGATAAATTCTTGCTGGACTACGAAAAGCTAGAATTATCTTTAGTTTATGGATATTTTCTAGAAAGTTTGTGGTTTTTAAGTTAATTATCCCTTGAAGGCCACTTCGGATAACTAGAGGGATTATCATCTTGTACGATTAACTATCTTCAGTTTGTTTATGTAAATTTGAAGACCTTAATTTATTTTCATAACTCAACAATCTCTTCTCGCAATTGAGTTCTTTCCTCACACTCATCATTCTCAGATGAGGTTCTAATCTTTTTATATTTGACCGAGACCTCTTCAACAACCGGGGAAGGTCTACTTGCATTTCACTTTCCATTATCCGATGCAGTTAGAAAATAGTTTTAAGCTTCGCATTTTTTGTTATCCGGGTGCTTTTACTCCTACTGTAATCGTCAATATGATAAGGTAAAAATATAGTTGAGGGTATTTGTGATATTTGGTAGAGAGGTATTTAATAATTTATGGTGGACAGTGAGATAATTAAGCGCTTTCTTGATTAGCATAGTTAATTTTTGCTCGTCCTCTCATTAATGAGGTCTCTTAGGGTATTTATAATTTAGTTTTGGGTCATGGGTTGGGTTATGGCTTGAAACCTTAAAAGCTCATTAATTTAAACACTGTTTTAGGAGGTATATAGCTGAGTTAAAAGGTAAAAGGTATCTTCATTACTTCAGGCCTAAAATATCTTTTGTAGAATGGTCTAAAATATCCCTCGAATTATTCTAACTTCTTTGAGAAGTGTATTCCAAAAATATTCGATCACATCAACACCTACTCATTATAATCCTAAAAATATCTCACGTGAACTTAGTGGAACAAGTGAAGTTTAAATTGATAAATTCAATCCAATCATATCCAAACACAAATAGAATAAAATAAAAATTAAAAACACTTTGATATTGATTGTACTAGAAATTAGATACTTGAAATCAATAGATTTAGTAGTCATCACCATAGTAAGATCTTTCGCTCTCAATCAGCTTCATTTCTGAATTGTATGGTACAAAAAAACACTAAGATTTACCACAACTTCAACTCGACTGGACCAAAACAAACACGTACTAGGTGATAAAAGCGTCTAAATTGTGACCGACGAAGAAAACTTTCTAATGATTGACAACGAAATTATCAAGTAGTGCGATGAGGTCGTCGATGCCAGAAAGAGCATCGGTGTCGGTGTAACGTCGTAGCTTGGGAATTACTGCTCGGTAACTGAAAGCAGCTAAAAATTTAGTTTGGAAGCACCATCAGTACCATAGCTCAAGGAAAACCTCAATGAATAAAATAATATGTGCACATGTTAGATGCGTCATAAACCAACAAAAATCAGCTGATACCACAAACATTCAGTCATTTATCACCGGTGCCAAACCTCGTGTTACTAGCAGAACAACACGACAAACTCAATAATTTAACTATACTAGTCAATGCCAACAAAAGAGGCCAAAATCTCCTCCAATCTTGATAGCTTGTTCACCTAATCATACAGTTCGCTATATTTACCACATTTAAGGTTGTCGTTACCTAACAAATAGCTCTTTTCGCTGCCAAAATTAGTCCTCATGTTCCAAACATCATATACCAATTTTTTTGTCCAATTAAACTCATAAACACCACCCAGTTATTTTAAAGATACGACTTTAATTTCACGAGTTTAATACACTAATCACAAACAAAACCCTTTGACTTGAAGTACAGAAAGAACATTAAGAAATGAAAATTTAAAATCTAATTCAACAAAAACTTATATACAAACTAAACCTACATCATATAATATCCATTTCTTATGCCTTCTTTGGTGACTTCCATGTTGTAGCTAAAATATAGCAAACAATTCGAGCTTTTTACCGGAGAAGGAGCAAAGAGTCGCTGGAGCAAAGATTCAGCGGAGTAGAAAGTTGTCGGATCAGAGTCGACCTTCCAAATATACTTAAATAGAATAAAGTAGAGATAAAAAAAATAGGCAAAGAATCGTCGGATAAAAGTCACCAGATCATAGTTGAGCTTCCAAAGAATAGACTTTCCGGAGACAGAAGAAAATAAGCTATTGTCGAGAGTAAGAGAAAATGAACTTAAAATTAGGATTTCTAGATAAATAAAGGTAAAATTAGTATTTTAAAAATATTTTTTTCTGACTTAAAAAACTTTGATATGTCATATTAGGTAATAACTATATATAATGGACCAAAATTAGATTAACTAGTTCTCTTGGTATCATATTGAAAATAACCTTATGTATTATTTGTCTTTTTAATGATTAATTCGTTAATATCATATAATAGACTAAAAAGAAAAAAAAAGGTAAAAAATCTCTTAGTGCTATGAAATTTGTGTAAATATTATATACATACTAAAACAATATTTACTTACATATAATAAAATAATAGATTTTTTTCCTGTTTTAACGGTTAAAACATTTTTATAAGAAAATGTTTAAAGTTTTAAAATAAATATGTATAAATATAACGATAGTTTGTTTTTCAAAATATCAAAAAGTAACGAGACGTGGTTTGACAAATATAATTAATATTTTATTAATCGGATAAGATGCTATTATTAAATAGTGCATTAATTTAATAGTCATAATTAAAATAAAAAATTAACTATTCTATAAATTCATTATTAGTTAGAATACGTAATTAATAATATTTCATGTTTTTCATCTATATAACAATGATTTCTGTCATAGACCAATTCAAACAATTGTAAATATAACTTATAACGATGTCATCTAAAAAAACATTATACCAATAACAAGACTCGTATACAAATTATGTGATACTTGTATATAAACATAACATATATATATATATATAGTATTTTAAGTTGCATATATGTACATAATTCAAAGAGTGGACACCACACATCAACTATATGAAAAGATAAGTGAAATTGTAGAAGCTCTGATTCAAGTTAATAGAGTATGAATTTGAGTCCTAATTCGGTATTCTATTTCTCCAAATAATGTGACGAATATTATATATGTAATGTGAGTGAATGAAGACGACCTCTTGCAGACGAACCCTTAGAGAAGTTCTTGAAGACAAGCATTTTAATTAGAAATAAGCTTTCAACTAGAGACAAACCCTCGCTTTGGACTAGGGACGAGTCCTGGCTTTCGACTGGAGACGAACCCTCGTCTTCGTAAAACTGTTCTTTTTTTTCTTTGATGAATCATTTTTTATACATTGAAAAACCATATAGTATTGTGTATTACATTATTGTTCTTGTTGCGTCGTATATGTTTTTAGTATGCTTATGTATAAGGTAGTTACAACATTCTATATATGTCATGTATATGATTTCACATAAATTCATTATCATTACTATCATGTATTTAATGTCGTTATCTATTTTCAACGCCATAACTCTTGTATCACTAATACTCTACAACAACTCTAAGGTCCTAGTTTTTCATGCAAGTTGAAATAGTAGAAAAAAAGATAGCATCCGACCATTTTTCGATAAAATGAACAACATTACATTTGATTATTAGATCAATTAAAGAATTAAACAATTGATAATATATGTTTTTAATAAATATGAAAGAGAAAAACACCTAATTATTTCAATAAAAACTCGACCTTTACTATATGACTAGAGTCACTAGACTGTGACTTAACCGTGAACTAAACTCAGAGTGCGAATTCCCTCATAATATGGATTAATCGTTTGGAAAACAAAACGATGAAGAATCTTAAAACTTACTAAAAAAGATAAAAAACGACCAACATTTTACGACGGATCTACTCAATCGGAAAAGGAGAATGAGAAACCAAACGTTTCCATTGTGCCAATTTGATGAGATAAAATACCCAAATCAAACACCAAAAATGTTTTCTAAATATAATATATAAGAGTAAAAGATAAATAGAATATAATATATGTGTAAATAATCGTATTTAACTCTTATTTATATAAGTTACACAAAACTTTTCTCTCTCTCCCCCGTTTATCTATGTCTATTACACATTTGAAATAATAAATGTGTAGTTATATTACATCTAACAAAATCATAAATATTAATTATGCTTTACTACTTGCTATGCTTTACTACTTGCTATTATCTCTTGATAAAGTATAAATCTTAAAAAACATTATGCAATAATGATTTCTCTTAAGTCTAATTATTTGATATTATTATTTTTATATATTTTATGACAATTTTTTTAAGTTATCACTAATCATTATGTTTAAATAACACGCAGATTTGCTATGATTATGTTTGACACCTATATAATATATTTATGATTTTTTATTTGTTTTCATAACAATTTTTTTAAATATATATTAAAATTAAACATAAATACTTTCATTGTTATGTTATATTATCAGAATTCAACTAAATTTGTTAATTTGAAAACACAATTTGTATGTTTTAAATTTTGTTTATTAATATAAAAACAAACTTAATTAAATATGTACTTAAATATGAATTAATTATGTATTTGTATGTTTTAAATTTTGTTTATTAATATAAAAACAAACTTAATTAAATATGTATTTAAATATGAATTAATTAAATTATTTATTAATATAATAACTCGCACATGTAGTTTCATATTTTTAGTTTAAATATTTATTTAAACATAAATATTCAAATTTTTGTTTACTAATATAAAAAATATACATTTCATACCTTTATTTTCATTATTTTATTTCCATCTTGTCAACCAATAAATATCATATATCTTAATTATATAAGGCATTTGCAAATCAGACTTCACAATTCTAGATGTTTAAGACATTTTGTCCTCAATATAAAATATGTACTTTTGAGTACTCTTTCCACATACTCTTTATGTTCTCGAAGTTATTTTTCCAATGAATATGCCACAAAACCTTAACTGTATTTTTTTTTATTTTAAGTTGTCTGACTCGATTATCCGAAATTTGAATTGGGTTTTTTCATTCAATAACATTTTATCTAATTGATAGTTTTTCTATTATATGTGACTGGTCTAACATATATTTATGCAATATAGACATGTAAAACACAACGTGTAATACTGACAGCTGAGTTGGTAAGTTTAAACGATACAGTATCACACTAACACATTCATATGACCCAATATTTATTTTCCACTAATTTTTATCTCTTATAAAATCTTAAAACTTTCCAAGGTGATATTTTTGTAATCAGAAAAACTCATACATTAAATTTTAATGGATAACGACAAACATCAAAATTTATCTTTTGACCATTTTGAGCAATCTCCATTTTTTTTCATTGCATATATATTTTCAAATGTACTGTATATCAATTTTGAGCTATATATATGGTGTTTTCTCCCATCTAAAAGTTTCAAAGGGTGTCACGTTATTACTAATATGATAAATGTTCTTTACTGAAGTTGGAGCACCGTGAAAATAATGAAAATAACACATATAAATTAACACATAGCCAAAACGCAACTATAGCTATCATATGTAAAAAGTAAAACATTTTTGATAATTTTTCTACGATAAGCCAAATTGATGTTATGTTTGAATTTACAAGACCCTCGAACAATATACATCATCACGTGATCCATTCCTCTCACACGCATGTAATGTTGAAGTAAGCCACTAGGCTTTTGATGCTTAATTTTGACTTGCTAACAAATCAATAATATACTAACATACCCACCAAACTCTATTTTCATGCATGACCACCAATAATGCTCTTTTAACATCTTCAACAATTGTGTACCCCCATTGTACATGACATTTTCTGAATTCTGAGCTTAATTAAATATCTATTTTTTCAAATCATTATCATTTATAGTACACATTATTCTTTTATAACATAATATCCTGTTGTTTTGGACAACATATTCACCTACATTCTTTGCTTGTATATTATCATGTAATTGTATCATTTTTGAGTTACCATTATGAGATTCTCAAAATTATCCGTCAACAAAGGATAGACATAGAAATGTGCTAGTATAACTCCACTATCAATCAATTCTAATATTGAATGCACATACTGCATGACTTAAATAGTATCAAGATACATACACAACAATTATAAAACCTTTCCTAATATTGTTTAACTTAAAGTTTATGCCATTATATTGGATTTTTAGGAATGTTAATGAATACAACAATCATAATTATGAATCATTCCAACGTCTTTATCCAATATAAATACTTTTCTATGAATATATACTTCAATTTTTGGTTATCTGTATGTGTTTTACAAGTCAAACTTGATAAGGGTAAAATTCACCGGAATAAATAACAAGGGGTTGATTACGAATAAAAGATACTTGGTGTGATTATTAATGTATTTATGATCTTTTAGGGACCAATTTGTAAACAATATACTTAATAAGGGGCCTCATTAACAATAAAATCAACCCACTAAGGATATTAATGGGTCCACCTGACTTTAGTATAAAAGGTGACCCACTTTCTTGGTAGGTGGGACATTGGATATTATTCTATTCTTTTTGCACCTTCTCTCTCTACACTTTCTCTCTCTAGTCACATCAGACTCAAGATCCAAAATATTCCATAAGTCATTTATTAATTCATCATTGGCGCCGTCTGTGGGAAACCGTGATACCAAAAAGGAATCTTCTTTCTTTGAAAATCACGCTTTAAAAATGAATGACGAGGCTGTAGAAGAGATGGTCGGTAGAGAAGTAATCCGAGCCATTTTGGTATCCGAAAGCGAAGAAGCCCCCGGTCGGGGGCGCTATGACCAGGGTCGGGACAAACGGTCGACCCTAATCATGACCCGAAGACAGCTCCTGGAAGACATTGCCAGGCTAAATGCCGAAAGGGAACGAGCACTAGACGAAAAAAGGGTCCGGGAAGGAAAAGGTAAAGAACCTCTCTTGGAGGACCGTAAGGAGGGCAACCCCACTGTTGGACCTCGCATCGAAGCCCGACCTGTCAGGTATTATCGAGAGCCTCATCCCGAGGAAGGGCAAAATGCCAGAGCGCAACGATACCCAGAGGACCATCACGGCGTGTCCGCTGACTACACCTCAAATGACTCATCCGGAAGGGAGTACCGACGTCGGGAAAGAGTCCTACGCACGCATAAAAATCGTTCCCAGCGCCTTCGAGGACCCTGGACAGATTCCCCGAAATATAAAAAGGGTAGCACCGAGAAACGAACTCCGGTGTCGTTTGAGAAGGAAGAAATGCCCGCAGCCAGTCGTGAAGAGCGAGCAGCGCTGCCTCAAGTACCATGGCAACCATCGAACAGCCAGCACCAAGGTTACCGAACCAGCATCCAGTTTATCAGTCCAGGGGACGAGGGACTCTACGGAGTTCAAACAGAAGGACTCGGAGGCGGAGGTTTCGGGTTCAGAGTAAATTGGAGAGCCTCGCCATTGTCCGACGACATATTAGCAAGACAGCTCCCGAAGCGATTTGATATTTCCAAGCTAGAAAAGTACGATGGGAAGAAGGACCCGGATAATCACCTGGAGGCCTTTAAAAATTTCATTCTGAGTTTCAATAATGATGATAATCTCCTATGTAGAGCATTCTTTATGACCTTCCGAGATCGGGCGTCTAAGTGGTACAATCGTTTACCACAAGGCTGCATCAAAAACTTCGGGATGTTCTGGACAATGTTTAAACAGCATTTCATTGGAAGTAAGAGTTTCCGAGCCAACGGGGACACTATTATGAATTGTAGACAGAGGTTGGGGGAAAGCCTCAGGGAGTATACACGGCGATTCATTGACGCCAAAACCGACCTAGGCCACTACGAGGAGAATGTGGTGTTGACCACGTTTCGTTTGGGCTTACTCCCGGGACCTATGAAGCAAGCGGTCACGAAGAAACAGACATTCACTTTCTCCGCACTTCTGGCGCAAATAGAGAAGCAAATATTGATCGAAGAGACCGAAGCATCCGAGCTGGCAGCACATATTCAGCAAAGTGCCCAAGCGTCGGTAGTAATAAGGCAGGACACTCAATCGAGCTACGCTCGGGCAGTCCAACCGATCAGTACAATACATCCGACCCAGCCAGTATCCACCAAACCTTCGGCCCCAACAAGTCAGAAACCCAAGCAGACAAGTCAGACGACTTCGCGACCCATGTCGAACAAATGGATCCGACCTGCTTAATTCACAGACCTCACCGAGTGTGTATCGTCGATCTACGAAAAAACTAAAAAAAACGGGATGCACCGAAGGCCGTTCCCAATATCGACGCCTCGGGAACAAAGGAACAACCGCTATTATCGCTATCACAAAGACGTGGGGCATGATACTAAGGACTGCATTGCCCTGAAGAAAGAGATACAAATGCTCATAGAACATGGAAACCTCCTAGAATACGTCAAGAAAGCACATCAGAGTACGACCTCGAAGGAAGTCGTGGTAATTCCGAAGCCCGAAACCACAATGACCATTTCAGAAGTAACCGACCCTTTCGATGTTTCCATAGAATACCTTGACCCCGAAGCAAACCGCAACATCATCGGGGTAATCGAGGAGGAAGCAGGGGGAAATGTAATCGAGGAGGAAGCAGGGGGAAATGTAACCGGAGGAAGCAAACCGCAACCTAGATTTGTTCGCATGGTACTCAAGGGATGTAACCGGGGTCCCAGAATCTTTTGTCATTCACAGACTGACTATCAACAGAAACGTGAGACCAATCTCCCAAAAACGTCGGGCTTTTTCCCCAGAAAAGGCAGACATTATCCTGCGTGAAGTCAAGAGAATGATCAGCGTCGGGCACATAAAGGAAGCGAGTTACCCCTTGTGGACCTCTAATCCCGTCCTGGTTAAAAAGAAAAACGGGAAATGGAGGATGTGCGTGGATTTTACCGACCTCAATCGAGCGTGTCCAAAGGACCCTTTTCCAATGCTGAGGATTGACCAGTTGGTAGATTCAACTTCAGGGAATAGGCTACTTTCGTTCATGGATGCGTACGCCAGATATAACCAGATCAAATTACACGCCGCGGACTAGGAAAGTACCACGTTTATAACAGGCCGAGGACTGTATTGTTACAAAGTCATGCCATTCGGGCTGAAAAATGTCGGGGCAACATACCGGAGGCTAGTTAACAAAACGTTTGAGGGTCAAATTGGGAGGAATATGGAGGTGTACATCGATGACATGTTAGTCAAGAGCGGCACGGACAAAGCTCATCTTTCCGATCTGCGAGAAACTTTTGATAACCTACGGGGGTATAAACCTCAAGCTCAACCCAGAAAAATGCTCTTTCGGGGTCCGGTCGGGAAAATTCCTAGGTTTCTTCGTCAGCAAAAAAGAGATTGAAGCCGATCCCGTCCAGCTCCGAGCTCTGACAGACATGACTCATCCCAAGAACATCAAGGAAGTCCATATCCTAATTGGGCGTCTGGCAACTTTAAATTGTTTCATTTCTCGTTCATCTGATAAGTGCGCTCCCTTTTTTCAGGTCTTGAGACAAGCCAAAAATTTTGTGTGGACGTCCGAATGCGACGAAGCTTTCTTAGGGATTAAACGATATCTATCGCCCCCGAACCTCTTAACAAAACCTGTAACAGGCGAGACCCTCTTTCTTTACATTGCGGTAACTGACTTTGCGGTTAGTGCGACCTTAATCAGTGAATCAGGACCAGCCCCTACAACGGTTTAATTCGTAAGCAAGAGCTTGTTAGATGCGGAAAATCGGTATTTGAGGTTGGAAAAAATGGCTCTCGCCTTAGTAACAGCAGCACGAAAGATGCGCCCCTATTTTCAAGCTCATCCTATTGTCGTCTGAACCTCGTTCCCACTCAAGTATGTCCTCCAGCGACCAGATATGTCCGGGAGGATGTCAAAATGGTCGGTCGAATTAGGCGATTTCGACATCAACTTTGAACCACGGACAGCCATTAAAGGCCAAATTCTGGCCGATATCTTAGTAGAGTTCCACTCCGAACGACCGGATCACGATGCGCCGTCTGAAGCGGCCGAACTAAATGAATGGACCATCCGCACCGACGGGGGGGGGGGGGCAAATGTCAGTGGCTGCGGAGCGGGGATACAAATAATTACCCCAACCGGCATTTGTATGCACCAGGCCATTCGATTTGGTTTCCATACTTTGAACAATGATACTGATTACGAGGCTGCTCTGGCAGGGCTACGGCTAGCGCAAGTGTGTGGGGCAAAACAGGTACGCCTCGTAAGTGATTCCCAACTACTGATAAACCAAGCCTCGTGAATTGCGGAGGCTCGGAAAGAGCATCTGGTCCAATACCTAGCAGCACTCAGAGTCCTAGCAGCGTCGTTCGTCAAAATCACATACGAACACGTACCAAGAAGCGAAAACACGGTGGCAGACTCGTTGGCGACAACTTCCTGCTCAAGCAACTATCCCTTGGTAACCGAACAAGAAAATCCATCTATCATCAAACGAAAAGAGCTTGAAAACCGACCTGAAATCGCCTGTCAGGTCTCCTCGGTAACAATCTCGGATTGGCGGCGTGACATCATCGCCTTCTTAGCCGAAGGTAGGCTACCTAGCGATGGTGCCTCGGCTCGGAAGGTTCGCAATAAGTCCCGAGGTTACGTTCTATTAGGCGAAGTACTATACGCGAAATCATTCAGCCGCCCTCTGCTCATGTGCTTAGGGGTTCACGAGTCGCAAATAATTGTCACTGAACTACATGACGGTGAGGGTGCGACACATTGCGGTTACAAGGCCTTAATTAGAAGGATTTTTCTTGCAGGGTTTTATTGGCCTACGATAACAGCAGATGCACGACTAATAGTGAAAACTTGCGATACGTGTCAGAGATTCGCAAACGCGATAAACGTTCCTGCAGCTCCTCTGGAATCCATATCCGAAGGGTTACCTTTTGACCGATGGGGAATCGACCTAGTCGGACCACTACCAATGGCATCGGGCGGGAGACAGACAATTGTCGTGGCGGTAGACTATTTTTCAAAGTGGGTCGAAGCTGAGCCGCTTTCGGCCACCAAGACCAAAAACATCATCAAATTTATCTGGTCTAACATTTGTTGTCGGTTCGGGGTACCCCAGAGGCTCACCATGGATAACGGACCACAGTTCGACATCGGGGAAATGAAAGTTTTTTGCACAACGCACAAGATCAGGCAATGTTTTTCCGCTCCGTTCCATCCTCAAGCAAACGGGCAGGTCAAGGTCACCAACCGAACCATTTTGGACGGACTCAGAAATAACCTCGAAAGAAAGGCTGGCAAGTGGCCGGACTACCTACAGGAAGTACTATGGGCCTACCGAACCACCCCCCGGACAGCGACCCAGGAATCACCTTATGCTCTAGTGTATGGTATGGACGCGGTTACCCCAACGGAGTCCATTTTTCCATCTTTCAGAATCGGTACCTATGAGAAGAACACAAACGATGACAGGAGATGACTAGCTCTCGATCTTATAGAAGAAAAGCGCAGTCGCGCTCAACTGAACTCTTTTGCACTATCAGACCCTGATGAGAAGTTGATACGCATCTAAGGTACGCCGTCGGGAGTTTAAAGTCGGTGACAAGGTTTTGAGGCGCGTTTTTCTGCACACCAAAGACAGAAGACTCGGAAAGCTCGCCCCGAATTGGGAGGGACCATACGAAATCGTAGAAAAAATCAAGAGCGGGACATATCGCCTGCAGAACAAGCTCGGGCAACCTTTGAGACTACCGTGGAACATCGAACATCTAAAGTTGTACTTAGAATAGTTATAAACATATGTAATTTGTTAAACTTGGTCTGTAAGAACTTATTGGTCGGGGATGCACTCTTTCCTACCTCGGTGGCGCGAGAAGGTTTTAATGAGGCATCATGAAAACCCGACCCCCTTGATTAAATTAATCAAAATTTGATTTTGCCTCCCAATCTGTGAAGTACTACAAACTCGATCAGCTGACGAGTTGGTCGGCGTTTGTCCCTACAATCTTGGATTGCGCTACATAACCTACTTTGGTTTTTCAGTCCCCGAACTGATCTACATTTTATAATTCCCGATCTCATCAGGAATTTTCAATATTACATTGATCTACTGAAACCTACTTTGGTTTTTCAGTCTCCGAACTGATCTATATTTTATAATTCCCGATCCCATCAGAAATTTTCAATATTATATTGATGTACAGAACCTACTTTGGTTTTTCAGTCTCCGAACTGATCTACATTTTATAATTCCCGATCCCATCAGGAATTTTCAATATTACATTGATCTACAGAACCTACTTTGGTTTTTCAGTTTCTGAACTGATCTACATTTTATAAATTCTCGATCCCATCCGGAATTTTCAATCTTATATAGAACTACAAAACCTACTTTGCTTTTTCAGTTCCCGAAATGATCCACGTTTTACGATTCCCGATCCCATCAGGAATTTCCAATCTTAAATTGGTCTACATAACCTACTTAGATTTTTCACAGAACCACTATGGTTTGCCTAAGTAAAAACATCTAAAATATTATGGCAAGAAACACCGATTGCATATCAACATAAAAATAAATATTGAAGTGTTCACAGGGAATATTGTTAGGGGGCCCCGCGTCCCCCAAAGATCATACAACAAAAAACAACAAAAAACAGCAAAGTCGAATATTTAAAACAACAAACACTGCGTCCGGATCACTCGCCGTCCTCCTCTTCGGACTCAGTGTCGTCCTACTCTGGCACATCCAGCCACATCATCCCGAGGTGAAGGGCCGGGAAGCGGTTATGGAACGATAGCACATACGCGGCCTTAGCGTCGGCTGCTTCTTTCTCCGCCCACTTCTTACACTTATCTGCAAATGCGGTGTTCGAAGCTTTCAGCTTTTGGACCTCCTGAGTTAAGGTAGCAGCACGATCTTCCCCAGCTTTCTTTGTCTCTTCCGCGACACGGTTGGCTTCTGCAGCCCGCCCCTCCGCCAGTGCCTGAGCCGCCTTGGCTTTTTGCACCTCTTTCATTAGGCCATCAATCTTTGCCTCTGCGCCCCCTAGCTTCTGGCTCAGCTCGATCGCCTTACGCTCTTTCATGGCCGCTGGTATAAGCAGATTATACAAAGATAAGGCCAGTCCGTCCGATCCCTGCAGCGAGAAAGTATGCGGACTTCCAAGCATCGTTAGCATCGGGTACTTTGTACCACTCGACGAGGCCGCGGCCGGGTCCGACGTTTTGATTGGATCGGCATCATCCGGAATCACCACTACGGGATCAACCGTTGAATCACCTTTAGCACCGCCGTACTGATCAAATAGCTTCGGCACGGTGACACCGTCTACACCAGCAACAAGCCCACTCTCTTTCTTGGAGTGATTGGGTCTCTTCGCCTTGACCCCCTCCGCATCAACTCGACCTTTTCTCTTCTGCACTGGAGCCTGGGCTTGATCGGCCGCACCACTTTCAGGGACGTTTCCCTCCTCTTGAGTCACCGCACCCGCCTCTTCAGCCCCGGTGTTGTTTTCCCCGACCTCGTCGTCCGACTTCGAGCGCTTGCTAGGCGCCTTGTTGCGTTTTGGGAGATACAACTAGGACCCGGGTGCGTCGATTTTTTGCGATCAGATCCTCCATGCTCGGGGGCTGTCGTAATTGCTCGATGGTGAGCACCTCTGACGAGCAACGCCAGAGGTTGCTCATGATCAGGTTGGTGTCTTTGAAGGTACGATGCATCGCCCGACCCCAATGTTTCCGAGCATAATCTTTCAGCACTTGGAACATGGCTTCACCGGCCTTCGAGTAGTCTTTCTTCAGCCCCTGCACGAACTTCTTCATCACTGCACAAGGGATCGGACCTTTAAAAAAAATAGATAATTACCATCGAGGACCCAGGTTCGGAGTAGCTGCCTCGGGTTCTCCTTGCTGTAAGGGAGGCCGTTTTCCCAGCAGCCGCTTAAAAATACGAAGCGATGCTTCCAGCCCTTGTCTCCCTCAAGAAAGTCGTTAACTATCTTCCATTTGTTCGCTAGGGAAGAGTAGAAGAATGGGGACGTAGGAGACTTGGACAGACCAGACATTGCTATGTATTCTTCCATGGGAATAACCCGACTTAACAGGCGCGAAGCCATGATGCACGACATCAAAGTATACCATGCATTGGGCGTCAGTTGGGAAGGGCAGATCTGAAGGGTGCGGAAGTAAAGCGCGATTTCGGGATCCAGGGGGAACCGCAGGCCCCAATTGAATAGCTCGGTAAAAACCAGTATCTCCCGCGATCGGACATGCACACGGGTCTCCCCGGGGACCGAAAACCGAAGAGTAACACTCTCAGGAATCCCCCAGCGAATCAGCAGCTCCTTATGCTCGACCTCCGGAAAGTAGAGGTACTTACCTTCGAAAAGAGAAACAACGTCTTTTGAAGGAAGTCAGCGGAAGTAGGTAGTGGTGATTACAACCTCTACTTCCTCGGGAAGAGGATCGTCAGGAGAGTTAGCAGCGTTCCCAGCAGCAGCAATGCTAACCTCCGCGGGAAGAACATCCATCTCCGACTCTTCAATATTCGAGTTCGGAGCCTGATCAGAGCTTTGGGCAGCGGCAACATTTGGATCCGACGACCGTACCCGAGAACTTGTGGGGTCAGCACTGCTTCCAGTATGCGCCAGATTAGCCGCATCCAGTTCCTCTGGCGTCAGTCGACGCTTATTAAGACCTAAAAAAGTTACGGCAGTTTTAAGACCAATCTTACCGATGCTCGTCCACTCTTTGAAACCGAACACAGGTTTCTTCTTCTTTTTCTTGGTTGGTGGCTGCTTCGGGTGTCTGGGTTTCATAAAACAAGCATTCCCTCTCTAGAAATGTTCGGACAACACTTTATCTCTCTAGAACGCCTCTGAGAGAGATCAGGATTTGTGGAGTATTTATAGGCAACATTGCATGACCGGGGAATGTCAACCGACAAAAGCAGCGGGAAGGCGAAGAGTCTCCCTAACAAACTATGCCGGCGAGAACGCGTCGCGTCAACGGATGACACGTGTTAACCATCTTCTGACAGGGGCTTACCTAGGCTAGCCTCTTCGAACCAAAAGTTAAGATGGGCCTTCTCAGCCTGATTCACCGCGAGAGTCGGCCCACCACGATGGGCCCAGGAATAAAACCCCAAGAAGGCGCGGGAGCCGATCCGTTCAGAACTACGAACCCAGAACAAGGTCTCTCTAGTAGCTCCCGAGTATTGCCTTCGGATAAAGTCGGCTAGAAAGTGTTGTGGGAGGAAAAAAGCATCCACAAATCAGACTGGGACGGGAAACGTTTTAAAAATGCCCGACGCTCAGGAGAAGGGGTAAATCATCCGAAGAAAGATGACTATCGGCCCGGAGTGCGGGAGACCGCGGTTGATATGTTTAGGCTCTGCTATGAGTCTCCGCTCCCGATACTCCCGAAGACTGGGGGGCACTGATAAGGGTAAAATTCGCCGGAATATATAACAAAGGGTTGATTACGAATAAAAGATACTTGGTGTGATTATTAATGTATTTATGATCTTTTAGGGACCAATTTGTAAACAATATACTTAATAAGGGGCCTCATTAACAATAAAATCAACCCACTAAGGATATTAATGGGTCCACCTGACTTTAGTATAAAAGGTGACCCACTTTCTTGGTAGGTGGGACATTGGATATTATTCTATTCTTTTTGCACCTTCTCTCTCTACACTTTCTCTCTTTAGTCACATGAGACTCAAGATCCAAAATATTCCATAAGTCATTTATTAACTCATCAAAACTATTTAAGCAATTACACAAAACTTTCAGAGCATACCCAATTGCTTTTATTCAATTTTATGAACTAGATAATACAACTCACGAGGCTTTAAATGTCAAAATAACACGAGTGCGTCCATCAATTATCTTTTAAATTTTTATAAATTAATCTCATATTGTTTATTCTTGTAAAAAGTAATGATATTTCAAGTTAATATTATGATAAAAAATGTTATTCTCGAGTATATTTGAATACAATATGAGAAAACTACGTACCTTTATTACGTTAGTTATTCTCAATCATTGGTTGATAACTTCAAAAAAAATTGGATGCATTATAATTTTATCAAATTTAACCATGTGACCCAAGAATGTCATCTCATGTTACTAGATTACTTACTAAATTTTATATAAAATTTTCCACCTCATGACTTCTGAATACTAATTTCAAATGTTCTTCATGTTCAACTATATTATTTGAGGATGTCATATTATCAACAAAAAGATAATAAATAAATCAATGAATACTTTATACATTATTCACAGTCTGCTTTTCATGTTGTGTCTAAAAAGCCTATAAAACCTATGAAACTAGGTTTTGATACCAATATTAAGCACCCCAATTCTAATAGAAATCTTAGAGATAATAAATTATTACAAAAATGTGATATTTGTATATAAATATAAATAGAAAGATAAATACTTAAGTTATATATATGTACACGACTTAAAGAATATAGATGTTTACATCAACCATATGAAAATGCAAACAAAACTGGAGGAACTAAATACAATAAAAAACTATTTATGAGCTTAATTTACAACGAAGCCGCATGCGTATTAATCATACCAACGACCAACAAAACAACATTATACTATCCACTAAATTTGCCACACAACTGATTAAAATTACGATCATAGCCTCATTGTGTGACATGACCACATCTCGTTCACAAATGATTATATAGGACTATACATCATCCATGTACTGGGTTATGAATTGGTATGCTACAATGAATTATTATATACTGGTCTCGCATCTATCATCTCATATGAGGTCATTATGAACTGGTCTCACATCTAGCACCACCCATGCATTTGGTTATAAATTGGTATGCTAAAGTGAAATATATAATGGTCTTGCAATTATCACCTCATATGAGGATATTATGAATAAGTCTCGCGTCTATCACCACCATTGTACTAGTCCAACATCTATCATGCATATATTTTTCCTTGTCTTGCATTGAGCACGCAGTTGGTTATGCTTTGTCTTGCAAAATCTGTTGGTTTCGCATTTCCAAAAACAATAATAAAAAAAACTAAAAATATATATATAACATTAATGCAATAAGAAAAAAATCAAATTACTGAATCCTTAATAACTAAAAGTATCAAAATTATGTTGATTTTACAATACATCTACACATGATCGTCTGTTATTGCCGAATTTCAAACAACGAATACACATTATCTTTCAGGTACTTAATTCTCCTATATATGGAATATGTTTCTTTTTTAGGTTTTCCAACTCTTATTTTCAAAACTAGAGGAAGTATATCTTTAGAAGTTATTAAAGTATATGTTTTACCAAAATTAGTAACTGTAGGTATGTCATATGAATATGTTTTCCTATAGAGCTTACAAAAGAACACGGCTCAACATATTTCATAATATTTCTATCAATTAAAAAAATATGACAGCCATATCATGAGATCATGGAAAATATTCACATTTCACGCACCACAATAACATTTAGATACACTAAATCAACAACCAGAACAAGATCATAAAAAACTGTGTAAAACAAGAGTAAATGAATGAAATATCCATGCAAGACCTTTTCCACATTAGTCTAACTTTCAACCTCAGCATAACATCTTGAAATTTGACTTATAAGTAATATTTTTATCCTCTCAACTAACTCCAGTATAGGTTAACTATAATATTGTTTGATCTTATGATTAAAAGACTCCACTATAGTAGAAGTCATAGATTCATACCACTTTTTTTTAAAAAGCACAAGTATAATTGTCTGAAGTTAAATTCTCACAAAACTTATAACTTTATAACCTTATTATTTAAAAACTTTGTCCATATATTCAATGTATAGCTTATGAGTCGCGGTATAAACACATATTTAAAATATATAAATTATTTTATCTTTAAACAATGTAGATATATCACTCAATAAATACTTCCAATTGTTTATAAGGTGATATATATCATATACATGATAACAATTTGGAAATAAAGCATAAAATATATTAATGATATCTACGATCACTAATAAATGTGATTCGAAAAATCCAACAAATAGGGTTTCAACATCTCCAGAAACCATAACCAATTATCATAATCTTCACCCCCAAAGCTATCAAATGCAACATGAAAGATACATGCAATAAGTTATTAAAATATAATATAAATCCCATTGTTATTAGTGCATCTCGCACATTATTAGTCTCGAATCTATCATATGTGATGTCTCGCATCATATTAGTTTATCATATTGATTATGTATAGTTTTGTATCTATAATATTGGTGTATCACATCTATTATATTGGTTATACTTGGTTTCTCATCTATCATATTGATTATATATGGTTTCACATCTATCATATTAGTGTTCCGCATCTATCATATTAGTTATATTTGGTTTTACGCATGTCATGTTGATTATTCCTAGACTCGCATCTATCATATTGATTATACCTAGTCTCGTATCTATCATATATTTTTTCTCGTATTTTTAGATCTAACACAAGAAAATAACATGTTTAACATATAAAACAGTCGAGAAAAAATTCCCCATTGTTACTATTTTTAGCTATGACATACAGTAATATCTATTTGTATTTCCCTGTAAAAAATGTTCCATTAATAAATAAAATAGGACGTTAAGAATGAAAAACCATGAAGACAATAGCCAAATATTACAAGACAATGCTTGAAGATATTGGTTTCTAAAAGATACTCTAGTAAGTAGTCATTGTTACTATCAATAATCTTTAATATTTTGAAGTAAATCTCAAGTAGTTTATACGAAGTATAACTATCACCATTAACATTGATCTTAGCTTTATCTAAAGCAATACATGAAATACGATAGAAGATTTTTAAATCGTATTCGTTTTTTACAAATACTTTTACGCTTGTGGCTGTAACCTCAACATTGTTCATAACGCATCCATATATCTCATTAGCAATCAAATCTGGTTATACATGGTTTCTACTTTCTTTGCAAAACCAGTCTCACAAGTGTGAGTCTGGATATATTTTTTAACAACTATTTGAATCTTTTTTCTTGCAATAAACATTTACTCTTTCTTTATAATTATGTAGATATTTCAAAGTAAAAACTTATTGTAAAACAAACTTACTAATAGTTCATCTTAAGACTATTGCACCTTCTTAAAAAACTTGCCTAAAACCACTAATTTTGTCAGCCCAACCAACAGTAGCAACTTGTTTGTTATTGTGACCAATGAAATTCATACCATAACTACTTTCTCCACAAATAAAATCTGGATTTGAAACTTCAAATAAACTTTGAGAAATTTCTTTAACATTTTCATCAACAAAAACATCACTTTTATATCAATAGCAATAGTTGAAATCCCCAAAGTATCAATAATTAATAGCAAAGTAACTAAATCAACATCACAACCTAAAAATATATATATTTAAGGTCACTAAAGCATTATCTTAATATGGATTTACCCCGAACCAACACATTGGTTTTACTTACATAAAATTTAGTCATATTTTATAATCTTCAAACAAACCAAGTTCAAGGATTCCAAGTTCATCATTTAGTTTAAGAATACCTAGTCGACCTCTAGACATCGTGTACTTGTATTTCACAATTCAAAAATATAAAAATAAATATGTGTGTCGCATATATCATTAGAAAAAATAATAATAATATTGCATTTATCATAAAAGAAATATCACATAACAAAGTCTCACATCTATCACATATAAAACCAAAGTCCCGCATCTGAGAATTAACAAAGGCTCGCATTTATCAGTGAAAAAATAAAAAGTCTCTCATATAAGAACTAACATAGTTACACATCTATCAATACAATTATAGAAGCCTCCCATGTAAGAATCATTGTTGTCTCGTGTCTCGTAAACGTGAGAAGAGAGAGACAAGATGCTTAAAAATCAGGTTAGTATCTTCATCTTTTTCACGAAGCTTGCCCTAAAACCTGTAAAAACCATTTCCTCTACATTGTACATAAAAGCTACAAACATCGAAAAAAACATACATAAAAACATAAATTTAAACTCAATTAAACGTTATATATATATATATTAAATATCCAATATCAAATTTATTTTTAAACAATTATTTGAGAAATTACTTAATATCCATTTTTATAATATTTTCGTAGTAACATTTGAATGGTTAAAACTCCATATCTTCGGAAAAAAATATGAAAACACTATTTAAAAAAATTAGAACATAAATATGGTATAATTATTCATACATATCCATGGGCATACCCTGATGATAAATATAGCCATAGTCAGCAAATCAGAATACCATTAGTAAATAACAAGCAATATCGAGCAAGTAAGCAAAACAACAAACTAATCTAGTCATTGACTACTCTAATCCAAAAAAGTAGATATAAAGTGGAAACTAAAGAAAACAAAGATAAGTTTGGAGGATTAGATAAAAAGTAGGGATTAATCCAAACCAGAAAACTTTGATACCAATGAATCTGAACTAGAAGTTAGAGAGTATACACTGTGAGACCGTAGAGGAGTGAGCGACAGAAAAACTAACAATTTTTTAGTTTCTCACCCGCCATATGTGTTATAAGGTACCTATTGATAACTTAATTTTAATACGTATACAATTAAATTGTAACTAGACACTTTACTATATACTAAATTGTAACTCATCCTATAAAAAGTACATAATGATATTTTTGCATAAAAACCCTAGACGAGATTTTGTAAAAGCTGATGAATTCAAAACAAGATAATAAATATAAAAACTTACGTCTAAAACGTTTTGATATTTTCTAATATAGATCATATAAAACATATTTAAGAACTATTGATTCTCTTGATCTTGTCTTTCCTCCTACTCTAACAATATTTTGGTTCTGACACTCTAACCATCGATAATCTTGGATTTTCCTTTAGTTGTACGTTGAAAGAATCAATATAAACATATGCTTAAATATGATTTGAATTATAGCTTAATAGGAAAAGGTATATTTTCTTTTATTGTGTTTCTATATTTAGAGGCAGAATATCAAAGCATGAATTCTTTTCTCGTCATAATTAGGCATGATTGATAGTTTTTTATATCATTTTCTTCTTTTTATATACATTCAGTATATTTTCTAGTTGTAATATACTTTTATATTGTTGTGGTTAGGGACAAAAAATCTTTGAATATTTTAGTTATGTACAAATTAGTCTATAAAGTTATAGGTTTGTCGTAAATATTTGAATTCACTCATTCACACAATCGGAATTTGATTTTGTTAACATGTACATGTTCTATGTAGCATCTCAGGTAGCCGCAGAAAGCGGCTAGGGTTTTGTGTTTATTAGAAAATGTTCCTTATTGTTTTATTGATGCATTAGAGATGTAATTCAAGAATTGACCAATAGTAAGGCTCTCAATATATAGAGAACTTAGAGGCCTATACAAGGAAACTTAATACACTGAATATTCTAACACTCCCCCTCAAGTTGTGTAGTGGGATCACCAATACCCAACTTGGATAAAACTGATGCGAATGTTCTTGCAGCAACCGCTTTTGTCAGGATGTCTGCCAGTTGGTCTTCGGATCTAACAAACGGAAGTTCGACTGTCCCATCTTCAATCTTTTCTTTTATGAAGTGCCTATATATTTTAACGTGCTTTGTTCTATCGTGTTGTACCAGGTTCTCTGATATCTTAATCGCAGCTTTATTATCGCACATTAACTGAGTTGGACACTTCAGAGGGGATCCGATTTCTTTCATTATCTTTTTTAACCAAAGTATCTCGGTAATCCCCTTAACGATTCCTCTAAATTATGATTCAGCACTTGACAGTGATACTACTTTATGTTTCTTACTCCTCCAAGTCACCAAGTTACCTCCAAAAAGAGTAAAGTAGCCAGCAGTTGATCGTTTGTCGTTAGGATTCCCTCCCCAATCACCATCTATGAATACGTCAACATCAAGGTGTCCATTTTTCTTAAAAATTATGTCTCTTCCTGGTGTGCCATTGAGATATCGAATAATCCTCATTACTGCCTCCATATGGTGTTCCTGAGGATGATGCTTGAACTGGTTAACTACTCCCACCGCGTATGCAATGTCGGGTCGAGTGTGAGCCAGGTAAATCAATTTTCCCACCAACCTTTGGTACCTTTCTTTATTCGTTGGTCTGGCCCCTTCAATTATCTTTAGTTTGTGATTCACAACCATAGGAGTGTCATTTGGTTTACAATCCACCATGCCAACTTCAGCTAATAAATTCAATATATATTTCCGTTGGGAGATATAAATCCCTCCTCTTGACCTAAGAACCTCGATTCCTAGGAAATACTTCAATCCCCCAAGGTCTTTCATTTCGAACTCCTTGAAGAGGTTTTTCCTAAGAGAGCTAATGTCTTCTTCGTCATTCCCCGTTATAATCATATCGTCGACATATATTATAAGACAAGTGACTAATTCTCCTCTATTTTTGTAAAACAAGGTATGATCCCCATTACTCTATTTGTAGCTATATTGCTTCATTGACATTGTAAATCTCCCAAACCAAGCACGAGGAGAGTGTTTGAGCCCATATAATGCCTTTTTCAGTTTGCATACCTCTTTTTCCTGAAAACCATCAGAGAACCCTGGCGGGGGTTCCATATATACCTCTTCTTCCAAGTCTCCATGTAAGAAAGCATTCTTTACATCAAATTGATGAAGAGGCCAATCTTTATTTGCGGCTATTGAAAGTAAAACTTTGATAGTGTCAATCTTTGCAACCAGAGATAACGTTTCAGAGTAGTCTATACCATATGTTTGTGTATATCCTTTGGCAACCAATCTTACCTTGTGTCGCTCAATGGTGTCATCGGATTTATATTTTATATTAAACACCCATCTACACCTGACTGCTTTCTTCCCTTGTGGTAACACACAATTCTCCCATGTACCATTCCTTTTTAGAGCTTCCATTTCGGTATTCATTGCCTCATGCCATTCAGTCATCTTCTTAGCTTCTTGAGCTGTTTTAGGGATTTGTTCAGAGAAAATAGTAGCTGAAAACGCCTTTGCAATCTTCGTCATTCCTTTCTTGTCCGTTTTTATCGGATATGTAGAAGCACGAGGAACATGTTCCGGTGAATACCGGTCAGGAGGAACCCCTCTATTTTTTCTTGGGGGAAGAACTAGAGTTTGAGTTTCAACAAATGAACTTCCTGAAATGTCATGGTTAATAGTATTTTTTGAATTATAACATTGTAAATTGTTTACCTCTTGATGGACACTTTCTTCGGCTGATTCGCTGGTAGTATCCATGGCATTTATTTTTTGTTGGACATTGTTTTCGGGAGAATCATTGGTGGTAAGAACTGCCTCGTAAGTCTCTTTTATGTTGGAAGAGGCGTGTTTGGTGGCGCCATCTACCGACTCTGTCGGCACATCCTCAAAGTAACTTTCATATAACAACCAGTCGAGTGATTCACTTACTCTCTCCCCCTGAGCACGAGATTGGTGGTCAAAAAAATAATCGGATTCTAAGAAGTCACAGTCCATGGTGACATGGATTCGACAAGTAACCAGATTGTAACACCGATATCCTATTTGATGAACACCATATCCAACAAATACACACTTTTCAGCACAAGGATTAAGTTTGTTTCGACTAGTTTTAGAGATATGAACAAACACCAAACAACCAAAGACACGAGGTGGTAAGGTCATAACAGATGGAATTGTAACTTGGGTGGCAAGCACTTGTAATGGAGTTTTATTTCCTAGACATCGGGTTGGTAGACGATTTGCAAGATATGTAGTTGTAGCAAGAGCTTCTGGCCAAAGAGAATGAGGAAATCTAGATTCAATCATAATAACACGAGTTTTTTGAAGTAAAGTACGATTTTTTCGTTATGAAGTACCGTTTTGTTGAGGTGTGTTTGGACAAGTGGTTTGATGGATAACCATTTGTTTTGAAAAATTATGCATTGTTTGGTTGACAAACTCTGTTCCATTATCAGAACGGAGAATCTGTATTTTTTTTCAAATTGAGTCAAAATCATTTTGTAAAAACAGACAAATATTTCTGGTACTTCCGATTTATGTTTCATGAAGTATATCCAAGTAATTATTGAGAAATCATCCACAAATAAAACAAAGTATTTGATTTGATTGTTAGTGGAATTTGGTGCTGGACCCCAAACATCAGAATGGATTAGCGAAAAAGCATAATCAACTCTAATATTACTTTGATTAGATGAGACCCTACGATTTTTTGCAAGAATGCAGGTTTCACATTTCTCATGAATGGAATTATTCAAAAAAAGACTAGGAAACAAACTCTTAAGATAGCTAAAAGAAGGATGACCAAGTCACCGGTGCCATAACCAAAGTTGCATTTCAGTTGTTCCGTGAGTAAGCATGGCATGTCCCTTATGAACTACCTCATCAACATAATAGAGACCTCCTTGTTCAGTACCACGCCCAATGATCTTCTTCGTACGAATGTCCTGTTAAATGCAAAAAATGGATACATAAGAACCACACAGTTGAGTTGTTTTGTCACTTGACTAACAGATAATAACTTTAAGGATAGTGAAGGAATGTAGAGGCAGTTTTTAATTTCTATTTTTTCCAAAAAAATAATTGAACCTCCCCTTTTGACTTCACAAATTTCTCCACTAGCAGTCTCAATATGGGATTTCTTTGGAGATGACATGTCAACAAAGTCTTTAGGATCATAAGGCATGGTGTCCGTACCCCCGCAATCAAAGATCCAATTCATTAATTTCTCAAACCCTTTACCTCCAAGTTTTTCATAGGAGTTCGCCGCCATTCCTCCAAAACCAGTACCACTTCCTTGCTCATTTTTAGTCGGATCTTCACCGCCACTTGTAGACGAAGCCCGTTTGACATTAGATCTGAAACGCTGGTTATTTCTCTCCTTATGACCGTCCTCCCACCATTCTGAATAGCCAACCAGCTGGAAACATGTCTCTTTAGTGTGTTTCTTCATCCCACAATGAGTGCAATACAACTTGGATTTATCTTCTTTCTCTTTGGATCGGAATTTAAACCTCTGTGCAGAATCTTTAGCAGCCAAACCCATTCCAATTTCAATCGAGTCACTATCAGAAGAACTTGATTTTAGTATATTAAGCCTGGTAACTTCCCTTCGTATTGTAGCATATGTTGTTTCCAATGAAGGAAGATGATCCTTTTTCAGGAAATTTCTCTTGACTGGTTCCAGCTTGTCATTAATCGCCATTAGCAATTGATAGAGTCTTTGTTCTTGAGTCTTCTTATTGTAGATCTGAATGTCTTCTGGATCTTTCATAGGGTTCAGATCTCGCCTATCTATAGACATCCAGATGTTCTGCAGTTTGTTCCGCAAGTCTTCTAGTGTATCGGACCCTTGCCTTAATGAATTAGCCCTCTTATAAAGGTCAAACACCTGTAACGAATCTGTACCAGAACCGTATGTGGTGGCTAACCCATCCCAGAGGGCTTTTATAGTGGGATATTACGAGACATTATTCACCAAGCTGGATTCAAGATTCTGGATAATCCATGTGAAAACACATTGATCATCTTGTTCCCACATTGTATATGTTTTGTCAGTTTTGGATGGAGGTTTCGGCTCCCCTATAATGTGAGAACCTCTCCCCCTTCCCCCAATTGCTTTATTCATCAGGTTTTCCCATAGGGTATAGTTGTCACCACCGAGTTTAATCCCTAGGGATAAATTCTCGGGGTTAGTTGTTTGTTGTTATGCTACATTGTTAATTCATCAGGGATTTGACTGACCACGATTTCATTGCCAGCCATCTTTGTTGAGGATGTTCAGAATTCCCAGAATCACACGTGCTCTGATACCATGTTAACATGCACGTGTTCTACGTAGCATCTCAGGTAACCGCAGGAAGCGGCTAGGGTTTTGTGTTTATTGAAAATTTTCCCTTTTGTTTTATTGATGCATTAGAGATGTAATTCAAGAAGTGACCAATAGTAAGGCTCTCAATATATAAAGAGCTTAGAGGCCTATACAAGGAAACTTAATACACTGAATATTCTAACAGATTTAGTATCTACAAAATTTTCTTTATGAGTTTTTTTATTTACTAGATTGATATGTATTCATGTGATTACTATTAATTTGTTTATTATCTATAATTGCCAATGAATTAATAAGCATTTCATCATAATAGAGATGTTCCAATAATTTTCTAATTGGATAATCATATAATACTACAAGATGCATTTATCTAATGAAGCTTCTTTTATTTTATTTTCACATAGTTAAACGGAATAATCTCATACATGACTATTAATGGAAAATAATAAAGACGTCTTCATGCAATAATGTGCACAAATGGACGCAACAATAATCACATCATCGCCAATAATAAACTACATGGATCTTTCACAGTGTGTAACATAAGAATAACATGAAATATAACCATATATATATATATATTAATTGATATTTATTTAAGTGAATATCTACTTAATGAGCAAAATAAGTCACTTAAATTAAATAAAACATACTTATTATATATGCTTGTATATAAAACTCAACTGTAAATTACTTAATTGGAAAACATGTCTCATTATCTATTGCAAACTCCCACTAAACTCTAAACAATACCATCATAATATCGTATTCCTAGAAAATTGTAGGTGCAATTGATTTCATATGATGATTAACCACCATAGAGTTTCATCTGGTATGCTCTATGATTTGACGAATCTGTAATATTTTTTAATGAATATGAACTTGATATATATATATATGTTTGGACTTATCCAAGGTTATGTTACTCTTTCAATATCATATTGTATAATTGTAATGACGACGTAAACTAAAGGGATTTTTTTATTCTTTATACAATGCATAATATCGTGATAAAATTATGGGGTAAAAAACCCTATTAGTCCCCCATGTTTACCACTTGTATCAACATAGTTCCTTTCGTTCACTTCTGCATAAAACGCATCCCTTCATTTTAAAAATTTGCAAAAATAGTCCCCCGCACATATAAACCATTTAAAAACTGACACGTGGCACTTAAATTCTAAGTTTTGTATCACTTTTGGTCCACAAATTCCATGTTTTGTATCACTTTTGGTCCCCCGGAATATGCGGAGGGACTAATCGTGCAAATGTTTAAAACGAAAGGGATGAGTTTTATGCAGAAGTGAACGAAAGGGACTATGTTGATACAAGTGGTAAACATGGGGGACTAACAGTACTTTTTAGCCTAAAATTATGTAACCAGAGTGCATTGTTGGAGGCCTCAAAGCATGCAAAAAATTATGTTGCAATAATAGAGGGTGCAACGAGTGTTTTTGTTACACTTTTCCATGATATTACACCTTCAATTTATATGAATATGTTGTCTAAATTTCTGTAAAGTATATCCCCACAGCCACCAAAATCTGATTTGGAACACCCAATAATCTTCATATCATATTACTTCTTATATGTCAACAAGTCTCGTTCTATATGTTGAAAATACCGGAGAACCCTTTTGACTATCTAACCCCAAATTATTTACATACCTTCCCAAAAACCCCATAACAAAGTTAATGTTTGGTATGGTACAAACTTGAGCATAAATCAAACTCATGATTGT
The DNA here is from genome assembly GCA_036936605.1 of Limnanthes douglasii subsp. nivea. Classification (NCBI taxonomy): domain Eukaryota; kingdom Viridiplantae; phylum Streptophyta; class Magnoliopsida; order Brassicales; family Limnanthaceae; genus Limnanthes; species Limnanthes douglasii. The sequence continues at coordinate 58,106,376 of JAUPFV010000001.1, read as the reverse complement.
CGAAACATATGAAATCTTTTATATTTTCTCAATCTTAATTTTTTTTATTTTGACATTAACTTAGACTTATTTTTATTCTTTTGCTATAAGTATATTCAAGTATTACAATTTCGTGTACGTATTTTATGATAATCTTAGTATTCAACGGAAATGATCCTAATGAATATAGATTCCTAATACAAAAATCAGATCACCAAGATCTTTATCATTTATAGCCATCAACAGATAAGACTATAAATATGAACTTACTCATTTTGTTTTGATCAACACAATTCCTAACCAAGTTCATCTAAAATATATAAGAGACTATTACTTTAAAGAACCTAAGTTACTACCGTCAAGAAGTATGTTTGAGCCTATATATGGAGATCTTAAGTTTGTATACCATCGACTTCGAATCATCGATTACAAAATTATCAATTTGTATCATATAGATTGTTTCCTCAGTATCACCATTAAAACAGTCTTTACATCCATTCGATGAAGGTCTAGGTCAAAGTGTACAACTAGTTTCATGACTGTCTAAAAGAATTCTTTAATGAAATTGGAGCAAAAGTTTCTTTCAAATCAATTCCTTTATTTTAAGTATAATATATTGCCACAAGTCATACTTGTATGTCTCTCCATATTACCTTTAAAATCTCATTTGGTTTGTAAATATATTTATAACCAATCGACTACTTTTCTTTGCGAATAGGACAAGCCTCCAAACCATGTTATTTTCCATTGCTTTATACTTTTTTACATAATGTTAATTCATAATCGAGAAGCGTAACGCTTGAATATACCGTTACACAACATGAATCTTCATATTCACGGAAACACAATGAATCATTTACCGTTACACAACAAGAATCTTCATATTCTTGAATATACACTATATAATCCAAATATATATATCGATATTCTTTTATCTAGTGGACCCATTTAAAGATATTATTACTTTAGTTTGCATTTTTTAAGAATGTGGAGTTTGATATTCTTGAATAACTTTATTTGTTTATTTCTATGAAAGATAAACAAAATTTTGAGTATATTTATTTCTAACGAGACTGGAATGATTAGAAGTAAAGGTGAATAATCTAATACATAAGTATATTCTTTATAATCTTCATGAATATCTATGGATTCCTCCTTAAAATGATTTTTTCTCACTCTTCAAATTAAACTCAACATCTTAAAGATGTTTGATGTTCCGATCTTAATATATATTTTTTACAAGTATCAATAACTTAAAACCTCTTAAATATTCTAAATATAAAATGAAATAATATTTAACCGTTTTAGAGTCCAATTTATTTTCATTCGGTTATAAAGCTTAGCTTCACATGGATATTCGTAAACATTCAGATGTTTTAAACTAGATTTTCACGCAATTCAAAGCTCAAGAGTAATGGCTAATTTTATGGGAACTACATTTAGAATGAATAGAACACATTTAATTACGTATAATGATAATGATATATTCGAATGATTAGTCGTACTCCTCATCATATCCTTAATTGTACAATTTTGTCTCTCATATAATCCATACATGTTAGGAAAACATCGTATTGTTTATTGAGGAAATATACAACATTTATCTAGGTAATTTGCAAACAATCCATGATTTTGATCACCTGAATCATCATATTTTCCATAGTATTCATCATCATGGTCAGACCTAACACAAGTAATATTAATACCAAGTTATTTTTCAAGTTTGAGTTTAAAATTTATGAGCTTGTCTAGGTTGTCTGATTTCTCATAAATAATGTACAAATCTCCATACCAAGAGAAGTCATCTATAAATGATATAAAATATAGTTTCGTGTACCAAAATCCTTAGGGAACAATCCAAAGATATTGGTATGTATCAACTTAAATACTTTTTCACTAAGTATGAACCTAACATATTCAATTTTGTATGGTTTCCATTGATAGTTGGATACAAACACTAACGTCTATATAATCAAGGGAACTTAATAAACTTTCGGCAGCAAGCCTATCCATTCTTGTTTTAAAGATATGACCTATGCACTTATGCTAAATATTTTTTGAATTTTCAGTCTTACAATTTAGTGTATTAGATATTTGTATGTTCATTTCTTCATGATGCTCAATAAGTATTTAATAAATAAAACTTATCATTCATTATTAAATATCTAGTGCTTATCATATTATATGTAAAAAAACATTTATTTGATTATTTAAAAAAATACAAATACCTAAAGTGTATCATATATGAAAAATATCAAATTAATTATAAATAAGGTGATATATAAAAAATATTTAAAGTAAAGAAATGTCTACTCGAAAGCAATATCGGAAAATTAAAATTGGTAGAGACTAAGTACGATATATAAATAGATATTTCACCACCACTAAGGCTTCGACTTCTTATCATAACTTGCATAGAAATACAAATATGAGTTTTCAAAGTTATATCAACCCACCATATGTTTCTCACAGCTAGAAATAAATTGAATTTAAATATAACAGAGTTATAAGATTACCTTCAACTTTCATATAGGCTTGAAACTTTTTACAGTTATTTTTAAGATTCCACATCCTCTTATGGAAAAAACATTGACCTAAAATCGATGACTCTTTAGGTTTTTTAGTTCTGAACTGGAAGCCTTATCATATGCTCTAGATACTCTCTTCTCTATTTTTCCTTGTTGAGAATTTACCATATGCACCTTAGGGTGTTCTAGTTTTAGCATTTCATTCTCTTGAGTAGCTTAAAAATCAGTTCACTAACAAACACTTATTATACTCGCAGTTATATGAAGTTTAAAGGATACTAAATTGTCAAGGAAAAGATTGAAACACAAATACTACCAAAACTTCATTGGCAAGGTTAATATTAAGTGATATTAACGTTGGGGCTATCATTGACACTTTGAGAATATGTTGTTTATCATAAGTTTTATATGAAAGTGCATAGTAGAAGAGATGCAACATCAATATTTGAATGTCCACTTTATTATTCTTGGTAAATCCTTTCTCAACTTTTGTGAGAAACTTAACTGCTTGGTTGATCTCAGTCGGGGAAACCCCATATAATTCCAAATGTACTCCATGTTTCATGATCTCCAAACATAAATTATTTAACATTTCTATATCTTAAATTATTTTATTTCTTCAGGAGAATTGTCTTCAATGAGAGGCATGAATGTTGCAGTCCTTAATTCCATATAAAAACTATAACAGTTTAAATATTTTTTTCCTATTAAAAAAGTTTGACTTATCTAAAAATGAGGTCTATATACCACTGGGTCAACTGTATTCAATTTTTCTAGATTAATCACGATATCACAAAAAAACTATATTCATATGAAATTGACGAAATACATGAAGCTTCATCGTCTGTGATTCACCAAAACATCAGAATAAAAAAACGTCTTATGGTGCATATTAATAGAGAGAAAAATATAAGACACAAACCATTAAGTATTTGTCTTGGAAGGATTAGCCCTCAAGACTTGTTTAGAGTTTAAAAACCATACACCGACTAATATAACAATTTGTATCAGATCCTTCTGATCCATTCTAGTTTTTTAAAGAAACAAAACTCAACCGATAAATGATATTTTTTATAAAAAAATTGCGGAGATCGGTTAGCTATTCGGTTTAAATCGCTGAATAGTCCATTGATTATCCCATTTTCTTTCATTTTATCTCACGACTTCAAAATCATTGTTCTGGGTACTTAGACTTTGCAATATCATAAATTTAGTCCCTCACATCAAGAAAATCAACACTTGCCAGAGGCTAATTTTATAGTTTTTTCCAAGTCGAGTGACTACTTTATATATTTTGTCAAGTTCATGGACTAAATTTATATATTTTTCCAAGTCCACATATTCATATCGATGATTTTGAAATTGAAAGATTAAGTAAAACAAAATGGAATAGTCGATGGACTATTCAGTGATATAAGCCTAACTATTCGTTCGTGAGTTGTATATGCTTTAACTTTTGTTCACATTTATCTTTGATTCATCATTCATATTTAAGATAAAATTTATCTTAATTAGGATTTTGCATTTCCTTTAATCTTTGTTTTACAATTCACATTTAGATATTTTGTAATTCGTATTTAGGAAAAACAATTATCCTTAATTCACATTTCATACTTTCTTTTAACCTTTCATACTTTCTTTTAACCTTTGTTTTGTAAATCCTATTTGGATAAAAAAATTACTCGTAATTTGTATTTTATATTTTCTTTAACCCATATTTATTTAAACCTATTCACAATTTGCATTTAAGGATATAAATTTTCCATAATTTGAATTTTTCATGTAATTTAACTCTTGTTTCACAATTCGTATTTACCATGAATTAAGATTCACATTTAGACAAAAGAAAAACTTAATTCATAATTTGCATGCAATTTATGATTATCTTTTACCTTTAGTTCATGATTTGCACTTTGTTATAAACTTTAGTTATTAATTTTTTTAACTCTTAATTCATAATTCTCGTTTGTATTATCTGAAATGTGAAACAACCCATATCCTATATTTCAAACATTGGTTTGACAAACAACGTAAAATAAAACTAAAAACAAACTTACCCAGAATACCAATTGATGCAAAACAAATACCATTATTATGAATATTTCTAAAAAATAAAAAATAAGAAGAAATCTTCAAAACAAAATTCAACATTAAGCACAACAAGAACTCGTCATTCAATATTTATACAAAAATATTTGTATTTTTTCCAGTTCAATACAAATTCTAACTGATATGTTCGAAGCATTCAAAATAATAACTTATTATTTCTCAGCAAAACCATTCTTTCAAACCAAAACCATTTCGAAGCATTCGAATATTTCACATATATTGAGAGAACAAAAAAAAAAAGAGAAACCATACATGTTATGGGGTGACTAGGTCTCCGATGATGAATTTAAAAAATCCGAATCGAGCAAAAAAAGAGAATAAAAAAAGCGAGAGAAATATTAGCGAGAGAATAAAATCAACTCAAAAAAGTTAAGTTTATACCGTCATTAAAGGTATTTAGAGTATTATAAAAAAATAGATATTAGGTGGTCATCGGAAACTATTTTTTAGTATTAGTAGATAACATTCCAATTTTTAGATAGTAAATGGTGAATGTTTTGGATTCCATGTATTTATTAGTACTTAACTCTTTATTATATGATATGCTTAAATCAGGGAATAGTCCTTCGACTATCTCATTTTCTTTCATTTAGTCCTTTCACTTCAAAATAATCAGTGAGGGTCTCTGAACTTGACAAAATCTATAAATTTAGTTCTTAACTTACGAAATTTATAAATTTAGTCTTTTGACTTGGCAAAATTTATAAATTTAGTCCATGGCCACGAGTTTTTTTCTTGGCATCATGGATTAAATTTTTAGATTTTACAAAGTAAAAGGACAAAATGTATAGATTTTGTAAGTCAATGACTAAATTTATATATTTTCCAAAGTCCATGGACCATTACCGATGATTTTGAAGTCAAGAAACTAACTGAAAGAAAACGGGATAGTCGAGGGACTATACCCTCATTTAATCCTTATATGATATGCATGACTTAAGTATTCAGGACTAATATAAAAAAATCTCTAATTTGATTTCCGATTTTTGGTGGTTTATAACGATTAAGAAAAACAACATAAGCATATAACTTTTCAAAAACCATAACTTGACTCTCGTTTATCCGTATTACGTAATTTTTATTTTTATTCGATCCAAAATTCAGATATCTACATGTTCATATAATTTAAAATTTGAATAACTTAGTAGTTTAGCCCCATAATTTAAGTATATGTAACGTATGCGTTTGTTGTCTCAAATTTCAATAAATCAATTAAGCTTATTTTTTTTTCTTAACTAATTTTTCCTAATTTCATGTGAGTTTGTTACTTCGAAACCATTTGGAACAAAAAAATAGTTATTCAAAATTCCAAATCATAACCTGTATATTTTTCTCAGCATATATGTTAGGCATGTGAGAAAAGTGTGTTTTGGATAACATATTTAAATATTTTCCATGTTTGGGTGCAATGCTATGTGTTTAAGGGTCTGCAATTATGCATGCCTTAACTATGTGTCCATTGAGAAATATGTAGTGATTAAGAATGTATGGTCTTCAAGATAGTACGTGATTACCCATTATTGTTGGCACTTGGACTCTGAGATATACAGGGTGATGTCTTACATACCCAAGGATTATTTGTTTCAGGCATAGAGTTTTGAATGGCATTCATCTCCTTTAAGATATTTGAGTACTTGACGAGATACTTCACATCTCATAACTGCTTCTGATTTTCACAAAGAATTGAGATACAACACCTTAAGGTTGTATCTTGCTATATATATACATTCAGTTATGTTTGTATGAATTATAATTTGAACACTTTAAAGACCATTTGTCTGGAACTGATTAACAATTATATCATCTTACCTGTGTTGGATCTGTCAAGACTGTTATGTGTTAAAAAGTTTATTGATATGACTAAATCGGTAGAAATTCTAGAGAGAGAAGTCAGATAGTATATTTGCTTTGATCATTAAAAGTTGAGAGCTTTATTAAACGTATCTTGGGCTATTTATAGATATGCAAGATAGATACGCAAGAAGACTTAAAGCAAAATCAGTTACATCAAAAAGGTAAATTGCATTATGTTCCTATACATTTACAAACAATATTTATTTTCTCTCTCAAGTTTACAATTTTCTTCGAACAACCTTAATGTTATTACTTTAGGTCCCAGGTAGTTTATGCCCTTATCAGTAGCCCCCTAGTTCTTATGAAGAATAATGAGTAAAAACTAGAAATCTTAGAGGCCATTGGCATATTGAAACCATCAATCGCCTCGAATGTAAAATACCAAAAAGTGCTTCATGCTGCCTAGTCATACACTTATTATCCTCAAACAATACTATTAGGTTTGCTTCAAATCTAAACTAGTCAATATTATTCTTAAGGTTTCATCGAATCCTTACGCAACCCTTTCAAAACTGCTTTGAATATGCACACGTGCAAAATACTACTAGGTTTGACAATGTTCATGTGTCACCCTACTTAGTAGTAGGTAATAGCCTGGTGGTTCTTCTTTCACCCTATAGATGTCATCACCTCTTCATCTTCCTTTCCTACTTTCTCATTTGTTATTCTTCTATAAATATGCCATCATTAATTATTTTGCTTTACATACAACTTTTAGTGAGAGAAAGAGCAGTGTACATGAAAACCTTTTCTTCCCCGTTAATCTCTACCGGAAAACTCAACTTTTTCGATTTACCTTCATCATTCTTCAAACAAATTTGCAGACTCCATTTTGTTCTTGCTTATGAAAAAATCCCCATCTACCAAAAAATCCATTTTTGGCATATATGATTATTTGTGTATCAGTGAAAGAGCAGATGAATATCGTGCAGCGAGAGTCACAACCAAATCTTTCGAAGACCGCTCAACCCCACATAAAGACAACCTCTAACCAATAAGATACTGCCAAAGATAAAGCTCCAATTCAATTGCGAGACGAAGCGTCTGAATAAGAGATTGAATCAGATTCAAGGATAGAGACAGACTCTACCAGTGATTTTCCAGAAAGTGGTGTTGCTTCAGAATTCGAAGACAACGCTTTAGAGAAAACGGCTCCAAAGAATACACAAAAGGAAAATGAAGGACTTATAGAACTACCTGAGGACATTGCTGCAACTTTAAGTGTCAACTTGAAGTCGGGCCTCCCCGAATATATCATTGTATTAAAAACGTGCCATATGAATATTACAGTCAAGCTCTCGCGGGATGATTAAGAAAATAATGGGGTCTACCAGACAATGTCGTTCTTCACCTACCTCAAAATGGAGAAACTCCACTTTCTTGTGGAGTAAATGAGGTTGTTGTCTACCTTGAGATGATCAACTGGGTACTTTGATTCTTATTAGACCCAATGATAGTGGAGTACTTCGAACTACTTGATATGTTCCCAACACAAGCAAGCCCAAATTTATGGTCCACCCTCTTATCTGTCATCATGGCGTGTAGATTAGGAAAAAACCCTATTTCTATCAAGGACTTTATTGCAATGACCAGTCTTTCTAAAAAATCAGTATTACCCTTCTACTTTCTCACCCTCAGAGATAATTTCAAGATAATAGATGACCTCTTGGAAGCTGACAAGTTCTACAAACAGAGATTTTTCTTTATTTGTGGAGCCTCAGAAAATAGCAAAGAACTTTCCAAAGAGAACCCATTAATACTCAACCTCGTTTAGAGAAATAGCAGTAAGTTAATCAATATTTTTTACTTTTCACATCTTGTATGCTAATTTGTCTTTTTATGTATTGTATTGTATACGCATATAGAGATTTTGAGATGGTACAAAGCTCGTACGAAGATAGCTTAATATATTTTTTCCAAGTTATCCATCTCGGCGGAAAATGTATGGAGAAATGAGTTCTATAATGCCTTCATACCCATTAATATTATCAACAACCACGAGCGGAGGATCTCCCTGGATATTGTCATTTCAAATGAAGATCTAATGGAGACCTCAAACCTACATGGTGTTGTTAAAAGACTATTAATGATGAGTCTGAAAATTTTCACCACTCACTGTAGAAACCGGACAGGGGAAATTCGGACAAAAACCACCCACTGAACCATCCGAACTGGACAAAAGTATTAAAAGCTAATCACCTTTTGACTAAGCTAATTGCTAATCTTCTTAATAAACTAATGGGTTTTTGAACTCGATCCGGTTTCATAACTTTGACCCGAAAGCCCATGTGGCCCATAATTAAGGGTATAAATACCCAACCACTTTCATTAATGAGGATAATAAACATTTAATACAACCAGTCAGCTCAAATATCTCACTACAAAACACCAAAACATTAAATACCTTTGAAACACCATAAAACACCTGACAAAATTACCCTCAGTAAAAAATAATCCACACCAAATTGGCGACCACAGTGGGAGAAGAAGGTGCCTGAATTTAGCATTCAAAACCATTAAGAAAAGTCAGTTCGGATGAATCCGGACGAGCAGGTAGTGCCACCAACTTCGGCAGAAGTGGTGGGAGAAAGTGATGAATACACAGTTGAAGAGCGAGATAGATTGAAAGCTGAGATAGAAGCCTTGAGGGCTGCTAAAATGGTGGAGATGGGCTTAAAAGAAAAATCAAAAGTGTCAGTCGTTCACCACACTGACAATCCTATGGAGCATGACACATCATCAAAAACCCATGTAAGTACTAAAAAGACTCATGTTAGCTCAAAAAAGTCTCACCGGTCTAAACCGGGGGAGAGCTCAGATTCAGAATCCTCTGGTAGCTCCTCGAACGAAGATGGAGTGGAGGAGTCCCTGTCATCCAGCAGTAATGAAGGTCGTTCAAAAAAGAAGCAGAATTTGGTTAAAAAGTATTCAAGAAAAAGGGACAGACATAGAAGGTTGAAAAGGCATCTAGGAAAATGGTCAACTCATGGTCACAGCCATGGCCGGAGACATGTAGACCGATTATTGATGGATCATTTCGCCTTTCATGATGAACCAGGTATCTTTGCGACTTCCAATGAAGATAATGTGTTTAGTCGTGACCGGAATTGGAGACAATCTCCATTGTCTTCCAAGATACTGTCTGGAAACCTTCCTAAGAGGTTTGACAGCACAAAGATGGAAAAATATGATGGGAGTAAAGATCCAGATAATCATCTAGAGCAATTCAAAAAAATTATGATGAATTTTGATGATGATAATAAGTTGTTTTGTTGAGCGTTCTCCCAGTCTTTTACGGGAGTGCTCTGAAGTGGTACAATAGTCTGCCGCAGGGCTGCATCAGGAATTTTGATACTTTTTGGGTATCCTTCTGGAGGCAGTTCGTTGGAAGTAAGGAAGTAAAGGGAAATGAAGACACTATTATCCATTGTGCCCAAGAGCCAAATGAATCCTTGAAATAATATATAAGTCGCTTTGTGAACACCAAGAATGGATTAGTTTATCGCTTTGAACAAGTAGCAATAACTTCTCTGAGGCAGGGATTGAACCCTGACAATTTGGCTGATTTGGTAACCAGAAAGAAGGCCATGACGTTGGGAGATTTACTGAATCAGGTTGGAAAACAAATCAATGTAGATGAAACATAGAAGACCAGGGTGCATAGGCAGGTGAGATTGGCCCCAGCTACACCAAACCAGAACCAGAATCAGTCCGGATATAAGTCTAAAGAAGCCGGACAGGGTCCCAACATGACCAAGGCTCAATCTCACCCAGCACCAGCTCAGAGTCAACAATCCAGAAATAAGCGAGGGCCTTGGGTTCAACCGGAGTGGTTTGCGGAGTTAAAAGAGAATGTGGCAACCATCTATGACAAAACAAAAGACGAAGTGCACTTCAGGAAGCCAGCTACGCTTAAATCTCACAAGGAAAGTCGTAATAATTGTTTCTGCCAATATCATAAAGATATTGGTCATAACACAGAAGATTACATCGCTTTGAAGCAAGAGGTGCAGAATCTGATTGAAAGGGGGAAGTTGGGAGCTTATGTCAAAAGAAGAAGTGTAAATAGGTCTGATAATGCTCATCGGACTGGCCCAAACAATGCAGGGACATCGGCTCTGAATGGGGCTATGGTGATAATTGAAAGATTTAATGTGGAATCATAGTATTTGGATCCTGATCCAACCCGAAATAAGGTGGGTGCTATCACAGAACACAGCAAGACGGTGTCCGGACTCATTAGCTTTTTTGAGTCACTTACAATATTTGGGGGAGACACCATGACTGCACTAACTGCTTCTTCGAGAAAGATGTATGTTCATACTCTAGCTACTCAACTAGAATGAGGCATGATTTCCTATCGATTGCAAATTCCTTTCCCCTTCATTGTGTTTGATGAAGATGATTTGAGGGACATAGTTGGTCCCCATGAAGATGTTGTGGTAATAGGAGCATCCATTGGGGGCAATGACATCAGACGAATTTTGGTGGACACCGGTAGTTCAACCAATATCCTCTTTTTGACTTCCTACAAACAAATGAAGAATCCAGCAGTGATTCAGCGTTCGAACATGTCAATTGTGGGTTTCACTGGAAGCTCAACAGATGTGATCGGGGAGTTTAAGGAGGAGGTTTTGTTGGGCAATGGCCCTTTTAAGAAGAAGGTTAGAGCACTTTTTATTGTGGTGGATTGTCCCACTTGTTACAATGCCATTTTGGGAAGGTCTTAGCTTTCCAGGATGCATGATGTGGCTTCAACAGTCCATCAATGTTTAAAATACGTTGTGAAAGGACAAGTGGGAGTAGTCTGAAGTAGTCCAAAGATAGCAAGGGAGTGTTATGCAACAGCACTGGCCCCTCGAACTTTGGGGGCAGTTCGGATCAGTGAAGATTAGCAGTTGGAGGGGCCCTCTGGGGGAGAGGGTGAAATTGATCACCTCAGAGAGACTCCTGGTGTTTTAATACCAATTGAAGAGGTTGAAACTCACCCTCTGGCTGAAGGAAGTAAGGTCAAGATCGGATCTAGGATGACATCGGAACTAAAGAGTAAAATGTTGTCTTTTTTAACAAACCATCAGTATGTTTTTTCTTGGTGCAATGTTTATGTGACCGGAGTGCCTGCAAGTATCATATCACACCAGCTATCCATCCGAAGAGATATAGCACCTTTTGTACAAAATAGGAGAGCTTTTTTTAAGGAGAAAGTTGATGTCATAGTTCAAGAGGTCGTCCGACTTACTAAGATGGGGCACATAAAGAAATCCCAGTACCCTTTATGGACAGCCAATCCGGTGTTAGTAAAAAATAAAATTGGGAAGTGGCGAATGTGCATTGATTTTACAGACCTTAATATGGCTTGCCCAAAATACCTATATCCGGTCCCTCAGATTGATCAGTTGGTGGACTCCACGTCTGGGAACAAGTTGTTATCCTTTATGGATGCCTTCTCTGGTATAATCAGATTCAAGTGGATCCAAATAATCAAGAACACACTACTTTTGTTATTGATAAGGGCCTTCATTGTTATAAGGTGATACCTTTTGGGTTAAAAAATGTTGGAGCTACTTATCAGAGGTTGGTGAACAGAGCCTTTGCTAATCAAATTGGAAGAAACATGGAAGTCTACATTGATGATTTGATGGTAAAGAGTGTGGAAAAAGAACTACACTTGGCAGATCTGCAAGAAACTTTTGCCAACTTAATGAAAGTAAATTTAAAGTTGAATCCAGAAAAGTGTGTTTATGGAGTGCAGTTCGGGAAGTTCTTGGGGTATGTGATAAGTGAGAAAGAGATACAGCCTGATCTAGACCAGCTTAGTGCTTTGTTACAGATGGAGCCTCCTCGGGATATTAAAGAAGTGCAAAGATTGACAGGGAGGTTAGCTGCTCTAACCCGTTTTATCTCAAGGTCTTCGGATAAGTGTGCCCCGTTTTTTCAAACTTTAACAGGTGCAAAAAAATTTAACTGGTCTCCACAATGTGACCAGGCTTTTGATGAAATTAAAAAACACTTATCCTCTCCTAAAACCTTGTTTAAACCTGTTTATGGAGAGACATTATACCTATATTTAGCAGTTTCTGATTGTGCCCTAAGTGCGGAGCTAGTTAGAGAAGTGGAAAATTATCCTCGTCCGGTGTACTACATCAGCAAAAGCCTGATGGATGCTGAAAATAGATATTTGAAGCTTGAAAAGCTAGCACTGGTATTAGTAATTGTTGCTAGAAAGATGAGGCCTTACTTTCAGTCTCATTCTATTATTATCCGGACATCTTTTCCCTTGACAAATGTTCTTCAAAAGACGGACATATCAAGTAGAATGACCAAATGGTCAGTGGAGTTTGGAGACTATTATATCAATTTTGCCCCTCGAACTGCAGTCAAGGCTCAGTCTATTGCTGACCTTCTAGTTGAATTTCATTCGGACAGAGATACTAAGCAAGCATCAGATGAAAAGACTAAGAAAGTGTGGGTTGTCCGGACTGATGGTGGATCAAGTACCATGGGATGTGGTGGTGGGATATGTTTAACATCTCCGTATGGTGACAAAATGTACCAGACTATATGTTTTGCTTTCAGGGCTTTCAATGATGAGTCCGAATATGAAGCTTCCATAGCCGGTTTAAAGTTAGTCTTAATTTGTGGCGCCAAAAGAGTCATGTTAATGAGCGATTCTTAACTTCTTATCCATCATGCACAAGGTCAATCTGAGGCCAAAAAAGAGTCACTGATTAAATATTTTTTCATTCTTAAAAAAGTGGAACTTAACTTCAAAGAAATTACCTATGAGCACATACCCGAACAAAAAATACTCTAGCAGACTCCTTGGCAACCATAGCATATTCTGAGTCATACCCATGGATTCACGTGCAGGAATGCCCATTCATTCACCTCAATCTAAACAAAGAGGGAGCGGAAAGTTTATACATACAAGTAAGTCAACTTCAAGATTGGAGGTGTCCTCTTTTTCAATATATCTCAGATGGTATCTTGCCTCCGGAGAAAGCTGTGACAAGGAAAGTAAAGTATAAGGCTCGTGGATTTGTAATCCTAAGAGACGTTCTTTACAAGAAGTCTTTTAGCAAACCTCTATTGCGATGTTTGGGGATTAAAGCGTCCCAAGTGGTGCTGTCTGAACTACATGATGGTGAATGATCAACACATTATGGTTATAGAGCTTTAACCAGAAGAGTCTTGTTGGCCGGATACTACTGGCCCTCTATAATGGAAGATGCCAAGGAATTGGTAAAAAAGTGTGATCCATGCCAAAGATACAGTAATGAAATTCATATCGCAGTTGTCCCTTTAGAGTCAATTTCTGAGCCAATACCTTTTGCTCGTTGGGGGATGGATTTGGCGGGACCTCTACGTATGGCGTCCGGGGGGTGCAGAACTATCATAGTTGCCATCGATTATTTCTCAAAGTGGATAGAAGCAGCCCCATTGGCAGGAACTACTTCAAAAGCTGTCATAAAATTTATCTTATCTAATATTTGCTGCAGGTTTAGGGTTCCACAAAAGATAACCACAAACAATGGGCCACACTTCGATAATAAGGATATGGATAGCTTTTGTGCCTTTAGAGGCATTCAGCATTTCTTTTCTTCTCCTTTCCACCCACATGCGAATGGTCAGGTTGAAGTGGCAAACAGAACCATCCTGTCCGGTCTTAAAAAAAATTAAAAGGGGCTGCTGGAAAGTGGCCAAGTTATCTACAATAAGTACTATGGGCCAACCAGACTACTCTTACGACTGCTACACAGGAATCCCCATTTGCCTTGGTATATGGTATGGATGCAATAACTTCTATAGAAGCAACTCTTCCTTCATTCAAAGTCCACAATTTTTCCAAACAGGTTAATAAAGGGGCAGTCAGAAGTCAACTTGATCTAATAGACGAAAAAAGGGTTAAGGCTCATCTCAGAGCCACACACTATCAGGGTTTGATGAGAAGCATGTTTGCTTCCAAAGTCAGAAGGAGGGATTTTCAACCAGGGGATAAAGTGTTGAGAAAAGTCTACTTACATACTAAGGAGAAGTAGTTCGGCAAGCTAGCTCCAACTTGGGAAGGACCCTATGTGGTTAGTGAAAATCTTAAGCCCGGCACATACAGGCTTCAAGATAAAGATGGAAGGACCTTAAATCACCCCTGGAACATTGAACACCTCCGGTTGTATCTAGAATGCAATTATGTAAATATTTACTTGTTTAAAGTCCATGTAAATATTAGGGGGCATACTCTTTCCTACCCTAGTGGCGCGGGGAGGTTTTAATGAGGTTTCCGGGCTTTTTAATGAAATTTGATGCCTTCTTGAAAAATTAGGAGTGTTTCGATTGATGGTTTTTTTGAAATTTTTTAAAGTATCACTGGCATACCGGATTGAATTGGTAGAATGATGACCATTTAAACATTTTTCATCGGAGAATTTAAACACTCTCACCTTAAAATGCTTGAAAAATAACTAAGGGCTATTTAAACATTAGCCATCAAAATTGGGTAACTATAAGACAATGCAAGAATTGTGTAAGATAAAATTTCCCGGCTAACACCGGGGAAGTGATATTAAAATATGTGAAGTGCCTTGGCCATCCAAGGACTTTGAAGGTCTTAAAAAAAATCTTTATCCGGACAAGATCCGGACATGGTTACAAAAATTCCTTGGCCATCCAAGGACATTAGTCTAACACAAAAATTAAAGGAAAATAAAAAATAGTTAAAACTTCAAGGCTGAGCTGCCTTAGATGGTCCAGCTTCATCTAGTTTCTTCTTAGGGTCTTTAGGTTCCTCGGCGGGGATCTCTCCGGTCCCTTCATCTTCATCAGTAGTATCATCCCAACCACTGGAGTCCTTTCATGGTTTTTTTGAATTTTTTTAAAGTATCACTGGCAGACCGGATTGAATTGGTAGAATGATGACCATTTAAACATTTGTCATCGGAGAATTTAAACACTCTCACCTTAAAATGCTTGAAAAATAACTAAGGGCTATTTAAACATTAGCCATCAAAATTGGGTAACTATAAGACAATGCAATAATTGTGTAAGATAAAATTTCTCGGCTAACACCGGGGAAGTGATATTAAAATATGTGAAGTTCCTTGGCCATCCAAGGACTTTGAAGGTCTTAAAAAAAATCTTTATCCGGACAAGAGCCGGACATGGTTACAAAAATTCCTTGGCCATCCAAGGACATTAGTCTAACACAAAAATTAAAGGAAAATAAAAGATAGTTAAAACTTCAAGGCTGAGCTGCCTTAGATGGTCCAGCTTCATCTGGTTTCTTCTTAGGGTCTTTAGGTTCCTCGGTGGGGCTCTCTCCGGTCCCTTCATCTTCATCAGTAGTATCATCCCAACCACTGGAGTCCTTTCATCTTCGTATTCCACAAATCGCCATAAATCTCCTAGTGTCCTCTTCGGAAATTTTTAATGAAAGAGCAAGACCATTTCTGATTTGACTTCAGCATACCTTTACCCTTGGGAATCTATCACTTTGTTGGTGTATGCATCGATCCTGGCTTGGATTGTTTTCTCCTGATCCTTTTATTAAGACATCTTTCTCTTGGTTAATCCTAGACACAGCATCTTCGAGCAAAATTTTGTCGTTGGTTAGGGTCTGAATGACGTTGTCTTTGGCCTTCACCTCCTCTTTTGAAGTGAAAAGGTCCTTATCCAAGCCAGAACACTTGGATTGGAGTTATTTGTTAACCCCCTCCGAAGTGGCCAGCTTGGTGGCCAAATCCTCTTTTCCCTTCTTCAACTCCTCGGTCTCTCTCCTTAGTTCCTCAGCATTCTGGTTGGAAGTAAGGAGGTCATTAAACAAGCTCTCTGTATCTGAGTTGGGAGTGTTGATGAGGGCTGATTGATTTCGCACTTGCCTCTCCAAGTTAAGCACCGGTTGAATATTGCTGAACAAGGAGTGGGTCACCATGTCCTTCTCTCCTGAAACAAAAAAAATACTTACCATTGAAAGTAACAATGTTCGAAGAGCTTGGGGGGAGGTAAGGGCCAGCAAAGTCGTCCTTCTCAAGGTCTTCAAAGTAAAGGCCAATCCCTTCAAGGCCACTAATGTCTACTCCATCAATGTTAATATCCCCTCTGGCGCCGTCTCCGGTGTGAAAGTCACTTGGGATTTGCTTTACCTGTGTTGGGTCTTTTGGGTCGACTGAAGGAAGAGACTCCGGAGGCCGGAGAGCAACTTCATCTCCCTTGGAGGTTTTCTTCTTCTTGGCTTCCCTATCTCCACCTTCTTCTCCCCGTTTTTGGTCTTTTTTGGGAGCCTTTGAGGGTTTTGGAAGTCCAACTGCCTCTTTGGTACTCTCATTTTCCACCACTTGAAGCAGAGCAGCATCAATCCCTTCTTGGTCCTGTACCTCTTGGTTTGCTGGGACAGTCTCCTCAATGCCACCTTGGTTGACCTCAGCTACATTTGTTTTTTTTACCTTTCTTGCCCTTCATTTTACTTGGGGCTTTAACTCTACCCGGAAAGGCCAGCTTCCCATCCTTTGCATCTGTCCTTTGTAGAATGACACCCAGAGGAGGCGGTGTGGTTAATTCCTCCCAAGACAAGTCTCTCCGGCTGGTTGTGTTCTAGAGATGGGATCTCACCAGATTGCCAGCAGTAAAGCAATTGTGGAAGCTATTTCCCCATTTGTCAGAAGTCCAAGCATTTAGCTTGGCACAAGTAGTCTGCCCCTCCTCCAAGTAGTCGCTGAACTCCTTCGGCAGCACTACCAAAAGAAGAAGAAGAATATTTAAGTAAAAAAACTTTTTATAAGGAAGGAAAAACTAACATGGTGAAATATTTACCTGTGCTTTTCCATCTGCTGGTAAGCATGCTTGGGTTGTCACCAGCCTTAATCTTCTTCCCATTCTCCCAAGCACCACTGATGAACAAGAATTGGATCTTCCAATTCTTCACTGATTCAAGCAGGTCATCCACCACTTTATAATTGTCGTCCATGTTGAAATGGTAGAAGAGGATGATGTGGTTCTTGCAAAGGCTGGCCACAGCAGTATATTGCTCTATCGGAAGCGGGATTCCGAAGAGCTTGGAGGCCATGATGCAGGCCATGAGAGTGTACCAAGCATTGGGACTCAGTTGGCTTGGGCAGAGCTTTATCAGATGGAAATATCTGACGATCTCTGGGTCCAAGGGAAATCTAAGCCCCCAGTTGAACAACTCTGTGTTGAAGAATATCTCACTTAGCTTGCAATCTATTGGTGTCTCCGGATCGACCGGTATCATCACTTTAACAGATTCTGGGATCCCCCACTTCGTCCGGATCCGGCCTAATTCAGCAGTATGAATGAAGACGTAGTTAATGTTCTGCATGGCTAGCAGATACTTCACACTCACCTTGTGGAAGCAAGGTCTCACTCTACCTTCAAGGGACTCCGGCAGGTCCGGATGTTTGAAACACAGCTTCTCTTTACCCTTTCTTTTCTTAACAATGGCAGCCTCCCCCGTCCGCTCGGAGACGTCAGTCTCAAAAGGGGCTTCTTCAACACTGTCTTCCATCATATCTTTCATCACCATGGAAGGGTTATCAGTTGTCTTTGGTGGAGGAGTGTTGGTAGTTGGCTCAGTGAGCTGTCTGGATGGCTGAGCATCGCTTTCTCTCTATGGTCTGGTGTCCGGTTGGGGCTCAGATCCAGAGGGTTCGTTTCGAAGTCTTGTTCCGGTAGCCTCCGGACCAGACGACTTGTCCTTAGGAACTTTGATGGGTGCTTCTGACCCTGTAGCTTTGTCTTAGGCCCCAGACTTAGAGGGCCCTGATTTTGGAGACTTAGACTGTGGAGCAACAGCCTGGCCTTTTACTAAGCGGCCTCTTCGTCGAAGCGTTAGCTTTTTTGGAGAGTTATCAGCGTTTGATCCCATGGCTATGAATGGAAATGGTCTCTTTGTGCTTATAACAGCCTTTTCCCTTTCGACAGTAGGTTGTGACTTCTGAACTGATGAGCCTGAGACGATTGGTGAAAGACTAGGTTGAAATAACCTTCTAGGTTTGGAGCTTCTGGCAGAAGACGAACCTCGATCAGGCTCTGAGCTTGGTGGTCATATTTGTCGATTGGAGAAACTAGAAGGCCTGCAGCAATGCGCATTTCTCGTTCGACTCTTTGTGCTTTCTCTAACTCCGAAAGATTAAGCCACCCACCTTGTACAAGTGCGTTTCTCTCTGTAAACATAAACTTACACCAAAAATCGTTTTGAAAAGAGAGATGAAAGCTTTAAAGAAAAGGAGTGAAAGAGTGATGAAGATGGTAAAACAGTGAAAAATGAGGTAATCTATACTAAAAAGACAAAAAGATACACAGAAACCTAGGAGAATACGAAAAGATAGAAGTATTGATTAAAGACGGCGCTGACGTCACAACCATTAATTGAAGAGGTTACATTTTGGGATTAGTGGGAGCGCTGTTCTAGGAGAAAAACGGTTGATGAGGCGAATCAGAAGGAGACACGTGTCCCACGATCCATGGCAAAACCTTTGAACTTCTGAAGAGTTTTTCAGTCCGGATAAGTCCTTTACTAAATTCTAAATCCATTCGGAAAATCTCACAAGTGCCCAAAAGCCATTTTTTAGGTCTTGCCAAAGGCCTTCGAACAAACCCTAAAACATGGGCTACTGATCAGTCCGGAAATTTTCACCATTCAGTGTAGAAACCGGACAGTGGTAATTCGGACAAAAACCAACCACTGAACCATCCGAACTGGACAAAGTATTAAAAGCTAATCACCTTTTGACTAAGCTAATTGCTAATCTGCTTATTAAACTAATGGGGTTTTTAATTCGACCCGGTTTCATAAGTTTGACCCGAAAGCCCATGTGGCCTATAATTACTCAACCACTTTCATTAATGAGGGTAATGAACATTTAATACAACCAGGCAGCTCAAATCTCTCACTACAAAACACCCAAACATTAAATACCTTTGAAACACCAAAAAACACATGACAAAATTACCCTCAGTCAAAAGTAATCCACACCAATTAACACCTGATGCAAAAATTATACTTCCGGTTTGAAATTGATCTCAAAGCCACTTATTTGCCAAGAAAAAGGGTAAAAAGAAAAAAGAGGAGGCCAGTTCTTCGATAAATTCAAAACTACCAAAAAACCAAGACAGACCAAAAGAAAAGTAAGCGAAACAAATCTTACAACCATCAAAGAAGGAATCAAGTTTGAACCTTATTTAAAGAGAAAAAATACTATTGCTACCAAAAAGAAGAAAAATTCCTTGAATATTCCTAAAAAAAGTTCAAAGAAAAAAGTCGAAGTGCCTCCCTCAAATTCAAGTGCAAATGTCGAGGAGACTGAACAAATTATGGTGACATATCACCAAGGAAATGACATCTTCATCAACAATAAGAATATTTGAGAAGATGAAATCCAAGATCTCTACAAGGATATTGACCCTGAAGTTCAACGAATTCAAGAACAACTTGAACAAATTGGTCATCAAGTTACCGCACCTAATCTACCTGAAATTGCGAGTTCAAATATTCCATCAGGTTCATCCCTATTTACTATTAGGCCTTATGAAAATCCTCTTACTCCTTATATTCCTCTTATTATACCTATTGAGGATTATTCCGAGGAAGTATAAAATATTATTTAACTGTTAACAAACCTCGAAGAAGCAGCAAAAAACTTGTACACATAAATTACCTCTGGTCGAAACAAATTAGAGGATATGGCTAAAGACATGATCCAATATAAAAAAGATGTTGCGGCAGAGAAACAGATGAATGAGATTTTTGCCAGACATATCCTTGACCAATTTCAAATTTTCCAGGCTGATAAGTCAAAATTTATAACAGAAACCACTCCTCTAAAACGTCATTTAAGAGTTTTTCATGATCAAAGAAAGATAGAATTGAATTACAAACATCAACATTAACTAAACGAACTCAAATCAAAGTATGAAAGAGAATTGAACGGGGATAAGATGAAATACTCCTCTTTGCAAGATTCCATTAACAAAAGTGAGGAAGAAAATAAGAACGCAATCGATGAACTGACATCACTTAAGACGTCATTCGAGAAGCAGAAAAACCTTACTGTGAAAGCCACCAAAACTCAATGTGGGTTAGACACCCTTGTTGATATTAAAATACCAAAGAGCAGAAAACAATTACTTTGCTTCACAAATTCCATGCACCATTTCTAAAAGCAAATTTGTCAGGCTTTTGGGAATTAATTCCCATGTAAAATCGCCCAAGTGAAGCTTTCAACCCTATACCGAATAAATTCTCCAAATAAACCGACTCAGATGAAGATGAGGATGTCTCTGATCAAGGAGAAAATTCATGTGAAGGAAGCTCAGACCACTCACCTACTGACGATTAAGAAGATTGAAAAGACATACTTTTTTGTTTTTTAGTTAGTTCACCAGTTGTTGTTGGTAATCTATTTTTGTAAGTGTGTAATCACTTGGCACTTGAACTTGTATTTTGTAAGACTGAAAAGTTTACTTTGTTTTGTCCAATGAAAAAATGTTTTCTTTCTCTTTCAAATATTTTGCCAGATTTATATTCCACGTTGAATAAATTTGTATTTTATGTTTTATGAAAGAGGAATTAACACTTTAAATCCACTTATTACTTAAAAATAATGCATTTAAAGAATTGATAACACCTCGACTGTGGTTGTCTCCTTTGGTGAGGTTTATTTTGGATTGAAGGTAATTTTGTAAAGTGTTTTGAAAAGTGTGTAGAATATTAAATATTTTGGATGTTTAGTAGTGAGAGATTTGAGTTGTCTGGTTGTATTAAATGTTCATTACCCTCATTAATGAAAGTGGTTGGGGTATTTATACCCTTAATTAATGATCCATGGGCTTTCGGGTCAAGTTATAGAACGGGGTCAAGTTTAAGGACCCATTTACTTATTAAGCTCATTAGCACATAACTTAGTCAAAAAGTGTTTAGTTATTTCTTTACTTTTGTCATGTCCGGATAGTTCAGTGGCAAGTTAAGTCTGAATTTCCCTTTTCCGGATAACACAGGGGGTTGTGACTGAATAATATGAACTCATCAGTAGCCCATTTTTTAGGCCTTGTTAAAAATCTTTGGCAGAACTAAAAAATTTACTTAGCCAGTGATGATTTTTTCTGACCCGCTTCTGTATCTAGCTTGAAGTTTGTCCGAACTGACTTTTTCCGAGAATTGTAAGAGTCTTTCTTTGGATCGTGGGACACGTGTCACAATCTGATTCGACCTATCAGTCGTTTTTACCTAGATTGGCGCTCCCACTAAACCTAGAAAGTAACTTATGCATTTAATTTTCCCACGTCTGCGCCGTATTTAATCATTGCAAAACCTCTTCAACTCCTCCTAGGTATCAGTTACCTTTTCCCACTAATATATAATTTTTTTCACTCTTTCATTATCTTCATCACTCAGAAACCTTCTGAGAGAGCTTTCCACCCTCAATTTCAAACTTGTTCTTGGATAATTTTATGTTCACGGCTAGAAACGCTCTTGTAAAAGACGACTGGTTGAACGCGTCTGAGTTAGAGAAAACAAGGAAAATCGAAAGGAAGAAACGTATTGCTAAGCGAAAAGTTTGGTGAACCACCCTACGAAACTGACCACGGGTCATCCTCCACCAGAAACCCTAAACCTAAACAGTTGTTCAAACCAAGCCTCTCACCAATTCTATCAGGTTCTTCTATTCAGGAGTCCCAACCCTCTATTACTCAGGAAAAAGCAGTATTGAGTGTTAGAAAACCTTCTCCTTTCATAGCCATAGGCTCAGATATTGAAAAGTCTCCAGAAAAATCAAATCCACGCCGGACGACTCGTTTGGTGAAAGCCTAAGCAACCGCCTCACTGTCTAAACCCTCCAAATCGGAGGCCTCTAAAGAAACATCCAAAGATAAGCCCTCCGGATTTGAGGTGTCTAAAAAACCCCACAATATAGGCCCTCCGGATCAGAGGAATCCATGGTAGTTTTAAAACAAAGTCCTCCGGAGCTCAACCTCAGCCGGATCCCAGGCCTTTGGAAAGAACTGGCGCCCATTCATCCGGAGAGCCTTTGGTGTCAGAAACTGTTCCCCTCCCATCTACAACAACTGATAGGCCTTCCACAATGATGGAAGAAGTGATGGAGGACAGTATCGAAGAGGCCCCCTTTGAAACTGAAGCCTCAAGACAAACTGGGGATACTGCCTCTAACAGGAAAGGCAAAATCAAAGTCAAAGTTGGTATGGCTCATCCGGATCTCCCGGAATGCTTGGAGGGAAAGGTAGGGCCTTGCTTTAAGAATGTCAATGTTAAATATTTATTTTCCATGCAGAACATAAATTATATCTATACTCATACTGCCGAGTTGGGTCGGAGACTCCGATGGATTGCAAACTTGATGAAGTAATCATCTTCACCAAACTGCTAAACTGGGGGCTCAGGTCTAAACCCAGAGATCGTCAGGTATCTCCACCTGGTAAAGATTTTCCCAAGCCAATTAAGTCTAAATGCTTGGTACTCTCTCCTTGCTTGCATAATGGCATCAAGGCTGTCCAAAATCCCTCTCCATATGAAGCAATTTGTCGCTGTGGCAAGTCTATGCAAAAATCACCACATCCCATTCTACCATCACAACATGGGAAATGAATTCAAAGTGGTAGACGAATTACTGGAATCGGTGACGAATTGGAGAACTCAGTTCTTATTCATCAGTGGGTCATGGGACAATGGGAGGAAGATCAAAGCCAAAACCCACCCTAGTATGCTAACTAGTAGATGAAAAAGTACGGGTAAGCTCTTCAAATTTGTTTTTCATGTTCTTTTTTCACTTCACAAATATTCCACTCTTGAATTATTCATTACTTCTTTTTCAGTGTTGCCGAAGGAGTATACCAAATATCTGGAGGAGGGGCAGACTACATGTGCCAAACTGAATGCATGGGCTGCAGAGCGTTGGAGGAATGCCTTCCACAACTGCTTTACCTCAGGAAATATGGTGAGATCCCATATGCGGAATACCACAGGTCGGAGAGATCTTACATGGAAAGAATTAACCACATCCCCTCCTCCAGCTGTCATCATTAAACGGACAGAAGAGAAAGATGGTAAACTAGTCTTGCACTTTAGAGCCAAGGCCCTCAGTCAGATGAAGGGAAAGAAGAAGAGAACTGCAACAGAAGCAGTTTGGGCTACCACAGAGGAGACCGGTTCGGGGAACCAAGGGGGGATCAATGCTGCCTTGCTCAAGGTAGTTGAAGATGAGACTGTTAAGGAGGCAAGAGAACCACAAAATCTACTAAGGCTTCCAAAAAAGGACCAAAAAAGGGGAGCAGGCTGTGATTAAAAGGTTGTCAAGAAGAAAAAGGTCACCTTAGGGGAAGAAATAATTCTTCGCCCTTCGGAGCTTCTACCTCCATCAGACCCAACTAACCTCACCTTGGCAGAGAATATTCTCACCGGTCTGCAATCCGGAGAAGGTACCGGAGGATCAGTGCTCTCCAAGACATTGATCTTTACTTCAACGACCCTGAGAAAGATGGCTTTGGTGGCCCTTTCCGTCCTTTAAGCTCTTCTAATATAGTGACTTACAATGGCAAGTCCTACATTGTCTCCGGAGAGAATGATGTGGTGGCTTATTCCCTCCTGGGTCACATTCAACCAGTGCTTGATCTGGAGAGGCAAGTGAAAAACCAGTCCACCTTTATCCACACCCTCAATACTGACAAGGAGTCTCTCCCAACCAATCTCCTCAATGCTAATCAGAGCATAGAAGAATTAAAGAAAGCTCTTGGAGTATTGAGAAATGATAAGGAAGATCTATCGACCAAGCTGGCCACTTTGGAGAAGGCTAGTACTGAAGTCCAAACTAAGTGCTCTGGTTTGGAGAAAGATCTTTCAACATTAAGGGAGGACCTGAAGACCAAAGATCGTGTCATCCAGACCATGTCCGGTGAGAAGACTTCCCTAGAAGATGTTATGTCTAAGGTAACCAAGGAGAAAGAAGACCTGGAGAAGCAGTGGGAACTAGAAAATTCAGGCCATCATTGATAAATACACCAACAAGGTAATAGACTCCTTGGAAGCAAGGTATGTTGAGGTGAAGTCTGACATGGTGCTTCTTTTCCATGAAATGTTTTCAAAGAGGACCCTTGGTCCTCTATGGAAATATGTGGAGTACGAAGACATCACGTTCCATACCATGGTTGCTGGTGACAAACACAACTATAGCAGTAGAATAGACTCTACTACCGATGAAGACGAAGGATCCGGTAAGAGTTCAAGTGCCGAACTCAAAAGTCTCAAGAAAGGAGGTGATGCAGGAACATCCAAATAGAATAAGCCATAAGGTTTTAAATATCTTTTGTGTTTTCTTAATTTGTGAACTACTAAAGTTTTTGGATGGCCAAGGTATTTTGTAATAGTATTCGGTTCGAGCTAGATAAGTCTTTCAAAACACTTAAAGTCCTTGGATATCCAAGACATATTTTGTACTTTGGTAGCGTTATCCGGTTTACACCCAGACAGGCTAATCTATCAAATTTTGCTTTGTTTCGTGCTTCCTTTCAATTTTAACAGCTAATGTTTAAAGAACCCCAATTATTTCAAAAGTATTTAAAGTGAGAGTATTTAATATCTCTGATGACATGTATTTAATGGTCATCATTCAACCAGATTAATCTGATATGTCAAAGATCCATAGCATTAAATCAAAGACTTGAAAAGAATTGTTGTCAAACCACATCGAACATTTTAAGAATGCGTCATATTTTATTGAAAAAATCGTACACCTCATTAAAACCTCCCCGCGCCTCCAGGGTAGGAAAGAGTATGCCCCCTAATATTTATATTGACTTTTAAAAAGTAAATATTTACACAACTTTTATTCTAGATATAACCTGAGGTGGTCAAAATTTCATGGGTGCTTCAAAATTCTTCCATCTTTGTCTTGAAGTCTATATGTCCCAGGCTTAAGCTTTTCGAAGACCCCATAAGGGCCTTTCTAGTTCGGAGCCAACTTACCAAACTAATTTTCCTTAGTATGCAAGAAAACCTTTCTCAAAACTTTATCCCCTGGTCGAAAATCCCTTCTCTTGATCTTGGAAGCAAATCTGCTCCTCATCCAGCCTTGATAACGGGTTGTTCTAAGATGAGCTTTAACCCTTCTTTCTTCTATTAAGTCCAACTGATACCTAATTGCCATCTCATTGGCTTGTTCCAAATTTGTTGGACCCTGAATGATGGTATGGTTGTTGCATCCATCCCATACACCAAGGAAAAATGAGACTCTTGAGTAGCAGCCCTAGTAGTAGTTTGGTATGCCCACAACACTTCTTGCAAATAGCTTGGCCACTTTCCTGCAATCCCTTCTAAATTCTTTTTTAAACCGGACAAAATAGCC
Source organism: Limnanthes douglasii subsp. nivea (assembly GCA_036936605.1). Classification (NCBI taxonomy): domain Eukaryota; kingdom Viridiplantae; phylum Streptophyta; class Magnoliopsida; order Brassicales; family Limnanthaceae; genus Limnanthes; species Limnanthes douglasii. Next base: position 58,080,542 of record JAUPFV010000001.1, on the reverse strand, counting down.
TTGTTTGCCACTTCAACTTGGCCATTTTCTTGTGGGTGGAAAGGAGAAGAGAAGCAATGATGAATGCCTCTGGAGGAACATAAATTCTCTATATCCTTATTATCAAATTGTGGCCCGTTATCTGTAGTAATCTTCTAAGGAATCCCAAATCTGCAACATATATTAGATAATATAAACTTTATGACAGATTTCGAAGTGGTTCCTGCCAGAGTAACTGCTTCTATCCATTTTGAAAAGTAGTCAATAGCCACAATGATAGTCATGCACCCTAAGGATGCCATTGGTAGAGGTCCAACTAGATCCAATCTCCAACGAGCAAACGGTATTGGCTCAGAAATGGACTTCATAGGCACTACTGGGACATGAATTTTGTTTATATACCTTTGACAAGGATCACACGTTTTCACCAATTCTTTAGCATCCGCCATTATGACCGACCAATAGTATCCAACCAACAAAACCCTTCGGGTTAGAGCCCTGTAACCACAGGGTGCTGATCCTTCTCCATCGTGTAGTTCAGATAAAACGGTTTGGGATTCTTCAGATCCTAAACACTTTAAGAGAGGTCTGCTGAAGGATTTCCTATACAAAACATCTCTTATAATAAAAAATTCCTCGAGCCTTGTGCTTAATTTTTCTTGCCATGGTTTTATCCGAAGGCAAAACCCCATCAGAGATATATTGAAGAAGGGGAAATCTCCAATATTTAGACTGAACTACTTATACACTTAAGCTCTCCTACTCTTCCTTGCTCTGATTTGATTGTATGGATGGGCATTCTTGTACATGAATCCAAGGGTAGGATTCAGAGTATGCTATGGTTACCAAGGAATCTGCCAGTGTATTTTCCGATCTAGGAATATGCTCATAGCAAACATTTTTGAAGTTGGTTGCCACCTCTTTAAGGACAAATAAGTATTTGATCAGTTGTTCCTTCTTGGCCTCAGACTGACCTTGAGTATGGTGGATAAGAAGCTGAGAATCACTCATCAATCTAACTCTTTTAGCCCCACATAGAAAAGCTAACTTAAGACCAGTTATAGCTGCTTCATATTTAGACTCATTGTTAGAGGCCCTAAACCCAAAACATATAGCCTGGTATAGTTTGTCACCATATAGAGAGGTTAAGCAAATCCCAACCCCATAACCCATTGTGCTTGATCCACCATCTGTCCGAAGAAACCCACTCTTTTTTAGTTTTCTCCTCTGAAACTTGTTTAGAACTTCTGTTCGAATGAAACTCTACCAAGAAATCAGCAACAGATTGAGCTTTGATAGAAGTTCATGGGGAAAAATTAAAGTCATAATCACCCAACTCCACTGACCACTTGGTCATCCTGCTTAATATGTCTGCTTTCTGAAGAACATTCTTTAGTGGAAAATATGTTGAAACGATGATGGAATGAGACTGAAAATACGGTCTCATTTTTCTGGCAGCAATCACTAAGGCTAGTGCCAGCTTTTCAAGATTTAGGTACCTCCTCTTAGCATCTATCAAGCTCTTGCTGATGTAGTACACCAGACAAGGATAATTGTCCACATCTCTTACCAACACTACACTTATAGCAGATTCTGACACAGCCAAGTATACATAAATTGTTTCTCCTTCAACAGGATTAAAAATGGTTTTTGGTGAAGACAAGTGCTTCTTTATTTCATCAAAAGCCTGGCTGCATTGTGGAGACCAGTTGAAGTGTTTAGCACCTTTCAAGGTCTGAAAGAACGGAACACATTTATCCGAAGACCTTGAAATGAAACGATTTAAAGTAGCCAATCTTCCTGTCAGCCTCTGTACTTCTTTAATATTTTGAGGGGGTCCATTTTTAACGTAGCATCAAGCTGATCTGAATAAGGCTGTATCCCTTTTTTCACTTATCACATAACCCAAAAAATTTCTGGACTGCACCCAAACACACATTTTTCTGGATTCAACTTTAAATTCACCTTTGTCAAGTTGGCAAAAGTTTCTTAAAGATGAGTTAGGTGTAACTCCTCTTCTAAGCTTTTAACCATCATATCATCGATGTATACTTCCATATTTCTGCCAATCTGATCAGCAAACATTTTGTTAACCAACCTTTGATATGTAGCCCCAGCGTTCTTTAGCCCAAAATGCATCATCTTGTAGCAATGGAGACCCATATCTGTAACAAAGGTAGTGTGATCTTAGTCCTTCAGATCCACCTGTATTTGGTTGTGCCCATAGAAGGCATCTATGAAAGACAATAACTTGTTTCCAGATATCGAGTCCACCAGCTGATCTATCCGAGGGACTGGATATAGATATTTTGGGCAAGCTCTATTGAGGTCAGTAAAATCGATACACGTATGCCATTTCCCATTCTTTTTCTTAACTAACACTGGATTGGCGGTCCATAAAGGATACTGAGACTCCTTTATATGCCTCATCTTGGTAAGTCGGTCGACTTCTTGGACTATTACATCAGCTTTCTCCTTAGAAAAAGCTCTTCTTTTTTGCACAACAGGTATAACATCACTCCGGATGGACAACTTGTGTGATATAACACTTGCAGGCACTCCGGTCATATCAGTATTACACCAAGCAAAAACATGTTGGTGATCTACCAAAAAGGACAACAACTTTATCTTTAACTCTGGCGCCATCTTGGAACCAATTTTAACACTTCTACCTTCAGCCATAGAGTGGGTTTCAAATTCTTCAACTGGTATCAAAACACCATGCGTTTCTCTGGGGTCATCAATTTCACCCTCACCCCCAGAAGGCCCTAATAACTGCTAATCTTCATTAGCCCGGACGACTCCCAAATTTTTAGGAGCAAGTGCAGTTTCATAACATTCTCTTGTTATCTTTTGGCTATTCCGGACAACTCCCAATTGTCCTTGAACTGCATACTTCAAAAATTAATGGACTTTTGAGGCCAAAACATGAATTCTAGAGAGCCAGGACCTCCCAAAGATTGTATTTTAGCATGTGGGGAAGTCTACCACAACGAATAACACCCTGACCAGCTTCTTGAAGGGCCCTTTTCCCAACAGCACTTCTTCTTCGAATTCCCCGATTACATCCGCAGAGCTCCCTGTAAAGCCCACGATGGTTTAGTTTGAGCGTTGAATAACAGGTGGATTTTTCATCATCTTATAAGAACTGAAAAAGAGAATATTGGCTGAGCTGCTAGTGTCAATCAAAATTTGTCTGATATCGTTACCCCCAATAGATGCTCCTATTACCACAACATCCTCATGAGGCCCAACAATATCGTTTAGATCATCCTAATCAAAGACTATAAATGGAAAATGAGTTTGGGACTGGTATGAAGACATGCCTCCTTCCAACTGAGTAGCTAGATTATGAACGTGCCTCTTCCTCAATGAAGGAGTGGGTTCTGTCATGGTGTCCCCTCCAAAAATGATAAGTGACTCAAAGAAACTAACGAGTTCGGACACCATTTTGATCTGTTCTGTTATGACCCCCACCTTATTACGAGTTGGGTCAGGTTCTAAATACTCTGAATCCACATCAAATCTTTTATGGATCACCATTGCCGCCTCCAGAGCCGATGTTCCTGCGTTGTTCGTAGGGCCTGTTGGAGGAGCATTTTCAGGTCTGTTCCCACTTCTTCTTTTGACATAGGCACCCAGCTTGCCTCTTTTGTTAAGATTTTGCACTTTATGCTTTAAAGAGATACAGTCTTAGGTATTATGGCCAATATCATGATAATAATACAGCAGAAACAAGTAGTACGACTCTCTCTTGGAGATTGTAATGTTGCTGGTTTCCGGAAATGAACCTCATCTTTAGTCTTATCATAAATAGTTGCCACACTTTCTTTTAATTTGGAAAACTACTCCGGTTGAACCCAAGGACTTCTTTTATTTATTGACTGCTGGCTCTGAGCTGGATTTGGGTTGGACTGAGTCTGCTTAGCTCTATTGGGCCCCTGTCCGGTCTCTTTAGCTTTATATCCGGACTGGTTTTGGTTTTGAGTTGTTGGGACCTAACGGTGCACCCTAGTCATCTTAGTTTCATCCACGTTAATATGTTTCGACACCTAGTTTAACAAACCAACCCAGGTCATGACCTTCTTCCTTGTCACTGAATCAGCTAGATTCCCAAGGTTTAACCCTTGTCTCAACAAAACGATTTCCACTTGCTCAAAGAAATCAGCTAACCCGTTTTTGTTATTTACGAACCAAATTATATAGTCTTTTAATGACTCATTTGGTTCTTGGGCACAATAAATGATAGTATCTTTATTGCCTTTCACCTCCTTACTTCCCAGAAACTGCCTTCGGAAGGCAACCCAAAATGTATCAAAGTTTCTGATATAACCCTGAGACAAACTGTTGTACCATTTTAGAGCACTTCTTGTAAAAGATTGGGAGAAGGCCCTACATAGAAGTTTGTCATCATCATCAAATTTCATCATGAAGTTCTTGAACTGCTCCAGATGATTGTCCAGATTTTTACTCTCATCATACTTCTCCATTTTATTACTATCAAACCTCTTGGGGAGGTTACCAGACATGATCTTGGCAGACAATGGTGATTGTCTCCAATTCTTACTACGACTAAAGACTATGTCTTCATTAGGTATTGTAAAAATACATGGTTCATCATTAAAAGCAAAATGATCAATCAGCACCTAATCCACATGCATGTGACTATGGCTATGAGATGATATTTTGCCCAAATTCCTTTTAAGTCTCCCATGCATATCTCTCTTCCTTGAATATTTTTTAACTAGCTTATGTTTCTTTCTGGACCTCCCCTCATCACAACTTGATGATAAATACTCTTCAAGCTCAGCCTCGTTCGAAGAGCTATTGGAGGACTTAGAATCTGAGCTTTCCACAAGCTTGGACCGGTGAGACTTCTTGGAACTGACATGGGTCTTTTTTGTACTTAAATGAGTCTTCGCTGATGGATCATTCTCCCTAGGGTTGTCAGTATGTTGGATGGCTGACACCTTTGACTTCTCTTTTAAACCTATTTATGCTTTCTTAATTGCCCTCAAAGCCTCAATCTCAGCTCTCAACTTATCTCGTTCCTCGGTGGTATATTCATTTATTTCCCCAACCACCTCCACCATAGGTGGTGGAATTGCTTGCTCGTTCTGATCCATCCAAACAAGTCTTTTTGCTGGTTTTGAATGCTAGATTCAGACACCTTCTCCTCCCACTTTGGTCGCCAATTTGGTGAGGTTTATTTTGGATTGAAGGTAATTTTGTAAAGTGTTTTGAAAAGTGTGTAGAGTATTAAATGTTTTGGGTGTTTAGTAGTGAGAGATTAGAGCCTCTTAGTTGTATTAAATGTTCATTACCCTCATTAATGAAAGTGGTTGGGGTATTTATACCCTTAATTAAGGACCCATGGGCTTTCGGGTCAAGTTATAGAACCGACTCAAGTTTAAAGACCCATTTACTTATTAAGCTGATTAGCACATGCCTTAGTCAAAAGTGTTTAATTATTTCTTTACTTTTGTCCTGTCCGGATAGTTTAGTGGCAAGTTAAGTCCAAATTGCTCTTGTCTGAATAACACAGGGGGTTATGACTGAATAATCTGAACTCATCATCTTTGATTCAATGCTTTCAAATAAAAATGTAGCACGTCGAATAAAAATAGTACGTTTAAAGAACTTTAGCACCTCGAATGTGCTTAACTCTTCAAATAATGCTTTACTTCAACGTGTAGCATGTCGAATAAAAATAATGTGTTTAAAGAATGTTAGCACCTCGAATGTGTTTAACTCTTTAAATAATGCTCTACTTGAACGTGTAGCACCTCGAATAAAAATAGTGAGCTTATAGAACGTTATCACCTTGAATGTGTTTAACTGTCCAAATAATGCTCTACTTGAATGTGTAGCACCTCGAATAAAAATAGTGCGTTTATAGAATGATAGCACCTCGAATGGGTTTATTCTCCTCGAATAGTGCTTTGAATGAACGTATAACACCTTGAATAAAATAACTACTTATATCGTTTTCGTTAACTACTTCAAAAATGATTAGTCTTTAACTGGTTACATAAATGATTTAAGTACTTGTATTCAAAACAAACATTGGCTAAGAAAGAATTTTATTAATATCGTCACATGTACACGTGACACCTCATTAAAACCTTCATGGGCCAACAGGATAGGAAAGAGCATGCCACTTATCTAAAAATCAATAAAATCGTTTAAAACTTTTGACAAAAGAAAAAAATCACTCCCAATATAGTTTAAAGTTTTATATATTTCAAGGATGTTGAAGTAATCTTCCATGTTCATCGTGGAGGCAATACGTACTTGGCTTTACTCGCTCTACTACAACATAAATACCCTCCCAATTTGGGGCTATCTTTCCAATCCGCTTATCCTCTGGATGGAGAAATACCTTCCTCAAAACTTTATCATCGACCTTAAAATCCCTCATATTTACCTTCGAATTATTCCGACTCCTCACCAACATTTGAAAATTAGTCAAATTCAAATGCGCTTTAACTATCTTCTCTTCGATCAATTCAAGGTCAGTTCTTCTCGCCTCTTCATTTGACTCCTCGAAATATTGGAGTATTTTATAAGAAGGTAAAGTAGAATCTGCAGGGCTTACATCATCAATACCATATACCAAAGCAAAATGATTTTGTTGAGTAGCCTCCCTAAGATCCTCTCAATGAGCCCATAACACCTCTTGCAAGTAATTAGGTTATTTCCCCACAATCCCTATCAAAGTTTTTTTAAGCATTCCAAAATGAACTTATTAGTTACTTTTACTTGACTATTTTCTTAAGAATGAAAAGGTTTGGACAAACATTGTGTAATACCCCTCGAGTTACAAAAAGAAGCCATTTCTCTCTTGTTAAATTAAGGACCTTTATCCGTTTTAATATTTCGAGGAACTCCAAAGCGACAACAAATATTATTCACAATGAATTTGATAACATTCTTGGATCTTGAACCAGATAATGGTTTAGCTTTAACCCACTTCAAAAAATAATTCACCGCGATAATAATCATTTGACGCCCTCCAGAAGCCATGGGTAGTGGCCCTACTAAATATATTCCCAATCTATTAAAATGAATGATCTTAGATATAGAAGTAAGCAGAACTGTGGGTTTTTTAATAAAATTGGCAGAACGGTGACAAGTATCACAACCTCAAACTAAAACTTTAGTATATCAAATGATCGAATGCCGATAATAGTCTCCAAACAAAACTTTATGTGTCAAAGATTTGAAACCAGAGTGAGTTGAACCCTCATCATCATGTAACTGAGATAAAAATTATGGAGATTCTTGTTTACCCAAACATCGTACTAATGGTCTACTAAAAAACTTATTATATAATATTTCATTTAAAATAACGTAACCACGAGCCTTGTATTGTAACCTTTGAGCTAACCTCACATCTTGAGGTAACATACCTCAAAGTAAAAATCGAGGATATCGGATCGTTAATCGCCTCAAATTGTCTTTGGGGTAACAAGAACCTCCTTAACATATTTCCATTGTTCTGATTGTGTCAAAATCGAAGGGATTTCCTGTAATAATATCCATGGATACTCTTATGTGTAACCAATGATTGTTAAAGAATCATCAACTGTATTATCTCCTTGATTAATATACTCAACAACCACTTTATCAAACAATAGTTAAACTTCGAAGTTCACGAAGATATAAAACTAATTACACTTATTAGCCTCAGACATGCATGTCACATGATTTGCCACTAACTGCAAATGTATCTTCAAAAGAATGGTGTTTGCTCCACAAATACTTGCAAGCCTTAAAACTGCCGATGCAGACTCGTATTCAACATCATTATTGGACACATGAAAACCAAATTGAATAGCCTGGTATATAGCTTCTCCAGAAGAAGCAATCAATTGAACACCTGCACTTGATCGTCGTATTCTGGAACCACCATCTGTTCGAACCACCCATGATGAGGCTTCTGAAAGTGATTTGTCAACTGTTCCCTCATCTAATCGACTTGAATGAAACTCGACCAAAAAATATGATAAGTCTTGAGCTTTAATCGACGTCCGGGGAGAAAAATTTATATCAAAATCTCCCAACTCTATTGATCATTTGGTCATTCTACCATAAATGTGAGGTCATTGTAATATAGATTTTAGTGGAAAAGAGGTTCGAACAACAATTGTGTGAGCTTGAAAATAAATGTGCATCTTTCTAGCAGTCACTATCAAAGCCAAAGCCAATTTTTCAAGCCTTAAATATCTTTTTTATGATGCCAACAAACTCTTGTTAACATAATAAACTGGCATTGAAGCTCCCCTTTCCTTTCGTATCAAAACAGCGCTAACAGCAAAATCAGACACTGTTATATACAAAAATAGTTGTTCCCCTTTTCGAGGCTTAGATAAGATTTCTGGTGATAATAAATGTTCTATAATCTTCAAAAAAGACACTTCACATTCTGAAGTCCAAACAAACTCTTTGGGTCTTCGTACAACTTGGAAAAAAGGAGAACATTTATCAGAAAATCTACAAATAAATCGATTAAGAGCAACTAACCTTTATGTTAGAATTTACACCTCTTTTATAGTTTGAGGTGCTGTCGTTGATACCAAAGCATTTAATTATTCAGGATTAGCCTCTATCCCTTTTTCATGGATGATATAGCCAGAAACTTTCATTACCTTACGCAAAAAGTACATTTTTTAATATTTAATTTCAGCCGAATAGCTCTTAAATTAAGAAAAGTCTCCTTTAAATATCTCAAGTGTTCACCATCTTCTGGACTTTTAACAAGCATATCATCAATGTAAACTTCTATGTTTCTCCCAATTTAAGAAGTAAATGCATTTTTTTCTAATCTCTGGTATGTATCCCCTGCATTCTTTAAACCAAACGACATAACCCTATAAAAATGTAATCCTCGATCAATTATAAACGTAGTACTGTCTAAATCCTTTGAATCCATCTGAATTTGGTTATAACATGAAAAAGCATCCATAAAAGAGAGAATTTTATTCCTTAAACTTGAATTAATTAGTTGATCAATTCGAGGAAAATTAAACGCATCTTTAGGGCATGCACGATTTAAATCTGTGAAATCAACACACATTCGCCATTTTTTATTTTTTTTCTTAACCAACACCGGGTTATCAGTCCATAACGGATATTGAGCCTCTCAAATATGTTTGACCATGGATAAGCGATCCACCTCTGCCACGATCGCCTCTGATTTTTCAATACAAAAAGCTCGCATTTTCTGAATTATTGGTTTGAACTTTAAATTTAGAGCTAAGCTGTGACAAATCACCTCGGGTGGAACCCCTACCACATCTTCTATTTTCCAAGCAAAAATATCCAAATAATCGAACAAGAATTATAACAACCGATAACGCAGAGTATGTGATAACAACGTTCCAGTTTGTAAAGTTTTTTCATTAGTATATATATATATATATATATATCAATATTTTAACTTACTGCTAAAGAACCTGGGGTTTCCCTCCAGAATCGTCCAATTCATCCTCATTTAAGGTGAATCCATTGATTGTTATTCAACCATGTGATTATTAGAAATAGATCTTTGAAAACAAAGAGTTGGTTATTATCATTCTCTAGCTACATGTTGATCGCTTCCAATCACCCAAATGCGATCTCAATAACATACTTCAAAAAATGATGAATATTAGAGACAATAACATACATTATTGATAGCAAAGATCTCCAAAAACTAGCATTATAGCTAGTTGGACATTCGACCACCATAAACAAAACTTGAATCCTCTTTGTAAAAAGATATTTATCCAAACATACTTCTCCTTCCGATTCTTCAATCACTTGAGTTGTCAATACTCTAAAGCTAATTATAGTACGATTAGAGCGAAGAACCTTGGATGGACTATGCATCCTGTCATATGTAGACTTGAACAAGACATTCACTAAACTTCCCGTGTCTATCAGAATACGTCGAACTTCAACCCTAACAATGCATGTCCCTATAACCACTGCATCTTCATAAGGTCCAGGTATTCCTCGAAGATCATCGTCATCAAATAAGATAAAAGGTGTATCTATTTTTCCATACAAGTGAATAGACATTTTACCTTCTACTTGAGTAGCCAAGCTCACCACATGTCTTTTTATCTGGAACTATTAGTATTACCAGATAACGTATCTCCCCCAAAAATGACAAAAGATTTAAAGTATTCTCACAAACATTGTACTCGCCTTTCAACTACCGGTCATCTACAACTAACAAAAGTAGCCGATCTAGGTATACATCCAAATACTCTGATGCTGCATCAAACTTAACACATTTAGTTCCCAAAATCATCAATGCACTTTCTTGCTTCAAATTTACATTAACAATTTGTTGTGCAGATGTGCTCGGATTTTGTGACCTGCTGCTCTGTCCCTTAATAACAACTATTAATTTTCCATTCTCTATTAAGATATGTATCTCTTTTTTTAATGCTATACAGTCTAGAGTATCATGTCCAATATCGTTATGATACTTAAAAAACCTATTATTACGCTATTTCTTTGGTCTGTTAATCAGACCTAGCTTTCTAAAGTTCACTTTGAAGAGTTTTAGAAATGCTTGGGGGTGATTTTGTGATACGAGAATCTCTTAGTGTCAATATTCTCTGAACTGCTTTGTTTAGGAGCCTTTTTAGAGAGAGAAAGTGAGAGCTTAGTTTAAGTAGAGAGAGAAAGTAGTATTCTATTCATCTTGGGATCTGTGAAGCATGTGTGGTCCTTTTATAGTACAATTGCGGACCCCACACGCTTTAATTCTCATCTATTACATTTTAGTCCCTACATCTTATTTTCTTCCTATTCTAGTTATTTCTTTGGTAGTTTATACAATTTTCACCTTAGATAATTTCCTCTTTGCATTTTCCTCCTATCGTACTTCTTCTTCACAATTTTCTCTTATCATGTTTCTTCTTCACAATTTTCTCCTTGTCTTTTATTCTTCCTTATCGGTAGCCCCCCAGTCCTAGTAAAAGTTCTTTTACTGGGACTGTGAGGAGTTCTTCGATTGTTCATTTCAAATCTCCTCGAATAATTCTTCTTCAGGAAAAGTACGAAATTTTTGATACCCTAATAATTTGCCTCGAACTTTCGATGCCAAAGAATCTTTACCGAAAATCTCATTTCTTCGAATTCTAATAATTTGCCTCGAACTTTCTAAGACAAAGAGTTTTCCTCGAAAATCTTCTTTCTTCGAATTGGTCCTGATAGCCGGGGCCCCCTAATCCTTGCACCATTTTAGCCACATAAGCCCCTCGACTTTCGCTATATCAATTTCAAGTCTAAATGAGGTGCCAAGATTAATCTATCCGTCATGACGTCAAAAACCGAAAATGCTTGTGAGCAAATCTTTTTAGAAACGCTTCATATTCCCAAGACATATTCTGACTAGAGAAACTCTGCGTCTTCCTCTATGGTTTATGTGTCAGTACAATTTGCACCTATGTAGCCCATAATGCCCCTAGGAAAACACCAGAAAAAGTCCCCGGGCCTGGTCTGTCCGGAAGGCCCACCTTCATCTATAAATACGGATCTCCTCCCCTCATAACTCCAACTTTTTGTTCAGTCTTTTCTAGAGAGAGAAAGCTGGCAAATAAACCCCGTCGGATTCCTGAGTGGTTGTTGATCAGCAAAAGGTTCGAGGAGAGAGTTGCTGCTGGGGAAGACGTGAGGCCCCAACCATCTGTTACTACTTTCTTTGGTTCCTGGCCTCCCTCAGCAGATTCGACTGCTATTATTCCCCTCGAAGTCGCGCGACAAAGTCTACCTAGTGATCTTAATCCCCTCGGAAGCATGGGTAAAGATAGACAGCACAAACACTCATCTGGGAAGAGAAAAGACCGCATAAAGATAAGAAGATTTCGCAGGAGCGAAAACGTGCTAAGGAGACGCCGTTGGTCATTTGAGAGCCTGTTTCCACGACAGTGGTCGCGAGTCTCCCCCGGATATCTACCAGCCCTCCTCGGACATCTACCAGCCCTCCTCAGACATCTACCAACCCTCCTCGTAAAAAGGATTTAGATGAGTCAAGTCTGCCCTCTACTCCCTCTATGACCATTCATGGGACTCAGTTTTATCCTTCGATGACGATCATTACCGAAGAGGACATGCAAAACAGACGAAGCGAAATCCTAGATGCCAAAGGAAAAGCCATTGCAACAGTGTCCCTCGAACCGTCAGTGCCCATAGTCCCCTCTTTAGGGTCCTCGAGCAACACGACTTCCTCTTCTCGATCGATATCTGAGGAGCAAGCTCGTCGGATTGCCCCAAAATCCAAATGAGACATTATGCTACCACTAGAGTTGGATGCAATCACCGGTCGCAATATTCGGGGCATAAAAAATAAACATATGGTAGCTCTGCACAATATTAAATACGAGTATTTTTCACAAGCCGAGGAGCCTATGCTGAGGACTCGGTGGTGCATTCCCTCCTATATTACGATCAGGTTCCCCTCGGAAGGTGAGACGCCTCTGTCAGTGAGGGACAATGAGCTGGTAGTATATACTGAGATCATGAAATGGGGGCTAAGGTATCCCTTAGACTCCTTCTTCATCGAATATTTGGCGAATATAGATCTTTGTCCTTCACAAGTTGGCCCCAATATGTGGTTTACTCTGATGGCCTGCATTATGGCCTCTAGACTCTCAGGTCACGAATTTTTGTTAGAGCAACTCATCGGCCTTGTTGGTCTCGCCAAGAATCCTTTCTTTCCATTCTACTCGCTAACTTTCAACCGTGGGAAAAAAGTCTTGAAAGATCTGTTAGAAGCTGACAAGAAATAGAGGCACCAATTCGTGTTCTTCTCCGGCTACTAGGAGACAGGGTCAGAAGCCACCCCTTCGAATCCTCACAAACTGTCTCTGATGTGGACCAACAAATGTAAGTTTCTGGCCTTCTAAGCTACTGATTCTGCATCGAATTTTGCTATGCGACTATACTTTATGTTGGCTACCTACTTTTTGCAACTATCACCGGGGTATCGAAGCCCTACTCCGAATATGTTGAAGGTGCTACTAACGTGTTCACCAAACTCCATTTGTGGGCCAAAGATCACTGGGAGAACCGATTTTGACTCTGCTTCACGGATAATAATCTAGCCAGGAGTCGATTGTGGAGGCTCAACCCCCTCGACCGAATTAGCATGAGAGGATTGATGGCTCCTCCATCAGAACGAGAAGTTATGGAACGCGTGAGCCAAAAAGATATAGTGATTTATCTTCCCAAACGCTCCCGTTCGAAGAGTCATCCTAGGGATAAGGAGGAGGAGGTCTCAACTAAAGAACAGCAGTTAGGTCACGAAGGGACAGTTGATATTCAAGGGCTACCTCCCTCGATCAATACTGTATCATCTACCAAAAAAGGGGGCCAAGGCAAAATATAAGAAGGGTAAAGCTATCCTAGAACCCATCCAAGAATTATCCGAAGATGGTGAAATACCAGATGATAAACAAGAAACTACTCAGGCCGACGAGGTTCAAGAAATATCAAGTGAACCTGAAAGAGAAGGTGGTGGTTCACCCAAAGAACATTCACATGAAATATCAAGCTCGCCTCTTACTGGAGCATCAAGCCCTGCGCCCCTCAAAAATAGTCCAAAGCTAGCACATCTCCCCATTCCTCGGAGCAATCCTCCTCAGTATATTGACCCAGATACCCTTGGTGGTGGGTTTTCTGATTTTGACTCTACAGCTTTAGGGTCTCCGACAAGCTCCTTCAAAGTTCCTCTTGACGATGAATTCTCACTAAATCTTCGAAGACTGCTGCATACCTCAGTTAATAGGGGAAAGAAGATGTAGCACCTGGAGAAGCGGAAAAATCATTATAAATTTAAGTCATTGTTGGCTGCTTCTCAGCTCGAAGAAGCCAAGAAACAGCACGCAGTGATAGAGAGCCAAGCATATGCTTTGTATGAGCGTTTATCTGCCTCTGAAAATTATGTGGTGATGTTGGAGAGGTACTGTCACGAATAGAGGGGTCTGTATAAGAAGAAGACCGATACTCAAGAAAAATTGTTAGCTGAATACAAGAAAGGACATCGTCTAGCCTGTGACGGATTCGAAGACTGTACTGTCAGCTTTAAAAAGTGAAATAAAATCGAGATCAGTTAGTGAAGCGGGTTGAAAACTTCCCTAGACAAGTTGAGGAGGAAAAAGAGAAGGCTGTGAATACTTATGCAGTTACGTGCATAAGTAACTTGAAAGCCCGGGATGCCATAACTTGAGTGGGGTTAATCACCCAAATTCACGTTGAACATCCTGAATATGATCTGGGGAGTTTTTGGAAGCTCGTCCCCCGGAACTTCGTCCTCCCAACATAGTGGTGAGCGATAGCGAAGAATCTGAAGCAGAGGGGAGTGTATCCTCGAAGAATTCAGACTAAGAGAAACTGCGGGATATTTTGATATTTTTTGTTTATGGCCTTATGGGGCTCTTTTTGTAAGTTGGCTGACTAAGGCATGCTGTAATATGCTGACTTTCTAATTTATGTTTGTATTTGTGTTAGCATACCGTTTGTGTTTTTCCACTTGTGACATATAATTAACCATCATTAATCAATGCAAAAATTCAAGCTAAGGCACAACATGTTGTGACCTAAACAATAAGTCGAAGAGATCAACCCTTCGGAACACGACTCGTTGTAACCCAAATCAAGAATTTGAAGAAAACAATTCGGGGCACAAACTAATGCGACCCACATATTAATTCGAAGGGATAATAATTCGAAGCACAGCTTGCTGTGACCCAAATAACATTTAAGGCAAAAAATATCTGAGGCACAAATTAATGTGACTCAAATAATATCGAAGAGACAACAATTCGAGGCACAGCTTGCTGTGACCCAAATAATAGTTAAAGCAACAAATATCCGAGGCACAAACCAATGTGACCCAAATAATAATTCGAAGAGACAACAATTCGAGGCACAGCTTGCTGTGACCGAAATAATAGTTAAGGCAGCAACTATCTGAGGCACAAACCAATGTGACCCAAATAATAATTCGAAGAAATAACAATTCGAGGCACAGCTTGCTGTGACCCAAATAATAGTTAAGGCAAAAAATTATTTGTATTAAGCAGCTCATAGAAACACCTCATTAAAACCTTCCTGTGCCTAACAGGGTACGAAATAGTATGCCCTTGCTATGATTGTTTACTGGAGGATACAAAAAAGGTACAATCATTACTTGCTAACTAGCTCCTCATTCGAGATACAATTTTAGGTGTTCAGTGTTCCATGGGAGACGGAGATATCGCCCTTCCTTGTATTTTAGCCGATACGTGCCCGGTTTTAATTTCTCGTTGACCTCATAAGGGCCCTCCCAATTTGGTCCCAACTTGCCCAGGCTCTTGTCTTTCGTATGCAGGAAAACTTTACGTAGGACTTTATCTCCTACCTTAAAGCCTCTGTGCTTTACTTTAGACGCATATCGACTCCTCATGAGAGTTTGATAGTGAAGGGACGTCAACTGCGCGCGTTGTTTTTTTTCTTCAATCAAGTCTAAAGCCAATGCTCTGCTTTGGTCATTCGTGTCTTCTGCATATGTTGCCACACGATGTGAAGGGAAAAAAATCTTTGGGGGGACAATGGCGTCCATTCCGTAGACTAAGGCAAATGGAGATACAGTTGTGGCCGTTCGTGGAGTTGTTCTGTAAGCCCACAATACCTCCTGCAAGTAGTCAGGCCATTTTCCCGTCTTTTCTTCCAAGTTCTTTTTCAAACCATCGAGAATCGTTTGATTGGTCACTTCCACTTTCCCATTAGCTTGAGGGTGAAATGGAGCAGAAAAACATTGTCGTATGCCCCTGGAGACGCAAAAACATTTGAACGCCTTGTTATCGAACTGAGGTCCGTTATCCGTTGTGATTTGCAATGGCACGCCAAAACGACAGAAAATATTTGACCCAATGAACTTGATCACATCTTTGGATTTTTTCCCTGCTAATGGTTCCGCTTCTACCCACTTAGAGAAATAATCCACTGCTACAATGATAGTCTGCCTGCCACTGGATGCCATTGGTAAAGGCCCGACTAGATCAATGCCCCACCTGTCGAACGGGACTGCTTCCGAAATACTCTCTAATAATACCCCAGGCTTATGGATCACATTGGCATAGCGCTGACACGTGTCACATCATTTTACTAAATCTTTTGCATCTGAAGCAATAGTCGGCCAATAGTAACCAGCCAGAAACACCCGTCGAATTAATGCCTTGTACCCGCAATGGGCAGATCCTTCCCCATCGTGCAATTCAAATAGGATGATTTACGACTCATCCTTGTTCAGACACCTTAATAATGGTCGACTCACCGATTTCTTATACAGCACGCCTCCCAGCATGATATACCCATGAGACTTGAATCTGATATTCCTAGCCTCGTACTTTCCGACGGGTAAAGTATCGTTTTCTAAGAATTCAATGATGGTTGACCTCCAATCATCTGTGATCATATTGCTCTCCTCGCTAACGTTCATTGCATGCTCCGCATCAATCACGGTCGAAGGATGTTCCTGAATCAAGACCCATGGCTATCCCTCCGTTCGTGAGGTGGAGGCCAAAGAATCTGGGACAACATTTGATTCCATTCGAATATGTTCATACTTGACTTCCTCAAACTCTGATACCAAATCTTTTAATGCTTTCAAATACTGTATCAGCTTATCTTTTCTGGCCTCGGACTATCCCAAGGCTTGGTTTATCACTAACTACGAATCGCTGATCAGTTTAACCTTTCTGGCCCCACATATCTAAGCCAAACGCAAGCCCGCTAATGCAGCTTCATACTCCGCTTCATTGTTGGTTGCCTTGAACCCAAATCGAATAGCTTGGAACATAGCTATTCCTTCTGGAAAAATCAACTGGACACCCGCCCCACTTCCAGAAATGTTCGACCCGCCATCCGTTCGTACCAACCATTCTGTTTCATCAAAATGATCACCGACCTCTTTATCCTCTCTATCTGAATGGAATTCGACCAAAAAATCAGCTAAGACTTGAGCTTTTATCGCCGTTCGAGGCTCAAATGTTATTTCAAAATCTCCTAGTTCTACTGACCATTTAGTCATCCTCCCAGAGATATCAGGCCTCTGTAACAAACCCTTTAGGGGAAAAGTTGTCCGAACAACTATAGGATGTGCCTGGAAGTAAAGTCTCATCTTTCAAACTGCCGTTACCAAAGCCAAAGCTACATTCTCTAACTTAAGATATCGTTTTTCCGCATCCAACAAACTCTTACTAACATAATAGATAGGTTTCAGAAGAGATTCTTCTTCGCGAAGTAGAACAGCACTGACCGCAGAATCGGACACTGCTACATAGATAATCAATCTTTCCCCCAGCAATGGTTTAGACAGAATATCAGGGGATGTCTAATATTCCTGAATTTTGCGAAAAGCTGCTGAGCACTCATCACTCCAATTGAATTGTTTGGCATTGCGTAGTACCTTAAAGAAAGGTGCACATTTTTCCGAGGATCGAGAAATGAACCTGTTTAATGCTGCCAATCTCCCTGTCAAGATTTGGACTTCCTTGATATTTCGAGGTGGGGTCATAGTGATTAAAGCCTTTATTTGATCCGGGTCAGCCTCAATACCTCTCTCACTGATCATATACCCGAGGAACTTACCCGATCGCACCCCAAAAATACACTTCTCTGGGTTCAATTTCAAGTTGACCTTACTCAAATTATTGAAAGTCTCTTCCAGGTCAGCAAAGTGATCCTCATCCCGCAAACTTTTGACTAACATATCATCGATATATGCTTCAATGTTCCTGCCAATCTGGTCCTCAAAGGTTTTGTTGACCAAGCGTTGATAAGTTGCCCCCGCATTTTTCAAACCGAATGGCATAACCTTGTAGTAGTATAATCCTCTCCCGGTAATAAACGAGGTGCTTTCTTCATCCTGAACGTCCAACCAGATTTGATTGTACCCGGAATACGCGTCCATGAAGGACAACAATCTATTGTCTGAAGTCGAATCCACTAACTGATCAATATGTGGCACCGGAAATGGATCTTTGGGACAAGCTCTGTTTAAATCTGTAAAGTCGACACACATTCTCCACTTGCCATTCTTTTTCCTAACCAAGACCGGATTTGATGCCCAGACGGGATAATGCGACTCACGAATATGGCCTATGCTTAATAACCTCTCCACCTCCAGAAGAATAGCCGTAGCCTTTTCCGGGGAAACGGGCCTCCGCTTCTGGACAATGGGTCTAATATTGAGTTGTACCGCAAGTTTGTGACATATGAACTCCGGTGGTACTCCCGTGACATCTTGTGCATACCAAGCAAACATATCCAGTTTGTTAGATAAAAATGCAATTAATCTCGCTCGGAACTCAGAAGGAAGTTTTACTCCAATCTTCAAAGATTTGCCACTCTCAAATTCATGGGCCTCGGAATCTTCTTTCGGGACCAGAAATCCGGGGGTCTCCCTCAGATCATCACATGGGATGACTTCAGCGGGAGGCCCCTTTAATTGCTATGCTTTGCTGGACCCCTCTCCTCGAACCCCTTTCGAGGATAACGCTATCTGGTAACACTCTCGGGCCATTTTATGGCTACTTCTAATTATCCCGACATTGTTCCCTACCACATACTTTAAGCACTGATGTACCGTTGAAATTAAACCATGCATTCGGGACAACCAAGAACGACCCAGAATAGCATTATACGAAGTCGGCGCGTCAACAACAATGAACAATTCTTCCACCTCTTTCTTGAATGGCCCACGACCCAACTCGACCACACACTGAAACTCTCCTACCACCACTGTTGTGGCGCCAGTGAAACCCACTATAGTTTTGTCGGACCGTCGGATAACGGGTGGGTCAGAAATTCTCTTGTAAGTGCTCATAAACAAGATATTCGCTGAGCTCCCTATGTCGATAAGTATCTTTTGAACTTGATCCCCCGCGATGCCCGCGACGATCACCACCGCATCCTCATGCGGGCCTGCAACATTTCGCATGTCATCGTCGTCAAAACAAATGATAGGGGAGGGAAATCGGTGCATTTGTGCTGACACCCCTGCTTCGATCTGAGTAGTCAGGTTGACCATGTGCCTCTTTTGCGAGCTATTGGAATTTCCCGCAGTAGTGTCTCCTCCAAAGATTGCTAGTAAATCAAAGAAAGCACAAAGGCTATTCACCCTCCCCTTCGGAATAACCTCTTCCACCATATTCACATTGTTCTTCCCCTCCTTGGGATCCAAATATTCTTGTTCAATGTCAAAATCGGCAACCCCTTCGGATATTACCATGGCTGTGTCAGTGTTATTTGGGACAGCTTTCACCACAGCGTTCTTCTGGGAGTGCTTTTTGACATACTCTAACAACATTCCGTTCTCGATCAAAGCTTGCACTTATTTTTTTCAAGGCTATGCAGTCCTTGGTATCGTGCCATATATCCTCATGATATTTGCAATACTTATTAACGCTTCTAGTTTCCCTTGGAGTCTGTATAGGAAAAGGCTTCCTGAATGGTACAGTAGATCTCGCTTTGTCAAATATGGCGGCAACACTTTCCGTCAACTCCGCAAAATATGGCCCCCTTGTCCGTCGTACTCCATGTCCGTCAACACTTAACCTTTAGATTTTTCAAAAATAGCAGCTACAGTTCAGTTAGCTTCACAAAATATTCCGGTTTTATCCACTGGTTTGGTCTTGGCCGATGTGGTTGATAATTATGCATATGAGTAGCTACCCCTCATGTTTGAGGCGGTAGATTAGTATTTATCCTCGGATGAGATGCTGCTTGAAAATTCGAAGCATGTGCCTGATTTACTTGACCAGTAGATGCGTTTCCTGAACTTTTTTTAACAAAACTCGAAATGCCTCGAACTCTAGTAGATTCTTCAACTTTAATTTGTTCTTCTACCTGAGCCATCAAAGCTCCAAATGTTAAAGCCCTTCTTCAAGTGGTTTCATTTGCTAAATCTCCCGGAAGTAAGCCCTAACTAAAATCAGTCATAGCAACAAGGTCCTCACAATCTTCTAACTCCGTCTTTGTTAATACGAACCGTCTCGTATAGTCTTTTTTCCCACTGTGTGTTTACATTGTATATCGTGTCGTAATTTGCTCACATATTTTTGCTTACTACAAATTGTCTTTGAAAAGCAGTGTCAAGTTTTATAAAATGAGCTATGGAACCCCTCAGAATCCGATTATAGCTATTATAAAGTTGTGCTTAAAAGTCCGAGAAAATGCTTTGCACACTAGTCTGCCGTCATCTTAGAAATTCATCATGTAGTTGTTGAATTGTTCGATGTAATCATTAGGATCTTGTGTCCCATCAAACTTTTCTACTTTTGAGATATCAAGATGCCTCAAAAGGGGTATTGACCTAATCTCAGCAGATAAATAGGAGTTTCTCCAGTCA
Organism: Limnanthes douglasii subsp. nivea; assembly: GCA_036936605.1. Classification (NCBI taxonomy): domain Eukaryota; kingdom Viridiplantae; phylum Streptophyta; class Magnoliopsida; order Brassicales; family Limnanthaceae; genus Limnanthes; species Limnanthes douglasii. Next base: position 58,060,171 of record JAUPFV010000001.1, on the reverse strand, counting down.
ACTCCTTGCATATACTGACCATCACCCTTAGTTCTCATTATTGTATACTAATTCTGACCTGGTGTGTTGACATGTTGATTGGATGTTTCTCCTTCATACCATAAATTGTTCCTTGCACTTTAAGGTATATTATATTTTCTTGAATTATACTTTTTGTGCGACTTTCATCATCGATTTCCTCCCACCTTTGAAGATTTTCTATACCTTTCATGCTTAGACAGATTGTCCTCAGAATTCGAACTCGAAAACTCACTACCACTAGGATGTGAAATATTGATGCTTATCTTTTCCTTTCTTTTCGCGAATAGTGGTGATCCTTGTCTGATTGAAAATGTGTTTTCTTGTGATTACTTTGAATTCGATGAGTCGTATAAGACTCATCAGATTGATTTCGAGTTCATCTTTCTCTTCAACTGATCGCACATGAAATTTCAGTTTACCATGTTGTATATTTTGTTCTCTTCGAGTATACTCGTCGTTTAAAATAGTTATTTTTTCTAACATTTAATTCATTCAGTTCTCAATATGTGATTGATCGTGTTGCTCAAGAATCTGACTGTTACCTCGATTTTATTCCCCACATATATCTGACTTAATCACTTCAATTTTCTCATGAATTACAGGAGTTGTTTTTGTTCTTTTTGGTTCCATTATAATCAATATCGTAAAATACAAACCTAGTATTTTCTGTTTTTAGATTTGCAATCTAGGCACCTTGCGCTCCTACTGTGGTCGCTATTTATTATGTTTTAAAATATATTTATTTATATGACTAAATCAGTACTATGTTTTTAGAAAAATAAAATTGCAATATAAAAGTTTTAGAGAGAGAAGTCATATAGTATATTTGCTTTGATTGGTAAAAGTTGAGAGATTTATTAAACGTCTCTTGGCCTATATATAGGTAGGCGAGAAGAATTAAAATAAAACCATTTAAATCAAAAGGGTAAATTGCGTTATGGTCTTTTACATTTTATAAACAATATTAATTTCCTCTCTCAAGTTTACAATTTTCTTTGAACAACCTTAATGTTATTACTTTAGGTCTATAATAATTTATGTCCTTATCATAGACGAGCCATGAAATAAATAGGTTTGTGACCTCCTATCTTAAGGAATAATTATCGTGAATGTAGGTTGACCCTTACGAAAGACTGTCTCATATTTTTCATTAAGGCGAACGACCTATTACATGATACTATTATTATGTTTACATGCACCATAATCGTACACAACTAGTTTTTAGTGTTGAATGGTTCGTTCTATATACTATAACATAGTCAAGTATTGTTCTAACCAAAGGTTTGGCTATTTTTAGATATGAAATTAAACAACACTGTCTTATTTAAAATGTTTTCTTCATAGGTTATGTATAATATGATGACGTCTACCATATTTGCTAATAATCATAGCAAGTCATTCACATATGAATGCATTTCAAAGCTTTCAACATGATAAAATCTATGATATTCATGTTATTCATGTGATAATTACGATTAAGTGTTGTGTGTTTAGACTCTAGTTATACTTAACTTATTTTAAATTCTTCACATATAACGAAAATCATGATATCTTTATTCAGTAAGAACACCATAATATCTTTAAACTATGGTATTGGACTACTCTTCCTTTTAATCTTAAAGTTAAGCATGGTGTAAAATGACTATATTAAATAGGTAAAATTCAGCCATATTTATTCTTTAAACATATCATGTCATATAGTATATAGAGAACATTTATACACTTATATTATTTTCATTTCCAAAATTTAGTGTGTCTGATTTATAATGGTAACAAATCATATAAAATGAAAATATTGTTATAAGCTAAACTCCAAATACTTTAAGATTTGAAAAATATAAGGTATGCTCATAAGCAAAATTATAATTATAGAGAAAATAACATCACAATAAGCCTATAATTTAAAATTTGACCATCAAGATGGATATAGGTAACCATAACTCTAGATGGTCACATAATAAAATAATATAAATCATGTATCGTCTTAATGAGTTTAAATAGAAAACTCATATTTTTGTTTTATATATGTCATGTAAGTAGTAATTTCTGAATGTTTAAGTGTAACATAAGCTCTACCACAAGAACCACGTAGATCGTTAGCAGCACAGACCTACAATAAAATATTTTAGTCGTAATACTCAAGAAATAAAAGAAAAGTAAAAAACTCAAACAATAAAGCAAACTAAATACTACGATTTTCATAAGAAAAAATAGTTAGTCCTTCATGAATAATGAATAATGAAAATAAAAGCATACAACTTCTTAATCTAGTTCCTATGTGCACTCATACTTTTAATTGAATTGACAGTTTTATGAAAAATATTAGAGCATCAATTCTCCACAACTGTTTGCATATCTCTTCCTAACCTTTTGGAGAAACTAAAACAAATAATTTGCTTCTTCTCGTGACAGTTTTTAGAATAAAGAGAGTATAATTCTAGTGTCAAATAATTATTTATATATATAAAAAAGGAAACACATGTATATGCATGCCAATAACAGCCTTTAAAATTGCATGCAATACATTATGATTGTCGAGACTAAAATATATGTTATTAGCCGCCATAACCCGGTAAAAGAGTCGGTTTATCATCTAAAAATATGTGAAATTATTGTTATGGTTAATGTAAAACTAAAATTAGATGAATTGATTCGATTTTTGTAATTAAGTCCTATTATGGATCACAATCAAATTAGTTAAACAATAGAGCGCCTAATTTTTTTGAATAGATTCATAATGGAAGAAAGTCCGAAATAATGAAAAAGATATTGTTATGAATAAGATAAGGTGTTTGTGAGAAATCACAATGAAATAAAATTTGAAGGAAAATTTTGATGGTTTTTGAAAATCTAGAAAATATAAAATTAAAATTTAATGAGTTTTAAAATTCAATTAAATTTTATAATTATATTATTATGTAAATTTTTTTAAATTATGAAACTACTTAATACATAGAATATTTCGAAGCATATAAAAACACTAATAAATATATATATATTATTTTAAAGTTTAAGTACCAATAATTACCCAAAAACAAACATATTCGTTTACTTATTTTCTACTAAACTTATTTTCTCTCAGTTTTTTTTCTTTAATGAATCGATTTTTTCATGCTATCTTCTTTTCTCTCTCTAATCACTGATGTAATCGAAGGATATCGATTTAAATACTTTTGGTTCATATATGAACGTAATAATCGAATATAATTATCGAAATCTGAATTATTTATATATGTAATATGATAGAAATTAACAATTTGGAAGTTTATAAAAAGTAAATCTGAATAATGTAATCGGATTGTGAAACGATAAACTATGATCGAGTAGATAAAATAGAAGACATGTTTTTAGGTTTAAGATTATGGATTGTTTGAATAAAAAAACGATTATGTGTTTTAGATGCGAGGTGCACTTTGCTAGACTAGTGTAGAAATGGTATATGTAAGACATAAATTCTAGATGATAGATGCAAGACCAATTTAAAATAGAAATGACATATGCGATATCTAGATTTTAAATGCTAGAAGTGAGACCAATTAAAAATAGAAAGGGCTAAGCTAAAATGAAATCGATTTTTGTTGATACAAGATCTCCAACCCAATTTTTTTTCAAAAACTAGTATTGTTTAAAATATTCATAACTTACAAAAAACATAATTTGAACCTAATTATCCAAGTTTTACCCCACCCACTATCAATACCAAGTAAGAAACACGATATCTAACAAAAAAAAAATACTTAAATCCATACAAATATTTTAATATTTTATAACTTTAAAATTATCTAATGGAAGTATATTTGTAATATAAATACAATAAAAACGTACATTTCCTATACAAATCCCCGTTCTTCTTAAAACTGCTATGAACATCTTATGTGGAATTCGAACCTCATTCCATAGCTTCAGCCACGACTCGTTCATGTTCTTGCGCTTTGCAGCTGTTATCTACTTTTTCATATTCAGGAGACGAACTAAGAACAATTGAAAGCTCATTACACCGAGACTAAAAATGTATATGTAATTTTCTAAACATACCACATATATAAATACAAACAAAATTACTCAGGCACTGTCAGTTACCTACATAACCAAACTTTATTATTCATTCGTCTTTGTGTTGTCAATAGCTATTTTTGCAATAATCAATTCCAACAAGATGACACCAAAATCGTAAACATGAGACTTAGGAGTGTAACATGCAAAATTTCGTTGCATATGTGCGTGCTTCCTGTAAATTTTTGCACCCAAGATGCGTGAATTTACATCGAAAGTAATGGCTGCCCCCAATTCATATATCTTTAAATACTTGACCAAATCTAACAAAAATATAACCAAATCGTAGATATGAAACTAACCCAAACAATAGAACTAACAATAAATAAAACAACAACTACAAAAACCAAAAAATCTATTTTTTCATACATAAATTTCAACCGTAAATATCACTATATATATATATATCAAAATTGAAAAAAAAATACACCAATAACTAAAAAATACGTACATGAACAACACCATGAAGTCGAATTCTGAAAATCTTAATTTTTTGAAGTAGGTATTTCGAGAGAGTTAGGGTTTCAATAGAGAGTCTAAGCTGAATTTTGAGAAAATATAGGTTTTATATCAATGACAAATTTGTAAATAATAAGGGTCATCATATAATAAAATCGAGTCTTGATCCAATGGAGTTTTGTCCCAACAAAAAGAGGTCTCGTTTTAGTCTAGTCCAAATAGAAATGTTTGATGTATAGTAAGATGTGAGACATAAATGACAGATGCAAAACATAAATGATAAGGTTGGTAATATCCATACCAGTATCATAAAAAAAGACGTAAATAAGGCCTAAAGAGAGCTGGACAAGTCTGACCGAGTATAAATTCGAGCAGACATAAACAATGATGGGGCGATTAAGAACAGACATAAACAATGATGAGCCGATCAAAGTCGATACAATCCTTGTAGATCCCGGATGAATAAAGTGAATAAGGCCAAGCTGAACAAACGTAAGTCCAAGCATAGCCGAGGTCAGGCAGAGATAAACCGAGCTCAGTCCAAGCACAATCGAAGCGTAGCTGAGCAGAGCGAGGGCCATTTTAAGAAGAACTGAGCAGATTCTTTGACTATGCAAAAGACATTCGGTATAAGGATGGCGCGCTCATCTCATTCTCCCACTATGAGTAACATAAATAAAGATTATTAATATGGTCAAATACATTTAATGAGTCAACCCACTAAGACTGTAATTCCCAGATTAAGGACCGTCAATTTAGGACCATTATTATTAGTGGTGGTCTACGTGCAAGACCAATAGGGTCATGTAATAAATAAACGTGATGTAACTGCTATGAGCATATAAATATTAAATTGATGACATATAATTGGATCTTCTTCTCGAATAAAAAAAGTTATTACTTTGGCAAATACGTGTTAAGGTTTTCACGTTAATATTTTTGGCACTGTCAGTGTGAACCACTTTGAGCCTTTGTTTAAGACCATGCACTAATGGTAGTAACTAGGTTCGGGATTGAAATAGAGCCTACAGAGCAACATATCACTGTGAATAACCCAAACCAAACGGTAGAATAGGTTACGGGGGAAAACGCCATTCAGACAACTACTGTCCAACAAATCCTTCCCCAATGAGAGGTGGAAGCTCCGCCGGGAATCCCCTCAGTAATTGTCGACTCGCCACTAGCGCCGGCCATCAGAGAAGTTATAGCTAATCTGATCGAGTTTCCCTCTAGAACCAATACTATGGATGAAGTAACAAAGTTTAGACGACTCGAACAACAGATCCAAGTAATGCAGCAGGCCCAACACAAAGTCGATCAGGACTAGAAAGTGAAGGAACATGCTACGAAAGCGGCCATGACAGAAATGAATGATGCAACCAAAGCTTTGACCGTGAAGCTCTGTAAGGACGGATATCGGAGACCAAGGTCAACTATTGAAGCTAGCCGAGCAGTCGGGCGTGAAGGATCATCCAAACACGATAAATATGGTGAAGAGACATGGGAGAGTAGCGGCCAAAAGCGCCAAAAAGAGAAGAAGCATTGCCAGGAGGACACACAGGAATCCCCAAAACCAACAAAGAAGGTGCAACAAAACACTATGATCATGTGCGCCCGACAATGGTGGCATATGTGCTCAAAAAATCTCATTTCGTAAAAAAACTTTTAGTCGCAGAGCTCCCTAGGAAATTCGACCATTTCTGATTATAAGCATATGACGGAACGTACGATCCAGAAAGGCACCTAGAGCAGTTCAGGAATATGATGATGACCTTCAATACAGACGACGTTATGTTGTGCTGGGCCTTATCCATGACCCTTAAATGTAACGCAATGGAATGGTTTAGTAGCTTACCTAAAAGTTCTATCCAGTTTATTAAAGTGGACAATACAACCAAAATTAGCTCCCTAGACAAAATCATATTAGAAACTAGAGCGTCTATCTACCATATAAGAAGGCCCGACGATGAGTCATTGAGGGAAACCCAGAGGAGCTCGGCCACCCAACGTCCCATAGTATATGAGAACTTCGCTTTAAAATTCAGCCCACTTACGGAAACAATCTCTGCCATCTACGACAGTACCAAAGATAGAGTTTGATACCAATCCCCGCGAGTTATGTCGGCCCTGAGTAACAAGAGATCGACCATATACTTTTGCACCTACCATAACGACCACGACCATGCGACAAAAGATTTCTGGCAACGAAAAGAAGAAATCTAAAGATTAGTAGACAACGACGAGCTAATCCAATTTGTACGCTAACAAGAGCGTAACCAGCAGCAAGGGAAGACAGAAGAGGCCCGCCGAGATGAACATGAGCCTTGCGGGGATGAAAAAATAGTAGAAATTGGAAAAAAAACAATGGTTGTTCACGATATCTAGAGGATACACTCTAACTAAAGGAGATCAGCAATCTAGAAAACATGCAATGGAGGACCAGCAAGGTATTCTCTGTGGGTGGTTCTTCTTATAACACTTATTAAGAATCAGTAGCCGACTTGATATTCAATGGCGACGACCTCAGGGGAATTTTCACCCCACATGAAGATGCACTAACCGTAAACTTGGATATCGGGGGAGTAATGGTAACCAAAGTATTGGTGGATGGGGGCAACTCAGCCAATATTATTTTCAAAACTAGCTATGACCAAATGCTGGATGCCCTCCCGTACAAACTAACACAGTTAACTTTGACTGGATATGAAGGAAAAATGTCTCAATGCATGGGCAAAGTCAAAATCATGATTAAGGTGGGACATGACGTTACGAAAAAAGAAGTCAGGACCCTCTTTATGATCTCGGACGCACCCATCTCATACCACGCCATTATAGGGAAACCTTGGTTGAACATGATGGAAGCAACCCCTTGCATCTTCCGTTAGTGCATTAAGTACCCCATCGGTAACTGTAGGGATTATACGAGGCAACCAATTCATGGACCGCACATGTTACTTTGTCATTATGGATCCTAGCAAACTGGTAAGATAACAATTAAAAATCGAGGGAAAACGAGCGGACAATTAATCATTCCACAATCGCCTAACCTGATAGAAGATCCCAGATAAGATGAGCCGCAGGGTAACAACCCGCATGAAGCTCTTGCAGAAACACTAGCATTTGGGCGCACCCTCCTCATCAGAGCATCTCTGGATCCAGGTTTCATATTTTCTCTTATCGAATTACTAAAACATAACTTAGATATTTTTGCATGGGTAGCCAATGATGTAATACGGGTCGACCCCTCACTAATATGTCACGAACTAGAAATAGATAGGTATGTCAAACCCATTCGACAAAACCGTAGAACCTTTTATATCAAAAAATAGGAAGCAATTAACAACGAAGTAACCAAACTTTCTGAGCTCATGAATATTTGCCGAGCTAGATATCCGATGTGGATTGCAAACCAGGTTCTTGTTAAGAAGAAAGGATGGCAGTGACGCATGTGCGTTGATTTTACTGACATGAGCCAAGCTTTCCCTAAAGACACATTCCCTCTACCTCAAATCAAGCAGTTGGTGGACTCCGCCTCGGGTTGTGAATATATGTCATTCATGGATGCTTACTCCGGTTACAACCAAATCCGAATGCATCGAAATGATGAGGAGCACACGGCCTTTCTAACCAAACAAGGCCCATACTGTTACACCGTCATACCTTTCGGATTGAAAAATGCAGGCTCGACTTACCATCAATCAGATCTTCAAGGAACATCTAGGGCACTGTATGGAGGCCTATACAGACGACACTATCACCAAAACCAATGTCGTAGCGCAACACTTGGAAGTGCTGAAAAAAGTTTTTGCATTCTTACGTAAGTATAACTTAAAGTTGAATTCGTTAAGGTGTTCTTTTGGTGTCCAAAGAGGAAAATTTCTAGGCTACGTGGTTAGCAAAAAGAGAATATAGTTGGATCTCATCCAGTTGCAGGCGCTTATTCAGATGGAACCACCTAAAAACATAAGGGAAATTCAATACTTCACGGGAGTCTCGCGACCCTTTCTTGCTTTATATCGAAAATCTCTAATAATAGTCACCACTTATCCGAGGTCTTGAGGGGAGCAAAAAAAGTTCGAATGGAATACAGATTATGATGCGACCTTTGCCGCCTTAAAGTTGAACCTTACTTCCCCCAAAATCTTATCGGCTCCCACACCAGGAGAACCACTATACCTCTACCTATCGGTATTCAACTTTGTCGTTAGCATGGTCCTTATTAAGGAAACATAGAGTGTCCATCGTTTCATCTACTATACGAACAAAACCTTGGTAGACGTCGAAACTCAATATCTGAACTTGGAAAAGCTCGCATTGGGGTTAGCAATTGTGGCGCAAAAGATGCAACCATATTTTGAGATCCATACTATCATTGTCCGAACGTCCTTACCTTTGCACAATGTACTACAAAAATCAGACGTTTTGGGACGTCTCACTAAGTGGTCAGTCGAGCTCAGAGAATATGACCTCAAATTTGAACCCCGTATGACGATCAATTGTCAAACTATAGCAGACTTCCTAAACGTTTTTTCAATATCTCGACTGACAAATGGAGGCACCAACACTATCGAAAAGAGCACAGGTGGATATTAAAGGTCGATGAGGCGTCAAACGGCTCGGGTGGAGTAGGTGGAATCATTCTTAAGTCACCAACAAAAGAACATATCAAGCAGGCAATCCGGTTTGGCTTCCCAGTAACTAACAATGTGACGGAGTATGAAACAGTCATATGCGGCATGCGATTGGCCCATATCTGCAGCGCTACTACACTTCAGGTACACTCAGACTCACAATTAGTTATTAACCAAGCTACGGGCGCTTATGATGCAAAACAGGAAGGTATGCGCACCTATCTAACAATTCTAAAGGAATATGAGGCCGAATTTGATGTTGTGCATTATGAGCAAGTACCTCACCTTGACAAGTCCATAGTAGACTCTTTGGCCAAGTCGGCCGCGACAGTAGAACACCCACTGATAATTATGCAAGAACATCACAGTACAGCCACTTATCTCCAACCAACCCCAGTATGTTCGGTCAATAATTTCATCGATTAGGGATACCTATATTTACTCTACCTCAACCATGGAACATTACCATCCGACAGAGCGCTCGCTCGGGCACTAAAACTGTGAGCAACTGAGTATAGCGTACTCGATAATGTCTTATACCGTAAAAGTGCGACCTGACCGTTACCATGCTATTTGGATAAGGAAGAAGCTACCACAGTTCTCCATGATTTACACTCCGGCGAGGCTGGAGCATACCGTGATCATATAATTCTTATCCGCAGATTCCTACTCGCTGGATACTATTGACCAAAGTTGGCTGCTGACGTAGAAAAAATCATACAACAATACCACGCTTATCAGTAATATGCTAACACTGGGAATCTATCCAGCGAGCCCATGGTCGCCAATCATATTCCATGTCCGTTCGACAAATAAGACATCGACCTAGTAGGACCGCTATCAATGACTACATGGAAAAAACAGTTCATCGTGGTCGCAATTGACTATTTCACCAAATGGGTAGAAGCTAAGGCACTGTATAGGACCAGGTCTCAGGAGATATGTGATTTCTTGCATCATCATTTTAAAACCCGCTTTGGGATCCCCTAAGTACTAATGATAGATAACGGACCCCAATTTTAAAACTCGATACTTTCCACCTTATGCAAGCATTTTGGAATCACCCAACACTTCTCCACATTGCATTACCCCCAAGAAAATGGTCAAGTCGAGGTCACCAAGCGTACCATCCTTGATGGTATAAAGAAGAAACTTGAAGGAACAAAAAGGTAAGTGGTTGGACAAGTTATCTGAGGTACTATGGACTTATCGTACCATTCATCGCAGCGCAACGAGTAAAACACATTTTGCCCTCATTTATGAGACCGAGGTTGTAATGCCTGCATAAGTTATAATCCCGAGTCACCAAATCACGAATTACTTAGAGAAATCTAACGAGGTGAATCGAGCTATCAACGTCAACCTAGTTAAAGAACGACATGATCAAGCACGAGTAAGATCAGAACATTATAAAGCCTAATGCGTGGGCGTTTTAATTTCAAACTTTGACATCAGATGCTGCAAATCGGGGACCTCTTTGTGAAGAAAGTATTTCAAGGAGCAGAATACGTAAATACCGGAAAATTAGGGCCCACATGGGAGGGACCCTACACAGTCATCTCCAAAGGCCACCAAGGCATATTTTGTCTCGCCGATTATGAAGGCGTTGTCTTTAAGCATCCTGAGAATATTAGTCAATTTAAGCTATATCATCCAACTATATAATGAACAAATGCGCTCTTTTTCCCTTCTGATGGTGCATAAAGATTTTTTAATGAGACATCTAATTATTTTCTCCAATTGATTAAAATTTTATTGTTTTCGCCATTCAAATGTGTCTGTTTATACTTGTTCCTTGTAACTCTGCGAAAGGGTCACATACCACGCCTAAGGGCTCTACAATAGAGGTCATATTGTGCCATATTTAGACAAGATCTAAAAATTATCACGAATGGGCTAATTGGCCACTCCTTTTGAAGAATACATAAAAGGCCATACTATGCCCAATATCACATTACGATATTAATCACGCAAACTACTCCAAGCCCACTGGGTTGCGCAATAGGCCGAACTGGTCGCTCTACGAATTTTTACTAAAACATTCATCTAACTTGCCTTAGGTACACAATGAGCCATATTGAGCTCGATCTTATAAGAAAAGTTTAATAAAAAGCAAAGTAATTATAAATATACACACACGCATTTGCCTTAATGTTAACCCTATATAAAGAAAATCAATTGAGTCAAGTAATATTTTACAAAACACAAATTATTCAAAAATAGTCTTCAAGGTAAATTAAACTATGGGGCCACTTGGCCTACATCATCCTTTTTCTGATCAAGACCCACACCATCCGGTTCTACCCATGTTTTAACAGCGACGACATCGACCGTTACCATCGCATAAATCTTTCCCTTATCTTGCACTGCCAATAATTTATGATGAGGCCCCAGATTGATTTCGGGATTTAATGCAACAAGTTCAGTCACAAGCTTTATCTTATCTTTGTAGATCATACCCATGACAACCTTCATCACTTGGCGTTCTCACTCCTCTAGATCCATCTCATCTTGTCTCTTTAGAGCAGCGCATTCGCCCTCATTTTCCCTCTCAATACTCGTCAACTACAGTTTCAGCTCTGCTACCTCCACGATCAGACCATCGATCTTCTCAGTCTGTTCTTCCACATTTTCAGCTTGTTTTACATTCTGGTCCAACAACTTCAAATTTTAGGTTATCAGTGTATCGTTCTTCTTCACCATCTCGATATTCTGTACGAATAACAAAGTATTTCTACTCACGTCCTCCAAGTTTCGTTTACGAATAACATCTCTCTCATCACAAGTCCCCAACAATTGACGATGCAGATCACCGATCTCCTTCACAGCCTTATCTTATCGTTGCTTCGTCGACCCATACACATTCTTGAAAAGATCCAGCTCGGTCGTCAAACCTCAAACCGAGCCAAATAACAACATGTATGGCTTCCACATCTCAATCGAAGAAGTTGACTGGGCCAACCACTCAACCGGAAAAATTCACTTGTTTAAAATAACACACCATTTATCGAGAGATTAAACGCCATGATACAATTCTCTATATCTAATTGTCAGACTATTAAATCACTTAATACGCGCATGACATCACGTGCTGTCATATCAACCTGCCACGTCAACTGAACACATATTTCATTATATCAAATCCACTCACAATCGTTAGTCAAGTTACCAACTTTTACTTAGTTGGTCAATGGACTAGGGGAGAGCTCTAATAAGGTTGTTAATGTGCATACCAGTATCATAAAAAAATACGTGAATAAAGCCCAAAGCGAGTTGGACAAGTCCGATCGAGGAGCATAAATAAACAAGGGCGAGACGATCAAGAGTAGACATAAACAATGATGAGGCGATCGAAATCGATACAATCCTTGGAGATCCTGGGCAAATAAAGTGAGTAAAGCCAAGCTGAAAAACGTAAGTCCGAGCATAGCCGAGGTCGGGCAGAGCTGAACCGCGCTCAGTCCAGGCACAATCGAAGCGTAGCTAAGTAGAGCGAGAGCCCTTTCATGAAGAACCGAGCAAATGCTTTGAATATGCAAAGGACATTCAGTATAAGGATGACGCGCTCATCTTATTTGCCCACTAAGAGTAACAGAAATAACGATTATTAATGGGATCAAATACATTTAATGAGTTAACCCACTAAGACTGTAACTCCCACAGTAATGACCGTCAATTTAGTACCATTATCATTAGTGGTGGTTTACGTACAAGACCAATATGGCCACTTAATAAATAAACGTGATGTAAGTGCTGTGAGCATTATAAATATTAAATTGATAAATATAATTGGATCATCTTCTCGAATAAAAAAAATTACTACTTTTGACAAATACTTGTTAAGTTTTTCACGTTAACAATAAATGCTAGATAATATTTACGAGACATAAATGATAGATAAGATACTCAAAATTAAAATAAAAAATCATTGATAGATATAGATCTACTTTTACTTTATTTTGAGTTACTATATAAAAAATATATATTTTTAATGTTGTTTTTTTTAAAATACAAATGATTTTGTGTAAAAAAATGTTTTTTATAAAAAATATGGTAAATAGTTATTAATAATTTATATTTTTTTTATAATAGGTAGTTGAATTTTTGAATAGATCTAAGTGGTAACTGATATAGTTTCAAATATGTTAAAAATACTTAATGGCTAATCCACCGGGCATATTATTTATTGATCAGGAAGAAACCTTATGCCTAGTCAAGAAGACCGACATTAGAGTTAATGTTATCCGGTTCATAAACGAAAGCAGGCTCTAAAAAACAAAAAAACCGGGTTCAACAATTGTTATTTTCCTTTACTTTCCCGTCTCTCCGTCTCTCTCTTATCTTCTTCTTCTTCATTTCACATTCTTTCACAACTTTAACGAACGCTAGTTTCTTCGAAACCTGCTCGACGTTTTTAACTTGGCAAAAGCTAGGGTTTCTCTCCTGTGTATCGCTCCATCAGTTTCCCATACGTGCTCGATGGGCTCTTAATCGGTAAGTTCTCCAAATTTCTTTTCTTTATCGTTTGATTGGTGTAATGCACTTTTGCCGCAATCGCAGCTTCTTGTTCCACCTTTTTTCCATTTTTTGAAACCCTAATTTGATCGATTTTGTCTTTTGGAACCTTGATTATTACGGTTTAATCGAAATGTTACGTGGTGCTTGTTAGGTGTAGTATTTCTGTCTCAATGAATTCTAAGGTTTTAATGGTGTAATCAGGGTTTTTGAAACTCCGAACAGGTCACTTGGTTTGTGTTTTGGGGGAGATATAAGGTGTTATTACTTTTTTCTGATTGGAGCATTTGGTTTTGTGGAAGAAACATTGGGGTTTTGGTGGCGTACTAGGGTTAAGTTTGTTTTCCATTAGGGTTACAGCGAAGATAGGTGAGGGTTAAAGGATAATGTGTATATTGTGTGTGATTCAAAAGTGGTCACGCCGGGTTGCTACGATGCTGCCTTGGTTAGTACTTCCACTTATAGGACTATGGGCTCTTTCTCAGCTTCTGCCACCAGCTTTTCGTTTCGAGATTACATCACCAAGACTGGCTTGTGTTTTTGTTCTCTTGGTTACTCTTTTCTGGTATGAGATTTTGATGCCTCAGTTGTCTGCTTGGCGAGTACGAAGAAATGCTCGACTTAGAGAGAGAAAGAGGTCCGAAGCTATTGAATTGCAGAAGCTTAAGAAAACAGCTACAAGGCGATGCCGGAACTGCCTGACTCCTTATAGAGACCAGAATCCTTGTGGGGGTCGTTTTATGTGCTCATATTGTGGCCATGTTTCAAAGAGGCCTGTTCTTGATTTGCCTGTGCCTCCTGGATATGGGATATCTAATGGGATTATTAAGGATCTTGTTGGAAAAGGTGGTAAGATATTAAACGGTAAAGGGTGGACTGAAAATGGGTGGACTTGTGGACAGGAGTGGTTAGATAGTGGTAATTGGGTTGGTGGACCTGTTGCTGGGAAAGCTAGTTATTGGCAGCAAAATCAAAGTGGTATATTTGGGGGAGATGAGAATTGTTTGGCTGAGAAATCTTATTCTGGTGTTGTAGTTTTTGCTTGCAGGCTTTTGACTTCTTTTTTCTTGAGCATTAGGTGGCTATGGAGAAAGATTTTTAGGATTAATAGGGATGAATCTTCCTTAGACGCGGAGCGAAGGGGGATTCTTACTAAGGCAGGCGAAAGTGGGCTTAATTTTAATGAGAGTAGAGGTGAGAAAGCACGCAGAAAAGCTGAAGAGAAAAGACAAGCTAGGATAGAGAAGGAGCTTCTAGAGGAGGAAGAGAGAAAACAGAGGGAGGAAGTTGCTAGATTGGTGGAAGAAAGGAGAAGACTCAGGGATGAGAGGATGGAAGCAGAAAAAGAGCGCAACAAATCATCACCGACAGTTAGAGAGAAAGATAAAAAGAAGGAAGCTGAAAAGAAGCGTCAGGAAAGAAGGAAAGAGAAAGATAAGGGTTCTAGTAAAAGCAACTCAGACGTCGAAGAGCTTGAAAAAGCAGGAAAAGAAAATGAAAGGAAACGAGAACATCATAAGAAGAATGATGACTCATATCAGAAACCTGGGAAAGATAGTACCAAGGGCCAAAGAAATGACACTGGAGATGGACATGGAATAAAGAATGCCTCTGCAAATAACGTAAGCCGAGGAAATACCGCCAATAGATACCTGGACCGGATGAAGGGTACTTTTTTGTCTTCTTCTAAGGCTTTTAGTGGAGGTAACTTTTTCGGAAAGGGTGCTAATACTCCTCTTAATGTTTCTAAAGACAGTAAATCTAATAGTTCAGCAGATTATGCCTATACTTCTAATCATAGAAAAGATTTGTATCCACCTGAGCGTGCTGCTGGAGCACAGTTGACTAATGGAGATGATAAGAACATCAGCCGTCCAGTAAGCACTCTAATTACATTTGGTTGTATGTTTGTCTTTTATTTTAGGAGTATTCTTATCTTTTTGGCGTAGTATGTGTTGGATTTTTTCTTCTCCTCAAGCTCCTCTGACTTAGTTAAAGACAGGTGGAAAATCTTGTAGTAAGAATCAGTGTTATAAGAATCAATATAATAAGTATTAGTTCAGCCATTATAGCTCGTAATAATTCTTAAGTGATCATGTTCAACAATGCTATAGCGATCTTACAGGAAATGATATTATATTGGAAAAACTTTGTTTTGATTGAGAATAGGTTCAACCGATATAGCTTCCAATGAAACCGTGTTTTCAAGTGGCCCCATATTCAATAGTGAATAGTGATTTCACAGGAAATGATGCTGTCTTTAGGGTTTTTTTCTCTGGTAAACTAGTCCCTGGAGCTTTTCTCTCAGGATCTTTGAAATCTTGAACTTATTGAACTGTATTATGTTTTATTTCTTCCAGCCTAGTTTCTTAGTATCTGAACTTTGAGGGGTTTTTCCCTGCAGGTGATTGTTGACCCAAAACCAAGGACAGAGCCTAAGAAGTCATGGCAGCAATTATTCACTCGTTCATCAACAGTTCCTGCATCTTCCAATGTAAATGTTATCAGCAGACCAATTAGTAAGCCTCAAGCAGATTTTCAGAGTTCGGGGTTTCCAAGCCAATCATCATCGATACAAACATTTGATAATCCCATCAATTTTGGGTTGCCATCTCTTTTTAACTCACCCATATTCTCAAATGGATCTACCAGCAGTAGTTTAGGTTTCTCACCTGCAATTGAGCCCATCTTCTCCAGTGCTGGCGATCGGTCTCATGATCTCATACCTGAAGAGCCGGAGCTGTTTGAAGACCCTTGTTATGTTCCTGACCCAGTTTCATTGCTAGGCCCTGTTTCAGAGTCACTTAACAATTTTCAGCTGGACCTGGGGGCTAGTTTTTCTACCGATTCGGGACTGGAAAGATCTCGTGCTCTGAAGCACGTGTCAACCTTTTCTGAAGTCAGCAAGCCATCTCCAATTGAATCTCCACTGTCACGGTCACGGGTATCTGATGAAAAGCATTCTAATTGGTTCTCAAGCAACATCAATGGACACGATATAAAATCTCTACCTGTAGATGAGGCTAATGCAAATGAGAAAGGAACATGGCAGATGTGGAACAGCTCTCCCCTTGGTCCAGATGGACTTGGTTTGGTGGGTGGTCTAGCAAGCTGGATTTTACCATCAGAACCTATCAAGTCTAATAAGGATGATTCTTTGCATGTTTCTCCTCAGAAAACTATGGCATCATTGTTTACCAATGAAGACCCAGTGCTCTTAGGTGCCCATTCTCCTAGAAAGGTCTTTCTTGGCAATGGTCAGAATAGCGGGACATTTGGGCCTATTTCTGGTTCAAGCAACGACCCATGGCTACATAACTCGTTCTTTTCACCATTGTCTGGCAACAATGGGCATATTTCCCATAAAGCACAAGAGGAAATTATTCATAATGAAATGATATATGGGATCCCAAACGGAAGTGCTGCTGATCATGCTTTTGAGGTGTCCTCGATAAATTGTTGGTCCAAGTAAGATATACGTTTACCCTTTTTTTAAAAATTATTGGCAATTTGGTTGTGTAGTCAACTTATCTGATAATTTGTGTCATAGTTCATTGTCTGAAGATTGTAGTAGAATATCTATAGCATTGAATTATGAACAGGTTAAAGTTCATTGTCATAATAAGTCTCTAGAAGACTAAATGAACCTTTTATAATAAGTCTCTAGAAGACTACATGAAACCTTCTATATCACTCTAGGACCTAGTAGATTAGTGTAAAATAAAGAGAAATTTGGAGAGAAGTATTATATTATCGTATTAATAGGTTTAGCCTCTCTAGAAGACTACATGTACCTTTAATCACTCTTAGACCTAATAGATTAGTGTAGATCAAAGAGAAATTTGGGAAGAGTATTATGTTATCTTATTAATAGGTTTAGCCTTTTATAATAGTTAGAAAGGAAGTATACATAAAGGAAATATTATGTATACCCATTTACTCGAGTAGATATATAAGTTGACTAAACCTATAGGCTATTGACTATACTTAATTAAGGAATGTAATATTATATTTTCTAACAATTGGGACAATTTTCTAAGAGTAAAGCTATTAGAAAAATAACAATGATTTTTTTAAAAAATATTTCACGGTGATTAGCTAGACCTTCAAAATCAAAGTTGCTGAGTTTTTAGGAAACTTGTAGCTATTCTACATCAACATATCGCTTAAGCATAAGGATTTTTAGTTTTACTTGTTTGATGCGAAGCTCACAAAGAAAAACGATACGCGGCAATCAATTTAGCTAGGAACGTTCTAAAACCAGATCCTCGATGGAACGTTGACGACCCTTGCTTGAAGCAAGAATGCCGCGGATAAACCCATAAGTTCTAAACCATTCTAAAAAGAACGAAAGAGAAAATGATCGCAAATTTTTATTTACCATCTGATCTTGTAACACTATTCAAATGATGCTCTTTATATAGAGCTACAAGTAAGGGAGGCTGTCTAACTTCCAGCGTACAATCAAGATCAACCTAGTAAGAGACGCTGTCTAACTTCCAACGTACTATTAAGACCAATTTTTTTTATTTTGGACACTAATTATTTTATTGACGGCCACTTCTGTGTACCACTCTTCAGAAATAAGCCATTTTAGTTGCTCCGTATAACAACCTTTGATTTTGCACATTTTTCTTGACAACCATTTTTGTTTGACCAAAATCTTCACATATATGTCTCTTTGGTTGCTCCTCTTAACAACCTTCAGATTATCACATTTACTCTTCCTTGACAGCCAATTTGTTGATTATAGTCTTCACAAAATTACCCAATTAAGCAATCCGAATTGTAAAGCTCATGCAATGATACAGCGTGTATGCGAGGATAATTTACAATGAATTACCATGTCAACTCTCTAGTGGGGTAACATGTATACAAGGGAACTGAGGAAATATTAATATGTACCCCTAACTATATTCAAAGATTTTGTCTGTTTTCTAAATTGTGGAAGAGTTACCAAATATTTTTAATCAATATTGACTTGCTCAAAAGATAAACATGATGTTTTGGCTAATGCTATTATTAGTTTGAATTTTCGTGTTTGTACGTATCTGTAACATTGAACTTTTCCAGGAGATCTCCTTGTAGAAGATATAGCTATAAGATTCTAATGGTAAACTCTTGAGATTCAAAATGTGATAGTCTTTTAACTGTCCTTCAGTTAGGATATAAAAGTAGTTTCCCTTTCTTCAAGCATATGGACTTTGGATTTGCTGTTCTGTGACCAGTGCTTGAGGAAGTATGCTGGTGGTTGATGTCATGTTTTGTATGTACCCTGTCTTCGTGTCTTTTATTCAGTAGGGTGTATTCTTTGTTAGATTATGTTGCCTTTTGCGTCTCAAAACTAAGGCTAGTCTCGTTAATACAATGATATCCAGTTTAGAACCGTGTGGGTTCCTTCAGCAGCTGAATCTCAGTACCCCAGCATCCAGCCCCTCAGATTTGTGATTTAGTTGAAGTTCTCTTTACACATTTGAGGGTTACCCTTTTATTCAAATATGCCATAGTTAAACAAAAATTTACTATACTCAAAGTGAGTACTCAAACAAAAACCAAGCCACATTATGCACCTGTATTCTGCCTACTTAAGCTTCCTACTAAATTTGACGGAGTATCCTCGATTGTGCCAACTTAAGTTCTGTTTGTATTTCTGCTCACTTTTGCCCTGAATTCAGTAATAATGGTGATCAAGTTCTTATTCTTTTTCATCTTTGTGCAGAAACGAATTTCCTATGCATGGTTCGGCAGAAGATAATGGGATGGCGTCATCGATTAGGCCAGTGGGGAGTTTGTTTCCGAACTCAGATGTACAGTCACTTTGGTCGTTTGACATGAACAATAAAAAATGAAAAAACTTTTGAGGGACATGTTCTCAAGAGGCAAACGGCTTTTTTTTGCCTTGAGAGATTAAAATATTGAATGCGGTGTATCTTCCTTTGTTTTATGAGGGAGATTTACATTTACTTATATTAGCTTGGAGGTATGACAAAATAGCCCATGCATTTGCTTGTGCATCATCCCTCAGGTACCATCTTAGATTTTCCATTTTTGTCAAATATCAACGCCTCAATGTCGCTTATTCTGTCACTATTTTACCTTTTTTCTGGCGTCTTGTTCAATAGGTCTGATCCGGGACATGTAGTTGATAACCATTTTCCTTCTGTTTAGGGGTTATGGTGTTACATAAGCCTTTTAGCTTTTAAACAAGAACCGTCCGGATAACTCTTTACCAGAAAAAAGGTGAGCTTACATTGTAAGCTTGTGAGTGAAAAAAAAAAAACTAAAAACCGAATTGTCTTAGTTTTTTTCGTTTTAAAAAAGATAAAATTTCTATTATCGTGGTTCGTGATATTTTTATATAAACTTGCATAAGAACTAATAACTCCTTTAGCTCTCGGTTCTTATTTTGTACCTTTTTTTTTTCTTATGCATTAGAGATCCATAATTTTGTCTTAATTTCTTTGACTGCACCAAGCAACCATTTCATTTTTTTTCTCTCAAAAATGGGTATCAGGAACCAGTATCTTCCATGGCCAATATAAACACACAACCATCCAAGTTCAAGTTTACTCATTTTCGAAAGAAAACAATCTTATTTTGAAATTCTAGTCCGAATGGTGTTTGCCTTTTCATATGCTTGTAAAACATATTCATTCTTTTTCTACTCAATATAGCAACTCAAGGACTATAAAACTAAATGGATCAAGGTTTAAAATTACAAATTTTGGTACATACCTGAACCAGTATTTACATTGCACGGTCTAAATGCTATTTACAATACCCTTTCATGAAAACAAATGTACAACCATAGCTTATAATATTTTACATCATATATGCAATATTAAAGCCAAGTTATAGTCCCAAGTTCAATAGTCCCAGCAAGAATATTACACAACAGCAAATAAAGAAATTAGGAGTCGGCCACTGCCAGAACATTCTCATGCCCGGCTGGACAGGCATGGAGTACAGTGCACACATCGTTCTTCTCTAGAAATTTCTCTGCATTGGTGAGGATCACCGGTCCATACTCGAAAACTAGCTTCTTACACTGTGCAAAGGGAAGCCAGACATCAGAACTTTGTACTAACTTATAATCCGTCAGATCTGGTATCTAAGACACAATACCGATTTATCCGGTTTCTTCATCTAATTTTCAGATTTTTCAATAATAAATTGTATTCATTTTTAATATCGGAATCCACCTTTTTGTTTGAATGTTTGATCATTCCCTAATCATTATAAGCTAGTACTAATTCTATCTTGTTTAACCAATTCAGAACAAGAGTTCCGATTATTCCTATTCCCACCTGTTTCTCGTAGTTCTTCACCGACTCACACGCCTTCAAAAACAGCTTTATCAAATCAAGCTGATATGAAAGAAAATATTAAGAAGTTTGATCAGCATTAATCCTAGTTATTTGGTTCATCGCGAGCAATGCAAATATTTTAAGTAATCACTGTTACAAACCTCGGTGTCGGGATCTTGTAACTTGTTCAATACTTCAGACATAGCACGATGACATGTTTCACAGCTATCTTGACGAAGTTGTGAAGCAAAGTCTACAACTTTTTCACACAGATTCACTTGGCTACAAACCTCTTCTGGTTGGATTGATGATATCTTTAAGAAGAAGATAGGAACGTAGTTGTCGACCAATTCTTTGCACTGGAAAGAGCGACCATAAAACTTATTCAGTCGTTCTTCAAACAATTATATAAACACTTATCCTTTTGTTTAAAATACGCATTGAAACTTATGGACACGATTATGACGACCTTAACTTTAACCACATGATTATGACAACCCCTGCCTATAACCACACGAATGGAACAAAAGGTATACATGAAAAGTGGAGAAGTACCTCGTGCTGAAACGCATGCGTTTGAGAGCAGGTTAAGTGAAGTGCTTTGATAATATCCGTCTGTGTTTTGTTATTCGCAAGGTAATCAAGCCCTCGAGCTGCATATTCTTCACACAATGTGCAAACATTGTCGTTTCGAGTGACTTCATATACATCTCGTTCTTCGAGTAAATCTCGTGGTTGTTCGACATCTAGATTAGAAACTGAATCAATAAACAAACAGAAAATAGAATTCAGCCTCGCATAAAAGCTCGAGATATCAGAAATTTCAGAACTCAATACAAACCCTTTACCTGAAAACTCAAAGACAACTTTGTATCTTGCATGACAAGCCAAGTTTGTAATTGATAAAAGAACAAGCAAGAGTGTGATTCTCGCAATCATGATTCCTGGTAGCACAATAAAAACTTTACTCGAGTTAGGAGGCAGTCAATATAAACTACAACTTTATGTTGTCTTCGTATTAGACTTCTACTTCTACATATATTTCTATAAACTCGATTGTCTGATTTTGATCAATCAGCATCTAAATAGTCAACTCACTAGAGAATTAACGATTCATGTTGTTCCTGTTAGGTATTTTTATCGGAACAAACGATTTTAAGTATCTAATAGTGAATATATGAAATCAAAATCTCATCTTTAACAAGGATCAACAAAACCCACAAGAACATCGAAACCTGAGATTGAAAAGCAAACAATCACCTACTACAAGTAGATTTTTTTTTTGTTGAGAAAATTCGGTAATTGAAGAACAGAGGAGGAAGAAAGCTGTTACCTTTTAAGTTAAGAAATGGAAGACTTACTGGGTTTTGTGAGTGATTTAGTTGAGCGAAGAAAACGAAGATCAAAACTAAAGAATGATTCCTTTTGAGTTTTGAGTGTTTGGTGAGGAAGTCTTTTAGATTTCTAATTTTTAAAAGCAAATGCTAATCTGCTACTGGTCTTAAGCGTCAAGTAACAAAACAACTTGCTCTTATCTTCTCGTTGTTATTGGTCCACGTGTAGAACTGTTTTCCTTTTATACAATCGTCCGGCAGTGTCGTGTACAAAAAGAAAGAAAAGAAGCAAACCTATTTCTTCTATAAATATGTTTCTTGTGAATTTTAATGTGCACTAACTAAGCCTATTTTATTTTTGCTGCAATGAATAATTAAACAATTATTTTTTTATTATTTGTTGATCAATTAGATTAATTTTACGGCAAGTCTAGAAAAAAGATACATTTTGATAGATCTTTCACACTATTTTTTTTTTTCAAATTGAAAGTTGAAATTCCAAAATTGCTCTTTCTCCCTCTAGATTTTTACATTAATGCCATTTATTCTCTAAATCGGCCGAAACTCTGAAATCTATCCGTTATTATCCTAAATCTACAAGCTTTGTACGAACATATACTACTCTAAACCCATTAAACCGAAAAACTTAGGTTTTTTTACCCAAACCCATTAAATCCATTTCAAAAAATCTTGAATCGGAGTATCTATAGACAATGATGAGATGGGCGTCTCTCTGGAAGACTTACTAGACGAGGAGGAAGCTTACCGGATGGAGGTAAGAAGCGAAACCCTGTATTTCGGTTTTCGGTCGTGTCGCACGCTGTTCGTGCGACAAACAGCTTCGTCATCGCACGATTGTGCGATTTGGTAACCGTAGCCGTCGCATGAGACAAAGATAGAAACGTGTCTCATGCGACCGCACTGAAGACATGTCTCATGCGACAGCACTGAAGACATGTCTCGTGCGACATCAGTGTTATATAAAGGGCGAGGGAAAAAAGACACATTTTGATAGATCTTAAACCGCTGGATCTTATACCTATTTGATATATCTCTCACCTAATTTTGGACAAATTTGCCATTTTGAAAAAAAATTGGTATAAAAGGGTTTGATAAATCTCTCACAATTTTTTTTCTTCTCTTTCTCTCTCTCTTTCTCTAGAAAGCTCTCAAACACTCAAATCGACCCATTTCAAAAGCTCGATTTCAACAATCTAAAGTCAGGAAAACATAAAGGTAAGTATTACAAACCTCATGCTATAATTTTTTTTTAGATCTCGTTGGGTATAAACTGCTGAAATTAGGTTTTTATGTTTCGATTTCAAAAGTTCGATTTTTGTATAATTTTAGGTGTTGTTTTGTTAGATTAGTGTTGTATTCTTGTTAGTTTTGGTAGGATCTATGCTTATGTGTTTGATTTTGTGTGAAATGAGGCTCCTTTGGTAGGTTTCTAAAATTTGGTTTTCGTTGCTGTTGGAAGCACGATCGTGCTACCATTTTGGATCTGGTCGCACGATCGTGCGACCAAGGAGGCATCTCGTCGCATGAGACGGGTTTTGCTTTGCCGTCTCATGCGACAGACAGCTTAAGCCGTCTCATGCGACAGACAGTTTAAGCTGTCTCATGCGACAAACAACTTAAGCTGTCTCATGCGACGAGATGCTTTTTTAGAATACTTATTTTGTGTTATCTCACTAATACATATTTATTTATGATGTCTTTACAGGATGGGGCAGATCAAGCAGAAAGTAAAAAATCAGTTTAAGAAATTGAGGGAACGCGATCGCTTGGCACGTGAGGCGGAAGAAGCGGCAGAGGCTAGAGTTTTACCCGAGCCCGAGCATGTAAAGGCAGGTCCCAGTGAGGGACATGCTCCTGGTACGCGTACGAGACGACGTCTCCGTCGTCACCGAAATGACGATTACATTCCTACTACTGCCGGTAGCACAGGGATGGGTTCTTCTTCGCAACAACCTGACTTTTGTTACGATGACGATGCAGATGCACCGGAGGATATGGAGGGGGTGGAGCGGGAGGAGGTATATTAGGCCTCACATTCACAGTATGAGGACGATGCACCTCACGCACCCGAGGTGGTATCCCACGCACCCGAGGGTGAGGATCATGAGTTTTTGTCGGTGATGTCGCATGTCCCGGCTCTCTTTCCCGATTATACCCAGTACGAGGCGTTCAACGTCTATCACGGAGATGTAAGTATTATACATTTATATTGTTTTATCACTTTCTTACGTGTTCGATACATATGTTTATAATTATTGTTTTATCACGAATTTACGTGTTTGATACATATTGCAGGATAGGGTCACCTTGCGATGCTTCGCTATGTACGACAGTCTCCGAAGATGGGACCTGACACAATAGAGCAGGGTACGGGCAAGGGTGATGAAGAATATTTTTGGCCCGCTCGTCGATGCACTCTCTCGCTGGCATACCAACCTCCATTTGGTGGAGGCATTGTTAGAGCAATGTCATGAAGAGACTTCTTCATTCCATTTCTCGTTCGGGGAGATGACAGTGACCTTGGACGCTGTCTTCATCATCACTGGATTACCGGTTGTAGGTAGGTCCTTTGATGCTTTACCTTTTTATTCGGAGGTTGAGAAGATTAGTACTTATGCTGGCATGCTAGGTGTAGACCAGCTGAGTTGAGTAAAAATCTTAGGAATGCTAGTAGTGTGAACCTTGGGTGGCTACGCACTACATTTACGGGTGTTAGGTATAGTGATAGTAAGATCACAGATGAGAGGGTAGATCATGCCACCCGTGCCTACATACTGTATTTGTTAGGTACCACCATCTGTGCCAAAAAAACCGGCGACATCATTCCTTTAGATTACCTCCAGTTCGTGAACCAATACCAGGATGCATAGGTTCAACTGGGGTCAGTTGGTTTTAGCATAGTTTTACCACTCCCTTAGTCAGGGATCTCTGCATGGTACGGGAGGCATTTGCGGGTTTATAGGGATGCTCGAGTCGTGGATATTTGCCCACTTTGTTCAGCTCAGAGCTCCACTGTTTTGCGATTACGACATATCGATGCCCCATATGTGCCGACATGCGCCGCAGAAGATTGGTGTCTCTCATGATGTGCGCAGACAGACGAGACATGCACTTTCGACGTGCACAGAGGTAGATGTAAGTCATATTTTTTCATTTTAATTCTAAGTATTTTTATTAATATAAATGGCTAAGTTGTTCATTTTTTTTATTTACAGGTCATGTTCCTTCCCTTCATACTCTTACGGGACCATTATCCGTTCCAGGGGGTGACTTGGGTTGAGTTGACACTTAAAGCATTCGACGTGGTTGTGTCGTACTACAATGACCGTGTCACTCGACAGATGGGGTTCGTACAGCTGATTCCTAAGGATATACGCCCTTCTAAATCGAAAAAAACAGGGAAGAAGATGGTCTGCAGATACCCATGGGACGGGCACTTGTGGAGGGATTGGGAGAACCATGTGTACACTCCTGAAGGAACGTTGTACCGTGGTAGCGGAGAGAGTGCTGACTCGATGTACTACATTTGGGTGAAGAGGAGGCTGTGGTACATCGTTAGCAGCTCTGCACCAGCTAGAGGTCCTTGGTTGGAGCTGCACGGTGCTGCTGACTTTGCAGGATACGAGCAGATTGCTCGGTTTGCTCCATCGATACCGACTCTGGAGCACGATGATCTTGTAGAGACCGTCCTTCATATGTGCAGGATCGCTGAGAGGTATAGACGTCACTGATTATTACTTGCAGCACACCTTTGTCAGACTTTTCTATGTTAGCACTATATTTTGTAACCGGTTTATTGTATGACTGCTTTTATTTAGTGAATTTTATGACTGCTTTTACTTATTGTATTTTAATTAATTAATTAATTAGCACTACTTTTATATATCACTTAGCCCTAACCCCCACCTCCCACAAATCAAATCAAAATTACATTAGCATATTAACAGATAAACATCTAAAAAGACAGAAAAAGAAAGCGTTGGTTTTGTTGTTCAATAGTAATCCGAAAAGACTCGAATCTACTTTATATATCACTTAGCCCTAACCCCCACCTCCCACAAATCAAATCAAAATTTACATTATCATATTAACAGATAAACATCCAAAAAGACAGAAAAAGAAAGCATTGGTTTTGTTGTTCAATAGTAATCCGAAAAGACTCGAATCTACTTTTATATATCACTTAGCCCTAACCCCCACCTCCTATAAATCTTCCCAAAATTACATTATCATATTAACAGATAAACATCTAAAAGACTGAAAAAAGCACTGGTTTTGTTGTTCGAACATAAGAAACATAACAATGGCAGTTCTGTCTTCTTCAAGAAGATGTTTTGCTCCCACTATATTATCTCTCTATTTTTATTATCACGTTTGATTGTTCATACTCTCCACAACAATCCTGTTGTGTTATTTTAATAATAAGGTAATTTCTTCGACAGTTGAATGCTCAAGCTGTGTAGTGAGAGTTAGAGCTTCTACCATTGAAAAACATTATATGGTAAGAAATTACCATAAGGCATCACAACAACAAATCCAGTTTCTACAGGAAAATTTGGAACTCGGTTACTCCGAGAAAGTTTTTTCTCTCTTATGAAAACTTGTTAAAAATTTCTTACCAATTGATTCAATAATGCAAAAGAGACATTTAAATCTTGCATCTAAATGTCAATTTTGTTCCAGTTGTGAAAACATCAATCACCTTTTTTGTGAACTGCTCTTATGCTTGGAGTATTTGGAAACATTTTAGTGATTTATTCAACATTATGATAGAAAAATACATGACTTTAACTCATATAGTGCGCAACTGTTTCTGGTTTTCATCTAATTTTTTTTCTTCATATTATTCATGTGTTGCCTACAACTATATGTTGGGTAATCTGGAAAAGTCGAAATGACTCTAAATTATAAAGATGCTACTGCCTCTTAAGGCTGTTATCAGTCCGGTTCGGTCCGGGTTTTGAAGGAACCGGACCGGACCGCTAAGCTTATCGGTTCGGACCGGACCGGACCGCTAAGCTTTCGGTTCTAATTTTTGGAACCGGACCGAACCGCTAAGCTTTCGGTTCGGTTCGGTCCGGTCCGGTTCTGGTTTCGGTTTGGTTGGTCCACTTAAAAAAAATAAAATCAATTAAAAATTGATTTTTAATTATTTTTTTATTAAAATAAATGATATAAAAACTAAAGTTTATAAGTTGATCTTTCATTTTCTTAAAAAATTGGTAATTAACTACTAATTTTGGTACTATAATTTATAAAAGAATATATAATAATAATAATAATAATAATAATAATAAATAATCAGTTTTAATGGTTTTATTGGTCCGATTTCTTATCGGTTCTACCGGTTTATCGGTTTTATCGGTTCGATTCCGTATTGGTTCCTTCGGTTCTATCGGTTTTATCGGTTCGATTCCTTATCGGTTCTATCAGTTTATCGGTTCGGTTCCTAACCGGTTTTTTGTTTTGGTTCCTTATCGGTTTTCAGTTTTTAGAATGGAACCGCGAACCGGACCGTTAAGGTTCGGTCCGGTTCTCGGTCCGGTCTTTATCGGTTCGGTCCCGGTCCGGTTCTCGGTTCCGGAGAACCGTTGACAACCCTACTGCCTCTCATACAACTGCTATTAACTACACTAACAAATTGATTACTGGATTAGACACATCTAAAATTCTAACAAGAAAACATTGGTCAAAGGCCATTGATGCAAAAGTAAGAAAAATATTTAACTGAAGCGGAGGGATCTTGTAAGAGATAGAAAGAAATTGAATATCGATGTTTCTTCTCTTCACAACGGTGAATCTAGTGGAGGAATGATGATCAGAAATTGTAAAGGCGAGATGGTTATTGGCTCTAGAAAAACCTTTGGTAAGCTGTCCCCTCTTATGGCCGAAACAAGAGCTCTAAGAAGGCCTTTTACTCTGCAAGGAAAATAATTGGACTAATGTTGACGTTGAATCTGATTTCCAAACTCTTATCAACATATTAGTTACTGGAAAAATTTATGGGTACCTTTATTCCTTTATTTCAATTTACAAGAGACTAATTAGTCCTTCTATGTCTATCAAATTTGTCTCAAGAGTTCAAAACAGAGCCACGGACTGGCTCGCCAAATGGACATTGAAATGCAAGAAAAAAACTTATTTTTCTCATTTCAATGCTCCAAACCAGCTTATTAAAATCGTGCTTCTTGAAAGTATCAGATTGTGATACATTAATATCAGTATTGACTAAGCCTTTTAAGCTTCATTTTTAATAGTACTTTTGAATTCATCTATGTTTGCAGATAAAGAAGAACAAGATCAGAGTTTTGGTGAAGACGTCCCAATTGAAGATTTTGCATCACAGCTTTGGTGAGAAAAGTAAAGTTAGAAGGGAAAAATGGTAGAGGAAATACCCGCTCGAGGAGGATAATGAAGCTCTTCTGGAGCGGAAATTAATTTGATGATTGAAAATTTCAATTTTCACTTGGCGCACTTATTTGTAATTAGTGTAAAATTTGGTTTACACCGTATAGTTTGTAAAAACTTTACAATTTTTTGCCAAATTTGTTTGTATTTCATTCCTATTAAATTTTTAAAAAAATATTGGACATTTGTTTTTTATTTTTAAATTATGATTTGATGTTATTATCCATTAAAAGACTTTTATATTCTAACAAACCTTGTCATTAACACATATTACAACGACATACATGATTTAATTTCTAAAATTATATTTTAAAAATAAAAAACTCAAACTTTTTGAAAATTACTTATGAAAGAGAAATACACTCAAACCAAAAATTCAACACGGAGAACATCACTCTATCAACCAACAATATAATTTAATCTTGTATTTTAGTTTACATTCATCTAATATTAAAATCCATTTTAAAGAACTCATTTTAAAAAATTTGAATTTACACGTTAATTCGAAACACCTAATTCCGAGCCAACATCTCGGAATTATATGCTTTAAAAAATGTATATAATTTCAAGCCATCATCTCAGAATTAGGTGCTTTAAAAATGCATCTAATTTCGAGCCAACATCTCATATTTAAATGCATTTCTCTTGTAACTCGATTTTTTTAAAAAAGTCGAGTTCATGGAACTCGGTATCCAGACTTATATTCAAAAAAAAGAAAAAGATTATTCTCAGATTTTTACCTTTGAAATTCGAAAGTCTGCTTCAAACGGTGGCTATGGTGTTTTTTTGGATTAGAAGAGAAGAGATTAGTAGAATTTTAACTTGAAGGTTGTCTACTTATATCGGATTTATGCTCACTATGGTTTATGGGTGGATTGATGGTGAACATAAATTAATTGGGTGGATTGCTATAAAATAAAGTAGGATTGCTATAAATAAAGTAATGTATATATGGTGTTTGGGTGGTTGCTAGAGAAATAAAGTAAAGAAGATAAACATGGTCTTTGGTGCAATTTTTTTAAAAAAGGATAAATTAAGTATTTTCTTTATGAAAAAAATAACAAAGTTGAGCATTTGTTGAAATATGGAGGAAATAATAGATTTTATGGAGAAAATAGTTTCACCAAAAATAATAATATGTTTTTTTTCACATTTGAGTTATCCCATCGATGTTTATTATAAAATATTATTAGTAAAAAATATTTAAAATTTAAAATTAAAAAAGATAATTTTTTAAAGCAAATAAATATTTAATTAATAAAAAGACAAAATACGAGCACAATTGAAATAGGGTACAAAGGTCCAACATGATGAACTTATAAAAAAATAAATTTATTTGAGTGCTATATTTTTTTTCCTCGATATTTTTAATATTTTTTACAATTTTGAAGACCAATTTGAGAGTAAAAACTAGAAAAACCTCCAATATGACGATGCTCGAACTAATCATTAAAACAATAATTTGAAAAAGCGAGAAAGCTTAAAATAAAAAAAATAAAAACCAATTGAAAGACCAAAAAGACGATGATGATCGAACTAATCATTAAAATAAGAATTTGAAAAAGGGAAAAAGCTTAAAATAAAAAAATAAAAACCAATTGAAAGACCAAAAAGTTTATGCATACCAAAAATCTAACAAACGTGATAACTAATTTACAAATTGATTAATTTTTTTTTCCGGAGCGAACCGCAGCCGCTACTTAACGAGTGCGCACAGGGTAAACTCTCAGTTTGCAATCCAACGCCAGAAGAAGATAAACCAACTCTCAGTTTGCAATCCAACACCAGAAGAAGATAAACCACACAAGATGACAAGCTCAATCAATAAAGCGTTTGTAGAGGGACTCGAACTCACGACCTTTATCACGATCATATCTTACTTCACCAACTCGGCTACCCCTTTGAGCTGAAAAAAAAAACAGATTCAATTTTGATGAGTACTTAATTTTAAAAAAATTAACATATATTATTTAACACATTCATAATCCATTACTTTATATTCAAATTAAATTTATATCTTCCAATTATTTATTCTCATCTCAAATTTTACAGCGTCCACAACAATAATTATCTTAATAATTATTTATTTGATAATTTCATTTCATTTTGCTATTTATATCTTTCATTTTATTTTGGACTTTCATCACGTTCATGTTAATAACTTCTTTTTATAATATTCTGATAAGTTCTTGACAGTTTATTAAAATATTTTTTTATGATTTTTTTTAAAATTTTAAATTATTATTTTTAAAAAACTTTTGAACATATTTTTAATTTTTTAAGTTTTTTTTATTAAAAATAATAATGTTAATGTAATGAATTTAAATTTTAAAACTGTGTTGCAGGTTGTATTGAAAAAAATTAACATCTTTCAACTGTATTGAAGACAGGTAAGAGTGTTTAGATATTGGTGTGATGTTGTAAAATGGATATCGAACACAGTATTTATTGTATACCAATCTGGTACCCATAACATAATGGGTGAAAAATTTCATCTCTAAATTATTTTTGATTTTTAATTCTTGTCCAATTTCAACTATTTTTAGGGGGTTTGTTTATGTATATATACACAAAATAATTAGTTACTAACTAAGCTATAATTAACCTATATTTTAGGCAAATACTAATTAAGAAATAAGATATATAAAAGTATAAAAATATTTTGTATTTCAATCACTCCCCCACAGTCAAAACTAGAGGCTCACGAACATTGAGAATGGTCCGAAAATCGTTGAATAAGACAAGAGGTAACCATTTCGTGAAAATATCAGCAACTTAGTACCTAGAAAGCACACGCCGAACCCGAATTGCACCTTGCACAACGTTTTTTCTCGATCAAAATGGATATCTATTTCAATATGCTTCGTGAGCTGGTGTTGAACGAGATTCCCAGAAAGATAAATGGCATCCGCATTATCAAAATACACCAATTTAGTTTTACACATGAGACAATAGAGTTCCAGAAGCAGATTACACAAACAACAAGATTCAACAACAATATTTTCTACCTTTTTGTATTCAACTTTTGCACTAGATCGAGAGAGAGTAGGTTGGCGTTTTGATGAACACGAGATCAAGTTTCCACCCAAGAATACACAATATCCGGAGGTGGAACATCGAGTATGAGGACACCCTCTTCAATTGGCATTAGTATACGAACAAAAGATGTAATGGAAGAAAGAGAGATATAATCCAAGATGTATAGTTCCTTGGATATATTGTATGATTCACTATAAAGCATTAATATGTTCGTCTCGAGGATCATGCATATGTAGACAAATATGTTGGACAACTTAATCCGACAGGACAACTGTAAGATATTGAAGTGCACCAACGAGGTTGCGATACAATGTCAAATTAGCGAACAACTCACCTTTACTGGCACTAACTTTTGGCTTTGTATTAAAATGAGTGAAACTCGGTTTGCAAGAACTCATTCCAGCCTGTTGGATAATGTCCTCGGCATATTTTCACTGAGATAAAAACAATAAGCCCTTGTGTCCACAACTCCATATATACCAAATAAATAGTGCAAGAACCCCAAATCCTTCATAACAAATTTGGAGTTAAGATGCGCTATGATAGTTTTTCAGAAAGTATCTAGATAAAGCTATTAAAATGATGTCATCAAATTATAACAACAAGTAAGCCATATCTTACCCCTGTTAACAATGAAGTGTTCGGTTTACTGTTAAAGAATCCAATATTGGCCACAAAATCAACAAAAATATTATATACCGTGTCCAAGGGGCTTTCTTAAGCCCATATAAGGATTTTCGCAATAAATAGACATAAACCGGATGCACCAAGTCTCGAAATCCCATGGGTTGATACATATAAACAGTCTTCTTCATGTGTTCATGCAAGAAATCATTGCTGACATCTGGCTGATGAATCGACCATTACTTCGATAAGGCGATATTGATCACCATACGAATGGTAGTTGGTCGCACCACGAGACTAATAGTCTCTCCACAATCAATGCCAATGCGCTGAGTTTTACCATCAGCCAGAAGACAGGCTTTATGCCTCTGAAATGAACCATCGAATTTGACTTTATAAGTAAAAATCCACATCGAACGAATAACATTAACATTCGAAGGGCCGGATACCAAATTCTAAGTCCTATATTTAATAAGAGTATGAAATTTATCGTCCATAGCCAATTTCTAATTTGGGTCACGAAGGTGAGCAACAAGATTACAAGGCAAAGGTGACGGCATAACCATGGTGGTGTGAGCCTGAGATGGGTTGAAGATAGTTTTAGACTTGAAAATATCATTTTTGCTGCGGGTGATAGGACGTTGTACTTTATGTATAGTTGGCCGAGAGGGAGGTATGGGCAGAATAGTGTTGAATGATTCCCAAAAGGAGGTGATGATGAAGATGGCGAGGAAACCGGGATGTGTTGTACTGTGAGAGATTTAGCCACATGAGATGTTGGAACAGATTGGACTGCAAAAGAATGAACTTTGGCAAATAGAAATTGGTTATATAAAATTGAACATGACGATAAAGAATGATTTTATTAGTGGATAAATCAAAACACTTATAGCCTCTATGATTTTTGGGATAACCCCAAAAAAATGCATGAAGGAGAACAAGCTTTCATTTTTCTAATTGTAGTGGATGGAAACAGGGGAAAACACAAGCACCCAAAAACCCGAATGTGAGAGTAAGATGGAACATGATGGTAGAGAATTTAGAGAGGGGACTCATTGACAAGAAATTTACTGGAATTAATATTAAGTAGGTGTGTTTCCATATGAAGAGCATGATGCCAAAAATGAAGTAACAAAGATGCATGAATGAGAAGTGTGCGCATGGTATTATTAATGGATCGTATATTTATTTCGGCCTTCCCGTTTTGGAGGAGATAGGGGGACATGAAAAACGAAAAGAAATTCTAGAGACTCACACAATTTATGAAAATAATGATTATCAAACTCTCCCCCATTGTTGCATTGTATGGTTTTAATATCTTGTTCAAATTGGGTACGAATATGAGCTTGGAATTTTGTAAAAATTGAGAAAACTAGTGATTTATTAGCAATAAGAAGAGTCCACAAAAAATTCAAATAATCATCCAAGAAAAGCATATAAAATCAATGTCCCAAAGAACTCAAATATGGAGAAGTCCAAAGATCACTATGAATAATATCAAAAGGCATACAAGTACTAGAAGTTTAAGAAACAAAAGACACCTTTATATGTTTCCAAAGAACACACGATTGATAAGTAGTAGACTTAGATGGAATATTACAATTAATCAATATATTTTGTCGAATAATAGCTAAAATGAGTCTCTTGGGTGACCCAGATGGTCATGCCAAAGAGTAGATGCAATGCATGCAGTGGATGAAGGGGTCATAGTTGGACTAGAATGAGTGATTGGGTAGAGGAGGTTTGTACTATCACATATCATTAAATGTGTCCCTATCTATAAATCATGCACATAAAAACCAAAAGGATCCGACACCACCAACACATGATTATCAATTGTAAACTTTCTAACTGACACCAAATCACATATGAGAAGTTTCCTCACTGTCCATATACCAGTTAGTATCCTGGTATGACAAAATATGTGTGCATAACCGATTCCATATCTATCAGAGTCCACTGAGAGGCTTTATATACATGATGTTGCTATTGCTGGGGTCTGGAGCCCAAGATTCATGTCTGTTACGGTCCAGTAGGCTTGGCCTAATATTGTGTCGCGTATGGGCAGGGGTACGATCCAAGGTAGCTGCATCCAAACCCACCAATGAGGTATCGTAAAAAAAGATCACCTGCTAAATTTTGATCACCTCCACAATAGCCTCCACGTTCGTACGTCCATGACCCCCAACTAGAGTCTGTCTCGAACCATCACTGGATCGACTGTAATTATGATGTTTAATCTTGCTGCGGTTTTTGGACTATTTTTCGCGTCCTTGACCCTGACTTGGAGGACAATGACTAGGATATCATCTGATTTATGAGTAGCCACCATAATCAAATCATCACCCCCAATTCATGTTAGTTTCTTCCAAAGCCAAAATGGATCCAACTTCATAAAACGGTGGTAGAATATTTTTGTGTCAAATTACAAAAGCTACACTTTTATAAACGGGATTAAAACCATCCACCATACAAAGAACCAGACAATTTTTCGATACTGAAGCCCCCACATTCGTGAGTTGGTCGGAGACAGTTTTAGGTGTTAGCAATAACCAGATACCGATATGAAATCTCATAAATAATTGTTATTGAACTTGAGAATTTGTATTGTCTTCAAACAGATTGCGAATACGATTCCACAAAGTCACGACCAAAATATACGCTTCAATAAAAGTGGTCAAGAGATCGCTGGAGATGGTGGAATAAATCCACTGAACCACGGTAGCATCCAAGTTATCTTACATCTCTTGTTAATCATCGGTAAGAGGACCCATCTCTTTGTCTTTTCATTTCTTCGTTTTTGATAGGATAATATGATTAGGAACTTTGTGTGAGTGATAATGAACCTTGAGCAATTCTGCTCAATTGGCATATTGAACATTCTCCATCTCAAGAATGATGGGAGCATGCGCCTTGATGTTAGAGACAACAAATGCAGGGTGAAAAGAGGAAGAATAAATTTTAATATTGGATTCTCCCATGTTGACGGAAAGGAGTAGAGAAGAAGAGAGAATCAAATAGAGTAAGAAATGAGAAAACCATAACGTAGTAGGAAGGTGCAAGTGAGAATAGATAAACCCTAACCCTAATATGATACCATAAAAGAATATAATTCCGTGTCTTTCTCACAAACAAAAGACAATATATATACAAAGTCATTAGCTACTAATTAGGCTATAATTTATGCATCTACTAATTATTCTACAAAACTACTAATTAGGAAGTAATACATACTAAATATAACAATATTTCGTATTTGATCAATTATTAGTTCTCATGTTTAGGTCATTTGACACACTAGTCTGAGTTCACATGCGGGTCTTCTTGGTGATATTAGGAGTGTCAGGGAAGTAGTTGAAGCATATTCAACTACACGAGTTATACGTATCTAACATAGCACTAACATAACGTGAGTAGCTCCATAGACGAATATGACCCATCTCTTACCAAACGGTCTTTATGGCCGCACCCAGTGAACGATAGACTGTATCTCAGTCGAGGTCGATATAATAGGTGAATTAGGTAGTAACTTGTCATGTTGGATCAGGTTTCTATGAGGGGATATCATGTCATATGATGGCCATAGAGGATGTGGATATGGTGAATTTTCCGACAAAAAACCAACAAGATCTTCTTATTCTTCATAAAAAGTCATAGATAACAACATCCAACTATTCTCTAATTACGAGCATGAGACATTTAACATGCTTATGAGGTGAGTAATTATTTTAATATTTATATTTATTTAATAGTTTACTTATATTTATACTTTATAAATTGTAAAGTCACTTTTATAAATCTGTTAGAGTCTCGTACATATTTACACCTCTAGGCTCACTAATTCCTATTGACTTCATATGCTATGTCTCGATATAAATTTATAAATTTATTGTTATCCAAGAGTCACTTCATTCATTTGATCTATCACCTAATTTAGTTTAATACTAATCCGACTATGGCTGAGGTTTTCATCGAAAACTAACACCATGATACTAACATATTACTGTTTAGTTTCGGGGAAATGTCCATCGCACTTGCTGATATTTATGTCATCACTAACCTCCTGGTGAAGGGTTCTTTATTTGAGTTAAAATTATATTCGAACAAGCAGGTCTTGTACTCAGAATACGAGTGATTATTAGAAATTGGTATGTATGATATCCGTATGGAGATTAATAGTCATAGATAGCATGGTTCTATTTGATATTCATACGAGAAACATTTAGTGGTGATGATTATGTAGATTCAAATAAAAAAAGAACAAAACTTTAGATCCGACAAGTTGCTTGTGTATACCTCGTGTACTTTTTCGGATGATTATTTGTTAATAGTAGCCAAAATTATGGAAAATAAAATTATATATTATATTTAGAATACTTATGAGGGCAAGTTCACTAAACTCAATGATGGTCATACATTGGAATTTCTCTATCACGATCAGGAAAAATTCTAACTATAAAGGGATAAAATTGATCGATTTTGTAGGTTTGATGAAGTATTTGATTTATGACCATGTTCAATGTTTCTGACATACATCAAACCCGTCTTATAATTTGACAATGCCAAATATAGTTAGAAGTTAGTGTCCTCAAAGGTGCGATCGAATATATATATATATATATATATATATATATATATATATATACTATTTTTATGAATATTTAATATTTTATTATTATTTTTATAGTCTATTATGCTTATTTTTTGATAGGTTATATTTCTTTCGTACGATAACATGAGATGTCATTATCCAGTTCAAGAGACCGAGTATATGACTATTTGATTCACATATTTGATTACACTATAATGTATATGTCGGAGAAAGTTATGTGTCAGTTTGGAATGATACAACATGTGCCTATGTTGCCTTTACAAGCCACCATTTATGCGATAAATAAAAATGACATTGTCCGATTACAAATGAAAAAAATCAATTTGGATGGATTGGCATAGGTCTTTGATGACTACCGACCGTTGAACATAATCTTGCATCATATTCTCATTTGATGATGAATAAATAAATTGACTACGAACGACAACTTAGACGATTTAACAACCTATTATACATATCAATATTATAGTTTCATGTAAGAATAATGAGCCAAACTGGACAGCTTTGGGAGACAAGTCTCGTTTATCACTTCTCTATGATTATTTATATGTATTTTGGGACTTATCTTGGTTTGTATTTTTAGACTTGTATTGTTTAAAAATATGTTATAATTTTTATGTTTTTCCAATAGATGATATTGTTCCGTTTTGCATTTTGTATGATATAATA
Organism: Limnanthes douglasii subsp. nivea; assembly: GCA_036936605.1. Lineage (NCBI taxonomy): Eukaryota > Viridiplantae > Streptophyta > Magnoliopsida > Brassicales > Limnanthaceae > Limnanthes > Limnanthes douglasii. The sequence continues at coordinate 58,022,478 of JAUPFV010000001.1, read as the reverse complement.
TAAGGATTTTCAATTTTTTAATGATTTGTTGTTTTATTTCTTTTTTTATGGTTTAAATGAATATAAGACTTTATTTTAGATTAACTTTAAATAATCAAATTATAACTAATTCAATTTATATAGGTTTAACGTTAAACCTTAAAATAAAAATATATTTTTTAAATGGTTAGAAGTATCATTATCTGACACATGATACTACTTCATTACTCTTCGCGGATTATAGTATCGTAATACGACACCTGTTGTAATTTGATTATTCTTCATGGATTACGCTATCATTAACTTGTATTATATAATTAAAAGAATAATTCGTGAGGTAAATCAATCATATCCTATACCTAAGAAATGTTATGGATTTCTATTGAAAATTCTTATTAAACGAGAGCCACAAAAATAAGAAAAACTATCCTAGAAGGGCAATGTTTTTTCGGATAAAATTATCTACAAGATATACTACCTCCACGTCTTTCCATGAAAAGTCTCACATAGAATGATATCTAAAGTAGGTGAAAATATTTGAAAGAATTGAGAATATACCAGGTTTTCGACCTTGGATACAAAGAATGCCAAGTTACGACTCAACTTTACAAGGGTGATATCACCAACATAATAAAAAAATGAATAATGTGAATTTCAACATCTGAATCAAGAGTGAGGAAACTATAATGATAGATTAATTATCATATGTCATTTATTTATTTTTATTTTTATTTCCTGAATTTTTGTTAGATTTTGTATTTATCGTATATGATTTTTTTGTAAACAATTGCTTTAATAAGGTCTTTTAAGTATTATATTATGTAACCCTATATATTAAGAAGGTTTTAGATAAAAAAAATCCACATAGTTCTGACGAATCTCAACTCACTTCCATTAACGACATGCATACATATCGTCTGAAAGTAGGAAAGATTCCGACGTATCAACCCGTAATCCGCCAAATACCTTAGTGTAACAAAAATGTTACTATTGTGCCTGGTTTTGATGACACATTGGCATAGTACCATTAGAATGTTCCCCTGTTTCGATGACACATATGCTTAGTATCATTAGAACGTTCCCTTGGTTCCGGTAGAATTTGTGCTTCGTACTTATATCTCCAACTAGAATATATATTTTGTGTATATGTGATACAACATCATCGATATTTTATTCAAGTTTACTAAACTAATCTTATCATGGGTTACTTTATCCTAATTATATATTCATTTTTTATATATACTAATAATAATTCTCTTATATCTCTACATATACGTATGAATCAGGTCAAACATAAATCATTAATACATGGATGGATATAAATCTCCATCAGGTGAAAATATTTGAAATGATTTCTAGTTTTCAGGTATACGACCTCGCATGCGATGCCGAGCAATATGCATCCAAGTAATTTTATATGTGTAGTACTCATTTGATTATCAAACCTCATATATAAGAGGTAAACATGAAGCTTATTATAGTGAGACTGAAAAAATAATCCTCAAATTACGAGGTGAACTTGTAGACTTAAAATGATATAACTCTTATATGTATTTGGTTATGTTGTCTTTTTCATTAAATGTTTAATGTTTGTATATTATATTAAATGTTATAATATTATATATATTTTTTGCATTTAGAGGTTTATGTTAAATCAAATCGAACAAGTCTTGAACAAAAATAGATTATAAAAAAAAGTTCCAAACTATATTAAATATAATAATGAAATGAATTTGTCTATAACTACTTGGCGGATGTTGCTCGAAGACGATTAATTTTCAATCTCTAGATAATTGTATGATACCTAATCAGTAGTTCTTAATTTGTCGTTTTTAGCTGACGTAATGCATTATATAACAAAATAAAATGAAACTTGAACCTTAACATCACTGCCTTCATGGAAGAAAATTTCGGGGAATCCAGTGGATCTATAAGATCAAGTATCATTCGAATGGACGTGTGTAATTCCTTAAGTCATGATTGGTAGTCTTTAGAAATCATCAAGCGGAAGGAGTAGACTATACAAAGACCTTTGCTCTTATTGCGAATATGGTTACATTTCGTCTATTTTTAGTTATTGCAACAACCAAGAATGAGGATTTACCTCAGATGGATTTACATAATAATTTTCTTTATGATAATTTTAGAGAGGGGGTATATATGAAAATATCTCATGGATTTGATAAGGGACATGATGGACTAGTGTATAGGCTTCATATGTTATTATATGGTTTAAAGAAAACTCCTTAACGTTGGTTATCCAAGTTGGTTACTGCCTTGAAGATGTATGGTTCATCCTGATAAGGATATAAATTATTATGGACTTAAGACAATTAGAGAAAATTTGTTATAAGTAGTTTTATAAAATTATTTGGAGGAGATTTAGATTAACTAAATTGTAAGGGACTAGAATACAATTTTCCCGATTGTATAACTACTTATGTTAATCGCTTAGCATTCCTATAAACATGACTGTAAGTTGTGAATAAAGAGATCAGATATTGATCATAATGGAACCAGAGAAAACAAGAACTGATCTTACAGTTCATGAAGAAATTGAGGTGATTAAATTGGATGTGCACATGGAAGAAAGTCGAGGTAATAGTCAAGTTCCAGAGCAACGTTATCAATCTGATATTGAAAATCGAATGAATAAGTTGTTAGAAAAGATAATTGTTTTAAATGATGAGTATATTCGAAGATAACAACAAATTCAGCCTCGTAGGAGAAGGATTTCGGTATCGAAAATCATGCAAAGAGTACGGATCAAAGAAGGAAGGCAGTCAAGAGACAAATTATGGTATGACAGGAAAATGCCCAACCAATACATTAACACAACAAACTAAAACTTATATGCAGTTATAGGAACCAAGAGAGATGATCAATATATGCAAGGAGTAGATTGAAGGAACTCTCATTTGTCTGCTGAAATTAGGTCAATATCTCTTTCTATGCGCTTTGATATTTCAAAGTTATAAAAGTTTCACGGAATGCAAGATCTCAATAATCATATTGAAGAGTTCAAGAACTATATGATGAATTTCGAGGATGACGATAGGCTGGTGTGCAGAGCATTTTCTCAAAATTTTAAGGTCACTACTTTAAAGTGGTACAATCAGATTATGAGGGGATATATAACCAACTTTAGGATTTTTTATACTAATTTCCCAAGACAATTTGTAGGAAGTAATGAAATACACGCCCATGGCGATACAATCAAACAATGTAAACATGTGGTAGGGGAGAATCTAAAAAATTATACTAGATGATTCGTATTAACGAAGACAGAGTTGGAAGATTATGAAGAACTTGTCGCTATGACAGCTTTTTGATAAGGATTTCTTCCATGAGATTTGGAAAATGAGACTTCTTGAAAAAAAGATTTGATATATGAGCTTTGATGGCTCAAGTTGAAGTATAAATTAAAGCAGATGAGTCAACTAGAGTTCAAAGAGGGTTTTGCTTCATTCAAAGAAATTCGGGGCATGCATTTGTTGACCAAGGGAATCATGGAAACACATTAAATTCCCAAGCACCATCTCGTCCAAGGACGAACAATAATTTTCATCTTCGAACAAGAGGGGCTCTTACTCAATTTTCCAGCTATCAACCTAATCGACCAAGGCCCAATCAATGAATAAGACCGGAATATTTTGCGCAGTTAACTGATAATATAGCTACTATTTAAAAAAAATCGAAAAGTCATCTGAACTTTAGAAAGCCCGCTCTCATAAACAGGCCAAGGGAAGAACGCAATAATAGTTTTTGCAAGTATCACAATGGCATTGGGCATGACCCTGCATATTGTATTGCGTTAAAGAAAGAGATATATATTTTGATAGAAAATAACAAGTTAACAACTTTTGTTAAAGTCCAAATCAGTGGATAGAAACCTCCGAGCACGTCAGCACAACAGATTTTAAGTACAATTTCGAAGCAAGAGAATGCATTGATGATCATAGATTCAAAGTTTGACAAGTTTGATGCAACATCGAAACATCTGGATTCAGACCTGGATCGTTTGGTATTGTTAACGGTGGATGAACCAGTTGTTCAAGGATGAGTTTGAAGCTTGTGTGAATATTTTGAATCGCTAACAATTTTTAGGGGAAACACTATGGCTGGTAATACAAGCAGTTATAGGAAAAGGCATGTAGTGAGTCTGGCTACCCAATTAGAAGGTAGAATGTTTACTCATTTATATGGTAAGATGGAAACGTCTTTTATCTTGTGTAATGAAGATGATCTAAGGGGAATAGCAGGACCCCCATGAATATGCAGTAGTTATAGGAGCAAACATTGTCGGAGTTGAAATTCGACGTATTTTGATAGATACAAGAAGTTTATCAAATGTATTTTTCAAATCCATGTATAATAGGATGCATAATTTACCTAAAATTCTTTGATCTGATCGTACCATAATTGGGTTTACATGAGTGACTGCTTAAGTGACCGGGGAATTTGAAGGAGAATTATGTTTGGGAAAAGGCTCCTTTATGGTGGTTGAATGACCAACCAGCTATAATACTAACTTTGAGAGAGCTCGGCTATCATCAATGTATGTTGTCGTCTCCACTGTCCATCAGTATTTGAAATATGTCATTGGGGATCGTGTTGGGGTGGTTCAAAGCAATCAACAAGTAGCAAGAGAGTGTTATGCGACAACTCTTCATTCTCGAAGACTATTTCTAATGACCATATGATTGAATACCAATCAGGGGGTTAACCCCGAATGAAAATAGAGTGGATGATCGAAAGGAATCCCTGGCTTCTTTAGTAGTAGGTGGTAATATCAAGGAGTATATATTTACCAATGTGGAATCTCTATTAGAATAAGGACATTATTGTCACATACTTTGCGTTATCAATTGTGGCAGTTTTGGTTTGATAATTTGGATGTTTTTGCTTGGAAAATACAGGATGTAGTAAGGGTTCCACATGAGGTGATATTACATAGCTTGGATTTAAACCCGAAGGTCAGGCTTATTATTCAGAAGAGACGAGCTTTCTCTATGGAAAAGTCCAAGGCCATTATGGTAGAGGTGGATCATTTATCCAGGGTCGGACATATTCAGGAGGCACAATATCCACTATGAACTGCTAATCCAGTATTAGTTAAAAATTAAAACGAAAAATGGCAAATGTGTGTTGATTTTACAGATTTAAATCATACATGTCCCAAAGACCCATTTCATGTTCCTTGAATAGATCAATTGATTGATTCGACTTCAGGAAATTAAATTCTCTCTTTTATAGATACATTCACATGTTATAACTAGATTTAGATGGCTTCAAAGGATCATGAGATTACTATTTTTAGAACTGATCGATGATTACATTGTTATAGAGTTATATCATTTGGTCTGAAGAATGCAGGGGCGACATACCAAAGATTGGTAAATAAGATATTTGCTTCTAAGATTGGGAGAAACATGAAAGTTTACATGGATGATATGCTCGTTAAAAGTCCAACAGATGGTGAACTCTTAAAATATTTGGAGGAAATTTATTTGAATTTAAGAGCTATTCAATTAAAGTTAAATCAAGAAAAGTGTACTTTTAGTGCAAGGTCAGGTAAGTTTTTGGGATATATCATAAGTGAAAAGGGAATAAAGGCTGATCCTGATTAGTTAAAAGCTTTGGTATCAATGACACCACCTCGAACAGTCAAAGAGGTGCAAATTTTGAGAGGAAGGCTGGTTGCTCTTAATCTATTTATCTCTCGATTTTCTGACAAGTATGATTTTTTTCCCAAGTTTTACGATAGCCAAAAGAGTTTATGTAGACACCAGAGTGTGAAATGGTGTTTTTGAAGATAAAAAAACATTTTTTGCCGCCCGTAATTTTATCCAAGCCTCGAATAGGAGAGCATATGTCTTTGTATATAGCGGTGTCGGATTTTGCTGTTAGCACTGCTTTGATAAGAGAAGAAAGTAGAACTTCTAAGCTAGTTTATTATGTGAGAAAACATTTTTCGGCATCAGAGAAAATATATTGGAGGCTTGAAAAATTGGCCTTGGCTTTAGTGGTGGTTGCTAGAAAAATGCACTATTACTTTCAAGCTCATACAATTGTTGTTCAAATTTCTTTTCCACTAAATAATGTACTACAATGACCAGATAATTCTGGTAGAATGACTAAATGGTCAGTTGAGTTGGAGGAATTTTATATAAAATTTTCTCCCCGAACAACAATTAAGGCTAAAAATTTACTAGATTTTTTGGTTGAGTTTCATTCAGTCGTTCAGAGGAGGGGATAATTAAAAAAATAATTTCCATAAGTTGCAACATGGGTGGTTTGAACAAATGGTGGTTCTAGAATTTTAGGATCAAGCGTGAGGGTACAATTGATTGATCATTTTGTACAAGCTATGTATCAAGCTATTTGATTTGGATTGCATGCGTCAAATAACAAGGCTGAATATGAGTTTGCATTAGATGATTTAAGGCTTGCAAGTATTTGTGGGGAAAAACAATTCGATTAGAGACAGATTCGCAGTTGGTGGTAAATCATATGACAATAATATCCGAGGCCAAGAAAGATCAATTAGTTTTGTATCTTCGTGAACTTCAAGGGTTAACTCTTCTATTTGATGAAGTGATTATTAAGCATATCAATCAAGGAGATAACATATTTGATGATTCTTTAACAACCATTGCATACACATAAGAATATCAATGGATACCGTTACAAGAAAGTCCTTATATTTTGACAATATCTGAATAGTGTAAGTATGCCAAGGAGGTGTTTGTCACTCCAGAAATAGTTTGAGGCGACCGGCGATCTGAAATAGTAGAGTTTTTGCTTAGAGGAACGTTTCCTCAAGATGTTAAGTAAGCTCAAAGATTAATGTACAAGGCTCATGGTTATACAGTGTTAGATGGGGTGTTGTATAAGAAGTCTTCAAGTAGGCCATTATTACGATGTTTAGGTAAACATGAATCTCAAAAACGTTTATCTGAATTACATGATGGGGAAGGTTCAAATCATTTTGGATTTAAGTCTTTGACGCAGAGGGTTTTGTTAGCAGGTTATTATTGGCCTTCGATTATGAGTGATGCTAAGAATTTGGTACGAGGTTGTGATACTTGTCAATATTTCGTTAATTTTAGTCATAAACCAGCAGTACCACTTACTTCCATATCTAAAGCGGTTCCCTTTGACAGATGGGGAATATATCTAGTAGGGCCACTTCCGATGACTTCAGGAGGACGTCAAACGATTCTTGTAGCAGTAAACTATTTTTCAAAGTAGGTTAAAGTTAAACCACTATCCGGTACAAGAGCTAATGATATTATTGAGTTTATTGTGAATAATATTTACCGTCGTTTTGGAGTTCCTCGAAAGATTATTATAGATAATGGTCCTCAATTTAACAATATAGAAATGATTTCTTTTTGCAATTCGATGGGTATTATACAATGTTATTTGACACCTTTTCATCCGCAAGAAAATGGTCAAGTGGAAATCACTAATAGGTCTATTTTAGAAGGGTTAAATAAATATTTGATATGTGCTGCGGGAAATGGCCGAATTATTTGCAAGAGGTGTTGTGGGATTATTAGACAACTACTAAAGAAGTTACTCAAGAAACTCATTTTTCCTCAGTATAGAGAAGATATGATGTGAGCCCTTCAGAATCAACTTTACCTTATTATACAATAATTCAATATTCTGAGGAGTCAAACGAAGAAGTAAGGAGGACAAACCTTGATTTGATCGAAAGAAGAGGGTTAGAGCGCATATGAATTTGACTCATTACCAAACTTTTATGAGGAGTCGTTATAATTCAAAGGTAAAAAAGAGAGATTTTAAGGTAGATGATAAAGTCTTGAGGAAATTATCTTTGCACACAAAAGAATAAGCGGCTAGGGAAGATGGCTCCAAATTAGGAAGGTCCTGATATGGTGGTCGGGTATATATCGTCTCTACGATGAAGATATGAGACTTCTATAACACCTATGGAACATTGAGCACTTGAAATAATACTGTGAGTAATTTTTTTTTTCAAACTTTTATGATAATATGATTTTATTGTTTGTTTGTATAAGTGGATTACTATTTCCTCTCTTGTTGGCCCATGAAGGTTTTAACAATGTGCCACATTTACATTCGCAGATGTCAATAAAATTATTTTTCTTGGCTAATGTTTATTTTAGATTAAAACACTTAATTAATTTTGGAACTTACGTAAAGAATAATCATATTTGAAGTAGTTAACAAAAGACAATTTAAGTGATAGTAATATTCGAAGTGCTACACGTCCATTTAAAGCACTGCTCGAAGTGATGGTAATATTCGAAGTGCTACACATCTATTTAAAACCCTGTTCGAGTGATAGTAATATTCGAAGTGCTACACGTCCATTAAAGCAATGTTCGAAGCGATAGTAATATTCGAAGTGCTACACGTCCATTTAAAGCACTGTTCGAAGTGATAGTAATATTCGAAGTGCTACACATCCATTTAAAGCATTTTTGGAAGTGATAGTAATATTAAAAGTGTTGCACATCCATTTAAAGCACTGTTCAAAGTGATAGTAATATTCGAAGTGCTACAAGTCCATTTAAAGCAATTTTCAAAGTGATAGTAATATTCGAAGTGCTAAACGTTCATTAAAAGAACTATTGCAAGTGATGATAATATTCGATGTACTAGCGTTCGTTAAACACACTATTTCAAGTGATAATAATATTTGACATGCTAACGTTCATTAAAATCACTATTTCAAGTGATAATAATATTCGAGGTACGAATGTTCATAAAAGGCATTAGTCATAGTGAAGTTATTATTCGAAGTGTTAACGCCTTTTTAAAACATGTTTGATATAAAATATTATGCAATATAAGATATATGAGTATCTGGTAAATAAAATGAGGCATTGTTCCTTAGACAAATAAGAAGGCATCTTTCAGCCAACACAAAAGGATAGTTCAAGTGTCAAGCGTTTAAGCACTTACAAAGGATAACACACCAAAAATAACAAAATAAGTAACAACATAACGACAAACACCGCAAATACTTGTGATTCAACAACATAAAAAATATTCTCATACAAATACATATTTTTCGTCCTCTTTGTCTTCATTGGGAGAATTGTCTGAGCTTCCTTTTGAGGAGTTTTTTTCTTGATCTGAGGGATCTTCATCTTCCACTGATTCAGTTTATTTAGATGATTCAGTAGGAATGGGTTCAAAGGCTTCACTAGGGCGCCGTTCTACGGGAATTGACTTCCAAAAGTCTGATAAATTTGTCTTTAGAAATGCCAGATGGAATTCGTGGAGTAAAGTGACTTTGTTTGTGTTTTGGAATTTTTGATAGCAGCAAAGCTATCCAACTCGCTTTGGGTTTTTGTGGCTTTAACAACAAGGCATTTTTCTTTCTCAAACTTTACCTTGAGTGAATCCAACTCTTCATTGCCTTCTTATTGTCTACTTCACTCTTATTAAGTAACTCTTTTAGAGAGGACTACTTTGTGTGTTCTTCGGTTATCTCCTTTTCATGATTTTATTTGAGCTCATCCAGCTTATTTGATGTGAAGAGTTTAGCTCCATTTTTTCTTGTTCATTAATTGCTTTCAAACAAAGTTTGATTTGGATGAATCTTTTGAAGAATTTTGATCTATCATCTTGGAAGACCTGGAATTTTTTAAGGATGTGTTGACCAAAAATATCTCTCAACTTTTTATTATAATGAGCCTCTTTCTTTCACCAGATGATATCTTTTGTCATACCCTCCAGTTTTCTTCGAGCAAATTTAACTTCTGCGCAATTTGTTTTTTTGCATCTTTGAGGTTAGAGAACGGTTTGTAGCACTTGTAATGTTTATTCAGAGGGCTCCCCAACAGGTCGATGAGGAAAATTTGCATGTAGAGCAACAATATATGAGGAGGAACCTTGTGAAGGATTCAAACTTATTATTTGAGTTAAATTGGTTGCGGTAATTTGATTGCCAATTTGTGCAATTTTTTCTTAGATTCGTTGAAATTCAGGGTCCATGTCCCTATAAAGGTCTTGAATTTCATCTTCACCAATTTCGTCCTCGTTAATTAAGTTATTATCTTTTTGGTTATGTGTTTTACCAAAGTCTTGCCTTTCCTTTATATCTTCGGCATCTGGAGTTGGATTTGGGGGAGGTACATCGATATTGTTCTCTACCCTTGTTGTTGGATGGGTTTTCGAAGAACTATTCTTCTTCTTCGAGGTGGCAGTTTTTTTCTTGTCTTTGAAGGTTCGGCCTCATTTCATTCTTTAATGACTGAAAGATTATTTCTGTTCGCTTTTCTTTTGGGCTTTCTCTGCGTTTTCTTTGGCTTCGGGTTTGTGGAAGAGTTGGCCTCTTCTTTTTTATTTTTTCCCTTCTTCTTTAAGGGTTAGTAGCTTTGTGACCTATTTCAAATCGGAAGTATTATTCGTGTGTCAGGCTCTACTAGTCTTTTCATAATATCGTCTGGATCGGGGGCTCCATTAATTCTTCTTCTGGAACAATAAAATCCAGAGAGATCCTCTATAGATGGTTATTGATAAAATTCATGGGTATAAAGGCGTTGTTGAATTTGTTACCCAGTGATTTTTCCACCCACGTAGATAGTTTGTCAAATATATATCTGGCAGTCTTTTGACGAGTTTTATATCGCCTCAAAATTTCTACATATAACAACAATACGTAATATATTTGAAATATAAAATAAGAAAAACAAAAGAGATTGACTAACTTACTAGTACTTTTCCATTCCAGATTGGTCTTCGAAAGATTCTCTTCAGAAATTTCTTTCCCGTTTTCCCAGGCTCAAGAGATAAAAGAAAAATATTTGTTTCCATAACTTGTGAGCTTCGAGGATATCGTCAATTAACTTGAAGGAATCTCCGAGTGTGAGATAGTAGAATGGTAGCACCGAATTTTTGAAATGGCTAGTCATTGTGATGAAATCTTTGCTAGAGAGGGGAATTTAGCCAAGTCTGGAACTATAACACTGGATAAGAGGGTGAACTATAAGTTTGGATTTACTTGTGTCGGACATAATTCGATGATTTCAAAATATTCAACTATCATTGGGTCTTACGGGAATCGAAGTCCCCAGTTGATGATCTCAGAGTATACCACAAGTTCATTTACTCCACAAGAGAGTGAAGTCTTTCCTACTTCTAATAAACAAAGCACAACATTATCTGCAAGGCACCCATTGTCTTTTTAAACATTCTGCATCAGATTGATTATAGTATTCATATTGCACATTTTTCAATTCAATAAGAAATTCAGGGAGGACCTTTTTAGGTTTACGCTCAAAGTTGCAGCAATGTCCTCAAGTAATTCGATTGGTTCTTTCTTTTTCCTTGTCGGTTTCTTCGAAACGCTATCTTCGAATTCTGAAGTAGCAACACTTCTTTAATTTTTAATATTTCAGAATCAGTTTTTGTCCTCGATTCAGACTCAACATCTTCTTCATAGGCTTCATCTCGCAGTTGAGGTGGGGCTTTGTTAGTAGTGGTACCTCGTGAATTAGAGGGTGCAGTTGTTGTGTTTTGTTAATGGACTCCGAAAGAGTTTCTTGTGGCTCTTTGTAGGTCACAACCATATCCTTTAGGGGAGGAGAAGATATAAGATTATGTGAAACATTGATGTCATCAGAATCTCTCATGGCTACAAATGCGCTTCTTCGAGGAGGTTGGTTCTAGCAAAAGTGAGTTTTTGATTAAATTCGAGGTGTTTCTTTGCGAGTATTTTGAAGAGGTTTTGTATAATCTACAAAAGATGTTTATGATGTTCTTTGAGAAGATTTACTTTGTGTTTCTTTACGATTGACTTGATGAGGAGTTGACGCGTTGCTAAAAATACTTGTGAAATATTTTTAGGTAGTTTGGTTTTTTATTGTTAATGGAATTATGGTGAAGAAGTATTAAGAAATGGGTTGGAAGGATTTTGATACCCAGAAGAACTTTGGCCAAGGATGAAATTTCTGTATACTATGATATGATTTGAAAGGTTTGGTGACTTATATATTACACTTGTCGCTCGATATTCTGCAACCCTTTCACTCCTACACAAATAATTGTAAAGACAAAAAATGGGGATTTTAGTAGATTATATTTTTTTCATAAACCAAAATAAAGAAAAAAAATCAAATTAGACTATAAAAAGTTGGAGGTGAATCGAAGAAGATGAGTTTTCAGATGAAGACGACGGTGGAATAAAGTTTTCAGGTTGTTTTCTCTTCTTTCACTAGTAGTTGTATGTGAAGGGAAAATGAATAAGGGAAGAATACTTATAAATGAGTGAGTGAAGGAGAAAGTGGGAAGAAATAGTAAAAGGTTGACAACAACTATTGGTTGAAAAGTGAACCAGCAAACGGTTGCCTACTCTAAAATAGAGTGACACATGTAAATTTTCAGAGTTAATAGCACGATGCACACGTACTAGGGTACTCAATGAATTTCTAGTTGTCATTAGAGAAATGATTGAAAAAATCACGTGTAAATTCAAAACAAACTTGGAAAGATTGCGTAAAAAGTTGAGGCGACCTTAAGTATAATGATGAGTAGTTCCGATTCAATGAAACCTTAAATACAGTAATAGGAAGTTTTGATTCGAGGTGACCTTAAGTAAAAAAATAAGTAGTTTTGATTTAAGGTGGCTTAAAGAGTAATGATGGACGATTTTTATTCGAAGCAACTTAAAGTGTGACGATTGTCATGTATTGGTCTGGAATGGCTTCAAAGAACTTTAGTCTGTACTCAATATATTTTGTAAGAACTAAAGGGGCTACTGATAAGGATATAAATTATTAAGAACTTAAGACAATTAGAGAAAAATTATTATAAGTAGTTTTATAAAGTTATTTGGAGAAGATTTATATTAACTATAATTGTAAGGGTCTAGAATGCAATTTGCCTAATTATATAACTACTTCTGTTAATCATCTAACATTCCTATATATATGGCTGAAAGTTATGAATAAAGGGATCAGACATTTTCATTCTTTAATTGAGTCTAATTACTTGATTCTCTCACTACAACTTAATCATTATTTCTCTCTCCCTCTCTAGAATTACTGGTATAGTTTGATTCTTGCATTAGAGATATATTTCACTTAACACATCCAATCCTACTCATATTATTCTTTATTTTCCTATTATCGAGATGGATGTATGATAGATGTATTGGTCTATATTGATGACCTGATTATTTCTAGAGATAATTCGATTGTGTTGGTGAAATATACAGAATAATTAAGTAATTATTTTCATATGAAAAATTTGGGGTCTCTCAAGTATTTCTTGGGAGTCGAGCTTGCTAGAAGTGTTGAAGGTATTTTCTATGCCAAAAAATAAACCTTTAATATTATTTCTGAAACATGATTACTTCGTAGTAAGCCAACATTATTTCCGATGGAGCAAAATCTAAAGTTGACTAGTAATAACTCTCATCTCATGAGCAACAATACGCAGTACTATAGGCTCGTCATGGGTCTGATTTATCTGGCTTTTACAAGCCTTGAAATGTGCTTTTCAATATATATTATCTCTTAGTTTCCGTAGGCACCGTTTGAGAAACATTGGGATGCTGCTCTACGAGTAGTTCGATATTTGAAAGGGAGTCTGGGCCAATAAGTGCTCATTTAGAGAGGTTGTAATCTTGCTATGACATGATGATGTGATTCAGATTGGGTAGATTATCCTAAGATAAGACGTAATGTTAATGGTTGGATAGTTTTTTTTTTGGGTGCATCCCTTGTCTCCTGGAAGACAAAGAAACAAGATGTAGTAGCATTATCATTTGCTGAAGCAGAGTATCAGGCAATGATAGGATAAACATGTGAGTTGAAATGACTGTGAGGATTACTTAGAAGTTTTGGTATTTCACATTCACATGCTATGCTGGTTTTCTGTGACAATCAATCTGTATTACATCTAACTCATAATCTTGTCTTTCATGAGTGCACGAAATACATTGAAGTTAATTTTCATTTTCTTTATGATGTTATTCATGATGATATTATTTCCACTACACATGTGTCTACTAAGTATCCGTTTGTTGATATTTTTACCAAAACTCTTGGTAAACATAATTTTGTGTTTTTGCTTGCCAAGTTAGGCATTCATAATCTTCATCCTTCAACTTGAGAGGGTGTTAATAATGTAAAAGTAATTGTCATACATACTCTACTGATATAGACAATATAGACTGATTTATTATTTGTGTATTATATTGAACATAGTAAAATTCCAAATACTTGGCTAGAACCCATTATATATATCCATATCACATTGCAAAGCTAATAAATGAATCAGAGTTGTTTTTTTTTTCAATGTATGAGTTGACTCTACAAATACTATCAAACGCCAACTTGTGCTCGTTTTAATTCCATTTGCAAAAAACATGGAACATTCGTATCATGTTATTAGTCAGGTTTAATCATGTTTAGATTTTCAAATACAAAAATACTTTATTCAAAATTTAAAATTTAATTAAATAAAAAATAAATTACTACTATTCTTAAACATTAAAAATAAAATATTTGATAGGAAAATATATAGGAAGATATTTTTTATAGAAAAAGAAACACAATTTACAATGAATTATTTTCATTTTTCAATATTTTTTACAAGATTTAGTTTAATTACTTCGGTAACTAAATATTTACAGCCAAAATTTCGTTTGAGGGTTGATCCATTTCCGAACCAAAATATTACTCATCATATATATTATTAAATTCAAATTGTTTAACTCGTATTCTCTCAAACAAAAACCATAATATGTATGCAATCTTTTGTTTTATAAAATTCAAAACACACACTAATGAACAAAATAAATTTTATAATCAATCAGCATAATTAAAAACAGATTTAACAATTTTATTAATAAAATAAAGAAAAACACAAATAACCAAGAGTATAAGCAAGCAAGATCAAGACCAAACAAAAAATAGATTTAGCCATACCCTATTGAAATGGTCTCAAACGACGGATAAACAAGATAAAATAATAAAAAATAAAAAAATGCTTAATTTAGCCATACCCTTCTAATTATCATTTTTTCAAATTCCAAACTCTACTAAGCTAGAAGACTCATATTCTCATATTTTCTAAGTTCTGCCTCACAACTTGAAGATACTAAAAGCTCATTGCATAAGAATGGATTACAGTCACGGACCATAAGATTAAAGATCTTTACAACAAGAGACACGCATGAACCAAACTACAAGCTGAGAAAAACTAAAAGAAGTTCCTTTATGCTTAGGTAAAGGACCAGCCGAAACATTCAATCGGTTTAACTTCCATGTTTCTTCTTTCTTGTAATACAAGTTAGTGTTTTTCACTAAAAGGTAACCAACTTCTGATTTTTCTTCACCTCTCTAATACCTGTTAGCGTTGTTCACTAAAATGTAACTGGTCCAACCAATCAATCAGTTCAAGTTTTGAGTTTTCTTCTTTCCTTGTCTTATAATGCTTAGTTAAGTTACGCGAAATCCGAAGAAATCCAAAACTCTTTTTCTTTTTATCCGAAACTTGCTTCTCATTCCCCTTCCCTTTCTCCTTTACCTTCTCCCTCTCCTTTACCTTCTCCTTCTCCCTCTCCTTTACCTTCTCCTCTTCCTCCTTTACCTTCTCCCTCTCCTTCTCCTTTACCTTCTCCTCCTCTTCCTCCTTTACCTTCTCCCTCTCCTTCTCCTTTACCTTCTCCCTCTCCTTCTCCTTTACCTTCTTTACCTTCTTTCTCAGTGATGGTGTATCACTATCCGGTTTACTTAGCATTTGACTTAGCGACACAGTCTGCTTCACTGTTCCTCTTTCCCGTACCGATTCATCCGGAGGAAGAAGCTTCTTACCAAGTATCTGTCCGATTGACAGTGTCGTCTTTAGAATGGGAGAGGATGGATTTCGAACCAGATTCTGTCCATTTACATCAAGAAAACGCAATCCTCCTCGACTTTCAGATACTTTCTTTCGCTCGGGCTCAGATTTCAACTTCCGAAAAGCTTCTTCAACTTCTACTTTTGCAAAATTTGAAGCTTCTTCTCTCTTAAGTGCGTCTTCGAGTGCCTTCTTGTTAGTTTCAGCTTCATTTGTAGCTTCTTCTACCTTATTCGAGATTTCTGTCTTCAAAGCATTCTCTTTTTCAACTAATAGCATTGCGTCTTCGATTTTAGCACGACTACGATCTTCTGCCTCTTTTGCCTTTTTGGTTAAAGAAACATAACTTTCGTACGGAACCGTTACGGTTTCATGTTCGGTCTCGCTAACAGATAAAGCTTTAATTTCTGCAAGAGCAGCCGATTCTGCTGCTTTAGCAGCTTCCTTCATTTTCTGCGCTGCAACTAATCTTACCTCTACTGTTTTAATCTTGTTTTGTGTCTGTTCGATTTCGTTTCTCACTGTTTCTTCAGTTTTTTTCAACTTTTCAGCTTCGGAACTCAATCTTTCGATCTCAAATGACGTTTCTGAAGGATTATTACTTTTCACCAGTCTTAGCTTACGTCTTGTTTGGCTCAGTTCTTTCTCGAGAGCAGAGATTTCCAAAGAATTCAACTTTAATCTCACACGAGTTTTCTCGAGTAAAGTTTTCTCTTCCTCGAGGTTCTTCTTCAGCAAGCCAACAGAAGCACGTATGTCATCAAGATCACCGTTAGTTCTCGAAATGTTCAGTTTTGCTTGTTTCAGTTCCATTAATATCAATCCCGGAGATGAAGATTGGGATGGTGAAAATCGAAAACTCTCATTGTTTTCTTTTTTGGATACGGAGTCGGTTAGGTCTGCTGTTTCTTCTACACGGATTCTCGATTTGAGTTGCTCTACAATATTTTTTGTTGCTTCTAGCTCCTTTAAGACTTCTAGCGTTTCCCTTTCCTTCAGAAAGAGGTCTTGCTTTAATTGTTCTACATGGTCCTCCAGTTTTGGGGATTCAAGTTCTATAATTTCGTGCTACAGAAAAAATTTCGTGGTTAGCTAGTAAGGGATTGTTGGTGCATCACTAATGAAAACAAAAAGTAGGCCACTAAGAAAAAACAGACATTGTTTGGTGCACCAAAAACAAGCCAACTTTGAGGTTAACACCAATAAGTCAGAATGAATCTGAAAGACGGAATAAAACCAGAAATATATATAACAAGATTAAAGAACATGTATATGAAAAGAGTTAGATAGAGAAAAAGCGATAAAATATAGTGAAAAAACAGTAAATAGTCCAAATAAGCTTATAAAGAACCTAAACTTTTAGCTTGTAAGGCTTTGGGTCTTATTTTAAACCAAATCGCTAATCCAAACAAACAAGCTTTTTGATTATAAGCCCAAAGGCCAAAAAAGCCTATAGAATCCCAACAATGTCTAAGGCTAAACTTTGTATTTGATGAAACTACTCAAAATTCAAGTAATATATAAAGTCAATGATTTCCAAGTATAACCTATAGCAGTAGGTATATAGGGCTTCATTTTGCGATTTAATGGATGAACTCGCATGAAGGTACAACTTTAGACAATAACATGACAAGTACTAACTTCCGGAATTGGCTTAATGTTTTCATAGCAAGTTATAAAGTAGCACTAGAAACCATTACATGGAGTAAAACATTTACTCAAGAAAAAAATAGCACTGGCACATCAGGCAAGAAAGTGAAAAGATAACCAATTGTCCTTATCTCATAAGGTAACCCCCGAAAGCCACAAACTCTAATAAGTTCATGAAAAGTTGATTGTTTCATATATTTTCTTCGATAAAAATCAATACCAACAACAATTTTAGAACATTCAAAAAATTGCTTCATGTTGTAATAAAGAAAAGGGTCAGTGTAACTTGCACACAAACAAAAGCCAAGAACCCGTATAGCAGTCTCTAGCTATAGATATTAAACGTTCTACTTCATGCACCACTGGAAAAAACATTCCTTTTTATTGATCAAAACTAACTGAAACTGGATTTGGTTGAGGAATGAAAGCGAAACCTTTAACTTATACTGTTGCATCCAAATTCAAACTTATCGTGATATCTGCGACTAGTTCGCTTGATTATTTCGAGCAACACACTACAATCTCACAACTACGGATACTGATTTATCCTTATGAAGAACCTAATCCCAAAAATCTCATAATGATTTCAAACAAAGATGACTTCAAGCATTCAATATCACCAATGCAAGCAAGAGTCAAAATTTCCAAACATATGAGTCTTGAGAAAACAAAGAGTTTACCAAAATCAAAATTTGACTCATGTTCAGCCTAAAGGTACTAAATATGGACCTGATGTGATGACCACTCGATCTATAAATATAATAATCAATATATGACTCAAGAAAGCCCAAACTGGTACTGTACTTCAGCCTAAAGAATAGGTACTTGATTCACAAAGGATCAATATTTGACTCAAGAAAATACTAAGTGATACTGAATTTCAGGCTAAAAGTACTAGACCTAACACCTAATCAATTAATAAGAAAATAATAACTACATATCCTACTATTAACACATAAAAAGCACAATGCTTTTAACACTTGAAAAATCCAGAGAGAAAGAGTTAGATACCTGAGATTGAGGTGGTTTCCAGTACCCGATTTCACCGAACCGACTCGCAGCTTCCTTGACAGACTCAAACGGCGGCGAAGTGTCGATTTCTACCCTAAAATCTTTATGTTTTGTAGTTTCAACCATCTTTTGCGCTCTGTCACCGAGCCTGCCTTAAGGGTTTCTTCAATAATATAGCAAAAGCAAAGAAAAACCCAGAACCGAACACACACAACACACAAAAAAAAAACACAATCTTTATGCGCGTGTCGGGTTGTTAGGTTGATTTAGTGGACGGTTATGATGATGAGATGAAAAAAATGTGTGTTTGATGTTGGCACGCCTAGGATCAAAAGCACAGTATCGTTGAGTGTAGAGTAGAAGAAAGAAAGAGCGAGTGTAGAGTTAGAGATTTTTATTGAGTGAAACCAACCACAGTACCAAGTGTCCGTTAGATTTTATATTTTTTTTTTCTCATTTTTTCGTTAAAGACAAAAGTGAGAGAATATTGTGTCACAAGTTGTTTTATTTTGTGGTTCTTTTTCTATATAACTCGATCTCTTTTAGGTCTTTTATTTTTTCTTCCTCTTTCTCCAACTTTGTTTTTTTTTCTTTCTTTAATACTAACCATAATTGGTATAGTTTAGTAAGTAATAAAAAAAAATCAATGGGGATATAAAGATAACTAAATACAAATATCAATATTATTTATTTTTATAAATATAGAAATTTTTAAATATACCTAATATCTAAATTTGTGATATGTCATGGTGGATTGAAACCGCATGATACTTAATATAATATTATACTTAACGTGGTAATATATATAAATTTTTTTGAGTGGATTCTCGTATTATAATTTCCACTCATATTATAACAAACGAAACGAAAAGATTACGATTCTGTATATGTTGTTTTTTATTATAAAGTTTTTCTAAAAAATTTATTTTGGAGAGCATCCCAAATGATTGTTGAGACCAAGAGAATAAGAAAAATAGTATGACATCTTTCAATCATTAGAGGTAGCGTTTACAAGTGATTTAGGTTATGGATGAAGAAATTTAATAACTTAAGCCTTTTATTTATAGACTTTACAATTTGAAGCCCAGAGTTGTAAAGCTCAACTTGTTTTACTACCTCGTGATTGAGAATCATAACCCAATAAATTGATAAATCAATTTACACCATGAATTATAAGTTCACGCTTAAGTGTTGAGATTTAAGTCATTTTCTTCATAGTGTTTAAATTCAACCACGTTACCACACTTGGGCCTCATAACGCTTTTTCACCCATAGGTCTACTCAGTTAATTATTTAATTAACTCGATTACTTTTAATTTAGACAACCTTAATACAATGACCGAATATATTTATCTAGTATGTCGGTCCAAATTTTTGTCCGTCCATAAGTATATTAAATAAATATATTACAGTAATCTCCCACTTGAACCGCCACATGCTACTCAAGAACATATATTCAACTCTAATGAGATCCATGAATCCATTATCAATGGGTAAACGGTACAACCTCGTACATGACCAATAACAATAAAGGACTAAAGACCTATTTCTCGTAATGTGAATAATATGGTGCAAGATCAATTATATCACCATTATTAATCAATTACTTGGACCAATTATAAGTGTATCCTAAGAGTAATATGACTTGTAATCGTACATATTTACTTTTAATGGTCCATACATATGGAGATTTAATACAATACATATATCAATAAATATTTCAAAGCATATATATATATATATATATATATATATATTGCAATAACCTTAATATGTACAATACTGTTTACAAACTCTCCAACTGGAAGTAATAATCCTCTAAATCAACTACACACATACTAATGGTATGTCTCTAAAAAACCTTAGGTAAAACCGCATTTGTTAAATGATTTGATATCATGGAGTTTATGTCGATATGCTATATACTTATTTGACCCATATGTACTTTTTATTAACTGAAAAAAACTTTATATCTATGTGTTTGGATTTGGACGAGCTCATGTTGCTATTAGTGTATTGCATCGTGGTATCGTTTTTGCAACACAGCCTCATGAGACCTTCTATCCCTTGTACAATGTGCAATCCGATAACAAAATTTTGCAGTCACCGTGCCTAGTTCAATGTCTCAAAGCACGCAACAAATTATGCTGCCATGATGGGTCTACTAATCCGTAACGTTGTAACACACTTTCAATGTATGTTTTTGTGATAATTAAAGAATACAACGGAAGCAATCCTGATGAATCTGAATTCATAATACAAAACCGGCATCACTGAGATCCTTCATATCAAACTTATATGATAGAAATATCTTTGTATAGTTTAACAATTCCTTATTGTCTGAGGAAAGTAGTATGTCATCCACATATAATATAAAAAATATGAAATTAACCCCACTAATATAGAAGAAGTAGTTGACTCTTTTAGGGTATTTTCTTTTCCCAAGGTTTGTAAGGCCTCGCCTCAACTAGACAACCCCCACATATGTAGATACTTTAAATTAGGTTTACGCTCATTTCAGAGCTCACATGGGTCCTAACAGCTGCCTTAGTAGGTACTTTGTTAAGCATGTAAGTGGTACATTTGATGGCTCTCCCCGAGAGAGATAATGATAAAAATGAGTGACTTATCATACTTTTGACCATATCTTTTAGTGTTCGGTTCCGCCTCTCAGAATCACCATTCATGAGAGATGAACCTAATATTATGTATTGAGGGACTATGCCCACACTCTGTTATATATTTATAAAATAGTCTTTGACGTTGTTCACCTGATTCTTTATATCTGCCATAGCACTCACCACCACGGTCAGATATAACGGTTTTATACTCTTATCGAGCTATTTTTCAACTTCGGTTATAAAAAGATTTAAACTTATCAAAGGCCTCAGACTTGCCATGAAGAAGATAGAGGTATCCAAAAAGACAGAATTCATCGATGAATGATATAAAGTACCGCTGTTTGTTCCATAATTCCTTTGTAAACAGTCCATAGATGTTGGTATGTATCAACTTTAAGACTTCTATCTCTCTATATGCCCATATTCGTTTAGTTTTGATTTTTTCACCTTTGATACACTCAACGCATATACCAAAGTTAGAGTAATCAAGAGGACCCAATAAACCTTCATCTATAAGTTTGTCCATTCTAACTTTGGATATGTGACCTAATAACTTGTGCCACAGTCTAGAGGATCTTTCAGATTTAGTAATATTATTTCTTATATGTTATGTAGTTATAACAATATAAAGATTATCAATAGTATGTAATAAATATAAATTATCATATTTCATTGGACTTCCACTCCCAAGAACCATATTATTTAAAGAGAGTATAAAATAATTGTTTCCCATTAGACATGAATAACCTTGCAAGTCCAAAACTAGAAAGGAAACCAAGTTCCTCTGAAAATTAGGAACATAGATTACATTCTCAATTAACAAAATATGTCAAGTGGAAAGTTTTAAATGTAAATCACATAAAGCTAAAATATGACAAGAGCTCCCGTCTTTAGTGAAATGGATATTTCACCCTCACTTAACATCCGGCTCTTTGACGTACCCTACAAAGAAATATAGACATGAGTAGTTGTAGCCAAATCAACCCACCAATTATGTATTTTTACAAAAACTATAATACATAATTGGTGGGTTGATTTGGCTTACGTCTTGAAACAACAAAATATGTGAGAGTACATTTACTTAACATGTAAGCCTACAGTTCCTAACAATCCTTCCTCAAATTTTTTTCTTTTAAGAAAAAAACATCAACCAACTGAATTCTTTGTGTTTTTTCTTCTTTATCAGACCTAGACCCGGTCCTTTATTATACGCCTTTCACTTAGGCCCCTTCCCCTTTAAAGATGTTATCACATTAACCTCAGACGTTTCCTTCATGTGCAAAATGGCACATGCATGCGCAATTCCCCAAGAACTGCCTTGAACACTTCAAACTTCTAAATTCATGAATGTTACCTCAAATCAAGCAAATAGGCTGCCTAATCGAAGATCTAGACCTAACCTAACCTATAGATATTAATTAGGATTCAAAATAAAAACTACAAATATATAAAAATTTGATTTTTCAAACAGAACATTCAAATATAAATATCACTAAAAATATATATCTAAACTAAAAATAAATACATCAATAAGTAAATAGTACATACTTTAGAATATTGGTAGAGTTAAATTTGAAAAAACTTAAGGTTTTTATAGAGTTTTGGCTGGGTTTTTTTATATAGAAAATAAGTTTTATATCAGTGATAATTTTATAATTAATGAAGGTCTCGTTCTATAGAAATTGGGTCCCGTTATAGTAGTGTCTCATTCTAACAAAACATGTTCTTATTTTAGCCTAACCTAACAAAAATAAATATCATAGTTTAAAAGTATGATAAAAGACTATTATACTATGACATAAAACAAGACCTAATTTACTCTTTTCATAACATGTTAAGAAAATGAGTTAAAAATCCATTATCACATATTATAGATAAGAACTAAATATAGTCTAAAATCATTTAAGTTTTTTTAATTTGTTTTATTTTTTTATTATACACCCAATTATATGAATTTTTTAAAACATATTTGTTAATAAACCAAGATAATTTTTTTATTTAGTCATTATGATATGCATAATATATATATATATATATATATATATATATATTTTTATTATATTTTTTTATTATTTATTCTTGTTATCGTAATGATTACTTGTTGTGACATGGTAGACTTGCTCATGTATGACATAACACGATAAATAGAATTGTTAAAACCAGACTTATAAAATGTGATATAGGTTCGTATGAAAAATGTCAATTGTGTGCAGAAGCAAAATGATTAAGAAAGCTTACAGATCCATAGAAAGATGTAAGAAATTGTTATAGTTAATACACACTGGCATATGTGAGTTAAATGATATATTGACACGTTGGGTTATGATATACTTCATAAGTTTCATTGGTGACTACTCTAGATTTACTTATGTATATTTTCTTAATAAAAAGAGAATGCCTTTAGTATGTTTAATAACGCAAGTTGAAAATCAATTAGATCCTAAGATTAAAATCTTGCATAGTGATAGATGTCTAGAACATTTTTTAGGAGAACTTTCTAGTTTTTGTGAAAAGCATGTGATGATTCATCAATATTCAGTGCCATATACACAAAAAATGCCATGGTTGAGCGCAAAAATAGAAATTTGCGATGAAATCTTAATATTATTCGATACTGGTAATTTTAAGCCCTATTGGAATGCCATCACCATCTTTTTAATCTGAAAGAAAGATTCACCCTTTTTCGCCAAGAATTTCAGGGTACTTGCATGTTGCAATGTGATCTATAAGATTATCTCCAAAATCTTTGCCGAAATGATCAAGGATTATTTTCCATATCTGATTGCAAGTCCCAAACTGCTTTTATGGATGACTGTAACATTATAGACAACATTCTCCTCGCTTAAAAATTTATAAGGTATTATCAAACAAATTATAAGGTCATGAGAAACTCTTTTAAAATCGATATGATGAAAGATTTTAACAACGTTCAGTGACACCTTATTCTCGACATCTTGGTGGCTATGAATTTCCCAGCCCATATAATCATTTGGATTATTCAATGTGTCGCCACCTCATCCTATATTATTAATATTAAAGAAGAATCTTATAAAAATATCGAAGGTAAAAATGATATTAGATAAAGTGTTCATTTTTCCCATTTCTAATTCATCTTAGTCATACAAGTTCTTTCCAATATCCTCAAGGATAAAAGTAATTATGCAAATTTCAAATTCCACTAGAAGTGTCATAAGCTTAAAATTTCCAATCTCTGTTTTGCAGATGATTTGGTGATTTTCTGTCGTGGTGATATTAACTCCTTCAATCTCATTAAGGATGATCTAAAAGATTTATTTGATTTCTTAGGCTTTAAAGTTATCCCCTGAAGAGCCACATATTTTTCTCTCGGTGTATCCCCACTTTAAGAACTGAGTTGATCAATATCGTTGGGTTCAATGTAGTTTCTTCCCCGGTAAAATACATTGGAGTCCCTCTTAGTATGGGGCGTATTTCCCATAATATATGTCGCCTCATTTTGGATAAAATTACTACCCTTATTGCTTATTGGACTTCCAAGCACCTCTCATACACAGGTAGGCTTCAACTTATTAAATTTGTGTTATTTGTGGGGTGGATTTATTAGTATTCTATCTTTATTCTCCCCGTTAAAGTTTTTAAATAAATTTCTCAGTCTCTCTGTCGTTTTCTCTGGTCTAGCCATGAGATGCAGGTTTCAGATGCAAAAGTGGCTTGGTCTATTGTTACCTTGTTCTTGTTCGTAGGCGACCTTGAGTTTTTACACCTAAAACATGGAATCAGGTGGTTGTCCTCAAAAATTTATGGTCCATAATTAGTAAAAACGATAACTCAATATGGTTTGTCTGGATTAACTTTGAAAAGATCAAAGATAAAAAAAAAATTGGTCTTTAAAGATTGACTCTTTTCTCTCATAGACTTGGATGATAGGTAATATGGAGAATACCTTTTCTCGTGGACATGTACTCGGTTTGTACCTATTTGGTAAACCACTATGGACAAAGTATAATTGTGATTCAAGACTGTGAATTAATATCAAGATATCCAACATTATTTGGGGTGGTATTTGGAACTGAGCAACACAATTAAAGTCTGCCAGTGCTAGAAACCATCAAAACTTCTAAGAGATCAAACTTCTTATTCTGTCTCTCTCCCACCTCTTAGCATCAACTATGTTGATGTGCATTGTTGGTATGCCATATTAGGAATATAAACTTCACAATTAAAGACACTTACAATGCAATCTATACGCCCACCCTCAGAGTTGGGTGGTCGAGGTTAGCATGATATAAATATAATATCTTTTGTCATTCTTTTATCATTTGGCTTACTATCCTGGGTAAGTTGCCTACTTAGGATAAACTCATTAGCTAGATAATAAACCATTCTTCATATTTGATAAGTATTGAATATTTTGATGAAGAAGACTTAAAAGCATTATTAAGAGAGTTATTAGAGAGAGAGGATCGCTCAAGCTTTAAGAGAGAGAAAGTGACCAAGAGTAAACGTATGCCAGGTGTCAATCAATCTTATTTCCAAGGTAAGTACACCTATTTATAGGTGAGGTAGTTATATCTAACAGAATTAGTTAGTGATGTAAATACTTTACCTCACTTCACTACTTTGTACAACCATATTTGTTATAAATTACACATTTAGTCCTATACATTTACACTTTATACCAAGTCTCTCTTTCAACAATAAAATACTTAATTAAAGATATTTTTAGTAATTATTATTACTTCTCAATTATGTATATCCTTATTAGTGTTAATGTGTGTTGTGTGATTCCTATTATGAATCCATTAACCATATTTTTTATGAGTGTGTTTAAACTAATAGGATCTGGGTTGCTGCCCACTCTAAGCTTTAATTCATCATTAACGAAAGATATTGGCCATCTTGGTATAAGGAGGCTTCGAATTTGCCTCCCTCTAGCTACCACCATTTTTGGCGTGCTTGCTTTGATGCAGCCATTTATCACGTTTGGTGGGAGAATAACTCAATAATGTTTTACTCTTTTCCCGTCCCCGCCTCTATAGTGTCGTGCAATATGAATTTTGACATTCAGTTTAGTTTCATTGGATCCGAGGTGATATGGCCTCTGTAATTTGTGTGCTCAGTTACTCACTATCTTTGTTGGTTGAAGGTTCATCTCTAATTCTGTGGATGCTTTTGATGGATTTTTCTTATGTTGGCTCCTCCCTCGTAAGCTTCAGTTCGATCTCAAATTGTTGGCTCTTCTTGAGCCGTCACCTTGCGGTTTTCTCTTTTCTCCCCCTCACTTGTGAATATGTTGTTGCCATTTGGTTTGGAGTTTTGGGCTAACAATGCACAAGTCTTTGCGTCTTTCTTTCCTTTCTCAACTTGTCTCCGATTTGTTTTGATATTCTTACATTTATCGATAATATTTTTGTAATATGGTGTATTATAGTCCAAGCTATTTGGGTCCAACAGTAACTTTCGTATATCACTCTTTGAAAAAATGTTAATTATCAAGGGTATGCCTTTTTCATATGTATGAAAAATACTTTTATTTAATTTAACTGTTTATTTACAATATAAATTGATTGAGATGACCAATGTCATGAAATTGTATATTAATTTATGATGTGATGCTGTTTTAACCACATGTCATATTTGTAATCGTGTTCCTTTTAAGAAAATCAAAATATCTTCATATGAGTTATAAAAATGAAGAAAATAAAATATTAAATAAAGTGTGGGGGTGTTTAGCTTTTTGCAAAAACATGGATTTAAGAATAGTAGAAGTAGGTAACAAAACCATAAGATGTGTTAGTTATGTGACCAATATAAGGTCTTATAGGTTATCAGACTTGGAATCTGATGTGGTATTTAGATCTAGAGAGGGGAGTTTTTTTAATCTACAGTATTCAATGATAATAATATCCAAAACTTTGTAGAAAACGACGTAAGAATATCAAAGAAACACATTTGGTTGATGAGGAACCACGAGAATATCGTATGTGTCAAAGGGAAAATGACCTAAAAAACTATGATCCGATGAGATAGGCTTTCAAAGGATTTCCTTTTATTTGGTAGAAGAAAGTTGAGAAGAAATCTGCTAAACCTCAATTTTATAAAGAAGGAATAACATCATGAGATTTTATATTTTGATAAGAGATCATAAATGATGAATAAATTCAATAATAATAAAATCACACTTGGGAGTTGGTGGATTTACCTTCAGGGTCAATACTAATTCGTTATAAGTGGGTGTTTAGGAAAAAATGCCACACGGACTGTAGCATTCAAGCCTTTAAATGAAGATTAGTAGCCAAAGGTTTTCGACAAAAAGAATGAATATATTATTTTGGCACATATACTCTAGTTGCAAGAAATACAAGTATAAGAATGCTCTTTGTAATTGTGTATGTATACAATTTGAAGATTCACTGAATGAACGTCAAAACGACTTTCCTAGAAAGAGATCTTAACGATGGGGTCTTTTTTTCCGGAAGGAACCCGCAGCCGCTACTCAACGAGTGCGCACATGGTAAACCCTCAGTCTGACGCAATAGCCTGCAAACCATCGCCAGAAGGTAAACCACACAATGTGACAGGCTCAAACCAAGAAAGTGTTTTTAGAGGGACTCAAACTCATGACCTTTGGTCATAAGCATGCATTACTCCACCAACTCGGCTGCCTCTTTTGGGGTTATCTCAACGATGAGGTTTATATGGAACAACCCAATGGTTTTGTATTTCCCAAGAATTGTAATAAGGTATGTATACTTGTTAAGTCATTGTATGATCTTATGCAATTTCCTAAGAAGTAGCATGAAAAATTTGATCGTGCAATTGAATCTAATGAGTTTTGACATAAACGACGGACAAGTATTTATACACTAAATTTCATGGTAATGTAATTTTCATTGTATGTCTATATGTGGATGACTTTC
Source organism: Limnanthes douglasii subsp. nivea (assembly GCA_036936605.1). Lineage (NCBI taxonomy): Eukaryota > Viridiplantae > Streptophyta > Magnoliopsida > Brassicales > Limnanthaceae > Limnanthes > Limnanthes douglasii. Next base: position 57,994,466 of record JAUPFV010000001.1, on the reverse strand, counting down.
TTATACCAAGTAATGATATAAAATATATCATTGAATCGAAGAGGTTTATATCCTATGCTTTTATGATAAAGGGACTTAATGAAGTAGGCGCTATTTTAGGAATTAAAGTATTAAAAATATAGGGTTTATGCACTAAGTCAATTTCATTATATTGAGAAAGTAATTAATAAGTTCAACTATATGAAATTCAAAGAAACATAAATAAAGTTTGATCATAGTTTAAAACTTGGAAAAAATGAAGCAAGAGTAATGACTCAATTAGAATATGCCAGTGAAATAGGAAGTTTGATGAATGCAACTTTGTACACTAGGGCGGATATATCTTTTGCGCTAAGTAAATTAAGTCAATTTAAAGGTAATCCAAGTATGGGACATTTTAATGAAATTGGAAAGGTTTTGGGTTATTTGAAAAAGACCAAAGACATGTGTCTCCAATATCATAACTTTCTTAAGGTACCCCAGGATACACATATACAAGTCTGAAAATTAGTCTAACCGATAACACATTGAATATGGGATGAATGTTCACTTTTGTAAGTGGTATTGTTTTCTAAAGATCAAAGAAACAAACATGTAGATCTCACTCGACTATGGAGTCCGAGTTTATAACGTTGGACGCAATGGATAAAAATGCTGAATGATTAAGAGATCTCTTTTTTGAAGTGGACCAAATATGAAACCATGCAAGCTTTTGGACTGAAACAGAAAAACCAACATCATACCAGTACGAGGATCGGATTGTGCATACTTATATAGGGATACGAAATATGTGTAGAAAACAGTGTTTTGATTCCGGATAATCTCTGAAGTCTTGTAAACAATTTCTTATTGAAATATTCTTGGGGTTCTCCGGAAATTTCAATTGGATAAAATCAGAGATATTCTATTTGAACAGAGAGTATGAATTGATGTGTCTGCCATTTTTCAACAGAACCCATCTTTTATCAATTCAACCAATTTGAATAAGTCTAGCAGTTAGGGTAGTTAAGGTCTTTAAACGAGATTTGTAATAAAACAGCTTCAAATTTGAAATTTAAATAAAAGATCAAATTTCCAATTTTGAAATTTTGTTGACTTGCAACAATAGCCGATTTAACGAAAATAAAAAATTTCAACCATGGGCTCTGCCCCTTGGACCTCACCAGGGACTCCACCCCTTCACCTTGTTAATCATGATATAATCTAACAAGCGTGCACTCCATACTCTACGACTTTTTTGATAACGTATCATGATTAAATTGGTCAACTAGTCGATCCAATTACACTAAAATATCTAACAATTTTCCACCATTTTAATGTAATCCATGATCTACTAAACACAATCACAACAATTAACAAATTTATGCATAAATGAAATATCGTAATGATTGAATTTCACATTAGTATATTACACATTCCAAATATTCGAATATCAAGGTATCACTAAGGATTGAACCTTTACTATTCAGAATGAATACATAAAAATAATATACACATAAATTTACATACTCACTTGTTCATACTTGGCACTATTTATACTAACCTTGTGTCCTTATCCTTCTTAAGCATATCAAAGCCAAGTCCTAGCTTCTTGAAGCGACTAAAATTCATGCTCAAATAGGTAGTTATTTTCCTCTTGCACCTGCATATGCAATTTTCCAAAAGAACTATTAAGAAGATATTCTTCAACCTTCACAAATTGCAGGTCTGAACATATACCTTGGGATGATATAAAAATATGTTCCAATCTCTAGATGGTAAGCTTTCCACATCGAATTCAACACCCAATGTCATATTAGATGGGAATTGGGTATCTCAACATGAGAAATTTTGTATGGACTTTAATCCCATCCCTATAGCAGATTTGTGCACAAGATCTCTACTTAACCCTATGGTTAAATGATCAGCTAAATTATATTGAGTTCTCATAAATTCTACTGAAATAACATCATGCGTGATGCGCTCACGAATTATACTTTGTCTAACACCTAAGTGTCTAGACCCGTCTTTGTAAACTTGTCTATAAACATTCGTCAAGGCAGCTCCACTATCACATCTGATAGATATAGGTGATATCGGTTTAGGACACAACGAAATTCTATACATTAAATTTCTTAGCCACTCAGATTCTTTACTCGCTGCTGCTAATGCCACAAACTCTGATTCCATTGTTGAATCAGTAATACAAGTTTGTTTTTTAGATGCCCAAGAGATAACACCTCTCCCAAGTAGAAATACCCATCCACTTGTGAAAGAATGATCTTCCATATTGGAAATGTAACTCGCGTCTGAATATCCTTCAAGTACAGAAGAAAATCCGATATAAGTTAAACCATAATTCATGGTTCCTTTCAAATACTTGAATACTCGATTTAAAGCTTGTCAATGATGCGAACTAGGATTGCTAGTATACATACTAAGTTTTCCAACAGCAAAGGCAATATCCAGCTTAGTGCTAGTCATTGCATACATAAGACATCCGATGGCTCTCGAGTATTCAAGTTGAGATATAACAATACCTTTATTAGGTAGAAGCTTAAGACTATGATCTATAGGTGTGCTTACCGGAGAACAATCTTTAAAATTAAATTTATTTAATATCTTCTCAATATAGTGAGATTGAGAAATCGATATACTATTGTTCTTTCGACTGATTCGTATACCAAGAATCATTTCAGCTTCCTCCAAATCCTTCATCTCAAAATTAGATGATAAGAATTTCTTCGTTTCATCAACCTGATTTTGGTCAGTACCAAAAATCAACATATCATCCACATATAGACAAATCATAAATCCTTTACCAGAATATTCAAATTTATTATATACACACTTGTCTCCTTGGTTAAGAATAAATCCATTAGACAATATCATATTATCAAATTTTTGATGCCAATCCTTTGGTGATTGTTTCAAACCATACAAATATTTTTTCAACTTGCATACCTTGTTTTCACAACCAGACATGAAAAACCCTTCCGGTTGTTTCATATAAATCTCCTCATCCAAATCACCATTCAACGATGCAGTTTTAACATCCGTTTGATGAATTACAAGATTGTATACAAATGCAAGTGCAATCAACAATCTAATGGTGGAAATCCTAGCAACCGGAGCATAAGTATCGAAGAAGTCAATTCCTTCTCTTTATCTAAATCTTTTTATAACCAATATAGCTTTATACCTTTCAATAGTACCATCTACTTTCATTTTTCGTTTAAAGATCCATCTATTTCCTAATGATTTGCACCCATGAGGTAAATCAGCCAATTCCCATATATTATTATGCATGATAGACTCTATCTTATCTTGGATAGCTTCTTTCCAGAATGCAACATCCTTTGATGCCATAACATCACTAAAAGTCTTTGGATCATCTTAAATAACAAAACAATATTGATATTGATAGTCAATCTTATCTCTTGACCCTTCAACTAAATAAAGTTGAAAATTAGATCCGAACAACTTAACTATTCTGGCTCTAGTACTTCTCCTTGGTTCAGAAGGTTCAGGTACACAATTGGTACCACTTGATATATTTTCAATTTCACTCGAATTCCTATTCAAAGAGTTTTGAATCAAATCTCTAGGTCTATGTATAAAAGTAAATCTCTCTTCATCAAATATTGCATTTCTTGACTCGATAACTGTGTTCACCGACACATTGTCATTGGATTCTAACGCATATAATCTATATGCAATGGAATGCTCAACATACCCAATGAAGATACGATTTATACCTCTTTCACCCAAATTTTTCCTTTTAGGTTCAGTGAGTCTTACAACTGCTCTACAACCCCAAACTCTCAGATAATTCAGTGTTGGAGGCTTCTTAAACCAAAGCTCATACGAGGTCATCTTATTCCTTTTAGTAGGAATACGATTCAATAAATAACAGGCTGTTTACATAGCCTCACCCCAGATTCCTTCACTCAAACCCGAATAGGACAACATGGAATTGTCTATTTCTTTCAACGTCCTATTCTTCCACTTAACTATACCATTTTGTTGTGGTGTATAAAGAGTCGTGGTTTGATGAATTATACTCGTAGACTGAAAATATATAGGATCATAATATTCACCTCCTCTATCCGTACATAGATTTTTAATCAAATCATTCTTATGTAGCTCTACTTCTTCCTCATATATTTTAAACTTATCAAGAACTTCATTTTTAGCATGCAACAAATAAATGTAGCAATATCTAGAGGCATCATCAATAAAAGTAATAACATACTTTTTATTTCCTAACGAAGGTGTGGCATGGAAATCACATAAGTCACTATGTACTAGTTCCAATATTTTGGAAACTCGGTTAACATTATTGAAAGGTTTTCTAGTTATCTTAGTTAACATGCAAGAATTACATTTTTCATTGTTTGCATCAACATGAGGAATAAGGCTCATTTTCGACATATCTTTTATTCTTCCATAATGAACATGTCTAATCTAGCATGCCATAATTATGTTTTATTCAAATTTCTACACATATTAGTAGAAGTCATACAAACAGAATCATTTTGGAACGAAACATTAATATTTAACATAAACATATCATTACACAAATATCTGAATCCTATAAAAACACCATGTTTTGACAATACATATTTGCCACTTTCGTATACTTGTTTGAAACCACAATTGTTTAAAACAACACCAGACAAAAGATTCTTTCGAATCCCAGGAACATACAATACATTGTTTAATAATATGTATTTTCCAGAAGTAAATAGTAATTTAACATTTCCTAGTCCTTTAATTGGTTCAGTTGCAACATTTCCCATCTTAAGTGAAGATCCATCTTCAATTGGTTGAAAGTTACTGAACCATCGAAGATCCTTACATACATGACTTGTTGTTCCCGCATCAATCCACCAAGCAACATCATCATCCTGCACATAAAATGCGTCAGATATTAAAGATATTTTTAATTCTGACCAAAATTAAAATTTTGAATTAAATTATGACCTTGTTTCTTTTCAGGATCCTTAAATCCACTTGAACCAGCAATGTTTCCACTTAAACCAGTATTGTTCCCACTTGGAACAACATTATTTTTGCCTTTTCCACCTCGACAATCCCTCTTAAAGTGACCAGATTTGCCACATTTCCAGCATGCCATTTTAGGCTTTTTGATGAAAAAATTGTTGTTTTTATTGTTGCCTTTAAACTTTCATTTATTCCTCTTATCTATATTTCCATTCTTAAAGAATCCGTTGCTTTCAACCATATTTACAGATACGTTTCCCACTTGGTTTTTACCCTTAGGATTACTTATTTCATCTTGAGCCCTTAGAGACTCTTTAATCGTAAAATGACTACCAAGTTCGACTAAAGTCATTTCTTCTTTGGTGTGTTTCATTGTGTGTTTAAAATCCTTCCATGAAGGAGGCAATTTGTTAATAACAGAAGACACCGAAATACATTCGTCCATTTTCATATCGTGTTGAACGAATTGACCCATAATTCTTAGTAGTTCATTATAATGTTCCATTACAGGTCTAGAGTCAACCATTTTGTAATTTATAAAATTACTAACGAGGAACTTCATACTAGAAGCATCTTTTGCCATGTATTTCGATTCAATAGAATCCCATAACTCCTTTGCAGATTTGACATTTTGGTATACATCAAACAAAGTATTAGACATACCGTTTAATATGTGGCCTCGACAAATGTAGTCATCATTCTCTCACTTGCTGCGCCTCCTTGTTTGTTCCAGCGTTTATATCTCTATGATCTCGGACAGGGGGTACTCAGGACATACACAACCTTGAGGGTAGTCAACAGAAATGCATCTTTTTCTGCCAGCGTTTGAAATCATGTCCTTCGAACTTGTCAAGTTTAGCGAATTTGCTTATCATCTCCTTCGATGATTCTCCTCCGTTCGCCATCTCTATCTTCATCAACAAGACCAGAATATTTCAATAATTTGTAAAAAACGGTGTTTTGATTCCAGATAATCTCTGAAGTCTTGTAAACAATCTCTTATTGAAATATTTTTGGGGTTCTCCAAAAATTTCAATTGGATAAAATCAGAGATATTCTATTTGAACATAGAGTATGAATTGATGTGTCTGTCATTTTTCAACAGAACCCATCTTTTATCAATTCAACCAATTTGGATCAGTTTCGCAGTTAAGGTCTTTAAACGGGATCTGTAATAAAACGGCTTCAAATTTGAAATTCGAACAAAACGGTCAAATTTCCAATTTTGAAATTTTGTTGACTTGCAACAATAGCCGATTAAACCAAAATAAAAAAATTCAGCCAAGGGCTCTGCCTTTTGGATCTCGCCAGGAACTCCGCCCCTTCACCCTGTTAATCATGATATAATCTAACAAGCGTGCACTTCACACTTTACGACTTATTTGATAATGTATCATGATTAAATTGATCGACTAGTCGATCCAATTACACTAAAATATCTAACAAAATATACATGATTCGTATTTCCATCAAATACAATAAATATCATAGTACAAATAACTAACTCAGAGTTAAATTTAGATTGATATAAATAGCTAGGTGACACATCTTTGTATACATATAAAAATTATTGGTAACTTTACCAACGATAGATACACGACTTTCTTTAACTTTTACACTACGCAAATACAAGAATACATAAAAATTCTAGCATAAATATATCAATTCAATAGTTGTATACCCGTAAACATGATCCGGTAATCGTGAATGTAGAAATCTAGACGTAGGATCCTCTCATTTGGGTTACTTGGTTAATTGCATTTGCTAGATAATTCACATTGCTTGTGGTAACACCTGCCATGCTGCTTGCATACAAAACACAGCTTTAGTTACTTAACTAAATTTTAAAGCGAAACCGATAACTTATGCTAAAGGGCTACCTTATTCGGCCATCAGGAGTCATGTACACGTGATATTTCCTTTTAAGGTCATTAACCTCATCATGGCTTAAGCCAGAGAAGCAAAACATACCAACCTGCAATTCATTTAGTGTTCAGCTTAATTAACAATGTAAGAATATGAGTTTATCATTGAGGGTATTTGATTGATCCAGATTACCCACCTGGTTAGTAATGTGTTCCCAACTGAGAGAAGAACCTGAATTCTCAAGACCTTCTCGTAAAGCAATTCGCATTGTTTGAATTCGGTCATGCATTACCTTATAAAAAAGGGAGAGCAAAACGAATAATTTGAAATCGCCTAAATTGAAATCGCCTTTTAAGTTTTAAAGTAGATCAATGGAAAAATAGTTACAGTTTTCCTTCTTGTTTTTCGTTGCCCAATCAATTTCATAAAAGAATTTGTGAATAAATATAAACAATGCAAAGAATCGCTATTTTCAAAATTTTGTAGCTCCTCAAACAAGCAAATGACCCTTTCTTTTATATTTTTTTTTTGGTTCTCAAAATTTTGCAGAATCCAGCGTAGCATGCTTTTTGGAAGAAGAAATGTAAGAGACTGAGAGGTACCTTCACTTCTCTCAACCAAAGTGCTTTTATAGTTGGATCACTCAGAATTGTTGACACTAACAAACCTCCTTGTGTAGGCGGGCTGCCGTACATTGCTCTGGCTATTTGCTGTAGTTGGCTTCTAACTGCCGTAGCTTGTGTTGCATCAGCGCATGCCACACTAAGTAAAAGAAGATAACTATTAAATAAGGATGGAGAAATAAATAGTGGGAGTAACATGAACATGCATTGAAGGAATGACACATAGTTTTGGATCATTGAAGGACATATATGGCTGAAAAAGTAGCAAAATAAATCAACAAAATCGGAAGTATAGGTTTGACTAATTAAAAAGGGACATATTTGGTTGAGTACAATATTCATAAATCGTATGCACAAAGACAATAACATTTCTATAATAAAAATAACCGAAGACGGAAAAACCGATAAAAATAGCATTTCTCTGCTTGGCGAATTTATTACAGATGTTTCATTTCTAGAGCTAAAGTTTGTGATGACAGGTAGGACTCTAGAAAAACAGACACGGCTTACTAAATATTTTGAGAAACGGAAAAAGAGAAATCAAAATATGATATATAAGTACCTAAGGCAACCAGCCCGTTGTTCATATAAGCCCATGTTCTTCGCAAAGGACTGAGCGCAGCCTATCAAAAGTCCATCTTCAAGAAAAATCCGAACAGCTTTTGCATCCTTATCTAGATTCCCACTCACAAAGCCTTGATAAGCCATGTCAAAGAAGGGAAAATGATTCTTCACCTGAATCATTGATCATCCACATTAGAATTTAAAGTGTAAATGGAGATTCGGCTATTGACTATGTCTCGGTATTACCTTGAAGTGTTTCGATATCTCTCTCCACTGTTCCTCGGTTGGGTCAGTCCCTGTTGGGTTGTGAGCACAAGGATGGAGTAAGAAAATGGAGCCTTCTGGTGCATTCTACAATAAAAAAGAAGTAAACTAATGTCGTAAATATTCATTTAGTGCTATATAAAAGTCACAGCTTTTGGTATCAACACACATAGGATCTTAGTCTACGCTCTTCCTAAGGTGAGAAACTTCTTCCCTGTATAATAGTTTTAGATAAGGTAAAAACTAGGCTCGAATTCGAGCCGAGCTGGATATTTGGCTATTCGGAGCTCAGCTTGTGGGAAAACATTAATGTATATAAGCTCGAATTTGTTACGTTCGTCTTGAGCTCAGCTTGGTAAATTATCAGGTACTCAAGCTCGACTAAAATTTCTATTCGAAATGAATTCGATTCCAAGCTCGAGCCTAGCTGTAAAGAATCGTTGAAAATTTTAATATTATTTAAGTCACACTGGAGCCCAGACTATAAGAGCTCGAGCAAGATTTTGAGCCGCCCCCAAATACCTCACAAACTGTGTGTATATATTCGAATAAGTTCGATATCGAGCTAAAAAGTCAATGAACTGAGCCTAGCTCCTTTTTAAAGCCGGAGTCGATTTATTGGTTTGGTTTGTTAACCGACCCTGATAAAAACTAACGATTAACAAAATCAGACTTACACAAAGCTTCTAGAGATTTAATTTTATACTTCTAGCTAATAATTTCAATAATGCACAAATCAAAGTGTAACAATGTGATACCTTGATATCATCTATAATTAAACCAAAGTTCAATCTTTTCGAAGCAGGATCATAATAGCGGAATGTTCTGGTTGGAACCCCAGCATCTCTCCATATACTGTGGTGGCTTTTCGAAGGACAAAACATTATGAAAAAAAAACCAGTATCAGATATCGAAAGTATATAAACATAACATAAAGAATAACTCAGTCTGTAACGAAATTACTTTGGCCAAGTTGGGTCAGGCAAATAAATCGGTGAATCACGATGGAAACGCTTTTGTAAGTCAGCAAAGAGACGACAAGCGCCTGTTCCAGAGAGAGCTTGAATTCCAGCAACCTTCCCTTCTCTAATGACATCCGAATCATTTCCGTAAACTAACTTTACACTCTCCTCAACCATTTTGGCAGCATTTGTACGAGAAGTCGACTCCCTAACAAATGAAAATACAAATCAAACTCACATAATACTAAATACAGATAGAGATAAGGGCAACTATCGGTGGTTAAACAACAAATAGATTAAGTCCAGCTCAGGGTCAGCATACGAAAAAGCTTGGTTAAAACCGACAATTTCAAGCTCCAAGCACAACTTTGTGAAGTGTGTTTGAGCCAAGTTGGAATATCTCCACATGACACCAAATATATTCATGAGCTGCTCCAACCTTACACCAATATGATCAACATTTCTTCAAAGAAAGCATAAAACCATAGCTAGTAGAGCTTACAAGTGTTCATTACTGGCAATCTTCGTCTCCGCATCACGAACGCATTGAAGCTTAACAGGTCTACCTTCATCATCCCTATAAGCTCCCTAAAACACTAACTAGTTTCATAAAACCGAAACCGAAACCGAAATTTAATAAGTAAACCAAACTTGGAGGTTAGAGGTGAGAGAGAATACCAAACCGAGATTGATTTTATAGGGGGAGGGATCAGCGAGAAAAGCCTCATTGACGGTAGTAATAGGGTCTTTAGGAGCTGAAAACACATGATCCCACCATCCAACGGTTCTTGTTGAGTTTGAAATGAATCGGACTCTTGGTAACCTCTCTAGATATCTCATTACCATCATCTTCTTCATCGATTAGTTATCAATTCTTTTTTCTGGTGATTTTTGATACTATGAAGGTTTATGAGGTTTTTACAGTCATGAAAGACGTAAAGCGAAATGGAGATTATATAGCTCGATTGTTGATCTTCCATGGTTTCGTGTTCGTCTTTGTCTTCCAGTGGGCTGATACTATTGTCTGTCCTCTCGTCTCTCCCGGTATTCTCTCTCTCTGCTGCTGATATAGCCAACAGAACTAGTAGTTTTTAGAGTCAACCGCCCATTATTGAATCTTGGGCTCCTTAGAGCATCCCCAACAGCTACTTTAAAAATTTGGTAAATATACCTAGGATTTTGACACTCTAAAATTTTAGATTATCATATAATCCAACAGCTATTGTATAATTAAGGTAGTTTTTATTTCTGCAGGTGGAATAGAAAAAAAAGGAATAATTATAGAGAGTGGGTAACTTCCACTCTAAATATACCTACCTAAAATTACGCAATTAAATATAACTAGCCTAATAGATTATGTGTTGGAAAGAAAAAATTGGGGAATAATCTCCAAATTTGCTATCTAGTCCCATATACCTGTTCTGTTGGGGATGCTCTTAGAATTTTATATATGTTTATATATCACGTGTCTAGATCTGAGTTGTTACCTTTTTCCATTGTTCATACCGAATACCGATAGTCATTAACGGTAAGGTAAAATTTGGTAAGAAAACCTATAAGGAAAATGCTAAGTTTAGAGTATCCGAATCCCTCGAATCCCTCGAAAAATTTGGTAAATATACCCATCTAAAATTAAGGAAGTTAACTAGCTTAACAGATTAGTTGGAAAGAAAAAACTGACGAATAATCTAGTCTCATATGTCTATTCTGTTGGGATGCTCAGCAGCACAATTGTTGATGGTTAAACGTTGACAAAATTTCACTAAAGCCGAAACGTAGATGATTACCGTCGTTTTTTAATCAATCATTTCTATTATTTAGATTTTTCGAGATATTTTTTGAAATATAAAAAAATTTAGATTCAGATTACAAACTAAAAATTCTGAATCAAAGCTTCGACAAAGTTTGAAGTTGAGAGTCGAAAGATTTTAGTGTAGGACGATTCGTGTTTTTAGAAGATTTTCTATTTATAAAAGTTATTAAACCCTTCCAAAAGGTTGTAATTTAAAAGAAAATTAAATATGAGGTATCTTCTATAATATATATATATATATATATATATATATATATATATATATATATATATATATATTTTTCCCAAAAAATCATGTATTTTGCAGCCATCGGTTTGTTATGGTTAAAACAAACATCTCGTTGGATAATTATTGCACAAGATAATTGTCTCATTTGGTAGTTGGTCGCGATCAACACAGTCTTGATCGCAGCGAACATAATTTTTTTCGCAATCAGTATAAAGCTGGTCGCTAGCATCACGCGCAAAAAAAGTCTTAAAAGGCTAACACACTATCAGGAGTGTTCTTTCGCCGTGACCACACCTTGTGTTATCGCGGCGAAGTACACTTGGCCGCCACTCAACCTCATTTAGATTATGGCGAAATATTGTCTTACATTTCTAGTATGTTGCTATGTTTACTTTTCTGCAACCAGTCAGGTTGCTTACCGCCTACTTTTACTACCATTTGTTGCTCCACTAATTCCGATTATTTGAACTCGTCTTCAAAAAATCCACATTTAATCAAAATTTCCAACAATCCCCCAATTGATTAAATGTCTTTTTTTATTTCTCTTTTTGGATAACTCTTGCGTATAGAATAAACTGTCTCTCAAATTGAATTTTACATTAGTATAAAGATAGCAGATTTAATCAGAAAATATTAGTAGCCGTAACTTTGACCCAACCTCCCATAAACCGATAACCCCACACACGCTATTGTTTCATCAAATTTTTGTCCATATTACACTTAATTATTACTATGGTCGTGTGCTCTATCCAATTTAAGAATCATAACTTGAGAGAGACTCATTCTCTCATGAGAAACGACTCCATCTATAGATTCTTATAGGTATAATTCTTGTAATATTTTTGTTATCTTTAGATAGACATGTCAAACCTCGGCTGAATTTAATTAAAAGTTCATTCGAGCTTATTCATCCACGGTAAAGACCAACATATCTCACACTCGTCACATATGAAACTCTAATTTATTTATATGTTGAATCATTGACAAATAACTTGTTGTTACCCATTGCAAATTCGATGTTTAGGTTATCTATAGTCCGAAGTATGTTTCCATTATTTATAAAATAATTATTTTAAGAGTCTTAGTCCTATATCTCTAGATGTAGATTTTATCAATTCTCGAGCTACTTTGGTAAACGAATATGCTAAGTTGTCACTAAAACGTACGTATGAGAACAATATAATTCTACATTGAATTAGTTGTTTAGCATATTGTGTCTTAGAATTATATGTTTAGACTTCTCATCGTAGATTCCATTGTATGATCTACGTAATGTTGTTTTACTATCAAAATACATTTGTATTATCATTTCATTTTCGAAGTGAATGATAGCTCTAACAATAGATCTCTTAAGCATTCAACCTCCTTACATGTTGCGACTAACTCTATGAACACAGAATCCATAGTCGAATGAGATATACACGTTTGTTATTTTGATCCATATGAAATAGTACCACCTATAAATGTGAACACCACCCCCGTAGTCAATTTATTATAGGCTAGACTAGTAATTTAACTTGCATTCATGTAGCACTTAAGCAACCTAGGAAAATTAAAATATTAGAGACACATGTCTTTAATGTTTTTTAAGTAATTTAAACCCTTCCAGTTGCATTCCAATGTTTCATATTTAGAATACTCGTAAATCGACTCAGTTTACTCAGTCGCAAAATATATATCTATCATAGTTCATAAAGTACATACATTAAACTTCATATTGCATTAACATATCCTAATTGAGCCACCGCTCTCCTTTTATAATTTCTAAGTTTTAAACTGGGATCAAATGATGTTTGTGCTTTTTTGAATTTTAGATGTTTGAACTTATTAAGTACATTTTCAATGTAATGAGATTGACTTAGGGCATAACCCTCATTACTTTTATTACCTTAATTCCCAAAACAATGTCTATTTCATTAAGATTTTCAATTTAAAAATATAAAATATAAACCTTTTATTTCATTAATCCATTTTATGCCATTACCTAATATGGGAAAATCATCTACATATTAATATATATGGTGCGGTTTATTTTCAGCTGAGGGTAATTTTGTCTAGAGTTTTGTGGTGTTTTAAGGGTATTTAATGTTTGGATAGATTGTAGTGAGAGACTTGAACTGTCTGGTTGTATTAAATGTTCGTTACCCTTATTAATGAAAGTGGTTGGGTATTTATACCCTTAATTGTGGGCCACATGGGCTTTCGGGTCAACTTATGAATTCAGGTCGAGTTCAATGACCCATTAATCTTTAAGCAAGTAGGTAATTAGCTTAGTCATGAAGTGACTTAAGTTTTAATACATTTAGTCCTGTTCGGGTGGTTCAATGGGTGGCTTTTGTCTGAATTGCCCCTGTTCGGTTCCCTCAGTGAGTGGTGAGAAAATCCGGACTCATCAGTAGCCCCTTTTTTAGGTTATGTTCGAAGGCCTCTGACAAAACCTAAAAAATAGTTCAACTGTAATCATAACTTCGTCCGGACATTTCGAAATGTGTAACGACTTTATCTGGACTGACTGAAACCCTTAGAAGCTGAGTGGTTTTGCCAGAGATAGTGGGACATGTGTCCTTCTCTGATTCGCCTCATCGACCGTTTTACTCCTAGAAATGCGCTTCCACTTGTTTCGAAAAGTAACCTCTTAATTAATGTTGGTGACACAGCGCCGTCTTTAATCATTATATCTATCTTTTAGTATTCTTCTAGGTATCAAAGCATCATTTGTCCCTTTAGTATAAATCAGTCCACTTTTCACTGTTTTATCATCTTAATTATCTCTACTCTGTTAATCTTCATAGCTTTTACCTCTCAAAAAACCCTTCTTTTGTCGTGAGTTTATGTTCACAGCAAGAAACGCCCTAGTAAAAGGTGGGTGGCTCAACTTATCGGAGTTAGAAAAGGCTCAAAAAGTCGAGAGAGAAAAGCGCATTACTGCGGGCCTCCATGTGTCTCCTGTCGACAAGCCTGATACACCAAGCTTGGAGCCTGATCGGGGTTCATCTTCTGCCAAGATTTCCATACCCATAAGGTTATTCCAGCCTATTCTTTCTCTAATCGCCTCAGGCTCATCGGTTCAAGAGTCAGAGCCTGTTGTTGAACCAGAACAGGTGGTTACAAGCCTTAGGAAACCTTCCCCATTCATTGCTACGGGATCAAACACTGATATTTCCCCGGAGAAGCTAGTAGATAGACGAAGGGGTCGTTTGGTAAAAGGGCAGGCTGCTACTGCACAACCTAAACCAAAATCCACGCCTTCGAAATCCGGGGCTAAAAGTAAAACTGCAGGGTCAGAAGCACCCATTAAAATTCCCAAAGACAAGCTGTCCGGTCCAGAGGCAACCAGTTCTACTCTTCGAAAAGAGACCTCCGGATCCGAGCCCTAGCCGGACTCTAGACTACACGGGGGAAAATATGCTCAACAACTCGGAGGGCCAACTGAGCCAACCACTAGCTCTTCTCTCCCAAAACAGCTGACAATCCCTCCACGGTAATGGAGGATGTAATGGAGGACAACATCGAAGAAGCTCCTTTTGAGACTGATGTCTCTGGGCAAACAAGTAAGACTGCCATCACCAAGAAGAGCAAAGGCAAAGAAAAAGCATGTTTAAAGCATCCGGACCTGCTGGAGTGCCTTGTGGGAAAAGTGAGGCCGTGTTTCTACAAAGTAAGTGTTAAATATCTGCTAGCCATGCAGAAGATCAATTACGCTTTCATTCACACAGCTGAACTTGGCCGGATGAGGACGAAGTGGGGGATTCAGGAAAATGTTAAAGTAAGGATACCAATTGATCTGGAGACGCCCATAGACTGTAAACTCAATGAGATAATCTTCTACACCGAGTTATTCAAATGGGGACTTAGGTTTCCCTTGGACCCAGAAATAGTCAGATACTTCCATCTGATAAAGCTTTGCCCAAGTCAACTAAGCCCTAATGCCTGATTCACCCTTATGGCATATATCATGGCTTCCAGGCTCTCCGGAATTCCTCTTCCGATGGAGCAATTTGCTGTTGTAGCAAGCCTCTGCAGAAACCATGTCATCCCTTTCTATCACTTTAACATGAACGACAATTACAAGGTGGTGGATGACTTACTCGAGTCGGAGAAAAGCTGGAAGACTCAATTTCTGTTCATCAGCGGAGCCTGGGAGAATGGGAATAAAATTAAATCTGGTGTCAACCCAAGCATGCTTACCAGCAGATGGCGAAGTGATGGTAATAATCTCACCACATACTTCTACTTTTACTTATAACAATTTTTTTTATCTAATTCCTCTTCTTTTGTTTTTTGGTAGAGCTGCCCAAGGATTTCAATGATTACTTAGAGGCTGGGCAGACTACTTGTGCCAAGATAAATGCTTGGTCTTGCTGGGCAGAGTTAAAGCCCCAAGCAAGATGAAGAGAAAAAAAGTTAAGGTCAAGCAAGGTGTGGTTGAGGCCAATCCTACCGAGGTGGAAGAAGATGTCCCAACAAACCCAAAGGGACAAGATCAAGGGCAGATCGATGTTGCCTTACTACAAGTGGTGGAACACAAAAGTACTAAGCAAATAGCTGGGTCTCCAAAACCTCAAAAGGCTCCAAAAAAGGATAGAAAACGGGGAGCAGAAGGTGGAGACCTGGATGCCAAGAAAAAGAAAACCTCCAAGGGAGATGAGGTTTCTCTCCGGGCTTCGGAGCCACTACCTCCAGTTGACCCAACTGACCCTACTCAAGCAGAAGAAATCCCAAGCAATTTTCACACCGGAGAGGGTGCCGGAGGGGACATAAATATTGATGGTGTCGACATCTCAGGGCTTCAAAGGATTGGTCTTTACTTTGAAGACTTTACCAATGATGATTTTGCTAGACCCTATCTCCCCCCAAGCTCTTCGAACATTGTCACTTTCAATGGTAGGTCATTTTCTGTTTCAAATGAGAGAGACACTGTCACCCACTCCCTACTGAGCAATATCCAACCAGTGCTTACCTTGGAGAAGCGAGTGCGCAATCAGTCAGCCATCATCAATACTCTCAACTCTGACAAAGAGAAACTGTCTAGTGACCTTCTTAGTGCCAACCAAAATGCTGAGGCATTGAAGAAAGAGAATGAGGAGTTGAAGAAACGTCAGGAGGACTTGGCCAACAGGTTGGCCACTTCGGAGGGAGTTATCAAAGAACTCCAATTGAAGTAATTTGATCTGGAAAGAAACCTCTTTTCTTCAAAAGAGGAGGTGAATGCCAAAGATAGCACCATTCAGACCTTAACTAATGATAAGATCTCTCTTGAAAACATTGTGTCCAAGGCTGAACAAGAAAAAGCTGACTTGTTAAGGGAGCAAGAGAAAACAATCCAGGCTAGGATTGATGCTTATACCAATGAGGTGATAGATTCTCAAGAAAAAAGGTATGCCGAAGTCAAGTCAGATATGGTCCTGCTCTTTCATGAAAACAATTTCCGAAGAGTACACTGGGAGATTTATGGCGATTCGTGGAATACGAAGACATTCCCCACCATACCATGACTGATGGTGACAAGCATAACTACTCCAGTGGCTGGGATGACACAACCGATGAAGAGGAAAAGACTGGGGAGAGTCCGGATGAAGAAGATGATGACCCAAAGAAGAAGAAGCCAAGTGAGGCTGAGCCATCTAAGAAAGCTCAGTCTTAAAATATCAACTATCTTTTTAATTTTCTGTGATTGAACCAAAGTCCTTAGATGTCCAAGGAATTTTTTGTAACCATGTCCGGCCCTTGTCCGGATAAATCTTTCTGTTTTGAGAATTCAAAGTCCTTGGATGGCCAAGGCCTTTCGTACAACTTAATGGATAGTTTCATTTTGCACAACTCTTGCATTGTTTCATAGTTTTTCAACTTTGGTGGCTAATTTTTAAACAGCCCTTAGTTATTTTACAAGTATTTTAAAGTGAGAGTGTTTAAATTCTCCGATGAAAAATGTTTAAGTAGTCATCACTCCACCAATTTAATCCGGCTTGTCAATAAAATTTCAACGAAAACTATTAACTGAAACACTCCAAATCTTTTAAGAAGGCATCATATTTTATAAAAAAGACTGGACACCTCATTAAAATCTCCCCGAGCCACCCGGGAGGAAAGAGTATGCCCCCAAATATTTACATGAACTTTTAAACAAGTAAATATTTACATAGTTTTTATTCCAAGTACAAACGGAGGTGCTCAATGTTCCAGGGGTGATTCAAAATCCTTCCATATTTATCTTGGAGCCGATATATCCCAGGCTTAAGCTTTTCACTGACCAGATAGGGTCCTTCCCAAGTTGGAGCTAACTTACCGAACTGCTTCTCCTTAGTATGTAGGAAGAATTTTCTCAATACCTTATCCCCTGGTTGAAAATCCCTTCTCTTAACTTTAGAAGCAAACCTGCTTCTCATCAAACCTTGATAGTGTGTGGCTCTAAGGTGAGCCTTAACTCTTCTTTCTTCTATTAAGTCAAGCTGGCCTCTGACTGCCACTTCGGTAGCGTGTTCGGAAAAATTATGAACTCGAAATGAAGGGAGAGTAGCTTCTATGGGAGCTATGGCATCTATCCCATATACTAAGGCAAAAGGAGACTCCTGTATTGGAGCCCCGGGAGTGGTCTGGTAAGCCTACAAGACTTCTTGTAAATAACTTGGTCATTTTCCAACAGCCCCCTCTAAATTCTTCTTCAGACCGGACAGTATTGTCCTGTTAGCCACTTCAACTTGACCGTTTTCCTGTGGGTGGAAAGGAGAAGAGAAGCAGTGTTGAATGCCTCTAGAGGCACAGAAAGCCTCAATTTCCTTGTTGTTGAATTGTGGCCCATTGTCTGTTGTTATCTTCTGTGGAACTCCAAATCTGCAACAAATGTTAGACAAAATGAATTTGATAACAGCTTTCGAGGTAGTTCCTGCCAATGGGGCTGCTTCGATCCACTTCGAAAAGTAATCAATGGCAACAATTATAGTTCTGCACCCCCCGGATGCCATGGGTAGAGGTCCCACTAAATCCATCCCCCATCGAGCAAAAGGTATTGGCTCAAAAATTGACTCCAAAGGGACAGTTGGGGTATGAATTTCATTACCATATCGTTGGCATGGATCACACTTTTTTACTAACTCCTTGGCATCTTGCATTATGAAGGGCCAATAGTACCCAGCTAACAAAACTCTTCTAGTTAGAGCCCTGAATCCACAGTGTGTTGATCCTTCACCATCATGTAATTTGGAGAGAACTATTTGAGACTCATCGACCCCCAAACATCGCAAGAGGGGTTTACTATAAGATTTTTTTATAAAGAATATCTCTTAGGATGACTAAACCACGAGCCTTGTACTTTACTTTCCTTGCTACTGCTTTTTCCGGAGGCAAAATGCCATCTACGAGACATTGAAGGAGAGGAAATCTCCAATCTTGAGGCTGTTTTATCTGTATATTCAAACTTTCTTCTTCTTTATCCGAATTAATTTGAATGGATGGGCATTCTTGCACATGTATCCAAGGGTAGGACTCAGAGTGGGCTATGGTCGCCAAGGAATCCGCTAGCGTATTTTCCGTTTGGGGTATGTGCTCATAAGTGACGCTTCTGAAATTGAGGGCCACTTCTTTAAGGATGAATAAATATTTAATCAGATGTTCTTTTTTAGCTTCAGATTGGCCTTGTGCATGATGGATAAGAAGTTGAGAGTCGCTCATTAACCTGACCATTTTGGCTCCACAAATGAGAGCCAACTTCAAACCAACTATAGCAGCTTCATATTCGGACTCATTATTGGAAGCCCTGAAGGCAAAGCATATAGACTGGTACATTTTGTCACCGTATGGAGAGGTTAAACATATCCCAGCACCACAACCCATGGTGCTTGATCCACCTTCAGTCCGGATGACCTATACCTTTTTATCTTTTACTCCGGTTGCATGTTTAGTATCCCTATCTGAGTGAAATTCCACTAAGAAATCAGCCATAGTTTGGGCTTTGACTGCTGTTCGAGGGGAAAAATCAATATCGTAGTCTCCTATTTCTACTGATCACTTGGTCAATCTACTTGAAATGTCAGCCTTTTGGAGAATGTTTTTCAAGGGAAAAGACGTCTGGATAATGATAAAATGAGTTTGAAAATAGGGTCTCATCTTCATCGCAGCAATCACCAGGGCTAGTGCTATTTTTTCAAGTTTTAAATAGCATTTTTCTGCATCTATCAAGCTCTTGCTGATATAATACACCGGACGAGGATAATTATCTACTACTCTTACCAACACTGCACTTATAGCACAATCAGAGACTGCCAAGTATACGAAGAGGGTCTCTCCATCAACGGGTTTAAACAAAGTCTTGGGGGAAGACAAGTGATTTTTAATCTTATCGAAGGCCTCATCACACTGTGGGGACAATTTGAAATCTTTTGCACCTTTCAGAGAATTTGAAAAAATGGGGCGCACCTGTCCGAAGATCTTGAAATAAAACGGTGTAGTGCAGCAGCCTCCCGGCCAATCGTTGTACCTCTTTAATATTCCGAGGAGGCTCCATTTGTAGTAAAGCATTGAGTTGGTCCGGATCAGGCTGTATCCATTTCTCACTTATCACATACCCCAAGAATTTCCCAGACTGCACTCCAAAGACACACTTTTCTGGGTTTAATTTTAAATTTACTTTCACTAAGTTAGTAAACTTTTCTCGGAGATTTGCCAAGTGTAGCTCTTCGTCCATACTTTTCACCATTATGTCATCGATGTAAACTTCCATGTTACTTCCAATTTGATCAGCAAAAGCCTTGTTCACCAACCTCTGATAAGTAGCCCCAACATTTTTTAACCCAAATGGCATCACCTTGTAACAATAGAGGCCTCTATCAATAACAAACGTAGTATATTCTTAATCCTTCGGATCCACTTGAATCTGATTATACCCGGAGAAGGCATCCATAAAGGACAGCAGCTTATTTCCAGATGTGGAGTCCACCAACTGATCAATTCGGGGGACCGGGTATAAATCTTTTGGGCAAGCTCTGTTGAGATCTGTGAAATCAATGCACATACGCCATTTACCATTTTTCTTTTTTACCAACACCGGGTTGGTTGTCCATAAAGGGTATTGAGATTCCTTTATGTGCCCCATTTTAGTAAGCCGATCAACCTCTTAAACTATGACATCAGCCTTTTCCTTAGAAAAGGCCCTCCTCTTTTGTACAACAGGTGCTATGTCTCTTCGGATGGATAATTGGTGTGATATAATATCTGCTGGTACTCCGGTAACATCAGCATTGCACCAAGAAAAGACATGTTGATGGTTTTTCAAGAACTCTAACATTTTACCCTTTAATTCCGATGTCATCTTGGATCCTATCTTGACACTTTTACCTTCAGCGAGAGAGTGAGTTTCAACTTCTTCAATCGATATTAAAACACCAGGGGTCTCTCTGGGGTCATCAATTTCACCCTCTCCCCCAGAGGTCCCCTCAAACTGCTATTCCTCATTGATCCGAACTGCCCCCAACATCCGAGGAGCCAGTGCTGTTGCATAACACTCTCTTGTTACCTTTTGGCTGCTCCGAACAACTCCCACTTGTCCTTGCACAACATACTTCAAGCATTGGTGGAATGTTGAAGCCACAACATGCATCCTGGAGAGCCAAGATCTCCCCAGAATAGCATTATAACAAGTGGGACAATCCACCACGATAAATAATATTCTAACCATCTTTTTAAAAGGGCCTTTGCCCAATAAAACCTCCTCCTCGAACTCCCCGATCACATCTGCTGAGCTTCCTGTGAAACCCACAATTGACCTGTTCGAACGTTGAATTACTTCCGTATTTTTCATCTTTTTATAAGAAGTTAAAAAGAGAATATTGGCAGAACTTCCGGTGTCCACCGAAATTCGTCTTATGTCATTGCCCCCGATGGATGCTCCTATGACAACAACATCTTCATGACGACCAGCAATATCCCTCAAATTATCCTCATCAAAAAAATAAAGGGAAATGAAATCTGTGATTGATAGGAAGTCATGCCTCCTTCCAGTGGGGTAGCTAAAGTATGAACGTGCCTCTTTCTCGAAGAAGCAGTTGGTGTTGTCATGGTATCTCCTCCAAATATTGTAAGTGACTCATAAAAGTTAATAAGTCCGGAAACCGTCTTGTAATGCTCTGTGATTACACCCACTTTATTCCGAGTTGGATCATGATCTAAATAATCTGATTCTACATCGAACCTTTAGATTATAACCATAGCCTCATCCGGAGCCGATGTGCCTGCATAGTTTGGACCAGCCCGATGAGCATTATCAGGCCTATTTCCACCTTTTCTTTTAACATACGCCCCCAACTTTCCTCTTTCAATCAAATTCTGGACTTCTTGTTTCAACGCAATACAATCCTCAGTGATATGGCCAGTATCATTGTGATACAGGCAGAAACCATTATTGCGGCTCTCCCTAGGAGATTGTAATGCAACCAGCCTTCTGTAGTGTACTTCGTCTTTTGTTTTGTCATAAATAGTAGCTACACTTTCTTTCAACTCAGCAAACCACTCCGGTTGAACCCAAGGCCCTCGCTTATTCCTAGATTGCTGGCTCTAAGCTGGCGCAGCTGGATGAGACCGAGCTTTGGCTCTGTTATGACCTTGTCCAGCTTCCTTGGCTTTGTTCCCGGACTGGTTTGGTTTTGATTTGGTGCAGCTGGAGCAGATCTCACTTGCCTGTGCACCCTAGTTTTCTTTGTTTCATCTACATTAATTTGTTTACCGACCTGATTTAGCAAACCTCCCCATGTCATGACCTTCTTCCTGGTTACTGAATCAGCCAAGTTTCCGGGGTTCAAGCCCTGCCTTAGAGAAGCTATTGCTACTTGTTCAAAGCAATCAGCCAATCCATTCTTGGTATTTACAATACGACTTATGTATTCTTTTAAAGATTCGTTTGGTTCTTTGGCAGAATGGATAATTGTGTCTCCTTTTCCCTTTAACTCTTTACTTCCAACAAACTGTCTCCGAAAGGCCACCCAAAAAGTGTCAAAATTTCTGATGCAGCCCTGTGGCAAACTGTTGTACCACTTCAGTGCCCTCCCCGTAAAATATTGGGAGAATGCTCTACAAAGTAACTTGTCGTCATCATCAAAATTCATCAATTTTTTTTGAATTGTTCCAAGTGGTTATCCGGGTCTTTTACTGCCATCATATTTTTCCATTTTTGTACTGTCAAACATCTAAGGAAGGTTTCCGGACAGTATCTTGGAGGACAATGGAGATTGTCTCCAATTCCGGCCACGACTGAAAATGGTATCTTCATTAGGAGTTGCGAAGAGACCTGGCTCATCATGGAAGGTAAAAGGATCCATTAACAATCGATCTACGTGTCTCCGGCCATGACTGTGCGACGATCCTTTGCTGAGATGCCTCTTCAACCTTCCATGCCTATCCCTTTTTCTTGAGTACTTTTTGACCAATTTTTGTTTCTTTTTAGAACGGCCTTCATCACTGCTGGATGACAAGGATTCTTCAACTCCATCTTCATTTGAGGAGCTACTAGAAGACTCTGAGTCTGAATCAGAGCTCTCCACCGGTTTAGACCGTAGAGACTTTTTTGAGCTAGCATGAGTCTTTTTTGCACTCACATGGGTTTTTGATGGCTCATGCTCTCTGGGGTTGTCAGTATGATGAGCTACTGACGCCTTAGACTTTTTTTTGTGCCCATCTCTGCCCTCTTGACAGCCCTCAGAGCTTTTATTTCAACTTTTAACCTATCTCGCTCCTCGATAGTATATTCATCATTTTCTCCCACCACTTCTGCCAAAGCTGGTGGTATTTCCTGCACGTCCGGATTCATCCGAACTGATTTTTCTTGATGGTTTTGAATACTAGATTCAGACACCTTCTCCTCCCACTGTGGTCGCCAATTTGGTGTGGTTTATTTTCAGCTGAGGGTAATTTTGTCTAGAGTTTTGTGGTGTTTTAAGGGTATTTAATGTTTGGATAGATTGTAGTGAGAGACTTGAGCTGCCTGGTTGTATTAAATGTTCATTACCCTCATTAATGAAAGTGGTTGGGTATTTATACCCGTAATTGTGGGCCACATGGGCTTTCGGGTCAACTTATGAATTCGGGTCGAGTTCAATGACCCATTAATCTTTAAGCAAGAAGGTAAGTAGCTTAGTCATGAAGTGACTTAAGTTTTAAACATTTAGTACTGTTCGGATGGTTCAATCGGTGGCTTTTATCCGAATTGCCCCTGTCCGTTTTCCTCAGTGAGTGGTGAGAAAATCCGGACTCATCAATATATATATATATAATTACTATTACATCACCACACACTTTAATGTATAAACATGTGTCCGTCGTATTATGTTTAAACCCATTAGATACAATAGAATGATCAATTTTTTCATGTCACTTCTTAAATTTAAGACCATTTAATGACTATGACTTAACAAACCTGCATACTTTAGACTCATTCCATAGAAGTACAAAAACTGGGATGTTCCATATAAACCTCCTTATCGAGATCTCCATTTAAGAACACCGTTCTGACATCTATTTGGTGAATTTTTAAAGTCTATACCAATAAAATTGAAAAAAAACATCATAAGTTTTATTATTCTTGCTATTGGAGCATAAGTGTCAAAATAATTTATTCCCTCTTTTTACCGAAAATATTTTGCTACTAATCTTGCTTTGAATGCTTGAATGGTTTCATATGTGTGATTTTTTTTTTCTAAATACCCATTTTCAACCAATTGGTCTTGAATATGAAGGTAAATTCACAAAATCCCAAGTGTGAATTGATATTATAGAATCCATTTCATCACTTATGACCTCTTACCAAAATGAATAATCTTGGGATGTTATAACTCCCTTATATGATTTAGGGTCGTCTTCTACAGAAAGCATTATCAAACTCTTCTAAGTGATTTCTTCATAATTTCTTTATACTAAATCGAAAGACATAATTTGTGAGCCTATTTGATCAGATCTATTTTATTTCTCTTTTCCCCTTAACTTCTACGAGGTTCTCGTGGTTTCTCATCAGTTGAAGATACTTTTCTTAAAGTTATTTTCTCATTATATACAACGGTTTGTATCCCGTTATCATCATGTAATCTAGATTTAAAGAAATATGATTCTTTTGATTCAAATACCACATTTGATTCCAAATCTATTAACCTATAAGCTTTGATATTGGTTGCATAACCAATGAACACACACCTTATACATTTAAGACCCAATATTACTCTTCTTGAAACCATGTGTTTTGCAAAAGACTAAACACCACCATACATTAAAGTAGTCTATGTTTGGTTATATATTTTTCATGACTCATATGAAGACATTCAGTTTTTAAGAGGAATACAATTTCAAATATGACACGCAGTCAAAACAACTTCACCCCATAAATTAATATGTAATTTTGAATTAACTATCATGATATTGGTCATCTTGATCAAAGTTCTGTTTTTTCACTCAACCAATCTATTTTATTGCAGCGTGTGAGGCACCAATGATTGATGAATTATCTCACGTTCTTCACAAAAACTAGAAATTATTCTCAAAAAATATTCTCCACCTCGATCAATATACAAGATTTTAATATTAGCGTCTAGTTGATTTTTAACTTCCACTTTGAAGATCTTATAAATACTAAAAGCCTCATCCTTATGTTTAAGCAAATACACATAAGTAAATCCAAAGTAGTCATCAATAAAAGTTATAAATTATCTTTTATCCCACGTGCCAAGATAACTTATAACTCATATGTTGGTGTGTATTAAGTCTAACAATTTTATGAATTTTTCACAAAATTTGTAAGACTTTTTAATCACATTTGATTTCACACATCTTACATTTTTGTGCCTCTCAACCTTGTAATTGTTTTGTGTTTCGTATTTACACATGTTCGTGCTACTTCTTACTTTTATTTTTTTGAGAAAATATTTGTCAAGAGAGACATGAATAGATGATGTATGTATAATACCACCAGATCGAAGTCTTATCTTTAATGATATTGACTTCTATCACCATCGCAATAATATATTCTTCAACAAGATTTTATGCTATCACCCTTATTTTTAAAGTTTCATGAATGAGAAAAGTGCTTTGGTTTGCCACACATAAAACAATCTCCGGTATTCTTGTTTCTAAATGATATTTGCCCAAAATTTTGTTTTTTGTTTTTACTTTGGTTCTATTGCCTTTACACTTATAGAAGCTCTAATATTGGATTCTTTTTTTTGTATCTCGAGTACGTGATTATTCTTCAATCTTCAAATGTTTTTAGATAAGTTTCAAACAATACTCTTAATATTTATGAAGTATCATCTTCTGATAATTGTTTCAAGATGGACAGCTCATGAATTTGGAGGGAGAAGGGCTTTACCATCTATAAACTTCAAATCAAATAATTGAGAAATTAAAATTTTCTTTATAACTTCTTCTTCGGTTTTGTATTTTTCTTCAAGTTCATCCCATATTTTTAATTTTAAATACTTACTTGTATAGATGTCAACAAGATGATCTGATTGAACATTCAAAATATTTCCTCGACATATAAAATTATCATTTTCTTACTTGTGCCTTTTAGCCTTGATTTTATCAATGTTCATGTCACTTTATTTGAGAATTTTCTCCAAGTTTGGATACAAAATATAATAAAATTTTAATGATGTCAACGAGAACATAGTATTTTCTTGTCATTGAGTAAAATTCGAACCATCAAAACACTCCAAATGAATAAGGTCTTAGTTCATCACCTTGATTGTAGCCATGGTTGTTTCTACTGCAATGATACTTATTCCTTTTAATTATTAAACAATAGAGATATATAAACAATACTTACAATAAAGTAGTAGCAAAAATCTTGATGGAGAATCGATGAAAACACATTGGAGATCATGGAAGCTGGAGATAGGTATGACTATATTCTAAAAAGAATATTTTGGTCATATTTATTTCTTAGACCATTTGAGGAAGTTCTTTTGGGATTTAACAAGCTTTTAAGCTCAAGTTACAAACAACTAGAAAATTTGAATCAAAGGTTTGATAAAGTTTGAGTATGGGAGAGATTTTGGTAATGAGAGAGTTTGGGAAATTTTAATGACAAAATGATTTGTGTTATTGAGAATATTACATATTTATAGGAATATTTAAACCTTTCTAAAGAGTTATAATCTTTCAGAAATCTTTAGGTAATGTCACAACTTCTCAAGAATTATCTTTTCATAAAATATATCTTTCTAAAATATCATATATTTTGGATTTTTCCGTGATAATCCATGTTCCGGTCGCGACATACACCCCGTTAAGAAATATATTGCACAAGATAACTTTCTGATTTGGTAGTTGGTTGCGATCAACTCAGGGTTGATCGTGGCGAACATGACTTTGTCACAATCATCACATATCTGGTCGGGACCATCACGCGCAACATAAAGTTCAAATGGTCATCACTGTCACAGGTATACTTTCGCCTCAACCATGCCTTTAACTGATCACGGTGATGTGCCCTTTGGCGCGATAAAACTCATGTTGATCGCGGTGAAGTGTCATCCTGTATTTTTAGTTGTTTGCTAAGCTTAATTTGCCACAACCATCCCCGTTGCTTACCATAGTGATGTCCTCTGCTTAGTCTTACTCTCACTTGTTACTTCATCAATTCTGATGATCCGAATTCCTCTTTAGATCAACCATATTTAATTAACGTTTCCAACAATTAAGCTAACGACAACTTAAATATTAAGTTTTAAGTTTATAAAGGTCAAGCTAACAAAAAATTACTAGATAATAAGTCTAACATGTAAAGTACATGTAAACGTTTATAAATACAAATGTTGTTTTCAGTAACAAAATTCATTGTTTTTTTTCCAATCTTTTTTATATATTAGAGCCTTTTATTTTTACAGTTTTCCACCAGTTTATTATGCGGGTATATATATATTTATTCATTTTTATATATTTTATCTCTATTTATTAATCACTTCATTCCAATATATCACTATTTTAATTCATTTTTGTAGGAAATCCGATCGTATGAAGAGAACAAACTTTATGTTCAATGTTAACAACAAAATAAAAAAGAACGTAAAAGAAAATAAAAAAACACACAAGAAATTATTTAATATGGTTCAGATTATAGAAATAATCTTACATCCACATGCAAGATACTCTAATTTATTAAATAAAGAAGTTATAGAAAGGCTTTCCAAACATAAATGACTGAATTACTTTTTGTTATAAAACTCTCACATTTTACAAAGATGACGTGATTCACAGAGCTCTCTATTTAGTGTTTATTTGTCATCTCACTTCTTTATCTACAAAATTTAGATATTTCTCACTTAAAAATAATACAGCGTTGTCTCACCAATCAATTTACCATTCACGTCATAATTGACACGCCACACATTCTAGGTTTATGTCTCATCGACTATTTATAAACTTAAAAAAAGACTTAATTCTCCAACAAACGCTCCAAATTAAATTGCATTGAATAACGGCTCAAACAAAACCCTAATAACAAAATATGAAACCTTATAGATAGAAAATCCAAATCAATAGGAAACCTAATTAAAGTTGAAGATCGAGTTAATAAAATTTCTAATTAGTTGAATACCAAATAATATAAGAAAATCTAGAAATAGAAGAAACCTGAACTTAAGCCCAACATCATTTGAAACATCGACCTACAAAGCATTCGAAAACTTTAGATAAAAAACATCGACATCATGCCATCAGATGGGATAACAACAACATGCATCAGATAGAGGCATCGACAATATTCATCAGCTCAGTTCCTACACCATCAGCCATGTCTTCGACCCAGTAGAAAAATCACCTATATGAGGTCAGTCAAAATCGCTTTTAAGTTGGAGCAAACATCTTTGCACCTAAGGATTAGCCACAACTCTGTTTTGAGAGAATCCAACAACTCTTACCTCTTCATGTCATCGGTTGATCCATCTTTGACCTATGAAGTCCTTCGGTAGTACATATTTTTACGAGTTACTTATAGCCCGCACATAATAAATATGTACCGAATCTTATTAGTAAATCCAACATCTGTCGCATACAGTGTTTTACTCTATATAGACCATCTCATTTGTATTCCTGACTTGCACAGGTCTCATGTAGTTTGTGAGCTTTAAAATCAATAATACCTTGGTTAAAGCATCCAAAATATTTTTATTACTATAAATCTTAGGTACATCCACTTGCTCACTCTACCATGCCTCGAATAAAATGAAACTTGATATCTATGTGTTTAGTTTTCTCATGGAACTTCATATTCTTCATTAAATTAAGATAAGTATTGTTATGACATAAAAAAACCAAATCTTACTCCATGCCTATAAGTTTACTAAAAATTCTCTACAACCAAATATCTTAATTCATGGCTCCCATAGTAACCATATATTCGACTTCCATAGATGACATCACAACGACCTTTTATATACAAGACATTTAACTAACCATTTCCCCAAACATAGAAAATAGATAACTTAAGGTATCCTTATGTGTCAGGGCATCTACATAATAGGAGTCCACATACCCTCTCAACACTATATGGGTCATATGTTTTTTTTATTAAAAAACAATCCTACAATAGTCAAAACCTTCAAATATCTCATGAACACTTGAGTGCATGCTAATGTGGCTTTCTTGGATTAGAAAAAAATGTTCTCAAAACACTTATAGTGTAGGCAAGATCAGGTATCGTTCAAATCATAGCATACATAATGCTACACTTCTTATATACAACTTCGGTTGGTCCTTGAGTGACACTGAGTTTGAATCGAGAATCAATAGGATTTCCAAATTCTTTGGCTCCGGACATGCTAAAATTACTTATGATGTATATATATATATATTATTGCTGAGATAATAATAAATACCTCTTTATCATATTCATCTTGATCTTAATACCAAATATACTCTTAGCCTCTCCCAAATTCTTCATCTCAAACTCTCATTTTAGTTGAGTCTTTATCGCTTCAATCTTTTTCATATATCTTATAACTATTAGTATATAATCCATATACAACAACAATAGGACTTGTCTCTCCATGCATGTTTTCCCATTCCAATAAAAAATAAATATTAGAACGGTTTGGCTCAAGTTGTTTACAAGACTTGAGAGAGTGACTAAAAACATAAGGTATATACCCAAAGTTACACGTAACTTTTTTTCTATTGGGATGCTAGATGGAAAAAGGTTTATCTATAAGGGCGAATATGGCAGAAGTAAGGTCTTTCAATGCTCCCTTGTTGTTATGAAAGCTAACAAGACTATTGCTGTATTAGTTCTTGAGGGCTTTGTAGTAGTAGGGGGCATGTCCAGTGTGGTAAAATATTATACCAGGTTGTGGAATCATCGACTGGGCATTTAAGTAAAATAGAAGATTCGATTCTTTAATAAAATTAATCTCCAACACCTATTTACCATTTCACCTGTAAGAATATAAAGTCATTAACTCATCAATTTATGCACATTCATCATGCACCATTGTAGAATATTCGAATTCAATATTTGATAATTTTTGTATTTTCCCTTATTTGTCAATTCTTAATGATATTCCATTTTTTCTTGTATACTAAACAGATTGCTTTAAAACCTATCATAACATATGTTTAATTTAATCGAGAGTTCTCTCTCCTCTTGCTTGAATCTTTATTTTGTTGCTGATCGCTCACACTTATTCTGTGCCATTGAGAGTCACCATTCAGAATAATTTTTTTTGATGATCTTTGGAATTTAGTCTCACAAGTCAATTTATCTCTCATGTTACAGTTATCACGCCATACATTCTAACTATATGTATCATCTTTAATGTATAGACGCTCGAGATAAAATTCCATTAATCAACGATTGAAATAAATCTCTAATCATAAATTAAGAAACCTCATATATATGAAATATAAATTAATAGAAAACCTAATTAAAGTAAAATAACAAATTAATAGGAAATATAATTAATAGTAAAACCAATTAATATAGGAAGACAAAATATCAGAAACCTAATTAAATATAAAACTCTAAAATTGAAGAAATCCAAGAACTTAAGCCCAACACCATTTGAATCATCCACTTATGAAGCATTCTATAGCTTCATATCAAATGAATCGACATCATACCATCAAATATGGGAATCGAGAACATGTATGAGGAAGTGGCATAAAAAATACATAAGATTAGTCTCTACACCATAGACAAAGTCTTCAGCCCAATATAAAACAACCTGCATGAGGTCGTCCAAACTCGCCTTTAGGTTCCAACAAAGGTTTTTACACCTAAGTCACGACCAAAACTCTGAGTTGAGAGAACCCAATAGTTCATACCTATACAGGTTCTCAGACGATCCAGATTTGGCCCATGTAGTGCATCGACAATACATATGTTTACGAGTTACTTCTAGCATACAACTAACAATTTATTTCACTACTACTGACTATCTAAACCAATTGTACATGATTTTTATACTTTAACACTACTGTTTAACTGCAGTGAAATTACTTCTCACTCTAACCAATATCTTTTAGTCAGAATAATCATAACATAGAAATACATCATAAATTGGTACAATTTATTAGAAACTAAATTCATGAGTGTGATATGATATTTGCCAAAATTATGGATTTATTGAACTTTCTAGAGGTCCTAACAAAACCAAATTGGGTGATTTATTGTTTTTATATTTAGTTGTATCTTAATTATGTGGTTATCGCAATTCTAGTTTGAGAATCGAGGAATATCTATTAAACTATATATTATATAAGTAAGCTTATGCTAGACGCTAAAATATGTTATTTATAATTAGAGAAACTACCTTTAGATTTGGTAGTATTAACAAAGAAAATAACATATATGTGTCAGGTTCATACCATTATATATTACATAAACTAGAAAATATGTCAGGTTGATCAGATGGTTAGAAGAATTTAAAGAATTCGACATCCAGATCTGAATCGTGCATTTCCATCAAAGCTTAAATGATCACAAACTTCTTGATAGAGTTTTAATCAGCGAGGCTACTGTTAGAGAACCCTGAGCTGATATGATAAGTTTGGACTTAAAAAAGGTCTAACAACTTGGGATTGGTGTAAGCATACAAGTAAATTTTCTTTTGGAAGATTCCATGAACTAACTTATCAAGTTTGGATTTGCCACCTCCAAAATCAAGATCGAGTATGAAACAAACAAGTTAGACTTAGGCTCGTTCGCATATGTGAGGTGCAAAAGGTAAATATCCTAACAGATTTCCAACTCATCGCCAACCAGACCCTAGGCCAAACATAAGAGAATAAGGACAACCTTATCAATTATTTGAAGAGTTTGACCTCCAAGAATCATTTTCTAAACAATTCAATATCGAGAAAGTACGCAGAATATAAAATCGAGAACATATGCGGCTTCGCACGAAAAACCATTGACTGCATAATACACAAACACCTTAGATGGTTGTCAAATATTTGAAATTAATTCTCATTGAAGAATAAACTAACTGTAAATTTGACGTCTGAGTATACCTAGAAAAAGTTATACTGCCAGAGGAGAAAGTTGAAACCAGAAGTATCAATATCCGAGCAACAAGATATGTATGGATGACATATACATTGTATATGCACGATCTCACCAGACCCTTATTCTGTTATGTGGGACCGAACAAGTCATCCTTTATCATGGAGAAAATTCACAAAGAATAAGGCAATGCTCACTGTGGGTATACGATACTTCATAGATGAGTGTTTTTTGTATGTGGCCTACCAGCTTGACAGATTCAAAATCCTTAGTAAAACATTATGACACATGCCAACATTTCGTCGAATACGTCCATATCGCATCATTTTATCTTGAGATTCTCTGAGATGATATGTATTTTGATATATATAGCCTAGATATAGGAGGGCCTTTGTCGAATGACTCGGGTGACAGATAGTTACCTCGTGGTGGCAGAGGACTACTTATCAATATAGGTAGAAACGTAGCTCTTGGATAAAATTATCCATTTACTTCTTGAAGATAAACATTTGTTATAAGTATGACGTACCTTGGGTCCGGATTATGGACAAAAATATGCACTTATAGAACAATTTCTTATTGTTATTCTTCCAAACTTAAGGTCTTAAAACGAATTCTTTTTTCCTTTCCATCCATAGGAAAATAAAAAAGTGAAGGTAACAAACAAAACTATCTTCAAAGTAATCACACATGTCTCAGATGATGCAGCTAGAAAGTGACCAGACTTTCTCCAAATGGTTGTGTGGGCATACTAAACCGCTATATGGACCATTATTATCGAAACATTTTTCACTTAGTCTATGAAATTGAAGTAATATTATCGAAAGAAATTGTTATATCTTCGTTTTGATCAAACTATGTTGAATCAATGGATGTCGAAGGCCACAAACGCTAAAAAATCTAATATTTTGAAGATTGATCCAAAAATAATAACTGATTAAACTCGTCCATAACCTTTTTTACCCGATCAAATGAGTAAAGGTCAGTATAACATAAGATCGTGTCATCATTCACAAATATCTATAATTTAAAATGCTTATATTTCCAATAAAATTAAGTAGTGTTTTTTTATTCTAGGATATTCGCAATGGATTATATTACTAGGATATATAGATATGGACCAAATAGAATCCATTGAATAAACCTATTTACCATTAAAAGTTCCTTGAAATTAACTTATTAATAATACGCCATCAATCTTATAATAAGTATCATTTTAGATATTAAAATTTACACGTGATAAGTGTTGTATTAATATCATTAAAATAATTCGCATAATTTTCCATCTTTAAACTTCATCTTATTAATTGTTGTAATGTTTTTTTAATTGAATAAGTGAGAAATATAATGCAGAACTATTACTATGATGTTACATTTAATATTATTTTTCTTAGTTATTGGGCAAGATCCTTAAAGGTAACTTATTTAGAGGCGTAATAAGTAATAAAATAGAGAGGATATTAAGATACTAGTACATCATACCCGTAAGATCATGTCATTTGTAAAGTATACAAGAATGTACTTTTAGTTAATATCGTCGTAGGTTTTTATAAAATCAATTTTGAAAGTTAACCATAAATTTTTACACTATTTTAAGGGTAATATTTCAATAACCAACTAAGATCAAAGTTATTTACTAATAAGCATCGATAGTTTGATAAATTACGTATAACCACCTAATGTTAAATTAGTATTTATAAAATCACCTGGTAGTCTAAAATACCCTTAGCCATTTTTTATCTTTTATTTTTTTGTTTTTTAAATACTATATTTTTTAAATCACAGTTCAAAAAACATATCCAAAAATATCACTTATTTTTATTTTTTAAGACAAACAAAACTAGATCCATGAAAATTATCATTGGATAATGAGATTGAGGATCTAGTAAATCATTTAAATTGGGCAGATTTAATACGGAGATAGATAGAGTTTCCTTTAGATCTTGTTATTCTTTTGGTTATTATTTTGTTTGATTCCTTTTAGCAGATAAACTTTCCCTTATTGGTGATAAAGGAATGCTACATGCATTGAGAACTTTAGGTGAAGTTTGTTTATTATTTGAGATGGTCATGTCTTGAGATAAGCTAAATGTTTTATCTAATTCAATGGTTTGGAGAGATGATTGAATTCCTTTATTTATGTTGATTGGGATGAGTTTTATATTTTCCAGTGTTGGTATCTTGTTTAGTATTTGTTTTTCCAGTTGCGTTGTTTTATTATCAGGAAGTTTGAAGATATATTGGATTGGTTAATATCATTTATGTGTGGAGAATCATTATTTGTATTGGACATATCCTTATTCTGTGTAGATTTTTCCGTTATTTGGTCTGAGTTCTTATTTGTATTCGTTGATTTTACTTTTTGAACCCACACTTATTTTTGAGAAGGAAGTTTCATTTTTGAATTGAGTTTGGAGGAGGTTAGCTTCTTGTTGTCAGCTAACCTATCAGTTTTAATTTGATCTTTGTTGTAAGTTGAGTCATTGTACCCCAGATGACTACAAGAATTGCAATACTTGGGAATTTCACCATAGTTAATGTTTTTCCAGAAACCTTCAACTTCCCTAAATCCCATCCAAAGTTTATGGGGAAGTAACTTAGAAACATCCATAATGGGTAGATTTTTACGACAGTTAAAGCTCGCTTGGTTAGATGATGAAATCCAAATTGACAAAGGCAATCCAATTGTCTTAGCAATTTGATTAATCGAATCATGGTTATAGAAATATTCATGTATATTTAGAAATGTTACCCTAAATAGAGTCTCTGGGGACTCCACTTTAGGATTGAAATTAGGTTTCCATTTCAATAGTCTCAATGAGTATTTACCTATTGTGTATACATTTCTGTTCTAATGATTTTTGAGGTCACCCATGTTATCTAACTCTATGAATATATATTTGTAATCTCATATCTATATAAACTATAAAGACCTAAGAATTTAAAGGTGTTTAGAAAACATTTTATTTCAGATAATTTTGGTCTACCTAAATAAAATTTAGTTATAAGAGTAAACTTAGAATTAAAGAGAAAATGTTTTTTATCGGTCTCCTAAAAGATGACCGTCCTATGATTTCTTTTGCTAGCATTCAACTTCTTGGTGTGTGAAAGTCTTGACTTTTGGTTTCACGACTTCTGCTAATGATAATTTCTTGATTTCTCTTTGAGCTTGCTGAGAAACATCGGGTGGTTCTTAAAAAATAGGGTTTGATCTCATTTATAGTCCTTCAAGTGGAAATGATTTTTGCAAGATATGAATCGCTTGAAAAATTTTCTGAAATAAACTTTCTGTTGCAATTGTTATTTGAGGTCGAGACTTTTCATGAGCAGTCATAGATCTTGGATCTTCATTTATCCTTTTCGATTGTTGATGAAGAGAAACATTGTTTGGAGTTGGATCCTGAAATGGTTGATCGTCAATCTCGAGATGACGTTGGAGATCTACCATCATCATTGGAGAAGATTTGATCTTTTGTGAAAAAAATTCAGATTTTAGGATTTCAGGCAGAAAAAGAATCCGCACGAGAGGGGCTAATTTTTTGAGCATTTTTTGGACACCTTTTATATTGATTTTAATGTTTAGGTTGGTTTATTTTTTCTGAGTTTAGTAAAACCTATCTAATAATCGTCTTCTCAAATCCGATAGAATGACGAAAGCTCAACACTCGTAGTATAGATCAATTATAACATTTAAAACACAATCTAATTATTACATGATGTTTCTAAAAATCACTCTCACAATAAAACCAAACACAATACTGAATCAAGGTTCTCCTTGAACACACAAACAAGAATTAATACTTATTCTTACCGCCACACACGGCTCAAACAAAAACTACTGCTTAATTGGTTTTGCGGCAATTAGTCCTGATTTCGCCGTTAGTACCGGTTAAAGGACTAAGGTTGGACATTTTGACCATAGCATTGGCAAAATCGGTTTTAAAAGTTTTCAAGTTGGAGCTATAGCCATTAACATCTGAGTCAGTCGAACCACCACTGAACAGCTGCTGGTCGGAGTGCAGGAGACCCTTTTGTCCTTGCAAGTTCTTGAAATACGCATTATCAAAAGTTTTTGGGCTCACAACATCAAGAGGTGAGAGATTGTTATCGCCTCCGTTGCTCGGACATTTTGTTTGCGATGATGTAGCGAATGAAGAGTTAATGTCGGTCGCATTGTAGATCCTTGTACGAAATGTTGTGCATCGTGCGAATCCAATTGAGTGAGATCCTAAGCATACAAAAATTAATGATTCAGGGTTGTTTTCTTGTTCGTGTGTCACAAGATTAGAACATACCCGAAAGAGCCACCATTTCTTTGGCGGTAAAGCCTTTGTTTGAAAAAGAAGTAATAAGCGCATTAAGATTCAAGGTTGGTGAAGGAATGTCTGAATTAGCAGTGCTTTTACTCGCTGTGGTCGAGTCTCTTCTGCCTACTTGAACTGTCCATCCATCGCCACCTACCTGCACACAAATATATTTAGCTTTGTGGCTAAATATTTTGCATATCATACAAGTTTTAAGTTGTGATAGTTTTGTCTTACCGCAACTACCGAGTCACGAGCAGCCACAGTCAAGATATCAGCGCATGAAACAACACCAGGACATAAGGTTTCGATTTGAGATTTAATATTGTCGATCACGTCAAATCCTCTTGCTGAGTCTTTGTTAGGAGCCGCAGTTTTTTCTCCTGTGAAACTCGATGTATCATCTAGAAGAATCGATGCGTCACATCCCTGTATGAAAGATTCAAAAGAAAACACTTAAACATGATCTTATAATTTCGAAAAATACAAGAAGTTATCCATATTAATGAGAGAGGTGTTGATACTTGCATTGACAAAACAATCATGGAAATGAAGGCGAAGCAAAGAAGCAGCCATGCGATTTTCTTTGGCAACAGCCGAGTTCACTGCTGATTTGATGGTCGAAAGGGCTTTAGGACACGAAGTCGCGTAAAAGTTAGTACTTAGCTGAGCAGAAGCCAAGCTAACAAGAATCAAACATATCGACAAAATCAAATTAGCCTTAGCGCTAATGGGTGTGGAAGAAAATTGTTTAAAACCCATAATACCGCAAGACTAGTTATACCGAAGAAGAAGAAAGTTGAAGTTGTAGGAAATGTATTTGTATTTGTTGGTTTATGCTTAATGTTCCATCATGACTTCTTATATAGAGCCCAAACTATGTTTAAGTTAATTGACTATTATTTCCTTGAGCCTTTGAGGAAGAATTGGATGGACATGGCGGTCCCCGGTCGCCTAATATTGCTAAGAGTATAATGGGTTGTTAGCTGTATAATTCACATACTATTTTGACCTCGATCATTTTTTATACATTTGATTATATACGTTATTGTAGTCAAAAGTATTGTATTTATTGTAGTCAAAAGTATTGTATTTATAATCTATACTTTATCTCAATGTATAATATAAACCTCTATCTATAAGTTATTCTCCTTAGCATGAGTTAAATAGACTAAAAAAAGTCTATAAAACAAATAATCATCGTAACCATTATTTTATGTTATTAAATTACTATGCAATTATCAAAATGGTTCAAGCACAGAACATATACGAAGGAAAGATTTAAATGAAACACATGATCTAACGTGGTTCGACAATTGTCTGCGTCTACGGGCACCGCCAGAGAAAAGAGTTTCACTATGATAGAAAATGTTACTGATTTCAGATTGTGTTTTGTGTCGGCCTAGTAATCTATTTATAGGGAATTAATAGACTTACTAGACAATGGGCCTAATGGGCTCATACCACAAGACTAACTCAAGTCATAACCGAACAGATTGCACAATATCACTATCACAGACACAAAACTGTACTGCCGGACACAGTACACTATCAAGGCACTATTCGACTCATTCACAACAAATCTTCCCCTTGAGGCGAATATCTTTTCTTCACTATCAACAAAGAACATTCTCTTCTTCTGACTCACCAAATTCCCTTATGGCATTCACTCTATACTGCGAACACCGATCCAGTTTAGGCACTCCCTAAACTTTCGAACTAATACTGCCTTGGTCATTATATCTGCTCGATTATCGTGTGTAGAAACTTTCTTCACATTAACAATTCCATTTGATATTATATCACGAATAAAATGATACCTGACATCTATGTACTTTGTACGCTCATGGTACATCTGGTTCCCTGTAAGGTGTCTAGCGCTTTGACTGTCACAAAACACTTTTGTAGTAGTCCTATCCAAGCCCAAATCTGCCACCAAACCTTGCAACCATATTGCCTCTTTAACTGCTTCTATTACTGCCATGTACTCTGCCTCCGTTATAGACAAAGCTACAATAGCTTGCAACTGTGCTTTCCAACTGATTGCACTCCTAGCTAGAGTAAATACATATCCTGTCAGAGATATTCTTTTATCAATATCACCTGCAAAATCAGAATCAACTAAACCAACCAATGATCCTGCAACATCATTCAGCGATTCACCAATATCGGTCTTGTTAAAAGTTAAACCAACATTCACAGTATTCTTTTGAAGAGATTCAATCTCTTCCCCCATAGCACCAATCCATCGATCTGTCTCTGAACTCGCTATAGCTTCTCTGTAGCTACTAGGTTCCTCTATCTCAACTTCTTCTGCAACTGACAGAGCATATGCAACTAGATTCGCATACCTTTTTGGAAGTCTAATATCTCTTCTTTCTCTACCCAATGCTATGATATAAGGTTGTTGTTCTGGTTGAGGCACATCATCGTCACTATCATCCGATGCTGACGCTTCACCTCCTGATTCTGGATCCACCTCAGAACCACTTGAATTATTGGACCTGCTAGGAACTGATTCTACTTCAAGCTCCACCTGTTTACTCACAACCGATCCAGATTCGACCATTTCTCCTACTTCCTTCTGACTGTCTATCGAAGCAAACTCATTAAAAGTAACGTCCCTACTGATGAGAAAACCTGGAGACTTTGGAGAGGTACACCATAACCTATATCCCTTCACTCCAGTAGCATATCCTAGAAATATGCATCTCTTTATCCTCGGCTCAAGCTTACCATCTCTCACATGAGCATACTTAGGACAACCGAACACCCTCAAATGTTCATAATCAGCCGACGATCCAGACCAAATCTCAAAAGGAGTTTTACAATCAATAGCCGTTATTGGAGACTGATTCACCAAGTAACACGCTGTATTGATAGCTTTAGCCCAAAAATCCTTTCCCACACCGGAATGCGAGAGCATACTTCGTGCCTTGTCACAAAGCGTTCTGTTCATTCTTTCTGCGACTCCATTCTGTTGTGGTGTTCTAGAACAAGTGCGATGGCGCACTATTCCCTCAGCTTCGCAAAA
The DNA here is from genome assembly GCA_036936605.1 of Limnanthes douglasii subsp. nivea. Taxonomy (NCBI): domain Eukaryota; kingdom Viridiplantae; phylum Streptophyta; class Magnoliopsida; order Brassicales; family Limnanthaceae; genus Limnanthes; species Limnanthes douglasii. Next base: position 57,955,369 of record JAUPFV010000001.1, on the reverse strand, counting down.
CTCGTTAAACTCACGACTGCAATATTCTAACCCATTATCTGTCCTAAGACGTTTGATTTTTCTTCCTGTTTGCTTCTCAATCATCGTCTTCCATTTGACAAAGGTTGAATATGCCTCATCTTTCGTTTTCAGAAAGTAAACCCACACCATCCTTGAATAATCATCAACCAAACTCATGTAGTATCTGGCTCTGCTCTTGGATGAAATTCTGTTTGGACCCCAAAGATCTGAGTGAATGTAGTCCACTGTCCCTTTAGTCTTTCTTACAGCCGATTTGCCGAATTTGACTCTAGTTTGTTTACCAAACACACAGTGCTCACAAAATCCCAATGATTCTGTTTTATACCCTTTCAACAAATCTCTCTTTCCCAAAACAACTAATCCTCTGTCACTCATTTGACCAAGACGCCAATGCCACAATTTATTTTGATCCTGCCTACTTTGGCTATTACTCCCTGATGATGCTATTGCAGCATCGTCCATAAAAACACTCCCCTGGAGAATGTAAAGACCCTTCTGCAAACTTCCTTTCATGCATACCATTGAGCCTTTTGTCACTTTCATTACACCATTTTCTGCATGGTACTTGTAACTCCGAGAGTCTAGAGTCCCAAGAGAAATCAGGTTTCTTTTTAACCCAAGAACATGCCAGCACGTCAAGATTCTAACAACCCCGTCAAACATTCTGATTCTGACGTTACCAATACCACCAACAGTCAACGAATGATTGTTCCCTAAATAGACAGTTCCCTGCATTGGCTTGTACGTATCAAACCACTGCTAGAACTGACACATGTGATATGTAGCACCAGTATTGAGTACCCAAGAGTTTTTCCCAAAGTCTGAACTCACGGACAATACATCTCATTTACCACTGTTTTCACTATCGTCGGAATCGTTCACACCTTCAACAATGTTTGCTGCATTTTACTTTTGATTTCCCTACTTACCATTCAGTTTTGGAGAATCTCTCCTATATTGACCCTGCTCACCGCATTCATAACAGTTTGAGTGCTTCAACCTTGACTTGGACCTCCAGTTCTTCCTTCTTAAAGAACTCGCTTTGCTTCTAGATCTTCCCCTAGTCATAAGACCTTCCCCTTCAGCTTAATTGTCTGACTGCAACTGTCTCATCTCCTTTGATTTCAGGGCCCCTTTGACATCTTCTAGCGATTATTTAATTTTACCATACATAATGGTATCTACGAAGTTTTCATAGGGAGCTGGTAACGATCTCAATAAAGAAAAAACTTGATCCTCATCCTCAATATTGATATCTATGTTCTCCAAGTCCATTATAATTGATTTGAAATTATCTAAGTGCTCTATTATGGACATACCTTCTTTCAATCTGAAATCATACAAACGCATCTTCAAGTATAATTGGTTTACTACTGATTTCTCTGAGTAAAGATCTCCTAGATTTTTCCGTGCGCAGGCAACAGTCTTCTCACCACTAATAAGCACATTGTCTTTCACACTCATTAAAATCCAGCACAAAGCCCTTTCTTGAAGATCTTGTTTCTCCTCTTCTTTCATCTCTTCTGGTAACTTATTCTCCGCATCCTTCCATAGCACTTGCAGTACCAATGAAGATTTCAGTTTAATCTTCCACAACGCAAAGCTGGATCCCCCATCAAATTTTTCAATCATGTATTTGGTTGCTGTAGACGCCATTGTGAAAAACCCTAATTGCAAAAGCCCTAATTTCACCACGTGGCTCTGATACCAATTTTGTTATTAAATTACTATGAAATTATCAAAATGGCTCAAGCACATAACATATACGAAGGAAAGATTTAAATGAAACACAGGATTTAACGTGGTTCGACAATTGTCTACGTCCACGGGCGCCACTAGAGAAAAGAGTTTCACTATGATAGAAAAGGTTACATATTTCAGATTGTGTTTTGTGTCGCCCTAGTAATCTATTTATAGGGAATCAATAGACTTACTAGACAATGGACCTAATGGGCTCATACCACAAGACTAACTCAAGTCACAACCGAACAAATTGCACAATATCACTATCATAGACACAAAACTGTACTGCCGGACACAGTACACTGGCAAGGCACTGTTCGACTCATTCACAACATTTTACATAAAAAATAAATACACAATCGAATAATTTCATAAACTATGAGAACCATTATTTAATATAAAAGACAATCGAATAATTTCATAAACGATAACTTAACTTGGTTGGATGGCATAAGTCACATTATTTTTTTTATGAAAATTATTATTTAAAATTTATTTTTGACATCCATTTGAAAGATTTTCCGTTGGCGAACAAATAAGATTTGAATAATGTTGCGAATTCTGTTATTTTAGCGATTGAAAAAAATCTCCTCATAATCTTATAATTTTTTCGAGTACTTTTTTTCTACAAGAGGTGCCTTATAACGCTTGGCGGATTCATTATATAATTATGACGTGGAAGGTTCGGCCATAAATCTATGAGTTTGATACACTTTTTGACCACAACATTTTGCCAACAAGGACCATCAATAATTTATTTATACAACATACAAATTATGTATGTTTGGTATGAAAAAGTTAAACGAAGTTGAACATGTAAAATAAGAAAAATATTACAGTTTGATACTTGTATGAGTAGATATCATGGGAGGTGAAGAATCTCTAGTTTCACTAAAAGAAGAAACAGACTCGTGGATTGATGGAGCATAAGTAGTATCATCTGATGTAGATGTCTCAGGAACTGGTACATCAACAATAGTTGATGCATCGTTGTCAATGCCAAATTGACCACTAGTCTAAAGTTTTTTTTTATTATGTTATGTGATTTTATCAGAATCAAATAAAACAAAATATGCTTAAGAAATGTGACTTGTCGAGATACGTAGAAATTTTGACCTGTGGGATCAAAACAACTATATCATTTTTGTCCAATATCATAACCCTAAAAACACATGTAACTGTTTTATGAGACAACTTGTTATGTTCGGTATGAGGACAAAGGACAAAACATGTACATGCAAACACTCGTAAAGAGAAGTAATCTGGAAGTTATCCATGTAACTTTTGAAATGGGGATATCCTTGAATTATATGCACTAAGAATATGATTAATCAAATGTATAGTAGTCAGAAATGTATCTCCTTAAATGGCACTAAGAACTTCCACAAATAAAAGCAAGGAACAAGCAGTCTCCACACAATGACAATGTTTCTTTTATATAACACCATTATGCTAAAACATATCAGTATAAAATAAATGAGCCGTGGTACTGCCAAATATAAGTAACTGAGTGAAATAATCAGAGGTATATTCACCCCTTACGTCACACATGAATCACTTCATCACAAGAGAATATTGAGTCTAAAAAAATAATCTAAATTTTCTATAAATTACAAAGAAGTTAGATCTTTATTTCATAAAATAAACCCACATATAACTAGTAAATTAATCAATAAAATATATATAATAGGCTAAACCATCATTTGTGGAAATATGAGATGGACCTCGTACATCAAAATGAATAATATAAAAACAAATAACATACTAAGATACATTTTTATTAAACGATAAAGTAGAAAATATTTCAAGTTTACAACCACTACAATCAGATGTATGACAAGTTGTTAAAAGTATAAATCTGATGTGTATATATGTCCTAAACGAGGATACAAAAGAAAAATTCAGACGACAAATGATTTAAAAAAACAAAGACAAAACAACACTTGAGGCAACAAGGTTAGTAACTTTGAGTTCGTACAAAACATAGAGTTCCCTCATTTTATGGTATATTCTAATCACCATTTGAGTATGTTGATCTTGTATAACAAAAACATAATAAAAAAAAGATCCAATGACAAAATTTACACAATTGATTGGCCGAAATAATATTCAAAGAAATATTATGAATGTAGTATTCATCAATAAACGATACATGGATCATAGAATTAAATCCACCAAGTGATAGTGATATAGCACTAGCAGACAAAACACATATCGATAAAATAGAAGGAAACACAATAAAGTATGATATGTAGATGACATATGACGAGACACATCAGAATCTAAAATCTACGAGGGTGAATGAATACCTAAAGTTGAAGATGATGATAGACCTAGTTAGACATGGATGTAAATATAAAAACACGATTGGAAATAAGGAATTATCTTATGGTCTAAAAAATTTGGAAGATTAATACACAACGTGATGTGATAGTATCAATATCTTCTAATGTGTAGCAGCAATGACTTATAGCTGATAAAGATGATGTTTCAGTTCTTAAAAAATTACTAATGTTTTTCTTTCAGCAATAAGTTTTGAGACTTCTAGTGATTCTTCGATTTACTCTAAACTGATTTAGAGTAGAGGACCATTGTCTGGACAACAAATAAAACAAGAACATTAGTCCCTTTTGACCTTTTCTTAACCTACGAAATGATTTGAGTTTCATCTGTAATAAGTTCATGAACTACCGAATTGACAGTGCAAAAAGGATACCTATGATTTTTTTTCCACGTAATCCTTCAAAGTCTAACATATAGCCATAAAAAATTGCACAAATTTCTCCTATTATTTTAGAGCAATATAAGGCTTCAACTTATTCAAATCTGTTTTATAAGGCTAGTTTATCCTACAAATCAGATATATCATATTTTTTTTATAAATGCGCATATCATTCTATTGAAAATCACGACTATTATACCCTAACTAATATTGCTTAGAAAAGGTGGACTTAGTATGCAATCTCTTCAAATGATCCCAAACTTATTTTACTGTTTCATCTTTAGCCATTTAACTACAACTGAGTTATAGAGTTATTAATCCAAGTTATAACATAGTTCTATTGGTTTCCCATGTATTATGTAGCATAACATAAATCTCAGTAGTAGTTTTATTAGTAGGTGAAAGTTTTGTACCTAAGAAATATTCTCACATATGTTTGCACACAAAACAATGTTCTTCATAACATAGCTAAAAAAGTATTCCCATTAATTTGGGTACTAATAGACTTAGAAAGTCATAATTTTATATTATATTAGCAATAAAGATCCACAACACTAATAAAATTATACCTAACAAGTGAACCAAAAATAGTATTAAACATAATAAAATAATCAAATAATGAAAATACATAACATCAACAATCTTGAGTAATCGAACAAAGTAAAATATCAAACAAATGACAAAATAAAAACTTCAACATGATCTCATTAACCCAAACTTAACTCAATTCGATTATTTTAATTATCTAAAAAATTATTTCTAATAGCTTATGGTACATTGAATTAACATACGAGGACCCATTTCAAATATTAGATTCTTACGGCGTCGCACTCAAATCAACGTTTGTAAAAAATAATGTACACATTAAAGGATACCTCACAATATGTTATCGTATTAACAAGTAATATAAAAGTAACTTATTATTTAAAATATACGTGAAAAGGAACTAAATATGTTATTATTTTTCATATAGACATAACACGGCTTATTAGTAATTATTATGTTAAGTATCTGGTAACAACCCTTCTTATCTGAATTGAGATTATTAGAACTAAATTACTGTAAAAAGTACATGATGAAAATAAATATTATATTATTTAACTAAAATATATACATATAAAAACTAAAAGTAATATAATGATAATATATACTAAAATTGAATAAAAACAAAATTTCACTAAAACTAAATTATTTTAGACCAAGGACACTCATGCGAGAAACTTGTGATGTTATACTCTGTCCGAAAGTATATTTCCTGGTTGGAAGCCTTAAAGTAAGCCACGTATTACACCTGTATACAAATATATGATAATAATGTTTGATAATTTTTCATAAAATTACACCTCCTCACAGGAAGAATATACTTCCAAACATGAACTTACAACTACACGCACAAAGAGAACAAAGTATGAATTACAAGTTATTTTTATAAGTTAAAATGTGATGTTTTCTTTTCTATAAGTATGAGAAGAACCTTTTGACTTTTTTCAAATGGTCCATGCCCGGATTACTGAAGTATCTACCCATGGACCATATTTTGAAATTTACGTATGTTCTAGTACACACTTGAGCATATATAAAATATTGAACAACCAAATTGTATTTATTAAATGTCCAACTCTTTTTGGAACACTATGTATAAATCGCGGGTGCATGCAATAAATATTTATATTTAGTAACCATGAGTTATCGTCGATATATAACACTAATCATAATATTTTACTCTCACTGAAAATGTGATACAAATTTATTTACATAATTCATCTCAAAATTAAATGAATTGATAATATTGGATAAATGTTTGTACCATTATGAAGATCCATGTCTGATCACGTTGTATCATATAATATTTTTTCACCATCTTAATTTTTTTCTAAATGGTGACTTAACATTCATTTAATAATTTTTAAAACTAGAATATGTAGTTTAATTCATGATTATTGTAAACGAATCCTTTACTGAAACTCAAGTAAAATTCTCATAATAGTCAATACTTTCACAGTAAGTATACTATTTTTATACAATATATGATTTATATAATTCTATATTACCTTTTGGGCCGTATTTGGTTTCAAATGTTTACCAATCTTCCGAGATTGAAAGAACTATTTCCAATTCTTCTTCAAACTGATATGGCTATCAAAATCCGCACACTTCCAAATTTAATATTCTATTTTTTTTGGTTCTCGTCTAAAAAATCATATCTTAAAAAGGAGAATACAACTTATAATGCGTAGAATAGTTCGATTATCATATAAAATAGTAATTTACTATTTGAGATTCTAGTTTCGTTCTTTAGACGTATTATACTTTGCTTCGGTCAGAAGATACAAATATGCATGGGATTTTAATTAAGGTTTCTATGTAAAAAATCATATTGTATATTGGCAGTCCTATAGTTGGAGATATGACCTAAACACTACAACTAAAGGTATGCTAAATTTTTAAATTCAAATTTAGATTTGAATATATTTATTTATATTACTTCATTGTACTTGACAATAATGTTTAATTTATATATTTTATCATTACATTACAAAATACATGTGCCTATAATTCAACTATCATAAAAAACTATTATTACCAAATAAAATAGATAACCATTTTCATCTAACAAAAAAAAACTAATTTAAAAAAAATAAATAGATAATATCACATATAAATAAAATATATCCAGTGTTTAACAAAAAAAATAAAAAAATAAATATTTTAATTTGATACATACTGTTATATAGTTTGTAGGTGGATATTGTACCACCATTGAGATTTTTTAGTTTGGAGTAGACCCGTTCTTCGTCATCCGTGTCTTCTATTCCTCACAATTAGTATTAAAGTATTTTTTTTGTCATTGTAATGGAAACGACTCACTTATTTGAAGTTGTTCTTCTTACATTTGCTTTTTTAAGACATGCAGCATTTTAGTGCAACTAACTTATTCTTATGTCCATTATTACTACTCAGTAAGATATTCACCATGTTGGATTCTCTAATCCTCTAACTTAATTTCTTTTCTCCAAGCACACGCATTCACGCATTTACACACACACACACACACACACACACACACACACACACACACACACACACACACACACACACACACACACACACACACACACACACACACACACACACACACACACACACACACACACACACACACACACACACACACACACACACACACACACACACACACACACACACACACACACACACACACACACACACACACACACACACACACACACACACACACACACACACACACACACACACACACACACACACACACACACACACACACACACACACACACACACACACACACACACACACACACACACACACACACACACACACACACACACACACACACACACACACACACACACACACACACACACACACACACACACACACACACACACACACACACACACACACACACACACACACACACACACACACACACACACACACACACATACACACACACACACACACACACACACACACGTAAACTTAATTTTTAAGTTTTAAATTTGTTGAGGTGTTTATTTAAAATTATCTTGTTATAGTATTTAATTTTAAAAATTTGAGCCATTGCGTTATACACTATTTGAAGAGGTTGTTTGGAAAAAGTGATACTAGTTCATTATCACATATGAAAATAAGAGAATTTTTATTTGGGTTCATTTTGTTTTATTGAGATTCACTATGTTCATCAAATATTGAATACTCACTTGCATGTAATCATGTAAGGTTTTAAAGTCACAATTATATCATGCACGTTTGTTTATTATGATACTTATAAACATAATATTATTTTAAGCTAGTTTATAAGAATAATAACTACAATGTAAATACCAAATTTTTTTAATGAATAAGTTACCACTAGGAACGACTATGGTGATATAATTGGCTTACTAAATAATTTCAAGTTTTAACACAATCTTCTGTTAATGATGTGTTTGCATCCCATTACATGGTAAACATCCTGATACATTGATGAGATTAAAACTCTAACATGGATCAATTTGATTGATGTGTTAATGGTATTTTTATCTCCATGATGTCTACATATCTAAAATGAGAATAACACGTTATTTTTTATAAACTGAAATATGTAATATTTATATATATATATATATATATATATATAATGCATGATATAATTCATTAGAAACTATGTATTTTATCTTATCTAAGGCAAAGGTATAACTCGTGCTTTGTTAAAAATACCCCAATATCTTTTTTGAAATATAATAATGCTTTATCGTGGCGTTGAAATGCTCTCGAAAATAGTATATTGAAGTTCGCTTAGAACAAGTTATGTGCTCATCGAGACAAATCTTACTATGTTTTGTGGAAAATAGAGTGTTGACCATGATAGTATAACCATACACTAATTGTATTTTTATAAGCCCCTGTTTGCTATGTTCGAAATTTCATTTGTCACGAAGACTTCAGTCGAACAAGCGATTTTCCTTAAAACTTCTTAATGTTGTGACTTTCATATCCCAAACTCTAAATCATGCAACAAAATACATATATTTGAGCAATACTTATGGTCTGAAGCATGTAATCATAAAAATATAATATCAAAATTTGAATCATTGACTGCAAAATGCTTTAAAACAAGCTGAAAATTAGAGCTAAAATGCATATAAACTCAGATTTAGGATCCTTCATACCAATTTATATTTTTAAATTCCCTACTAATAAAAATGAAAAAAAAATCTGTGAGTTTAAATAAGACTACTAGTTATCTATACATTATACAACTTGTAGGATTTGTACTCATTTTTCACTTTTGAGTTCATATAAAGACATGAATTTTGAATATAATGATACTTTGACCAATATGCACGTAGACCTTTCGATCTATAGTATGAAATAACTTCTACGAGATAACCGTGGATTGATATATTTGTTTTAAATTCTAAACATGAACTTGAAGATACTAAATAAAGAAAAAGAATGTGAGCTAAATACCAATAACATAAAATTGTAGTGTCTATGGACCATAACATATTTAACTCATAGAGTGAAATATCTTATTACTTAAATTTTTGGTATATTGTTTAGTCCCTTATAGAGTCCAAAGACGAACCTTATGTTTACATCTTAAAACCCATGTCATTATCCTATTAGTCCCCAGTTGTCCGAAACATAAAACAAAATAATAGAAAGGGGAAGGGAATGACTCGAAGCTTCGAGTTTGAACTCCATGTTCAAGTTCATTATTTATTTTTCACCAAAAAAAGATTTAAAACAATATAATTTTCAAGAAAATTGAAATGGAAAATCTTCGTTACAAAGTTTTAAAAATTTATAGAAAAAAAGAGAGTTGTATTAGAAGCTTCGAGACGAAAATCCTTAATAGAAGAGTTAGAGAATAAACTAAACAAGTTCGAAATTTATTATCACAATCTGAAATCAAGAATGTGCAAATAAAATAGCACGCACACCTTCCGTAACAGTAGGTATTTTGAGAGGTCCAATTCAAACCAAAGACCTCCATTTATTTACAATCCTGTGACACTACTTCTAACCGCTAATTTACAATTTTGGCAACTTTTAATATAAACAATTCAATTTAAATAATTCTACTATCTTTTTATTATTCATCTCACTCTCTCTATTTTCACTATATTTTACTTTCTCACTCTCAATATTTATAATATTATATTATAATTCAACATTTATGAACTATATTAATAGATAATTATATATATATATATAAAAGTCAAGTTTGGTAAGGCTACATATAAATGCAACTTCACTCATCACTTGTAACCTTCTTTCTTATGCTAGAGAGAAAATCAACTACAACATGTTGTTATATGTTCATACGTGAAATATGTGTAAAGTATAAAAAATTAAACTTATAGCTGGTTTGGTTTATTTTTGGTTAAGGGTAGACTGGTAAAATGTCTAGAGAATGTTTTGATAATTTTGTGACGTTTTATGTTTAGGGTATGGAGTAGAGAGATAATTAAGTTGTCTACTAGTATTAAATTTTGATCACCCTCATTAATGAGAGTGGTTTGAGTATTTATACCTTAATTACTGACCCGTGGGCTTATTGGCTCGGATAATGAAACCGAGTCGAATTTAAAGACCCATTAGTTATATAGTTTTAAGTTGATTAGCAAACACCTTAGTCAAAAGGTGATACATCTGTCATATTCAGATATTTAGTTGTGTGATATGGTCCGAATAAGTGTATTTTTGTTCAGGTATGGTTACCAAAAATTCCGAACTCATCAATGGATACGAGAGATATACACGAGACAATTTATTATAGGTTGTTTGGTGCATAACTTATAAGTAAAATGTTTATATTAAACAAACACACAAAGTAAGCTTATGATAAAAAGACAAATATTGTTTGATCCATAAATAAATGCTATCTTTAAAGTTCAAAATCAAGTCATTGGTACATCAACATGATTAATCTCGCTCAAAATAAAAACCTAAAACAAAGACCCAACAAGGATGACGACAAAACATATGTGGATAGAATTCACGATACTTAATATAAACTCAAAAGTAACTGTAGACTAATGAGAGTAAGTAACATGATTTCTTTGTTCCATCGTTACATTATGTATGCCACTGATAAAATCGATATGATGAAATTGTGAATAAAGCCTGCCTTAAGTTTCCCTAAGGTGGGTAAAACAAGTAGTTCCAGATTTTTGAAAGAAACTTAACAACTCACTTTTCACCAAATTAGACATGTTCCTCTTAAAGAAGTAGCGTCCACCAAGATTTAGGTCCCATTCATCATTCTCGTTTAGAAAATTAAACCCAACAACATGCAGATGCCTTTTCGCTTCGACTCCAAAGGAAAAAATTGATCAAAATAAAAATTAAAGTAATATAACCTCATCATAGATTTGTAAAAAAACAACGCTAACATTGTATGCTTAAATGTTTCGATTTGTAGTAAGTTTAAAATCAAGAAGTTTGGAATTCGTATTATAAGATTGATGTCTGTTTATTTCACTGTCATATACATTAACCCTAAACATGGTCTCTTTGGGTATACTCAATCTAGAAAGGGTAAGTCTTGCTCTAGTGACACTACAATGTCTATATCTCTTGAAAATATTTAAACCACTGGACTATATCACCTAAATTAAATAAGGTATATAACAAACTCAACTTTGATAGGTCTCAGAATCCGATAAACTTTGAAAATTGTTATGCTTTTGGAAGTAAGGTACCCTAAACATGCTCACTCAAATTCCTATAACTAGTTCTAAACTTTGTGATATTTTTGAGTTTTTTTAATAATATGTATTGCATTGATAAATCACATTCCCATGTTCTTAGAGTCATCTCAATAAGTAAGAGACCATAATCTGCATAGTTTCACATAACAAACAAATCATTTAATAAAAAAATGAATTGAAGATTATAAAAAATCTCACATAGAGATTGAATATATTCTTGATAACATAAATGCAAAATGAAAAAAAACAGGAGTTATTAGTAGCCTAAAACTAAGTCGAGCAATCACAATGTTAATCTTGTTCATCAAACGAAAGAGAAGAGTCGGAGGTGAGAGATTTTGGGATTTAGGGTTTCAAAATATAAGGAAGATTTGAGTTTTCTCTATTTATTTTGTGATTCAAGGTCAGACATAGGTAATGAGATATGCGTGTTTAATTTCGGGTAATGAATTTGGTAAATAAAATAAGCGGACTACTAAATTTTGGATGATAGTTGGATGCTATAGTAAAATATTACCCGAGCTTCAATTAGCAACAGATTCATTGTGTCACAAATGCTTCAGGCCATAACTTAAACAACTTAAGAAAAAACTTAAAATTAATGCGTTGATAGTTCGTTGTAACCGAATAATTTGTGCAACCAAACAATTTGGTTGTAAAAACTAACCTTAATTTCATTTTACGGATCAAAACCGACTATATTGTAAATATATTACAACTATTTTGTTACTAATATTTGATTAATTTAATAGTGTCGTAAAAAATTGTTTATTTGATAGTATCCCCTCCATAGCTCTATAGGCATTTTTATTTTTTCCATTCTTCTTAATTTCAACAATAGATTAAAATCATTCTTTTTCGAATTATGATTTAAAAATTAAAATTTCAAACATATTAATTTGAAAATTTAATACCATGTATGTTTGCTACCATCTAAATTTACCACACAATTGTTATGGTTACCAATTAAAAAACAATACACTAACTTTTTAAAGAAAAATACTGTTATTGTTTTACATGAGTATTTCTATTATTAATGTTAGTAGGTAGTTTAGACACGAATATTTTCGACCGAATCTAATAAAAGATGATGCATATTATATTTTATATATATATGTATGTATCTCGTAACTTTAACCTAATATCATGATATCGGATATTTAAATTGTAAATTGAGATATTAATATACTAACCGCAAAGCAGCTTGTTTGTTATGTTTTTTTATTAATGTATATTAAGTTTATATTTCGTATTCTGAATATACGAATTAAAAAATTGTGTCTAGAAGGTAAACGTGATGCTTGGTTGAATTTGATAGTACTTATTCAGCACGTTGACAAATTCATAAAAATAATAAATAAAATGTGCTTTTATGTGGGTAGTTTATAACTACTACTGCTAGTAATAGTATAAAAATAATCAAAGACTGGACTTTCAAGATGATCAACTGTTGTAGTGTGTGAATGGAATTTTATAGAAGATTCTTTACCGGACCTTTTATATAGTGCAAGCAAAACTAACCGTTATGAATTACTTTTTAAGTAGTACATTGGTTTCGAATGAAAAATGTTTAATCAAATGTTGAAATTAAGTAAGAGATTAAATCACACATGACACATGCGTATTGACTGTATTTTATCAGAATAAGGTGGAAAGATGGATTCATTTATGCTCATTAGAAGGCATTGACAGTTAAATTATTATAGTTATATTATTTGATGGAGTAGATTTGAAGTATAAAAAAATGGAAAAATATATAGTTTATAAATTATTATTATTATTATTATTATTATTATTATTATTATTATTATTATTATAGAATCCAAAAATATTTAGGTAGAAGATCTCACTAGTCCCATCTCCTTCATATTATTAAAGAGAAATTGTCAACTCGTGACAAGCTTATTGTTGAGGTTACGCTACAACCTCTGACTGTGCTTTTTAAAAATCCGGAAACCGACGACCATATCATGGTTGACTGCAACTACTCGAGGTTACTATAAAAGAACATCTTGAGAAAATTTAACATGCAGTTTTTAAGAGGAATACCATTTCAAATATGACATGCAGTCAAAACAACTTCACCCCATAAATTAATATGTAATTTTGAATTAACTTCATGATATTAGTCATCTTGATCAAAGTTTTGTTTTTTCACTCAACCAATCTATTTTATTGCAGCGTGTGAGGCGCCAATGATTGATGAATTATCTCACGTTCTTCACAAAAACTAGAAATTTTTCTCGAAAAATATTCTCCACCTCGATCAATATACAAGATTTTAATATTAGTGTCTAGTTGATTTTTAACTTCCACTTTGAAGATCTTATAAATACTAAAAGCCTCATCCTTATGTTTAAGCAAATACACATAAGTAAATCCAGAGTAGTCATCAATAAAAGTTATAAAGTATCTTTTATCCCACGTGCCAAGATAACTTATAACTCATATGTTGGTGTGTATTAAGTCTAACAATTTTATGCATTTTTCACAAAATTTGTAAGACTTTTTAATCACATTTGATTTCACACACATCTCACATTTTTGTGTCTCTCAACCTTGTAATTTTTTTGTGTTTCGTATTTACACATGTTTGTGCTACTTCTTACTTTTATTGTTTTGAGCAAATATTTGTCAAGAGAGACATGAATAGATGCTGTATGTATCATACCACCAGATCGAAGTCTTATCTTTAATGATATTGACCTCTATCACCATTGCAATACTATAGTCTTCCACAAGATTTTATGCTATCACCCTTATTTTTAAAGTTTCATGAATGAGAAAAGTGTTTTGGTTTGCCACACATAAAACAATCCCCATTTACACTGTTAGAGGTATTCTTGTTTCTAAATGATATTTGCCCAAAATTTTGTTTTTTGTTTTTACTTTGGTTTCATTGCCTTTACACGTATAGAAGCTCTAATATTGGATTCTTTTTTTGTATCTCTAGCACGTGATTATTCTTCAATCTTCAAATGTTTTTAGATAAGTTTCAAACAATACTCTTAATATTTATGAAGTATCATCTTCTGATAATTGTTTCAAGATGGAGGAAGCTTTGGTATGAATACTCCCACTTGAAAACATTCCGGAAGAACCACTTTTATGGACACAAGTTTATTTACTATTTGCAGCTCATGAATTTGGAGGGAGAAGGGCTTTACCATCTATAAACTTCAAATCAAATAATTGAGAAATTAAAATTTTCTTTATAACTTCTTCTTTGGTTTTGTATTTTTCTTCAAGTTCATCCCATATTTTTAATTTTAAATACTTACTTGTATCGATGTCAACAAGATGATCCGATTGAACATTCAAAATATTTCCTCGACATATAAAATTGTCATTTTCTTACTTGTTCCTTTTAGCCTTGATTTTATCAATGTTCATGTCACTTTATTTGAGAATTTTCTCCAATTTTGGATATAAAATATAATAAAATTTTAATGATGTCAACGAGAAGATAATATTTTCTTGTCATTGACTAAAATTCGAACCATCAAAACACTATAAATGAATAAGGTCTTAGTTCTTGAGTGCATGCTAATGTGGCTTTCTTGGATTAGAAAAAAATATTCTCAAAACACTTATAGCGTAGGCAAGATCAGGTATTGTTCAAATCATAGCATACATAATGCTACACTTCTTATATACAGCTTCGGTTGGTCCTTGAGTGACACTGAATTTGAATTGAGAATCAATAGGATTTCCAAACTCTTTGGCTCCGGACATGCTAAAATTACTTATATATATATATATAATCCTGCTGAGATAATAATAAATACCCATTTATCATATTCAACTTGATCTTAATACCAAATATACTCTTAGCCTCTCCCAAATTATTCATCTCAAACTCTCATTTTAGTTGAGTCTTTACCGCTTCAATCTTTTTCATATATCTTATAACTATTAGTATATAATCCATATACAACAACAATAGGACTTGTCTCTCCATGCATGCTTTTCCATTCCAATAAAAAATAAATATAAGAACGGTTTGGCTCAAGTTGTTTACAAGACTTGAGAGAGTGACTAACAACATAAGCTATATACCCAAAGTTACACGTATCCTTTTTTCTATTGGGATGCTAGATGGAAAAAGGTTTATCTATAAGGGCGAATATGGCAGAAGTAAGGTCTTTCAAGGCTCCTTTGTTGTTATGAAAGCTAACAAGACGATTGCTGTATTAGTTCTTGAGGGATTTGTAGTAGTAGAGGGCATGTCCAGTGTGGTAAAATATTATACCAGGTTGTGGAATCATCGAATGGGCATTTAAGTAAAATAGAAGATTTGATTCTTTAATAAAATTAATCTCCAACACCTATTTACCCTTTCACATGCAAGAAATAAAAGTCATTAACTCATCAATTTACGCACATTCATCATGCACCATTGTAGAATATTCGAATTCAATATTTTGATAATTTTTGTATTTTCCCTTATTTGTCAAATCCTAATGATATTCCATTTTTTTTTTGTATACTAAACAGATTGCTTTAAAACCTATCATAACATATTTTTAATTTAATCGAGAGTTCTCTCTCCTCTTGCTTGAATCTTTATTTTGTTGCCGGCCGCTCACACTTATTCTGTGCCCTTGAGAGTCACCATTCAGAATAATTTTATTTTGATGATCTTTGGAGTTCAAAGATTTCTTGACTTCGACCATCATAAAGAATTGTTTGCATTACAATATAATGTCCTTGAAATGTTCGTACTTCTTAGACTGAGAGCTTAATTGGATGATTATTTGATCCTCTTTTTTCATGTCGATACAAACTACATTCAAGTCGAGTATGATTTGATTGTAATCATCTAGGTGGCTTTGGATATTTACCACTATCTATAGATAATGTGTAAAGTTATTTTTGAGTTATAATTTGTTTACGAAGTACTACTTCATGTAAATCACCTCCAGTCGATTATATATCCATAGCGTTGCATGCTATTCAGATACCTCATACAACATTTCCTCTCCAAAGCTCTGTATAAGGGCACTACGAGTTTTAAACAGTACTAGAACATCAACCGGTATAAATTTCTCATCGATAGAAACAACCAGTCATTTTTATACTACACATGCATTGACTTTAATTCTCTACAGGTTAAAGTTATTCTCCATTGATATTTTCAACGCTAAGCTTCATGAAACTTATTTTTTCGTAACTTTTAGTTTTCAAGCAAGATCTACTTCTCCAGTGTTCAGAGAGACCATCAATCTACTTCTTATATTGTTTCTCCACGCTCACATTTTTTTGGAATCCGATCTTCTCGGAACAACAAACTTCATCTTTGATGGAAGTAAAATAAAATAAAAGATAGCGTAAAACAAAATAAAAAAACACATAAGACAATATTTAACGTGGATTGGATTGTGGAAATAGTCCTACATCCATGGACAACAGACACTTTATTTTATCAATTAACGATGTTACAGAAAGGCTTTCCAAAGACAACGGGCTTAATCAAGCTTATTAAAAAAAACTCTCACGATTTACAAAGATAACGTGATTCACAGAACTATCTATTCAATTTTTATCTCCCACGTCACTTCTATCTAAAATATCTAAAGTTTTCTCTCACTTAGAGAGAATATTGAATTGTCTCACAAGTCAATTTATCTCTCATGTCACAGTTGTCACGCCATACATTCTAACTATATATTTCATCTTCAATTTATAGACGCTCCAGATAAAATTGCATTAATCAACGATTGAAATAAATCTCTAATCATAAGCTTCATCATCCACTTATGAAGCATTATATAGCTTCATATCAAATGAATCGACATCATACCATCAGATATGGGAATCGAGAACATGTATGAGGAAGACGCATAAAAATATACATAAGATTAGTCTCTACACCATCGACAATGACTTCAGCCCAATATAAAATAACCTGCATGAGGTCGTCGAAACTCGCCTTTAGGTTCCAACAAAGGTCTTTACACCTAAGTCACCATTAAAACTCTGTGTTGAGAGAACCCAATAGTTCATACCTATACAGGTTCTCAGACGATCCATATTTGGCCCATGTAGTGCATCGACAATACATATGTTTACGAGTTACTTCTAGCATACAACTAACAATTTATTTCACTACTATTGACTATCTAAACCAATTGTACATGATTTTTATACTTTAACACTACTGCTTAACTGCAGTGAAATTACTTCTCACTCCAACCAATATCTTTTAGTCAGAATCATCATAACATAGAAATACATCATAAATTGGTGCAATTTATTAGAAACTAAGTTTCTCGTAAGAATAGTTTTTCAAACCTATAAAACTAAAAAAACTAAAACTAGTGTATCATTATTTGTTAAGATCATACCCAATTTTGATAGTACAATACCATGTTGAACATGTCTTGGACGTTCAATGATAGTTGGACAAACTGAAATGATATAATCTAGAAGTGATGAAGTTGATCCGCTCTCTCGTAGAAAACCTTCAATTGACGCATTGTTAAACCTTACGTTTGGTAATTATTTCACCCTAAGAACACATATAATTTTGTAAAAAAAGACGACGCAACCTCCTCGATGGTCAGTCACTGCTATTATCTTTTTTAAAGAGCGATCACACATTCTACCGTTCTAGTACCGAGCGCTCAAGGCAAATATAGTCCAAGCAGCACTCTTATCACAAATCTTCAAGTAAGTCTATGATGTGGCACTCACACTGCGATCTTTTGAGGTCTGGTCGGATGAATCAAACTTCTTCTTCTCATGGTCACATAGGGAAGGGATAGGGAGTGTCCATGTCCAAGCTCTATCCAACATAACACCATGGTTCGAGTCATAAAATTATCCAATAGTTTCCAAAATGGGTATGCCAAATCTCTGTGTTGTTGGATGTTTAGATAAAAAGATAATAAAGAAAAAATATTGAACTTTGATGATAAGTTGGCCAAGGTGGGGAAGCATATAAAACTTGACGAGACAATACATGTAATGATATATGGGTCCCAAACACTTACCTTCCACATGATCCATTATAAAATGTCAACGAGCCTCTAACTATGGCTCCTACCAAACATCAAAGACCGTACTACCTATAAATTCCAAACAACATAATTAATCCTCCTAAAACAAATATATGAACAACATGAAACTAAAGAAATGATGGATCCTTCAAAGATTTAATAGAGAACGTGAGGGTAATCTTCGATAATACAATAAACTTGTTTACGTTATGCAAGCCGAGAAGATATGGACCCCAAAGAGAAAACTAGATAGAGTATATACTATAAGTATCACAACAAAATTTGACATCCAACCCGAGACTATTGGTCATGAAAAAAATAAGTGCAAAACCTTATTGATGAAAAAAATAATTTATATTGTAAGAGAGATATAAATTCGAGCCAAAAACAGTCGTGGCCGAGCCTTAGTAGCCCATGAGAGTGGAATCTCATCATATTAAAACCATCTTACCTCACAGGGATCACAAAACAATGCAAATTATTGATATATTTAACAAGTACATTGATCCTAATTTGAGCCGACATATTCTTTTTTATTTCGGAGGGAACCCGCAGCCGCTACTCAGAGTGCAATGAGTGCGCACAGGGTAAACCCTCAGTCTGACGCAATAGCCTGCAAATCGATGTTTCCTTACTACAAGTGGTAGAACACGAAAGTACCAAGGAAGTAGCTGGGTCTCCAAAACCTCAAAAGGCTCCCAAAAAGGACAGAAAACGGGGAGCAGAAGGTGGAGACCGGGATGCCAAGAAAAATAAAACCTCCAAGGGAGATGAGGTTTCTCTCTGAGCTTCGGAGCCACTCCCTCCAGTTGACCCAACTGACCATACTCAAGCAAAAGAAATCCCAAGCGATTTTCACACCGGAGAGGGTGCCGGAGGGGACATTAATATTGATGGTGTCGACATCTCAGGGCTTCAAGGGATTGGTCTTTACTTTGAAGAATTTGCCAAGGATGATTTTGCTGGACCCTACCTCCACCCAAGCTCTTCGAACATTGTCACTTTCAATAATAGGTCGTTTTCTGTTTCAAATAAGAGAGACACTGTCACCCACTCCCTACTGAGAAATATCCAGCCAGTGCTTACATTGGAGAAGCGAGTGCGCAATCAGTCAGCCATCATCAATACTCTCAACTCTGATAAAGAGAAACTGTCTAGTGACCTTCTTAGTGCCAACCAAAATGCTGAGGCATTGAAGAAAGAGAATGAGGAGTTGAAGAAACGTCAGGAGGACTTGGCCAACAGGTTGGCCACTTCGGAGGGAGTTATCAAAGAACTCCAATTGAAGAAATCTGATCTGGAAATAAACCTCTTTTCTTCAAAAGAGGAGGTGAAGGCCAAAGATAGCACCATTCAGGCCTTAACTAATGACAAGATCTCTCTTGAAAATATTGTGTCCAAGTTGAACAAGAAAAAGCTGACTTGTTAAGGGAGCAGGAGAAAACAATCCAGGCTAGGATTGATGCTTATACCAATGAGGTGATAGATTCTCAAGAGGAAAGGTATGTCGAAGTCAAGTCAGATATGGTCCTGCTCTTTCATGAAAAATTTCCGAAGAGGACACTGGGAGATTTATGGCGATTCGTGGAATAGAAAGACATTCCCCACCATACCATGGCTGATGGTGACAAGCATAAATACTCCAGTGGCTGGGATGACACAACCGATGAAGAGGAAAAGACTAGGGAGAGTCCGGATGAAGAAGATGATGACCCAAAGAAGAAGAAGCCAAGTGAGGCTGAGCCATCTAAGAAAGCTCAGTCTTAAAATATCAACTATCTTTTTAATTTTCTGTGATTGAACCAAAGTCCTTGGATGGCCAAGGAATTTTTTGTAACCATGTCCGGCCCTTGTCCGGATAAATCTTTCTGTTTTGAGAATTCAAAGTCCTTGGATGGCCAAGGCATTTCGTACAACTTAATGGGTAGTTTCATTTTGCAAAACTCTTGCATTATTTCATAGTTTTTCAACTTTGGTGGCTAATGTTTAAACAACCCTTAGTTATTTTACAAGTATTTTAAAGTGAGAGTGTTTAAATTCTCCGATGACAAATGTTTAAGTAGTCATCACTCCACCAATTTAATCCGGCCTGTCAATAAAATTTCACCGAAAACTATTAACTGAAACACTCCGAATCTTTTAAGAAGGCATCATATGTACTTACATAGTTTTTATTCCAAGTACAAACGGAGGTGCTCAATGTTCCAGGGGTGATTCAAAATCCTTCCATATTTATCTTGGAGCCGATATATCATAGGCTTAAGCTTTTCACTGACCACATAGGGTCCTTCCCAAGTTGGAGCTAACTTACCGAACTGCTTCTCCTTAGTATGTAGGAAGACTTTTCTCAATACCTTATCCCCTGGTTGAATATCCCTTCTCTTAACTTTAGAAGTAACCCTGCTTCTCATCAAACCTTGATAGTGTGTGGCTCTAAGGTGAGCCTTAACTCTTATTTCTTCTATTAAGTCAAGCTAGCCTTTGACTGCCACTTCGTTAGCGTGTTCGGAAAAATTATGAACTCGAAATGAAGGGAGAGTAGCTTCTATGGGAGCTATGGCATCCATCCCATATACTAAGGCAAAGGGAGACTCTTGTATTGGATCCCCGGGAGTGGTCCGGTAAGCCCACAAGACTTCTTGTAAATAACTTGGCCATTTTCCAACAGCCCCCTCTAAATTCTTCTTCAGACCGGACAGTATTGTCCTGTTAGCCACTTCAACTTGACCGTTTTCCAGTGGGTGGAAAAGAGAAGAGAAGCAGTGTTGAATGCCTCTAGAGGCACATAAAGCCTCAATTTCCTTGTTGTCGAATTATGGCCCATTGTATGTTGTTATCTTCTGTGGAACTCCAAATCTGCAACAAATGTTAGACATAATGAAATTGCTAACATCGTTCGAGGTAGTTCCTGCCAATGGGGTTGCTTCGATCCACTTCGAAAAGTAATCAATGGTAATAATTATAGTTCTGCACCCCCGGATGCCATGGGTAGAGGTCCCACTAAATCCAGCCCCCATCGAGCAAAATGTATTGGCTCAGAAATTGACTCCAAAGGGACAACTGGGGTATGAATTTCATTACCATATCGTTGGCATGGATCACACTTTTTCACTAACTGTTTGGCATCTTGCATTATGGAGGGCCAATAGTACCCAGCAAACAAAACTCTTCTAGTTAGAGCCCTGAATCCAGAGTGTGCTGATCCTTCACCATCATGTAATTCAGAGAGCATTATTTGAAACTCATCGACTCCCAAACATCGCAAGAGGGATTTACTATCAGATTTTTTATAAATAATATCTCTTAGGATGACAAAACCACGAGCCTTGTACTTTACTTTCCTTGCTTCTACTTTTTCCGGAGGCAAAATGCCATCTAAGAGATATTGAAGGAGAGGAAATCTCCAATCTTGAGGCTGTTTTATCTGTATATTCAAACTTTCTTCTTTTTTATCCGAATTAATTTGAATGGATGGGCATTCTTGCACATGTATCCAAGGGTAGGACTCAGAGTAGGCTATGCTCGCCAAGGAATCCGCAAGCGTATTTTCCGTTCGGGGTATGTGCTTATAAGTGACGCTTTTGAAATTGAGGGCCACTTTTTTGAGGATGAATAAATATTTAATCAGCTGTTCTTTTTTAGCTTCGGATTGGCCATGTGCATGATGGATAAGAAGCTGAGAGTCGCTCATTAACCTGACCTTTTTGGCTCCACAAATGAGAGCCAACTTCAAACCAGCTATAACAACTTCATATTCGGACTCATTGTTGGAAGCCCTGAAGGCAAAACATATAGTCTGGTACATTTTGTCACCGTACGGAGAGGCTAAACATATCCCAGCACCACAACCCATGGTGCTTGATCCACCTTCAGTCTGGATGACCCATAATTTTTTATCTTTTACTCCGGTTGCATGTTTAGTATCCCTATCTGAGTGAAATTCAACTAAGAAATCAGCCACAGTTTGGGCTTGGACTGCTTTTCGAGGGGAAAAATCAATATAGTAGTCTCCCAGTTCTACTGACCACTTGGTCATTCTACTTGAAATCTCAGCCTTTTGGAGAACATTTTTCAAGGGAAAAGACGTCCGGACAATGATAGAATGAGCGTGAAAATAGGGTCTCATCTTCCTCGCAGCAATCACCAGGGCTAGTGCTAATTTTTCAAGTTTTAAATAGCGTTTTTCTGCATCTATCAAGCTCTTGCTGATATAATACACCGGATGAGGATAATTATCTACTTCTCTTACCAACACTGCACTTATAGCACAATCAGAGACTGCCAAGTATACGAAGAGGGTCTCTCCATCAACGGGTTTAAACAAAGTCTTGGGGGATGACAAATGTTTTTTAATCCCATCGAAGGCCTCATCACATTGTGGGGACCAATTAAAATCTTTTGCACCTTTCAGAATTTGAAAAAATGGGGCGCACCTGTCCGAAGATCTTGAAATAAAACGGTTTAGTGCAACCAGCCTTGCGGTCAATCGTTGTACCTCTTTAATATTCTGAGGAGGCTCCATTTGTAGTAAAGCATTGATTTGGTCCGGATCAGGCTGTATCCATTTCTCACTTATCACATACCTCAAGAATGTCCCGGACTGCACTCCAAAGACACGCTTTTCTGGGTTTAATTTTAAATTTACTTTCACTAAGTTAGCAAAAGTTTCTTGGAGATCTGCCAAGTGTAGCTCTTCGTCCATACTTTTCACCATCATGTCATCGATTTAAACTTCCATGTTTCTTCCAATCTGATCAGCAAAAGCCTTGTGCACCAACCTCTGATAAGTAGCCCCAGCATTTTTAACCCAAATGGCATCACCTTGTAACAATGGAGGCCCCTATCAATAACAAACGTAGTATGTTCTTCATCCTTCGGATCCACTTGAATCTGATTATACCAGGAGAAGGCATCCATAAAGGACAGCAACTTATTTCCAAATGTGGAGTCCACCAACTGATCAATTCGGGGGACCGGGTATAAATCCTTTGGGCAAGCTCTGTTGAGATCTCTGAAATCGATGCACATACGCCATTTACCATTTTTCTTTTTTACCAATACCGGGTTGGCTGTTCATAAAGGGTATTGAAATTCCTTTATGTGCCCCATTTTAGTAAGCCGGTCAACCTCTTGAACTATGACATCAGCCTTTTCCTTAGAAAAGGCCCTCCTCTTTTGTACAACAGGTGCTATGTCCCTTCAGATGGATAATTGGTGTGATATAATATATGCTGGTACTCCGGTAACATCAGCATTGCACCAAGCAAAGACATGCTGATGGTTTTTCAAGAACTCTAACATTTTCCTTTAGCCAGGGAGTGAGTTTCAACTTCTTCAATCGGTATTAAAACACCAGGGCTCTCTCTGGGGTCATCAATTTCACCCTCTCCCCCAGAAATCCCCTCAAACTGCTATTCCTCATTGATCCGAACTGCCCCCAACGTCCGAGGAGCCAGTGCTGTTGCATAACACTCTCTTGCTACCTTTTGGCTGCTCCAAACAACTCCCACTTGTCCTTGCACAGCATACTTCAAGCATTGGTGGACTGTTGAAGCCACAACATGCATCTTGGAGAGCCAAGATCTCCCTAGAATAGCATTATAACAAGTGGGACAATCCACCACGATAAATAGTATTCTAACCGTCATTTTAAAAGGGCTTTTGCCCAATAAAACCTCCTCCTCGAACTCCCGATCACATCTGCTGAGATTCCTATGAAACCCACAATTAACATGTTCGAACGTTGAAGTACTGCCAGATTTTTTATCTTTTTATAGGAAGTTAAAAAGAGAATATTGGTAGAACTTCCGGTGTCCACCAAAATTCGTCTTATGTCATTGCTCCCGATGGATGCTCCTATGACAACATCATCTTTATGAGGACCAACAATATCCCTCAAATCATCCTCATCAAAAATAAGAAAGTGAAATGGAATCTGTGATTGATAGAAAGTCATGCCTCCTTCCAGTTGGGTAGCTAAAGTAGGAACATGCCTCTTTCTCGAAGAAGCAGTTTGTGCTGTCATGGTATCTCCTCCGAATATTGTAAGTGACTCATAAAAGTTAATAAGTCCGGACACCGTCTTGTAATTCTCTGTGATTACACCCACTTTATTCCGGGTTGAATCAGTATCTAAATAATCTGATTCTACATCAAACCTTTAGATTATAACCATAGCCCCATTCGGAGCTGATGTGCCTGCATTGTTTGGACCAGTCCGATGAGCATTATCAGGCCTATTTCCACCTCTTCTTTTAACATATGCCTCCAACTTTCCTCTTTCAATCAGATTCTGAACTTCTTGTTTCAACGCAATACAATCCTCAGTGATATGGCCAGTATCATTGTGATACAGGCAGAAACCATTATTGCGTCTCTCCCTAGTAGATTGTAATGCAGCCGACCTTCTGTAGTGTACTTCGTCTTTTGTTTTGTCATAAATAGTAGCTACGCTTTCTTTCAACTCAGCAAACCACTCCGGTTGAACCCAAGGCCCTCGCTTATTCCTTGATTGCTGGCTCTGAGCTGGCGCAGCTGGATGAGACTGAGCTTTGGCTCTGTTATGACCCTGTCCGGCTTCCTTGGCTTTGTTCCCGGACTGGTTTTGGTTTTGATTTGGTGCAGTTGGAGCAGATCTCACTTGTCTGTGCACCCTAGTTTCCTTTGTTTCATCTATATTGATCTGTTTACCGATCTGATTTAGCAAACCTCCCCATGTCATGACCTTCTTCCTGGTTATTGAATCAGCCAAGTTTCCGGGGTTCAAGCCCTGCCTTAGAGAAGCTATTGCTACTTGTTCAAATCAATCAACCAATCCATTCTTGGTATTTAAAATACGAATTATGTATTCTTTTAAAGATTCGTTTGGTTCTTCGGTAAAATGGATAATTGTGTCTCCATTGCCCTTTACCTCCTTACTTCCAACAAACTGTCTCCGAAAGGCCACCCAAAAAGTGTCAAAATTTCTGATGCAGCCCTGTGGCAAACTGTTGTACCACTTCAGAGCACTCCCCGTAAAAGATTGGGAGAATGCTCTACAAATTAACTTGTCATCATCATCAAAATTCATCATAATTTTTTTGAATTGTTCCAAGTAGTTATCCGGGTCTTTACTGCCATCATATTTTTCCATTTTTGTACTGTCAAAGCTCTTAGGAAGGTTTCCGGACAGTATCTTGGAGGACAATGAAGATTGTCTCCAATTCCGGCCACGACTGAAAACGGTATCTTCATTAGGAGTTGCGAAGAGACCTGGCTTATCATGGAAGGAAAAATGATCCATTAACAATCGATCTACGTGTCTCCGGCCATGACTGTGAGACGATCATTTGCTGAGATGCCTCTTCAATCTTCCATGCCTATCCCTTTTTCTTGAGTACTTTTTGTCCAATTTTTGTTTCTTTTTAGAACGACCTTCATCACTGATGATGACAAGAATTCTTCAACTCCATCTTCATTTGAGGAGCTACTGGAAGACTCTGAGTCTGAATCAGAGCTCTCCATCGGTTTAGACCGGTGAGACTTTTTTGAGCTAGCATGAGTCTTTTTTGCACTCACATGGGTTTTTGATGGCTCATGCTCTCTGGGGTTGTCAGTATGATGAGCTACTGACGCCTTAGACTTTTCTTTTGTGCCCATCTCTGCCCTCTTGACAGCCCTCAGAGCTTCTATTTCAACTTTTAACCTATCTCGCTCCTCGATAGTATATTCATCATTTTCTCCCACCACTTCTGCCAAAGCTGGTGGTATTTCCTGCACTTCCGGATTCATCCAAACTAATTTTTTTTGATGGTTTTGAATGCTAGATTCATGCACCTTCTCCTCCCACTGTGGTCGCTAATTTGGTGTGGTTCATTTTCAGTTGAGGGTAATTTTGTCTAGAGTTTTGTGGTGCTGTAAGGGTATTTAATGTTTGGATAGATTGTAGTGAGAGACTTGAGCTGCCTGGTTGTATTAAATATTCATTACCCTCATTAATGAAAGTGGTTGGGTATTTATACCCTTAATTTTGGGCCACATAGGCTTTCGGGTCAACTTATGAATTTGGGACGAGTTCAATGACCCATTAATCTTTAAGCAAGTAGGTAATTAGCTTAGTCATGAAGTGACTTAAGTTTTAATACATTTAGGATGGTTCAATGGGTGGCTTTTGTCCGAATTGCCCCTGTCCGTTTCCCTCAGTGAGTGGTGAGAAAATCCGGACTCATCAGTATATATATATATATATATATATATATATATATACATATATATAATTACTATTACATCACCACAAACTTTAATGTATAAACATGTGTCCGTCGTATTATGTTTAAACCCATTAGATACAATAGAATTATCAATTCTTTTAAGTCACTTCTTAAATTTAAGACCATTTAATGACTATGACTTAACAAACCTGCATACTTTAGACTCATTCCATAGAAGTACAAAAACTGGGATGTTCCATATAAACCTCCTTATCGAGATCTCCCTTTAAGAACACCGTTCTGACATCTATTTGGTGAATTTTTAAAGTCTATACCAATAAAATTGAAAAAAACATCATAAGTTTTATTATTCTTGCTATTGGAGCATAGGTGTCAAAATAATTTATTCCCTCTTTTTGCCGAAAATATTTTGCTACTAATCTTGCTTTGAATGCTTGAATGGTTCCATATGTGTGATTTTTTTTTCTAAATACCCATTTCAACCAATTGGTCTTGAATATGAAGGTAAATCCACAAAATCCCAAGTGTGAATTGATATTATAGAATCCATTTCATCACTTATGACCTCTTACCAAAATGAATAATCTTGGGATGTTATAACTTCCTTATATGATTTAGTGTCGTCATCTACAGAAAGCATTATCGAACTCTTCTAAGTGATTTCTTCATAACTTCTTTATACTAAATCGAAAGACATAATTTGTGAGCCTATTTTATCAGATCTATTTTATTTCTCTTTTCCCCTTAACTTCTACGAGGTTCTCGTGGTTTCTCATCAGTTGAAGATACTTTTCTTAAAGTCATTTTCTCATTATCTACAACGGTTTGTATCCTGTTATCATCATGTAAACTAGATTTAAAAAAATATGATTCTTTTGATTCGAATACCACATTAGATTCCAAATCTATTAACCTACAAGCTTTGATATTGGTTGCATAACCAATGAACACACACCTTATACATTTAAGACCCAATATTACTCTTCTTGAAACCATGTGTTTTGCAAAAGACTATACAACACCAGACATTAAAGTAGTCTATGTTTGGTTTTTTTATTTATTTTTCATGACTCATATGAAGACATTCAGTTTTTAAGAGGAATACAATTTCAAATATGACATGCTGTCAAAACATCTTCACCCCATAAATTAATATGTAATTTTGAATTAACTATCATGATATTGGTCATCTTGATCAAAGTTCTGTTTTTTCACTCAACCAATCTATTTTATTGCAGCATGTGAGGCGCCAATGATTGATGAATTATCTCACGTTCTTCACAAAAACTAGAAATTTTTCTCGAAAAATATTCTCCACCTCGATCAATATGCAAGATTTTAATATTAGTGTCTAGTTGATTTTTAACTTCCACTTTGAAGATCTTATAAATACTAAAAGCCTCATCCTTATGAATAAGCAAATACACATAAGTAAATCCAGAGTAGTCATGAATAAAAGTTATAAAGTATCTTTTATCCCACGTGCCAAGATAACTTATAACTCATATGTTGGTGTGTATTAAGTCTAACAATTTTATGCATTTTTCACAAAATTTGTAAGACTTTTTAATCACATTTGATTTCACACACATCTCACATTTTTGTGTCTCTCAACCTTGTAATTGTTTTGTGTTTCGTATTTACACATGTTTGTGCTACTTCTTACTTTTATTGTTTTGAGCAAATATTTGTCAAGAGAGACATGAATAGATGTTGTATGTATCATACCACCAGATCGAAGTCTTATCTTTAATGATATTGACCTCTATCACCATTGTAATAATATATTCTTCCACAAGATTTTATGATATCACCCTTATTTTTAAAGTTTCATGAATGAGAAAAGTTTTTTGGTTTGCCACACATAAAACAATCCCTATTTACACTGTTAGAGGTATTCTTGCCCAAAATTTTGTTTTTTTGTTTTTACTTTGGTTCTATTGCCTTTACACTTATGGAAGCTCTAATATTGGATTCTTGTTTTGTATATCTAGCATGTGATTATTCTTTAATCTTCAAATGTTTTTAGATAAGTTTCCAACAATACTCTTAATATTTATGAAGTATCATCTTCTGATAATTTTTTCAAGATGGAGGAAGCTTTGGTATGAATACTCCCACTTGAAAACATTCCGGAAGAACCACTTTTATGGACACAAGTTTATTTACTATTTGCAGCTCATGAATTTGGAGGGAGAAAGGCTTTACCATCTATAAACTTCAAATCAAATAATTGAGAAATTAAAATTTTCTTTATAACTTCTTCTTCGGTTTTGTATTTTTCTTCAAGTTCATCCCATATTTTTAATTTTAAATACTTACTTGTATAGATGTCAACAAGATGATCCGATTGAACATTCAAAATATTTCCTCGACATATAAAATTGTCATTTTCTTACTTGTGCCTTTTAGCCTTGATTTTATCAATGTTCATGTCACTTTATTTGAGAATTTTCTCCAAGTTTGGATACAAAATATAATAAAATTTTAATGATGTCAACGAGAACAAAATATTTTCTTGTCATTGAGTAAAATTCGAACCATCAAAACGCTCCAAATGAATAAGGTCTTAGTTCATCACCTTGATTGTATCCATGGTTGTTTCTACTGCCATGATACTTATTCCTTTTAATTATTAAAAATAGAGATATATAAACAATACTTACAATAAAGTAGTAGCACAAATCTTGATGGAGAATCGATGAAAACACATTGGAGATCATGGAAGCTGGAGATAGGTATGGCTATATTCTAAAAAGAATATTTTGGTCATATTTATTTCTTAGACCATTTGAGGAAGTTCTTTTGGGATTTAACAAGCTTTTAAGCTCAAGTTACAAACAACTAGAAAATTTGAATCAAAGGTTTGATAAAGTTTGAGTATGAGAGAGATTTTGGTAATGAGAGAGTTTGGGAAATTTTAATGACAAAATGATTTGTGTTATTAAGAATATTACATATTTATGGGAATATTTAAACCTTTCTAAAGAGTTATAATCTTTCAGAAATCTTTAGGTAATGTCACAACTTCTCAAGAATTATCTTTTCATAAAATATATCTTTCTAAAATATCATATATTTTGAATTTTTCCGTGATAAGCCATGTTCAGGTCGCGACATACATCCCGTTATGAAATATATCGCACAAGATAACTTTCTGATTTGGTAGTTGGTTGCGATCAACTCAGGGTTGATCGTGGCGAACATGACTTTGTTACAATCATCACATATCTGGTCGGGACCATCATGCGCAACAGAAAGTTCAGATGGTCATCACTGTCACAGGTGTACTTTCGCCTCAACCACGCCTTTAACTGATCACGGTGATGTGCCCTTTGGCGCGATCAAACTCATGCTGATTGCGGTGAAGTGTCATCCTGTATTTTTAGTTGTTTGCTAAGCTTAATTTGCCACAACCATCCCCGTTTCTTACCACAGTGATGTCCTCTGCTTAGTCTTACTCTCACTTTTTACTTCATCAATTCTGATGATCCGAATTCCTCTTCAGATCAACCATATTTAATTAACATTTCCAACAATTAAGCTAACGACAACTTAAATATTAAGTTTTAAGTTTATAAAGGTCAAGCTAACAACAAATTACTAGATAATAAGTCTAACATGTAAAGTACATGTCAACGTTTATAAATACAAATGTTGTTTTCAGTAACAAAAGTCATTGTTTTTTTTCCAATCTTTTTTATATATTAGAGCATTTTATTTTAACAGTTTTCCACCAGTTTATTATGCGGGTATATATATTTTTATTCATTTTTATATATTTTATCTCTATTTATTAATCATTTCATTCTAATATATCACTATTTTAACTCATTTTTGTAGGAAATCCGATCGTATGAAGAGAACAAACTTTATGTTCAATGTTAACAACAAAATAAAAAAGAACGTAAAAGAAAATAAAAAAACACACAAGAAATTATTTAATATGGTTCAGATTATAGCAATAATCTTACATCCACATGCAAGATACTCTAATTTATTAAATAAAGAAGTTATCGAAAGTCTTTCCAAACATAAATGACTGAATTACTTTTTGTTATAAAACTCTCACATTTTACAAAGATGATGTGATTCACAGAACTCTCCATTTAATGTTTATTTGTCATCTCACTTCTTTATCTACAAAATTTAGATATTTCTCACTTAAAAATAATATAGCCTTGTCTCACCAATCAATTTACCATTCACGTCATAATTGACACGCCACACATTCTAGGTTTATGTCTCATCTACTATTTATAAACTTAAAAAAAGACTTAATTCTCCAACAGACGCTCCAAATTAAATCGCATTAAATAACGGCTCAAACAAAACCCTAATAACAAAATATGAAACCTTATAGATAGAAAATCCAAATCAATAGGAAACCTAATTAAAGTTGAAGATCGAGTTAATAGAATTTCTAATTAGTTGAATACCAAATAATATAAGAAAATCTAGAAATAGAAGAAACCTGAACTTAAGCCCAACATTATTTGAAACATCGACCTACAAAGCATTCGAAAACTTTAGATAAAAAACATCGACATCATGCCATCAGATGGGATAACAACAACATGCATCAGATAGAGGCATCGATAATATTCATCAGCTCAGTTCCTACACCATCAGCCATGTCTTCGACCCAGTAGAAAAATCACCTATATGAGGTCAGTCAAAATCGCTTTTAAGTTCCAGCAAGCGTCTTTGCACCTAAGGATTAGCCACAACTCTGTTTTGAGAGAATCCAACAACTCTTACCTCTTCATGTCATCGGTTGATCCATCTTTGACCTATGAAGTCCTTCGGCAGTACATATTTTTACGAGTTACTTGTAGCCCGCACATAATAAATATGTACCGAATCTTATTAGTAAATCCAACATCTGTCGCATACAGTGTTTTACTCTATAGAGACCATCCCATTTGTATTCCTGACTTGCACAGGTCTCATGTAGTTTTTGAGCTTTAAAATCAATAATACTTTGGTTAAAGCATCCAAAATATTTTCATTACTATAAATCTTAGGTACATCCACTTCCTCACTCTACCATGCCTCGAATAAAATGAAACTTGATATCTACGTGTTTAGTTTTCTCATGGAACTTCATATTCTTCATTAAATTAAGATAAGTA
Source organism: Limnanthes douglasii subsp. nivea (assembly GCA_036936605.1). Classification (NCBI taxonomy): domain Eukaryota; kingdom Viridiplantae; phylum Streptophyta; class Magnoliopsida; order Brassicales; family Limnanthaceae; genus Limnanthes; species Limnanthes douglasii. The sequence goes on along the minus strand of JAUPFV010000001.1, from coordinate 57,923,290 downwards.
TTGTTATGACATAAAAAAACCAAATCTTACTCCACGCCTATAAGTTTACTAAAAATTATGTACAACCAAATAGCTTCATTCATGGCTCCCATAGTAACCATATATTCGACTTCCATAGATGACATCACAACGACCTTTTATATACAAAACATTTAACTAACCATTTCCCCAAACATAGAAAATAGATAACTTAAAGTATCCTTATGTGTCAGGGCATCTACATAATAGGAGTCCACATACCCTCTCAACACTATATGGGTCATATTTGTTTTTATTAAAAAAAAATCCTACAATAGTCAAAACCTTCAAATATCTCATGAGCACTTGAGTGCATGCTAATGTGGCTTTCTTGGATTAGAAAAATATATTCTCAAAACACTTATAGTGTAGGCAAGATCAGGTATTGTTCAAATCATAGCATACATAATGCTACACTTCTTATATACAGCTTCGGTTGGTCCTTGAGTGACACTGAGTTTGAATTGAGAATCAATAGGATTTCCAAACTCTTTGGCTCCGGACATGCTAAAATTACTTATGATACACACACACACACACACACACACACACACACACACACACACACACACATATATATATATATATATATATATATATATATATATTCTTGCTGAGATAATAATAAATACCCCTTTATCATATTCATCTTGATCTTAATACCAAATATACTCTTAGCCTCTCCCAAATTCTTCATCTCAAACTCTCATTTTAGTTGAGTCTTTACCGCTTCAATCTTTTTCATATATCTTATAACTATTAGTATATAATCGATGTACAACAAAAATAGGACTTGTCTCTCCATGCATGTTTTCCCATTCCAATAAAAAATCAATATTAGAACGGTTTGGCTCAAGTTGTTTACCAGACTTGAGAGAGTGACTAACAGCATAAGGTATATACCCAAAGTTACACATAACGTTTTTTCAATTGGGATGCTAGATGGAAAAAGGTTTATCTATAAGGGCGAATATGGCAGAAGTAAGGTCTTTCAAGGCTCCCTTGTTGTTATGAAAGCTAACAAAACTATTGTTGTATTAGTTCTTGAGGGCTTTGTAGTAGTAGGGGGCATGTCCAGTGTGGTAAAATATTATACCAGGTTGTGGAATCATTGACTGGGCATTTAAGTCAAATAGAAGATTTGATTCTTTAATAAAATTAATCTCCAACACCTATTTACCATTTCACCTGTAAGAATATAAAGTCGTTAACTCATCAATTTATGCACATTCATCATGCACCATTGTAGAGTATTCGAATTCAATATTTTGATAGTTTTTGTATTTTCCCTTATTTGTCAATTCCTAATGATATTCCATTTTTTCTTGTATACTAAACAGATTGCTTTAAAACCTATCATAACATATGTTTAATTTAATCGAGAGTTCTCTCTCCTCTTGCTTGAATCTTTATTTTGTTGCCGACCGCTCACACTTATTCTGTGCCATTGAGAGTCACCATTAAGAATAATTTTATTTTGATGATCTTTGGAGTTCAAAGATTTCTTGACTTTGACCATCATAAAGAATTGTTTGCATTACAATATCATGTCCTTGAAAAGTTCGTACTTCTTAGACTGAGAGCTTAATTGGATGATTATTTGATCCTCTTTTTTCATGTCCATACAAACTACATTCAAGTCGAGTATGATTTGATTGTAATCATCTAGGTGGCTTTGGATATTTACCACTATAGATAGACAATGTGTAAAGTTATTTTTGAGTTATAATTTGTTTACGAAGTACTACTTCATGTAAATCACCTCCAGTCGATTCTATATCCATAGCGTTGCATGCTCTTCAGATACCTCATCCAACATTTCCTCTCCAAAGCTCTGTATCAGGGCACTATGAGCTTTAAACAATACTAGAACATCAACCGGTATAAATTTCTCATCGATAGAAACAACTAGTCATTTTTATACTACACATGCATTAACTTTGATTCTCTACTGGTTAAAGTTATTCTCCGTTGATTTTTTTCAACGCTAAGCTTCATGAAACTTATCTTTTCGTAACTTTTAGTTTTCAAGCAAGATCTACTTATCCAGTGTTCAGAGAGACCATCAATCTACTTCTTATATTATTTCTTCACGCTCACATTTTTTTGGAATCCGATCTTCTGGGAACAACAAACTTCATCTTTGATGGAAGTAAAAAAATAAAAGAAAGCGTAAAAGAAAATCAAAAAACACATAAGACAATATTTAACATGGATTGGATTGTGGAAATAGTCCTACATCCATGGACAACAGACACTTTATTTTATCAAATAACGATGTTATAGAAAGGCTTTCCAAAGACAAAAGGCTCAATCAAGCTTATTAAAAAAAATCTCTCACAATTTACAAAGATAACATGATTCACAGAACTGTCTATTAAATTTTTATCTCCCACGTCACTTTTATCTAAAATATCTAAAGTTTTCTCTCACTTAGAGAGAATACAGAAATTTCTCACAAGTCAATTTATCTCTCATGTCACAGTTATCACGCCATACATTCTAACTATATGTATCATCTTTAATTTATAGACGCTCCAGATAAAATTCCATTAATCAACGATTGAAATAAATCTCTAATCATAAATTAAGAAACCTCATATATATATGAAATATAGATTAATAGAAAACCTAATTAAAGTAAAATAACAAATTAATAGGAAATATAATTAATTGGGTAAAACCAATTAATATGGGAAGACAAAATATCAGAAACCTAATTAAATATAAAACTCTAAAAATGAAGAAGTCCAAGAACTTAAGCCCAACACCATTTGAATCATCCACTTATGAAGCATTCTATAGCTTCATATCAAATGAATCGACATCATACCATCAGATATGGGAATCGAGAACATGTATGAGGAAGAGGCATAAAAAAATGCATAAGATTAGTCTCTACACCATAGACAAAGTCTTTAGCCCAATATAAAACAACCTGCATGAGGTTGTCCAAACTCGTCTTTAGGTTCCAACAAAGGTCTTTACACCTAAGTCACGACCAAAACTCTGAGTTGAGAGAACCCCAATAGTTCATACCTATACAGGTTCTCAGACGATCCAGATTTGGCCCATGTAGTGCATCGACAATACATATGTTTACGAGTTACTTCTAGCATACAACTAACAATTTATTTCACTACTACTGACTATCTAAACCAATTGTACATGATTTTTATACTTTAACACTACTGTTTAACTGCAGTGAAATTACTTCTCACTCTAACCAATATCTTTTAGTCAGAATAATCATAACATAGAAATACATCATAAATTGGTACAATTTATTAGAAACTAAAATCATGAGTGTGATATGATATTTGCCAAAATTATGGATTTATTGAACTTTCTAGAGGTCCTAACAAAACCAAATTGGGTGATTTATTGTTTTTATATTTAGTTGTATCTTAATTACGTGGTTATCGCAATTCTAGTTCGAGAATCGAGGAATATCTATTAAACTATATATTATATAAGTAAGTTTATGCTAGACGCTGAAATATGTTATTTATAATTAGAGAAACTAATTTTAGATTTGGTAGTATTAACAAAGAAAATAACATATATGTGTCAGGTTCATACCATTATATATTACATAAACTAGACAATATGTCAGGTTGATCAGATGGTTAGAAGAGTTTAAAGAATTCGACATCCAGATTTGAATCGTGCATTTCCATCAAGGCTTAAATGATCACGAACTTCTTGATAGAGTTTTAATCAGTGAGGCTACTATTAGAAAACCCCGAGCTGATATGATAAGTTTGGACTTAAAAAAGGTCTAATAACTTGGGATTGGTGTAAGCATACAAGTAAATTTTATTTTGGTAGATTCCATGAACTAACTTATCAAGTTTGGATTTTCCACGTCCAAAATCAAGATCGAGTATGAAACCAACAAGTTGGACTTAGGCTCGTTCGCATATGTGAGGTGCAAAAGGTAAATATCCTAACAGATTTCCAACTCATCGCCAACCAGACCCTATGCCAAACATAAGAGAATAAGGACAACCTTATCAATTATTTGAAGAGTTTGACCTCCAAGAATCATTTTCTAAACAATTCAATATCGAGAAAGTACGCAGAGTATAAAATCGAGAACATATGCGGCTTCGCATGAAAAACCATTGACTGCATAATACACAAACACCTTAGATGGTTGTCAAATATTTGAAATTAATTCTTATTGAAGAATAAACTGACTGTAAATTTGACGTCTGAGTATACCTAGAAAAAGTTATACTGCCAGAGGAGAAAGTTGAAACCAGAAGTATCAATATCCGAGCAACAAGATATGTATGGATGACATATACATTGTATATGCACGATCTCACCAGACCCTTATTCTGTTATGTGGGACCGAACAAGTCATCATTTATCATGGAGAAAATTCATAAAGAATAAGGCAATGCTCACTGTGGGTATACAATACTTCATAAATGAGTCTTTTTTGTATGTGGCCTACCAGCTTGACAGATTCAAAATCGTTAGTAAAACATTATGACACATGCCAACATTTCGTCGAATACGTCCATATTGCATCATTTTATCTTGAGATTCTCTCAGATGATATGTATTTTGATATATGTAGCCTAGATATAGGAGGGCCTTTGTCGAATGACTCGGGTGACAGATAATTACCTCGTGGTGGCAGAGGACTACTTATCAATATAGGTAGAAACGTAGCTCTTGGATAAAATTATCCATTTACTTCTTGAAGATAAACATATGTTATAAGTATGACGTACCTTGGGTCCGGATTATGGACAAAAATATGCAGTTATAGAACAATTTCTTATTGTTATTCTTCCAAACTTAACGTATTAAAACTAATTCTTTTTTCTTTTCCATCCATAGGAAAATAAAAAGTGAAGGTAACAAACAAAACTATCTTCAAAGTAATCACACGTGTCTCAGATGATGCAGCTAGAAAGTGACCAGACTTTCTCCAAATGGTTGTGTGGGCATACCAAACCACTATATGGACCATTATTGTCGAAACATTTTTCACTTAGTCTATGAAATTGAAGTAATATTATCGAAAGAAATTGTTATATCTTCGTTTCGATCAAACTATGTTGAATCAATGGATGTCGAAGGCGCCACAAACGCTAAAAAATTTAATATTTTGAAGATTGATCCAAAAATAATAACTGATTAAACTCATCCATAACCTTTTTTACCCGATCAAATGAGTAAATGTCAGTATAACATAAGATCGTGTCATCATTCACAAATATCTATAATTGAAAATGCTTATATTTCCAATAAAGTAAGTAGTATTTTTTTATTCTAGGATATTCGCAATGGATTATATTACTAGGATATATAGATATGGACCAAATAGAATCCATTGAATAAACCTATTTACCATTAAAAGTTACTTGAAATTAACTTATTAATAATACGCCATCAATCTTATAATAAGTATCATTTTAGATATTAAAATTTGCACATGATAAGTGTTATATGTAATATCATTAAAATAATTCCCATAATTTTCCATCTTTAAACTTCATCTTATTAATTGTTGTAATGATTTTTTTAATTGAATAAGTGAGAAATATAATGCTAACTATTACTATAATGTTACATTTAATATTATTTTTCTTAGTTATTGGGCAAGATCCTTAAACGTAACTTATTCAGAGGCGTAATAAGTAATAAAATAGAGAGGATATTAAGATACTAATACATCATACCCATAAGATCATGTCATTTGTAAAGTATAAAAGAATGTACTTTTAGTTAATATCGTCTTAAGTTTTTTATAAAATCAATTTTGAAAGTTAACCATAAATTTGTACACTATTTTAAGGGTAATATTCAATAACCAACCAAGATCAAAGTTATTTACCAATAAGCATCAATACTTTGATAAATTAAGTATAACCACCTAATGTTAAATTAGTATTTATAAAATCACCTGGTAGTCTAAAATACCCTTAGCCATTTTCTATCTTTTATTTTTTTGTTTTTTAAATACTATATTTTTTAAATCACAGTTCAAAAAACATATCCAAAAATATCACTTATTTTTATTTTTTAAGACAAACAAAACTAGATCCATGAAAATTGTCATTGGATAATGGGATTGAGGATCTAGTAGATCATTTAAATTGGGCAGATTTAATACGGATATCAATAGAGTTTCCTTTAGATCTTGTTATTCTTTTGGTTATTATTTTGTTTGATTCTTTTTAGCAGCTAAGCTTTCCCTTATTGGTGATAAAAGAAGGCTACATGCATTGAGAACTTTAGGTGAAGTTTGTTTATTATTTGAGATGGTCATGTCTTGAGATAAGGTAAATGTTTTATCTAATTCAATGGTTTGGAGAGATGATTGAATTCTTTTATTTATGTTGATTGGGATGAGTTTTATATTTTCCAGTGTTGGTATATTGTTTAGTATTTGTTATTCCAGTTGCGTTGTTTTATTATCAGGAAGTTTGAAGATATATTGGATTGGTTAAGATCATTTATGTGTGGAGAATCATTATTTGTATTGGACATATCCTTATTCAGTATAGTTTTTTCCGTTATTTGGTCTGAGTTCTTATTTGTATTCGTTGATTTTACTTTTTGAACCCACACTTATTTTTGAGAAGAAAGTTTCATTTTTGAATTGAGTTTGGAGGAGGTTAGCTTCTTGTTGTTAGCTAACCTATCAGTTTTAATTTGATCTTTGTTGTAAGTTGAGTCATTGTACCCCACATGACTACAAGAATTGCAATACTTGGGAATTTCACCATAGTTAATGTTTTGCAAGAAACCTTCAACTTCCCTAAATCCCATCCAAAGTTTATGGGGAAGTAACTTAGAAACATCCATAATGGGTAAATTTTTATGACAGTTAAAGCTCGCTTGGTTTGATGATGAAATCCAAATTGACAAAGGCAATCCAATTGTCTTAGCGATTTGATTAATCGAATCATGGTTATAGAGATATTCATGTATCTTTAGAAATGTTACCCTAAATAGAGTCTCTGGGGACTCCACTTTAGGATTGAAATTACGTTTCCATTTCAATAGTCTCAATGAGTATTTACCTATTGTGTATACGTTTCTGTTCTAATGATTTTTGAGGTCACCCATGTTATCTAACTCTATTAATATATGTTTGTAATCTCATATCTATATAAACGATAGAGACCTAAGAATTTAAAGGTGTTTAGAAAACATTTTATTTCAGATAATTTTGGTCTACCTAAATAAAATTTAGTTATAAGAGTAAACTTAGAATTAAAGAGAAAATGTTTTTTATCGGTCTCCTAAAAGATGACCGTCCTATGATTTTTTTTGCTAGCATTCAACTTCTTGGTGTCTGAAAGTCTTGACTTTTGGTTTCACGACTTCTGCTAATGATAATTTCTTGATTTCTCTTTGAGATTGCTGAGAAACATCGGGTGGTTCTTAAAAAATAGGGTTTGATCTCATTTATAGTCCTTCAAGTGGAGATGATTTTTGCAAGATAAGAATCGCTTGAATTTTTTTTTGAAATAAACTTTCTGTTGCAATTGTAATTTGAGGTCGAGACTTTTCATGAGCCGTCATAGATCTTGGATTTTCATTTATCCTTTTCGATTGTTCATGAAGAGAGAAATCGTTTGGAGCTGGATCCTGAAATGGTTGATCGTCAATCTCGAGATGACGTTGGAGATCTGCCATCATTGGAGAAGATTTGATCTTTTGTGAAAAAAATTCAGATTTTAGGATTTCAGGCAGAAAAAGAATCCGCACGAGAGGGGCTAATTTTTTGAGCATTTTTTGGACACCTTTTATATTGATTTTAATGTTTAGGTTGGTTTATTTTTTCTGAGTTTAGTAAAACCTATCTAATAATCGTCTTCTCAAATCCGATAGAATGACGAAAGCTCAACACTCGTTGTATAGATCAATTATAACATTTAAAACACAATCTAATTATTACATGATGTTTCTAAAAATCACTCTCACAATAAAACCAAACACAATACTGAATCAAGGTTCTCCTTGAACACACAAACAAGAATTAATACTTATTCTTACCGCCACACACGGCTCAAACAAAAACTACTGCTTAATTGGTTTTGCGGCAATTAGTCCTGATTTCTCCGTTAGTACCGGTTAAAGGACTAAGGTTGGACATTTTGACCATAGCATTGGCAAAATCGGTTTTAAAAGTTTTCAAGTTGGAGCTATAGCCATTAACATCTGAGTCAGTCGAACCACCACTGAACAGCTGCTGGTCGGAGTGCAAGAGACCCTTTTGTCCTTGCAAGTTCTTGAAATACGCATTATCAAAAGTTTTTGGGCTCACAACATCAAGAGGTGAGAGATTGTTATCGCCTCCGTTGCTCGGACATTTTGTTTGCGATGATGTAGCGAATGAAGAGTTAATGTCGGTCGCGTTGTAGATCCTTGTACGAAATGTTGTGCATCGTGCGAATCCAATTGAGTGAGATCCTAAGCATACAAAAATTAATGATTCAGGGTTGTTTTCTATTTCGTGTGTCACAAGATTAGAACATACCCGAAAGAGCCACCATTTCTTTGGCGGTAAAGCCTTTGTTTGAAAAAGAAGTAATAAGCGCATTAAGATTCAAGGTTGGTGAAGGAATGTCTGAATTAGCAGTGCTTTTACTCGCTGTGGTCGAGTCTCTTCTGCCTACTTGAACTGTCCATCCATCGCCACCTACCTGCACACAAATATATTTAGCTTTGTGGCTAAATATTTTGCATATCATACAAGTTTTAAGTTGTGATAGTTTTGTCTTACCGCAACTACGGAGTCACGAGCAGCCACAGTCAAGATATCAGCGCACGAAACAACACCAGGACATAATGTTTCAATTTGAGATTTAATATTGTCGATCACGTCAAATCCTCTTGCTGAGTCTTTGTTAGGAGCCGCAGTTTTTTCTCCTGTGAAACTCGATGTATCATCTAGAAGAATCGATGCGTCACATCCCTGTATGAAAGATTCAAAAGAAAACACTTAAACATGATCTTATAATTTCGAAAAATACAAGAAGTTATCCATATTAATGAGAGAGGTGTTGATACATGCATTGACAAAACAATCATGGCAATTAAGGCGAAGCAAAGAAGCAGCCATGCGATTTTCTTTGGCAACAGCCGAGTTCACTGCTGATTTGATGGTCGAAAGGGCTTTAGGACACGAAGCCGCGTAAAAGTTAGTACTTAGCTGAGCAGAAGCCAAGCTAACAAGAATCAAACATATCGACAAAATCAAATTAGCCTTAGCGCTAATGGGTGTGGAAGAAAATTGTTTAAAACCCATAATACCGCAAGACTAGTTATACCGAAGAAGAAGAAAGTTGAAGTTGTAGGAAATGTATTTGTATTTGTTGGTTTATGCTTAATGTTCCCTCACGACTTCTTATATAGAGCCCAAACTATGTTTAAGTTAATTGACTATTATTTCTTTGAGCCTTTGAGGAAGAATTGGATGGACATGGCGGTCCCCGGTCGCCTAATATTGCTAAGAGTATAATGGGTTGTTAGCTGTATAATTCACATACTATTTTGACCTCGATCATTTTTTATACATTTGATTATATACGTTATTGTAGTCAAAAGTATTGTATTTATTGTAGTCAAAAGTATTGTATTTATAATCTATACTTTATCTCAATGTATAGTATAAACCTCTATCTATAAGTTATTCTCCTTAGCATGAGTTATTTACTCTCATAATAGACCGAAAAAACTCTATAAAAAAACAATCATCATAACCATTATTTTACATAAAAAATAAATACACAATCGAATAATGTCATAAACTATGAGAGCCATTATTTATTATAGAAAACAATCAAATAATTTCATAAACGATAAGTTAACTTAGTTGGATAGCATGAGTCACATTATTTTTTTATGAAAATTATTATTTAAAATTTATTTTTTTTTGAAAGATTTTCCGTTGGCGAACAAATAAGATATAAATAAAATTGCGAATTCTTTTATTTGCACGATCGAAAAAAAATCTCCTCGTAATCTTATAATTTTTTCGAGTACTTTTTTTATACAAGAGGTGCCTTATAACTCTTGGCAGATTCATTATATAATTAGGACGTGGAAGGTTCGGCCATAAATCTATGAGTTTGATACACTTTTTGACCAGAATATTTTGCCAACAAGGACCATTAATAATTTATTTATACAACATACAAATTATGTATGTTTGGTATGAAAAAGTCAAACGAAGTTGAACGTGTAAAATAAGCAATATTACAGTTTGATACTTGTACGAGTAGATATTATGAGAGGTGAAGAATCTCTAGTTTCACTAAAAGAAGAAGCGGAGTCGTGGATTGATGGAGCATAAGTAGTATCATCTGATGTAGATGTCTCAAGAACTTGTACATCAACAACAGTGGATGCATCATTGTCAATTCCAAATTGACCAATAGTCTAAAGTTTTTTTATTATGCTATGTGATTTTATCAGAATCGAATAAAACAAAATATGCTTAAGAAATGTGACTTGTCGAGATACGTAGAAATTTTGACTTGTGGGATCAAAACAACTATATTATTTTTGTCCAATATCATAACCCTAAAAACACATGTAACTCTTTTATGAGACAACTTGTTATGTTCGGTATGAGGACAAAGGACAAAACATGTACATGCAAACACTCGTAAAGAGAAGTAATCTGGAAGTTATCCATGCAACTTTTGAAATGGGGACATCCTTGAATTATATGCACTAAGAATACGATTAATCAAATGTATAGTAGTCAGAAGTGTATCTCCTTAAATGACACTAAGAACTTCCATAGATGAAAGCAAGGAACAAACAACCTCAACATAGTGACAATGTTTCTTTTATGTAACACCATTATGCTAAAACATATCAGTATAAAATAAACGAGGCGTGGTATTGTCAGATATAAATAACTGAGTGAAAGAATTAGAGGTATATTCACCCCTTACGTCACACATGAAGCACTTTATCACAAGATAATATTGAGTCTAAAAAATAATCTAAATTTTCTATAAATTACAAAGAAATTAGATCTTTATTTCATAAGATAAACCCACATATAATTATTAAATTAATCAATAAAAGATATATAATAGGCTAAACCATCATTTGTGGAAATATGAGATGGACCTCGTACATCCAAATGAATAATATAAAAAAACAAATAACATACTAAGATACATTTTTATTAAAAGATAAAGTAGAAAATATTTCAAGTTTACAACCACTAAAATCATATGTATTAAAAGTGTTTAATTATCCAATTTGTTTTGTTAAAAGTATAAATCTGATGTGTATATATTTCCTAAACGAGAATACAAAAGAAAAAATTCAGACGACAAATGACTTAAACGAAACAAAGACAAAACAACACTTGAGGCAACAAGGTTAGTCACTCTGAGTTTGTACAAAACACAGAGTTTCCTCATTTTATGGTCTATCATAATCACCATTTGAGTATGTTGATCTTGTATAACACAAACATAATAAAAAAATAAGATACTATGACAAGATTTACACAATTGATTGGCCGAAATAATATTCAAATTTTTTTATGAATGTAGTATTCATCAATAAACGATACATGAATCGTAGAAATAAATCCACCAAGTGATGGTGATGTAGCACTACCGGACAAGACACATATCGACAAAATATAAGAAAATAAAATAATATCTAGATGGCATATGATGAGACGCATCAGAATCTAAAATCCACGAGGATGAATGAATACCTAAAGTAGAAGACGATGATAGACCTAGTGAGACATGGATGTAAATATGACAACACGATTAGAAATAAGGTATTATCTTATGGTCCAATTTTTTTGGAGGTTTAATACATAACGTGGTGTGATGGTATCAATATCCTCTAATGTGTCGCATCAATGACTTATAGCTGATAAAGATAACGTTTCAGTTGTTTAAAATATTACTGATGTTATGCTTTAAGAAATAAGTTTTGAAACTTCCACTGATTCTTCTGTTTACTAAAAAACACTATTTTGGGCGCTTGTCTAAACTGATTTAAAGTAGAGAACCATTGTCGGGACAACAAATAAAACAAGAACATTAGTCACTTTTGACCTTTTCTCAACCTACGAATTGATTTGAGTTTCATCTGTAATAAGTTCATGAACTACCGAATCGACAGTGCAAAGAGGATACCTATGATTTTTTTCCACGTAATCCTTCAAAGTCTAACATATAGCCATAAAAAAATTGCATAGATTTATCCTATTATTTTAGAGTAATATAAGGTTTCGACATCTTCAAATCTGTTCTATAAGGCTAGTTTATCCTACAAATCAGATATATCATTTTTTATAAATACGCATATCATTCTATTGAAAAGCACGACTATTATACCCTAACTAATATTACTTAGAAAAGTTGGACTGAGTATACAATCTCTTTAAATGATCCCAAACTTATTTTATTGTTTCATCCTTAGCTATTTAAGTACCACTCAACTGAGTTATATAGTTATTAATCCAAGTTATAATATAGTTTTATTGGTTTCCCATGTATCATGTAGCATAACATAAATCTCAGTAGTAGTTTTATTAGTAGGTAAAAGTTTTGTACCTAAGCAATATTCCCACATATGTTTGTCACGAAAAAAAAGTTCTTCATAACATAGCTAAAAAAAGTATTCCCATTAATTTGGGTACTAATAGACTTAGAAAGTCATAATTTTATATTGTATTAGCAATAAAAATCCACAACACTAATAAAATTATACCTAACAAACAAACCAAAAATAGTATTGAACATAATAAAACAATCAAATAATGAAAAACATAACATCAAAAATCTTGAGTAATCGAACAAAGTAGAATATCAAACAAATGATAAAATAAAAACTTGAACATGATCTCATTAACCTAAACTTAACTCAATTCGTTTATTTGAATTATCTAAAATATTATTTCTAATAGCTTATTGATGCAGATAGTTTAGCGCTGGAATTTATGAAGACTGGCGATCACCCGAAGAATGCGGTGAATTGACAGTTTGGAGCTCCGGTGTCTGATTTTGACCCACAACACCTTGTTTCGAAGAAAACGACGTCACGAACACAAGTCACGGGCAAAGCTCGTGAGCTATGGGCTTTTTTGGGCATTTGGACTCATCTATTATCTTATTTTGCGTTTACTTTAAGATATTTTAGTAATTTTCATATTTTTGGTTTTAGGGTTTCACTTGAACCCTTATATAAACATATCTTCTATACATTGTGGAGGGAGTTGTTTTTTATTAATGAAAATTAGGGTTTTTATCCCTCTTTAGCTTCTCTTGCGTTTCACTCTGAAAATTAGGGTTTTTATCCCTCTTTAGCTTCTCAAAAATAGAAAAAGATTGATAAATAAGCGAACATGTTGTCTTTAATAAAATAAACGGAAGAATGTAAATCATTGATAAGTGTAGATTATGATAGAAGTTACTAAACAAAAGAAAATGAAAAAATATGTCATAACATTGACAAGTAGCTAACACAGAAGGAGAAATGCAAGATCCATATAAGTGTCAAATACCTATAAAGAATAAGAAATAGTTTTTTAAAGTGAGAACACTAAAACAAACATGAGTTCGGAATCAACAAGACAAAGACTTCAAAACCAAAAAATTCGACTACAACATGTTGTTATATGTTCATACGCGAAATATGTGTAGACTGGTTTGGTTTATTTTTGGTTGAGGGTAGACTGGTAAAATATCTAGAGAGGAGTAGAGAGATAATAAAGATGCCTACTAGTATTAAATTCTGATCACCCTCATTGATGTGAGTGGTTGGGGTATTTATACCTTAATTACTCACCTATGGACTTATTGGGTTGAGTCAAGAAACCGGGTCAAATTTAAAGATCCATTAGTTATATAGTTTTATGTTGATTAGCAAACAACTTAGTCAAAAGGTGATACATTTGTCTTATTTAGATATTTAGTGGTGTGATATGGTCCAAATTGTCCCTATTCAGATAAGTGGATTTTGTTCAGGTATGGTTACAAAAAATTCCAAACTCATCAATAGCTAGGAGAGATATACATGAGACAATTTATTACAGGTTGTTTGGTACATAGCTTATAAGTTAAAATGTTTATATTAAACAAACACACAAAGTCAGCTTATGAGAAAAAGACAAATATTGTTTGATCCATAAATGAATGCTAGCTTTGAAGTTCAAAATCAAAACATCGGTACATCAATATGATTAATCTCGCTCAAAATAAAAACCTAAAATAAAGACCCAACAAGGATGACGACAAAACACACATGTGGATAGAATTCACAATACTTAATATAAACTCAAAATTAATTGTAGACTAATGATAGTAAGTAACGTAATTTCTTTATTTCATCGTTACATTATGTATGAAACTGATAAAATCGATATGAAATCGTGAATAAAGCCTGCCTTAAGTTTCCCTAAGGTGGCTAAAACAAGTAGTTCCAGATTTTTGAAAGAAACTTAACAATTCACTTTTCACCAAACTAGACATGTTCCTCTTACAGAAGTAGTGTCCACCAGGATTTAGGTCTCATTTATCATTCTCGTCTAGAAAATTAAACCTAACAACATGCAAATGCCTTTTCGCTTCGGCTGCAAAGGATAAAATTTAATCAAGATAAAAATTAAAGTAATAGAACCTCATCATAGATTTGTAAATAAATAACGCTAAAATCGTATGCTTAAATGTTTCGATTTGGAGTAAGTTTAAAATCAAGAAGTTTAGCATTCATATTATAAGATTGATGTCTGTTTATTTCACTCTCATATACATTAATTAACCCTAAAAGTGGTCTCTCTCGGTATACTCAATCTAGAAAGGTTAAGTCTGGCTCTAGTGACACTACATTGTCTATATTTTTTGAAAATATTTCAACCACTGGACAATATCATCTAAAATAAATAAGGTATATAACAAACTCAACTTTGATAAGTCTCGGAATCCGATAAACTTTGAAAATTGTTATGCTTTTGGAAGTAAGGTACCCTAAACATGCTCACTCTAATTCCTACAACTCGGTCTAAACTTTGTGATGTTTTTTGAGTTTATTTCATAATATGTATTGCATTGATAAATCGCATACCCATATGCCTAGAGTCATCTCAATAAACAAGAGACGAGAGTCTAGATAGTTTCACATAACTAGCAAATCATTTCATATAAAAAATGAATTGAAGATTACAAAAATTCTCACTCTTAAATCAATGAAACCATAAGTTACAAATATAAGTTTCACATATAGATTGAATATATTGTTGATAACAAAAATAAAAAATAAAAAAACAGGAGTTATCAGTAGCCTAAAACTAAGTCGAGGCATCCCAACGTTAATCTTGCTCATTAAACGAAAGAAAAGAGCCGGAGGCGAGAGGTTTTGAGATTTAGGGTTTCGAAATTTAGGAAGAAGTCATTAAAAGATGTGAGTTTTCTCTATTTGTTTTGTGATTCAAGGTCAGACATAGGTAATGAGATAGACGGGTTTAATTTCGGGTTATGAATTCGGTAAATAAAATAGGCGGCTTACTAAATTTTGGATGATAGTTAGACGCTATAGTAAAATATAACCCGAGCTTCAATTAGCAACCAACTCATTGTGTCACAAATGCTTCAGGCCATAACTTAAACAACTTGACAAAAAATTTAAAATTAATGCGTTGATAATTCGTGGTAACCGAATAATTTGTGCGACCAAACAAGTACGCCCATTGAAATTGGTTGTAAAAAATGATCTCCATTTTATTTGTATGGATCAAAACCGACTATTTTATAAATGTATTACAACTACGCTGTTGCTTATATTTGATTAGCAAATAATTTAATAAGGTCGTAAAAATTGTTTATCCGATAATACCTCCCTCCATGATTCTACGATATTTTTATTTTTTCCGGTCTTCTTAATCCCAACAATAGATTATTCCATTCTTTTTCGACTTATGATTTAAAAATTAACACAATAATTTTGAAGATTTAATACTATTTATGTTTGCTAGTAAAATTACCACACTAACTGTATATGGTTGACCAATTAAAAACAATACACTAGTTTAAAAATAATACTGTTATTGTTTTACACGAGTATTTCTATTATTATCGTTAGTCAGGTAGTTTAGAAACGAATATTTTCGACCGAATCTAATAAAAGATGATCCATATTATATATATATATATATATATATATATATATATATATATATATATCGCAACTTTAACCTAAGATCATGCTATCGGTTATTTAAATTGTAAATTGAGATGTTAATGTACTAACTGCAAAGCACCTTGTTTGTTATGTTTTTGTTTAATGTATATTAAGTTTATATTTCAAATTCTGAATATACGAATTATAAAATTGTGTCTAGAAGATAACGTGATGCTTGGTTGAATTTGATAGTACTTATTCAGCACATTGACAAATTCATAAAAATAATAAATAAAATGTGCCTTTTATGTGGGTCGTTTATAACTACTACTGCTAGTAATAGTATAAAAATAATCAAAGACTGGACTTTCAAGATGATCAACTGTTGTAGTGTGTGAATGGAATTTTATAGAAGATTCACTTTACCGGACTTTTTATATAGTGCAAGCAAAAATAACTGCTATGAATTACTTTTTAAGTAATATATCGGTTTCGAATGAAAAATGTTTAATCAAATGTGAAACTAAGTAAGAGATGTTACTAATTAAATGAGACATGAGTATTCACTGTATTTTATCATAATAAGGAGGAAAGATGGATTCATTTATGCTCATTACAAGGCATTGGCAGTTAAATTATTTGATGGAGTAGATTTGAAGTATAAAAAGATGGAAGAAATAAAAAGTTTATAAATTATTATTATTATTATTATTATTATAATATTATGGAATCCAAAAATATTTATCTATTTAGGTAGAAGATCTCACTAGTCCCATCTCTTTCATATTATTAGAGAAATTGTCAACTCGGGACAAGCTTATTGTTGAGGTTACACTACCACCTTTTTTTAAAAATCCGGAAACCGACGACCATATCATGGTTGACTGCAACTACTCGAGGCTACTATGAAAGAACATCTTGAGAAAATTTAACATACTCTCCCCAAGTGTTGAGTGCTCATGTTGGCTTAATACAGCGAGAGTTAGACCTCTTCTCCAAGCGACCACAACCATATTTGGCGTACCACGTTTTGCGCAGTAATGTACTATATTTGGAAAGAAAGGAATGCTAGGATTTTCAACACAATCACTCGACTCAACCGTTTCTCACCATATCTTATTTGATATCCGCTACAGTTTCTACAGCACAAGGGTGCCTTCGCCTATCTATTCAGAAGCACATGACTATCACACCACCCGAATGCCTATGTTGTCTACCTACTTTTTATATATGTTTTGAGTTTTACATGTAACGTAACAAATCAAATTCCTACGAGTATAATTGTTTTCTTTTGTGCTAGCCCACCAACAAAAAATACCCGAAGTATCTGTAAACGTTTATCCTTATTTATTATATTTTTATACCATTTTTTTTATAATTAACTAACTTAATTTCAATTATTTTTTCATCTCTATATACACTGAGGAGCTCACAGAAAACTCGATCTCAATTAATATATGTAATTAGATTTATACTTATATATTTTATAAATTATAAAAATATACAATTTATAATAAAATAAAATAAAAATTTATCATTACAATTCTTTTTTTTAAATTATTTAAAATTTTAATATATAATTTTATTATTATGATAGCGTAAGTTCTAATTGAGAATATTGATTTGAAGTTGAGAGTGAATTCTGAAGAGTAATAATAGATGCTAATAATTATTTAAAATAATAATTGATAAAGATATAAATAGTCAACTCGAATAGATTGCTCATCATCAATCCATGTATTTTAAATATTTAAAATGCTAAGTCAAACATGGAGAATCTAAATAGTTGGAAAAAAATAAATCAATATTCCATAATATCTCAAAGATGTTTATTATAACAATAGACCAATATATAAAGGTCCAACAACCATTAGTACGATACCGCATCATTTACTCATTCTTATTTCCTATATAACATTCATATATATTCTCAAACTTTCTTAATTCACTACAAGTCTACTATTGACTTCTGTTACACTTAGTTACTCGGGATTATCGACTAAGGTCATCTTTAAGAAACAAATTTTTTTCTTCCTAATAGAATCAATATATTCCAAAAATTAAATTACCTAATGCCGAATTCTAATGAAAGGACCAGCCAGTTCGTAGTGGAGCATTTTAATGTAATACTTTATACTAAGATTGAGTGTTCGACTTAATAGTTAAGAAACGAACAATCTATTTTTTTTATTATTATTGTAGGAACAAGCATTAATGCATGCTCTCATATTCAAATGTGTCATCTAGACTATGAATGATTAGGAATGAGATTATAAAACTTTAGGAATGTTGAAAGATCGTCTGGAAAAAAAAACCCAGACAAAGAAGGAACCCTACAAGAGAGCTCACAAGGGAGACAAGGAAAAATCATAATGAGGATCCTCCAACATAGAGAAGAAACGATGATTGTCAACATCATGTTAAACTTTTACTTTTAAGCATGACTGAAAAGTAGAGAGAAGGAGAGAGCATCGAGAAAAAATAGAAAATGACTCAGTAATTACACCAGTTGTGAATATTGGGGAACCACTAGCTAATGAGACACATCAACGATACCCCATGCCCCCATCAGACTGTAGAACTCAACCAGGTTATCCTCAGTACCCTAGATATCATCCAAACTATCATTAGAACCAATGTATCCTACCAAGTATACCATAAAGCGCCCATAGAGTACCACTAGACTCTCCGTCAAAAACCTACACAAGGGCAACAACAATAAAATAGGATAGTTAGCTAGCCTTAGGACATCACACCATACCCAAGAGTATATATCCACCCGAAAGTAGGATTTCAGCCACATAGATCAAAGGAAAATATCAATTTGGTGACTCAAATATAGAATGGATTAGAGTTTTAGAAGACATACCTGTTTATGGAGGACTTCAAGGATTATTATGAGAATGCGGAACCTCACCCAGATAGAGCATCTCCACTAGCCCTAGATGTGTTATATCGCATAATGCCATTATATTATGATAAATCTTATAGTGTTGTGGGATTAAAATATGATTCTATGTTTTTAAATTTAACAAAACACAGTCATATTTGATTTACAATGCCCCTCTTTACTTCAGTTATGCTATACAAAAGCACTACCTAGAGAAATACAACTATAACTAGGTTTATTAAGCTTAATTGTGTTTGTTAACCATTCTTCTTTTTTGTATGATTATAAAGTCTATGATTGCTAAATTTTTCATTTTTATCATATATATGTGGTCTTGTTTTAAATTTGCACTAATTGACATCAAATTTATAAGTTTCATTACTTTAAAGTAGAATTTTTTATAAATGTTCATAATCATGTGAGTCATTGGTCATGATGCGTATATATTCGCACTTTGTATTTTCATATACAACAATAATATGGTTTGTCTCTTCATATGTGTTTTCATATTCCAATGGATACAGTTGTCATAATAGCTACAAACATATTGATGGATCGTATACAAGAATCAAATATTCTATACCACTACCGCGTTGGCTATTTCAGCTCATAGAGAGATCTCCTCAATAAAGAAAAATCATAATCTTTCCATTTTTCAAACCTTTTTGGGTGGCACATGTAAATTGTGTCTTCTAATTTACAATGAAGGAAGGAATTAGTAACATCCATTTGATCTAGCTAAAGATTAAATCTACCAAAAATTGAAAATAGAACCTTTATAAAGGTTTGTTTCACATCTAACAAAAAATTCTCATTAGAATCAACACCCTCATTATATGTTAAACCTTTAATCATTATTCTACCCTTGTATATGGGTAACTCAACACGTAGAATACACAACTTCCTGTTAAATATCCAATTATTCTCGACCAGTTTCAACCCTTTCGTTGTTTACCAAGAATCCATGTGTTCATCTTCTTGAGAGATCTCAATTCTCATTTCATGTTCGTAAGGAACTTCCCTTTATCACTTCTATTTATAACATCATGATAGATTTCAGGTTCAAGAACATCTCTATCTATTTCAATCGATAAAGTAAAACCAATTACATCGAAAATATCATACCTCTTTTCCTTCTTATTTGCTCTCCATACTCTATCGCTAGCCAATAGATAACTGTTAACGTCATGTTGCTCTTCTGTGTGATCATCTGAAGGCCCTTGGAACACTAGACCCTCGGATATCTTTGGACTCATTCATTAATCGAACTTCCTCTATACAAGCCAAACTAAACCAAGTCTAAAATTATTTTTGGCATAATTATCAACAATTTCACTTTTTATATCATATCCATCATCAACTAAACATCTTTTCTCGGCAGTAAAAGGTTGAGTCTCCACCGAATTCTTCAATGATATGTTCTCTTCATTGAAAAATACGTCATCACTTATTACAGTCGTCAGACGTCCAGGGTTTAGAACATAATAACCATTTAATCATTCTGTATAGCTCATGAACAAATATTTTAAGGCTTTCGGCTGATGCTTGTCTTGCTTCACATATGCATTGGTAGTACATCCAAACACTTTCAAATGTTCTAATTTAAGTTTGTCCCCTGTTTAGGACTCTTGAGGAAAAATAACTCAAGCATTGTAGATGGAATCATGCTGATAGTATATACAACCATTGTTAAGGATTTTCATAAGAACCTTCAACCCATTCTAGTTGTATGAAGCATACACCAACACGTTTCAGCAAGTCTCAGTTAATTCTCTCACCAAGCCCGTTTTCTTAGCGAGTCCCACTTACGTTTCGGTATCTAACAATGTTAAGTTTTTCACATGAGCTAGTGGACTCATTTTTCACATATTATAAACCATTATTAGTCTGATGTTTCACATACAATTATTAGTCCCACTTACAATTTATCACATACAACTTCAATTATATTAAATTTAAGCCCTCAACATTTCATATTCTTATCAATCATCAATAAAAAACATAAGGTACCTTGCACCATCTATGATAGCTTCTCGTGTCGGACCACAAAGATCAGAATGAGAATTATCAAGCACTTCATTGGTTGTTTTGTTTCCAGGAAAAAACTTTACCCTTTTTCTATAAGCAATATACAGCTTTCAGAAAAGCTCAAGTTTTCAACCACATGGCCATCTAACAACTCATGTTTTATTAGTTTACCAAGTCCATTTTAACTTAAATATCCCATCTGATGATGCCAAAACCTAGTATAATCCTTCACCACACTAGACATAACCTTTACTACTGCATACTCCTCAAGAACTAACACACCATTAGTTATATTCGCATTCATAACAGCAAGGGAGCTTTATAAGACCCTAACTCTGCCATCTCTAACGTCTATGGGTAAACCCTTTCTCATCTAGCATTCAAATAGAAAAACGTTACTTTTAAATTCGAGTACATACCTTATGTTGTTAATCACCCTCTCAAGTCTATTAGACAACTTGAGCCAAACCATTCCAATCGCTTTGACATCGCATGGTTCATCACTGTCGAGGATGACCATTTCGCCACCATTCTCAAGTTTCCAAACGAATTCTTATTGGAAGTCATGTCGAATGACACACCCAAATCAAACACATATTTAAAATTGTACATATAAGAATATGAATTCATTAACCCATCATTGTACTCAAAATCATCATACACAATTATATAAAAACTGACATCAGTCTTTTGTTAGTTGTTACATTTTCCCTTCTCTGGACAGTTCTTACCGATATGCCATTTCTTCTTGTATACTCAATAGATTACTTTAGAACCAATCTCAACCCCTTTTGACTTTAACCGAGAGTTTTATGTCCTCTTTCTTATATCTCTCTTTTGTTGCTAATCTTTCACATTCATTTCGTGTCCTTCATAATCACGCTTTTAAACAGTCTTGTTTTGAAGATCTTTAGAGTTCAAAGAGCTCTTGAATTTGGACATCGTAAGAGAGTATTTATAGTAAATTAGAATGTTCCCAAAATGTTTGTATTATTCAGACAAATTTATGCTTGGTTTCTCCTCGTTCTCCACCTTCACATAAACTGGATTCAAGTCGAGTCTGATTTGGTTGTAATCATATAGGTATCTTCTAAATATTTCTTGATGTAAATCACCTCAAGATGATTTTATACCCTCATCATCGTAGGTTCTTCAGATACCTTATGCAGCATTTCATATCCCAAGCTCAATATTAGGGTATTATGTGCTTTAAACATTACACAAATATCAACCTGTGTAGATTTCTCATCGACACCAACATCCAATATTTTCTATATTAGTTAGGCCTTAACTTTAATTATCCAGAGATTAAAGTAATTCCATATGTCGAATTTGTATATGCTAAGCTTCATAAAACTTATATTTCAAGGGTTTTGGTTTCCATGCAAGATCTACTTCTCCAGCATTCTGATAGATCATCTATCTATTTCTTATGCAGTAGCTTCATACTTATCGCACTATTTATTGACAAATTTCATCCTTTGGGGATAACAAACTTCATGTTTGATGGAAGAAAATATACACTCTCTTTTATAAAATAATTCGGTTATAGAAAGGATCTCCAAACACAAAGGGCTCAATCAATCATTGTTAAAAAACTCTCACAATTTGCAAAGCTAACGTTATTTATAAAACTCTCTATTCAGTGTTTGTCTCTCACATCATTTCTCTATCTCTAAAAAACATAGAGTTTTCTCTCACTTAGAAAGAATACAAATTCGTCTAACAAGTCAATTTTCTGCTTATGTCATAGTCGTCACGCCATAAAGTCTAACTTTATGTTCATATTTAATTTATAGACTTAGAATAAACTATAATTCTCCAATATACACTGAAGATTAAATCTAATTAATTAACGAGTGAAATAAATCTCTAATCATAAAATAATAAACCTCATAAATAAGAAATCCAAATTAATAGAAAACGTAACTAAATTAGAAGACCTAATTATTATTAAATCTAATTAAAAGTAAAACGAATTAATATGGGACGAAAAAAATTGGAGACTTGATTAAATATGAAACTCTAGAACTTGAAGCCCAATAACTTAAACCCAAAATTATTTGTAGACTCAACTCATGTAGAATTCTAAAGCTTTATATCAAAGGAATCAACATCATGATATCTTATATGAGCGTTGAGGACATGCAATGGACATGGGAATCGATAACATGCATGAGATAAGTCCTTACACCATCGGTCTGGTCTTTAGCCTTATAGAAACCAATTTTCATGAGGTCATCCAAATCGGAGTTAGGTTTTAACAAACGTCTTTACAATTGACTCTTGGTCACAACTCTGTTGAGAGAATCCAACATTTCCTACATATACATATCGTCGGACGGTCCATATTTGGCCCGTGTAGTGCATCTACAATACATATTTTTATAAGTTACTTTTATCCTACAACTAACAATTTATTTCACCACTTCTAAATATCTAAACCACTTGTCAAAATTTTAACACTTCAACACTACTACTTAACTGCGGTAGCGCCAAAACTTCTTACTCTAGCAAGTATGTTTCAGTTAGAATCATCCGGTTTTGAATAATAATCTGTCTATGGACTCTCGATTTTAATGATAGATAGTCCTTGGACTTTAAAAATTCCACTGGTAGTCCTTAGAATATCTAGTTTGAATAAACTTAGTCCCTCAAATCTGTTAATTAATATAAAGCTACCACGTGGCACCATACTTAACATAAATATGTATCACCAATGGTCCTTCGAATTTAACCTAGATTACATTTTCACTTCGACCTAAAGTCGAGGGACCATTGGTGATAGCCGTTTCTATTGAGTATGATGCCGCGTGGTAACTGTACATTAATATAGAGGTGCTGAGGAATAATATTATCCAAACTGGATAGTTCAAGGACTACTAATGATCTTTTGAAACTTCATGGACTATCTGTCACTAAAATCGATAGCTCATAGAAAAATTATTGTTCAAAGCCAAATCATCCTAACACATGAGAAACTAATGTTTTCTATGGGTTCCCAAAAAACCCAAAACTAATGTATTATTATTTATTGAAATTATACCCAATTTTGATAGTACATGACCATGTTTGCTCTATCTTGGATGTCCTACGATATATGAACAAGCTGAAGAGATATCATCTAGAAACGATCAGTATAATTTGCTCACTCGTAACAGACCCGTCATTTCCAAACGGACATGTCTAACCTTTTTCGTTAGTCATCCAAGAAGATATACAATTTTATAAAAACAAATGGTGCAACCTCCTTGATAATCGGTCACTATTACCAATCTTCTTTCAAGAATAGTCTCACTTTCCACTACCCTCATACCGAACATTCGAGTGCAAGAGAGTCCAATCAACACTCTTATGAAAATTCTTCTAGCAAATCCATGAGGTGGTAAATGAGTATATAAAACTCGATGAGGATTTACATGTAAGCATATTGGGGTCCCAAATACTTACCTTTCCTACCATCCCTTAGAAATTGTCAAATAGCCTATGATTGTGGCTCCATGCCAAACCTCAAAGATCACAACTCTTATGAAGCCCACACAACTAATTTACAGCTCCCAAGATAAATACATGAACAATAATAGGGAGAAAGAGTAAAAAAACGAGGGTTAGTTCACATATTTAAGCAGAGAACATAAGGATAATTTTCGATAATGTAAAGAACTTGGTTACATTATGCAAGCGCGAGAAGATATGGATCCCCAGTGAAAACGTAGACAGACTATATATTGTAAGTATCACAATAAAATTTGATGTCAGACCCTAGATTTTCGAGCATTAATAAAAGAAGTGCAAAGTCTTATTGATGAAATAAGTTAATAGATTTTATAAATGATATACTAAGTTCGATCCAAAACCAGTCGTGACTGATCCTTAGCAGCTCGTGAGGGTGGAATCCAAGCATGTTACAAAGCAATGGAAATCATTGAAAGGTTCAACGATTACATTGATCCCAATCCAAACTAGCATATTATGCTAACAATATCACGGGGTGATGCTTTATTGCGTATCACTTAACCATATAAAAAAATACACGCATTAGACCTTAAGATAAACTACCAGGGGCATAATTTTGTGTACTTTTACATTTATTATTACCCATGTATAAGCTTTGATGATAACGATATTTGAGAAGTCTCAACATTGCATGAGGATATAATTATCATCATTGCCGAGATCGTTGGGGATTAAATTCTAAATGATAATGACTCTTTGAACATCTTCCTAAGAGGTTTGATAGCTCCAAGATGGACAAATACGATAGGAGTCGAGATCCGGACAACCATCTGGAACATTTCAAGAACTTCATGATGAATTTTGAAGACGATGACAAGCTACTGTATAGGGCCTTTTCTCAAACTTTCACATGAAGTGCCCTCAAATGGTACAACAGTCTCCTCATGGGTGTTTAAGAAATTTTGATCCGTTATGGGTTTCCTTCTAGAGGCAATCTGTTGAAAGTAAGGAACTCAAAGGTAATGGGGACACCATTATCCATTGTTCTCAGGAACCAATTGAGTCCCTCAAGGAATACACTAATCGTTTTGTTAACACAAATAATGGGCTAGCATATTGCTTTGAACAAGTTACAATTACTTCCCTTAGACAAGGTTTAAACCTAGGAAATCTATCCGATTCAGTGACTCAGAAGAAGGCTATGACCTGGGGTGGTTTGTTGAATCAAATGGGAAAGAAAATCAACGTAAAAGAGACCAAGAAAACCAGAGTAAACCACCAAGTGAGATCTACTACTACAACAATAACTCCTCAGCTACTAACCAGTCTGGTTATAGGGCAAAGGAGACAGGACTGGGTTCTAACCATCAAGGAAGAATGAGTCCAACCAAAATCAGAGCCAACAGACGAGAAGTAAGAGGGGGCCCTGGGTTCAACCTGAGTGGTTTGCTGAGTTGGGGGAGAGTGTGGCTACAGTTTATGACACGACTAAGAATGAGGTGCATTTTAGAAAACCAGCAGTATTCAAGTCCCATAGAGAAAACCGGAGCACTCATTTCTGCCAATACCACAATGACATAGGCCATGGTACTCACGATTGTATAGCCTTGAAGCAAGATATCAAGAACCTCATTGAAAGGGGCAATTTGGGGGCCTACGTAAAAAAGCGAGGGGGAAACAGACCGGATAATGCGCAAACAAATGCTCCCCAGACTGGTCCTTCGAACAATCCTGGCACATCTACACAAGAGGGTACAATGGTAATTATCGAAAGATTTGATAAAGACTCTGAGTATCTTGATCCAGATCTGAGTCGAAATCAGGTGGGGGTAATTACAGACAATACCAAATTGGTTTCTGGTCTGATTCGTTTTCTTGAGTCACTAATTATTTTCGGAGGGGATACAATGACTGCGCCTTCTACTTTATCAAGAAATAGGCATGTCCACAATTTGGCCACCCAGTTGGATGGTGAAATATCCACCTACCAGTGTCAATCCCCGTCTCCATTTATAGTTTTTTATGAGGATAACCTGAGGGACATTGCATGACCTCATGAAGATGCAATGGTAATATGGGCTTCAATAAGGGGAAACAATATACGCCGAATTATGATTGATACATGCAGTTTGACAATCATCCTGTTTTTAAGCTCCTACAACAAATAAGAAACCTTTCGGTTATACAACGTTCAAACAAAACATTGTAGGCTTCACAAGAAGTTCTACATATTTTATTGGGGAGCTCGAGGAGGAATTATTGTTGGGAAAGAGAACCTTAAAAAATATGGTAAGAGTACTATTTGTTGTGGTGGATTGCCGAACATCTTACAATGCAATATTTGGGAGGTCTTGGCTCTCCAGAATGTATGTTGTGGCCTCTACGGTCCACCAATGTTTGAAGTATGCGGTTTAGGGATAAGTAGATGTTGTCTGAAGCAGCTTGAAGATAGCCAGGGGATGCTATGCAACAGCCCTTTCCCCTAAGACTTTAGGGGTGGTCATATTTAACAAAGATTAGCAGCTATTGGAGCCTTCTGCTGAGGAAAATAAAATTTATGATCCCAGAGAGGCTCCCAGTGTTATAATACCGATTGAGGAGGTTGAAAACCACTCCCTCACAGAGGACAAGAGTGATAAGATTGGTTCCAAGCTGGCACCAGAATTAAAGCACCAATTATTGTCCTTTTTAATGAATAATCAACATGTTTTTGTATGGTGTAACAATGATGTCACTCTAGTGACAACATATATAATTTCCCATAAGTTTTCTACCCAGAGTGATATTGCACCAGTTGTATAGTAGATGAGGTATTTTCTAAGGAAAAAGCAGATGCGATTGTTAAAGAAGTTGACTGTTTAACCAAAATGGGTCACATAAAAGAATCCTAATACCCTTTGTGGACTACCAACCCCGTTTTAGTCCAGGAAAAGAATGGAAAGTGGCGCATGTGCATCGATTTAACTTACCTTAATAGGGCATGCCCTAAAGATCTTTATCATGTTCCTCAATGAGATCAGGTTGTGGATTCTACCTCTAGAAACAAACTATTGTCCTTCATGGATGGTTTCTCAGGGTACAACCGGATACAAGTAGATTTGAAGGATCAATATCACACTACTTTCATCACAGACAGAGGTTTTCATTATTATAGAGGGATGTTGTTCGGATTGAAAAATGCTGGGGACACTTATCAAAGGTTAGTTAATAAAGCTTTTGCTAATCAGATTGGCAGAAACATGGAGATTTACATAGATGATATGATGGTTAAAATATTGGATGAAGATTCATATATATCTAACCTTCAAGAAACGTTATCCAATTTAGAGGCTGTAAATTTAAATTAAACCCCGAGAAATGTGTATTTGGGGTCCGATCTGGAAAGTTCTTGGTCTATATAATAAGTGAGAAGGGAATCCAGCATGATCCGGATTAGCTTAATGCCTTACTAGCAATGGACCCTCCTCGGAATATTAAAGAATTTCAAAGAATGACAGGATGATTGGCTGCATTGAATAGGTTTATCTTAAGATCATCAGACAAGTGCGCTTCATTCTTCCAAGTATCGAGGAATGCTAAAGACTTCAATTGGTCTCCACAGTGTGGCCGGGCTTTTATTGAAATCAAGAAGCATTTATCTTCACCTAAAACTCTTTTCAAACCTGTTCGGGAGGAAAGGATCTATGTGTATCTAGCTGTATCAGAATACGCAATAAGTTTTATGCTAGTAAGAGAGGTGGAAAATTACCCTCGTCCGGTGTATTACATCCGTATGAGACCCTACTTCCAAGATCATTTCATTGTTGTTCGAACCTCATTACCTTTAAAAAACGTTCTTCAGAAAGCTAATGTATCAAGCAGAATGACCAAGTGGTCAGTGGAGCTGGGTGATTACGATATTGACTTTACAGCTTGAACAACGATTAAAGCCCAGTTAGTGGCTGACTTCTTGATAGAATTTCATGCTGATAGATCCTCCAGACATGAATAAGAAAACCTATCTAAGAAAGAAGGGGTAGTTCAAACTGATGGTGGATCAAGTGCTATGGGATGTGGAGGTGGGGTTTGTCTAACTTATCCATATGGTGACAATATGTACTAGGCCATATGTTTTGGGTTCAGAGCTTCTAACAATGAATCTGAATATGAAGCAGCCATAGCTGGTCTTAAGCTAGCTCTCCTATGTGAGAAAAAGAGAATTTGGTTAATGAGTAACTCCTAATTGCTGATTTACCACGTTCAGGGGAAATCTGAAGCAAACAAAGAACAGTTGATTAAATACTTGCTTATGTTGAAAGAAATTGCCGCAAAACTTTAAAAATATCTATTATGAGCGAATTCCCAGATCGAAAAACACTATGGAAGACTCTTTGGAAAATATAGCCTATTTTGAATCTTACCCATGGATTCTTGTGCAGGATTGTCCGTCCGTACAGATAGGTTAGGAAAATGAGAGTGAAGAAAATATGAATATACTTGCTAATCAACCTAAAGATTGGAGATATTCTTTTCTTCAATACATATCTGGTGTGATATTGCCTCATACTAAACGTGTGGCAAAAAAGATTAAGTACAAGGCTAGTGGTTTCTTAATATTCAAAGAAGTTCTTTACAAGAAATCTTTTAGTAGACCTCTCATACGTTTCTTAGGATTTGAAGAATCTTCATTTGTATTATCTGAGCTACATGATGGAGAAGGCTTTGCACACTGTCACTATATGGACTTAACTAGAAGAGTCCTATTAGCAGGATACTACTGACCAACCATAACGGCAGGTGCTAAAGAGATGGTGAAAAAGTGTGGTCATTGTCAAAAATACGGGAATGAAATTCATGTGCCAGTAATTCCTATGGAATCCATATCTGAATCGATACCCTTTTTCAGATGGGTTATGGATCTAGTTGGGCCTCTTCCTATGGAATCTGGTGGATGTAGAACAATCATAGTCACTATTGACTATTTTTCTAAGTGGATAGAGGCAACTCTTTTGGCTGGAACCACTTCGAAGGAAGTTATTAAATTTATCTTGTCTAACATATGTTGTAGATTTAGGGTTCTCCGAAATATTACTACAAACAATGGGCCACGGTTTAATAATAAAGACATGGAAGCTTTCTGTACCTCTAGAGGAATTCAACATTGTTTTTCTTCTCCTTTCCACCCTCAAGCGAATGGCCAGGTTGAGGTAGCAAATAAAACAATCTTGTCCAGATGAAAGAAAAAATTGGAAGGAGCTGCAGGAAAGTGGACAAATTATTTACAAGGAGTATTATGGGCCTACCAAACTACACCTCAGGCTGCCACACAAGAGGCTCATTTTGCTCTGGTATATGGAATGGATGCAATTACTCCCATGGAAGCTACTTTACTATCTCACAGAATCCATAAATATTCCGAACAGGCTAATGACATAACAGTTAGGAATCAATTGGATTTAATTGAAGAAAAGATAGTTAAAGCACATCTGAGAACAACGCATTACTAAGGCTTGATGAGGAGCATATTTGCCTTCAAAGTTAAAAGAAGGGAATTTCAAATAGGGGACAAAGTTTTAAGAAAAGTATTTTTAGACACCAAGAAAAAGCAGTTCGGTAAGTTGGCTCCAAACTGGAAAGACCCTTATATGGTATGTGGGAAGGTTAAACCAGCAATATACAGGCTCCAAGATAAAGAAGAGAGAGCTCTAAAGCACCCATGGAACATTGAACATCTCATGTTATACTTAGAATAAAACTCTTTTATAAATATTTACTTTTTAAATATGAATGTAAATATTAAAGGGCATACTCTTTCCTACCCTGGTGGCGCAGGGAGGTTTTAATGAGGTGTCCGGATTTTTGAATAATATATGATGCCTCTTTAAAATTCTGGTGCAATTTTGTTTCAACTCGGATATTAAATATTTATTCAACACCCCAGCTCTCAAGTACTTTTGAGTTGATCGAATATGCTTAACACTTGAGCACATTTATTAAACAGATGTGGTTGAAGATGTTGGATACTTTTGTTCAACACATATGAAATATTAAAGGCTATTTAAACATTAGCCATAAAAGAGTTAAACAAAATTTTAAAAAAGGTGAATATGATATTAGAATCTGATCGGACTAAAACCAATCTCGGATACATAAAAAATGCCTTGGCTATCTAAGGAATTTAAATTTTACCGAGTAAAGGTTAAACAAACATTGCAAAAAATGCCTTGGCCATCTAATGACTTTAGTATTTCAAACAAAAAGTACATAATGTAACCTTAGGGCTTGTTCCCTTCAGTCTTTTCTTCACTACCATCTTTTTTGAGATTTTTGAGTTCAGCACTTGAACTCTCAACCAATTTTTCATCGTCATCGGAGTCTATCCCACTGGAGTAGTTGTGCTTGTCACCATTAGCCATCGTATGGAAAGAGAGATCATCATAGTCCACATATTTCCAAAAATGACTAAGAGTCCTCCTAGGAAAAGTCTCATGGAACAATAAGACCATATCAGACTTAATTCCATTATCCATCTTCTCAAGAGAATCCACTACTCCACTGGTATAATTCTCTATCCCTACAACTATTGCTTGAGCTTGTTGGCGTTGTAGGGAAGTTTTATCTCTGGTCTTCTCTCGGACAGTATTCTCTAATTTGACTTTGTCATCGGATAAATTATGGATAGTATTGTCCTTAGTTTGGAGTTGCTCATTCAAAGTTTTGATATCATTTGAGGAAGAATTCTCCAGATCGGAGTACTTGGTTTGAAATTATTTGTTGGTTGTTTCTGACTTAAGAAGTTTGGCAGCTAAATCCTCTTTTTTCGTCCTCAATAATTCTATGATTTGTTGAGCACTGAGAAGATCGTTTGACAAGTTTTGATTTTTTGTAGTCAGGGAGTTGATGGTAAAAGTCTGATCCCTTACCTGTCTCTCCAGATCAAGCACTAGTCGAATATAAATCAAGAGGGCATGGCTCAAGGTATCTTTCTCACTAGATATCAATTAAGTCTCGTCGTTATAAGTCACAATGTTGGAAGATCTAGGAGGACGGTAAGGCCCCGTGAAATCATATTTTCTACGTCATTAAAATATATGTTGATGTTCTGAAAAACATTAAGGTCTACCTCTTCGTTACCATCACGATTAAACTGTTTGGAATGGAGATCGGCTGGACTTTCCTCTTGCAAGGTAGGATTGGCATGAGCTGTAGGAGGGATTTAAAAAGGACGAAAAATTATCTCTGATCTCAGAGTAACTTTCTTCTTCTTGGCAGCTTTCTCATCACTGTTGGTCTTACGCTTCTTGTCCTTCTTTGAAATATTCGGTGGGTTTTCTGACCGACCAGCCTCCTTCACAGTGACTTCTTCCACTTCTAGTAAAGAAGCATTAATGCCTCATTGGTTCTCTGAACCGGTCCCTTCAGTGGTTGTTTGAGGTGGGTCTGTTGTGGTTTTTTTCTTCCTTTTGTTCTTCATCTTATTCAGATGACTGGGTTTTTGGCCCTGACATGCAGGTAAAGTTTAGCAGCCTTAGCCTTTTTCCTCCTCAAGATGACATCTGCAAAAGGAGGGGTGGTCAGCTCTTCCTAGGAGAGGTCTCTTTTCCCTGTGGTGTTCCACAGATGAGACCTCACATAGTTCCCCGATGTAAAGCAGTTATAGAAAGCATTGTTCCACTTCTCTACGGCCCAAGTGTTCACTTTGGCAGAGGTATCCTGACCAGCCTTCACATCATCCGAAAACTCATTTGGAAACATTGGCAATAAGTATGAGTCAGTTCGGATTAAAAACTTAATGTTTGAAAGATTAAAAAGGAAATAAAAAAAACTCGCCAATGCTCTTCTAGCGGCTGGTCAGCTAGCTTGGGTTTGAGTCAACCTTGATCCTTTTCCCATGCTCCCAGGCCCCACTAATGAATAAGAATTGTGTATTCAACGACTTTTCTGACTCCAGAAGATCGTTCACTACCTTGTAGTCATTCCTCATATTGTAGATATGATGATTCTTACACAAGTTTTCCACAACAACAAACTGTTCCATTGGTAGTGGAATCTTAGACATCATGAATTCCATGATGCAGGCTAGTAGATTATACCAAGCGTTGAGGCTCAGTTGGCTGGGACATAACTTGGTCAGATGGAAGTACCTGACTATCTCTATATCCAAAGGAAACCAGAGTCCCCAGTTCAACACTTTTGTATAGACAACCAGCTCATTGGGTTTGCAGTCCATCAGAGTTTCTAGGGTGACTGGAATTCTCACCTTCACAGACTCTGGGATTCACCACTTAGTACGAATACGATCCAATTCAGCAGTGTGGGTGTATACTAGGCTATATTTTGAAGGGACAAAAAATACTTCACATTGACCTTCTTGAATCTTGGCCCTACTCCACCCTCCAGACTCTCCGGAAGCGCATCTAGATGAGTCAAACGTACTTTGGTCTTGCCCTTTTGATCTGCAGTTGTATCCTCTGTTTGACTGGACGCCTCAAAATGGGCTTCATCTAGATTGTCCTCCATATGTTCTTTCATAATAGTGAAAGGTTGTTCGTATGGCTGTTCGGATTGCTGTTTCGATGGCTGTTCAGATAATATGGTTTCTGCCAGGGGCTGCTGTCCAGATGGTTTGGTTTTTACCACAGGTTTTATTGCCTCCAAACTATAGTGTTTTGAAGAAATAGGTGTGGATTTTGATTTTAACTTACGAGTAAATCAGGCGTGGGGTTAATTACTCTGGAGATTTCTCTGAGTCTTACCCCATTGTGATAACAGGCAAGGGTATTATAATGCTAGATACGAGTTTCTCCTTAGGGAGAGGTTGGGACTCCTGACCAGAGGACCCTGATAAAAGAGGTGAAAGGCTTGTGACAAAGGGAAAATTTCTAACCTTGGTCTTGCCCTTTTGAACAATTATTCACGTGTGGTTGATTTTTTCCTTCACCAGGAGAAAGAGGAAGGCCAGCAACAATATATGACTTGAACACAAATTTGAAGGTAGCTTTCTCTTACTAGAAATACTTGTGATTCTTGAAGACAATAAAACAGTAAGAATGTTTATATATAGCAATGAAAAATGGCAGTTAACTAAGAGAAGGTAAATCGATTTGGGTAATGATTAAAAGTTGCAAGGTATGGGAGTTACAGCCTAGGTAACTTTCTAGCCTAGTAGGTACGAGAATCTAGAAGAAAAACGGCTGAGAGGTCGAACCAGAGCCTGACACGCGTCCGACAATTGAAAAAAGACTCTTAGAATTTTGAATTGAGAATCAGTTCCACCATAATTCGAACAAAGTCACTCTTGAAAGAGAAGTTTACAGTTCTGACACAACACCAGATCAGAGAATGTTGGTATTAATTTTTAAGATTTAACTCCTCCTAAGATTCTTTGCAAGACCTAAAGGGGCTACTGATGAGGTCGGATATTTTAGCCACTGAATTCAGTCTTAATCCGATGGGAAGTTCGGACCATAACCACTATTGTAAATTACCGAACTAGATAAATGTAATAAATGCTAACTAAGTTAGTTGCTGGTTATTTCACACCAGATTACTAACGGGTCCTTAAACTTGACCCAATTTCACTATCCGACCCAATAGAACCACGGGTCAATAATTAAGTATAAGTACCCCAACCACTTTTATTAATGAGGGTAATCAGAATTTACTACTAGTACACAACTTAATTATCTCACTACCCACTACTCTAAACATTAAATTCCACAAAATATCCAAAACACTTTACAAAATTACTCTCAAACAGAAATTAACCACATCAAGAAGTACACTACCTTCAACAGAGTGAATGATCCATTGTTACAAAGTGTTTCCCTTCAAAGATAAAGAACTCATGGGAAACCTATAACAATTACACCGATGACATGCTGCTAACAACCAACCAATACACGAATCATTTAGAAAAACTCGAGGATACTTTTGCAATCCTCTAAAAAGTGAATGTGAAGCTAAGTACCTAGTTTGTCTTCGGGGTTTGATCCGAGAAGTTATTGAGAAACCATGTGAGTGAAAACATAATTGAGGGAACTTTTGCAATCCTCCATAAAGCATCTAATAAGTCATAATGTTAGCAAGAAAGCTTGATACCCTCAGTCGATTTATTTCATGTTCTTCAGACAAATGCTACCTCTTCTTTTAGATATTTAAAATGGTCGGTCGCTTCAACTAGAGTTATGAGTGTGATGTGATATTCACCAAAATCATGGATTTCTTGACCTATCTAGAAGTACTAACAACCAAATTTGATGGTTTATAATTTTTGTATATAGTTGTATCCGATTATGCGGTTATCACAATTCTAGTTAGAGAATCAAGGAATATCTCCACAACTATATATTATGTACGTAAGTCTATGTTGGGCGTTGAGAAACGTTATATATATAGAGAGAAACTAGCCTTAGATTTGGAAGTATCAACCAAGAAAATAAGGCATTCGTTTCAGGCTCATACCATTATAATTCAAACCACATTTCCCCTTTAAAATGTATCACAGAAACCAGCCATATATGACATACAAATCAGATGGTTAGTAGAGTTTCAAGAATTCAACATCCATTAAGACTCAAATGATGACTAACTTCTTAATATATTTTGAATTAGATATGCTACTTTTAGAAATGGAGAACCTTAAACTAACATGAAAAATTTGGACTTATAAAGGGTCCAAAAACTTGGACATTATAAAGTTCTGCTTTGCCTCCTCCAACAACGAGATCGAGTATGAGACCGATATCGTAAGAATCATGATCGTTCGATTATATGGGGGCACAAAGGGTAAATATTCTAACAAATTTTGAACTCATTGCCAACCAGGCCTTAGAACAAACATAAGTGAACCAATACAACCTCATCTATTATGTGAAGAGTTCCACCTCCAAGATATTTGTTTGAACAAGTTAATTTTGAGCAAGTACTACGGGTAGATAATTTTATGAAAGTTGTACTTGTATTTTTTATCTACATAAAATCGGTATGATATGTGGTTACGCGAGAAAATCCATCTATTACACAATACACAAAAACCTCATATAGGGGCTAAACATCCGAAGTAATTCTTATAAAAGAATAAAATGAGTGGAAATTTGACATCTGAGCATACATAGTAGAAGGTATATTTACAGAGAATAGTGCTGAAACTAGAAATATCAATATTTGTTTAGAAATAAGATATGCATGGATGAATATACATTGTACATGCAAGATCTCACCAGAACTCTATTCTATTGTTTGGGAGCGTACAAGTCATCATTCATCATGGAGAAATTTTACAAATAAGAAGGATTACGTATGGGCAATATTGAAACCGTCCTTTCCAGTAGTATCCCTGCTATTTTTTTTGCAGCTTTTGTTGTTGCTGGAACTATGTGGTATGGTTCAGCAACTACCCCCATCGAATTATTTGGTAAATTACGTCGATATTTCCACATATTCATATCTTCCACATATTCATATTAGGGGTAACGTAGGAGACATCTCTATTTTCCCCCCGGGGAATCTTTAGAATTACCACTGCTTAGCTTTCAATTCGCCTCTGACCATCAAATGAGGAAATAATCAGTGCGACTACAAGATGCTTTATAGACAAGTCATATTCGTATGATATTCTGGCCTACCATCTTGCCAGATACAAAATCCTTGGTCAAATATTGTGATACAAGCCAATATTTCACAAAATTTGTCCATATCATATCAATATATCTCGAGACACTCTCAGAGATGTTTTTTGTATTGTATAGATATGGCCTAGATATAGTGGGCCCTTTAACGAAAGACTAATGTGATAGACAATATCTCCTGGTAGCAGAGGACTACTTATCAACATAGGTAGAAACATAGCTCTTGGACCAAATCAAAACAAGGAAGCCATCAACTTTCTAAAGATAAACATCTATTACTGGTATGAAGTACAACGGTTTTTCCTTAAGATAAGCTTCTGTTATAGGTATAAAATACATTGAGTCATCATTACAGATAAAAGTCTATAGTTACATAATAATTTCTTATCGTTATTCTTCCAACCTTAAGGTATTAAGAAGATTTCACTTTTCTTTTTCTGTCCCCACAAAAATGGATAATTAGAGGTAACAAACAAAAATAGTTTGAAAGTCATCAGACGCATCTTAGATGATGCAGCTAGAAAGTGACCAGGCTTCCTAAAAAAGGTTTTATGGGTATACTAAACTACTCTTTCGACCATTATTTTTGAAACATCTTTCACTTGGTCTATGGAATTCAAGCAATATTAAAGAAAGAAACAGTTATGTCTTGGTTCAAATATCAAACAATCATTAATGAATGGATGTCAAAGGCCACAAATTTTAACTTGACCTAGTCAAAGAGAAGTATATAAAAACTCATCTACACATGGAACACTAAAACATCTAATGTTTTGAAGATTGGTCCCAAAATAATAACTATTTAAACTCATACATAACCTTTTGACTCAAAAAATGAGTAAAAGTCAATATAAAATAAGATTATGTCATCATCTAGAAATATTTATAATCTTAAAATATTTATATTTCCAATAAACTTAATTTTTTTTCTTTTACTAGAAAATAGAATCAATTGACTAAACGCTTTTATCATCAAAAGTTGCATGAGATCCACCCATTAATAAAACTGTTGCATTCCCACAATAAGCGTTTATTGTAAGACAATAACATTGGTCACATAAGAAGTGTTTTTGTAATACCAATAAAGTAATCTCCATCACTTCTCATATTTAACATTATTGTTATTAATGGTTGTCTTGCAATTGTTTTTTAATTTAATTAGAGAGAGAAAGGTAATGTAGTCCTATTACTATCATCTTACATTGAATGTTATGTTGCTCAGTCATTGTGCAAGATCCTTAAATGACACTTATTATGAGACATAATGAGTAAGAAAGTAAAGAGGATAGTAAGATACTATTATATCATTTATATAAGATCGTCGTATTTGTAATGTATTTTGCTACAAAAATATAAAGAATGTACTTTCAATTAATATTGTTACAGGTTTTATATAATCGATTTTGAAAGTGAATCATAAATTTGGACCATTAGTTTAAGAATAATCTACCAATAACCACCCAACATCAAACTTATTTACCAATTTCCATTAAGAGTTTGATAAATTATGGATAATCACATGATAATTAGTATTTATAAATAACCACATAGTCGTATGAAGTACCCTTAACCATTTTCTCTCTCATATTATTTGTTTTTTAAAATATCATATCTTTTAAATCATAACTCCAAAACAATATTTGAAAATATTATTATTAATATTATTTAGGACGAATAAAACTAAATCCATGAAGTGTATGTTTTTTTGTTGTTTTAAGGAAACTATTGTTTATTACAGAATTACATATAAATGGATTACGAAAAAGAAACTGTTGTTTAGAGAATTATGTGTAATTTGGTTGCAAAAAAATTGTTGTTTAGTTACAAAATACATGCAAATATTTTACAGAAATAAGAATAAAATAGTTAAAGAAATAAGAGTTTGGTTGCTAAATAAGTATAACTGTATAAAAAAATAAAATATAAACTTGTTTTGTGAAAAATAAGTGTTAATTAGGTGTGAAAGAACTATTTTTTTAGCTACGAAAATATGTATATTTTTTGTTGTTAACAAAATTAAAAAAAAAATTGAGTTATGAAATTATGTGCAACTGTGTTACAAAAATAAGAAAACAATAGTAGCATAGGTACGACTTTGGTTACTAAATAATCTGATTGCACAAAAAATAATATATAGACTTATTTTTATGATAATAAGTATTAATTGAGTGCGAAACCACTAACTTTTTTGTAGTTGCGAAAATATGTGCATTTTGTGGTGAATGTTTTATATAAAAATAAATTAGAGTGGAAAATCACTTGCAATTTGGTTGCAAAATTAGTCTGAAAAACAATTGTTGTTTAGCTATGAAATTACATGAATTTGGTTGCGAAAAACATTGTTGTTTAGATGCGAAAATATTACACATTTGAGAATTTTGTATTCAAAACATAGCACGCATGAGTTTTGTTGTGTTCATCTTTAAAAAATAGAAATATATATGCTTTTAGATATTTTTAAGTTAGAAGTTGAAAGATATAAAGCTTTTTTAGCTTAAAATTGATAATGGTCGAATGATATACATGTTTATGTAATTTAGGAGTATTGTTGAAAGAATTTATGTTGCATGCGGTTTTGTTAAACTTCAAAACTTAAATAGTTATCAATAATTTAATTAATATCTAAATGACTATTGAAAACTTATCTTTAATTTAAAAAGTTCTCGTAAAAAAAGACGTGATGTTTTAATAAATTTTTTAATCTTCGATGTATTAGATTATAAACGATATGACTAATGTAAACGATAATTACAATTATTTTGAAAGTGAATTTATAAACAACATTATAAGACATGATAAATACAATTTTTTTTTCAAACAAATAAAAAAATTCAAAATTTGAATGAAACATTTTTAAAAAATAATCCACCTTTCAAAAATATATTTGTATGATATTATACAACATATACCCAACATTTTGAAGTCTTTTATATGTTGTTAATTTTTGTATGGATCAAAACGATATATTTGGTTTTGTAAAACAGTTTAATAATATAATTTTTACACTTTTAATATTTATTAGATAAATAGTTGACGAGACTATGGTTTATTTTATTTTATTTTATTTTAGTTAACAGTATTGTTTTGATTGAATTGTATTTTACGAATTTGAGAAAAGTAATTATACTTTAAAAAATAAAATTTATATAAATTTTTTATTTTCATAAACTAATCTAATGGTTGTTAGATCAAAGAGCTAGATTGATTAATGTTCTTTTACATTTGGGGATTTCCATCAGTTCTACCGTGGTTTTTTAGTTGCTCATTTTTCATTTATGTCATGATATTTTAAGTTGATTTTGTCTTTGGTATAGTTTGACAAACAATCACATAGAATGTTAGTATATTATTTACTCAAACAGTAGGATCATAGTTTATTCATCATCCCTTAAGTAACATGTTCTTAGACTTTTTAAGAAGGTTAGGCCAAAGTGGAATATAAATTTAATTATTTATAGAATCTTGTTTCATCTTCCATTTAAGGGTCTAGTGAACAAGCCAGTCAGCTTCTTGATTCTGAGTTCTAGAAAGATTCTTAATAATCATTGTTGAGAGGATTAGTTTTCTACAACATTTCATGGTTGAGTAACCAAACACCATAGCCTTTAGCCAGCATGTCAATTAGAATAGTCTAGTATGATTCAAAATCAACATTTTTGAAATTATTTTGACTACAGACTATAACACCGACAAAGATATCTCTACATTATGCAATTAAAGGGTATTGCTTATTATATAACCTTCCATAAGCAACAAGAACAACACTATTTTTATCTCGGATAAGTCCAGCACGACTGGACTCACCATTTGGCAGACAAGAACCATATGAATTTAACTTAAGTCTACTGTCAGTAGGATGTAGCCATTTCAATACCTTAATCTTACTTGAATTATCAATATAAAGTAGCATCCAAGTTTATTACCAATGTGAATGTCACCTAACCAAATATTATTCTTCACCACATTAGAATTATCTAATCTAGATAGTATAAAATGTATATTATCTAATATAACTTTAGAAGAAATAGTTTGATTATCAAATTTTATTTTATTTCTAAAGTGCCAGATAGTCCAGCAAGTTATAGAAGGAATAATTGTTCTAATGTGAATGAATTTGTTGGTTTACTAGAACCAACACCTGACTAGATGGTGTATTATCATATATCAACCAATTTTTGGACCAAAGAGACCGGCTAAATGAGACCAGACAAACCAAGTCATAAAACAATTTACAAAAAAATGATTAACTATTTCTATGTTAGAGAAAAATTGACATTAATAAGCCATATTAAAGTTTCTTTTTTTAAGGTTACTATCCACAGAGACCCAACCTTTCATTAGCTTCCAAAACAAGAATGAATATTTGGTTGGAATACTGTTATTCTAAATCTTATAAAAACGATTTGAAGGATTATTTTTGTGCATTAAATTTTTCCAATTTAATATTTGGTTAGAATACTGTTAATCTAAATCTTATAAAAACGATTTGAAGGATTACTTTAGTATTCAAGTTACCTAAATTATCTAATAACCATGATATTTCATCCTCTTGTTCATCCTGAATTTTAAAATTTATGATTAAGTTAATGTCCGAAGGATTAATACTTTGATTTAGCTTAGTTACGTCCAGGTTTCATTAGACCAAAACTCTCTCAACCGTTCTTTAATATATTCATAAGTGTTACTCTCATTTATCATGTTGATTAATGGTTTATCTTTAAACCATTTGTCCAACCAAAATTCTATATTACCTTGACTTAATAACCATTGTAGATTTTTTTATTTTCTTGAAATATGTTTTCAAATTATGTTTTAGTTTGATTAAACCACTAAACTTTAGGTAGTCTTTCTCTTTCTAAGAAAGACTCGTGAAACCCACAAAAATTAGGGTTAAAGCTTTCAAGATCGAGAGCTTATTTTCTCTTGATTTTGATTTTCACATATATTGTTCCACATTACTTTATGATATTCTTTAACCTAAGCCATAGTGAGATTTTTTTCACCATCCAGAGCCTTTCAATTCATCATCAAGCAAGGTAAATCTTATGGGGATAACAAAACCTTCTCGAAGACCCAGATGAGAAGATTTGCATCCGTAAATAATTCTAGTTACGAAGACCGGCCATAATCTTCAGATTAAAAAAATGGAGGAAACTCGTAGTCAACAACACCAAAAATCTATACATTCCACTATCAAATGCCCATAATTAAAGGTCCCAACAAACTCATAGATTAAATTTAATGCTGAAGTCATAAAGAACACAAATTTATTAATATTCAAGATTTAAGATCATAAGTTTCATCAAAATTAAACAAAGAACAAGACCCATCCTTCACATAATTATGAAGATCTTCCAGCAATAAGGATGAATCCAATTTATGAGGAGCTTTCTCATCAGGACATGGCGTACATCCCAAAATCATACTTGGATGTTTTGAAGTCGAATAACTTTAAAAAGGAGGTGCTACATAGACCAGTAAATGTTTCTTCCAAATGAGACTTCAAGGTTGTGCACTTCTCACAGAAAAATAAGTATCACTTACTTAAAAACTTTAGATTTACTTTAATATGTAAATTTTCTCTATGAAAACCTCAATTAAAACTTGTTCAAACATTTATAGAAAAATTAAAATTAAATGGATACTTCAATCTATATGTTTTTTTATAATAAACGCATCGCGATCGAACTTGACCTAATAGATGACCTAAAAATCACATAGAAAAGGAATATCTTGACTGTTGGCCAGCATTCCATGACACTCATAAAATGGGAACCTCATTTCAACCCTAAAATAAAATCACCTGTAATCCAGTGTGGGTTATATTTCTAAGCGTTCCTAAATTCCTGTATAATAATGATATAATTAGTATTATAGCCAAAACTATAGGTAGGCCATTGAAAATTTGGATCTCAAATATAAATAGGGCTAGACACAACTATTGTTTAGCTTGGATAAAGTTGAGTGCATCCAAGCCTCTCAGTTATAACTATGGATAGACTTTGGATGTCAAGATTGGTTTTTGCTGGTTATTATATATGGAGACCCTCCATTATACTTTCTTGGTTACCACCATCTTAGTCATAATGAAAAATAATGTAATAAATCTAGAAAGAAAAATTCTACACAAGACTTGAAT
The DNA here is from genome assembly GCA_036936605.1 of Limnanthes douglasii subsp. nivea. NCBI lineage: Eukaryota > Viridiplantae > Streptophyta > Magnoliopsida > Brassicales > Limnanthaceae > Limnanthes > Limnanthes douglasii. The sequence goes on along the minus strand of JAUPFV010000001.1, from coordinate 57,881,010 downwards.
AATAATTCAAATTTGAGACAAATTGGAAACAATAAAAAAATATACATATAAAATTACAGAACTTGACAATCGTAAATTAAAATCCTTAATAAGTGATACAAAGGAAAAAAAATTACCAATCTTTCTGAGAAAATAATTCTGTCAACTTAAAAGAATCAGATAAATCATCAATGAATTCAATCATAAAGTGAACAAGAAGAAATCCATATTATAATTTTTCAATCTCTTAACTTCCCAATAACCATTGAGGATTTGAACTAATAAATTATAGAAGCTCTTCATTCAATATGGTTTGTGAACAAATACAATGTCATTAATGATTCATTTAGGGATGATCAATCTGGCATCTCTCTAAAATCTACATTAACTGGTAGCTTACCAATTTCTCCAACAACTGGCCATCCTAAAAAATATAAAGAGTTCATTGAACTTGTTAAAACACATAAGTGGTCACAAATCTGTTCACATTATTGCCATTTTTTTATTTTATTAATGAATATCTCTTTCATACAAAAACCCTAATTATATGGAAACTACACCCAAGCTTCAACAAAACAGTAAGTAAATCTTGGAATTTTTTGTTAACTTGTCAGGCTTTATTTTTATTTTGGAAAAATCTAAAATAACTCAAAGTAAGACTTATAAATTGGAATAAGGAAATCTTTGACAATACTTTTAATGATATTACCAAAGCTGGTGGTTTCTTGTATAATTTATCGTATAGTTACATACATCATAATAATATATCATTTAATAACTAATTTATCAATAGTTATATTGAATTTAAAGTGAATTATTTATAAATACCCAAAAAGTATCTCATTTTCACTTTTAATCAAAAAATTACAAAGTACCAATAGATATTAGGTTGAAAGACATTTCCCCTTCACTTGAACTAAAACATTTCAAATACTATCTTCTCTCTCTACCATTTTCCCTTTTAAACCCGGAAACCCAAAAACTAAAACTGACGTGTGATTCATAATTGGGGAGACTAATTTTAAGCTACAATCTTTGTTTGAAGCAGGATTAACTCGGTACATCCTCCATTGGACCTCTAACCGAAGCACGAACTATAGAATTATGAAATTACATGTAAGAACTACATACCACTTCTTCGTTGTTTTATTTTTGGATGGTTCAAGTTAAATTAACTCAGTTTGGAAGTGTTAAATTAACATGAAATTGGTTTTTAGTTAGGCTTCATTACTAAAACTAACCATTGTTCTGTAATTTTAGGCAAAAATAGATTTTTAAAGTCTATGAATGTCGCATTATTTTCATATGATGTGTTATATTTTAGTAATTAGATTGTAATGTATTGTCTCGTGTCCTATTATATGATGTTTTCAGATTTCATTCTCGGTTTCATTCAATGTAAATGTGAAAACGAACCATGTCTCGTATTTTATTTATTTGTACTACACATGGGTTGCACTGCTTTGCATGTAGTTTTTTCACTATGATCCCATGTTTACATACATCAATCCGTATAGTTAATCTGCATTAGTCTTGCATGGATATGTTTTTACCATGATCACATATTTTATTGGACTAGTCTTGCATGGCTTGTTTGATCAATACTGGCATGTGGTTTTTTCAACAAGAATGGCATGGTCTGTTAAGTATTTTGATCAACACGATCGCATGTTTACTTATTTTGTATTTTACATGAATCAATAGACAAAGTCATTAGTGTGTGTGGGGGGGGGGAGATCATGCTGTGAATGATGTGGTTATTTTATTGATCATGTTTATGTGTTCTACCCTATTCTATTTAGTACGAAGAGATATACTGGGTACACTAACGATATTTTATCTCGAAGACCTTCAAAAAAATATACAACCATGATTAGTCTAGAGCATTAATCGAGAAGTTACTTGGGATAATTTGAATTCGTGTCTCTGAAAAACTTGATAGAGATATCAAATGTGTTGCGCTTTTAATTGTAAGCATATTGCTACATAATTAAACAATTTAGAAATCTTTGTAATGGTACTTATAAATTTTTTGATGCAACCATTTAAAATGGAGCACAGAAAAGTTATGAAAATAGAATTAAAGACTAATATGAGCCAAAGATGCTACAAATGGTGGGAATTTGAGTCAATATCATCAACCTTAGATATAATTAAAAAGATAGACCAACTCAGAGATGACGATGTATCAAATATTTTAGTCTCAAACATTATATTTGTAGTAGAAATGCATGTTTGGTTAAAATATAATCGCATGTTTAGTTGTAACATAATCGCATGGTCAATAGCACTAGTCTCTTATGGTATTTCTTGTAGTAGAATCACATAATCAGTAGCCCTAGTCTCGTAAGGTATTTCGTGCAATAGAATCACATGGTGTTTATTTTGCAGTAAATTCACATGTTCAGTTGTACTAATTTCCATGTAGAATTGAACTAGCCACGTATGTTTTACTGAGTTTTTTACTATTTCATAGGTTTTGGATGATGAATTAACACTGAAAGCCGCTAAAATAAGAGTATTTGGTAGGGATGAAGCTAGTGGCCATGATGAGTAAGATGAACTAGTTGGGATCCCATATCTTATACCCGACCAAAAGACTAAAAAGATGACTAAATCATTAGAAATAAGATCAAGAAGAAGACATTCACAACCCATAAAACCATCAAACGTAACAACGTACACACCCAAATACCCTAACCCGAAGACACCACCCCACAACAAGCCACCAAACTCTAATATGGATATTCCTAACTGGAATCGAGGGGTTCAGAGATGACTTTGATGCTGGTTGCACCCTAGGTGAATTTATCCAAAAATAAAGGAATGCTTCAAAACCTTACAAGAAGACTTCGACCCCCTCAAAGAGGACTACAACCACTTCCAAGAACAATGAAACGACATCGAAGAAAGGTAGAACCACCTCTAAAATAATACGACCACCTTCCAGAAGAGTTCTTTGTTACATCAGAGACTAGAACGTAAAAGATGAAGTAATACGTAAACGTGGTTTGTTGAGTTATACCGTATCAAGTGTTCGTTTGAAAAACATAATAAAAAGTTAATATATGTTTTCCTCTACTCTTGATTCTTAGATATGTTCTATTTATTGCAGTCTCATACGTCTCATACCAATATTTTGAGGTTTTTTTACGGGTTGAAGAGCAAGAGAAAATGATTGCCAATTTACGGCGAGAGCTGGAACTTCAAGACCTTGATAGAACACTATATATACCTATTTGTGATCCCAAACAAACTAAATTAGTACCACCACCACTACCAGTTAACAAAGAAATCCCATCAGTACCACAAGAACACTAACCTGAACAAGAGATAAAACACCCAACTGCACAAAAACAAAACACTCACCCGAGCAGTCGAACCACCCAATTTCACAAGAACAACAATCTTCGATATAGTCAACAAACCAGACCAACTGAACCACTAGTCAAACCACCCCACACCACTGGTAAGTATTATGTATCTCTCATGAATTTGTAGAGAGAATCACATGTTCAATTACACTAGTCTCTCAAGGTTTGTTTGATCAAGACTAGCATATGGATTTCTCCACGAGGATCACATGTTAATTTTCACTAGTCATATATTTATTATTTGTCTATTTTAACTAGGTTTATACAACCAAGACGAATAAACAAAACATACCAACATGCAGAATAAGCCTAACTTAATCAACTCTGAACCCAAGAGGAAAACAAGAAGCAGCCAACCCACAAGTAGAAGAAGGCCAATTCCATCAACCAGGATCAGAAATAGGCGGCCAACAGGAAGAAGTATCCTAACACAGACAAGCCGAACAACTAATACCACGAAAGCATAAAAGAGAAACCTCATCGTCAGCTAGTACATCTGATAAAATATCATGTATGGAAGTTGAAGATGATGATTATTTTTTTACAGATCCCACATAATCCTATTATGATTAGATTGATAAGCTTGTGGCTAATGCTGTCGTGGAACAAACTTGGAATGCTATCGTGAAGGATCTAAAGGCTGATGTTTTCATGCATGCTATTACTGACAAGGATGTAAAGGATACATAGACAACACCAGGGGTAGAGGTTTGTAAATATACAAGTGGATCTTAAGTGGATTCAGATTCAACTTTTAATGTAAATTTTCATATAATGTAGGTTTCTAAAACACTAGATTTATCCTATATTTTAGGATTGTAAAAGAATAGATTTCATGTTATTTATAATACGTCATAATACGTCTCACTCATTTATTATACATAGAATCACATGTTTATTATAGTTAAAATCTCATGTTTATTATAGTTGGAATCACATGTTTATAATTCTCGGAATCGCATATGTATTATACTTAGAATCGCATGTTTCTTAGTTATCGTGTCTTTATATTGCATAATTGATTGTGGATAGTTGGTCTCGCATGTTACTTCATGCATAACTGGTCTCATACGTTTACTTAATGGATAGAAGTTTCATGCATATCTTGCATACTATATGACATCATGTCTCCATCATTTATGCACCCAAAGAAATATATGATACTGCTAGTCTCGCATATTGATATAATTGTTTTTGTAAACTACTACTAGTCTCGCATGTTTATTTGCACTAGAATAACATATTTAGTTACTACTAGAGTTAGACTATAGTCATATGTTTAGTTACACTAGATTTGAATGTTTAGTTACATTAGATTCACATGTTTAGTTACTTCATGAATCGCATGTTTGAATCCATGTAGTCTTGCATATTATTCATTTAGCCTTACCAATTTTTTACAGTAAAAAAATAGTGGTCTTGCGTTTAATTAATATAAATCACCATCTTCTAACCAATTATATCATATCAATATTACAGCTTGATAATCATATTAAATTGGATAACTTATCGTTTGATTTGATAAAAGTAGATAATTAATGATAACTAAACCACTAATTACAAAACAGCTATCAACAATGGATTAGAACACCAATAAAAAATGAATTATTTCATTAATTGTTTTACTTATAAATTAGGTGTACAACTTCAGAAAAAAAATCCCAAAATTAAAAATACTGGCTCATTTAATTAATATCTCCTCTGATGGTGAGTATGATTACTCAAGATATCCCGATAATAGATTCTCTTATAAAAGAAAAGAGTCACTATACAAAATGATGACAACAACGGAATACTCTGCAAGTTATGATGACGAGAAGATTTTCTTGTTCATTGTCTACTATTGTTCTCCAAATTACGCTTCCTATTCTGAAGATGAGGAGGACCTGTATTATGCTCTTCTACCTAGAACGAGGAAATTTAGTGAACTGGAGGACTCTAAAGAGGATGAGGAAGAGAAGAAAGTGGAAGAGTCTCACAAGATGGATAAGGAAGAGGAAATGTTTGACAATGAGAAAGATGAGGAGGAAGATGAAGATGAAGGAGATTCTTAAATTTTTAAATTTTTAATTGAGTCGTTTCAACCAAAGGTACGCTAGATTATTAAGTTTTAATTTAGAGTTGAATACATTTATTTATATTACTTAATTGTACTTGCTAATGATATTTCCCTTATATAGTTTATCATCACGTTACAAAACACATGTGCATACATTTCAACAATCATAAAAAAAATATTACCAAAGCAAATGTGTAACCTATTTTATCTAACAATGAAAAATAACTAAATTTCTTCGTAAAAACCATGTGATATTAATAAAATATATCCACTAATGAGGTCGGATTTCCTTAACACTGACTATTGTATATATCAGAATGGCTGTTCGGACATATCCAGTACCATGCCCCACCGAATTAGTACAAACAAAGTGGATCGTGAGGTGACTGAGTTGGTTGCTCATCATGTCATATCATGCGCCTATGGGTTATTAAAATTGACTGAAGCCCATGATCCGACCCGAAAGGCCCACAAATCATTAAATAAGTATAAATACCCCAATTACTTTCATTTATGAGGGCGACAAAATTTACTGCTAGTACATACCTCTTTCCTCTCTCTACATTTTACTCTAAATACTGAATTCCTGAAACTTTTTCCCAAAATACCCTTTCATCAGAAATTATCCACACCAAATTGGCGACCACAATGGGAAGCGATGGTGCCTGAACTGGAAATTCAAAACCAGTAATAAAAAACCAGTTCGGATGGATCTGAATGCACATAATACTCCATTTTTTAGTACACTATTGAGGAGCGAGATCAATTCAGGGCTGAAATTCAGGCGTTGAGGGCATTAAAATAAATTGAAAAAATAGTAAAAGAAAAATTGGGTGCGTCAGCGCTTCATCATACTGATAATACTAGTGAAATGAGTAGTCCCTAAAAACTTATCTCGGCTCAAAGAAAACGCATTGATCCAAACAGATGGAGAGTTCCACGTCGGAATCTTCTAGCAGTTTCTCTAATGATAGGGAGCTTAAAGAGTCAATCTCGTCTAAGAGTGATAAAAAGGATTAAAGAAGAAAATAAGGCTGACCAAGAAGCATTCAAGAAAAAGTGATAGACATGGAAGAGTCAAAAAGTATCAATGGAAAATGAAGGGTTCAGCTGATCAGTATATTGACCGTTTGCTGATTGATCCATATGCTTTCCAATTCAAACTAGGTATTTTTCCTACTCCGTATGAGGATACCATTTTTAGTCGTAGCCAAAATTAGCGACAATCATTTTTATCCTCAAAACTACTCTTTGGACATCTTTCTAAAATATTTGATAGTTCTAATATACAAAAGTACGATAGGAGTAAAGATCTGGAAAACCATCTTGAGCAATTTAAGAACTTTATGATGAACTTTGACGATGACGACAGGCTGCTGTGTAGAGATTTTTCTCAAACCTTCTAGGGAATTTCCCTCAAATGGTATAATAGTCTCCTTCAAGGATCTATAAAAAACAATTGACATATTTGGGGTTGCTTTCCGTAGGAAATTATTTGGAAGCAAGGAGCTAAAAGGTAATGGTGATACAATCATCCATTGCGCCCAGGAACCTAACGAGTCATTAAAAGAATACATTACTAGGTTTGTAAATACAAATAATGAGTTTCCAGATTGCTTTGAACAAGTTGAAATTGCCTCTCTCACGCAAGGTTTGAATCCGGGAAACTTGGTTGATTCTGTGACCCGGAAGAAAGCTGTGATCTTTTGAGGATTATTATATCAAGTTTGGAAACAAATTAATGTTGAATAGAATAAGAAATCCAAAGTGCCTCGCCAGATCAGATTGACAACTACAACATCAACACCTCAAACAACTACCCGGTCCGGCTTTATATCGAAGGAAACTGGACAGGGATCTCATCGGCCTAGGCAAAATCAATCCAACCAGAATTTGAACTAGTAAGTCATAAATAAAATGGGACTTTGGGTTCAATTTGAATGGTTTTCTGAGTTCGTAGAAATTTTGGCTACGATATAAGACAAAACTAAAAATGAAGTACACTTTAGACAACCGGCCGCATTAAAATCTCTAAGAGAAAACCGAAGTACCCATTTCTATAATTACCATAATGACATTGGGCATGATACCCATGATTGCATAGAATTGAAACAAGAGGTTAAAAATATCATGAAAGTGGCAAACTAAGGGCCTATGTTAAAAAACATTGGGGGAGCAGGCGAGATAATGCGCCATCAAATGTCAATACTCCCTGAACTGCTCCTTCAGTAGCCCCTGGAACATCTGCACAAGAAGATTTTATGATGATTACTGAAATATTTAATGTGGATTTTGAGTACCTTGTTCCGACCGTTTCCGATCTGGTTAAAAAAATTGAGTCCTTAACCATATTTGGAGGAGATACTATGACTGCACCTTCAAATTGTTCAAGCAAAAGGCATGTCAACAGTTTGGCTACTCAAGTGGATGGGAAAATTTCCACACATCTATACCAAACTCCAGCTCCTTTCATAGTCTTTGACGAGGATAGCCTAAGGGATATTTCTGGGCCTCATGAAGACGCAGTGGTGATAGAGGCTTCAATAAGAGGAAATGATGTACGCTGAATCCTGATTGATACGGGCAGTTCGACAAACATATTATTTTCGAACACTTATAAACAAATGAAAAATCCATCAGTTATTCAACGTTCGAACAAACTATTGTTGTTTTATTAGGAGTTCGACATACGTCATTGGAGAATTTAAGGATGAGGTATTACTAGGTCGAAAGCCTTTCAAGAAGACGTATTGTTTGTTGTGGTTGACTGCCCAACATCTTATAATGTTATATTTAGGAGATCTTGGCTTTCCAGGATGTATGTTATAGACTCGATTGTCTATCAATTCTTAAATTACATTGGGGGAGGACAAGTGGGCGTTGTCTGAAGCAGTCAGAAGGTGGCTAAAGAATGATATGTAACAACTCTTGCCTCAAAGTATTTGGAGGCGGTTAAAAGTTAACAAAAGATTGCAACTATTGGAGCCTTCCACTGATGAGAATGAAATTTATGACCTAAGGGAGGCTCCTAGTGTTATAATACCTATAGAAGGAGTTGAAATCCATTCCTTGACCAAGGGAAAAAGTGTTAAGTTGGTACCAAGTTGGCACCAACTTTGAAACAAATGATACTCTCTTTCTTATCGGATAATCTACATGTATTTGTATGGTGCAATAATGACATAATCGGAGTACCTGCTGAAGTAATTTGTCATAAGTTGTCAATACGAAGTGATGATGGACCAGTTATACAAAGAAGAAGGTCATTCTCTAAAGCAAAAGCAGATGTGACTGTCCAAGAAGCTAATCAGTTGACCCGGAATGGGCCACACCAAATAATCTCAGTACCCATTAGGAACTGCCAACCCTGTTTTGGTCAAGAAAAACAATGGCAAGTGGCGTATATATATTGACTTCAGTGATCTTAAAAAAGCGTGCCCCGATGATCCTTATCCTGTTCCCCAGATAGATCGGTTGGTGGAATCCACCTTTGGGAACAAGCTATTGTCATTCATGAATTCATTTTCAGGGTACAATCAAATACAAGTCGATTTGACTGATCAAGACCACACAACTTTTATTACAGATAGAGGACTTCATTGTTACAAAATGATGTAATCCGGATTAAAAAATGCTGGAGCCACTTATCAAAAGTTAGTAAATAAAGCCTTTACTAGTCAAATTGGTAGGAATGTGGAAGTATATATCGATGATATGATGGTAAAGAGCCTCGAGGAAGAAATGCACATATCCGATTTTCAAGAAATGTTTTCTAACTTAGAAGCTGTTAATCTAAAATTAAACCCTGAGAAATGCATTTTGTTGTCCGATCTGATTTTTTTTTGGGTTATGTCATAAGTGAGAAAGGGATTCAACCTCATAAGGATCAGCTGAATGCTCTATTTGCTATAGGACCCTCCTCAGAGCACTAAAGAAGTTCAAAGGTTAACCGGACGATTGGCTGCACTAAATAGGTTTATTTCAAGATCATCAGACAAATTTGCTCATGCCTAAGACGTTGTTCAAAACTATATAGGATGAAATATTTATATATACTTAGTTGTATCGGAGTATACAATAATTGATGTGCTAGTAAAAGAGGTTGATATTACCCCCGTCCGGTTTATTATATTAGCAAAAGTCAGTTACATGCTGAAAGAAGATATTTGAAGTTAGAAACGTTGGCCTTGGCATTGGTAATAGTAGCTAGAAATATGAGACCATACTTCCAAGCTCATTCAATTGTCTTCCGGACATCTTTTTAATTGAAGAATGTTCTCCAAAAGGCTTATATATCAAGCAGGACGACGAAGTGGTCAGTTGAGTTGGGTGATTATGATATTGACTTTGCGCTCTGAACTACAGTTAAGGCTCAATCAATGGCCAATTTCTTAGTCGAATTTCATGTTGATAGGCCCCTTGGTCAAATATAAGAGAACCAATCTAAAAAATTATGGGTAGTCCGAACTGATGGCGGGTCAAGTACTATGGGATGTGAAGCCTGCATTTATTTAACTTCTTCTATGGTGATACAATATATCAAGCTATATGTTTTAGTTTCAGGACTTCCAGCAATGAATCTAAATATGAAACATCTATAGCCGGTCTCAGACTAGCCCTTATATGTGGGGCAAAAAGAGTCTGATTGATGAGTGACTCCAAACTACTTATTCACCATGCTCAGGGGTAGTTTGAGGCAAAGAAGGAACAATTGATAAAATATTTGCTCATATTGAGAGAAGTTGCTACAAATTTCAAAAATATTCAATATGAACATGTCCCTAGGTCGGAGAATATTGTGGCTGACTTTTTAGCAACCATAGCCTATTCTGAATCTTACCAGTGGATTATGATGCTAGAATGTCAATCAATAGATTTAATCTAATAAAAGGATAAGGAGACTGAAGAAAGTATGAGTATATTTTTCATTCAACTGAAAGACTGGAGGTATGATATTTTTCAGTTTATATCTGATGGAATTTTACCTCCGAATAAAGCCTCGGCTAAGATAATTATATATAAAGCTCGTGGTTGAATGGTATCGAAAGAATTTCTTTATAAAAAATCATTTAGCAGAACCCTTTTGCATTGCTTAGGATTTGAAGAATCCCAATTTTTTTTATCAGAACTGCATGATGGAGAAGGTTCTGCACATTGTGGCTATAAGGCCTTAACCAGAAGATTCTTGTTATCATGGTACTACTGGCCAACAATAATGGCAGATGCCAAAGATATGGTCAAGAGATGTGATCCTTGCCAGAATTATGGAAATGAAATCCATGTGCTAGCAGTTGCTATGGATTCCATATCTGAACCAATACCTTTTGATAGATGGGGTTGGATTTGGTTGGGCCTCTTCCCATGGAAACCGGTGGATATCGAACGATAATAGTGGCAATTGACTATTTCTCTAAATGGATAGAATCGGCTCCCTTAGTTGGAACCACTTCTAAGGCGGTTATAAAATTTATTTTATCCAACATATGTTACAAAATTAGAGTTCCCCAGAAGATCACTACAGATAAGGGGCCACAATTTGATAATAAAGATATGGAGACGTTTTGCACTTCCAGAGGGATTCAACATTGTTTTTATTCTCCATTCCACCCTCAAGCTAATGGGTAAATTGAAGTTGATAATCAAATGATCTTGTCTTGGCTGAAAAATAATCTGGAAGGAGCTGCAGGGAAGTGACCAAGTTATTTGCAAGAAGTACTTTGGTCGTCCAAGGACTTTAGTTTTAAAAACACAACACAACACAACATTATAACCTTAGAGCTTGTTCCCTCCGGTTTTTCATCACCTTCGCTTCTCTTAAAGCTCTTGAACTCTCACCAGTTCTTTCATCAAAATCTTCTCCACTTGAATAATCATGTTTGTCACAATCCACCATGGTATGGCAAGGGATCTCCTCGTACGGTAGAAATTTCCACAAAGGACCAAGGGTCCTCTTCAGAAACGTTTCATGCAATAACAAAACCATGTCCAACTTGACCCCCTCGTCCCTTTTATCCAAAGAATCTACCATTCTGGCAGTATACTTCTCTATTCCTGCAGCTATCTCTTGGGCTTGTTTGCTTACTAAAGAAGCATTCTCATCTTATTTCTCTTTGAGAAGCCTCCCTAAAGTAGTCTTTTCTTCAGATTAATTTTTGATAGTGTTGGCATTGGCAGATTGTTAGTCCTTTAAGGATTTGATCTCAGTAGAGGCAGAAGTTTCCAGTCCGGAATATTTGGTATGGAGATTCTCTTGAGCACTCTTGGACTGGCTTAGTTTGGTAGCCAAGTCCTCCTTCTCATTTTTAAGGGTTTTATCTTTTATTGAGCAGTGAAGAGATTATTCTTCAATCTCTGATTTTTTGTGGTTCAAGAATTTATGTTCATTGCTTGTTCCCTGACTTTCCTCTCAAGTTCAACTATCGGATGGATATAACCCAAGAGGGCATAACTCAGAGTATCATGTTCACTTGATACCTTGTATGTCTCACCATTATGGGTTACAACATTGGCCACAGTGGCGTGAGGGAAAGTCCGTTCGAAGTTATCTTCATCTAGATCACTAAAGTACATGTTTTGAAATTCATCCAGATTGACATCTCTTTGAGTAGCTTGGTTTTCAACCGGTAGGAATGTTGGAGAAGGAGGGTTATGTGGAATTTCTTCTTGTAGAGGAAGATCTGTAGGATTGGGATAAGGAAGTTCAGCAGAACGAAGTACTATATCTGACCCTAAGCTAACTTTCTTCTTCTTGGCACCACTTTGGTCACTGCCATATTTTCACCTCTTATGATATTTGTTTGTAATCTGGAGTGGAGGATCTGATCCAGCAGTGTGTGGCTTCAACCGCCTCTAATAAAGAGGCATTGATTCCTCCTCCGAACCAACCCTTTCAGAGACTTTATGTGATGGGTCGACTTTATTTTTCTTCTTGTTCTTGTTCTTGATCTTTTCCAGGTAACTAGGGGCTTTGTTCCGGGAAGGCAAGTGAAGTTTGTCATCCTTAGCCTAAGTTATCTTTGGAATAATATCTTCCTGGGAGGAGTGGTCAGTTTCTCCCAAGTAAGGTATCTATTCCCCGTAGTATTCCATAAGTGATATCTCACGAAGTTTCCAGAAGTAAAACAGTTATGGAAACCCAATCCCCATTTCCCCGATGCCCATTCGTTGAACTTGGTACAGGTAGCTTGGCCTGCCTCTAGGTGCTCCGGAAACCTGTTTGAAAATACTACAATAGAACACAACAATCAGTTTAGAATACCAACGTTTGGTTAGATGACTTGGATTGGTAGTGGAGTTTACCTTTCTTCCATTCTCCCATGCTTCACTGATAAACATAAATTGGGTCCTCCATGGCTTCTTAGACTCTAACAAATCATTTACCACCTTGTAGTCATTGCCCATATTGTAATGGTAAAAATGGATATGGTAGTTTTTGTATAGATTCACCACGGCAGCAACTTGCTCCATGGGTAGGGGAATTTTTACAGTCTATATGTCATTATACTAGCCAACAAAATATACCATGCATTTGGGCTCAACGGAATTGGGCATAAGCTTATCATATGGAAATACCTAACTATTTATGGGTCCAAAGGGAATCAAAGGCCCCAATTGAGTACTTCGGTATATACCACCAACTCATGGGACTTACACTTCATAGGGGTCTCTAGAGTGATTGGAATTCTCACCTTAACGAAATCAGGAAAGTCCAATTTTGTTCGGATCCGATCCAGTTCAACAGTGTGGGTTTATACATAAGAAATATTTTGAAGAGTTATGAAATACTTCAAACTAACCCTGTGAAAGTTTGGACCATTTTTCCTTCCAAGCACTCCGGAAGTGACTCACTGTTGAACAAACCCACTTTTATTTTGTTCGTCTGATCTGCTGCGTTTTCTTCTATTTGTCCGGACGTCTCAAAAGGGGTTCCTTCCATACTGTCCTCCATAGTCTCCTCCATTATATTTGAATATTCTTCATACTGTTTAGAATCTCTAATGGGCTTTATTGTCTCCGAACTAGAAGGTTCCGAAGAAGAGGGAGTGTTTTTTGCTTTAAAAAGGCGAGTGACCCTTCGAGGGGTGGAATTCTCAACATCTGAACCTATAGCCAAGAAAGGTGAAGTTTTCCTAACACTGGAAACTGCGTTTTCTTTAGGCAGAGGTTCTTAAGACTCTTGAATTGAAGAACCTGACTCTAAAAGAGATAGGGTTGGGTTAAAAGATGGATTTCGAACTTTTGATGTTCTTGATGATGATAAGCTCTTGTCTGTGTTTGGATTTGTTTGACTGATTTATCCACCATGAGAGGCAGGGAGTCCACATACGATTTTTGCCTCTTTTCTTGATCTTTCCAAATCGGATTAGTTTAGCCAACCTCCTTTCACCAATGCGTCTCTGGATGTGAACATATAATCTACTCTGACACAGTTTTAAAAGATTATCAAGCTTTCTCTCTCTAGAAATTTTTGTATTCTCAGAGATATAAAACAGTGAGACTTGTTTATATAGAGATGAAAGGTGTGGGAGTTTCACCTAGGGGGAGGTGAATCAATCAAAATAATGATTAGGGGCTAGGAAGCATGGGGGTTACACCTTATGTTACTTTTTATCCTGTAGGTACGAGAACCCAGGAAACACAAACGGTTGAAAGGTCAAACCAAAACACGATACGTGTCCTACTTCAAAAAACTGACCTTTGGATTTTTATACTATAAATTAACCTCTTCGAATTCGATCAGGATTCAGTTCGGATGCAACGTCTGATAAGACTTCACCATTGAATACATACTAAGTTTTATTTTTCGAATTAGCTCTTCCAAAGTAGTTTTACAAGACCTAAAGGGGCTACTCATGAGGTCGGATTTCTTTGACACTGACTATTGTATATATTCGAAGGACTGTTCGGACATATTCAGTACCATGGCCCACCAAACAGTACAACCAAGTGGATTGTGACTCAGCTGGTTGTTCGTTATTTTCTATATTGGGCCTATGGGTTATTAAAATTGACCCAAGCCCATGATCCGACCCGGAAGGCCCACAAATCATTAAACAATTATAAATATCCCAACTACTTTCATTTATAAGGGTGATAAAATTTGCTGCTAGTACATACCTCTTTCCTCTCTCTATATTTCACTCTAATCTAAATTCTTGAAACTCTTTCCCAAAATACCCTTTGAACAGAAATTATCCACACCATCTACTAGTTTGGAGTATACCCATTATTGGCCATTCATATCTTTCATTCCGCACAATTATTATTAAAGTATTTTTTATCTTGTAATGGAAATGACTTAGTTAATTGAAGTTGTTCTTTTATCTTTGTTATTTAGGACATGCACCATATAGTGCAACTAAAGTGGTACTCTTACATTCATTATTACTACTCTGTGAGATATTCAACATGTTGGATTCTTTAATTCTCTACATTAATTTCTCTTTCACGTGCACACATTTTGAAATAAACTTATTAATGTATTATTTCTCAGTTTGAAAGTCCTAAAAAGTCTTAAAATATTAAATTTAGACATAATATCTAAAAGCTTGAAAATTTAAGCGGATTAAAGTCATATCCATAACATGTTAACATATTTTATTTTCCCTGTCATATTTTACTGTGGATAGCGTATTGATCAATGTTGTCGATTTTATCAGGGTTCACAAAGATTTTCTCAAGACCTATTGGGGCACCCTTAGAAATCTTAATCTCATTAGACAAAACACTCTAAAATACATTAAGAACAAATTTATGAAATATCATTATCCTTAATCCATTAGATCATTTTCATCTTTTAAGTATCGTTTTTGTCATTAGTGTTCTTATATGAAAGTGGCCCAATTTTATCTTCATGTCCCAATTATCAATATCATTAATTCTATAGAGAGAGTATATAACGCTTTTATTCCAAAAAAAAATAGTTCCAACAAAGATATGAATTTGGTAGTGTTCTCAATCATGGTTTCTAGCACGTAACAAGGAAAATAAAGTACAAAATCACACACTTATATATAAAAAATACTTAGAGCATCATATAAGATTGATATGCAAAAAAATTTATGTTTTAAATTGGTTTAACTATGTATTTAAACTTTCTCTTCGTAGTATATATTTTTAGACATTTGAGCCATTGCATTATACATAACTTTAAAAGGTTGTTTCAAAAAAATTGATACTAGTTCATTATCACATATGAAAATAAGAGAACCTTTGTTTGGGTCGATCTTGTCTTTTTATAACGTTAAATATGATCATTGAATATTAAATACTGAGTTGCATGTGATCATGTAAGCTTTTAAAGTCACAATTATATCATGCACTTGTATTTATTATGATACATATATATAATTTTCTTTTAGGGTAGTTTATGCAAATAATCAGTGACAATATTAACACAAAAAACTTGTTTAACGAATAAATTACCATTAGAAACCATTATGGTGATATAATTAACTTACTAATATATATCAAAGTTTTAGACATATAAATAGTTTATTCGTACCTTATTTATAATACAATCTTGGTTTAAAGATGTGTTTACACCTCATCACATGGTAAATATCCTGATATATTGATGAGATCAAAACTCTAACATGGATCGATGAGAGCTATGTGTTAATGATATATTTGTCTCAATACTATCCAGATTTTTGAAATGATGGAAACATGTGATTTTTTTATAAACTGAAATAGTTATAAACTTAATATATAAAATATATGACATCATGCATTTAAAAAGTGTATATTTTATCTTATCAAAGGTATATATAAAACTCGTTAATGAACATGGTTTATAGTTTGTTAAAAATACCATAATATAAAAGAATATTTTGGAATATAATTATATTTTATTATGGTGTTGAAATGCTCACGGCAACAATATATTGAAGCTCGCTAAAACAAGCTACGTGTTCATTGCAATAAATCATACTATTTTGTGTGAGAAAGAGAGTGTTTACCATGATAATATAGCCACATACTTTTTGAATTTTTTTCTCCACAATTTTCTATGTTCGAAATTCCATTTGTCACAAAGACTACACTCCAAACAATTAGTTTTCCTTAAAATTTCTTAATTTTGTGCCTTTCATATCCCAAAATCTAAATCATACACGAGCAAATATATATTTAAATAATACATGATCTGAAACATGTAACCATAGAAAATACAATATCAATACTTGAATCATTGACTGTAAAAGTTTTACAATAAAACGACATAAATATGCTTCAAATTGGAGCTAAAATGCAACTAAACTCATAATTTAGATCTTCCATACCATTTTATATTTTTAAAATTTACAACTAATAAAACTTTTTGTGAGTCTTAATAAGACTACTAGTCATTCATACGTTATATGATTTGTAGTTATTTTGCACATTTGAAACCAAGTGAAGACCAAAATTTTGATTATATAATGATTTTTTTACCAATATGCACGTGGGCCTTTTTATGTATGGTACGAAGGAATTTACGAGAGATGACCCTACATGGCTATATTTGTTATAAATTCTAAACACGAACTTGAAGAAACTAATAAAGAAAAAAAGTGTGACATAAATACCAGTAACATCAAATTTTAGTGTTTAAGGATCATTACATATTATGTTCATAAAGTGCAATACATTATTACTTAAATTGTTGCCCTATTATCGACTTCTCCAAACTTAACTTACTTTGGTCATTTTAATTATCGGAATAGTTATTTATAATAAAATTCGAAAATCAAATTAACATATGATCAGTGGCAGAACCAAGAAATAAAACAAAGGGGGTGGCTTGAAGCTTCGAGTCCGAACTCCATGTTCAAGTTCATTGTTATTTTTCACCAAAAAATACTTCAAAACGATTCATTTTTTGAGAGAATAACACTGAAATATCGCGATTATAAAGTCTTACAAAAAATTGTATCAACAACGAGGACAAAAGAAAAATTGTATGAAAAGCTTTGAAACAAAAAACCTCATATGAAGAGGTAGAGAAGAAACTAATCAAGCTCGAGGTTTATTTTCACATTTGGAAGACTCGATCCACACATAAAGATCTCTATGACAAAAGAAAAATTGTAGGAAAAGCTTTGAAACAAAAAACCTCATATGAAGAGGTGGAGAAGAAACTAATCAAGCTCGAGGTTTATTGTCACATTTGGGAGACTCGTCCACACATAAAGATCTCCATTTCTTTAGAATTTTGTCACACCACTTATAATTGTTGGTTTATAATGTAGACGACCTTTAATATAAACAATTCAATTCAAATAATTACACCATTTTTTCATATTCTTCTCTCTCTCTAAATAATTTATGCTTTTTAGATTTTAGTTGGGTTTTTTTCTAGCTGTTTTTAATGAGATAAGTTTTATATAAAAAATAGTAATCATATAAAATTTAAATTATCATTCTCTTTTTCGAATTCGTTCTTTTATATACAATATCTTAAATAAAAATTTTACTAATTAAATTATCATATTAAATAAATATCTACAAGAGAGTTTTAAGAAAGTTATAACATAATATCTATATAAATTGTATTTTTCTTTTTAGTCAAGTATAATTTTTAAGGATCACTTATGGGAAATAATTCTAGAAAATGTTATCATTCAATAGAAATAAAAGATATGATTTGTTTGATATACGAATAATTGAATATATATTTTTGGTTGAATAAATGTATTAAAGAAAATGAAGACGTTCATACAAATACATAGGACATACTTCAATGGAAGGCTAAAAAGAGAGTGAGTAAAGAAATGCCGAAAATGACCAAAGCAAGGTCGGAAAATAAACAAATAATAGTAACAAGAAAACAATTAGAAAAAATAGGTTGTAAATCTAGTAAATAGAAAATGCGGGCGTAACAGACGAGGAGCAACTGCATCTTGTGAAAAAAATCAAATGACATAAACAATATTAAGTTAGTGGATGATAGTTTAGAAAGGTCAGCCAATCTTATTTCTCAAAAAATAGAAACGAAGATCAACTAGTAAGTGAAAAGAGACGACATAGGGAAGGACCAGAGGGGAGTCGAAGATTCTGTTATTTTGCTCCCTCCAAATATAGTAAGTGATAGGGCCACAACAGGACTGTCAAATATGATGAAGATTTGAGGGAGTCCAATTCGAGGCTTCAAGAAGCCAAAATTTCCCATTAGAGTTATTCTGGAATGAGATCCCAATCTTAGTGTCAGCGTGCTCCCATAATATTTGGGACAAACTACAATCATAGAAGATATGATTAATACTTTCATTTGTATCATTGTAAAAGACGCACGAGGGGGAAGAATCAATCCCCCATGAAAAACTCTTGTCACGAGTGGTAAGTTTACCATGAATGGAGAGCCAAAGAATGAAGGAATGACGTGGGGTATTAAATTTACTCCAGTCTAATCCCATACATCTGACACAGGGGATATGCATTCGAATGGTAGTGTAAGTATATTTAATCGTGAATGTGTACGTTCCTTTATTCTCTATCTAGAGATGGATGTCATCGAGGTGGACGCTTGAAGAAGGAAGGGAGTGAATAATGTTGCGGAGTTCCATAAGATTTCTTCTGGTCCCAGCGCTGGTGGATCTCCTGTTGAGAGGCCATATTCATCCCCCATCGACGATAAAAAGAGAGACAGTAATATGCTTACCTAACCTTGAATCGAAGATGATGAATTGACTGTAGTAACATGCAAAGAAGGTTGAACGAAGCCAGTGATCAAACTAGAATGAGGTATTCATGATGTTGCCAATAGTTCTCCTCAAAATATTATTGGCCAGAGGCCTAAGGGATTAAATTCTCCTATATGTCCAGGAGGGGGTAGAGCGATGAGATATTTCCCATAAACTTTTGTTTTTTATTATTTCGATTTTAATCCAATCATTCTCGATAGAGTTAGAGATTTTGTTAATTATGAACCAAATATGCTTCAGGACGACCACATGATTCTAGACTTTTAAGTCCAAAATTCTACAGCCGCCCTCAAGAAAAGGCACGACACATTTTTACCACTAGATATTATCATATCATGACCAGACTAGAGATAACAACAAATAATTTGGGAGAGTTTTTTAAGAAATCTGGAATAGAGGACCAGTACACTTGCCCAACAAACAGTACAAATTTAATGAGTTGAAGACGACCTGTACAAGAGAGGTATTTAGAAGTCCAAGAGCCAATGCAGACCGTAATTTTGTGAAGGAGGGGCCGACAATCAAAATGGGAAAGAAGAAAAGTGATAAAGGAGACACCTAGATATTTCACCGGGAGAGAACCAACCTTAAAACCAGAAAGATTGATGAGTTTAATTTTAAGGGTGAGACTGATGCAAGAAAAGAAGATATGACTCTTATATGGGCTTTTTTGCAAGCCAAGAAGAAAGAATAATTATATTGAGTCATTTCTTAATAAGAAGCAATGACTTGATGTCGCCATGATATAAGATCATAAGATAATCAGCAAATCAGAGGTTAATAGTTTTTAACTTACGATATATCCAATAGAATTTGAAATTACGATCGTTGCTTTGAAATAACGGTCGTTGCTTGGATAATCCAAGTGAATATTTGATCGGGGAAATCTATGGTAACAAGAATGTCAAGGGTAAGGTGCTATCTAACATTGCCAAAAGCTTTCATCAAGTCAATATTTAGAGAAACGCGTTTGCCTTTGGAGTTGAGATGAAAATCTTTAAGTGATTATTGGGAGAAAAGAATGTTAAAAGATATATTCCTTCCAGCTGCGAAAGCCGATTGAGACTTATAAATCAAGTAAGGAAAAGAGTCTTTAATTATGTTTGCCATAATTTTATATATGATTT
Organism: Limnanthes douglasii subsp. nivea; assembly: GCA_036936605.1. NCBI lineage: Eukaryota > Viridiplantae > Streptophyta > Magnoliopsida > Brassicales > Limnanthaceae > Limnanthes > Limnanthes douglasii. The sequence goes on along the minus strand of JAUPFV010000001.1, from coordinate 57,860,789 downwards.
TATAGACTACATTGCATAAAGAAATAGAATGATAATCATGGGTATACGTAGGAGTGTTAGATTTCAGAATGAGCGCAATTGAAGAAGTATTCCATGAATGATCCATTTTATTAAAGTTGTACAACTCTAGGACTCTATTGCAAATACCATTGCTCACAGTAGTCCAATATATATCTTTTATATTTTTAACTTACCGCAATTTAAGATATATAAAATTAGGTCCTCCACTTTTAATTATGACTACTGAATAAAAAAATAGTATATTGTTCTGTTATGTTTAAAGTTTTTATTTTTATACACAAACGATAAAAAATTTAAATAATTTTTGGTTGTAAAATTTAGTAAATAAAAATAAAAATAGTTTTTATAAATATATAGGACATATCCCGAGGTTTGTCATTAATATCCGTTAAAAAGTAATATGATGTTAAGTTGACCGAACATGACCAAAACCAAAACAAGATAAAATAAATGATAGTGCAAAATAATCCTCTTGATCAACCGACAAGAATGAAAAATTCGAAAAATATGCAAACGAAAGAAACAAACCAAATCAAGAAAAACCCATATGCTCTAAGAGAAACTATAATCGTAGAAGATGTGACTGATGGATTCAGAACTGGAATTTCATAAGACCAGGTTAGGGGAATGTTAAAACTCTTACTCAGAAACTTATCGCGGTTGTGAGTTTACCATGAATAGCAAGCCAAAGTGTGAAAAAGTTGAGAGAAATATTAAGTTTATGTCATACTAATCATGCTCATCTGACATATGGGAAGGGCGTAGAGATGATATTATAGATAACCTATCGTAAAAATATGGTAATAAACATCGTTGAAGAGGATGCTCGGAAAAAAAAATAACAATCATCGAAAAACCTAAAACAAAAAATAAATAAAAATTAATTGATCATATATTATATGAATATTTTTATGATTATCGTTAGTCATGTATTCCAAAAACGAGGAAATTCTGTTTAATCCAATAAAAGCAATTGTTCAAATTATTTATAGTTTTATTTTACTAACTTTAAGCTAATATCATGCTATCGGATATCTAAATCGTAAAGTGAGAAATTAATATACTAACCCCAAAGTATCTTGTTTATTATATTTTGTTTAATGTATATTCAGTTTACAGAGAGTATACGAATTAAAAAATTGTATCTAGAAGGTAACCTGACGCTTGACTCAATTTGATAGTGCTTATTCAGCACGTTGACAAATTCATAAAATAATATATAAAATGTGCTTTTATATGGGCAGTTTATAACTACTACTAGTAATTTTTTTTTGGTGAAATGAAAGTTTAAATTAATTAGAAAAATCTATACATAGTTTTGGGGTATACCCCTCAGCTTACAGAAATTAAAATTCTAGAGCAAAGCTTATAGAAATTAAAATTCTAGAGCAAAAATAGAGGTGCCCAAATTCCGACTCCCGAATAGTAACATAAGCTTGTAGCATGCAAATGTCAAGGAAACTAAGGTGACTGAGTGGTGATTCCATGATCGTCTCAATCGAAACTCCACGCTCCAGTCGAGACAGCGAGTACCTGTATCACAAGAAGGAGTAAGTTAGACATAAATACAAGAACCTTACCAGTTAATCTTGGTACCATGAAATCTAAATCGGAGATCCGATAAGATATGATATGAAATAGTAGAGGCCAAAGATGAGGGGTATCCAAAAATTCTTGAATTCCGCTCTTTCCAAATGTGGTAGATAACCGCATTGAAACAAGTACGCCAAATACTCTGGTGTCGAGTATTAGGCCATCTTGATGCCTCGATAATCCAAGATTGCCAGCAAGAAGAGTGAAAAGAAAAACCAAGTTTGACACTCGTGTAAGTCCATATACTCTCGGAGTAACTACATTCAAAGAGGATATGAGATATAATTTCTGAATTAGAGTGACATAAGGGACAAGAGTCTGGGATATTATAACCCCAACTGCGAAGCTTGTCTTTGGTTGCAAGTTTGTCTTTGATAGCCAGCCAAAAAATAAAAGAGTGGCGAGGAATATTAAATTTATTCCAAATTGTATAAAAAAAATTATAGACTGGACTTTGAAGATGAATAACAATTTTAGTGTGAATGGAATTTTTTATGAAAAAATTAATATACCGGACCTTTTTTATATAGTGCCAGCAAAAATAACCGATATGAACTACTGACTACACTTAACTAATTTATATATGTTTGGAATACAAGAAATGTTTCATTAAAAATGTAAAATCAATTTTAAAAAATTAGTAATTAAATCATGTGTATTTATAATATTTTTATCAGAACAAAGAGAAAAAATTGGATGCATTGATGTTCATAATGAGCTATTGGCAGTTAAATTTTTAGAGCCAGATAGTTCCATACCATCGTTACAAATAACTATTATCTCCCTTAAGTGGCTCAGTAATGACCATCATCTTGTCTAAGCTTCATCGCATTCAAACCTCACTATTAAACCTGAACAAGAAAGAGTTTAGCTAAATTATTGAGTGTGCCGATAAATCCTAGTCTTCTCTTTGCATGACTCAAGAGGCTCTCGCTAGTGATCCCACAACCCTAATCTTGTCGAGGCTGATATTAACGCATCGAAGAACTACATTTTCTTCAGTTGCGCTTAAAAATACTTTCTTAAGATAAAATCTCATGAAACCTGCTATAAAATTAGGGACCGCAATTCTAAGTTCTTCTATAATAATATCAAGAATCAGATTTCTACGAATGAAATTGTTTTCACTTCTAATAACAATAGAAATTCATTTTCAACGACAAAAATATGGTTGATGTATTTGTTAGTCACTCCACCAAACTTCTTGTGGGTAAAAAATTAGTCATTTTATCACGGTCTTAATAGAATTAGAAGCCTAATAACTTCTAAACTTTCTAAATCTGACAAATTTCACATAACGCGTCCGAATGTATTTTGGCTCTCTCTCTCTTTTCGCTCTCTAAATTCTACTAAATGAATAGATCAACTATAACGTGTAAGTATTATTTCGAAATACAAAAATATTGAGTCTTCGATCAAATAGATAGACCGTAAAATTGGATTCCAAACCCAATAATGCGGGTGAATTTGAGGTGAACAATTTTGTTCTAAATTTTAAATTTTGAATTGTGAAAAAGGAAAACAAGTCAGATATTGGATAAAAAATTGTTTATATAAGTGATGGAGGATATTTAAAATATTATTTTAAATAATAGACATTGAGTTGCAGTTAAGTAAATAGAAGGTTAAATAGACAATACTAGTAATATTTAGAGTACTTAATAACAATAAAGTTTAGTCTTGGATATGGTTGCTGGTGACATTATCCTTGAATTTTATGTTTAAGTTTTTTTTTCTGATTTTAGTAAAATCTATATATTATCTAAAAAGTGTTATTTATTTTAGTGTAATTGGAACGAATAGTCGACCAATTTAATCATGATACATTATCAAACAAGTCGTAGAGTGCGGAGTGCACGCTTGTTAGATTAGATCATGATTAACACGGTTCAGGGGCGGAGCCCCTGTCCAGGTCCAAGGGGCAAAGCCCGTGGATGGGGTCAACAGAATATCGGCTATTGTTCACCTCAAATTCACCCACATTATTGGGTTTGGAATCCAATTTTACGGTCTATCTATTTGATCCAAGACTTAATATTTTTGTGTTCTGAAATAATACTTACACGTCACATTTATCTATTCATTTAGTAAAATTTAGAGAGCGAAGAGAGAGAGCCAATTGTATTTAAATCAGCTATTGTTGCAAGTCAACAGAATTTTGAAATTGAAAATTTGAATGCTTTATTCAAATTTTAAATTTCAGCCGTTTTATTACAAAACCAGTTTACAGATCTTAACTACCCTAACTTCCAAACGGTTTTTCGGTTGGTCGAATTGATTAAAAATAGGTTCTGTTGAAAAAGGAAATCATATCATTTTTTATCCTCTCTATTCAATAGAATATATCTGATTTTATCCAATTGAAATTTTTGGAGAACCCCAAAAATATTTCAATAAGAAATTATTTACAAGACTTTAGAGATTATCCGGAATCGAAACACTATTTTCTACATTTTATTGAAATATTTTGGTATTGCTGATGAAGATAGAGATGACGAACGAAGGAGAATCTGCGAAAGAGAATCTGCGAAGGAGATGACAAGTAAATTCGCTAAGTTGGACAAATTCGAAGGACATAATTTCAGACGATGGTAGAAATAGATGCATTTTCTGTTGACTACCCTTAAGGTTGTGTATGTCCTGAGTACCCCCTGGCCAAAGATCACTGAGAATGAAACGTTGGAACAAACAAGGAGGCGCAGCAAGTGGGAGAATGATGACTACATTTTCCGAGGCTAAATATTAAACGGTCATGTCTAATACTTTGTTTCATGTATAGCAAAATGTCGAATCTGCAAAAGAGTTATGGGCTTCTATAGAATCAAAATACATGGCAGAAGATGCTTATAGTAGGAAGTTCCTGGTTAGTAATTTCATAAATTACAAAATGGTTGACTCTAGACCTGTAATGGAACAATATAATGAACTACTAAGAATTCTGGGTCAATTCGTTCAACACAATATGAAAATGGACGAATGTATTTTGGTTTCTTCTGTTATTGACAAATTGCCTCTTTCATGGAAGGATTTTAAACACACACATAAACACAACAAGGAAGAAATGACTCTAGTCAAACTTGGTAGTCATTTTAAGATTGAAGAGTCTCTAAGGGATGAAGATGAAATAAGTAATCTTAAGGGTAAAAACAAAGTGGGAAACTCATTTGTAAATATGACTGAAAGCAGCGGATTCTTTAAGAATGGAAATACAGATAAGGGGAATAAACGAAAGTTTAAAAGAAACAAGAAAAAAAAATTACTAGTAAAAAGCCTAAAATGGCATGTTGGAAATGTGGCAAACCTGGTCACTTTAGGAGATGTTGTCGAGTTGGAAAAGGCAAAAATAATGCTGGTCCAAGTAGGAACAATGCTGGTTCAAGTGGAAACAATGCTCGATTCGCGAGCAACAAGTCACGTATGTAAAGATCTTTGATGGTTTAGTAATTTTCAACCCATTGAAGATGGATCTTTACTTAAGATGGGAAATGTTGCTACCGAACCAATTAAAGGACTAGGAAATGTTAAATTACTATTTACTTCTGGAAAGTACATATTATTGAACAATGTATTGTATGTTCCTGGGATTCAAAAGAATCTTTTGTCTGGTGTTGTTTTAAACAATTGTGGTTTCAAACAAGTGTACGAAAGTGGCAAATACGTATTGTCAATACATGGTGTATTAATGGGATTCAGATATTTATGTAATGGTATGTTTATGTTAAATATTAATGTTTCGTTCGAAAACGATTCTATTTGTATTACTTCTACTAGTGTGTGTAGAAATATGAATAAAATAGAATTATGGCATGCTAGATTTAGACATGTTCATTATGGAAGAATAAAAGACATGTCGAAAATGAGTCTTATTCATCATGTTGATGCAAATAATAAAAAATGTAAAACTTGCATGTTAACTAAGATAACTAGAAAACCTTTCAATAATGTTAACCGAGTTTCCAAAATATTGGAACTAGTACATAGTGATTTATGTGATTTCCATGCTACACCTTCGTTAGGAAATAAAAAGTATGTTATTAATTTTATTGATGATGCATTTAGATATTGCTACATTTATTTGTTGCATGCTAAAATGAAGCTCTTGATAAGTTTAAAATCTACAAGGAAGAAGTTGAGCTACATAAGAATGATTTGATTAAAAATCTACGTACGGATAGAGGAGGTGAATATTATGATCCTATATATTTTCAGTCTAAATGTATGATTCATCAAACCACGGCTCCTTATACACCACAACAAAATGGTATAGCTAAAAGGAAGAATAGGACTTTGAAAGAAATGGTCAATTCCATGTTGTCCTATTCGGGTTTGAGTGAAAGATTCAGGGGTGAGGCTATGTTAACAACATGTTATTTATTGAATCGTATTCCTACTAAAAGGAATAAGATGACCCCGTACGAGCTTTGGTTTAAGAAGCCTCCAACATTGAATTATCTGAGAGTTTGGGGTTGTAGAGAAATTGTAAGGCTCAGTGAAACCAAAAAGAAAAATTTGGGTGAAACAGGTATAGATAGTATCTTTATTGGATATTCTGAGCACTCTGTTTCATATAGGTTCTATGTGTTAGAGTCCAATGACTATGTCTCGGTGAACACGGTTATCAAGTCAAGAGATGCAATATTTGATGAAGAGAGATTTACTTCTATACCTAGACCTACAAATTTGAATCAAAACTCTTTGAATAGGAACTCAAGTCAAACTGAAAGTATATCAAGTCGTACTAGTTGTGTACCTGAACCTTCTGAGCCAAGGAGAAGTACTAGAGCCATAAAAGCTAAGTCGTAAGGATCTGATTTTCAACTATATATGGTTGAAGGGTCAAGAGATAAGATTGATTATTAATATCAATACTGTTTTGTTATTGAAGATGATCCAAGGACTTTTAGTGATGTTATGGCATCAAGGGATGCTGCATTCTGGAAAAAATCTATCCAGGATGAAATAGAGTCTATCATGCATAATAATACATGGGAGTTGGCTGATTTACCTCCTGGGTGCAAATCATTGGGAAATAGATGGATATTTAACCGAAAAATGAAAGTAGATGGTACTATTGAAAGGTATAAAGCTAAATTGGTTATCCAGGGATTTAGACAAAGAAAATGAATTGACTTCTTTGATACTTATGCTCCGGTTGCTAGGATTTCCACTATTAGATTGTTGATTGCACTTGCATCTATATACAATCTTGTAATTCATCAAATGGATGTTAAAACTGCATTCTTGAATGGTGATTTGGATGAGGAGATTTATATGAAACAACCGGAAGGGTTTGTCATGCCTGGTTGTGAAAACAAAGTATGAAAGTTGAAAAAATCTTTGTATGGTTTGAAACAAGCACCAAAAGATTGGCATAAAAAAATTGATAATGTGATATTGTCTAATGGATTTATTCTTAACCAAGCAGACAAATGTGTATATAGCAAATTTGAAAATTCTGGTAAATGAGTTATGATTTGTTTATATGTGGATGATATGTTGATTTTTGGTACTGACCAAAATCAGGTTAATGAAACGAAGAAATTTTTATCATCTAATTTTGAGATGAAGGATTTGGGGGAAGCTGAAATGATTCTTGGTATAAGAATCAATCGAAAGAACAATAATATATCGATTTCTCAATCTCACTATATTGAGAAGATATTGAATAATTGTTCTCCGGTAAGCTCTCCTATAGATCCTAGTCTAAAGCTTCTACCTAATAAAGGTGTTGTTGTATTTCAACTTGAATACTCGAGGGCCAACGGATGTCTTATGTATGCCATGACTAGCACTAGGCCGGATATTGCTTTTGTTGTTGGAAAACTTAGTAGGCATACTAGCAATCCTAGTTCACATCATTGGCAAGCTTTAAATCGAGTATTTAAGTATTTGAAACGAACCATGAATTATGGTTTAACTTATACTGGATTTCCTTCTGTACTTGAAGGATATTCAGACGCGAGTTACATTTCCAATATGGATGATCATTTTTCCACAAGTGGATGTGTATTTCTACTTGGGGGAGGTGCTATCTCTTGGGCATCTAAGAAACAAACTTGTATTACTGATTCAACAATGGAATTAGAGTTTGTGGCATTAGCATCAGCGAGTAAAAAAACTGAGTGGCTAAGAAATTTAATGTACGAAATTCCGTTGTGGCCCAAACCGATATCACCTTTATATCAGATGTGATAGTGAGGCTGCCTTGGCCAATGTTTATAGACAAGTTTACAAAGGTGGGTCTAGACACTTAAGTGTTAGACACAATATGATTCGTGAGCGTATCACGCATGATGTTATTTCAGTAGAGTTTGTAAGAACTTAATATAACTTAGCCGATCATTTAACCAAAGGGTTAAATAGAGATCTTGTGCAAAAATCGGCTACTGGGATGGAATTAAAGTCCATCTGAAATCTCCCATGTTGAGATAACCAATTCCCATCTAATATGACATTAGGTGTTGAATTAAATGTGGAAAGCTTAACATCAAGAGATTGGAACACATTTGTATATCATCCCGAGGTATGTGTTCAGACCTGCAAGTTGTGAATGTTGAAGATTATCTTCTTAATATATCTTTTGAAAATTTGCATATGCAGGTGCAAGATGAAAAAAACTACCTATTTGAGCATGAAGTTTAGCCGCTTCAAGAAGCTAGGACTTGCCTTTGATATGCTTAAGAAGGATAAGGACACAAGGCTAGTAAAATATAGTGTCAAGTAAGAACAAGTGAGAATGTAAATTTATGTGTATATTATCTTCATGTATACATCGTGAATAGTAAAGGTTCAATCCTTAGTGATACCTTGATATTCAAATATTTGGAATGTGTAATATACTAATGTGAAATTCAATCATTACGATATTTCATTTATGAATAAATTTGATATGATTGTGTTTAGTAAATCATGAATTACACTAAAACGGGGGAAGATTGTTATTCATTTTAGTGTAATTGGATCAACTAGTCGACCAATTTAATCATGATATATTATCAAACAAGTCGTAGAGTGCGGAGTGCACGCTTGTTAGATTAAATCATGATTAACGGGGTCAAGGGGCGTAGCCCCTAGCGAGGTCCAAGGGGCAGAGTTGCAAGTGAACAAAATTTCGAAATTGAAAATTTGAACATTTTATTCAAATTTTAAATTTCAGCCATTTTATTACAAAACCAGTTTAGAGACCTTAACTACCCTAACTTCCAAACGGTTTTTGGTTGGTCGAATTGATTAAAAATGGGTTCTATTGAAAAAAGAAATCATATCATTTTTCATCATCTCTATTCAATAGAATATCTCTGATTTTATCCAATTGAAATTTTTAGAGAACCCCAAAAATATTTCAATAAGAAATTGTTTACAAGACTTCAGAGATTATCAGAAATCGAAACACTATTTTCTACAATAATCGTCTTCAAAAATCTCAACACCGGTAGTATAGATCAATTATAACATTTAAAACACAATCTAATTATCACATGATGTTTATAAAAATCACTCTCACAATAAAACCAAATACAATACTGAATCAAGGTTATCCTTGAACACACAAACAAGAATTAAAACTTATTCTTACGGCCACACAACTCAAACAAAAACGACTACTTAATTGGTTTTGCGGCAATTAGTCCTGATTTCGCCGTTAGTACCGGTTAAAGGACTAAGGTTGGACATTTTGACCATAGCATTGGCAAAATCGGTTTTAAAAGTTTTCAAGTTGGAGCTATAGCCATTAACATCTGAGTCAGTCGAACCACCACTGAACAGCTGCTGGTCGGAGTGCAGGAGACCCTTTTGTCCTTGCAAGTTCTTGAAATACGCATTATCAAAAGTTTTTGGGCTCACAACATCAAGAGGTGAGAGATTGTTATCGCCTCCGTTGCTCGGACATTTTGTTTGCGATGATGTAGCGAATGAAGAGTTAATGTCGGTCGCGTTGTAGATCCTTGTACGAAATGTTGTGCACCGTGCGAATCCAATTGAGTGAGATCCTAAGCATACAAAAACAAATGATTCAGGGTTGTTTTCTTGTTCGTGTGTCACAAGATTAGAGCATACCTGAAAGAGCCACCATTTCTTTGGCGCTAAAGCCTTTGTTTGAAAAGGAAGTAATAAGCGCATTAAGATTCAAGGTTGGTGAAGGAATGTCTGAATTAGCAGTGCTTTTACTAGCTGTGGTCGAGTCTCTTCTGCCTACTTGAACTGTCCATCCAAGTCCACGTACCTGCGCACAGATATATTAGTTTCTACAAAATACTTTATCTATTTATTTAGTCGTTTTGAATTAGCTTTGTGTCTAAATATTTAGTATATCAAACAACTTTTAACTTCTGATAGTTCGTTTTACCGCAACTACCGAGTCACGAGCAGCCACAGTTAAGATATCAGCGCACGAAACAACACCAGGACATAAGGCTTCAATTTGAGATTTAATATTGTCGATCACGTCAAATCCTCTTGCCGAGTCTTTGTTAGGAGCCGCAGTTTTTTCTCCCGTGAAACTCGATGTATCATCTAGAAGAATCGATGCGTCACATCCCTGTATGAAAAGATTCAAAATAAAACACTTAAAACATGATTTTATAATTATGGCTCTTTGCATGATACAAGAAGTTATCCATATTAACGAGAGAGGTGTTGATACTTGCATTGACAAAACAATCATGGAAATGAAGGCGAAGCAAAGAAGCAGCCATGCGATTTTCTTTGGCAACAGCAGAGTTCACTGCTGATTTGATGGTCGAGAGGGCTTTAGGACACGAAGTCGCGTAAAAATTGGTACTTAGCTGAGCAGAAGCCAAGCTAACAAGAATCAAACATATGGATAGAATCAAATTAGCCCTAGCGCTAATGGGTGTGGAAGAAACCCGTTTAGAACCCATAATATCGCAAGACAAGTTATATCGAAAAGTATATATAATATATAGAAGAATTAAGAAGAAAGTTGAAGTTGTAGGAAAATGTGTTTGTATTAGTTGGTTTATGCTTGATGTTGCCTCATGACTTCTTATATAGAGCCCAAAGATCATGTTTAAGTTAATTGACTATCATTTCTTTGAGTTTGAGGGGAGAATTGGATGGACATGGCGGTCCCCGGTCGCCTAATATTGGTAAGAGTATAATGGGTTGTTAGCTGTATAATTCATAGGATATTTTGACTTCGATCATTTTACATACATTTGATTATATAGGTTATTGTAGTCAAAAGTATTGTATTTATAATCTACATTTTATCCTGATGGATAATATAGACCTCTGTCTATAAATTATTTTACTTTGAGTTATATTATAGAATCTTACTCTCATAATAGACGGAAAATTTTCATAAAAAAATAACGTAACAATTATTTTATAAAAAAGAAAACAATAAAATCGAATAGTTTCATGCAACTCGGTCACGTAAATTTTTATGAAGATTATTATTTAGAAAATTATTTTTGAAAGATCTTCCATCAGTGAATAAATAAGATTTAAATAATTGTAAGAATTCTTATCACTTTTGCTCATGCCATATTTTTCCAAGTATTCTTTTTCAACAGAACGAGTCTTATATCTCTCAACGGATTCATTATATAATTATCATGTGAAAGATTCGGCCATGAATATATGAGTCTCGTACGTTTTTTGGCCACAACATATTGCCAATGAGGATCAAAAATAATTTTATGGATACGACATATAAATTATGTATATTTGTTTAAAAAAAGTCAAACAAAGTTGAGTATGTAGAATAAGCAAAAATCTAACAGTCTCATACTTGTAAGAGTAGATATCATAAGAGGCGAATAATATGTAATTTCACTAAAGAAAGAAGCGGACTCATGGATTGATGGAGCATAAGTACTATAATCTGATGTAGATGTCTCATGAACTGGTACATTAGGAACAGTGGATGCATTATTGTCAATGCCAAATGGATTAATAGCCTGAATTTTTGTATTTCTTATGTTATGTGATTTTATTGGAATCGAATAAAACAGAATATGCTTAAAAATGTGACATGTCGACATGCATATAGTTTCTGAGTTGTGGGATCAAAATAACTATATAAATTTTTTCCAATATCATAATCCATAAAACACATATAACTGTTTTAGGAGATAACTTGTGTTGTTAGATACGAGGACAAATGACAAAACACGCACATTCAAACACTCGTAAAAAAAGGAAACTGGAAGTTGTCCATGTAACTTTTGAAATAGAGACATTCTTAAATTTTGTGGAGTAAGAATACGATTAATCGCATGTCTAGTAGTCAAAAGTGCTTCTCCCCAAATGACACTAAGAGGTATCAATATAAAATAATTAGGTATCAATATAAAATAACAATCTCAACATGGTGACGATGTTTTCTTTCTTAACATCATTCTGCTAAGAGGTATCAATATAAAATAATTAGGGTATGATACTATCAGATATAAGTAACTAAGTGAAATCATTATAGATATATTCACTCCTTAAGTCACACCTAAAACACTTTATCAAAAGAGAATATTAAGTCAAAATAAGTGCTCTAAATGTTTTACAAATTACAAGGAAATTAAGATTTTCGTTTCATAAAATAAACCCACATATAACTAGTATAGTCATCAATAAAAGATATATAATAGATAGAATCATCTTTTTTGGAAATATAAGATGGATCTTGTATATTAGAATGGATGATATCAAAAGGAATAACATAAAAGGTACACTTTTTATTAAACGATAAAGTAACAAATGTTTCTAGTTTACACAATCAGATATATTACAAGTGTTCAAATTATCCAAAACATTTGTTAAAATTGTAAATGTGTCGTGTATATATGTCTTCAACGAGAATGACATAGATAAAAAATCAGACGATAAGTCAATTAAACAAACAAAGACAAAATAATGTTTAAAGTAGCAACATTAGTCACTTTGAAATAGAGTTCTCTCATTCAATGGCATATCCCAATTAGTCTTGAGTATGTTGATCTTGTATAACACAAACATAATCAGAAAAGAAAATTCAGTCACCAAATGTGCACAATTAACTGACCAAAACAATATTCAAAAAATGATTTTGAATGTAGTAAATATTAATAAGTGATACTTGAAGGGTCGCAATGGAGCAGCCACCATCTATTGATATTGATGTAGCACGGGTAGGCAAGACACATAGTGGTGAAATAAAATACAATGAAATAAAGTATGATTTGTAAGGTGACATATAAGGAGACGCACCAGAATCTAAAATCTACAAGGATGAATGAATTCCTAAAGTAGAAGACGAGAAGATACCTAAGTGAGACATGTATGTAGACATGACAACGGGATTCAAAATAAGATATTGTCGTGAGAACTTAAAAATCTAGAGTTCCAACGTAGAGGGTGATGTGATTCTATGAGTAACTTTTAATATGTAACATCAAAGAACTGTAAGGGATAAAATGATGGGCATAACTCATGAAGAGTAAGTTTGAGTTGTTGAAAATATTGATATTGTTTTGCTTTCAACAATAAGTGATGACACTTCTAGTGATTCTTTTTTTACTAGAAAACACATTCAATAAATGCTACTTTCAGTGCTTGTTTAGATTGATTTGAAGTATGAGATCATTTTGGGAACAACAAATACACATGAATATTAGTGACTTTTGACCTCTTGTCAATCTGTGATTTGAGTCTCATTTTCAATAAGGTCATGAAATATTGAATCAACAGTGCAAATAGAATACATATAAAGAATTATTCCATGTAATTTTTCAAAGTCAGAACGTAGAGCCACAAAAAATTGTACAAAACTTTCGTATTCCCTCAAACAAATATAAAGTTTTAACACCTTCATATAAATTTTATAAGGTCTAATTGGTCCAACAAATCAGACATATCACCAAAAAATAAGAATACGCATATCATTCTATTGAAAATATTGAATAGCATACACTAACGGTATTGTTTAGAAAATTTGGAGTCAGTATACAATCTCTTCAAATGATCCTAAAATTATTTTGTTTTTTCATAATTAACCATTTGAATACCAAAAGAACGAGTTACATACTTATTCATCCAAGTGATAACAAAGCGTTATTGATTTGTCATGTATCATGCAGCATTGTATAAGTCTTAGTACCAGTTTTATCACATGGTGGAAGTTTTGAACCTGAGGTATATCCCCATATACGTTTGCCATAAAAAAAAATTCATGACATATCTCAAATAGAAAAAAAGTATTCAAATTAAGTTGGGTACTAATAGATTGTACAAAGTCATAATTGTTTAGTAATAAAAATCCACAAACACTAATCAAATTATATCTAACAAGCGAACCAAAAATAATATTAAACATAATAAAACAATCACAATGATAAAATACAAACTTTACCATGATCTCATTAGCTCAAACTTAACTCGATTTGATTAATTTAATTATCCGGTAAACCATTTCTAATATCTTATGGTATATTAAATTAACATACGGTGACCTGTTTCAAATATTAGGTTTTTACAGTGTCACATTCAAATGATCGTTTGTAAAACAAATGATTCCGTTAAAATATTGTTTACCATATAATATCGTATTGACGGCTAATCTAAAAGTAACGTATTATTCTGTAAGAAATATTTAAAATAGTTAAATATGTCATTATTTCTAATCTACACATAATATGGCTCATCGTTAATCATTGTACTAATCATCTACTAACTATCTTACTTATCTGAATTGAGATTATTAGAACTAAATTAAATTAAAACAAATATTAGATAAAGCAAAAATAAATATTATAATGCTTAAATAAAATGTATACATATAAAAAAATTAAAAGTAACATAATATGAATATATAATAAAATTGAATACAACAAATTTTCACTCAAACTAAATTATTTTGGATACACTCATCTGAACAACTTGTGTTGTTATACTCTGTCTCGGATTAACCATTTTACACCATATTTTCAAAAACAATTAATAGATTTGTATTTAAGCATGTTTAAGTTAATGTATTGATAGAAAATACGACCATTGAATTGTTGTTAGATTAAACAAGGATGAGCGTTTCTATCTTTGGATTAGACTTAGTCTTGAGATAAAAGTCTGAAGGCATATTATTTGGTTGAAAGCTTTAAAGTAGAAAACATATTGCACTACTATATTAAAAATTCAATAATAGTGTTTAATAATTTTCCATAAAATTGCACATCCTGGCGTAAAGAATATACTCTCATACATTAACCTACAACTATCAGCACAATCATCAAAATCTGCATCATAACAAAGTATACTTTAAAATTCATTCTCTTATAAGTTAAAATTTGATGCTTTACTTTTTATAAGTATCAAAAGAATCATTTGACATCTTCCAAATGGTCAATGTCGGATTACTGAATAATCTATGCATGACCCCTATTATGAATGTTATATGTTCTATTACACACTTGAGCATATATAAAACTTTGAACAACTAAATTATATATAAGTTATTGTATTTATTGAATGTCTAACTCTATTTTGGGACACTAATATAAAGATTTTAGGGACATGCAATAAATCATTATTTTAAGTAATAATGAGTATGTCGTTGATACATAACACCAAGTATGTTATTTTACTTTCACAAATATTATGATACAGAATGATTTACATAATTCATCTCAAAACCAAATAAATTGGTAGTGTTCAAGAACTTTTGGTACCATTGTGAATATCCATGTTTGAACCTATAAATGGATATTTTAAATTGGTATACCGTTGATTTTGAATCACCAAAAATAAATAAATAAATCAGGTTGCACCATATATATGTTTTCCTCACCATCTTAATTTTTTTTAAATGGTGACTTAAAATTCATTTAATAAAATTCAAAACCAAAATCTGAAATTAAATTCATGATTATCGTAAATGAGTCTTTTATTTGAAACTCAAGTAAAATTCTCATAATAGTCAATACCTTGGCACTAAATATGCTATTTTTATGAAATATGTGATTTATATATTTCAAGTTATTTATGAGTCATATTTGGTTTCAAATATTAACTAATCATTTGAGACTGAAAGAACTATTTCTAATTATTCCTCAAACTAATATAATTATCAAAATCTACACCCTCCCAAATTTAATATCTTGAAACGGTTCGTCTAAAAATCATACTTTTAATGGGAGAATAAAATTTATAATCCGTAAAATAGTTCGAGTATCATATAAAATAGTGATTTACTATTTTGAATTCTAGTTTTTATTCGTGAGATGTATCATGCTTTTCTTTGGTTGAAATATCCAAATGTGGACAAGATTTAAATTAGGGTTTTGATGTAAAAAAAATCATGGGATATCTTAAATATTGCTTCATATGTACTATGTTAAGATGATACAATGTATTTTCAATAGCTTCAAGTAAAGTAAGTTTAGATCATATGACTAGTCATACTCTAATATATTTAATGTAAGCTACGATGTTGTCTCTCCAATATATCATTCATAATGAGAAAATATGACATGGTATATTGCAGAACTATAGAGCACTTATCGAGATATATATATAAAATGAGTTATGATGTTATTCACATAACCTTTCATAACAATCATAATACTCACCACCAGGTTAGATCTAATGAGTTTATATATTTTAATAATTGTTACCAACCTTGACCTTCTTAGATTTGAATTTATTAATAATTTTAGATTTCTCATGAAGTAAGAAGGAATACCCAAGATGAAAAAATGCATCTATAAATAAGATATGTATACCCATTATTGGCCATCCATATACTCTGTAGGTGGATATAGTACCATTATTGAGATGTTTTAGTTTGGAGTATACCCATTCTTGGCTATCCATATCTTACATTCCTCACAATTTGTATTAAAGTATCTTTTGTCCTTGTAATGGAAACGACTCACTTATTTGAAGTTTTTCTTTTTACCTTTGTTTTTTAAGACATGTACCATATAATGCAACTACAGTGGTATGCTTACGTTCGTTATTACTACTCTGGGAGATATTCACCATGTTGGCTTCTCTAATTCTCTAACTTAATTTATCTTCCCCTTGTACACATTTTAAAATGAACTTATTAGTTTTTTTTTTCTTCGTTTGAAAGTCCTAAAAGTTCTTAAAATACTAAATTTATAAATAATATATAAAAGCTTAAAAGTTTAAGCGGATTGAAGCCATTTCCATGATATGCTCTCTCGTATTTTATTTTTCCCATAATATTTTATTTTGGATAGCATGTTGATCAATATTCTCGACTTTGTCAAGGTTCATAAATATGTTCTCAATACGTGCTGGGACACCCTTAGAAAGCTTAATCTCATTGGACAAAACACTTTAAAATGCCTTAAGAACTCTTTTCTAGAATATTAGTATCCTTATTTTGTTAGATCATTTCCATTTTTCAAGTACCTTTCTTGTCATTCGTGTTCTTATATGAAAATGGTGCAAGCTTGTCTTTCAGTCCCAATTATCAATATCATTGATTCTATAATACGAAAAGTCATATAACGTTTTTATTCCCAAAAAAAATGGTTCCAACAAAGATATGAATTTTGAAGTGTTCCCAATCATGGTTTCTAACACTTAATAATGAAAACAAAGCACAAATGTAAACACTAGTATATAAAAAAAAAATTACAACATCATATAATATTGATAAGTAAACTTAATTTTTAAGTTTTAAATTTCTTTAAGTATTTTATTCAATTGTCTCTAGTTTGAGACATTTGAACCATTGTATCATACACTATTTTAATGGTTTGTTTGAAAATAAATTGATACTAGTTCATTATCACATATGAAAATAGACGATCTTGTCCTTTTATGACATTGAATAGGATCTTTAAATATTGAATACTTGCTTTTATGTAATCATGTAAGCTTTTTAAGTCACAATTATACCATGCACGTGTGTTTATTATGATACATATAAACATAATATTCTTTTAGGTTAGTTTATGCAAATAATCAATGCTAATGTGAATACCCAAAATATGTTGATATAATTGGCTTACTAGAAAATATTAAAGTTTTAGATATCTAAAATTTTTATATATACCTTGTACATAACAAAATCTTTGTTTAAAGATATATTTACACCTCATCACATAGTAAACATCCGGATACATTGATAAGATTAAATCTCTAACATAAATCGATTTGATTGATGTGTTAATGGTGTTTTTATCTCAATAATTTTAAGATATATGAAATAATCAAAATACGTAATTTTTTTAATAAACAGAAATAGTCAATCACTTTATATATCAAACGCATGACATCATACATTAGAAATTCTATATTTTATATTATCTAAGGCACGCATACAAATCGTGCAATAAACATGGTCTATATTTTATTAAAATACCCCAATATAAAAGATATTTTTTAATATAAAAATGTTTTATCGTGTTGTTGAAATGTTCACGACAACAATTATATTAAAATTCACTAAAATAAGTTATGTATTGCTCGCGACAGTATAGATTAAAGTTCGCTAAAACAAGATATGTGTTCATCACGACAAATAGAGTGTTTACCGTGATAATATAGCCATATACTCGTTCTATTTTTTGTTATCCATGGTTTTCTGTGAGCAAAATTCCATCTGTAACGAAGACTATAGTCCGAGCAAGAAATTTTCCTTCAAGTTTTTTAATTTTATGCTTTTCATATCACAACCCCTATATCATGCAAGAAAAGACGTATATTTAAATAATATATATGGTCTGAAACATGTAACCATAAAAACACAATAGCAAGACTTGAATCATTGACTTTAAAGGTTTTAGAATGAAACGACATAAATATGCTTCAAATCATAGCTAAAATGCACCTAAACTTAGATTTAAGATCCTTCACACCAATTTATATTTTAATTCACTATTAATAAAGCTGAATCGAAAATCTTTGAGTATTAGTCCTCTATATGTTATACCACTTGTAAGATTTGTAGTCATTTTGCACCTTTGAAATCATGAAGACTGAAATTTTGATTATATAATGATATTCCGACCAATTTGCATGTGGGCCTTTTGACCTATAGTATGAAGGAAATTCTAAGAGATAACCTTATATTGTTATATTTGCTATAAATTCTAAACATGAACTTGAAAAGACTAATGGAGAAAAAGAATATGAGCAAAATACCAATAACATAAAACTATAGTGTCTAAGAATCATAACATATTCTAATCATAAAGTGTAATACATTATTACTTAAATTGTTATCCTATTGTTCAATCCCTCATAGAGCCCAAAAGTGAACCTTATGTTTACATTTTATAACTCGTACGCTATCCTATTATTATTCAGCTGTCCAAACTTAACTTACTTTGATCTTTTTAATTATCGGACTAGTTATTTATAATGAAAGTCGGCACATCAAATTAACATATGATAGGAGCGGAACCAGAAAACAAAACAAAGGGGTGGCTTGAAGCTTTGAGTCCAAACTCTATGTTCAAGTTTAATTTTTTTTTATTTTTTCACCAAAAAAATTCAAAGCGATACAATTTTCAAGAGAATAACAATGAAAAGTCGCGGATAAAAAATTTTACAAAAAAACTTAAAAACGAATAACCTCAATCGAAGAGCTAGAGAACAAACTAACCAAGCTCGAGGTTTATTGTCACAAAGTGAAAGAATCAAGAATGTGCAAAAAAAATGAGCATTCACGCCTTCTTTAACCTTAAGTCTTTTAGGAGACGCAATCGAGATCTATAGATCTCTATTTAATTATAATTCTGGCACACTACTTCTAATCGTTGGTAAATAATATAGGCAACATTTAATATAAAAAATTCAATTCAAATAATTACACTATCGTTATCCTATTCTTCTCACTCTCTATTTTCAGTATATTTTACTTTCTCGCTCTCTCAGTCTTTATGGTATTATATTATAATTCAACGTTTATTAACTTTATTAATAAATAATTCATTTCTGGAAAAATAGAGAACTACTTCATACTAATTTTCACTAGAATTATTGTTTGAATTTTGATCTTTTAATTTAATATTATTAACTATAATTTAATTGTTTAATTGACTAACACTCAATTATATTAGATTAAATAAAATTTAACTTTCTTATTCTTCGCAAGTATAATAAGTAGATTATAAAACCTTTTTTCAACTTTCTTATTCTTTGCGAGTATAATAAGTTGCACTTCCCTTCATTACCATTGGTACATATCCCTAAGTGTGTCATGAGTAGCCGTGAAAGAAAACAATAAGATGGTAAGTTGACCGAACATGACCAAAACCAAAACAATATAAAATAAGCGATACTGCAAAATAATTCACATGATCAACGGGGAAGAACAACGAATTTAAAAAACATGCGAGCGAAAGCAGCAAACCAGATAGAGAAGGATGACTGCAAACATCAAAGGAAAAACAAAACAATCTTAAATTATAGATTATAAGGATTGGATATGCCAGACAATCTTGGTATCAATGAACATGAACCGAAGGCCAGAAAACATGTGATACGTTACCGCAGAGGCAAGGATAGAAGAAATGCCAAAAGTTCTATCATTTATCTCCTTCCAAATATGGTAAGCAATCACAGCAAAGCATGCACACTATAGGCTACGTAAACTGAAGAGAGGTCAGTTGGAAACCTCTTGAAACCAAGAGACCCAATTGTTATTGTTACTTAGAGAGAAATCAAACTTTGAACTTGCGAAATCCCATAGGCTTTGAGAGAAGCTAAAATCATAAAAGATATGATTGATGGATTCAGAGCTGGAATTCCATAAGACGCAAGTTAGAAGAGTGTTAAAGCCCCAACTTAGAAGCTTGGGACGAGTTGTCAGCTTGCCATGGATAGCAAGCCAAAGTATGAAGGAGTAGTGAGGAATATTAAATTTATGTCATATTAACCCTGCTCATCCGATATATGGGATGGGCGTACATATAGTATTATAGGTGTCTTTGATAATGAACTTGGTGAAGCCTCTCTTAGAAATGTAGTAGTGGATGTCGTTGAAGAGAATGTTGGGGGAGGAAGAAAGAGGATGAGGTTGTTGATCTACTGAAGGTTGCTGTTATTTCTAGCAGTTACTCATCTAATATGTGTTGGCCAATTCGAAAACCTGTCGTTAATAATGTCTTAAACTTTAAAAAAAATCCAATTTGGAATCGTAGATAATATCTTTCCCATAATAGATTACAAAATAATAAAAAAGAGTTAAGGATTGTATTAAAAATGCATTTTTCACTACCAATCACCATTTTATATAACATATTAACCAAAAGTTTAAAACATAAAAAAAAAAAAAACACTCGTCTATATTATATAAATATTTTTTTAGTATCATAAATCCTATATCTTCAAAACGAAAAAAACTCGATTCACACCGAATCCAATAAAAAAAACGTTGTTCAATTGATTTATATCCTTTTTATCTAGTAATAGTATCATGCAATCAGATATTTAAATTGTAAATTGATAAATTAATAGACTAACCCAGAACGTCGTGTTTATTATGTTTTGTTTCATGTATATTCGCTTTATATTCCGTATTCTGAATATACAAATTATAAAAAATAAAAGTGTCTAGAAGGTAACGTGATGCTTGATTGAATTGATAGTGCTTATTCAGCACCTTGACAAATTCATAAAATAATAAATAAAATGTGCCTTTGTGTGGGTAGTTTATAACTGGACTTTGAAGATGATTAACTTTTCTAGTGTGAGTGGAATTTTATGGAAGATTCAATTTACCAGACTTTTTTATATAATGCCTGCAAAAATAACCGATACACATTTTATTAATATATCGGTTTCGAATTAAAAAGAGTTTCATAAAAATGTGAAATTAATGAAAAAAATTTAATAATTAAAACACATTCCTATTTATAATATATTATCAGAATAAGAAGAAAAGATGGATACATTTATGCTTATTATGAAGCATTGGCTTATAAATTCTTACAGCTATAGTGATGAAATTTTAAACATACAAAAAAATTAAAATTTATAAACTATTAGTTATTATTTTTATCTTATTTTATTTTTATACCATTTAGAGATATTTTTTATTAATATTCACAATATATGTAAACTAACTTAGTGCCGATTGTTTTCATATAGAGGTTTATCCTTAATAGAATCGTGTTTAAGAGGTTTGCTAAAATTTTGCCTTGAATCATCTCAGATGTTTAAAGTGGTTTTGTTTTAAATAAATCAATTTACGATAACATTCTAATTGCTAAAGAGTAGGTCTTTAATTTAAGCAAAAAAATCAAAGCTAAAAACATCATGATTCAAGTAGATATGCCAAAAGCTTTTAACAAATTGTCTCATAGATTTATTAACAAAGTGCTTATCAAGTTTGGTTTCTCTTCAAATTTTCTTAGATTGATCAACAAGCTAACTACTTCAGTTTTTTATCTATTCTTATAAATGGAGAAGTTGTGGGCTATTTTAAAACTAAAAGAGGTATGAGACAAGAGGATAATATATCCCCTAGTCTCTTCATTATTGCTGAAAATGTATTAATTAGAGGTCTATACAAGTTGTTTGATACTTACAATTTTATGAAATTCATTAATAGAAGTGATATGGTTATTCCTTGATTGACATTTTCTAATGATATTCTGATATTCACTAATAGTCTTGACTCGTCTAATAATCATCTTAGCAATTTTTTACAGACATATCAAGATGTATCAGGCCAGGTGATCAACAAAGACAAAATAAAACTAGTTACAGCAACAAGCATTAACAACTTAAGAATCTCTATTATCAGCAACAAAACTGGTTTCAGTTCTTGCTATTTACCTACTGATTATCTTGGAATAACAGTAAACACCAATAACATATCTAGCAACTACAACCCTTTTCTCAAGAAAATCAACAACAAGGTCAAGGAATGGGAAAACAATCATCTATCTTATGGAGGAAGGTTAACTCTTATAAATTATGTTTTAATGAGTATACCTATCTATTGGATTCTGAGTAGTTATCTCCCCAAAGGTGTCATAGATATGTTGGAGAAAATATTTAATAGGTTTTTATGTGGTCTAGCAATTCTGAGCAAAAAATTCACTGGAGATCTTAGCCCTCTATTTGCAAGATTTTTAGTGAATGTGGTCTAAATATCAGAAAGTTATCTCATATGCAAGACTCACTTTCCTGCAAGTTGTGGATAAATTTTAGAGAAAACAAATCCCTTTGGGCTAACCTAATGCATAACATATATTGTAATGGTCTTCACCCCTTGCAGGTCCCTTATAATAAAGTTGGATCTCTGACTTAGAAAACGCTTTCCAAGATAAAAAAAAACTATGATGAGCCAAACATAAGCTGGAACTTGGGTGCTGGAAATGTGGAATTTTGGCTTGATAATTGGTTCAACCACTCTCCTCTTGTCATTCTTGTTGACAATATGGACAAGAGTTGGTATAGATAAAAAATGGTAAACTCTTTCTGGATTGGAAATGCATTGAACACTAAGAGGTTTAAAGGGTTTTTATCCCAAAATACTATTAATCTTATAAATGTTTTCTCTCTTAAAAATAACATAGATGACGTTATTATTTGGAAGCTCTCTAAAAGGGGTAAGTTCAAATCTAAAAAGGCTTGGGATCATAGTAGAAACTATCACAACAAATCCAATATGTTTAGCAAAATTTGGAACTTTATAAGTCCTAGGAAGTTCTCTTTCCTATTGTGGAAAATATTGTACAACTATATTCTTATTGACGCCATTATGCAGAAAAGAAATTTCACAACAGTATTTAAATGCCAATTTATTTATTCTCATAAATCATTTACTCACTTATTCATATCATGTTGTTTTGTCTGGTCTATTTTGTGCTACTTTGTTGGCATCTTCAACATTCAAATCGACGAAATACATGACCATAACTCACATGACAAGAAACTGGTTTTGGTCATCTCAAAGGGATGTTCATGTAAGATATATAATTCCTACTATCATATATGGAATCATTTGGGAGACCAGGAATAAAGTTAAGTTTAAAGGAACTTCTATCTCTACCTTAGTTTCCATAAATGAGATTAAAAATGTCATGTTTGGTCTGGATTACTCTAACATGCTCAAACAAAAGTACTGGTATAAAGACTTAAATGCAACTAAATAAATAGGTTGTATCAATCATATGTCTACCAAGGAAACAAAGACTACTTACCTAAAATGAAATCCTCTAACAATTGGTAGATTAAAGCTTAACTCGGATGCATCTTGTATGCTCAGTGGAGAATCATTTGGAGGAGTTATTATCCGCAATAGTTCAGGGGATGTTGTCTACAAATAAAATATGATGTCTCAAAGAGTATAGACATAATATAGCCACACTATTGAATAATAGAAAGATGAGAAATTAAAATTAAAATTGGATAAATATGGTAAAGTTATGATGGATTTTAATGATGGTCATAGAGATGAGGTATATAATCATCTGAAAAAATAATCTATCGAGAAACAACTAACTTGATCTAGTCTATCAAAAAACACAAGTATATTGGTCGTCAATGCCTAAATTGTAAATTATGAGGTTTTTCTTCTATAAAGCAACATCTATAAAATTTAAAAATATTTAAGAATCCAGAAAAGACAATGCATATTTACTGCTTAAAACTGTAAAGAACGTGGGAGAGCAAGTAATTCATCTTCATTTATTAAAATCATGAGATACAGTAATATCTTTTATAAAAAAAGTTATTAATGGAAATGTGTCTCATAGTGAAGCGTTATAAGTTAAAGAGCAAAAAAATTAACTTTGTAAGTGTATTGAAGGTTTTTCATCCTGAAACATGCACAAAGCAATATTTGGTGTGCGTCTAACCGTTTATCACAAGGACTTACAATATCGTCCCGTATAATAGAAGGGTGGAGGCTTTTTGAAAAAGTCTTTTTTCTGTTTTTTTAGAGAGAGGGGGCTTCAAGTATTTAGGAAGAGCCATACGAGGCAGCTCACGTATGGTTCGAGAGCAGATCCCCAACACATGGGCTTAGGTCAACACTTGTATAATAGCCAGTCATCATTGGAAGCAGACAAAATGGTGAGAAATGATGGTTATTATAGTTTTAGGTCAATTTCATGCATCTTATGGGACAATCAGGATGGATGGAAGTTAGTTAGGGGATACTATTATGTCGAACTAATGAATAAAGTTCCCATTTTCACAAACATATAAAATGGTCATGGTGAGCTTGAGAAAGTGACTAAAAGTCTCATCTACCATTCACCATTCACAAAATAAGTCGTTGTTTTCAACACTAAACCATTTGTTGTTATAAATATGTTGAATTTTGATTTATATTGGGAGATAAGTGCACTGTTAGCTCGAAATGAAACATTCCCAATAAATGGATTTATCGAAAATAATACTAATAGCTCGACATAATATGGACACTCGTTGTTCAACAAAATAAGAGATAACATCTCAACCGCAATAATAGATATTCTTTTGGACAATTTCAAAAAAGGATTTTTGATCTTGAAGTGTATAACACAAGTTGTATTTGTGTTCCATGAACGAAACACAGTTTACCATTTTGGTACGATATAATCAAACTCTTGCATAATGGAAAAAAAATTGTTATCTTTCATAGTATCAACAATCATTAGAAACCATTAGATATTATTTGTACAGAGTTGACCAAAAAGGAAGGAATGTGCTCACGCATGAATTTGATACACTCATTATATTTTTGTTTGATTTGACAAAGGTTATAAAGATCATATACATAATAAATAAAATAAAATCTTTTAAGTTCATTGATAACCAAATTGATCGAGCCTATTAAGAAACATACACCTCGAGCTTATTAATGCATAAATTGTACATTATCGAATAAGTCATTGACAAAATAAAGCGTGTTTAATTTTGAATATGTTTTAGAATTAGGAAAATATAGTGTAGCTTTACTAATTCAAACTCCAATGAAAGTTCATGAGAGAAGCAATATTTTATATTCACGTCTACATGTCGTACATAAAGTAGTATGATCTTTTTAAAAAAAGATATGTCTTGTGATGAAGTATGTCTAATAGCTAATTGTAATAAGATGAAAAAAATAATGTCAATGTTAAAAGTTTATTGAAGTATTTTGATATTAAAGCATACATTGAGAAATTTTTAATATATTATCGACCTTTTATCATGGTGATTAACAATGTCTGAAGTGATGATCATTTCTTTCTTAGGTTAGTTTTGTACGTATTATGGGGCAATCAGGATTGGTGAAAGGTAGTTAGACGATAGTATTACGCCAAACTTTGACAAATGTTTTATTTAGACAAACATATATGTTGGTCCCGATGACCTCAAAAATGATTAAATGTCTTGTCATACGATATAATTTTTTTTATTATTATTTTGTTTGCGATTGTCATTTCATCCACATAAGTAGTAATATAAGCATGCCATCATTTATTAAGTTATATTAAATTAATTTAACATAGACAACATTAAGTTTAATATTCTCAAAGACGGACTTTGCACAACAATATGTTTTTTTTTACTTTATGAAGGTCTAAAGTGTTCGTTGGAATCTTTAACTAACCTGAACCAAAAATAATTATTATCAACTTCTACCTTTACAATGGAAACAAACCTACAAATGTATTACAAATTTAGATGATTTGTTTATTGAAATTTAATTAAGTTTTTCTCGTTTTTTTATATTTGCGTTTAAGTTTTTTTATATGTTATAAAAATCTTCTAACTTTAGTGTTAAATATTTTCCAAATTGGTAAGGAACTCACTACCCTATATAGTTTAACAAGAAATCCACGACATCTTCAGAGGAAGTTTGTTTATGTTTGACACTAGTTTTTTACACATATCATGCATCGATTAGTTGTGTCTCGTAGTGATTAGTTAATTTATTATTGTTAATGTCGACTATGTATAGTGTATATATTAATTTGTTTTTATTATCTTTATATGGTATATATCACGTACTTATTTGTTATTTTTTATTTTATTTATTTATCAGTTTGTTAGAGTTTTTTATTATCATTCGACACAAGTCGGAGATGATTCGTTATGCTTTATTGAATTATCTATATCAAATATATATTTTTTACAATTTAAATAATATATCTAAAAATAAAGTGGACAGTTGTTGAGAATGCATACTTTTAAAAATAAGTTAAAGAAGTCAAGAAAATCATATATATATATACTATAATTTTTCACATTTTAGTGAACTATACTAGTCTACGAACACAATCATATCGTCCTAATGTTGGTGATGAAAGCGGATAGTCGAAACAGAATAGACAGCTACAAGAACTCAATAAGAGAAACGAAAACATTAGGTATAAACCATAATCCTAGGGTAGAGAGAAAACGAGACTCGAAGAAAATAATCTTAATTTTAATTCATCAAAGTCTAACGGTAAAGTAGGATATTAGAGCCTTTTATAGAAGTGCTTGAAACCCTACATAAAAATTGCAGAACGTTCGTAGCTTAATAAAATAAAGCTCATCCCAATTTCAAAGCGATTGGAGCTGTTTAAGTATTTTAAATAAATAAAGCAAAAATAGAAATATGTTGAAAAGATACGAAAACATATATGAGGCCCTAAACGCTAGATTTTTAGGCCTAAACTTCATCACCCGACTTTTCTCATGATGCTTTCGAAATTAATTGGGCTTCTCGACGCGTTGTATTTGATTGGTCGCAACGTCTAATTCTGATACCCCAATCCCAAATAAGGTATATTTCTGTTTGTCCGTAAGGACCATATAGCCGTGGGATTATGCTATTACGTCATCCTCTCCTTTTGGGATGTTTAGAGAAAAATAAAAATTTAATTTATATAAGTACGAAAAGCTAGGAGAAAAACATAACTTAATGGTAAACAATTATTTACATCATTATTAAGACATTTCTAGTACAAAAAATACATGATCTACGACACATGCCCTAGTAAATATGCTACGAAAACAAAAATCAAAGTGACGATAATACAAGCAAATAATAAGATCAATAAAATTAGAGTAACTGAGTCACAGGTTCCATCCAAAATACCAGTGATACCTATAAACAAAAGCAAAAAATTATTGATACTTAAGTCAGCCAAATGATCTTTGATGAAATATATAGTAGAGGTTTAAAAGAATGCAATGGTAAATTTATGAAGCAAGAGAGTTAAAGTTTGAGAAGATCCTAGTATTCTCTCTTAGAAAATATGGTAGATCATCGCACAGAATGCAAAACGCCAAAGATGATCAAGGTCGGAGGATGAGGGGTCCAATAGTCGGCAATGTATAACCGGGAGATCTAATCCGTAAAGGGAGAATGATCGAACCTTTCTAGAAATAACCTCCTAAATAAGCTAGGAGAAAGAAATTCACCAATATATGATTGATAGTTTCAGTGAAACTATTACATATAACACAAATTGGGATTGTGGTATAACCCAAATAGAGAATTTTATCTTTGTTTGTGAGCTTCCTTTGGATGAAAAGCCAGAAAATGAACGAGTTTCTGAGAATATTATGCTTGTTCCAAACTAGATTGGCTCAGAGGACCTAAGGGGTAGAGGGTAAAAAATTATGATAAGTATTGTTAATTGTAAATATCTTACTTATCTCGTTGGGGGATCCAGATTTAAACATCATTCTTACTTGAAGGGGCATAGAGTAAATTAATAATGTTACCGATTTTCTAAAAATAAAATTGATAAGATCTTCTACCATATTGGAGCTGAGTGGGCTAGTTGCAAGAGTCGTTGGCAATGATATCAGAAACTTTATTATTACTGCACATTCTAGAATCACATATAATATTGGGACCATGTTCGCCAACTAAAGAGATATGAAATAGCCATAGGTCATACAAAAATAAAGTGGAGAGGTCATTACTAAGTTTTGCATTGTAGAGTTTTGCAGATAACAGACTTAAATTGATAATTTTCCTCCACCCCAGCTAAGATAGGAACTTATAGAAAGGTTTAAGAGGTTTTTTTCTTTAACTTTCTTAACGAGCACCCAGCTACACCAAATTACGGATGTTTTACCACTTAAAATGGATAAAAAAATGTTTGAGTTTGATCGCCTGATTCCATACCTTAAGGTTTATAATCCCAAAGCCACCATCTTGTGATGAGAAGGTAACTTTGGACCAAATGAATTTATAGCCAAATACTTTCATCTTGAGGACCAACTAAAGAAACCTATGTAGTAATTGGGTAAGGTCCTTGAAAACCCGAACATTGAGGATAAACATTTAAAACCAATAGACTTGTCCATAAAAAATGACGACATTAACCAGTTGAAGTCTCCCGGCATACAAAAGATATATAGAGGTTCATGAGTTAATATAAATAGTAATTGTTTTGAATAGTGACATATGATATTTATTGGGAAAATAAGAGGTAATAAAGGGAACACCTGAGTAAAGAACCAGCAGGGAACCATTCTAAAATCTCATACTAGCAATGTGGAATGACATATTGACTCAAAGACCCGAGAGAGGAAAATTTGAATTTTACTAGGGTTAAAGTGGAGGCCCGAGAGGGTATAGTATTCTTCGAGGTCCTCTTTAATAAGGTTGATAGAGTTGGTGCTGGAACGACATGTAATTATTAAATCGTATGTAAAGCAGAGATGGACGATTTTGAGTTTATGAAATTTCCAATGGAAATTGAATGATGGATTTTTATTTTTTTCTTTGATAATAGTTAACATGACTTCCATAATAAGAACAAATAGGAAGGGGGAGGGAGTCTCCTTGTCGGATACTTTTTTTTCCTTTGAAGGAACCGAAAAATTTCCATTGATCTTGATTGAATACGAGGAATATATGCATTG
Organism: Limnanthes douglasii subsp. nivea; assembly: GCA_036936605.1. Taxonomy (NCBI): domain Eukaryota; kingdom Viridiplantae; phylum Streptophyta; class Magnoliopsida; order Brassicales; family Limnanthaceae; genus Limnanthes; species Limnanthes douglasii. The sequence goes on along the minus strand of JAUPFV010000001.1, from coordinate 57,831,407 downwards.
AATATCTCATTCAATTATTTCATACAAAGATTCCATGGCGTAAAGAGCATCTAAGCGGAGACCCCAACAAACATTATCAAAAAAATTCATAAGATCAATCTTATGGTTCTCCCGAAGGCCTTTCCTATTGGTGTTAAATCATGGAGAAGCTCTTGGGATATAAAGATATTATCATAGATACTACGACCATGAATAAAGGCGGATTTAGAGGGATGAATCATCAAGGGAAGGATTTTTTAATCCTATTAGAAAAACTTTAGAAATAACATTATAGATGATATTACAACAAGCAATATGACTGAAGTCAAAGGGGGATGAGGGGTTGTCTATTTTATGAATGAAAGCAATAAGGATTTTGGTCCAACCGGGTTCCAAGTCATTGTGGAGGAATAAATGATGGACCGTTTTGCAAAGAACAATACTTGTAATCGAGCACGAGGATATCAAAAAACTAAATCTGAAGACATCAGCACCATGGGTCTTATTACTGTCAATAGAGAAAAATATATTTTTTAATCCCATCATCGGTGATTGGTCAAATCATGTGACTTTGTTTTAAAACTGCACAACTTGAAGGATATAAAGTTGTTAATACAATCAAGACCATTAAATTGAAGGAGATGTTCTTGTCAATGAGGTTGGTGAAGTAAGTGAAAAAAAAACTGCAACCTGTTGAGGGGAAGTACAAAGATTCCCAAGAAGTTCATTGATGTAAATTATTTTGTTACGTGAAATACGAGCTTTAATATTGTTGTGGAAAAATTTGAAATCTCGGTTTCCAAGTTTTAGTCAGGTTTTATGGAATTTCTTATTAAGAAAATATATCTCATCATGACTAAGAAAAATTGAACATTTTGAGGCATTAATTTAATCCTCTATAAGAGAAAGATTAGGGGGGTTACCAGACACGTCATGTGGGTCTTGGAAAATGAGACTCTTTGTGGTAGATACATTTTCACTAATGTTACTTAACTCCTTTTTATTGAGGGAAGAGAGAGTGCTTGAAGCCAACTAAGCTTAGCTGGGAAATAGACATGTGTGAACCCTCAACGAGGAGGTTACAACTATCGATAAGGATGGATTTATAATCTGGATGAGAGTGCCACATGTTAAATAGAAAGCGTTTTTGGTGACATACCTAGGCATATTTAGATATATGGTGATATGTGTTTCATCAGAAGTAATGGGGAAACCATAATGGGCAAAGTAGGTGGAGAAATTATTGCTAAAAAACTATTAATAAGAACTCGAAATTTTTTTGAGGATATGGGGTTACTAGCATGTTTATTAGACCAAGAGAACGGGAAGTCATAGTCTCGAAGGTCGGCAAGTTCACTTAAATAGCAAGAGATTTAGATATTTAAATTACCTATTATTACCTTTAGTTTACGAATGACGTTAAAGTCACCTAACACAACCCAAAGAATAAGAAGACGTGAGTCAAAGATGAAGATAAACTCGTTCGAAAACGGAATGCAGTCAGCGGCTCCATTGAAACCTTAGATCATGGAAAGATAAAATTTAAGATTTCAGGCTATATACATGACACTATAGTCTAGAACTTGCAGTCTAGATAGCCATATTCTTCCTAAGGGGTGGGCATCGTGGTTAAATTTGGAATTCTATAATGGAAGCATAGATCTCATAATACTTTCAACTTTGGTTTCGACAAGACAAGTTAAAGTAACATAATTACAATTCAGTGTAATTTTTTTTCTAATAGAGTCAATAAAACGACAAACATTTCATGAGGCGATAATCATTATTTAATAAGTAATTAAAATATAATTTAATTACTAAAAACATATCTTTGGAGAGAAAAATGTATAAAAATCATTTGTTGTCGAGCAATTATTTTCCATCCCAAACATTAAAGTCTTGACAAATCCAGTAAATATGGCAAGTCAAAGTGGCAAGAAGTTGGCCACTTGAGTAAGTAAACCTAGTATGATTGGTGACCATTTTCTCACTCATTATAACCTGTACATTGCTGCTACTCGTTGTAACTTGCACATTGCCGCTATCCATTTTGTACATAGAAATTGTTGAAAAAATATTTGGAGCTCCTCAACCGTTGAGGCCCTCAATCAGACCCTCCACCATGAAGGTGGAGGCCGATACTCTAAGGAAGGCTTCGACGCCTGCAGAAATTATGAGATAGGGAGAAGATAAAAAAATATTTACCGTTAGCATCATGTTTGAGGACTTTTTCATTATCCGTAATGGTTAATTCTCCTTTTATGATTCATTCAAAAGGTTCACAAACGAGTTATACATAAAGAACTTGGTACCCAAGGATCCTAAAAATCACGATAACCCAACGAAGAAGATCTCTAATCTATAACTGGGGCAGCGACAATCGTCATTCTTGTCGACCATGAATTTGGCATCGGCGAGACATATATATGTATTGGTCATAACCTACAAGAATGGGAATACACCTAACATAGTACCATTGATTATGAACCTTGTTACATTCGCAAAACTCGACAAGACCACTTTCCTCACTAGAGGTCAAAGGTTGCAGGAGGAACGTCTCTCTAACACATTGGTTACTGTACATGGAAAATCATTTCACAGACTACCCAAAATGATGGACTGAAATCAATAAATAAAATAGAAAATGTATAGATTCTTTTTATTAGAAAAATGAGATCACTCGCCAAATGAAGACTTATTCCCTATGTATAAGGTTTATATAAAATGTTATATTTAAATCACTAAATTACATGTGTTATTATGTTATAACCTTCTAACAAACTTTCTTAACAACCTCTTATGGAATTATACATATAAATATACGTGCATGCCTTGATTCTCAATTCAACCCTTGATATAACCCTGAATGCGACACTTATTATGACTCTGAATTTTACCCTCGTTATAACTTTACAAACAACCCTTATTTTTATCTTAAATTCAACATTGGTCGTAAATCTGAAATCAAACCTCGTCATCATCTAAAATGCAACACTCGTGAAGTATAACATTATCAAAACTCTCACTCGTCGTTGAAACAAATTATTTTAAAATAATTTATTAAAAAGACTTAGAAAAATAAAAGATGAGGTCACCAAATTAAATATCATATCCATGCTCACCAAACGATGCTTGCATTTTTTTAATTGACACGTGTCACAAACCTTGTCATGATGTCAATCAGTAACTCTGATAGCATAAAAACAGCATTCCATATCCTCCATATACATCTGACCATTAATTCTAATTTAACGACTTTATTCTTTACAACTTAATAGTCCATCACATTAATCATAAACAAACTTTCCCTAACACTTACTCTTTTTTCCTATCACTTTTTCTCTTAATCACAAATATTTGCTTCACTCTCATTGCTTTCACAAAATCTGCAAAAAATCCAGTCTTCAAACTTCCTTTGAACATGTAACTACTTCTTTTAATCTATTCTTTATCCTTCTATATTTCTTAATTTAAAAATTTACTACCTCAAATTGTATCCCTTTAGGTTTTGAAATAAAAAAATTCTATATATCTCAAAGCCATATCAGTGAAAAGCTAACATAAATTCACCATTATTTTTCAGAAAACTTCTTGATACTCATCTCCTCTTTTCATAAAAATAGCCTAAACTAAAAGCAAATATACCAAAAAAAATCTCGTAAAACATTACTCCCAAATAAAACCGTATAGATCTAAAACCTAAAGAGTTACCAAAAGATACGGTTGAAGATTCAAACTTCTCACAATAATTATTTAGTAACTAAACCAAAGTCTATAAGTATATGTCTGAGAAAGACCACCAATTCTTTAGATTTGAATATGGTTGTCGGATTACATAGCAACCCTTCAACCCAAAGTTGGCGATTTTCCCTCTCATAGTGAAGAAGACAAAATCTTCTGTTTTTTTGCTCCCTTTATATGAGGAATTTGATTGCCCTTTCGCCCTTACATAGCTGTTTTTAAAAACATGTTCAAATCTGTCTCATCCAATGAACAGTCAATGGATGGCGTGTCCTACTTAGTGTATTCTTATCCTCAATTCTGCTAGATATAAAAGTTCCCCTTCAGTTTTTCCTTTCCAGCGTTGAGATTGAAAAAAATAGAGAAAAACCTATTTATGTCCTAGCCCTAAAAGAAGCCACTCGAATTATTAATGTAACGTCCTCTGATCACAACTGAAAAACAAGCTTTATCTATGTCACCGGAATTTAGGAGTCCATCAATTCTTCAAATATATTTGTTCAAATAGAAAAAAAGATGGATGTAAATACGTAAGATAAGGTTTATATTGATGAGTTCGGATTATCCATTCACAACTTACTGTGTTATCCGGACAAGGGTAATTCGGACATAAACGTACCACTAAACTATTCGGACATGACAAAAGTAAAAAAACACCTAAACACCTTTTGACTAAGCTATGTGTTAATCAGCTTAAAAGATTAATGGGTCCTTAAACTTGACCCGGTTTCATAACTTGACTCGTAAGGCCATGGGTTCTTAATTACGGGTAAAAATATCTCAACTACTTTCATTAATGAGAGTAATGAACATTTAATACAACCAGGCTGCTCAAATCTCTCACTACTTTATATCAAACAATTAATACTCAAAATACTTGACAAAACAATTTACAAAATTACCCCCAGCCCAAAATAAACCAAACCATATACCATTTAATTGTATTATTTAATCGGGCATTTTATTTGTCTAACTATTTTTTTAATTTCTTAGTCATTTTGCAAAGGCAGCCAAAGGTGCTTGAATCTTTCAATAAATTATACCATGACCACAAACCTTTAGAAATATTATCTTTAGTTGCCAGAATCATCTATTGGACTTGCACTAACTTCTCACAACATAATATTTTATCCAAGTCAAACTGTGCCCATTACTAGAGATCGGTATGACTGCCGATGGTAAACCAACAATACATAAAACCGAGGAACCTGTTAAAACTGAAAAATGCTCTGAGCATATTGCGAAAACAAATACAATCCCGCAACAATCAAAGAATCGGATTGGACGTTCGAAAAAAAATGATCAAAGATTCTGAAAATGCAAGTGCTAAAAATTCTTCTCCAAAACACATTCTCCTCAAAAGAAGAAACTTCCTACCAACTTCAAACTTACGCCTAAATAATATACCCTTATAAAAATGTTCCAAACACCATCATTAGTCTAGAAACTGATACTTTTGACGATGAAAAAAAATGTCAACCCTCTCTTGAACACCGAGCCGCTAAATAAGAAACAAAAAAATCAAACCGACCAAAGACATCACCAACTCCACCGGAACCAACAGTGATAATACTGATGACGCCAAACACCCTAGCTCTATTGCAATACCGAAAATCCTAACATCGTGACTGTTAACAAAAACTTGTACACTCTCTATAGCCCATCTAACCAAGATATAAGCAAAGGAAAAGCTGAAACTATGGATATTGACCCTCCTCTAAATCAAAACCAAAAACAAGTTACCGGATATTCATCAATTCAAGGCTTTAATGGGAATTTTACCTACACTAAAAACCCCAACTTAAATCGAGTTGCAACATCTCCTTATCTCACTGGTTCACCTATACTTGTATTCCATTCCATCTCCAACATTAATCATCTCTCGCCAACTTTTGCACTGTCCTAACATGGTCAAATACTACAACATGAGCACATCTAACATCATATGCATATAATTTAAGATTCAACTAGAGGTTTGTTTTAAATACAAAATTTCATTTTTATTTTTTAATAAATTATCACCCTCGTCATTTTTGAATTCATAATTATTTTCGTTTTCCATGCTTTCCATAGTATTCATGATTCAACTGCCCTTGCATATATGACAATGAATCTTTATGACATGGATGTCATGGCCAACTTTCAAACAATGTTAAATCATAATCTACCAGCAAGAAAAAACTCGAAACTAAAATTAACGAGGCCCCTCCCACGAAAACCAATACCAAGAATGGCAAGAAGCCTCCCAAGAAACCCAAGACCAAGGACAATAAAGACCCTCCCATAGCAAGCTCTACGCCTGCTAAAGTTATTAACCAAGAAAATAACGAATGGATACAAGACTCTTCACTTTATATTTTCAAATGTTATTTGTCAGATACCCTGAATATCTTCTCTGTACAATAAATTTCCTAACTTTGTTTTTTTTTTGCCAAACCATAAATATTATGTTTTTATTCTCATGTCAATAATTTTTATTTAGCCTTTTATTTATTTTAACCTATGTTTCACATACTTGACGAAACATTTGAACATATAAAAATTTTAAAACTTTTGAGAAAAACGTTTTTCATGAAATGAACTTTTTATCTCATACTTACTAAATTTATAAGTTAAAAAAACATTTTACTTGTACTTTACGTAAAATTATAAACACCTTCATACATTCTCTTATTCATTAGAGGGTTGGTATATATCATTGATACGTTATATCAAGGCTTAGTGTGACCACATGCGTAACATTTTGGTCTTTCCACCTTAGGTTTCTTTTTCAACCATAATCGATAATTTGACTATTATGTTAAGGCACGGTATGGCCAGTTGTGTAACCTTTTGATTTTTCAACTTTAAGCTTTGTTTTTCAACCATAATCGTTAATTTGACTATTACGTTAGGGCACAATATGACCACTTGCACAAAAAAAATCAAATTTTCAACATAAGGCTTGGCTTGTTAACCATAATCGCTGATTTGACTATTGCATTATGACCGAATATAGGCACTTACGTAGCATTTGGGATTTTCAACCTTATGTAGAATACTTCAAGGATGCTTCAACATATTACCATTCAAATCTTGCAACATGTATGCTTCATGATACCTCTTAGACATAGATTTATACGGACCCTCTTAATTTGGAGCCAAATTTCCTGAATTGTTTATCTTTTTTACCTTGAAAATGTTCCTCGCAACTAGATCACCTTCTTTCAAGATTTTTGGCTTCAATTTTAAATCAAATGGACTTTTCATTAAACTCTTATATTTTTGTGCTCTAACTTGATCCTGATCAAGACGCTCATCAGTCAAATCTACCATAATTTGATTTTTTTCAATATTATCCTCCTCTAAATAGTACCGTATTCGATGACTTGGAATAAAAACCTTTGCTATAGCCATAACATACATTCCATACACCAAAGAGAAAGGTGTATCTCATATAAGCCCACCATATCTTTGGTAGTTATCTTATAAGTCCACCATATCTCATATAGCCTATCCGGCCACTTTCTATTGGTCATTCAACTTTATTTTTAATCTCATCAATTTGTTGTATTCGTTACCTCGACCTGCTCATATGGTTGAGGATAATAAGGGGTTGGAAAATGTTGTACAATTCAACACTTTTTGCAAAACATCATCATTATGGTATTTTGGAACTAAGGTTCATTATTAGTCATTAATATCCGCGAGATCCTACATCTTGATAAGATATGACTATGTACAAAATCACAAATTTCCCGAGTCCTTATCTTTGACAAAGGCTTCACCTCAACCCACTTTGTGAAATTATCATCAGCCACCACCAACAACTGTCTCTTACTAGTATTGATCGGTAAAAGATCCACCTAATTAATCCCACACTTATCAAAAGGCAAGGCACTGGAACCCCGCTCATAGATTCATTACGAAAATGACTCATTTTAGCATATAACTGACTAGCATTACTCATTTTGGCCAATAAAAATCTGTAATGAGAAAATACATAATCAAACTTTTATACCCATAATGAGCCCCAACAACTCCTTCATGCAAATCTCGTAAAGCGAACAATAAAGTACATTTTCAAGACTTGTATACTTTGTCTCGCGAATTCTTAAACTACGAGCTTTGGCTTTATCCTCCGGAACTAAGCGATATCTCAAAATCATCAAATATTCTTGCCGCCAATCATCAACCACATTTACAAATTTCTTTTCCTACTTCTTTAAACCCTCCAAATAACCCTTCAGCCTTTCTTGCTTGGTTTCGTAAACATCATTAGCCTGACTTACAACCAATTTTGAAACTGAATTTACCCGGATAATATTTGCTCCACAAATATGAGCCAACTTCAAACCTCCCAACACAGCCTCGTACTCAGCAACATTGATAGTAACATCAAACATAAACATTTTGTATTTCTTAATTTACTCACCAAAAGGTGTTTTCAAAATAATTTGTGCTCCAACTTTACAAATACCTGAATCTCAATCCACCTCAAACATCTACAAAAAAAACCTTGGCATATCAGATTGGACACGTTCGTTATCAATTAACCTTTCACCAACAAACTCACATATGAAATATGTCACTACGATTTAATCGAAATACGAGGGTCATACATACTATCATATTCTCCCAATTCAATCGAACATCTTGTGAGTCTTCCCGAGAAATCTTATTTTTACAATACACTTCCCAAAGGGAAAGATGTCCGCACAATGATAAAATGACTATAAAAATAAGGCCTCATTTTTTGTGCAGATAAAATCAAACTCAAAACTAATTTTTCTAAATTTAAATATATATTTTTAACATAAATTAAAGTTTTACTCACATAGTAGACAGGTCTTTGCACTTTATCCATTTATCTTACCAACATGGAACTCACCGCATATTAGACACAAAAAGATAAAGGTACAAAGATTCATTTTTCAACGGCGATGACAAGATTTCTAGGAAAACCAAATAATCTTTTAAAACTCGTAATACCTCATCATAATCTGCATTCCAACAAAACTTCTTAACTCCCTTAAGGATCTCAGAAAACATATAACTTTTATCCAATTTTTCGATATAAACCAAGACGAATCCACTAAATTTCCTATTAACCTTTGCACTTCTTTAATGTTCCTTACAACTTCATGATTAATAATACCTCTAGTTGCTCGGGATCAGCTTCAATTCTATTTTTGCTTACAACGTATCCAAGGAGCTTTCCGCTTCTAACAAAAAAAACACTTTAAATGGTTCAACTTAAGTTTAACATTTCTCAAATTCTGAAAAATTTCACACATAAATTTTACTTGCCGATCCTCAATATTACTCTTAACAATCATATCATCTATTTAGGCTTCCATATATTTTTTCCAAATGTTTCTCCAAAATTCGATTAACAAACCTCTAATACGTCGATCCAACATTTTTCAACTCGAACAACATCACTCTATGATAATAATATCCCCTCTCTATTTGAATAGTTGTATACTCCTCATCATTTGGATGTATCTGGATTTGATTGTACCATAAATACGCATCCATGAATGATAAAACTCATGACAATAAGCTACATCAACCAATTGATCAATCCGAGGTAAACGAAATGCATCTTTAGGACATGTCTTCTTAAGATCATTAAAATCTAGGCCCATCAGCCACTTCACACTATTTTTTTAAATCAAAACCAGATTCGCTACCCACATTGGATATTTAGTTTCACGAATAGAACCGAGCCTCAAAACTTTTCCACTTTATTGACAATAACCTCTGATAAAGGTAGGATTTATTTGACATGCAAGTCGAACCGGTGTAATATTGAACCAATATTTACTTTGTAATATAGTCCAACAAATGTATAACATTGAGGATATTCTGTGAAAGAAAGAATAAAAATTCTTTTACATAGTAAGTAAGTGGGGTAGATTATCGTCAAATAGACTAATTGTCTAGGTCCAAGGGCCCAACAGGCCAACAGACCCACCACCACTGCTATATAAGGAAACTTGCATTTTCTTGGAAAAGAGAGAAACATTTTTATTACGGTTTTATTACAAATTTATATTCTTATTTTCGTTTCTATTATACTTTTTCTCTCCTTGAGAAAACCCTAAAACATATATTCATCATCTTCTAGTTCTTCGTATTTTTACCCACTATCCTCCATCTTTTCTTTTGAAGGATTGGTCTCAATCTCCTATCAATTTCTAACTCATGATAAATAAGTCACGAGCTTACCCCAGTAACATCATCTCCACTCCAAGAAAAAACATTATCAGTGTACCCTAGTAATTTTACAAACCTGTCCTTAAAACCCTAAATCAATTGACTTCTAAATTTAACCACTCATCCACTTGACAACTTAACTTCAGCTACTTTATTCAAACAAATGTCACATTGTATTACTTCTCTAGGTTCGTCAACCTCCTTCACACAATGAGCTTCCTCGTCTGATTGATGACCCTTTGATTGCTAGGATGGCAACTTAGGTGGTTTCAAAGTGATTTCACAATAATCACTTACTTCTATATGACTTCGTTTAATTATCCCAATAGAACTCCCAACTTGATACTTAAGACATTAACAGAATGATGAAGTAACAGCTTTTATTTTATGTAACCAAGGTCAACCTATAATTGAATTATAAGGATTTGGAACATCACTAATCATTAATAAAGTTCTTATTGTTTTCTCTATGCTACCATTCCCAAGAGTCACAAAAATCTCAACTTCTCCAACACAACTAGACGATATATTGTCATAACTCACTAACTTCCTATCGGTCAGTTTGTATGCCGACAACCCAATCATCTTATCGTATGTACCCTTGAAAATAATGTTAGTCGAGCTACCATTGTCGATTAAAACATGAGTAACCAGAACTCTTGAAATATCCAAACTAATAATCAAAGTATCCTCATCAGGAGTTATGAATCCCCTTAAACCATCATCAGTAAAAGGCAAATCAGCAACCGGCTTCCTATAATTATGGTATGATGATTTTTCAACTAAATACATGCCTAAATCTTTTTTATACTTTTTCTTAGAACTTGAACTTGTTCTTAAAAACGTTTCACCTTAAAAGATAGTATGCAACCATTGATTCATATTATGATCTTTCTTTTCTTCCAGCTCCATATCCTGACGCGACTTATTATTTTTTCCCTTCCTATTCTCCTTATTTTTCCTTTTAATAAACCCAATCAAATTTTCATTGTCTATCAAACTTTGTACTTCATCCCTCAAGTGAAAATAATTATTAGTCAAATGACCGTCATCATTATGATAAACACAAAATATCTCTTAGGTTTTCCATTATCAGGAGTTAATATTTCGCGGAATGGTCTAAAATTTGTATTATTCTTCATATTATCACAATACAAGAACCTCAGTTTGTTAAAAATAAACTTTATTCACCTCGTTATGTTTCACCTTGTTAATATTTTTCTTGTCTCCCAACATAACTTTTGAATCTTGGACTTTGGAAAAACCCACAACTCCACTCTTGGATTCCTCAACCCTAATGAATTGATTTACCCTAGCTAAACTATCCTTCAAATTATTAATTAGAAATCTAACAAGATCTTCATATAATTTCTCATGTAGAATCAAACCTCTTTTAAATGAATTTATATTTATATCTTGCGCCAAACCTTCCTACTCCCTCTCTCTCTCTCTCTAATGTTTTCAGTGCAACTTGCATCCAAACCTTCCTTGCTCCCTCTATGTATCTTTTTACTCTTTGTTATCATCTTCTTTGTCAAAAACTGTAATGCATCTTAATATTTTTCAAATCTAACTTGTGCCTCTCGTTCCTTTTCAACTTTTAATCGATTAACCTTGAAAACTAAGAGGAATTGTAGACGTACATTGACTTATAAGATTTAAACCTTGAATATTAGGCGAAACAAACCCATGAGTACAATATGTTGCATCATCATATCTATCATGCACATGATCAGCTCCAGACGCCACACCAGTTGACTGATTTTGATCCACTACAATCACTTCAGGTATTCTCTGCTCAAAACCAACCGTACCTAACACTTGATTTCTAACGGACTGAATTTTTTCATCAATATGTGAATCTAACACCATTCCTGGAATGACTATCAGATTACTCTGAATCGGAAGAACTCTAAATGAAGTTTTGTACATTCCCGATTGCACAATCACCATGTGTAGACAGAAACACAAACTTCAAAAATAAAACTCCTTCCCACAAATGGTGTCATATCTGTTAAGGGGAAATCTCTCCAAAGATTTAGCCAAAATGATCAACTAAAATCAAGAAAGAAAATAGAAAATGTACATAATATGTTTATTAGAAAACGTTGATCAGTCTTCAGATAAAGACTTATTCCTTATTTAAATGATTTACATCAAATATTCTACCAATCCTTAAAGTACATGTGTGCCCAACCACTAAGTTATGTGACATTCTATTATAACCGTTTAACAAACTTTATTGACAACATCTTATGGAATGACAAGTATAAATGAATGTCTTTGTCTTGATTTTGAATTCAACTCTCGTTATAACTTTGAATTTTACCCGCATCATAACTGTGCAAACAACCCTCGTCATGTTTTTGAATTCAACCCTGGTCATAAGTCTGAAAGAAACCATTGTCGTCATCTCGAATACAACCTCTTCATAATTGTAAAAACGATCATCATCACTATCTAACATATGATCCTCGTTATAATTACAGTCTTTACCATCATCATAACCGTACACACAATCCTCTTCATAACTATGATATTTACCTTCGTCATAACCCTTTAGCATACGGTATCAGGATCATTATATTCATGAATGTTTCTATCAACAATGTCAAGAAAATCTGTGAGTTTCTGGATGATTACTAAAATAAATATGGTCAGTAATAAACAAACAAAAAACCAACTTTATTTCCTCAAATGAGTATTCAGAAGATTTCATTAACTGAAAACATCAGTGTTTTTAACCACTGTAATTTTTATGTCAAATATCTTGGTGTCTTAATACATCCAAGAAAAAAAATTGTTTCTTCGATGGTTACTAAGATTATAAACAAAATTTATGAATGAGAATGCAAAACACATTATTAAATAAGTTTCTCTAGGGCTCCAATGAAATAAATAAATCTATAATGTGGTGTAATTGGTCAAAACTAAGTAAATATTTTGAAGAAGAAGGTTTAAACTTAAGAAAAATTAAAGACATTTAATCATCCTTTTCTTGCAAATTATGGCTCAATTTCATAAACAACAAAACTCTATTTTCCAAATTAATGCATGGACAAGCCTAAGGACTTTAAAACCTGAAAGAGGTTAATTAATATTAGGGAAATTGCTGAAAATCATATTTATTGGAAAATTGGTTGTGGTAAACATTGAATTCTGGTTAGACTTGGTGTCACACTCACCCATTAATATCTCTAAACCAAAATGAAAACAACATGTGGTACTCTCAACATAAAGTAATTGATTTTTGGTCAACTGATACCTGGAACCTTGAAAAACTCAAGGACTAGGTCCTTTCATATGATATAAACATAATATAAATATTTAATATTAATCTAAACAATGAAGAATTAATAATTTGGGACAATATATCTGATGGTCTTTCCTCTCTAAAAGATGTTTAGATACTATTAGAGAAAAGAACCCAATCTCTACTTTATATACAAATCTTTAGAAAAATGTTACTCCAAAGAAATGTTCATTTACTCTTTGTACAGTTATGAAATGCCTAATATATGTTGACATTGTAATTCAAACGAAGAATTTCAACTTAGCATCAAAATGTCAACATTACTCCAATATTAAATCCATAAACCACTTGTTTGTTTCTTGTAATATGACTTGGGAAGTACGGAACAACTTCGCATGTATATTTAGGATATTAATGAATAAACATATGCCACTTATACATATCATCAACCGATGGTTTACTTCTACAACCAAAAATACACACATTAGAATAATTGTACCACCAATTATAGTATGGTGTATTTGTCTGCTACAAATAAACTTAAATTTAACAACAATCACTATTCATCTAAAACTATAATAGATAAAATATTATATATTGTAAATTGGATGTATTAAACCTAATAAAACTTAAGCACTGGTCTGGAGACATGGCCAAAGCAAAGGAAATTACTCGTTTTCATCATCTATCAAACCACCAGAAGTCTTCAATGATTAAATGGACAAACCTTTATATGGTAGATCAAAGCTTAATTGTGATGGTGCATGTTTATTAAATGAATAATTTAGTGTTGGAATCACAATTAGAAACAATCAATGTCATTTAATTCATTCATCCGGTAGATTATATAGGAAACAATCCCCATTGATTGATGAATCTAGAGCTATGCTAAATGGTTTTATGTTTTGTAAATCAATGAATTATAATCTTATTGACGTTGAAATAGACTATTTAATCTTATTTGAAATATTTTGTTATGGTAAAGCTCTTTAGTATCTTGAACCATTAGTTAATTGTTGTAAAAAAATAATATCATCTATAATGGTTATCAACCACATCTTTCGTAAGCAGAATTATGATGTTGATTCGGTAACTAAACATACCTTTAAAGCTTAATCATACTTAGATATAACCTGTTAAACGTTCTTCCTAATTTTAGAGCGATATTGATATTATTATTATTATTATTATTATTATTATTATTATTATTATTATTATTATTATTATTATTATTATTATTATTATTATTAGAAATCTTAAATTTAAAATACTTAAAACTTGAAAATGAATAAGTTATACACTTTTTTCAAATGTTAATCTTCTAATTATCAAGTGACTAACATTTGGTTGCATGTATCATCTAACTACAATAATGTTTTATATTGCAGATCAAAAGTTTCTTTAATAAAAAAGCTTAAAGATGGTGAAGCAAGTAAACAAAATAAAATAGTGGTGGAAGATGGTGAAGCAGGTATCCATACTTTATGGACTTCAAGACCTCTTAGATATTACTATCATCACTTAAGAGTTTACCCCACTTGAACATTTACCTATATCTCCACACATGTTAGCCAAAAATCAATTCTTAATTATATTATTCTTGGGAGATTAAGATAAATTTGGGAGAGTTGAGATATTTCAAGAGTGCATCTACTAACAAAGGACACAGCGGAGATGCATCTACCAGCAGAGGTATCTAATAAGTGTTAGGACTTTAATGCTTTATTTGGTCAAGATAGGAGTTACACTCCACTTCAAGTTTGTGTCATTTAATTGTGTTTCCGTTTTTTTTATTGTCCTTTCAGTTTCTCTTCTTAGGTGTCAGTTTCATTTTGTATACTGACTATTTAATAGTCATTTATATTACCTAATAAAATTATCGAAGCTTTTCATAGATTTTGTCTGAGATTTATTCATCTGAAATCAACAAATTTGGTATCAGAGCCATTAAATTAAAAGAGAAAGAGAGCAAACACATAGAAAAGATGGGAGAATCGAGTAATTTTGGGCAACCTTGTATACCAAAATTTGATGGAGATTATGACCATTGGAGTCTCTTTATGGAAAATCTTCTTCGGCCAAAGGAGTATTTTGATGTTGTGGAAGATAGAATTGATGAACCAATTAACAAAGAAGGATTGACCGAAGCAGAGAAGAAGACCCTTACCGATGCAAGGTTAAAGGATTTGAAGGCAAATAATTATTTGTTCAATGCGATTGACAAATCAATTCTTAAGACGATAACTTTGAAAGAGACGTCAAAGCAGTTGTGGGATTCTATGAAGACCAAATATCACGGAAATGCAAGAGTGAAGTGTGCGCAGTTACAAACTTTAAGGAGAACGTTTGAATTGCTGGAGATGAAAAATGGAGAATCCATCTCCAATTACTTCACAAGGGTGATGGTGGTAGCAAACGACATGAGAAACTGTGGGGATGATATGCAAGATGTCAAAATTATGGAAAAGATCTTGCGAACTCTGACTGAAAACTTCAACTACATTGTGTGTTCAATTGAAGAATCGAAAGATATTGACAGTTTATCAGTCGATACCTTGCAAAGCTCATTACTTGTTCATGATCAGAAAATGAGAAAGCCAAGAATAGTAGAAGAAGAACAGGTACTCAAAGTTTTATACGAGTATCGAAATGGAAGAGGCAGAGGAATATAATTTGGCCGAGGAATAGGAAGAGGTAGATTTAACAAGGAAATGGTGGAATGCTACCGTTGTCACAAACTTGGATATTTTTCATACGAATGTCCTATGGAAGAGAAGACGAACTATGCAGAGATTGGAGAAGAGGAAGGTGATGTTTTGTTAATGGCGTACACACCAGTTCCAGAAGAAAGAAAATTTGTGTGGTATCCTGATTCAGGCTGTTCCAACCACATGACAGGAGACAAATCATGGTTTTCAAAGCTTGATGAAAAGTTTCAATCCTCCGTAAAATTCGGTAACAATTCTATTCTTTCGGTAATTGGAAAAGGTAATGTAACTTTACGTGTCAATGGAAGGACTCATGTCATTTCAGATGTATATCTAGTACCATAATTAACGAGTAACTTGGTAAGCTTGGGACAACTTGTACAAAAGGGCTGCAAGATTTTGATACATCATGAAGTATGCAAGCTTTATCACCCGGAGTTAGGGCTGGTTATGCAGGCAAAAATGACGGAAAATAAATTGTTCAAGATTTTGGCCTCAAAAGGTAACTTATTTACGGCCGAGAAATGTTTGAAAATAACAGCAATGGATGAGCTTAAACTTTGGCATCGAAGGTATGGGCACTTAAGTTACAAAGGTTTAAGAACTCTCAAATATCAGAATATGGTCAAAGGGATACCACATCTGAGCACCAACGAAGCTGAGAAATGTGTTAGCTGTTTTGTTGGTAAACAACATCGTGAGAGTATCCCTAAACAAAGTTTGTGGCGTTCGTCAAGGAGGTTGCAGCTGGTACATTCTGATATATGTGGGCCAATTTCTCCAGCATCGAACTCCGACAAGAGATATATTCTTACTTTCATCGATGACTTTAGCAGAAAGGTATGGATATATTTTTTCTCATTAAAGTCGGAAGCTTTTATATTCTTTACTCGATTCAAGATCCAGGTAGAGAAAGAGAGTGAAGAAACGCTAGCATGTCTACGAACGGACAGAGGCGGTGAATTCACTTCAAATGAGTTCACTAATTTTTGTGAGGAAGCCAGAATTAGCAGACAACTCACTACAGCTTTCACTCCGCAACAAAACGGAATTTCTAAGCGCAAGAACCGGACAATAATGAATATGGTACGGTGTATTTTGAATGATAAAGGAGTTCCTAAACATTTTTGGGCAGAAGCATCAAAATGGGCTATACATGTCTTGAATCGAAGTCCAACTTCCGTGACACAAGGAAAAACACCTGAAGAAATGTGGAGTGGAATAAAGCCTAGAGTTGATTACTTTAGAATTTTTGGTTGTATCGCTCATGTCCATGTTCCAGATCAGAAAAGAAAAAAACTTGATGATAAAAGCAACATATGTGTGCTTATTGGAGTAAGCAGCGAATCCAAGGGTTATCTTCTATACAACCCAAAAACAAAAAAGATCATTACAAGTAGGGATGTGATTTTCGAAGAAGATAAAAGTTGGGATTGGGGACATAAAACAAAAGAAGTAGAGGCTCAGCAATTAATATGGGAGGATAGAGAAACCGAAGCTGAGGAGTAGATTACAGTGAAGTCTTTGCTCTTGTGGCGCGTTGGGATACTATTTGTACGATGCTAGCTGTAGCAGCTCAAAATAATTTGTGTGTTTATCAGTTAGATGTAAAGAGTGCGTTTCTTTACGGCGAACTAACAGAAGATGTGTTTGTAGATCAACCGCAAGGATACATAAAGGAAGGAGAAGAACATAAGGTTTACAAGTTGGTGAAGGCTTTATATGGTTTAAAACAAGCTCCAAGAGCTTGGTACAGTAAAATTGAGGCATACTTTGTTAGAGAAGGATTTCAAAGGTGTGAGCATGAGTACACACTATTCGTAAAAAGTGATGGAGGTAACAAGATCATTATTGTTAGTCTTTATGTAGATGATTTAATCTTCACAGGAAATGATGAAAATATGCTTGAGGAGTTTAAATTATCGATGAAAAAGGATTTTGAGATGACTGATTTGGGGAAAATGAAGTATTTTTTGGGTGTTGAGGTGACACAGGATGGTGATGGAATCTTCATCCATCAAAAGAAATATGCTGGAGAGATTCTTGAAAGGTTTAATCTGCATAACGGAAATGATGTCAAGAATCCTATTGTGCCCGGAGTGAAGTTATCAAAAGATAGTGATGCTAAGAGAGTTGATTGCACAATATATAAACAACTCATTGGAAGTTTAATGTATATCACGACGACAAGGCATGATCTGATGTTTGTGGTTTGTCTATTGAGCAGATACATGTCCGATCCTAGAGAGGAACATATGCAAGCAGCAAAGCGTGTGCTAAGGTACATAAGAGGAACGAGTGGATTCGGTGTGTTTTACAAAAAGGGAATGTTGGAGGAGTTGAGTGTCTATACTGATAGTGATTATGCTGGAGACATTGATAATAGACGAAGCACAAGTGGATATGATTTCTTATTGAGTGGAGGAGCAGTTTCTTGGGCTTCAAAGAAACAACTCGTAGTCACTCTATCCACCACTGAAGCTGAGTTCATAGCTGCATCATTTTGTGCTTTTCAATGTATTTGGATGAGAAGGATTTTAGAAGAAATTGGTATGATGCAGTCAGGTTGCACTACGATTATGTGTGATAACAACTCAACAATTAAACTATCAAAGAACCCCTGTTCTTCATGGTCGTAACAAGCATATTGATGTTAGCTTCCATTTTTTGAGGGATCTTGTCAAAGATGAAATTTTGAAATTGGTTCATTGTGGTACCAATGATCAGGTTGCAGACATATTGACTAAACCATTGAAGTTGGAAGCTTTTGTTCGATTAAGAGAGAAACTTGGAGTTTGCGAGAAGATAAACTGAAGCTATTGCTTTCAGTTTAGGGGAAGCAATGTTAGGAATTTAATGTTTTATTTGAGGGATCCAATAGTGCATCTACTAGCAAAGGACACAGCAAGGATGCATCTACCAGCAGAGGTATCTAATAAGTGTTAGGACTTTAATGCTTTATTTGGTCAAGATAGGAGTTACATTCCACTTCAAGTTTGTGTCATTTAATTGTGTTTCCGGTTTTTTATTGTACTTTCAGTTTCTCTTCTTAGGTGTCAGTTTCATTTTATGTACTGACTATTTAATAGTCATTTATATTACCTAATAAAATTATCGAAGCTTTTCATAGCTTTTGTCTGAGATTTATTCATCTGAAATCAACAATTTTTAGTTTGATGTATTGAACTAATTCAATAAAAATACATGCCTTTATATTATTATTATTTTAATATCGGCAAAGTAACAACTTTGTAGCTTTTGTTTTAATAAAAGTGTTTGCAGAAAATGTATATATAACAAAATTTTACTATAAAATATTTAAAATGTAGGTCGAGGAAGTTAATATATTAACGGTGAACCATAATAATCACGTATCTTTAAGTCTGATGTATTATAAATTGTTATGCTTAATCGTATAAAACTTTCAATAATATATTAATATATTTACTAAAAAAATTCATTCGTATCGATATATTTAGTTTATATTTAAAAGAATAAACACAATATTTGAATTAAACCGTGCTTTTATGTAGGTGGTTTATAACTACTACTACTGGTAGAGAAAGAAAAACTTGAAAGACTGGCTTTATATATGATTCAACTTCATTGGGGTGTGAATGGAATCCTATGAGAAAGATTCAACTTTGGCTATGGTCAATCTCCTCCAATAAATTATTGGCCTTTTCAGAGTAAGCCGAATTTACCGAACTCTGTATCGAATCCCGCGGATAAAATCTATATAAAATGATCGTGACTTATTATTATTATTATTATTATTATTATTATTATTATTATTATTATTATTATTATTATTATATCGGTTTTAAATACAAGAAGTTATTTTTTCAAATAAAATATAGTTTTTAGACGGAATAAATGATGAGTTAGGTGTAGGTTAAAAGTGACTCGCTCGACCGAAAATTTGAGTAAATCGAGATTTAAATATTGTGCATGCCGAAGTTCTAAATGACATGAAACTCAAGCCGAGATTTAAGTATAAATACATGTTCTGAAATCTAAGAGATGCGATATGCCGAGACGAGTTGATAAGTAATTGTTGGCACCAAAAGTGCATGATCATTACTTTGTGGACCTAGGTGCATAGACTTGTAGCTGAAAACTTATGAAATACTTATGTGTTTCTGAAAGTAACCGATTCACTAATATGTTGAAGAATTTGGAATTGATGAATTATTTTCAACAATTGATCAAGTTACCGTTGATCTGAGCATTCTTGAAGAATGAACGAGATAATACAAGGTACACTAGTCTCGTGGGTTAGCATTGACAGTGCCACTACCTGGTATAATGTTCGTATAGATGTCAGAGATGCATCTTCGTTTCCCTTCAGCTGCTTGTGGATGAAGAACAAGAGAAACAAAAGACAACTATGATTTTATTAATTAGAATAACTTATATTTTACAAATAGTTTAAGTTACATATATATAAAATAGTACTCTAATGTGCTAGTGGGTCAAACAATTAATGGACTATATTGTTAATACTATCCCTAAAACTTACAATGCAACAATAATAAACATTGAGAGTTTGTCACACGAAAAATAAAACTGAGATGTCGACTGAGCTTTCGTGAATATAATAACAACTTGCAAAGTTGATGGAACAACTGAAAACGAGATACTCCCCAGTTGAAGATGATGACGAGTGAAGTAACATTCAATTTCAATGTGCTTTGTCCTCTCGTGAAAAAAAAAATCTTTGCAATCTGCATAACATTTTTGTTATCACTATATAAGAAGGTAGGTTAAGTATTGTTAACCCTTGTATCTACAAGAAGCTACTGTAGCCAAACAATCTCATAGTGGTAGATTTACGATCATCGAGAATGCTATCTTGATTAATATAACTACATGCACGTAGTTCTAGTGAAGATGTTAAAAGAAACAAAAGGCTATAAACTGAGTGCCCCGAAGATATCTCAATAGACGAATAACAACTCCTTAAACAAAAGAATGAATGCTAACAAACTGACTAACCACGTGAATCTATAAGTTATATGTGGTCGAGTAACTGTAAGATAAACCAATTTCCTTACAATAGTACGGTATAAAGTCGAGTCTGATAAAGTGACACCATCAGATGGATAATATCAAGCATTGTAACTAAGAGTGGTTAAATACATCATATATATTGTATGAGAAAGAATAGAACCTTGCTGAGACTTGGCTACCTTAATACCCAAAAAAATAACGTAACAATCTTAAGTTTTTCATCACAAGTCGATGAGCCAAAACACATTTTAATGCCTCAATGCCATCTTCATCAGTTGTAATAATGATATCATCGACATATAATGATAAAATAATATGTATGCATTCGTAAATCTAATAAATAAAGTCAAATCCTGATTACTTGTAAGAAAATAAAGTGCAATAACAACTATATAGAATATATCCAACCAAGCAGATGAGCTTGTTTGAGACCGTATAGATATTTTATAAGCTGAAAACGTTCACTTGGTTGGTGAACAAGGCCCGGGAGAAGAGCCATCTAAACCTCTTCATGAAGATCACCATTTAGAAACCTATTTTTGGCATCTAATTGAAAGATCTTTCACTAGCAAACGGATCCATCATATTTTGTTTTGATTTTAAAAACTACATAATAATAAATTATATTGTTACCATGTGGAGGTTTAACCACACCTCGGTATGAGTCTCGTAGAAAGAAGTAAGCTCTTCAGCCATAACATGTTCAAAACGATGGCTTTTTATACGATTTAAGTTCATATAAACCATGTAAGTTTTATATGAAAGATGCAAACGGAGCTTAGTATGAACAATAAACAAAATTTGAAAATTTGGTAGACTTATTTGTAAGAGTAGATATCCTAATATGTGAAAAAATTTGAGTTGCACGAGTGGAAGAAATATACTCAAGAATTGATTAAGCAGGAGTAATATCAGCTGATATAGATGTCTAATAAACTAGTACATCTCAAATAGTAGTTGTATCACTATCATTACTAAAGGAATTAATAACTTAAAGGTTTGTTTTCGTTATGTCAAGTGATATTTCTGGAATTGAATAAAACAACATGTGCTTAAAAAAGCTTATGACTTATGGGATCAAAAAAGATTAACCTTTCTATCTAATATCATAACCTAGAAAAAACAAATATATATGTTTTAGGTGACAACTTGTTCCTTTCAACATGAGGACGAATGATAAAACACATACACTCAAACACTCGTAAATGGAATAATCTAGAGGTTGTTTATGTAACTTGTAAAATGGACACATCTCTGAATTGTGTGTAGTAGAAATTTTATTAATCACATGTACATCATTCAGAAGCAATTATCCTTAAAATGTACTATGAACTTCAACAGATAAAAGCGAAGAACGAGTAGTCTAAAAAATATGAAGATGTTTTCTTTCTGCAATTCCATTCTACTGATGGGTGTCATGACTAGATGATATGTGTATGGTACCATTGGATGTAAGTAACTGAATGAAACCATTAGAGATATACTTACTATTTAAGTCATCCCTAAAGCATTTTATCACAAGATAATGTTGAGTTTTAACAAGTGCTCTGAAATATTTATAGATTTTGAGGAAATTGAACCTTCATTTCATAAGATAAATCCATGTAACGAATGTACTCATCAACAAGAGATACATAATAGGATGAATATAGAAACATGAGATGGATCCCAAACATCATAACGGATAATATCAAAATTAGAAACAGATAAAGACACATTTACTAAACGGTAAGGCATAAAAAATTACAATTTGCAACCACTACAATCGGAGATATTTCAAATGACCCAAAACACCTGTTTAGACTAAAGACTTTAAACATGGCGCAAATGCATGTCCCAAACGAGAACGAAAAAGAAAAATATCAGAAGATAAATTACACAAATGTAACAAAGACAAATCAACAACACACCAACAATATTAGTCATTGAGTACTTCCAAGACATAGAGGTCCTTAATTACATGGCATATCCCAATCGATTTCATAACATTAACAAAATTGGAAAATAAAACTCATTGACTAGATTAACATAATTGATTGACCAAAATAAAATTCAAAGCAAGATTGGGGACGTAGTAAACATCATAGAACGATATGTGAGTAGTAGTATAGCCAACTTCCTCTACATATATTGTTGTAGCACTAGTATATAAAACAAATATGGTTGAACTAGAGGATAATAAAACAACGTGTGACACGTAGAGTTACATATGACGAAATACACTAGAATATAAAATCCACAAGTATGAATGAATATCTAAAATGAAAGAGGAAGCTAGACCTACATGATATGCATATGTATACATAAGAAACTTCTTCTCATTATATTGTCTCATAGAATATAAAGAGCAAATATTTTTCTGCAATATTTGAAATAGGAACCCATAAACTCTTATTGAACATAATCAAATAATCGAGATATACCGAATGCAAATCAAAATCCAAATTGAAAACTAAAATCAAATCTAGATCGAAATAAAAACCAAAATCCAAAACAAAATGCCAGAATTTATATCCAAATCAAATTCAAATCAAAAACTAAAAGTCAAAGCAAAATACTGTTTTTTTTTTTTGGAAATAAAAACGAAAAACCTAAATAATATTGTTTAAATACAAATAAACTTTGATTTTAAAAACTTATCTTTTTGAAACTTGTCTTTATTGTCATTGTGTATGTCATCATGACTTGTGGCCTGAATGATATGAGCTTATTTTTGTAAAAAATAATATGTAAATATAGATCTACTTCGTCCATTCACCCTTTTTTATGATTTTATGTTATTTTTTTAGTATTGAGGTTGGTGACCGGAGAATAACAACTACCATAAGTTTATATATCCATATTATGTTATGTGTAGCCCTATCGATGAACACATCTATTATTATTCATATCTTACATTGTATTGTCGATATACAAATTCGCACGAAAAAAAGCATAATAACAACACTCGATCGACTTCGACTTCTATGCATCCCATGAGCATACATGCACACTTAGGAGTACAGGATGGTCGGAAACATACACAACTCCAATAAAAATACATTGGTAGACCGATAGAAACATTTCTCGAAATATCACATGTGTAAGATTTTAGACATGCAGACGAGTTATGTATATTTTTGTTATTTATATATATTTTAATTTGATATTTTTTGTTTTTTTATATATTATTTTAAGATAATTATTTTATTTTATTTTCTACTTCATTTTGTTTTAGGATCATTAGAACGTATTCTTCTTGTTTATTTATAGACAATTTTCACATATTGTTAAAAAAAAGTGGTTTTTCAAAAATAAAATTCGGAACTCCAAATTACTTATATTAAAAGTTTGTATTCGATTATCAGGCAATAATGTTTTTTTTTAGGTTGGATAGAATATGAGACCATAACTAATTTTTAGTATGGGATAGTAAATTTTAAATTTTTTTGTCAGACTAACTAACATTATATTTGTTTGCAATTTTAAAGAATATTGTGTCTATGATTATATTATGAATAAATTTTTATATTTAACTAATTGACTGAATAAATATTGTCAGTACAAAATAATTGCGAATAAAAAAATAATTGTTTACAAATGTAACATGGATTATGTCTAAATAATATTAGAAATCATATAAAATTTATATAAATTATTATTAGATTTTTAATGAGGTTTGTTTAATTTTGTAGTTTACAAAATTAAAGTTATTCACCTTTTCTTTTGGTGTAAAAAGCTGTAAAATATATATATATGAAAAATGTATACAAAACATTTAGAGAGGTATAAGCCTCATTACATAGTGGTCGAGTCTATCACGAGGCACTTTGATTTCAACAATTACAATGTTACAAGCACAAGTCTACATTACATTATCATGTGAAATTCATTTGATGCCTTTGAAGCGATAGCGGAGGTCATATAGCACATGATGGGCGATGTTTGAAAAAAATGCCTGCTTATTATTGAATATTCTATCATTCGTTTCTCTCAAAATGTAGTAAAATGTGAAGCAAAAAGCAGTCCGCCAAACAAAACCTGTGTCGTCGCTCGAGGTATTCCAGGCGCTTGCCTTCTCGAGCCATCTGCGCCAGGAGGTTGGGGAATATGGGAAGAGGAGCTTCTGGGATAATATCTCTCATATGTCAGAGGAGAATGAGCAGAGCTTTAGGAGGTGCTCGAGAGATTCTGGATGGTTAGAGCAAAGGACACAAGTGGGCGGAGTATCAAGGCCCCAAACAATTAGCTTTTCTCTAGTAGTGAGCTTGTTGTGGATGGTCATCCAGGCAATGCATGAGTATCTAGAAATGGAGTACTTATTCCAGACGAGGTGGGCCTAGAAAACTTTGACTCTTTGAGGTTTCAGGGTTGCATAAGTGTTGTTGATGGTGAAGGTAGGTTTGGATTTATTTGGGATCCAAGTGAAGGTGTGGTTGGAATCGGTGGCAGGAGAGACGGTGCTAAGTGTAGTGATGATTTCAGAAAGGTGATGATGAAGATTTCGTTTGGGAGCCCTGACGTGGGAGGGCCAAACCCATCTGTCGTTATTGTAGAGGTTATCAACGTTCCTGATGCTCCGGAGTCGAGATAGGTTTTGGATGATGGGGCCATAACGGTTGATGAGAGAAGTTGGGAATCCCCATGGGTCATGTCAGATGGAAGTATCTGTGTTGTTCCCGATAATGACCTTATACATGCTTGATGACTGATTTCAAAGCTTAAGAATCCTTTGCCAACTCCAACTTGCATTTGAAGGAGAGGGGAGAGTCCATATGCAATTATTTTTTATTTTATTCGTGATAATCCATTGGGTCCATATAGAGTTCTTGTTTTTTTGTAAGGATGAACCAATTAAGGGTGGCCGCCTGATTCCAGATTTTTAGGTCTGGGATAACAAGGTCGCCCTTCTTTTTTGGCAAGGTGACTCTGTCCCAAGCAATCTTGGCTCCTTAAACTTTCATTTTGGAGTCTGACCAGCGGCGGAGAAGTTGGGAAAGTTCATTGAGGATACGGCCGGGAGGATGAAAATAGATAACCAATATACATGGCTTGCAAAGAGCACAAAGTTGATAAGCTGTAGTCTGCCGGTGTACAAAATGTGCATTGAGGTCTAGGAGTTGATACGATTGGTGATTTTAAGAAACAGAGGTTTGTAGTTATTGTAAGTGAGTCAGGAGGTGATGAGTGTGAGTCCAAGGTAGCGGACAGGGATAGAGCCTTCCTCGAAGTTAAGGAGATTGCAAATTTCAGTTCTAGGGCTTAGTGGAGTACCAGAGAAGCAGATGTGGCTCTTTGGCGAATTCAACTGGAGGCCGTAAATTACCGCAAATTCCATCAGTCCCTCATGGATCAAGCTAATTGACTGAATGTTCGCCCTATAGAGGATCATGAGATCGTCCGCGAAGCATATGTTAACGATCTTGAGCTTGTAGCATTTCCTGTGGAAGCCGAAGGACGGGTTTTGGATTTTTCCTGAAGAATTTTGGATATTGATGAGTCCAGAATTTGTTGTCACTCTTTATAAGAACCGGACAGAGGCAATTCGGACACATCCACCCAATAAACCGTCCGGACAAAACTAATGTACTAAAAACTTAATCATTTCATGACTAAGCTAATTAACTACCTGCTTAAAACTAAATGGGTCTTTGAACTCAACCCGAATCTATAAGTCAACTCGAAAGCCCATGTGGCCCATAATTAAAAGGTATAAATACCCAACCAGTTTCATTTAATAAGGGAAATGAAAATTAAATACAACCAGGCAGCTCAATTCTCCCTCTACACTCTATCCAAACATTAAATACCTTCAAAATACCACAAAACTTTGGACTAAATTACCTTCAAACGAAAATAAACCTCACCAAATTGGCGACCACGGTAGGAGCACGACGGTGCCTGAATCTAACATTCAAACCCATCAGTAAAATCAGTTTGGATGAATCCGGACGTACAGGAAGTACCACCAGCTTTGGCCGAAGTGGTGGGAGAAAATGATGAATATACCATTGAGGAGCGAGATAAGTTAAAATTTGAAATAGAAGCTCTGAGGGCTGCCAAGAGGGCAGAGATGGGCACAAAATAGAAGTCTAAGGCGTCAGTAGCTCATCATACTGACAATCCAAGGGAACATGAGCCCTAAAAAACCCATGTGAGCACGAAAAAGACTCATGCTAGCTCAAAAAAGTCTCATCGGTCCAAACCTGTGGAGAGCTCTGATTCAGACTCAGAATCTTCCAGCAGCTCCTCAGGCGAAGATGGAGTCAAAAAATCCCTGTCATCCAGCAGTGATGAAGGCCGTTCGAAAAAAAAACAAAAGTTAGTCAAAAAGTACTCAAGAAAAAGTGATAGGCATGGAAAGTTAAAGAGGCATATAGGCAAAGGACCGTCTCATAGCCGGAGACACGTAGATCGGATGGTGATGGATCCTTTTGCCTTCCATGATGAACCAGGTATCTTTGCAACTCCTAATGAGGATACTGTTTTTAGTCGTGGCCGTAATTGGAGACAATCTCCATTGTCCTCCAAGATCATGTCCGGAAACCTCCCTAAGAGGTTTGACAGTACAAAGATGGAAAAATACGATGGCAGTAAAGACCCGGATAACCACTTGAAACAGTTCAAAAACTTCATGATGAATTTTGATGATGACGATAAGTTACTTTGTAGAGCATTCTCCCAATAATTTACGGGGAGTGCTCTGAAGTGGTACAACAGTTTGCCACAAGGCTGCATCAGAAATTTTGATACTTTTTGGGTGGCTTTTCGAAGACAGTTTGTTGGAAGCAAGGAGGTAAAGGGCAATGGAGAAACAATTATCCATTGTGCTCAAGAGCCGAACGAATCTCTAAAAGAATAGATAAGTTGCTTTGTAAACACCAAAAATGGATTAGCTGATTGCTTCGAACAAGTAGCAATAGCTTCTCTAAGGCAGGGCTTAAACCCTGGAAACTTGGCTGATTCTGTAACCAGAAAAAAGGCCATGACATGGGGAGGTTTGCTGACTCCGGTCGGAAAGTAGATTAATGTAGATGAAACAAAGAAAACTAGGGTGCACAGGCTGGTGAGGTCTACTTCGGCTGCACCAAATCCAAACCAAAATCAGTCCGGAAACAAGGCTAGGGAGGCCGGGTAGAGTCATAATAGAGCCAAAGCTCAGTCTTAACCAGCTACACCAGCCCAGAGTCAACAATCTAGAAATAAGCGAGGGCCTTGGGTTCAACCGGAGTGGTTTGCGGAATTAAAAGAAAACGTAACCACCATTTATGACAAAACAAAAGACGAAGTACATTATAGGAGGCCGGCTGCGTTACAGTCTCCTAGGGAGAGCCGCAACAATTGTTTCTGTCGGTATCACAATGATACTGGCCACACCACTGAGGATTGTATTTATTTGAAGCAAGAAGTCTAAAATTTTATTGAAAGAGGAAAGTTGGGAGCATATGTTAAAAGAAGAGGTCGACATAGGTCTGATAACACCCATCGGGCTGGTCCGAACAATGCAGGCACATCGGCTTCGGATGGGGCTATGGTCATAATCGAAAGGTTCGATGTAGAATCAGAATACTTGGATCCTGATCCAACCCGGAATAAAGTGGGTGTTATCGCGGAACATTGCAAGTCGGTGTCCGGAATTATCAACTTTTATGAGTCACTCATGATTTTCGGAGGAGACACCATGCAGCACCAACTACTTCTTCAAGAAAGAGGCATGTTCATACTTTAGCTACCCAACTCGAAGGAGGCATGACTTCCTACCAATCGCATATTCAATTTCCCTTCATTGTTTTCGATGAGGATGATTTGAGGGATATAGCTGGCCCTCATGAAGATATTGTTGTCATAGGAGCATCCATCGGGGGCAATGACATAAGATGAATTTTGGTGGACACCGGAAGTTCAGCCAATATTCTCTTTCTAACTTCCTACAAAAAGATGAAAAATCCCACAGTAATTCAACGTTCGAACAGGTCGATTGTGGGTTTCACAAGAAGCTCAGCAGACGTGATCGGAGAATTCGAGGAGGATGTTTTATTGGGCAAATGCCCTTTTAAAAAGATGGTTAGAATACTGTCCGTTGTGGTGGATTTTCCTACTTGTTATAATGCTATTTTGAGGAGGTCTTGGCTCTCCAGGATGCATGTTGTGGCCTCAACAGTCCACCAATGTTTGAAATATGATGTGCAAGGACAAGTGGGAGTTGTTCGGAGCAGCCAAAAGGTAGCAAGAGAGTGTTATGCAACAGCACTGGCTCCTCGGACGTTGGGGGCAGTCCAAGTCAATGAGGAATAGCAGTTTGAGGGGCTTTCTAGGGGAGAGGGTGAAATTGATGACCCCAGAGAGACCCCTGGATTTTTAATACCGATTGAAGAAGTTGAAACACGATCTTTGGCTGAAGGAAAAAATGTCAAGATAGGGTCCAAGATGACATCGGAATTAAAGGGTAAAATGTTAAAGTTCCTGAAAGACCATCAGCATGTTTTTGCTTGGTGTAATGCTGATGTTACCGGAGTAGTAGCAGATATTATATCACACCAACTGTCCATCCGAAGAGACGTAGCACCTGTGATACAAAAAAGAAGAGCTTTTTCTAAGGAAAAGGCTGATGTCATAGTTCAAGAGGTCGACCGACTTACTAAAATAGAGCACATAAAGGAGTCTCAGTACCCTTTATGGACAGCCAATCCAGTGTTGGTAAAAAAGAAAAATGGCAAGTGGCGTATGTGTATCGATTTCACATATCTCAACAGAGATTACCCAAAGGATTTATACCCAGTCCCCCGGATTGATCAGTTGGTGGATTCCATATCTGGAAACAAGCTGGTATCTTTTATGGATGTCTTCTCCGTATATAATCAGATTCAAGTGGATCTAAAGGATCAGGAGCATACTATGTTTGTTACTGATAGGGGCCTTCATTGTTACAAGGTGATGCCATTTGGGTTAAAAAATACTGGGGCTACTTATCAGAGGTTCGTAAACAAGGCTTTTGTTGATCAAATTGGAAGAAACATGGAAATTTATATCGACGACATGATGGTGAAAAGTATGGACGAAGAACTACACTTGGCAGATCTCCAAGAAACTTTTGCTAACTTAGTGAAAGTAAACTTGAAATTAAACCCAGAAAAGTGTGTGTTTGGAGTGTAGTCTAGGAAATTCCTGGGGTATGTAATAAGTGAGCAAGGGATACAGCATGATCTGGACCAGCTTAATGCTTTACTGCAAATGGAGCCTCCTCGGAATGTCAAGGAAGTACAACGATTGACTGGGATGTTGGCTGCATTAAATCGATTCATTTCAAGGTCCTCCGATAGGTGTGCCCCGTTTTTCAAACTTTGAAAGGTGCAAAGGATTTTGATTGGTCCCCACAGTGTGCTGAGGCCTTCGATAAAATCAAAAAGCATTTGTCCTCCCCCAAGACTTTGCTTAAACCTGTTGACGGAGAGACTCTTTTCGTATACTTGGCAGTCTCTAGTTGTGCCATAAGTGCAGTATTGGTTAGGGAGGTAGATAATTTCCCCCATCCGATATATTACATTAGTAAGAGTTTGATTGATGCAGAAAAGCGCTATTTGAAGCTTGAGAAATTAGCACTAGCCCTGGTGATTGCTGCGAGGAAGATGAGACCTTATTTTCAGGCTCATCCCATTATCGTCCGGACGTCTTTTCCCTTAAAAAACATTCTCCAAAAGGCCGACGTTCCAAGTAGAATGACTAAGTGGTCAGTGAAAGTGAGAGACTTTGAAATTGATTTTGCCCATCGGACAGCAATCAAATCCCAAGCGGTGGCAGATTTCTTAGTTGAATTTCACTCAGATAGGGATACTAAGCAAACAACTGATATGAAAGATAAAAAATTATGGGTCGTCCGGACTGATGGTGGGTCAAGTACCATGGGATGTGGTGATGGGGTATGTTTGACCTCTCCGTACGGTGACATAATGTACCAAGCTATATGTTTTGCTTTCAGGGCATCTAATAATGAGTCCGAATATCAAGCTGTTATAGCTGGTTTAAAATTAGCTCTTATTTGTGGAGCCAAAAGGGTCAAGTTAATGAGTGATTCTCAGCTTCTTATCCATCATGCGCAAGGTCAATCCGAAGCCAAAAAGGAGCAGTTGGTTAAATACTTACTTCTTCTTAAAGAAGTGGCACTTAATTTCAAGAGAATCATTTATGAGCATATACCCCGAACATAAAATATACTGGCAGACTCATTGGCAACCATAGCCTATACTAAGTCCTACCCTTGGATTCATGTGCTAGAGTGCCCATCCATTCGATTCACTCCGGATAAGGAAGAAGAAAGTTTTAATATACAGGTAAAACAGCCTCAAGATTGGAGATTTCCTCTCATTCAATATCTCTCAGATGGCATCTTGCCTCCGGAAAAATCAATAGCAAGAAAATTAAAATACAAGGGTCGTGGTTTTGTCATCCTAAGAGATATTCGTTATAAGAAATCTTAAGTAAACCCATCTTACGATGTTTGGGGTTGACGAGTCTCAAGTAGTGCTCTCTGAGTTACATGATGGTGAGTGATCAGCTCACTGTGGATTCAGGGCTCTAACAAGAAGAGTTTTGTTAGCTGGGTACTATTGGCCCTCCATAATGCAAGATGCTAGGGAGTTGGTAAAAAAATGTGACCCATGCTAGAGATATAGCAATGAAATTCATATCCCAGCCATCCCTTTAGAGTCAATTTTTGAGCCAATACCTTTTGCTCGATGGGGGTTGGATCTAGTGGGACCTCTACCCATGGCATCCGGGGGGCACAGCACTATAATCGTTGATATTGATTACTTTTCGAAATGGATCAAAGCAGCTCCATTGGCAGGTACGACATCAAAACCTGTTATAAAATTCATTTTATCCAACATCTGTTGCAGATTTAGAATTCCACAAAAGATAACAACAGACAATGGGCCACAGTTCGACAACAAAGAAATGCAGAGTTTTTGTGCCTCTAGAGGCATACAATATTGTTTCTCTTCCCCTTTCCACCCACAAGCAAATGGTCAGGTCGAAGTGGCCAACAGGACAATATTGTCCGGTCTGAAGAAGAATTTAGATGGGGCTGCTGGAAAATGGCCTAGTTATTTGCAAGACGTTTTGTGGGCTTACTGGACCACTCCCCGGGCTGCAACACAAGAGTCTCATTTTGCCTTAGTATATGGGATGGATGCCATAGCTCCCATAGAAGCTACTCTCCCTTCATTTCGAGTTCATAATTTTTGTGAACACGCTAACGAGGTGGCGATCAGAGGCCAGCTTGACTTAATAGAAGAAAGAAGAGTTAAGGCTCATCTTAGAGCTGCACACTATCAAGGTTTGATGAGAAGCAGGTTTGCTTCTAAAGTTAAGAGAAGGGATTTTCAGCCAGGGGATAAGGTATTGAGAAAATTTTTCCTTCATACTAAAGAGAAGCAGTTCGGTAAGTTGGCTCCAACTTTGGAAGGACCCTATGTGGTCATTGAAAAGCTTAAGCCTGGGACTTATCGGCTCCAAAACAAAGATGGAAGGATTTTGAATCACCCTTGGAACATTGAACACCTCCGGTTGTACTTGGAATAGAAACTATGTAAATATTTACTTGCTTAACAGTACATGTAAATATTTGGGGGCCTACTCTTTCCTACCCTGGTGGCGCGGGGAAGTTTTAATGAGGTGTTCGGGCTTTTTAATGAAATTTGATGCCTTCTTAAAAGATTCGGAGTGTTTCAATTAAAAGCTTTCTCTAAAAAAAATTATTAATAACAGACCGGATTAAATTGGTGGAGTGATGACTCCTTAAACATTGGTCATCGGAGAATTTAAACACTCTCACTTTACTTAAAATACTTGTGAAATAACTAAGGGTTGTTTAAACATTAGCCACCAAAAGTAAAATCATGAAACGATGCAGGAGTTATGCAAAATAAAACTACTCATTAAAACATACGAAATGCCTTGGCCATCCAAGGATTTTGAATTGTCAAAACAAGAAAAGTTTATCCAGATAAGGACCGGGCACAGTTACAAAAAATGTCTTGGCCATCCAAGGACTTTGGTTCAATCACAACAAAATTAAGAAGATAATTGATACTTTAAGGCTGAGCTTTTGAAGATGGCTCAGCCTTACTTGGCTTTTTCCCCTTTGGGTCATCATCCGGACTCTCATCGTCCGGATTTTCCCCGGTTTCTTCTTCTTCATCACTGGTGTCCTCACTAGAGTAGTTGTACTTATCACCAACAGACACGGTATGGTGAGGAATGTCTTCGTACTCCACGAATCGCCATAAATCCCCCAAGGTCTTCTTCGGAAATTTCTCATGAAATAGTAGAACCATATCCGACCTAACCTCAGCATACCTTCCCTCCTGAGAATCTATCACCTCATTAGTGTAAGCATCTATCCTAGCCTGGATTAGTTTCTCCTGCTCCCTCAACAAGTCAACCTTTTCTTGCACAGCCTTGGACACATTATTCTCAAGAGAGACCTTATCATTAGTTAAGGCCTAAATGGTGCTATCTTTGGCCTTCACCTCTTCTTTTGACGTCCGGAGGTCTCTTTCCATAACAGATTGTTTTAGTTGGAGTTCTTTGACAACTCCTTCCGAAGTGGCTAACATGTTGGCCAAGTCCTCATGACGCTTCTTCAACTCCTCATTCTCTTTCCTCAATGCCTCATTATTTTGGTTGGCACTAAGAAGATTATTGGACAGTGTCTCTTTGTCATAATTGAGGGTGTTGATGATGGCTGACTAATTGCGTACTTGCTTTTCCAAAATAAGCACTGGCTGGACATTGCTCAGAATGGAGTGAGCAATGACATCCCTTTCGCTCGAGACAGAAAAAGACTTACCGTTAAATGTGACGGTATTCGAAGAGCTTGGAGGGTGGTAGGGTCCATCGAAATCATCTCTCGGGAGGCCTTCAAAATAGAGACTGATCCCCTAAAACCCGGTGATGTAGACACCATCAATACTAATATCCCCTCCTCCGAGCTCTTCAGTTCGAAAGTCACCAGGGATCTCTTCTGCTCTTGTAGGGTCAGTAGGGTCAACGGGAGGTAGTGGCTCTAGATCCCGGAGAGAAACCTCATCTCCCTTGGAAGTTTTCTTTCTCTTGGCATCCCGGCTTCCACCTTCTGCTCCTCGCTTTTTTAGTTTTTAAGGACCTTTTGAGGCTTTGAAGACCCAACAGCCTCCTTAGTGCTCTCGTGTTCCACCACCTGTAGTAAGGCATCATCGATTTTCCCTTGACCTTGTCCCTCGGGATTTGTTCGGACAACTTCCTCCACCACAGTAAGATTGGCCTCTGCCACGCCTCACGCGGCCTTAGCCTTTTTTCCCTTCATCTTGCTTGGGGCTTTAGCTCCGCCTGGCAAGATCAGTTTTCCATTTTTTCCCTCTGTCTTCCGGAGGATCACTCCCGAAGGGGGTGGAGTAGTCAACTCCTCCCAAGACAGATCCCTCTGGTCCGTTGTATTCCACAGATAAGATCTAGCTAAGTTTCCTCCAGTAAAGTAGTTGTGGAAGCGGTTTGCCCATTTTTCAGCTGCCCAAGCATTCATCTTAGCACAAGTAGTCTGCTCGGCCTCCAGATAATTGTTGAAGTCCTTGGGCAGCACTACCAAAAAGCAAAAGGAAAGAGAGTTAGATAAAAAAACTTTTATAAGTAAAAGTAGAAGTATCTTGTGCGATTATTACCATCACTTCGCCATCTGCTGGTGAACATGCTTGGATTGACACCAGCTTTGATTTTCTTTCCGTTCTCCCAAGCACCGCTGACAAACAGTAATTGAGTCTTCTAGCCTTTATCTGACTCAAGCAAGTCATCCACCACCTTGTAGTTATCACCCATATTGAATTGATAGAAAGGGATGAGATGATTTCTGCAAAGGCTTGCCATGGCAGCGAATTGCTCCATCGGAAGAGGAATTCCTGAGAGCCTTGAAGCCATGATGATACATGCCATAAGTGTGAACCATGGATTGGGGCTTAGCTGGTTTGGGCAAAGCTTAATCAGATGGAAATATCTGACTATTTCTGGGTCCAAGGGAAATCTTAGTCCCCATTTGAACAGCTCGGTATAAAAGACAATCTCATTGAGCTTACAATCCATGGGCGTCTCCGGATCGATTGGGATCCTTACTTTGAAATTCTCCGGGATACCCCACTTTGTCCTTATCTGGCCAAGTTCAGTTGTGTGAATGAAAGTGTACTTGATTTTCTGCATGGCCAGCAAGTATTTAACATTTACCTTGTGAAAACAAGGCCCCACATTTCCCACAAGGCACTCTGGCAGGTCCAGGTGCGTCAAACATACTTTTTCATTGCCTTTGCTCTTCCTAGCCATGGTAGTTTCACTTGTTTGCCCGGAGACGTCAGTCTCGAAAGGGGCTTCTTCAATGCTGTCCTCCATTG
The DNA here is from genome assembly GCA_036936605.1 of Limnanthes douglasii subsp. nivea. NCBI lineage: Eukaryota > Viridiplantae > Streptophyta > Magnoliopsida > Brassicales > Limnanthaceae > Limnanthes > Limnanthes douglasii. The sequence continues at coordinate 57,796,119 of JAUPFV010000001.1, read as the reverse complement.
CCATAGAGGGGTTGTCACCTGTCTTAGGAAGAGAGGGGCTGGTGATCTGCTCAGTAGGCCCTTCGGATTGTTGAGCATCCTTTCCTTCTTGGGGTCTAGAATCTGGTTGGGGCTCGGACCCTGAGGTCTCTTTTCGAAGACTTGAGCTAGTTTCCTCCGGTCTGGACAACTTGTCCTTGGAAATTTTGATGGGTGCTTCTGACCCTGTGGTTTTACCTTTTACCCCGGATTTCGAAGGCGTGGATTTTGGTTTAGGCTGTGTGCTATCAGCCTGCCCTTTAACCAGACGACCCTTTCATCTATCTACCAGCTTCTCTGGGGAGATATCAGCATTGGACCCCGTGGCAATAAATGGGGAAGGTTTCTTGAAACTTGTGACTACCTGCCCTGATTCAACAACAGGCTCTGATTCCTGGACCGATGAGCCCGAAACGATTGGTGAGAGGTTGGACTGGAATAACCTCCTAGGTTTAGCATTTTTACTTGAAGAATAACCCCGATCAGGCTCTGAGCTTGGTGTTTATGGTTTATTAACAGGGGAAATAGGGAGGCCTGCAGCGATGCGCCTTTCTCATTCAACTTTTTTATCCCTTTCCAACTCTGACAAATTGAGCCACCCACCTTTTACCAAAGCATTTCTAGTTATGAACATAAACTCCCACCAAAAAGAAATGTTTTTTTAGAGATGAAAGCTTTGGAGTTTGAGAGATTAGAGATAATAAAATAGTGAAAAGTGAACTGATTTATACTAATTAGGAAGATGATGCTTCGATACCGAGGAGGATTCGAAAGAGTAGATGCAATGATTAAAGGCGACGCTGATGTCATTCGCATTAAATGAAGAAGTTATTTTTTTAAGCAAGTGGGAGCGCCATTCTAAGAGAAAAAACGGTCGGTGTGGCGAATCAGAGAAGGACACGTGTCCTATAATCTTCTAAGGGTTTCAGTCTGTCCGGATAAAGTCGTTACACATTTTTGAAATGTCCGGATAAAGTTATGATTTCACTTGAGCTATTTTTTAGGTCTTGCCAAAGGCCTTCGAACACAACCTAAAAAGGGGCTACTGATCAGTCCGGAATTTGTTGTCACTCTTTATAACAACCGGACAGGGGAAATTTGGACAATATCCACCCACTAAACCGTCCGGACAGAACTAATGTACTAAAAACTTAATCACTTCATGACTAAGCTAATTAACTACCTGCTTAAAACTAAATGGGTCTTTGAACTCGACCCGAATCTATAAGTCAGCTCGAAAGCCCATGTGGCCCATAATTAAAAGGTATAAATACCCAACCACTTTCATTTAATAAGGGTAATGAAAATTAAATACAACCAGGCAGCTCAATTCTCCCTCTACACTCTATCCAAACATTAAATACCTTCAAAATACCACAAAACTTTGGACTAAATTACCCTCAAACGAAAATAAACCTCACAAGAGATGACCTGCATTACAATAACAAAAATATAAAGGGAGAGGGGGTCTCCCTGCCTGAGACCCTTTGCCCCTTGAAAGAAGCTCAAAGGCTTACCATTGATGTAAACAGAGTATGAGGGAGTGGTGATGCATTGGATTATCCAATTTATCATGGCCATGGTGAAGTTCATAGCCAATAGGATATCGATTACCACTTCCCATCTAATGTTATCGAAAGCCTTCATGAGGTCGATTTTAAGGGCAAATCTAGGACCTTTTCGATTGGTTTGATAGTCATGGAGAAGGTTTTAAGTCAATGGAATGTTATCCACAATCGAGCGCCCTGGCACGAATACGGATTGCGATGGGTCAATTTGAGAGGGGAGCGTAGGCTTGATTCTGGTTGCAATAATTTTGGATATGATTTTGTAGATAACATTGCAGCAAGAGATGGGTCGGAAATCGGAAGGAAGTGAAGGAGAGTCCAATTTGAGGATAAGAGAAATTAGGTTTTTGTTCCACTCATGGTTCATTTTTCCTTTAAGAAAGAAATATTAAACCCCAGCACAGATGTCATTGCCAACTGTTTCCTAGAAAAACTTACAGAATCCCGCGCTAAAGCCATCAAGTCCATGGGCTTTGTCGTTTTTGATGCCATAAAATAAAGCTTTGATTTCTTCGTCCGTGATGGGTTTAACCATCTCGGAGTTGAGGTCAGGGGGACACTAGTGTTGATAAGGGTTTTGATTCTCTCGGGGCCTGGGTAGTTCTCTTTACTAGGAGAACCTAGCAGGTTGATGAAGTAGTCATGGAAAATGGATGAGCTGGTGTGGGGGTTGACACTCGTGAAGCCCCCCGAGGTCATGATCGAGAGGATCTTATTGCGGGCTCTATGGGCTCGAATACTATTATGGAAGAACTTGGTGTTTTTGTCACCTAGCTTAAGCCAAGACTTTCTAGATTTTTGCTTAAGGAAGGATTCCTTAGCACGGCTGTTAGAAAATGTAGGATTCTGAAGCCTCATTTTCAATGAAGCTGAGAGATTTGTTAGAAGGGTCAGAGAAATGATATTCTTGAGTTACGGAGAGGACGGATTTAGCCTTATCGGCTCTATGAGTGATATCATTGAATTCCCTCTTTTTGAGGGAAGATAAGGAGGGGATGAGCATGGACAGCTTAGTGACAATATTCTTCATGGGGCTTTTGTTGCACGGAATGTGCTTATGGATACCAGGTCTTGGAAGCTCGGGTGGTGCTTCCACATGTTGAAATAAGTAAAGGGCATGGGGTTGGTGAGAAACGGGGTGTTGAGGTGAAGAATAATAGGGGTGTAGTCAGAAGTCCGAGAGAGGTCAAAATGGGCATAGAAGTTCGAGAAGATGTCATCCTAAACGACATTCACAAGGGCCCTGTCAATCTTAGAAATTTAGAGTTGTCCTCTTGGCGATTAAACCAAGAGTACTGAAAGCCGAATGAATGAAGGTCATCAAGATCACAGTTTCGACAACAATCATTGAAAGAGTCGATGGAACTATTCCATCGAGAGTCTGGGCTAGATCGTTCATGGGGGCTTCGGATAGCGTTAAAGTCCCCAAGAACTACTAAAGGTTTGGTGTCATTGCTTTGGGCAATGAAGCATAGTTTGCTCCAAATAGGGGATGTTCTGAGGGCTAGTGAAAGCCATACACAGCAATGAGGCTAAGGATGGTGTTTCTAGTTATCCAAACGAGCTCACAATGCAATGATTGAGCAGTAATATCTTTTAGAGTGATGCTATAGAAACTAGTGTTCCATGAAATCCAAATTATTCCTAAATGATGGCAACTATGATTAGAGAAAAATTGCCAGAAGGGTAACATGGTTCTCATGATGGGTGATATGTTATCTATTTTAACTTTGGTAACAACGCATATCCAAACGGGTAACAACTCTTGCAGATGGTAGGGAGCCCTTAGAATTTGACTTGAATAATGTGGTATTTTCCCAAGCATCTCATGGTAATGGTAGACGGGAATTCAGATGAAGCTTGCATTATGATGCAGATCCTGGCATAATTGAGTCTCGATCGATCGGATGTTTGGCTATCAACATATATAGGCGTCCCTAAGTAGCTCCCGAGAATGCCAAGTCCTTTCTCCAATCAAAGTTCATGGGGCATTCCATGAAATTTTACCCAGAGAGGGATGGCTTTAAGGCCTTCCTTCGTCAATACCTCCATTGGTTCCCACCGCTTAAGAAAGACAGGATGGCTGCTGAAGAACCAATGCGTCTTCTCGAGAACTTCGGTAGCATTATCAGTCGATGAGAATTTGAAATAGTAGTGGTTGGAAGGGGTCGGCTTGCATTCTTGTAATCCAAATGTGCTCCAAACTTGATTAGCCAAGGCTTGGACGTGGGAAACCACTCTCATTTTTAAATAGGAAATATCCTGATTACCATTTTTCTCATTCGTCCTTATCGTCGGTCAATGCATCATCGGGGAAGACAGGAATGCCGTTGTTGACATGGACAGCTTCGGTCTTCTTAATTTTCATCGATGATCTGGTATCAGGCTGAGAGACGATATGATGCCAGGATCTTGTCTGAGGGTGAGAGTTAAGGTCTGGGCCAGAGTGGTTGATGTTGATCATTGAGGCGGTTTCAGCTGCGAGATGGGGCGGGATGGGGTTGTTATTGCCTTTGTAGTTTCGAAAGGCACTGTTTCTTTTTAAAGATGATGAGCTTTAGAGGGTCGAAAGAAGGCATGACCCTTGCACTTTCTTCCAGGGTAGGTTGCCGGAAACGCAGAGGGGTCGGGATCGGGTTTAGCTTGGGGATTTGATCAGTGGAGTGTCATGAAGTGTGAATGATGGTAGAATAAAATTGGTGAGCATTTGAGAGCGAGGGAGGATTAATGGACTGGACCACGTGCTGGAGGGTAAGCACGGCGGTAGATAGAACACTCGAGCGAGGTAGAGGTGAGGAGGTTGGGGGGTTAGATAAGGGTTGGTGTTACTAAAGAGGTATCTGTTGGTAACTGTAGAGGCAACTGTGTTTAGGGAGGAGTGGGTATCAAGGGGAGGTAGGGTTTGATCTTGGCTAAGAGCAGAGGGATGCATGCGGTTAGGGTTTACATTTGCATGTAGAGAAGCACGCATGCAAGAAACAGAAATAAAGTTTTGGTTTGATGATGGTAGAGGGGATGAAAGATTGGGAGGGTGAGGCGAGTCGTAGTAGGGTTTGCAGGAGGATGGGCAACCGAGAAAAGGGTTAGGGGTTCATAACTTTCCATAGGCAAGCATAGATCATAGGATGAGCGTTCCATGCCAGGAATGGGAGCAGATTCGCTACCATAGAGAAGAGGCTTAGGGCAGGAGCCCGAGGAAGACGATGATAACCGCGACGGTTCATTCAGAGAGGTGATGGCTCGGAGCAGGTTATCATTACTGTCGAGAATAGTCTAGAGCTGCTCCTCTTTGGATGGAGAGGGTGTTGAATCGATCTCAGACGGATCCTCATCGTCAAAGAGAGTTTGCATGTTAGTTCTAGTCCCCGGAGGATATAGAGATAACGGCGATGTATCACTTTCGCTTCGAATCTCCTCAAGAGTCTGCATGTTGGTGGCACTAAGGTTGACCCGTTTGCGGGAGGCAGAGAGGTATGAACAGAGAAGGGGAGCCTCAACATGCAAGAGGCCCGCAGAGGTGACATGGAAGAAGGCGAGGAGGATCTGGTGTCCAAGGATAGGGCAGTGCTTGGGCTCGAAAGGATGGAGGGGATCTTTTCATTGAAACATGGCGTTATTTTCCGATTTGAACTGTGAGAGGAGGAGTTCCAGCGATTTTCTACCATAGTGACCGTCGGAGGGTAACAACCTATAGATGGAGGATAATCGGATAAATGAGGGTATCTGGTGGTTTTTTATGATATTGTGTAAGTGAGGGAGAGAACGTGGTGATGACGGTTTTAAAGGGGATATGAGAGGTGTGAGTTGAAGAGTTTAAGGGTTTGCATAAAGTAGAGGGAAAGGTTTCGTGCACGAGTAAAAATGCATTAATAAGGAAAGAGAACCCATTAATGCAAACTTAAATGCGCGACTGTAACTATTGGTTCGATATTTAAGAACCATCAGGCTCCAAAAAGAATAACTCTGCTGGCCAATGGAATCAGAAGAATACCTGGCTTTCACTGTCCAAGAGCGTCGCGAATATTAAGGGAGGAGATCGCTAGGCAAAGTGGAAGAAACCGCTAGTAACGGCCTTGGAGGCTGCCTTTGTGATGTAACCTAGAAAGTCCAAACAAAAGCCTTTTTAATTTTATTTTATTTTATTCAAATATCTTATGTATTTAAATCAATTCTAATTGTATTAAAAATTGATTTGATTTTATTTTATTTTATTTTAATATATTTATTTTATTTTAAAATATTTATTTTATTTCTTTGTACTATAATTTAGGACTTTGAGAAGCTCTTATATAAAGCCTCATATGTCTTAAGTTATTTTAAGTTTTTGGAATAATATATTTTTTTATCTCTGAAAATTTCAATATTTGTTACCCTTAGATTAGGGTTTCATTATGTTACCCTGGAATTAGGGTTTCATCTATCGTTGATTCTTTTTCTATTTCCGCCGCGTCATCACTTAGCAACAAGAGGTTGAGCACGCAAAAGACATTAGCCTTAACTACTTCTGTCTTGGGAATCAATCTCGAGGTAGCAGTGGCCGTAAACCGCGGGTTCGAGGAGGAGAGAGAGTCGCCGACTCATTAATGGCCGCAGAAATTTTGAAAAGATTGGAGGTGGAAATCTTTATTGGTGATTTCTTAATGAAGGCGCCAGATTTTAGAGTGGGGAAATTCAGTACAATAAATACACTTTTCGGAATCTCCTCGTTGTGATGAGGGATTAACGGATGAGTTAATTCGAACCGGTGTATGATCGTAGTGAAAGTTTGAAAGATTTGGTTCTCTCTAGAACTAACCGTGGTTGAAACTCTTATTCACCTTTTGTTGGTGTCTTAAGTTATGTATCTAATCCTTGCAAAAAAATATCAATTAAACATCTTTTTTTTTAGTAAAATATTGATTTATTAACTAAAAGGATCCAAATACAAGAGGCCCAATAGGCTAGGGCTTAACAACAAAGAAATCAGCCCTAATTGAAGGTTCGAAAACAAAGAGCCAAAATCAGCCCTAAATCAAAGAAAACCCTAATTAGAAACCCTAGTTGGCTTCTATGCCTCCTCCCTTCACACAAACACAGACCACAGCAAACCCTAACACCTAAACCAGACAAGTATTCGAAAATCAGATCTGAAATCAAGGAGACCCAATCTCGATCTTCAAAACGACATTCGCCCCACACCCACACAACTCATCTACGCAAAGCTTCATCTCGAAATGCAAGCTTCCAGATGGAGAATGGTGCACCTACCCAGGGTCTATGTACCCAACTCCTAAGCTTTCAAGAACAACAATGGCCAGAAGAGGATTAGGAGCGTCATGACCAGCAAATGACCGATTCCTCCTTTCATCAAGCATCCATTTCGAAATCCAGTCCGCCGCCACATTTTCCGATCTGGAAATGCGGCCGATTTTCATGGAGGGGAAAAACAACGATCTGCAAATCACTTCACTGGAACAATTTGAAGCACCACCAGAAGATAGGCTGGTAACCAGAGCCAGACAGTCCGATTCGAGGTCTACATTTCTCCATCCTTTCCGGTGACACAGCAACAGAGCCTCCATTAAAGTTCTTCTTTCAGCTTGAAGGGGGCTAATCTTTCCAAAAAGAAACCCAGCTCCTGCAATGCAGTTCCCCAGGTCGTCGCGCACAATAAGACCTCCAGTAGCCTCACCAGAGTAGCTGCAAGCTCCGTCAGTATTAATTTTAAGTCTACCAGGAGCAGGCGCCTTCCACTTCAGGTATGTAACTTTCCTCCTACCAATAGATAGAGCACCAATCTTAGCACCTGCATCAACCACATTTGCCCAATGCTTAGATTTAAGTTTAGAGTCAATTCCTAGGATAAACCGGTTAATTCTACTGACAGCATTATAAAAGCTATCAACTGGCTTATCAAGCTTGCAGTGATTTCTGTTAAACCATATTGTCCATACTATCAGTTGTGGAACAATATGGGTAACATGAAATTTACTGCAAGAGGATCTGAACCAAATAAGGAACATGTGTCTCAGGCTCATAAACCGCATAACAGGAACCCTAAACATGATCCCATAATAGTTCCATAAGGGCCAGGCATAGCTGCAATTGACGAAGAGGTGTGTTGTATATTCACAATTGCAGCAAAACTGGCACTTTGAAACTATATTAAAATGCTTTTTGGAGAGAACACTGTCAATAGGCACAAAATTTTTTAGTATCTTCCAGGTGAGAAAAGAGAATTTAGTAGGTATATAACTATGCCAAATGTTTTTGAAAAAGAAAGATCTGTTGCTTTTATTTCTGATGTTTTCCCAAGTCAATTTGGTACTATTTTATCTTTAGATAGGCTCCATTCTATAATATCATCCTGATCATGGTTGATATTAACACAGCTTATGTGTTGGTATCTTTCATGAGAAAGGAATGATATAAGGTTGGAGTCCCATCTGCCATTTTTCCAAAAAGAGTTAATTTTGGCTGGAAGATACCAAGAATTTTGCTCATCAATAATAGGATTCATCTTATGCCAAGAGTCTCTCCAAAAATCTATATTCCCACGCCCTACTTTCCAATGGATAAGCTGATCAGCACACCCTTTAACTGAATAGAGTCTCTTCCACACAATAGAATCGTTTACACTACACTTAGCAATAAGAGGATGCCTATTCATGCAGTAAGATTTAGAGATGAGGTCAGACCAAAGAGACTTTCCTTTTCTAAATAAGTACCAAAGCTTATACGAAAAGGTGAGTTGAATATCAGGCAGAAGTTTGATATTCAATCCACCTTCATCAAAGGGCTTGCAAAGGTTTCTCCAACCAGCCCAATGAATAGCATTCTCATTAAATTTAGGCCCCCAAAGAAATTTATTAAAACAAAGCTCTATTTTGTTCAGAATGTTTTTAGGAATTAAACTATTTTGCATCCAGAAAAAAATGATGGGGTGAAGAACATGTCTTATAAGAACAATCTGCCACTATAAGACAGATTCTTCAGATCCCACTCATTAATCTTATTATAAATTTTTGCTAAAAGAGAAGTATAATGCTTCCCTTTATTGTTTGCAGCAATTGTGATTCCCAGGTAACTGAATGGAGCATACTCAGTCTTAAAACCCATGGTGGCATTGATTCTGGCAGAGTTAACACTAGAGCATCTAGGAGAGGTAATAATTTTAGTCTTGTCACTATTAATCAATTGACTAGACTCTTGCTGATACTTATTGAGCAGGTTACACAGGCTTTTGATGGAAGAAGGATCACTGTTGGAGAAGATAACTATATCATCTGCAAAAGCTAAACATGGTAAGACATATCCAGATTTTAAGTAATACTGCATTTTATTGTTAGACACATATAGGTTCTCCAATCCTCTTAAGAGGGCTTCCTCAGCCAGGATAAAAAGGCAATGAGATAATGGATCTCCTTGTCTTAATCCAATCCTCTGAGGGAAATATCCAGAACAAGACCCATTAATTAAAACTGAAATCATAACATTAGAAATCAGACCATAAATCATATAGGCAATATCATCTGAAAACCCAAAACATTTTAAAGTTTTAATAACAAAGGTGTGAGACATTCTATCGAAAGCCTTTGTCATATCTAACTGAAGAATGATATTGCCTTTAGAAGGCTTTCTTCTAATGTTATGAAGCATTTCCTTGATAATTAAAATGTTATCATGAATTAATCTATCCTTAACAAAAGCACTCTGCCCTCTGGAAATTATTCTAGGGAGAATAGAAGATATTCTCCTGTTAATGAGGGTAGAGAACAATCTGTTCAAGATAGTACACATACTTAACGGTCTATAATTGTTCCAGGTAATAGGATTCGCAACTTTAGGAACAAGCACAATCCCAGTGGCAAACACACCTTTTGGGATGGCTCTACCAGCAAGGTAAGCATTTAAAGCATTGCAAAGGTCATAACTGATTATATTATAACAATGTTTAAGAAAGAAAGTGTTAAACCCATCAGTGCCAGGGGCACTGTCCTTTTTCATATCATCAATGATAGCTCTGACTTCTTCCCTAGATGTAGGCTTAGTAATCTCTTCATTATCCCTGTCCAAAATAACCCTAGGAATGTTGTTTAAAATAGAGTCATGAATATTAACAGTGTTACTATTATCAGGAACATTGGAAAGGATCATTTTGAAATGAGAAATAGCAGAAGAAGCAATCTCACACTGATCAGTAAGCCACTTATCATTATCTTTAATTCCAGTAATAAAGTTTTTTTTTCTTTTCTTGGCTACATAATTGTGATAAAGTTTTGTATTCCCATCACAATCATTTAGCCAAGAATTGAAACACTTCTGCTTCCAATAACTTTCCTCATCTTTTAATGCAAGAATGAGTATGCTATTGGCTTTAGAAAGCTTAGATTTAGAAATGTTGTCATTAGTAAACTGATGAATCATCTCACAATTTTCAACATCAATCATAGCATCTTTAACCTTATTAAAAATGTTTCCAAAAGTAGTATAATTCCAATTTTTTAAATGCTTCTTTAATCTTTTAAGCTTGTATCAAAAGATGGTACTCTCATCACCATTACAATGCTTGGACCAACACTGACTAACAGAATCCATGAACTCAGGATGGTTAGTCCAAGCATTAATAAACTTAAAAGAACTCTTCTTGGTATGAGACTTAGTTTTAGAGACTTTACTAATAGTAATTAAAAGAGGGGCATGGTCAGAACAAGTTCTGACCATGTGGCAAACCTGAATGCTTAAATTATTAAGCATTTTTTGATTGATGAGCATCCAATCTAACCTCTTCCAAACGTTGTTGTTACTCCAGGTATAACGAGATCCACTATGCCCAGGCACATCCAGCTTACAGTGCCTTATGAACTCATTAAAGTCATCTGCACTAATACCATCGAAGTTCATACAGTTAAGCTGATGATCAGGGCTTCTGGTGGCATTGAAGTCCCCAGCAATGATCCAAGGCACATCACAGGTAAGATTACTAAGCTGACTCCAAAGTAACATTCTCTGCATTCTCTGATTCTTTGCATAAACCGAAGTAAAACAGCAATTGAAAGAAGCATAATTGACATCAATATGTAAAAACTGATCATGATCAACAATAACTGAAACACTAATATCATTAGGCCAAAACAACCAAACTTTGTTAGAAGTATTAGCCATATAGTTATCAAACCCAATCCTCCTAGCAATCAACTCTATCTTATCATATCTAGCCATAGGCTCCTGAATAGTGATCATCTTAACATTCTCATTTTTAACAATAAACTTTAGCCTAGCAATAGTAGGATTATTATGAATTCCCCTAGCATTCCAACTGATAACTTTAATCATTATCAGAAACTGATCTTTTATGTACCTTTCCTCTCTTACTTAGAGAGTTTATAGACAACCTTTTAGAATTACTGTTCTTGTTAGCAGATTTGATTTTTCAGGATATAACAGTTTCAAAGTCTTGCTCAGGATCATTTGAACTCGCCCTTGGAGAAGGATTGTAACTACCAGCATTTCCAACACGAGGAGAATCCTGCAGGTTATTCTTGTCAAAAGAGTTCTCTTCCTCTTCAAGATTCTGAAGAGCGCTAATTAGGTCAGGATCATTGTTGGAGACAGTTCTCTCTTTCATCGGGCTCACCACACTTGTTGAGGGACAAGACACAAAAGGCATGTCCTTAGTTGTAATGATAGATTTAAGTCTCCTTCTGTAAACTTGAGTGAAAGTTTGGACCTTAGTCGATTTAGGAACTTGATCAAACTTAGCTTCATTATGTAACATCTCAGGTTGAACAACCTTTTTAGCAATAATATCAGTATTTTTCTGCTCATTCTTGGAATCAATATCAAGATTCTTTTTACATTTCTCAGAGTCATGTCCTAAATGCGACAATTCTGGCAATAACAGGGTGCGTTCTTGTAACTTACACCAATCCAAAACCCTTCACCCTCATCAAAATCAACACGCAGTTTTCTCTTCAGCAGATTTGAAACATCAATTTCAATCAAAGCAAAGCATGCGTTCACTTTAGCTCTATTAATATCTGGCACAACCACCTGATGAACCAAACCAAGAGAAGAAGCCAATTCTTGTATAACAGGTTTGTTATACATAAACTCCGGCAACTTCTCAAACCTGACCCAGAGTAAGGTAACCGGGCACTCAAAGTTCATGTTGCTTTGAGGACACCACTTAATGATTCTCATAACCTTACCTTCCACCTTCCAAAACCTTCTCATCCATATTCTATCAGCATCTTCTAACACGGAGAATTCAACGAGAATTTGCCTTGAATCTATCGTAACATAAGTATACACCCCCTTAAACTTGAAAGATTCAAGAAAGGACTGAAAAGCCAACCTCTTTGGGATGCCTTCATTGAATTTGGCTATAAGAGTAGTCCTCGACCGAGCCCAAAGATCAGTCTTCACATTCCTTGTAAACTGGATCACATTGTGATCTTCACACAACCTCACACTTTTCGGTCGAAACCCAGAATCATCAACCTTATTTCTCACGATATCAGTGAACAATCTATCCATTGAAGCCACCTTCGATCCATGTAAAGAAGGACTCGCCACAGACTTGATACTCAAAGGAGGAAACTCAATGCTTTGAGAGATTGCTGCCATAATCCAGACCCTCCACAGGCCCAGCCTGCGAAGGCCTAACCTCCCAACTCAAAATCGGAACCAGCCCCAACCAGAACCAAGGCCAAAAGATCCTCCCGACGCAAAAACAGAACCAGCCTCAACCAGAAGAAGCTAACCAAGGCGCCAAAAACAATTGGGAAAGCTAGAGAAGATGAAGAAGAGAAGGTTTCTTAGAGGTTAAGAAACCAACCCTTTTCTTGGAGCTTTCTTGGGAGAGAAGGCATATTTTCAACAATCTATCAATTAAACATCTTGATAACACCAAACACCACAAGTTATAAGATTAAAAGTTCTGAATTTATATATCATTTAAAGTGTCTTACTATCGATCTGTTGGAGCAATTGGGTCGTGGGTTATTGATTATTACGATTAATAACACTAAAAAAACACATGTGATAAATATAATTTTTTAATATCGAAAGAATTAAATTATTTTAGTTGAATAATAAATTATTTTAAAATATTTCAGTTAAACAAGTGTATATTTATTTTAATATTTAAAAATAAAATCTCAAAAACAATAATGCGTAATTTATATATATATATATATATATATATACCAAACGGGGATATTACTTAGATTTAATTAAGTTTTTTTAATATTTAATTCTTTCATTTATTTATTTATTTATTTATTTATTTATTTATTTATATAAAATTAGAATAATAGGCGTAGTTGTATTGTAATTTTTTATTTAGTTATTTTTTTCAGACACATAAAATACTATACGTGGAGTATATATATATATATATATATATATATATATATATATATATATATTAATTATGTTGGTTAATAAATCGATAAATACCTTCAAAATTGTTATATTTTGGATTTATAGTTTTTGAAAAGACAAAAATAAATTTTGAAAAAAAACACTAAATAAAATAAAAGATAAAGGTTTGGATAAAAAATACAAAAACAAAAAAGGGTCATATTGTTATTGTTAGAATATTAAAAAGTAATATCCAAAGAATGAAAACTCAATGTATTAAAGTGCAATACAAAATGACTTTAAATAGCCTAAAAAAAGCGTTACATATTCATTTATTGATCGAATAGTAACGTCTAAAATATTAATTCATATAACATCTAATTATTAAATAAGATAATTCATTAAATCAATAATTAAATCAATTCTAACAAATCCCTCCCTAAAACTGGATATGCCTCAAAAGCAACCAGTTTAATCTTCTAGTGCTAGCACTCCATGTGAACTTTGACACTTAACAAACTTCTTCCGCTTCACTGGCGTGGTCATTATATCTCCAACTTGTTCTTCTGTTCCACAATAAACAAGCTTCACAACTTCTTGATTTGTAAGATCTCGTAGATAATGATACCTTAAATCGATATGCTTCGTGCATCTATGCATCACTGGATTCTTTGAGAGTTTAATTAAATAATTGTTGTCGCAATATATTTTCAGACACTCGGATTGTTCAAATGTGATTTATTCCATAATTTCTTTGAGTCAGACACAATGACAAGCATAAGATGTTGCAGCAATGTACTCTGTTTTGGTTGTAGACAAAGTAACTACCTCTTATTTTCTTGAGCCAACATATTGCAGCTTCATTTAACATAAAAATATAACCTAAAGTGCTTTTTCTATCATTGAGATCGCCATTATAATCACTTTCCGTGTATACTTTCACTTTCATCTTTGATCCTCTCTTATAAAAAATGTCAAACTCCATTGTACCTTTTAAGTATCGCAGAACTCTCTCAGTTCCATGCATATATTCCTCCATTGGTTTGGCCATGAACCGAGACAATATGCACCACATACATCATGTCAAGTCTTATAATTGTGAGGTACATTAGAAAACCCACCAACTGCTTGTATAGAGTAACATTGACTTATTTTCCAGCTCATTCCTTTGAGAGTTCAGAACCTGGGACGATGGGATTTTTTTATTGTATTACAGTCTGTCATAACATCATCAAACCAAGATCAGTCATCTCCAATTCTCGTGTCATTGACAACTTAAACTCTTCAATTAACTATTCATCATTTCCAGTTAAAATTAAATCACCTACATAAAGACTTACCATGATATACTTTATTTTTTCCCTCTTAATGAATAATGTGTGACCATGACTACTTCTGTCGAATCCTTCTTACTTGAAATACATTTATACCCGACAAAACCAAGCTCGAGGAGCTTACTTCAAACCATACAAAGCTTTCTTGAGTCGATATACTTTATCTTCTTCACCTTTTTTGACAAAATCCTCTGGTTGATCCACATACACCACTTCTTTCAATTCTCTATATAAGAAGACATTTTTTATATCTAATTGATGTATGTTCCAACTTTTATGTGTAGCAACAGCCAATGTCATTACTTCAATCCACTTTGTTTCTTTGACAGCTTCTTTAAAACGCATCGGATCAGCATGAGACATAAATAGTTTCAATGTCATTTGTACTTCAAACTCTTCATCAGAAATTATTTCTCCACTTTCATAATCTTGCATCCATATTGGTGCTCTATGACTTCTATTATTATGTGTTTCAGGTTGAGGTGACATGACATTATTTTCACCAATGACATTTTCCTCAACAGCTTTGATCTCTTCATCATTCTTCTCCCTAATAGTGTCGTATTCTCTTCATTCAAGAGTATCATCTAAATTTTTCACATCAATATTCCAATTTCACTTCTCTTCATCTTCGAATATTACATCTCGACTAATGATAATTTTCTTTAAAATTGGATCATAAAATCGGTATGTTCCGGTTATCTAGCTTTATTCTACGTTGTTCAGGGATGTGCACATGACCTATGCAACCAAAAAAATTGAAATATCCAACACTTGGTTTAATTCCACTCCAATACTCTTCTGAAACCATATCACTTACAGCACTTGTCACACTTATATTTAACACATGACACATCCACTTAGCCACCTCAACCCAAAATTTATTTGGCATGCTCTTTTCTGCAAGTAGACATATGAAGCTTGTATTGATAATTCCCAAGCTTGTGACACCTGAAGCACTCAATGTGAGCTATGTTAATAGTCCATCATCTTCCACCTCTTCCCCTCCCTCTTGAGAAATTAATTCCCCTCTGCTAAAATTACTTCTTCCACTGCCTTGTCCATAGCTGCGATCACCCTCGACTTTCAGTACTTGTTCTTCAGAGATATTGCGTTGTAGCTTCTGTATATGAACAAGTTATGAGCTTTGCAACTCATCGACTGTCATTTGATCAATATCTTTTGACTCCGTAATTGAACATACAATATACTTGAAATTGTTTGTCATCGTGCGCATGATTTTCTCAACAATCTTTACATCTTCCAAATCTTCTCCAGAGTTTCCCATGTTATTTGCTATGAGCATGACTCATCCAAAATAATCTGTCAATGTCTCACCCTTCTCCATCTCCTATGTTATAAACAATCTTCAAAGCCTCTTGTGTTGAGCACGCTTCACTTTTTTTATTTCCATGATATTTTGTCTTCATTGCTTCCCAAAGTTTTTTGGATATCTACTTCTTAGTAATGGTCTTCAATATAATCTTGTCGATGGACTGGAATCAATAATTTTTTGCTTTTAAATCTTTTAGCCTAGATTCATCCAACCTTTTTTTGTTGCACCGGCGTCAACACTTCACCTTCTCCAAGTTTCTTGTGACTTGGTTGAATCACACACCATTACTCTTTTGAACGTAAGAGATTCTCCATGAGTAAAATCTATTGATCGTAATTTCCATCAAATTTAGGCAGACGTGGGGCACTGAAATTGTTTGAATCAGATGCCATTTATCACACTTTCTTCACTCTTGTTTCACACTTTCTTTATTTTTTTCACTCAAAGCACTCTTGTTTCACACTTTCCTCACTCTATCTTCACTTAAACATTCTTGTTTTACTCAAACACACAAACCTAACTTTTTCTGTGTTTCACTCAAAAGAGATCACTCAAATTGTTATACTCAAACACACATATCTTACTCTTTCTGTGTTTCACTCAAAAAGATCACTCAAATTTTTTTACTTAAACACACATACCTCACTCAAACAAATCATTTAAATTGTTTTACTCAAACACAGATCTCTTTTGCTCTGATACCATGTTAGAATATGAAAAATTAATTTGTAGAGAGAATAAAAACTCAATATATTAAACTATAGCATAAAATGACTGTAAATAGCCTACAAGAAGCGTTACATATTCGAGTCAATAAATAATAGTTTTTATTAACCAGTATTAACATCTAAAATACTAATTGATGTGATTTTTAAAATACTAATTCATATAACGTCTAATAAATAAATAAATAAGATAATTCAATCAATTAATAATTCTAACACAAATTATTTTATTTATATATATATATATATATATATATATATATATATATATATATATATATATATATATATATTATTTAACTGTTGAATAATTGATGAGGGAAAATTCTCATTAAAATATTGTTATAGGTGTTTATCATTGTTAAAACAAAATGAAAATCTTAGAGAATGAAAGTAAAAAAAAGAAAGCCCTTTAATAATAAATGAGATATTCTCATTTTTCTTTAGGATGTACTTTTATATATAGTAAATCTTAAGTGGTTACAAGTATAAAGGTAAAATATACTATTATTTGTGTGATATACTTCATCTTAATATAAAATAAATGTCTTTATATATTTATTTACATAAATATCCTTATTTATATATCATTATTTCATTACTATGTCAGACTCTCCGTAGTTTTTGAGTTTCAATATCAAACGGAACTTAAGGACTAGAAGTAATTAAATATAGTTGAATAGTGCAGTCTTCAAGTAATTTTTTATTCATGTTTCGGGCCCATAATTGAGCGATATAATATTCATTTTCTTATCATGGTAGTTCATGTTCAACTATATTGATATGATCCTCGTATTTTTCGTTTTCATATATAAAAGATTATGATAAAAGTGTAAACTTGTGAATGATAAATACTCTAATTTTAGTTTAACCACTTAGCTATGAGCTCGTTAGGAGTATATTTTGTCATGATTATGCATGTCAAGTTATTGAATTTTATGTTGATATAGTTATGCTCGAGCTTGTCAAGGTACTTTACTTTTTTATGTCGCTTTCTAGAGTTCATCTAGTTATCTTATCATTTTTTATTGTTTTATCTAGATTGTCAAAATACTTGACCTTTTTATATCATTTTATGCAGCTCGTCTAGTTATCTTATATTTCTAAGTCTCTTAGAAACTTCGTTTATAAAACATCTGAATGTCATTTATCTTGTAGGTTTTGTGAAATTTATAACATCGTGTACAATACATCTGAATTTTTTTCTATAAACATTGTTTGGAGAATATATATTGTGTTAGTTATAAATTTTGTTTAGAAAGCATACCTATGAACATTGTTTGGACAATATATTGACATCATTTATAATTGTAGTTTTGAGAACATATAAAGATCTTCGTTTGGAAAATATATTTAGATTTTGTTTATAAACGTTGAGTGGAGTACATATGGAGATTGCTTATAAACGTAGTTTGGATCACATATGGAGATCGCTTATAAACATCGTTTGGAGAACATATGGAGATCATTTATAAACTTCGTTTGAAGACTATATGGAGATCGTCTGGGAAACATATCTAGATTTCGTTTATACATGTCGTTTGGAGAACATATGGAGATCCTCATTTAAAAAACATATGGATATCGTATATAAACAAAATTTGACCCATCTATATTTGATATTTATCTTCCATTTTATTAAAAAGAATGGCTTCATCAATAAAAAATACGTTTTCAACGGCATGACTTTATCAAGCTTTAAACTAAGCTCTTTGTTTTATTTCATCATACACAGAAGTTATATCTCTACCATTTTAGGATATTGACTTAAATCAAAGAATTTACGACCCGACCTTTATGGTATTTATTGCTTGATATTTTATCATTGAAAATATTTTTGGATTGACTTAAAATAATGTGAGATTCGGTCGGGTGTATAGCCTTTTTTATTGTTGGTTTGACTTAAGATCATTCCACTTTCTAATTAATAAATGTATATGTTATATTGAATATCATTTGTAGATTTTTTTCCCTTAGGGGTTGTTTTTCATTCCGTCATTTATAGGTGTGGTTTAAAGAACATTTAGATATCGTTTTATTTATAACTTATCTGTCTTTTATAAACTCCATTTGAAGAAGATTTGGGGATATTTTGGCCTATAATATTTGTTTAATTTACAAAATTCGTTTAAATATCATTTGGATATCTTTTGGCTTATAGTCATTTGATCATTTATAGTCTCTTTCATATATATTTATGATGTATAGCATGATATGTAGCCCATGTACCTAGATATGTACCCATGTACGATGTACGCATCTGAATATTTTCTAATAAATGTCGTTTGGAGAATATATATCAAATCATTTATAAATTTTAGTTTGAAAACATATTTGGACATTAGTTATAAGTAACGTTTGGAACATATCGACATCATATATAAATGTAATATCGAGAACATATGAAAAACATATTTGAACGTTGTCTATAAACTCTGTTTGGAGCACATATGAAAATTGTTATAAACGTAGTTAGGATTACATATAAAGATCAATTATAAACGTCATTTGGATCATTTATAAAAAATATTGGAAACCATATGGAGAATGCAATTTGGATAATATATTTGGTTTCGTTTACATACATCATTTAGTAATTCCGGTTGTTTATATTTATTTTTATTTTATAAAAATATTCTAGTAATACTTTCGTGACAAACAAATTGGTCATACTCTATTTATGTTTTTATTCAATTTTTTGTTCTAATTTATTCTTTTATATAATACTCTATTTTTTTATCGGTTCCGAACCGAAACTGAAACCAAAAATCAAACGAATGAAATCAAAACCGGTTTCTACCCGTTTCGATTCGGTTTCGTAATCTGGAACCTAATTTTTTATTGGTTTGAACCAAACCGAAAATTTTATAAGTTGGGTCTGGTTCAGCTCAAAATCTAACCAAATTGGACCGATAACCGACATAAGTATCGATACTCAATTAACATGGAGTAGGCAAAGCTTGAGGTGAAGCACCGTGTGGATTTTCATATAACTGAAGCACCTCAAAGGTTCCTGCAAAACTATCAGTTTCAATATGGAAGCTTCTAATAACTGTATTACTTTGTATCATCTTCAAAACAACGAGGCAACTACTGGCCAATCCCTCGGGGTATGCCCCAGCATATGTACGAACCCTATTTTAATTTAATTTAAATTCTTTTTACACCAAAATAAATACTGACGGAGCCTCTAGTTTTTTATGTTGTGTCAAAATTGGAGGCATCTAAGTATATAGGAACTACTTCATACACTGAAAGGGAAGCTATAATAAGTGCTGCAAAACTGCTCTACTAGTTATCTTGCCAAGTGCTACTACTTCTAATAAACCGAAAAGAAATTTTCATTTAATTATTTTTCCAACATAAAAAATGTGATAAAACCACAAAATAATTGTTGGGAGATGGTTAAGACACCAAAGCCGAAAAAAAACTTGGATCAGAAAGAACTCAATATAAAAAAATGACTACCCAAAAGTAATGTTGGTTTTTAACGGAAGCAAAGAATTAAATAGAAGTCATCTTCGTTCGTACCTATCTCTATCCCAGATCAAACGGGGACTTTGAGTTTCATAAGTGGTCTGAACCTAATAGAAGATAGTAGCTAGATTAGTGTGAGCCAAGCTTAGTCTTCATACGCATTCTTTACAAGAAAAATATGTGTTTCAAGAATGTCACATAAGTTGTAAAATGTTTTTTAGGCTTTCTGGATGTCATATGCATATACATGCTCCAACAAAAGTAAGTGTATTTAAAGCCTGTTATTTATAGTTTGTATTACCTGTGCGATCATAACTTCATCTACATAACTTAAAGGTAGTGAAAGCTTGTTTTCTTTGCTATTAGGAGACCGTAAACTTATCAACTGTCAATTTATATGATCAAACAATATAGTTTGGGATGACCAATGTCGGTGTTAAGGTTTAATTTAAGTAGAATAAATTTTAATCATCATGTTATATGTCAGATATTATGTTTCGTCTAAAGACTACGGACAATGAAATGCGGTGTCTAGCCATCCTTAAACATGAGTCCCACCACAGAAGCTCCTTTCTATATAGAAGTTTTAATTTTAACCTATAATGGCACAGGTGGTACACAACAAAAAGACCTTTTTCAGAGAATTGTTTATGTGTTTTTTGAAGAGTTGTGCAAATTTACGAGCATAATCGTATTTTATATATATATATTTAAATCTTATCAATAAAATAGCGACAGAGAAAAATATATATATATATATATATATATATATATATATATTACCAATCAATTCAAACCATCTAGATAAGCTTATAAAATTATGCAAGTCTGACTTTACATAGGGAAATGGTATCAGAGTTTTTTTTCCATCAAGCAACACAATCGTTCTCCCAATAACCTGCACAACCAAAACCAAAACCCAAAATAAAGATAGTGAAATGGTTCATTCAACGATTGAACACCTAATAATTATGATCACCGTGAATTTATGAAATAAGTTCTGCTAATGGACATCCTCTGAGAAACTTCAGATAACAATAAATCACTTTAGAATCAGTTAAGTTACCTCATCCTTGAAACTATCCATCACAAAACCAAATACAGGATCCAATATTCTGATCCGACTAGATCCGTTCGACGAACTATATTGAATCAAATCATAAATTATACTATCTTTGTGATTTAACAATACAAAAAATACATAAGCATGGAATCCAACCTATATAAAAATAATCCTAAACATTTATCAACATCAGATCTAAATAATTTATAAGGTATAAACATAATTAATTTCAATTCAAATCATGAAAATAAAATGAAGAAAATAAGTAATACAAACTTTAGTGAAGAATATAATGTTATCGGGAATTAGATTTTCAAATTGGTTGGGTGGGAAAACAAAAAAAAGTGAAAATAGAGAGTGAATATGATGTACCGAAGCGATTTCCGTGTATAAGTTGTTATTCAGAGTACAATCACAAACTTGAACAGATTTAGAGGTTTTGATGTAGAATTTTTTGTTCCAAGAACGCTCACAAACTTAAATAGATTTAGAAGATCCGTGCAGTCGTAGATTGAGTGTTGGTTTGACTAGTTTTTATTCGGAAAACACTCACAGAAAAAATCAAATAGAGGATGGATCGATTTTGCGCAACAAATGAGATGGAAAATCTTTCATAAATTTGTCTTGGTACAATCAAGAAAATTCTCAACAGGTTTTTCTTAACTTTTGCATTAGTATCCACTATTTTTTCTTCATTCATTAGTTTGTTATTGATTGGAGTTCATTGTTGTGTTTTTTTAGTCCGGCTGGCGGTGGTGTTTTTGCACTTGATTTGATTCTCAATCTGGACATCAATATATAATAATTCATACAGCTCATTATACTATCGTCTTTCCACCTCTCTTACAATATGTTCTCATAAACCATCAATAAATTTTATCATTAGCGCCTCTTTGGAATCTTCTAGTTCCAAGCCATATTTTAGATGTTCATGCTCATCAAAATACTCTTCAATAGTCCTTGTTCGTTGTGGCAGCTCCCTAAAAGTTTTTATAAGTCATGGCCTTCAAAACCATTCCATGCTTTCCAAATTCTTTATGAGTCTCAAACGTTGCCTCGTTTTCTCTGCCACTTATATTTCTAACCAAATAAAAGAAATCTTTAAAACAATTTACAATATCTAGGGTAAGTTTCATTTGCTCAGTATATTTATGATATTCAAAGATATACTTCATACGTATTTTCTAATCTATGTAGGCATTAGAATCTTATTTTTGAATAACGACAGAAGGTGTTAACTTTACCTATGTATTTCTAGGCCTTGTTTGTTGTTCCTGTATTACTCTTCCTCTCCCATTAGGATTTTTTATAGGCATATAGTCATCTTCATTTTCTGTTTATATGCATTGTTGTTGTTGTAGATATCGTCCATTTTTTATGCATTCAATGCTCATTGTGGCTACTCATTTTGTCTAATATATTCTCCAAATTTGTTCATTGTTTCACTTGTAATCGCATATACTATTGCATACAAGTCATCAATTGAATGAGAGTCTTCAAATTTATTTTTAATCACATCATAATATGATACAAGAATCATATCAAAATTGAAAGAAAAAAAACGATGATGAATCGAAGTGATCACATTATATGGAAATAAATGAAAAGATGAAAGTTCATAAAAGAATAAGAAACTTAGAGTACCTTTCATATCATATTCCGATATTAATTTTATATGAACCGGTCAAATATTACTTTCATATCATTATTAGATTTTTTATTTTATTTTTATAAATCCTAATATGGGCTTATTGGTCATTAGAGTTATTATTATTATTATTATTTTATACAGTTTTCTAATGTCGACAAAGTTTAGATTTTCTTTTTGTACAAACAAATTATAATAATGTTTTTTTTATTAGAGTTTTAAATTTTTTAAATCCCTATTTTTTAGATATTGATGTCGACGAAGTTTGTTAGCATTAACAACTCCATAAACATCTCAATTTGAAAAAAAAAGTGAGATTTTAATTATAATCTATACAAGAGAAGAAGTATATATTTGTGATTGTTGAATTTGTTGGAGTAGATTCTATTGTTAATTTTTTTCGTTTTTAAACTTTGATTCTATAGATATTTTGTTAGAATTTTTATGTTTTTGAGTTTTTTTAAAAAATTTGTTTGTAAGTAATGTAGATTATGGTTGTGATTACAAAGTTTAAAATTGTTTGTTTGTTGGTTTGTAGAAGAATGACATAAAACCTAACTCTTTCGTTAACTAAAGATAACTAAATCATTTCATGTATGGTCAAATTCTATACTCAAATTGAAGATTGTATCTGAAAATTGGATATTTATAGCTTATATAATATAGAATTTTCATTGAGTTGATACATCATTTAGTAATATTATAGATGCAATAGTTATTGACGATCAAATATTAATAAGTAATCATGAATTGAATTAATAAATATATAGCTTTTGTAAAATATGGTCTCGTGACTGTTAAAATATAAAAAAGATAAAAATAAAACATCATTAAAACATGTCAATGGTATTTTGAATTTTAAATTTATTATAAGGTGTAACCCTTATATTATATTATATTATGGGTCTTATTCTTCTTTTTTTACCTTTTTAAGTTTTTCTTTTTTTAAAAGTTAATACTATATTTTTTTATGTTCATGGTTTCAATATTCAATTTTTTTCTTATTCTCTTAAAATTTCAGTATTTGATTTTTTTTAAAAATAAATAATGTCGATCTCTTTTCATATTTTTTAAAAATCATTTTTTAAAATTTATAATTTGAAGTTCTCAAATTCAAATTCAATATTTGCAATTTACTAATAACAATTTCGAGATCAATTGAAAACAAATTGAGAATATAAGTTTAAATTGAATATGAGATTTGTAGTTTCTTAAAATTGATTCGTTTTGCAAATAGAATACCAAATTTTAAGAGTATACATCAAATCATTTTTTTTCCAAATAGATAAAACCAAAATGAGTTTCCAAAATTAGTTTGAAGAATAATAATATTTCATAAATATTTTGAAACTTTTAGTTCTAATACTATTTCAGAAAAATCTACACTTAGGCTTTAACTAAATTCTTATAAAATCGAACTTATTTAATCCTAACAAAATCTAACATGTTTTAATCAATTTCTCACAAAATTTAATGTGCTTTAACTAAAATCTTATGAAATCTATCATTAACTAAAGTATTATAAAATGTAACCTGACTTACCTAAAATCTAACAGGTCTTACCTTATTATATAGAAATCTAACACATTTTAGTCAAAATAATAACAAAAACTAATTTGTTCTAAGCTAAAGTTTTTTACAAAATTGAACATGTCTTAATTAAAAATTTGATAAATCTCTCACTAAAAAGTTAGAGAGAGAAACCCCTTTCCTCTCACTAAAAGCGGTCATTTTTTCACTAAAAATAATAACATTTTCAAACTACTCGGGTGGTTGCTGGAGTGGCCTTAAGCCTTCTGGCCTGAAGCTCACTCATTTTTTTTATTTTCTAAAACCAAAAAGCTCTCTTCCTCCGACCGACACCATGGTTAGGCTAAGAGATTTGTCATCGGCTAGTTTATCTAGGTCTTTAGATCCGTTAGTCTTCGGAGATGGTTTACGGTGGTTTGTTTGGCTTCGCTTCCCAGATCTGTTTTTCCCCTGGTATCGCTTCGTGGAGGGTTGTACTGGACCATAAAATGCCACAAACAGTGGTTGTCAACCTTCAGGCACCAGTGTTGTTGGCGTCATCGACGGTTGTTGGTTCATAGCGTCTCCGGCGCGGGCTATGCTTGACAGCAGAATGGTCTATGTCATTGATAATATCCAGTCCTCTTGGAATCTGTCGACGCCTACCGGTATCAAAATCAAGAAGATCCATGCGATGGTTCTGGGGTGGATACCGATTCTACTCTACAAAGGCAAATTAGGGAGGGATAAGGTCGATGCAAGGAGATGTTCGAGTACGTCCTTAGATGTCGTCTTCGTTTCACCCGTGAAGGATGTGGCTATGGCGAGTATGAGTGAATCTACCTCCGGAACCTGCTACATGACCATTTTTTTATAGGCAAGACTGATGCAGACAGTTTAGCGCTGAAATTTATGAAGACTGGCGATCACCCGAAGAATGCGGTGAATTGATAGTTTGGAGCTTCGGTGTCTGATTTTGACCCACAGCACCTTGTTTCGAAGGAAACGACGCCACGAGTGCAAGTCACCAGCTAAGCTTGTGACATATGGGCTTTTTAGGCATTTGGGCTCATCTATCAGCTTATTTCGAGTTTTTAATACTTTAGAATATTTTAGTAATTTTCTTATTTTAGTTTTAGGGTTTCAATTGAAACCTTATATAAACATATCTTCTTTACATTGTTTGGAGAGTTGTTTTTTATTAATAAAATTAGGGTTTTTATCCCTCTTTTAGCTTCTCTTGCGTTTCACTCTGAATCATATTGGTATCAAACACAGGTAGTCCTGCGAGATGGTGCGAGGAAGAACCAGCGGTCGCGGTGGCGTTGCAGTGGCTAGAGATACAAGTGATTTTGGTGATCGTGAAGTTGCTGACCTACGCCGTCAGGTGGCTGATCTTACCCGTCAGATGGTTGATCTTAACGCCATGCAACAAGGCACGGAGTTTGAAGGTATCGATAACCCTTTTGGGGAGGGGTTCGAACAGAATACTTATCACGGCCGCCGCTGGGAGCTTGGATTTAAGGTAGACATCCCGGACTTTGATGGTAGCCTTAAGGCAGAGGCGCTTGTTGATTGGTTATCCCAGATTGAGGAAGTGCTGGACTTCAAGGAAGTTCCTGAGGAGAGAAGGGTCGCGCGGTAGGGCACAGGCTTGGTGGCAGCAAGTGAAGAAGAACCGTGAGCGTGAAGGCAAGGATAAAGTCCGCAGTTGGGAGAAGTTCAAAAAACAAATCCACAAGGCTTTCCTACCTTACAACTTCGAGCGGGAACTATTCCAGCGACTCTAGAATCTTCATCAAAGACCACGATCTGTGGACGAGTATACAAAAGAATTCTATCAGCTGCTGGCTCGTACGGATGTGAACGAGTCGCCGCATCATCGGGTATCCCGCTATATTAGTGGGTTGCGTCTTCAGCTTCAAGATGTGTTGAACATGTTTGACTCGTACTCTATTTCCGAAGCCCATCGGCGTGCCCTCCAGGCAGAAAAACAGTTGGCTCACCAGACCCAGATCGGCGTACGGACTGATGCTCCTTCACGGACTTCGGCGTCCAAACCAGTTCCACGTCCAACCGTTCCCATTGTTCCCATTGGTGCGATCAACCGTTCTGCTGGTAAGTTACGTTGCTTTGACTGTGGAGAATTAGGGCATCGTCAGGTAGAATGTCCGAATGCTGCGGGTGCTAGGGATCTTTTCTCTCACGAGGCATTTGAACCGGCCCCCATTGTTCTTGATGGTCTCCCAAAGTTTGATACATATGATGATGATATGGCGGAGGTTATGGCGGAGGTTGTGACAGTTGATGTGTTTGCAGATGTGTTTCCCGTTGCTAGCCCTGTTGTGACTAATGTGTTTGCAGATGTGTTTCCTATTGCTAGCCCTGTGAGGACTGATGTGTTTGCAGAGGTGTTTCCTATTGCTAGCCATGTTGGGACTTGTGTGTTTGCAGATGTGTTTCCCATTGCTAGCCATGTTGGGACTGATGTGTTTGCAGATGTGCTTCCTGTTGTTAGCCTTGTTGGGACTGATGTGTTTGCAGATGTTCGAGTACATCCTTAGATGTCGTCTTCGTTTCACCCGTGAAGGATGTGGGTATGGCGAGTATGAGTGAATCTACCTCCGGAACCTGCTACATGACCATTTGTTTATGGGCAAGAGGCTTGCTCGTTCGTACCCATTTGGCTGATCTGGGTACCCTCAAAGCAAGCAGATTTTCGACCCTTGACTTACCCAGATAATGGATCGAAATTACTGATCCCCTGATGCAGTCAGTTGTCGTTTCGAAGCCTCTTGTTTGCTTTTTTGTTACAGTCGTCCGCTGGATCCTGTCGCCACGCATTCATACGTTTGAATTGCAGTCCCCTCTCGCCGGCGGTAAACCTTTTGCCGCGTCTTTTCTACAACGGAATGAGGTCGCTTCCATCATGAGCAGCCACCTCCATGATCAAGAGTATCACCCCTAGTCTTGTTATCATATCCGGTATACTTTTCTAGTCTTGGGCCTTCTTTCACTAGTTTTGAGCCTTATCCCTCTTCTTATTTATGGCTATGTGAATGTCCATTTTGATTGCTTTAAAAATGAGTCCAGTCACGCTAGAAATTGTTATAGGGTCCACTGTCACTACTATTTTTTTATCTGCATAATAGAATTTCATATGATAATATTGCTAAATTAATTACATGTTGCATTTTATCTGTGCTTTATTTAGAAGGAAATTTAGTAGTTATTAATTATATTATCATATTTATTTACGCTACTTTATTGATAGTCAAAACCTTTCTCTCAACGTTTTCTAATTTTTTTTCTCAAGTTTCTTGTTTTAATTATATGTGTATAGCTAGTTGGAATGTGAGGGGTTTAAACGGCCCCGTTCATCATAAAGACGTTCGTGATTCGCTTTCTCTAATAGCATCAATGATATTTGTTTACTTGAAACAAAAGTCAACATTGACAACGTAAGCCTGATAATGAATACCATGTTATCTTGGTGGTATTTCCAAACCAACCACAATCACCACCATTATTGTAGAATTTGGATTGCTTGGAATCCAAGCGTTTTCAATATCACTTTGCGGAGCTCTACGGCTCAAATTATGCACTTTAGTATCAAATGGATTGTAAAGAACAGTATGCTCGACCTTACTGCTGTTTATGGTTTTAACGAACCATCTGACCGCCTCCCGCTTTGGAGTGACCTTCACTCCATTTCCCATGCCAACTCCTAAAACCTTGGATCTTCATGAGGGATTTCAATGCAATCTGAAGCCCTCATGAACGTTCTAACAATAAAACCCACTGGAATACCTTTATTACCTCTTTCAAAGGTTGTTGCCGCTCTTGCAACCTTGATGACCTAAGATCCATCGGGTTCCAATTCTCCTGGTTTAACGGCCGCATTGAAAACTCTATATCTTCTAGAATTGACAGATCTCTGGTCAATGGCCCCTGGGATGACGCTTTCCCAAACTCTTTCGCCCATTTTGACCCTCAACGTACCTCTGACACCCCCATCATTCTCTACCTCGACACCCCGTATATGATATGTCATAGACCTTTTAAATATTTCAATATGTGACAATATCACCCAAACTTCCAAAGCCTGGTTTCCACCAGTTGGAAGCTTCCATGCAATAATGACCCTCTGAAAGTCATGGTTATTAAGCTTGTCAGACTTATTCCCTCTCTTGACTCCCTTAATAAAAGGGAATTTAGTAACATTAGTCATAGAGTCGAGGAGGCCCAATTTGCCCTTGCCCAGGCTTAGCATAACCTAGCATTAAACCCGTCTGATAACTCTCTTGTCTCCGATGAGAGGGTCGCGGCCAAAACATTTATCTATTATAGTTGCGCTGAGGAATCCTTCCTCAAGCAAAAATCTAGAGAATCGTGGCTAAAGCTTGGGGATTAAAATTCCAAATTCTTCCATAATAGTATACGGGCGCATCAGGTCCATAACAAGATTCTCTCTATCACCACCCCAAATGGCTCTACCAGCTCCAACCCTAAAATCATTTCTACCATCTTTTTAAACCACTTCAGTAACCTCCTAGGATCTCCAAGCCCATGGAACTACCTTGGTTATCAACGAATCAAATATCTTATCAACGCTTCGGTCTCCCATATCCATAAATCGGAGATGATAAAGCTTGTCACTGATGATGAAATAAAAGTATCTCTTTTTGACATTACAGTGATAAAACCCCTGAGCCCGACGGGTTTAGCACCGGTTTTTTCAAATCATGTTGGTCTATTGTTGGGTAGGATGTTTGAGCGGGTGTCAAATATTTTTTCCAAAAAGGGAAAATGAACCCCGATTGAAATAAAACTCCTTTTGCGCTCATCCCCAAGTCTGAATCCCCATTATCTCCATCTGATTTCAAACCCATATCCTGCTGCAAGGGATAAAGTTGCATGGGCTTCCCCGATCTGGAATAAATTCTCTACCCGCAGGCACTCCTTTATCACCTGGTTGGCTATCAACAACAAACTCACTTCTCGGGACAAGTTTATTGGGTGGGGTCTTGACTCCACTCCGGAGCGCGTTCTCTGCCCTAACTGCCCAGAAACTCTCGAACACCTCCAGGTTCTCTGCCCATTTTCCGCCATCATTTGGAGAATTTATCCAGAAAGCTCCTCATTAATTCCACCCCCTCTTCATAAGGCTCCTCGCTTGATGAGGCGAGTACTTGGAACTCTTCCAATAACAAATTGGGTTTCATTTGGCAAATTGCCTTCTGCTCCACCATCTACTACATCTGGTCTGAAAGAAATGCCAGAGTCTTCAGAAACAAGTATGGGCTAGGCTCGAGTATCGTTCACCATGTTTTGTCGGATCTTCGATACCGTTACCACGGTACGAAGGTCAACTTTCCTTTGTAATAATTTTAACCTTCGACTGTATCTACCTGATTAAGGATCAACTCATCTTTGTAACAGGGCCTTTTGTGCCGTGAGACCTCCTGTAAATATTATATATATATATATATATATATATTACATCTTTTTATACCAAAAAAAATCATAACATATAACATGTTTTAACTAAAATTTAACCTCTAAAATCTAACATGTCTTAATTATAGTATTATAAAATCTAACATGTCTTACCTAATATCTTATAAAATCTAATATCATTACCAAATAACTCTAGTATCTTATTACATCTAATGTTTCCTAAATATAATCTAAGATGCCTTCACTAATATGATAAAAGCGCTTAATTAATCTCATAAAATCTAAAGAATGGGTAAGTATACAATATTAAGAATTGAAACTAACAAAGAAAAAATAAAATCAAAATATAACCATAAATCGTGATCATAAACAAACTTTCATATCCAAATTTTCATATCCAAACAAAATTCTCGTGACGTTAAGAAAAAATAATAATAAACCTCAGTAGATTCAAATACTAAAAACAACGATAAAATCGATTTTCATAAACTAATAAATAAAACAAAACTTGTCAAAATTTATCACAAATGGTCTATTTAACTTGATTTACAAATTAAAAAATATCTATCATAATTTAGTTAAATACAGATGATTCATATATCAATATTAAAAAACGAAGAAGGTGACTCAAATAAAAAATCGAAATAAGCTTTCAAAAATCAAAATAAAAAAAACTACAAAAGTCATAAACGAAACAAAAAGGACTCAAATAAAAAAAATTAATTGTACAAAATTAGATATTTAATTAGTCAAAATCTTTTGATTTCTACAGTTTTTAATCATTTAATATGAATTATGTGGAGTGTGGACATACATTAACGATTAATACCTTAAAAGTAGTTGTATAAATATCAAATAAAATTTAAATTAAATCAAATATAATATATAGCCACAAAAAGTAAAAAAAAATATGATTGTACATAAATTTAAAATTAACATCCCCGTTATATACAAAACTAGTCGTTGGTCTCAAATGAGAAACTCTTCATTCTCTTTAGATCTAATTTTTTAAGTTTCCAAATCAAAAATCATTTTTTTCATTACAACTCTATGATTTCAAACAGTTTCTTAATTTCTACCCTTCATCTCAAAGTGTTATGGCTTGAAGATGAAGAATCCACTATACATATTGGTGTGGATAATTATCGCCTGAGGGTAGGCTTGTAATTTGATTGGTGTTTTATAATAGTATGTGGGTGTTATGTATTTAGTGTAGAGAGTAGAGAGATAATTAAGCTGGCTGGTAGCAGTTAATTCTCATTACCCACACTTAATGCAGGTGGTTGGGTATTTATACCCTAACGGTTGGGCCTTTATGGGCTTCCGGGTCATGTTTAATGGACCCGGTCATGTTCAAAGACCCATGAGCTCTAAGGAGGAGAGCAAGTAGCTTAGACAAGAAGTGTTTAAGTTTTTAGTACTTTTGTCATAGTTCGAACAGTCCTATGGCCTGAGTGTTCGAAGTGATCTGTCCGGTCCGGAGGCCTTGGACCGATCTGTCCTTGTCCGGGGAGCATGCAGAATTCGGACTCATCAGGAGCCCCTTTTTTAGGTGTTTGTGCAAATACTCTTGTCAAAGACCTGAAAAACAGTCCGACATTAGGGGTAGTTTTAATCCGGACAGGTCTGTCAATTTGGGCTATGTGTTTATCCGGACAGATAAAGCTTCACGAATTCAAAACGGTTTTTGCCAGAGTTCGTGGGACACGTGTCACTCTCTGATTGGTTGCTTCAGCCGTTTTTTCACCTTGAATTTCGAACCCACCTTATTCGAAAAGAAACCTCTTAATTAAAGGTGGTGACATCAGCGCCGTCTTTTAATCATTACCAATCTTTTCGAATTCTCCTAGGAATCAACTTCCTTTTTCAGATTTACTATAAATACAAACTTACTTTCTATTATTTTACCATCTTCTTCAAATTTACTCTGCAAAATCTCTCAAAGATTTCTCTCTCTAAAGCAAAAACTTAGTTTGATAGTTTATGTTTACAGCGAGGAACGCTCTTGTCAAAGGCGGGTGGCTCAACTTTTCTGAGTTAGAGAAAGCTCAAAAAGTCGAAAGAGAAAGACGGATTGCAGCAGGTTTACCCTCCTCGCCTGTTGACAGACCAATCACCTCTGCTACTGAGTCAGATCGAGGCTCTTCTTCTTCCAAAGGCACTAAGCCTAGAAAACTATTTCAAACCAACCTTTCCCCCATAATCTCTGGTTCCTCAGTTCAGGAATCGGAGCCTGCTGTCGAGCCAGGTGTTACAGCCACTAGCCTCAAAAAACCCTCTCCCTTCATAGCAATGGGATCGGATACGGAGCACTCTCTTGAGAAGCTAGTCGATAGGAGGAAAGGCCGGTTGGTTAAAGGCCAAGGGTCTAAAAACACTCCCTCTAAGTCGGGGGCAAAAGACAGCAGCACTGGGTCAGAGGTGCCTATTAGAGCCCCCAAGGACAGGCTGTCCGGACCGGAGGGCTCCAATCCAAGTCTTCAATAAGAAACTTCTGTTCCATACACTCTACCAGAGAGCAGAAATCAAAGGGGCACTGAGGCCCATCAGTCCGGAGACAAGGCTGAGTCAAATTTGAACCCTCTCCCCACTACAGCTGCTGAAATCCTTTCAACAATTATGGAGGAAGTGATGGAGGATTCTGTTGAAGATGCCCCATTTGAGTCTGAGTCCTCCCGTCAGACCAGTAAAGAGATAGTTGCCAAGAAGGACAAGGGCAAAGAGAAATTATATTTGAGGCATCCGGATCTGCCGGAGAGCCTAGAAGGAAAAGTGGGGCCTTGTTTTCACAAGGTCAGCGTTAATTACCTCCTCTCTTTGCAAAAAATCAATTACGCATTCATCCACACAGCTGAGCTGGGCAGGATGCGTACGAAGTGGGGCATACCAGAAAATGTGAAGATCAGGATCCCCATACACCCGGAGACTCCTATGGACTGCAAACTGAGCGAAGTGGTCATGTTCACGGAGTTATTCAACTGGGGGCTCAGGTTCCCATTAGACCCAGAGATTGTCAGATACTTCCATCTGATAAAACTCTGTCCGAGCCAACTGAGCCCCAATGCTTGGTACACCCTCATGTCTTGCATCATGGCATCAAGGCTGTCCGGGATCCCTCTACCAATGAAGGAGTTCGCTGCAGTGGCCAGCCTTTGTAGAAACCACCACATCCCCTTTTACCACTTTAACATGGGGGACGATTTCAAGGCGGTGGATGATTTGCTGGAGGCGGAGAGGAATTGGAGGACCCAATTCCTATTTGTCAGTGGTGCCTGGAAGAACGGCAAGAAGATCAAATCCGGAGTGAACCCAAGCCTCCTCAAAAGCAGGTGGAGGAGTGACCGTAAGTCCTCCACTTTATACTTTTGTTTCTTTCTTTCTTTTCTAACGTAGCACGAACTAATGGGTCTCACTTTTGCCTTGGCAGTACTGCCCAAGGAGTTCACTGACTATCAGAAAGCCGGACAGGCTACTTGCTCCAAGAGCAACGCTTGGGCTGCTGAGAAATGGGGGAACCGATTCCACGCTGCTTTTACCAGTGGCAACTTGGCAAGGTCTCACTTGTGGAACACCACAGGTCGGAGAGACTTGCCTTGGGAGGAGCTCACCACTCAGCCTCCTCCGGACGTTGTGCTTAAGAGGACCCACGAACCAGATGGGACACTCTTCCTGCTAGGCCGGGCCAAAGCCCCGAGCAAGATGAAAGGCAAGAAGAAGAAGGGCAAAAAGGTGGTGGGTGGTGCTAATCCTGCTGATGCAGAGAAGGTTGCTCCAACAGATCCGGAGGGGCCAGACCAGAGCCAAATTGATGCTGCTCTCCTGGAAGTGGTGGAGCAAGAGACTGAGAAACAAGAAGCGAACCTCTCAAAACCTCCAAGGGCTTCCAAGAGGAATCGTAAACAGGGAAGCGAAGGCACAGACCGGGAGGCCAAGAAGAAGAGAACTTCTAAGGGAGATGAGCTTTCTCTCCGGGCTTTGGAGCCTTCTTTCCAAGCTGATCCTGCTGACCCAACGCATGCCGCGGACATTCCGGGCGACTTTCATACCGATGAGGTTGGAGGGGAGATATCAACATCGATGGAGTAGACATCACCGGTCTTGGTGAGCTTGGTGAATACTTCCTCAATCTTCCCAGAGATGACTTTGTCGGGCCTTACCTTCCTCCAAGCACCTCCAACGCGGTCACTTTTAATGGTAAGACTTTTAGCGTTTCTAGTGAAAGGGATCCCATAGCCCACTCTTTGTTGAGCAACGTTCAGCCTGTACTTGTGTTGGAGAAACAAATCCGAAACCAGGCTGATATAATCAAAGATCTCAAGTCTGACAAAGAGAGGCTGTCCGATGACCTTCGCACTGCCACTTCTAATGCTGACATTTTAAAAGAAGAAACTGAGGAGTTGAAGAGGAAGCAAGTGGAAAGCACCACAAAAGTCTCCACTTTAGAGGACACCATTAGAGATCTCCGGGAGAAGTTGTCCGGTCTGGAGAAAGACCTTACCACCTCAAAGGGAGAATCCAAAACTAAGGATCAAATCATCACCAACATGACCAATGACAAAATCGCTCTTGAGAATACAGTGTCTAAGGCTACCGAGGAGAAAGCTACTTTGCTAAAGGAGCAGGATGCCAAGATTCAAGCCAAGATCGATGCTTATACTAATAATGTGATCGACACTCAGGAGGAGATGTATGCCAAGGTGAAGTCTGATATGGTCATACTCTTCCATGAGAAGTTTCCAAAGAAGAACTTGGGGGATTTATGGCTTCATGTTGAGCCTGAAGACCTCTCGTATCATACGATGGCCGAAGGCGACAGGTATGGCTACTCTAGTGATTCCTCAGATGACGAAGAACACACCGGGGAGAAAATTGGCGAAGAGAAAGACGATCCTAAGGGAAAGAAGGTAGATGAAGGTGAGCCATCTTCAAAGGCTCAACCTTAACTTATGATTTACTTTGTTTACTTTTTATTCAGACTAAAGTCCTTGGAAGGCCAAGGCATTCTTTTTTGTAATTGTGTTCGGTATCTGACCGGATAGGTTTTTTGCTCTACTCTGACCATTCAAAAGTCCTTGGAAGGCCAATGCACTTTATTTCAATGAATGTTTCTGTTTTGCACAAATCTCATCTTCTTTCATTGTTTGTTCCAATTTTGATGGCTAGAGTTTAAATTGCCTTTAATTATTTCATAGTGAGAGTGTTTAAGTTCTCCGGCTAGAGTTTAAATAGCCCTTAGTTATTTCAATCCGGATAGTGTGACAAAGGACAAAATTTAAAACACTTGGAAAAATTTTAAGAAGGCATCAAATTTCATTCAAAAGCCCGGACACCTCATTAAAACCTCCCCGTGCCACCAGGGAGGAAAGAGTATGCCCCCAAATATTTACATGGATGTTTAAACAGGTAAATATTTACACAAATGCTATTCCAAGTACATCCGGAGATGCTCGATATTCCAAGGATGAGTCAAAACTCTTCCATCTTTGTCTTCTAACCAATATGTTCCAGTTTAATTCTCTCAATAACCATATACGGACCCTCCCAAGTTGGGGCCAGCTTTCCGAATAGCTTGTCTTTAGTGTGTAAGAAGACTTTCCTTAATACCTTGTCTTCCGGTTGGAAATCTCTTCTTTTAACTTTGGAAGCAAACCTGCTTCTCATCAAGCCCTGATAGTGTGCAACTCTAAGGTGAGCTTTAACTCGTCTTTCTTCTATCAAATCAAGTTGACCTTTGATTGCCACCTCGTTAGCATGTTCGGAGAAGTTGTGAACACGAAATGATGGGAGAGTGGCTTCTATGGGAGCTACTGCATCCATCCGATAGACCAAAGCAAAGGGTGACTCTTGTGTTGCAACCCCAGGTGTTGTCCGGTAGGCCCACAAGACCTCTTGTAGATAACTAGGCCACTTCCCAGCAGCCCCTTCCAAATTCTTCTTTAAACCGGACAGTATAGTCCTATTAGCCACTTCAACTTGCCCATTTTCTTGTGGGTGGAAAGGTGAGGAAAAACAATGTTGTATACCCCTTGAGGCACAGAAGCTCTCCATTTCCCTATTGTCGAACTGTGGCCCATTGTCTGTTGTTATCTTTTGTGGGACACCAAATCTACAACAGATATTGGATAGAATGAATTTTATAACAGCTTTTGATGTTGTTCCTGCTAGAGGGGCTGCTTCAATCCACTTTGAAAAGTAGTCTATGGCCACAAATATAGTTTTGCGTCCTCAGGACGCCACAGGGAGAGGCCCTACTAAATCCAACCCCCATCGAGCAAAAGGAATAGGCTCAGAAATTGACTCTAAAGGAATGGCTGGGACATGAATTTCATTGCTGTACCTCTGGCATGGGTCACACCTTCTTACCAATTCCTTAGCATCTTTCATGATAGATGGCCAATAGTAACCGGACAGTAAAACTCTTCTTGTTAAAGCTCTGAACCCACAATGGGCTGATCCCTCACCATCATACAATTCGGAGAGGACTACTTGAGACTCTTCATCCCCCAAACAGCGCAGGAGAGGTTTACTATAAGATTTTTTATACAACACTTCTCTCAATATGATGAAACCACGAGCCTTGTGTTTCAATGTTCTGGCTAGTGACTTATCCGGAGGCACGACACCATCGGAGAGATATTGCAGGAGAGGAAACCTCCAGTCTTGAGGTCGTTTCACTTGTACTTCAAAAATTTCCTCTTCTTTACCCTTACTAAGTTGAATGGAGGGGCTTTCCAGCACATGGATCCATGGATATGACTCCGTATATGCTATGGTTGCTAATGAGTCTGCTAGCTCATTTTCTGCTCGGGGAATGTGCTCATAAACAACACTTTTAAAGTTGAGTACTTCATTCTTAAGGAGGAGTAAATATTTCACAAGCTGCTCCTTCTTAGCCTCAGATTGGCCTTGGGCATGGTGGATACGAAGTTGGGAGTCACTTAGTAGCTTGACCCTCTTAGCCCCACAAATGTAGGCTAACTTTAACCCAGCTATGGCTGCTTCGTATTCGGACTCATTATTAGATGCCCTGAAAGCAAAACAAATAGCCTGGTACATTTTGTCTCCATATGGGGAAGTTAAACACACTCCTGCACCACAACCTATAGTGCTAGATCCACCATCTGTTCGGACGACCCATACCTTTTTATCTTTTATGTTAGTAGTTTGCTCCGAATCCCTGTCGGAGTGAAATTCAACCAAAAAATCAGCCACAACTTGGGCCTTGACTGTTGTTTGAGGAGCAAAATCTATGTCGAAGTCCCCCAACTCTACTGACCACTTAGTCATCCTGCTCGAAATGTCTGCCTTTTGGAGGACATTCTTCAGGGGAAAAGAAGTCCGGACGATGATGGGATGAGCCTGGAAATAAGGCATCATCTTCCTGGCAGCTATTACCAGGG
Source organism: Limnanthes douglasii subsp. nivea (assembly GCA_036936605.1). Taxonomy (NCBI): domain Eukaryota; kingdom Viridiplantae; phylum Streptophyta; class Magnoliopsida; order Brassicales; family Limnanthaceae; genus Limnanthes; species Limnanthes douglasii. Next base: position 57,759,235 of record JAUPFV010000001.1, on the reverse strand, counting down.
CTAATGCTAATTTTTCAAGTTTTAAGTAACGTCTTTCTGCATCTATCAAGATTTTGCTGATGTAGTACACAGGATGGGGATGACCATCGACCTCCCTTACCAACACAGCACTGATGGCACAACTTGAAACTGCCAAATATACGAAGAGTGTCTCCCCACCAACTGGCATAAACAAAGTTTTGGGGGAGGACGGGTGCTTCTTGATCTCAGTGAAAGCTTCATCACACTGTGGGGTCCAATCAAATCCCTTTGCACCCTTCAAGGTTTGAAAGAAAGGGGCACACCTGTCCGAAGACCTTGAGATAAACCTGTTTAAGGCAGCTAATCTCCCTGTTAACCGCTGTACTTCTTTAATGTTTCGAGGAGGTTCCATCTAAAATAGGGCATTAAGCTGGTCCGGGTCGGGTTGTATTCCTTGCTCACTTATAATATAGCCCAGAAACTTCCCGGACTGCACTCCAAACACACACTTTTCTGGGTTTAATTTCAAATTCACTCTTACCAAGTTGGCAAAAGTTTATTGGAGGTCGTACAAGTGCAACTGCTCATCCACACTCTTCACCATCATGTCATCAATGTATACTTCCATATTTCTTCCAATCTGATCAGCAAATTCCTTGTTGACTAATCTCTGATAAGTAGCCCCAGCGTTTTTCAAACCAAATGGCATTACCTTGTAGCAATGAAGACCTCTGTCAGTGACAAATATAGTATGCTCTTGATCCTTCGGATCTACTTGAATCTGATTGTATCCGGAGAAGGCATCCATAAAGGAAAGTAGCTTGTTCCCAGAGGTGGAGTCTACTAACTGATCAATCCGGGAGACCGGATACAAATCTTTTGGGCAAGCTCTATTGAGATCTGTGAAGTCAATGCACATGCGCCACTTGCCATTTTTCTTTTTTACCAGAACCGGATTGGCAGTCCACAAAGGATATTGAGACTCCTTGATATGCCCCATCTTTGTGAGCCTGTCAACCTCTTGCACAATGACATCAGCCTTCTCTTTAGAAAAAGCTCTTCTCTTTTGAACCACTGGTGTTATGTCTTTCCGGACTGATAGGTGATGTGATATCACTTCTGATGGAACCCCAGTAACATCAGCATTGCACCAAGCAAAAACGTGCTGATGGTTCTTCAAAAACTTTAGCATTTCATTTTTCAAAACGGGTGGCATCTTAGACCCTATCTTGACACTTTTTCCTTCTTCCAGACAGTGTGTTTCTACCTCTTCGACCGGTATTAATACTCCAGGGGTCTCTCTGGGGTCATCAATTTCACCCTCACCCCCAGAAAGGCCCTCAAATTGCTATTGTTCGTTAATACGGACTGCCCCCATCGTTCGAGGAGCCAGGGCGGTAGCATAACATTCTCTTGCAATCTTCTGGCTGCTCTGGACGACTCCAACCTGTCCCTGAACAGCATATTTCAAGCACTGGTGGACTGTTGAAGCCACTGCATGCATCCTAGAGAGCCAAGACCTCCCTAGAATAGCATTATAGCAAGTGGGACAATCCACCACAATAAAGAGTATTCTGACCATTTTCTTAAAAGGGCCCTTGCCCAATAGAACTTCCTCTTCGAACTCTCCGATCACGTCTGCTGAGCTGCCTGTAAAGCCCACAATTGATTTGTCCGAACTCTGAATTACATCTGGATTTTTCATTCTCTTGTATGTGGTTAAGAAAATGATATTGGCTGAGCTTCCAGTATCCACCAGAATTCGTCTTATGTCGTTGCCCCCAATAGATGCTCCTATAACAATAGCATCCTCATGAGGGTCAGCAATATCTCTTAAATCATCTTCATTAAAAACAATGAAGGGGAATGAGTTTTGTGACTGATAGGAAGTCATGCCTCATTCTAGCTGGGAGGCTAAAGTATGCACGTGCCTCTTCCTCGAAGAAGCAGTGGGAGCTGTCATAGTGTCCCCTCCGAAAATTGTAAGCGACTCAAAAAACTTAATGAGTCCGGAGACCGACCTAGAACATTCCTCAATTGTACCCACTCTGTTTCGAGTTGGATCAGGATCCAAGTACTCAGATTCCACATCAAACCTTTCAATTATAACCATGGCTCCCTCCGGAGCAGCATTACTTGGACCAACCCAGTGAGTGTTGTCAGGCCTGTTACCTCCTCTTCTTTTGACGTAAGCCCCCAGCTTCCCCCTCTCAGTCAAGTTCTGAACTTCTTGTTTCAATGCTATGTAGTCATCAGTGGTATGACCAATATCATTGTGATATTGGCAAAAAGATTTATTATGATGCTCTCTGGGAGACTACAATGTGGCTGGTCTCCGATAATGCACCTCTTCCTTTGTTTTATCAAAAATGGTGGCCACACTTTCTTTTAATTCTGCGAACCACTCTGGTTGGACCCATGGCCCTCTCTTGTTTCTGGATTGCTGACTCTGAGCAGGAGCAACTGGCTGAGACTGAGCTTTTGCCCTACCATGCCCCTGTCCGGTCTCTCTTGATTTGTTCCCGGACTGATTCTGATTGGGATTTGGTGCCACCGGGGTAGATCTCACCTGCCTGTATACCTTGGTTTTCTTTGTTTCATTAACATTTATTTGTTTTCCAACCTGATTCAGCAACCGTCCCCATGTCATGGCCTTCTTTCTGGTTACTGAGTCAGCCAAGTTGCTAGGGTTCAAGCCCTGTCTTAGGGATGCTATTGCTACCTGTTCGAAGCAATCAGCCAACCCATTCTTGGTGTTCACAAAATGGCTTATATATTCTTTCAAAGACTCATTTGGTTCATGGGCACAATGGATTATTGTGTCTCCATTGCCCTTTAGCTCTTTACTCCCCACAAACTGCCTTCAAAATACTACCCAAAAAGTATCGAAATCTTTAATACAACCCTGAGGCAGGCTGTTGTGCCATTTTAGAGCACTCCCCGTAAATGATTGGGAGAATGCCCTACAAAGTAGCTTATCATCGTCGTCAAAGTTCATCATGAAGTTTTTAAATTGTTCCAGATGGTTGTCCAGATCAGTACTGTCATCGTACTTCTCTATTTTGGTGCTGTCAAACCTCTTAGGGAGGTTTCCGGAGAGAATTTTAAAAGATAATGGAGATTGCCTCCAATTTATTCCACGACTGAACACAGTATCCTCATTGGGGGTTGCAAAGATACATGGTTCATCGTGAAAAGCGAAGGCATCCATCAGCATCCGGTCCACATACCTCCGGCTGTGAGATGACCCTTTACCAATGTTCTTCTTCATCCTTCCATGTCTATCCCTTTTTCTTGAATATTTTTTTATCTGCTTTTGCTTCTTTCTAGTTTGACCCTCATCGCTGCTAGAGGATAAAGATTTTTCAACTCTTTTATCGTCCGAAGAGCTATCAGAATATTCTGAGCTTGAGTCAGAACTCTCCACCGGCTTGGACCGGTGAGACTTTTTGGAGCTGGCATGAGTCTTTTTGGTGCTCACATGAGTCTTCGAAGACTCATGCTCTCTGGGGTTGTCGGTGTGATGAGCAACTGATGCTTTGGACTTTTCTTTCATGCCCATCTTAGCCTTTTCTGCCCTCAGAGCTTCTATTTCACCTTTCAGCTTATCACGTTCTTTGACAGTGTACTCATCGTTCTCTCCCACCACTTCGAGCAGAGCTGGTGGTACTTCTGGATTGTCCGGATTCATTCGGACAAACTTTCTTTGCAGGTTTTGAATGCTTGATTCAGGCACCTTCTCCTCCCACTGTGGTCGCCAATTTGGTGTGGATAATTATTGCCTGAGGGTAGGCTTGTAATTTGATTGGTGTTTTATAGTAGTATGTGGGTGTTATGTATTTAGTGTAGAGAGTAGAGAGATAATTAAGCTGGCTGGTAGCAGTTAATTCTCATTACCCACACTTAATGCAGGTGGTTGGGTATTTATACCCTAACGTTTGGGCCCTTATGGGCTTTCGGGTCATGTTTAATGGACTCGGGTCATGTTCAAAGACCCATGAGCTCTAAGGAGGAGAGCAAGTAGCTTAGTCAAGAAGTGTTTAGGTTTTTAGTACTTTTCTCATAGTTCGAACAGTCCTATGGCCTGAGTGTTCGAAGTGATATGTCCGGTCCGGAGGCCTTGGACCGATCTGTCCTTGTCCGGGGAGCATGCAGAATTCGGACTCATCACATATCACTTATTTTTTACAAAAATTCATTGATAAATAATAAAGATACATTTTTCAGTAAGCTGCGCTCGTTTAACGGCGACCCGCATTCTTCCAACTACTCTCTCCTTGCCTTCCTAGTTGTTTTCCTTTTTTTTTACTATTTTACCATGCACATTAACTAGTGTAAGGTGGTCGCCTGTTCATCTCTTTTATGTTTACCGTGTTCAAGGTAAACTCTCTCTTTTGTTGATGATTATGCGACTCTACAAATTAAATATTTGTTTTTTATTAATGCAACCGTGCACAAAAACGATCCCACATATACCTCAAAATCCAACTCTCTCTCACCCACGTGTTTTCCTAGTCATCATACCTATTTACAAAGTCATTCAAACTTTTAAAATCATCATTTGGTCTCCCTCATAGACTATAACAACTCATTTTGAAATCATGGACGTTGAATCCTCATAAGTCACTCTCATGTTTTTTCTTTGTAAATCCCGAGATGACTCTTTTCTTCAGGATGATAATTGGGCTGCTCATGAAAAGAAGTCAAAGAAACCTTATGAGTTGGATGCCTACCCATCAATCTCTCTCCTTTTTAGTTGTATTATGCACCATGTATTTGTATCTCCATCAAAATCGTTTCTTCCCTCTTTGGACGTCAAATGATCTCTCTTTTGTCCCTCTAAAATAAGCCCTTTTGGTCATCATTTCAGCCATTAAAAAACTTTTCAGTTACCCCTGACACCAAAACGCACACCTCAAATAAAGGTCATATTTTAAACGGACGCCATAAATTAAACCCTACCGCACCCAAAAAATGTTTCCATTTTAGTAACTCAGAAAGTACTCCATCTTACATATACCTTGTTTTATTTTCGATCACCTCTATGGTCAACACTCAAAAATAAATGTGATCCACCAAAGAAAACCCTAGCCAAAGCAAAACAAAATTTGCCAGCACCAAAAAACAAAACTGACACATCGTGAATCACATTGTTGCGGTTGATACTGAACTGTAATTCATACTTTGACTATTCACTTTCGAGAGATAATCCATCGACCAAAAATGTCTGCTCGAATAACCATTCATGTTGACTATCTATTTTCGATATTGTAGTTCTTTGACTGCTAATTTTTGATGATGTTAGTCCCTTGACTATCCATTTTTTTATTAAGTTAGCCCCCTAAATAAACACGTGCATATAACTAACTTTATCAAATATGGATAATCAACGAACTAACACCAGATATTTTCTAATCGATGGACTATATTACTCGAAAGTGGATAGTCAATGGACTATTTATTATTTGAAACCTATAAATAAATAAGCTTTTTCCCATCAACTCCTCGTACATTCCTAATATTTTCTCTCATATATTAGCTCCATGTGTTGTTGATAACTTGCTTATTTTGCTTAACATGCAACCTCCTCTGCATGCAGACCATTTCCAAAGCTCCATTCTACCGATGATAGTTTTATCTCAGGTGGACCCTTAATATTATACCCAAGACATGTTATGTAGAGAAATGATTTCTAAGGCAAGAAGACTTTTGATGATCTCTATATCATCTACATTTCCCGAACCCGGGTTTGAAGCTCACTCCAACATGCATATGGGTATTAAAGAGGACCCAACTAAGCAGGCGGAATCTACCCCCAACCCCAAACTCAATCGTATATGTGTTCTTGTCTCTATAGACTTTTGCATGTTTCAATCGGGGCATCCAAAACTGTGGTAACTCTCACCCTCAAGCTTCACCATTATTTACTAGTGCGTCGATCGTCCAGATTCAATCACCCCCAAATTCCTCCTTTACTAAAAATTCTTTTCCTATCGTCAAATATACCCCTAAAAATCAAATTGATTCATCCACTTGAGTTCTCCCTCACTTCGTTGTTAACCAATAGGATTATTGATATAGGAAAAATTATCAGTTGAAGGAAAAGCGGATCAAACACTAATCCTAGGGTAGACAGAACTTCACAAGTTCATAAAAAAGTATTTCAATTAAACAAAAGCTTATTGTTCAATTAGGGTTTGGAAGCCTTAAATAGAAATCGTATAAAACCCTAATACAAAATAAAAAAATAAAAAAATGTACCAAAATCAAATCTTATTAAATATGAACACAAGCAAATTTGATTTAGCAATAAATTATTAAAATATATAAAAAAAAATCTAATAAAGTAAGCTAAAACATCATTTTAAGACCCTAAATGGTGGAACTTAGGGCCCAAACTTCATGACAAATAATGAAACACTTTTGACCATCGTTGGGTTGATCAAGATGTTTGATTTGAGTATTCTCTTCGCCCAAATATGATAATCCAGTCAGAAGTAAGGCTTGTTTATGTAATGATATCATGCTCGTCATCTCCCAACACTACATTTATCTGATGTAATACGCTTTATTTTTATGCCTTTTGGATTACATCTTTATCTTCTAATTTATTAATTGCTCTAATATCTAGTGTGTCTAAGTTAATTATGAACTTCTTCATATTTTGTAATCCCATAATAACCTAAGAAGCATGGAATTGTTTCCCCAACTCTGAAGCACTTTTTGACTCAAACAGTTTACAAGCTTCTAGCATTCTTTCTAAACCTACAAGGTCCACAATGAGTAGCTTGTTTCTCTAACTTTGGCATTTTTATCATTCCCTTTCTATTTCTTGTTTTCGGTAGAAATCACTAAACCCTTCAAAAAAACAGAGATTATTTTAGTTTCTTTATCATACAAAGCCTCTACAACCACATTCTCTTTGTCATGAACTTCCAGACTATGATTTTTTAAGTCATTGCATCAATAAGTTCTACCTGATCTAAAAATCCTCTAGGTTCTATTGAAAATATATATTTTTCTTAAAACACAACTATTTTCCTTTATCTTACCACACAACTCATTTATTTTTCATATTTTTTGTTATTCTTTTATCCTAATAACCATCGCTCGAATTACAATACTATAACATTTTTTGTTCTTCTGGGAGGTGGAAGTCTAGGAGGCAGAGTTCTGAAAGATGGTGGGTCAGCCGTAGGTTAGGTAAAGGGTATTATCTCTAACAAAGTTAACCATACATCATCATCCAGTGACTCAACATGTATTATTGTGTTCTGATTTTTGGTTTTTTGTATAAATATGATTTCTATTAATACAAATAGATTGCACTGGTACTCCAATACTTGTATGGTGGTATTTTTGTTAATAGGACTTTTATCTATGATCTATAAATAGATAATGTATACGCAAGTTTAATTATAGAAGAAGTATTTCTTTGTTCTTTTGTTTTACCCTTAAAAGATTATGACGTTGGCTCCAAAGAATAATTTCTTTGTCATTTTTACTCTCTTTGAAAACATACCCATTTTTTACAATTGGATTACTAGTTATACTAAACCTTTCTATTCTTGTCGTCAACGGCATCGATATTTTCTTGAACATAAACCATTTTTTAACATAAATGCTTCAATACTTTGGTTCTTATGTAGGGATAAAACTTTTCTCGTTTATCACATATTTGTTGACATTAACCCTAGATTCCCTCTCACTCTTAGAATTAGTTAAAATTATAATGCAATCAGATGGGCTAGCAAGCTTACCTTTCAATGTTAATAACGTAGACCAGCTTACCAACGTTGTTTTGCCAGCTAGTAATCATAATCATAATCATCATATATTGGCTCTAAATGATTTTGTGGAGGAAAACATCATCTGCCATACTTTCTCCTCAGAGAAAACAAATTCTGATCTTAGCTGTATTCTCCTTCAGAATCCGATGGTAGGTTGCTCGGCCCTAGAGCTTAGAATCTGGTGGTTCTCATCCTCTGCATTACCTCTTGCATTTTCTTTATTTGATTGCTCAGCATACTTAACTTCTCTCCAATCATCTACAATTTTTTGTTGGTGTGCTTCATCAAACTGACATAATCTTCCAGATCTTCCCAATTGTAGATATTTGCGATTGACACGATATTCTTCTTTAATATTCTTCATTGTGGCATACTGGTCAGGATCTAATACCAAACTGATGCGACAAAATAACAAAAAAATGATAGATGAAACCCTAATCCAATGGTAACATAATAGTTAGGACCATATCTAGGATTTCAAAAGTGAAACTCTTCTCAATGCAAAAAATATATTATTTAAAAAACTGTTTAAAACTTAGGGCATGTGAGGCTTTATATAATAGCTGGTCAAAACCCTAATCAGAATATAAGGAAAGAAAGTAAATGTCTTAAAATGGAATCAAATTAAATCTTGATATAATTAAATTTGATTTGACTAATATCAAATATTAAATTAAATTAATTTAAAAAGTTTTTTTGTTCGGACATTTCAGCTGCATCATCCTCAATTGGTTGACGAGAATACGTCCTTGTATTAACAACATAATCACCATCAGTAACCAAATTTATTTTAATTTATTTTCAATATTTTACATTAAATTTTGAAACACTTGAATTATAATTGTTGACCTTATCATAATAAAGAGAAATTATTCTCGAGTGTTCTTTATTTGAAGTCACATTGAAGTCATCCAATTGATGAAAACAAATGGTTTTGAAAACCTTTTCATAGCCTAAGACGGAACCTCGATGTCTAGTTGATGGAAAATGGGTTTAAAAACCTCTTTCTAACCTGAGACATCATCTCGATAAGCAACTCTCTCATTGATCTGAAGATTGGTAGTCAATTTAAACTCCTCTAGTAATTGATCAACATGATCGTCATCGAAATGCTTGGCGTATCCCCGCATTCCCAAATGATCTTGGAGATCTCACAACCATAGATTTTGTTCTTTTCTTCAGACTTTGAATCAGAAAGATCAGGATTTAGAAATATTTTCTCGTATCTATGTAGCATGAACTGGGCTTTGATACCAAGATTATAAGGACATAATTATCAATTGAAGGAAAAACGCATAGAACCATAATCCTAGGGTAGATGCACTTCAAAAGTTTGGAAAAAAAGTATTTAAATTAAACAAAATATCATCGTTCAATTAGGGTTTGGAAGCCTTAAGTAAGAATCATCTGAAGCTCTAATACAAAATAAAAAAATGTATCAAAGTCAAATCATATTTAATTTGAACATAATCATATTTGATTTACTATTTCAATAAATTATTAATATATAAAAAAAACCTAAGAAAATACGCTAAAATAACATTTTAGGACCCTAAACAATGGAATTTAGGCCCCAAGATTTGTGTCATATTGTCACGCTTATGACAATCGTTGGGCTCGTCAAAACGTTCAATTTGAGTACTTGCTTTGTCCAAATACGATAATCGGGTCAGAAATAAGACTAACTTCTATAACGATATCATTTATCCCCCATACCTCTCAACCGCCAAATTGTTTAACGCGTATCCCTCTTATTGATCATCTTAAGTCCCTTACAAGACCAATGTTGACCCAACTTATCTCTAACCCAAATCCAATTACCCTCGTTATCACATTAACCCAATAATCAAACATCAGTCCCCCAATAGAAACTTTCAAGGCCCAAAGCCAACATACAAATCCAATCTCCTCCCGGACAAACCCACCACCTAGCCCATTCATCATTAAAAAATGTTTCAATGATTTTACAACAAGAAATCCTACTTTATTTCTAGACTTTTCCCGTCTACACCCATTGTTATCTCACATATAGTCTCTCTAGAATCCTTACTTTACCCTCAATAACCACCGCTAAGCTTATGCAAACTCTACAAATGTACTAACTTTCTCCAACCATCCTCCACCTCTATCATTACTCACTATAACCCGCATACAAGCTTAAAATTCTCCTTAGGTCCTAACCCTCTAGGTCATTTCTCATCCGCCATCTATAGTCAAAATAGTAAAGAATGTATCGTTCCATCTTACCCCAAAAACTATTGTGGAAGTCATCCTTATCGATTAGGTAACACAACCGCTCAAGCCTCCTCCTCCCGACCTCGAGTACTAACTACAGTATGTCTCTTACCTAAATTAACTCTCTTATAAGATCAGCCATGCAACAAAGTTCAAGTCTAAGTACCACAAGTTTCACCACCTTATCTCCTCTGTCACACACACTCACAACAATATCCCTCAACCATCCTTCCACAAGAGCTTATGAGCGACAATGAGCCATCATGTAGCCCAAACATGGGCCAATATACCTGCTGCTCCCCAAGACAATTTCTCAGGGATGATCGTCGAGAAAATCATATACATCGAGTACTAAAAAACAAAATCATTATCCTCATAATGCAATTGCGGTGATAAACACGATTGGGCCAAGTTTCTTTTTGGTTACTTTCTCAAGAAGAAGTTTACTATATATATTGTCTTAGAAATCACAGTCAAGCTTTGGAACAAGTACGTTCTTCAAAAGTGCAAGGGTAATCCCTCAAATTACTTCTATTTTTGCTTCAACTCTTCTGAAAATTGTGTTTATATGTTGGATAATGCTTATTTTTTCTTCAATGGGCAACCGATGTTTCTCAAGAGATGGGAACCCATGACCTTATCAGTTAAAAACCTTCTCAAATACAATTCTTATTAGTCAAGCTGCACAATCTCTCGCATGAGCTCTAGACTGATAAAGGTCTAAGTATAATACATAGTACCTTGGAATCCCTATTTATATTGAGACTCATATCGCTAACAATGTTAAGTTGAGTTTTGCTAGAGTTTGTATAGTTCTGAACACTTCAAATCCATACTCTTAAGAGCTCAAGATCAAATGTTTGAGGAAATAAATCTTCATATATATGGAATGCCAAGGTATGTCTTTGATTTGCACAAAATATGATTGTTGTGTCCATACTTCCTCTAATAGTACTGCGTCTCTTAGTTCCCTTATTCCTCATATGCTAATGCTGCAAAAAAATCACCCTTGAAAAAAATACCACCAAGCACCCTGTCAAACACTGTTCAGGTAAATAACTTGTTGTTGATTGTCCCACTAAATCCCATGATGAAGAGAAAGAGATCGATATTACCCTGCTAGCATTGCATATTTCAAGAAATTCGACGAGGAGGGAAACTCCTGCCTCAGCAGACTCAGTTTTGTATACACAAAAAATGTCACTATTTCTGTTAACTATAGCCCTAAAGTTATAGAAGTTACTTCCCCTATTACTCAATCTCATAGGATTTATGTCCGGAGGGAAGATATTATGCCTATTGAAAACAACATTGTCCATTATCAATAAACACAAGTAAGTTACTCTCCCTATTCTTTGCATGAATATAACATTCTTGAATATTTATGGTCCTAATTCGTTAGAAAATGTCATTGAATACGTCTTTAGTAATCACATTACTCTTATATTCCTTATTGAAACAAAGTCGGTAAAAACAAATTGATAAATATTATAAGAACCATGATATCCTATTGGCATTTTAAAACTAACCATGATACTCACCATTACGGTAGGATCGTTATATTAAGTTAGTTTAGAAGAACCATCCCCCAAAATCTTAGATTGTAGTATTACATATAGTATATCTAGTATTAAGTATTCTCTCTTAACGATTAATGGCTTCAATAAGGCCTCAGATGTATTCCTCTTTGAAAAGATCTTACTATCATCTCAGTTTCTCGCTATACCACCCCTTAGGTTGTGTTTGGCGACTTCAACGACATCCATAAGCTAGACGACCGAACTCGAAACTCGTACCTTTGAATTTCTTCAATCAATTATTTCAACAAGTATTGTTGTGATTGTGAGTTAACTAGACTAAGATCCACCGAATTCCAAGTCTTATGGTCCAATAAGCAAGCCAGTAACGGTATCGTATCCAAAATCGATCGTGCCTTTGTAAATAACCTTTTAAACTGTCATATCCTTACCTTTTTTACCTACTATGACTTTCCTAGAATTTTTTACCATACCCTTATGACTTTTGTAATGCGACTCACTAATTTTACCCTGTTTGGAATTCAACCCAAAAAGCCTCATATCTAAAACTTACAGTTACTCATCCCTTCCGACTTTAAACCAATTGTATGTCTCAATGTTATTTATAAAGTAATTTTAAAGAAATCCTAGATAATAATAGCAAAGAAACCTTATTGTCTCTCATATATTCCTCATAGTCTGCCTTCATTCTGAATAGAAATATTTCCGAAAACATGCTCATTTCCTAATAGCTTCTTTGTTGGTTACAATACTAATAAGAAATTCCCAAAGGCCACACTCAAAATTGGTCTCATGAAAACTTTCGACAATGTTTGTTGTCACATTCTCTATAACGTACTTGTCTTCATTAATTTTTCATCTTTGATGATAACTTGGACAATCAAATGTATATTAATCCTCTTTTACTCTATATGTATCAATGGGAACTCTTTTTGTTACTTTAAAGGTAAAAGAGGACTTCGACAAGGGGATCATCTTTCCCAATTCCTCTTGGTCTTACTATTGCAGGTCATCTGGAGTATTCTAAAAGAGAAAAGCTTAAAACCTTCCTTTAATTTCCACTGGAAATGCCACAAGCTAAAAATCATAAACCTTTGTTTTGCAAATGACCTTATAATTTTCAGTTGTTCCGATATTAAATCAATTTCCTTAGTAAATAAAAGACTCATTGAATTCATCATTTTTATGGCTTTGGTATCAACCCTAGGAAAAGCCTATTTTTAATCATGTATGTTACGGACACTACACGCCAAAGTATATTCACCCTGTTTGTCTTTAAGGTTGGTACCCTCCTTGCTAGTTACCTCAGTGTCCCTTAGTCATCACTCATCTCTCATAGCATGACTATAGACCCCATTTTGACAAAGTCATCTTGCGAATAAACTTTTTGACATCCAAGCACTTATCTTCATAAAAAAAAGGTCTTTTAAGCGGGCAAGCATATAGGTCATCTATATTTATATTCCATATTAGATTTTTAATTAAGATTTTCTAGCTCTTTCGTCCTTTCCTTTGATCAGGTCTGGAGATTAAAATCTCTGGCGCAAAGGTTGCATAGACTAACATTATCCTACCTTCGAATGTGGGTGGACTTGAGATTTTGTACATAAATGTCTGTGATTAGACGGCTGCCCTTCAACGCTTTTGGTCTATTTAGAATGAAAAATCCATTTCAATCGGGTGTAATTGGACCATTTTGGAGAAAGTTAAGCACAATAATAATTGGAACATATCAATTGGTTCTTCTCCTAGTTGGGGTAGAAGAAAATCTTCAACTTAAATTCAATTTCGGCGAAGTTTTATAAATTTGAAAACGGCAACGACAATTCCACTTACCTCTGGTATGATCTCTACCTCTATTCTAATTCTTTAGTGGACCGTTTTTTCTAATATTATATGTTACGCTCGTATGCACATCAATTACAAAATCAAGGACGCATACATAAATTGAAAAATCACGAACATCATCTCTAATGCGTTAAGAAATGTCTCGATCGAATGCGTTCGGATATGTCTCGATCGAATGCGTTCGGATGAGCGAGCCGATGGACACTTTTTCCATCTTGTTAGGACCATCTCTCATGCTCTGCGTGGTTTAATACCTCTAGTTAAAAGAAATGCTAAAATCTTCGATAACATCTTACACTAGTTTCCGTTACACTAATTTAAACTCTTTTCCATCGTATTCGCTCTTACCTTCGCTATAAATTTTAGAGCTCAAAAGTCTCTTAACCATGGGTATTATCAGTCTGGTTTGGTCCGGATTTTTTCGGAATCGGAACGGATCGCTAAGTTTTCGGTTCAGTTTGGTTCGATACGGTTCGGTTTCGATTCCGGTTCGGTTTCGATTTGATCTGGTCCGGTCCACTTAAAAAAATATTTAAAAAAATTATAATAAAATTTTCAATTCTTTTTAAATAACATAACATAAAAATTAAAGTTTAAAAATTAATCTTTCATTTTTATTTAAAAATAATAATTAACTATTAATTTTGGTAATATAATATATATATATATATATATATAATTAAAAAATCAGTTTCAATCGTTATATTGATTCAATTCTTTTCGGTTTTATCGATTAAACCGGTTCGGTTTCTTATCGGTGTACCAGTTTTATCGATTGGATTCCTAATCGATTTTTGGATTCCTAATCGATTTTACCGATTTATCGGTTCATTTCCAAACCAATTTTGTTGTTTTTATTCATCGATTTCAGTTTTTAAAATAAAAATGTAAATAAAAGGATTAAAAGTCAGTCGGTTTTCGGTCTAATTCGGTCATATTCTCTATTCCCCATAACCATTGACAGTTATCCTCATTACCCATTTAACTTTTTGCAAACGATTTATTTTTGGGCAAGGCTAAATTGAGACCCCATTTGGCTATAATGAGACCCTTCTATAATGAGACCTCATTTGGCTATAATGAGACCCCAAAAAAGACCAATTTACTCCTAATAAAAAAGCTGTATTTTCAGCCCAAAAGCCTCTTTTCTCTCTTCTTCTCTCTTCTCTCTAGCAAAAGCTCTCAAAATTCCGAAAAAAATAGCAAGATTTCTCAAATCCGACATTACAAACACGTTAAGGTACGAATCCTTTACATATTCATGTAATTTTTAAGCAATTTACTTTAGTATTTTTAGTGATATTTAGAGTTTAGTGTTCTGCCTCAAAAGTCCAATTTTCATGTATATGTTGTTGTTTTTTTGAAAAAATAGTTGTAGATTCGTGTTAGTCGATGCATTAGGAACGTTTTGGTACCATTTTTGTTGAATTTGGGTTGTGTTTGTGGGTTTTGGGTTCGATTTCAGATCTACGAAGTGCAAAATCGCGAACAAGCAACTCGCAACTCGCAACCGGTTCAAAATCGCGAGGTGCTTGTTCGCGATTTTGCACTTCCAGGAGTGGTGAAATTGCAAGCTCCGTGTTCGCAATTTCACAAAAACAGGAGATGCCCAATTTTGGTTGTTTTATCAAATTATGATGTTTTTATTCCCAAATTTATTAATGATTTTATTTTTGTTGTATTTTATTAATGATTTTATTTTTGTTGTATTTTAGCACACAGCATACACTTGTTCGACATTCAGGCTCGAGGGGCACCCGATTTATTAATTATTTTTTAATTAAATATGAATATATAGTTATAATTTATTATTTCGTTACTTATCCAATTATGTGTGATTTGTACTAGTCTATTAATTATTAAATTAAACGGATGATTTATTTTTTATTTTTTTTCGGATGGTTCGCTCTTATAAATGAAGTATATATTAAAAACATTGTTTTTAATTTTACATTTAGTTCCTTTTGTCTTTATTACTTCAATAAATGATATATTTTTTTACTATTTTAAATTAAAATAAAAAGATTTAGAAATTAAATATTACATAATTAATATGTAATAAAAAATTAAATATGTCATATATCTATTTGAGTTTCTTAAACTATAATAAAAAATACTTCGAAAACAAATATATATGTTTAAAATATAATATATTTATTTGACTCTCTTAAGCTAGAATGAAAAAGATTTAAAAAAATAAATATTACATAATAAAAATACAATATATATTTTGACTAGCTTAAACTATGGAAGAAGAATGCTTCAAGAAACGCTCTGTTCTTCTGAAAGAACAGAGTTTCATTTTTTACCTTCTTTTTTGATTTGATTCATCCTTGGGCTATCTCTGCTATTCTTTGTTGGAAATTTGAGAGCAATGGAGAAAGAAGTAATAGACGAATTTCCTTTGCTGAGGAAAATGTCAAATTTCGAAAAACAGAGTACCAAGAATTCTGGTACTGAAGATTGTAATATGATTTCCAACCCTGTTTTCGAAGAATTGTTAAATGGAAAAGAAGAGTTATCTCAAAAGAAACCTTATGCAAATTTGTTGAAGGCTTCAAGAACAGAGTTTGTGCATACTAATGTTTCTGTCATAACTTCTGATGAAATTCCGGTTATTAAGTTTGATGCTGCTGATAAAGATAAACTGTTAAAGGTTTCAATGCATACTCTAATAGCGAAATTCTCTTCTGGTAAGCCTTCTTTGGAACAGCTTCGTAAGTTTTTGTTGAAATTCAACTTTGTTGGAAAATTCAGTCTTTCGGTCTGGGATTATCGTCACGTATTTGTGGAGTTTACTGATATTGAGGATTTTAAAAGATTGTGGTCAAGGAACATCTGGGTTGTGGGGAATAAAACCATGAGGTTGCTGAAGTGGACTCCGGGTTTTGATCCTAGTCTAGAGTGTCCTTATACTCCTATATGGGTTTCTATTCCTAATATCCCAGAATTTTTATTTAATTATTCAACAATCAGTGAGGTTGCTAAGGTTCTGGGTACGCCTCTTAAAGTTTGGGTTCCTTCGATGAATAGAGCTAGACAGAATTGCTGTAAAATATGGGTGGAAGTCGATATTTCGAAGCCTCTCATTCATAAAGTTCAGTTGAAGTTTGGTGAAGAAGACTGTTATTGGATTGGTTTGGTGTATGATAAAGTTCCTCTTTATTGTACAATCTGTGATCACATTGGGCATAATAAAGAAAAGTGTAAAAAAGTTGTGAGAGTTGAAGATGGTGTTATGGAAACTGGCCAGAATAATGAAAGGCTTGATAGTTCTGGGGTCCCTGATCAACAGTCTTGTTCTCAATTTCTTGGTAACGATTTTATTGGTGAAAGGGTTGAGACTGTTAAGGATAAAGAAGATAAAAAAGAGACTGTTAACAGCAACAAAAATCGATGGTTAAAGTCTGTTGTGTTTACTCAAGATTATGAGAAAGATGTTCAAAAAGATGTGGAGGTTAATAGCTCTGCTCATGAATTAGTTTCTGTGGATAATAAAGGTGATTCTTTAGAGAATGTTGAAGATGGAGAAATGATTGAGGCTTTGAAATTGTTGGAGAAAAAGAATACGTTTGAGGTTCTCAGTGAAGAGATACATGACTCCCCTAAGCATGAAGGCAGTCTTCCTGTCTCTCCAGTGAGGTATAAAGATGTTAACAAACAGGAGACTAGGAAACTGAAGAAGGTTCCCAAGTTATGGGCTTCAAAGGGTCCTGTGTCTTCTAAAGTCATGAAGTTGAAAAGGAGTCATAAATCTGGTATTGATTAAATGACTATTGCTATGTTGAATTGGAATGCAAGGGGTCTTGCAAATAAAGATACTGTGAAGAGATTAAAGTCTATTGTTTTTTCTGAAAAAAGTTTCTTTTGTAGCTATTCAAGAGCCGTTGGTTAATTCTGATAAGTTGAGTTTGTTGGCTAGGAAGTTAAAGCTCAATGGTTTTTTTGGCAATGTGAATAATAAAGTGTGGGTGTTTTGGCACCAGGATTTCAAGGTGAATGTGGTGTTGGATTCTGAGAAGTTGATTCACTTAAAGGTTGGTCATCCTGTTTTAAGTAAAGTGTTTGAGATATCTGTAATTTATGCAAAATGTAAGAAGGATCAGAGGCTTGTGTTGTGGGATACCATTAGAGGATTGGATGTGCAGAATGAGTGGCTTCTTTGTGGTGATTTCAATGTCATCTCTAATATTCAGAAGCAATTGTGTTGCTCTACAATTAATCTTCGTGCTATGGATGATTTTAATAGTTGTATTATGGATTGTTCTTTGTTGGATGCTGGTTTTAGTGGCCCTTCTTTCACCTGGTCTAATGGTCACAAGTGGAGGAGGTTGGATCGAGTTCTTTACAACAATGCTTGGTTGGAGTGCTTTGATTATACTTCGGTGTCTCATCTTGCTCGTAATTGCTCTGACCATTGTCCTATGCTTATTAAGATATCTTCTAAAGTGGAAAGAGCAAAAGCTTCGTTTAAATTTCTTAACATGTGGACAACACATGATGGTTTTGTTAAGATTGTTAAGGATAGTTGGTCTAATGTGATTAATGAAGAGGTGAGGAACCCTATTATGATCTTTTGGTTGAAGCAACAAAGGCTGAAGTCTGTATTGAGGACATGGAATAGAAATGTCTTTGGAAATTTGTTTGATGCTATTAAGCAAGCTGAGCAGACTATTATCAATATGGAGATTACTCTTCAAAATGTAGCTTCTGAGGAAAATGTTAATATGTTGGTTGAGGCTAAGAAGCATCACTCATTGTTACTTGATAGAGAAGAAATTTATTGGAGACAGAAGGCGCATGCTACCTGGTTGAAAGATGCTGATAGAAATACTGCAGCTTATCATGGTTTTGTTAAGAAAAGGCAAAAGAAGAACAGAATTGAAAGAATTAAGGTGGGAGATAGATGGCTCACTGAAAAGGAAAGCATTAGCTCGTCTGCTGTTGAATTCTTCAAGGCTTTGTTATCTAACGATTTAAATGTTCTGAATGATCAACCATTGAAAGATGTGATTCCTCTTCTTGTCAATGATGATGATAATAGATCCCTGATCATGGTGCCTGATGAGGATGAAATTCATAGAGTGGTGAAGGGTTTAAACTCTGAATCTGCTGCTGGGCCAGATGGTTATAATGGTGAGTTTTATAAATGTTGTTGGGATATTGTGGGATCTGATTTGTGTGATGCTGTTAAAGCTTTCTTTCGTGGTTATAAGTTGCCTAAGGGAGTTAAATCTACAATGATATGTTTAATTCCTAAACTAGAGAATCCAAACAGGTGGAAAGACTTTAGACCGATTAGTCTAACTTCTGTTTTCTCTAGGATATTGGGAAGGATTATTAATAATAGACTCTCCTCTATCCTGCCTAAGTTGATTTCTGATGTCCAAGGAGGTTTTGTGAAGGGTCGTTCTATTCAGCACTCTATCCTTCTGGTTCAAGAAATGGCCTTGGATATTAACAGCAATAAAAAGATTGGAAATGTCATTGTTAAAACTGATATGTCTAAGGCATTTGACAAGCTTAGACATGATTTCTTGTTTAAGATTCTTAGAATGTTTGGCTTTAGTAATGGAGTTATTGCTCTGATTAATAGTTGCGTCAGTAATGTCCATTCCTCTATTCTGATCAATGGGGAGATGGCTGGCTATTTCGCTAATTCTCAGGGATTAAGACAAGGGGATCCCCTCTCCCCAAGTCTGTTCATATTAGCTGAAGAATATTTGATTCGATGTGTTACTTTTACTTCTAATGACAATCAATGTTGTAGATACAAAACAAGAAGCAGTATGAATATAGCATGCTCAGCATTTGCTGATGATTTTATGATGTTTACTAATGGAAGCACTCAGGCTATGGAGGCTTTTAAAGCTGTTATAGATCATTACCAGTTGGTGTCTAGTCAGGAGATTAATGTGTCTAAATCTAAGCTCATTGTCTCTACCAAAATGAGTAGCCAGAAGGTGTCTAGAATTGAAGCTATATGGAATTTTAATCACACTCATTTACCATTCAAATATCTGGGCACTGTTATTGCTAATAATACAAGAGTGGCAAACTATGAAAGTATTATTGACAAAGTGAGAAAGAAGATCATGGAATGGGATAAACTGCATTTATCTTTTGCTGGTCGCCTTCAATTGATTCAAACTGTCTTGACTGCCTTTCCTAACTATTTCCTGCAGCATTCTTCTTTGCCTGTTGCTATTGTTCACAGACTGGAAATTTTATTCACCAAATTTCTGTGGGGGACAAAAGAAGACAAGAATTCGATTAGCTGGGCTCGTTGGGACAGACTATGCAAGCCATATTGTGAAGGTGGCCTGAATCTTAGACAGTTTAAAGACTTGAATCAAGCTTATGCTATGAAATTGTGGTTTGAGTTCAGAATGCAACAATCTTTATGGGCTAAATTGATGAGGTCTACTTATTGCTTTAACAATATCCACCCTTTGTTAGCTATTACTACTTACAAAAGGTCTAAAGTCTGGTCCCGTATTCTGAGTACTAGAGAGATAACTGAAGATTATATGTTTTGGATTCCTGGTCAGGGCAACATGGGATTCTGGTACGATAAATGGTGTTCTAAAAGGCCTTTTATTGTGATTACTGGAGATAGAGATATTAGGTTTTTGATGGACAGTAGCAACACTCTGGTTAAAGACTTATGGTTGGGTGACTCTTGGAATACTGAAAGACTAAGGACTATGGTCTCAACTACTGAGATAAATAAAATTGTGGAGATCAAGTTGAATAATTCGGATGATCTGTTGATTTGGTCTCTGTCTAAGAATGGGAGGTTTAATGTTAAAGACACTATAGATCACATTAGAGACAAAGGCAACGTCTCTAGTCTATATACCAAAACCTGGAATGCTGTAACCCCGAGAAAATGTTCGTTTCTCTTATGGAGGGTGTTACACAATTGGATATCTACTGATAGTGTGATGCAAAGAAGGGGTTTCATGTTAGCCTCTAAATGTGTGTTTTGTGACAATGCTGAGTCTACAAATCATGTTTTTGTGCAATGTCATTCTGCGTGGGGTGTTTGGCAGCACTTCAGTGACATTTTCAAGGTTAGTATTCAATCACATATGACTGTTTCTCACATTGTGATGAAATGGTACTGGGCTGGAAGTAAATGTGACATTTTTAGCATTTTGCCTGCTATTATAATGTGGTCTATATGGACAGCAAGAAACAAAATAAAGATGAGCAACGTGATTACCTCGACTGGTTCTATCATCAACCATGTTCTTCTGATCTTGTCAAGCCTCGATTACACTAAAACCTTGAGAAAGAAGCACTGGGGTCGTTTCAGCAAACAAGCAACAGACATTGGTTGTATTAGTCATTTGAGAGACAGAAACAAGCCTCTTTTTCTGAGGTGGAAAAGCCCTAAACATGGTAGATTTAAACTAAATGTGGATGGATCTTGTACCTGTAAAGGTGAAGCTGGGGGTGGAGCTATCATCCGTGATAGTAATGGTGATATTATTGCTGGCTGTGGTAGATTGTATGGGAAGGGTTCTCCTCTGATTGCAGAGAGCAGAGCCCTTCTGGATGGTTTAAAGTTGTGTGTAAGACTTGGGCTCAGAAGAGTTGACATCGAAATTGACTCCATGATTCTGGTTGAGTTGATTCAATATGGTAATAGCCCATGGTTTTTAGAGAAGTTGCTCAGCTGTTGTAGGAAAGCTATCAAAAGCGAAATGGTGGTTTATCACATATTCAGGGAACAGAATCTAGGAGCCGATTGGGTTGCTAAAGAAGTGCTCAAGAATCGTCAAGATGTGGACTTTACAAAGATGAATGCTCCTGCTAAGTTGAAGGCTATTATCTATTTGGAGAAGATGAGTTTAGGGTACTTGAGGCTGATTGATTAGTTTGCTTTAGGGTTTATTGGTTGTTTCTGGTTCTGTGAAGGTTGAAGATGAAGGGTTCGCGCTCTTCATTTTAAATTTTTGTATTATTGCCTATTAAGGGCTTGAAGTTTTTGTTTAATGCAATTGAAGCTTTGATGAAAAAAAATAGCTTAAACTATAAAAAAAATTAGAAAATAAATATCAAATAATAAATATATAATATATTTATTTGACTATTTTAAACTAAATATTATATATATAGGGAAATTGTACCAAAGGTACCTACTCAACTATTCAATTGTCACTTACCACCCAAGGTTTGATCAATTGTTACTTAATACCCAACTCAACTACCTTATTGTCACTTACAACCTAATTTTATTTTAATACCCTAACTACCCTCACCATTCATGAAGTAACCAAAATTTCTATTTCCTTCTCTTTCCTTCTCTTTCCTACTTTTCCTTTAATTTTATTTTTAAAAGATCCGTATCTTTCGAACGGGAGCTCGAAAAAAATAAATGAAAGTACCATTACTTTTGTTTTTTAAAAATGAACAAAACTAGATCCATTTATGATATTTTTTTATTTTTTTTAAAAATAAAATTTCACCAGTTGCAAGCAATTCGCATCTTGAGAATTGTACCAGTTTTTTTTTTTTCATACCAGATTTTTTTTTTATCGTTCAGATATCCTGAGAGTTGCAAGCAATTCGCATCTTATCATGAGAATCGTTTAGAAATTTGCAAGCAATTCGCATCTTATCATGCGAATCGTTCAGAAATTGCAAGCAATTCGCATCTTATCATGAGAATCGTTCAGAAATTGCAAGCAATTCGCATCTTATCCTGAGAATCGTTCATAATTTGCAAGCAATTCGCATCCTGAGAATTTGCAAGCAATTCGCATCTTGAGAATTGTACCAGTTTTTTTTTTTTTTTTATCGTTCAGAAATCTTGAGAGTTGCAAGCAATTCGCATCTTATCATGAGAATCGTTCAGAATTTTGCAAGCAATTCGCATCTTATCATGAGAATCGTTCAGAAATTGCAAGCAATTCGCATCTTATCATGAGAATCGTTCAGAAATTGCAAGCAATTCGCATCGTGAGAATTTGCAAGCAATTCGCATCCTGAGAATTTGCAAGCAATTCGCATCCTGCGAATTGTACTAGTTTTTTTTTTTTTTTTTACCAGCGCGCGCCTTTTTTTAGTCGGGGGTATTTTTGTCCAAATTTCAGTTTGAGGTACCAAGTTACACTATCCAAAAAGCGGGTACCGTCGGGTAATACTATAGTTGAGAAAGTATTTACCGGTACTTTTCTCTATTATATAACTCTTTAATAAAAATGATAGTGATATATTCATCATCTAATAAAAACGATAAATATATTTAAATTTAATAAAAATGTTAGATATACATTTAATCTTTAATGAGAGAAAAGTGAGAGAAAAAACGCTAAGTCTAAATCTCTTTCTAAGTTTCTTAGACCGCGCTGCTCTTAAAAGATTATATATTCACGAATGCGTTTTTGGATTTGGGTCAATAGAATATTTTTATTTTATTTTTTTTGGCAAAAACATATTTATATATTCATTAAACAAAAAGACGGTTACAGAGCCCAATATTTAATTTGGGTTAAGAAAGAAATCGAGGGCCCAATACATGACCATACTAGTACAAGACTATAAGTACTAGGGCTAGGGTTTTTATTCCCAAATTAAAAACCCTAATTTAACCCTAATTTCAGCCTCTATGTCTTCTCTCTTTCTCAGACTCTATTCTTCGTGAACCAGACTCCACCATAACCATCCTTCTGAGTTTTCAACCTGGATCAATGTAGCCTATACCCAAACATTCTAGAACCAAAATCGCTCGAAGCGATGCTGGTAAATCTTGACCCACAAATGAACAACCTCGCCTTTCATCCAGAACCCACTTTGTAATCCAATCTGCTGCCACATTTTCCAATCTGGAAATGTGGCAGATTCTCATAGCCGGTTGAACCAAAGCCTTGAAAATCCCATCTCTTCTTCTACCAAATTCATCATCGTTCATGAAGCTTTTGACTAGGGGTAAGCAGTCAGACTCAATGTCTACTGCATTCCATCCCCTTCTGTTGCAAAGAAGAAGGGCTTCGAACAGAGCTCTTCTTTCAGCTTGCAATGGATTCAATTTTCCAAAAAGGAAGCCAGCTCCCTCGATAAAGTTTCCCTGGCTGTCTCGAACTATAATTCCACCAGTCGCCTCGCCGGAGAAACAGGAGGCACCGTCTACGTTGATCTTCAATCTTCCCCGATCTGGAGGCTTCCACACCAGGTAATTGATCTTCCACTGACTAGTAGAATAAGCCCCAATTTTTCCTCCTGCATCCATCACATTTAACCAGTGCTTAGGTTTCAACTTAGAATCAATACCCATTAAAAATCGTTTTATTCTTTCAACAGCCCGATAAAAATTATCAGTAGGTTTTCCAAATTTAGCATGATTCCTGTTATACCACACAGCCCATACTATTAGTTGAGGTACAATGTGGGTGATATGAAATCGCCCTCGAGAAGAACTGAACCATACATGATACATATGTCTTAAATTCATACATCTTTTCACTGGAATTTTAAATAACAGACCAAAATAATTCCATAAGTGCCAAGCAAAGCAGCAACTTATAAAGAGGTGATTAATGTCCTCACAGTTGCTGCAAAACTGGCACTTAGATACTATAGTGAAATGCCTTTTAATAAGTACATCATCAGTTGGAATGTAGCTTTTGAATATTTTCCAGCTCAAAAAAGAAATTTTTGTTGGTATGAAACTGTGCCAAATCTTTTTATAAAAGTATGAATTGTTACTTTTAGATCTTAAGTTCTCCCAAGTGTTTTTTGTGCAAAATTTTTTGTTTTTTGACAATTCCCATTCCACACAATCCTCTTGGTCATGTCTAATATTAACACGTCTAATGTGTTGATATTGTTCATGAGTTAGAAAGGTTGTGAGATTGGGGATCCAACTGTTGCTTTTCCAAAATGTTTTCACCTTTGCTGGAATATACCAAGAGCATTGGTCTGTTATTAATGGAGGCATATCATGCCATGAATCCCTCCAGAAATCCATGTTTCCTTGCCCAACTTTCCATTTAATAAATCTATCAGCCTGTTTTCTTACAGACCATAAGCCTTTCCAAACAATAGAATCACCAGTACTACACTTAGCTACTAGTGAATGGCTATTTTTGCAATAAGTGTTTGCAATAAGCTCTGACCATAATGTCTTCCCTTTTCTAAACAAATACCATAGTTTATAAGTAAAAGTTAGTTGTATATCAGCCAAGTGC
This sequence comes from Limnanthes douglasii subsp. nivea, assembly GCA_036936605.1. Classification (NCBI taxonomy): domain Eukaryota; kingdom Viridiplantae; phylum Streptophyta; class Magnoliopsida; order Brassicales; family Limnanthaceae; genus Limnanthes; species Limnanthes douglasii. The sequence continues at coordinate 57,734,665 of JAUPFV010000001.1, read as the reverse complement.
TTGATATTCAGGCCTCCTTCTACATATGGCTTACATAAGTTACCCCAATCAGTCCAATGGATTGCATTTTCATTGACTTTAGACCTCCATAAGAATTTGTTAAAGCAAAGTTCAATTTTATTTAGGATAGATTTAGGTATAACACAGTTTTGCATCCAGAAAAATATGATTGGATAAAGAACATGTCTTATAAGTGACAATCTGCCACTATAAGACAAGTTCTTTAAATCCCAATCATTGATTTTACTATATATTTTAGATAACAGAGGATTAAAGTGCTTCCCTTTGTTGTTATCAGCTATGGTTATGCCCAGATAGTTGAAAGGAGCTCTTTCAGTCTTGAATCCCAATGTAGCTTTTATGCTGGCTGAATTAGCAGGTGAAACTCTATTCGAAGTAATAATTTTAGTATTTTCAGCATTTATAGACTGCCCTGACTCTTCTTGGTATTGATTTAACAGTTGACTCAAGCTTCTAACTGCTGATGGAGTACTATTTGTGAAGATAACCACATCGTCTGCAAAAGCTAATGAAGGTAAGATGTCACCAGACTTTAAATAATATTGCATACACTTATTTTTCTCATATAAATTTTCCAGTCCCCTTAAGAGAGCATCCTCAGCAAGGATAAAGAGACAAGGAGACAATGGATCTCCTTGTCTCAATCCTGTTTTCTGTGGAAAATACCCTGAGCAAGCACCATTTATTAAGACTGATACCATTACATTAGAAATAAGACTTTTGACCAATGATAAAATGTCTTCTGAAAACCCAAAACATCTTAAAGCTTTAATGACAAAGGTGTGAGACATTCTGTCAAACGCCTTTGTCATATCAAGCTGTAAAATTATATTTCCTTTAGCTGGTTTTCTTTTGATGTTATGTAACATCTCTTTAATAGCTAAAATATTGTCATGAATCAGTCTTTCTTTCACAAAAGCACATTGCCCTCTAGATATAAGTCTAGGTATAATGTTAGAGAGTCTTCTATTAACCAGAGCAGAAATCAATCTGTTCATTATAGTGCACATGCTCAGTGGCCTGTAGTTATTCCACGAAATAGGGTTTGCCACTTTAGGAACCAGAACAATCCCAGTAGCAAAGACTCCTTTTGGGATAGCACATCCTGAAAGATAAGCATTTAATGCTTTACAAAGATCAGGCCCAATTATATTCCAACATTTCTTAAGGAAGAAAGTGTTGAATCCATCTGTGCCAGGAGCACTATCAGCCTTCATTTCATAAATAGTGGCTCTAACTTCCTCCATTGTTGTTTGCTTGATAATCTCTATGTTATCACTGTCCTGCACAAGCTTTGGAATATTATTTAATACAGACTCATTACTGAAATAATTGTTGTTTTCAGGTACATTTGAAAGAATCCTTTTGAAGTGCTCCACAGCAGATGAAGCAATTCCACTCAGGTCAGTTATCCATTCCTCTTTATCTTTTACACCATTAATAAAATTCTTCTTTCTTTTCTTGGCTACAAAACTATGATAAAGCTTTGTATTTCCATCACAGTCTTGTAGCCAAGAGTTAAAACATTTTTGTTTCCAGTAGCACTCTTCATCTTTTAAAGCAAGAATAAGGGTGCTATTGGCTTTTGAAAGATTGGATTTTGAAGTAGTATCTTTAGTATTTTGGTGAATCAATTCACATTTTTCAACTTGTAAAACAGCATCTTTTACTCTATTGAAAATATTTCCAAAAGTTGAAAAATTCCAGGTTTTCAAATGTTTTTCAACCTCTTTAGTTTATACCAAAAGATTGTACTGTCATCCCCACTACAATGCTTGGACCAGTTCTGACTTACAGAAGTCATAAAGTCAGGATGATTGGCCCAAGCATTAATAAACTTAAATGTGGGTCAATAGAATATGAACTCTAACATATTTCACTCTTTCTTGAAAATCGGTGCCTTGAATCATCGTCGTCGCCTATCAATATGCCGGAACCCTGGCTTTGATATCACTTCAGTTACTACCACACCCCTCACTAGTCACTACCATAACTCCTCCTCGACTATATTACGACCCCCACTTGTTTGATAATGGCTATATTACGACCCCGACTTGTTTGATAATGGCGTTCTCACTGCACGCTTCAGCTCGCGTAAATCATCTAGCTTTTCCACTTGCTTCTCCCTGGTTTTCTGTTCGGTTTTCCTATCCGGCGGCGATAAACATGAAACGCAGCAACGAATCGATCGAAGATTCGAAGAACCATATCCACGATAGTGTAATTTCTCTCCCTAAGCCTGTCAATTTGTTCTATTTCGTATAAAGAATATTAATTTCATCTTAGTCTCAAAGTTCAAGTGAGCTGATTTTCCTGCGCAATATAATGAATAATTACTGATTTATGAGATTTTTTTCATATTTACTATCCGAATCGATTAAAGTATTTGCCGAATGTAGCTAACCTTTTGTTCATCATGAAGTATATTGATTTCGTTATTTATGGACAGGTCGGTGTTAATGGATATTATACTTACAAAGAAGAGTATCCAGTAGTTAGAAGCTTGAAGGAGATGCCTTGGGGTATGAGAAGAAAAAAAATTGATCTTGGACAAACACTGTCGACTGAACGCTGTTATTCCTATGTGCCTGCCAAACACTGGAAGAAGAAAAAAGTTGTTGACAAGACTACGAATAGTAATCGGAGATTTGTTCCTTTTGATATTTGTCTGCCTAATGTTGGAAAACATGGAGTTTTATGTCCTGGGACGGTGCAGCTAAAAAACTATGGAAAACATGGAGTATTACGTCCTGGGATGGTGCTGCTAAAAAATTATCTCGCTCTCAAGGATCAGGTATTACTCGGCTTTCTGTTTCTTATCATACATAGGTCATTTATCTCCCGATGATAAGTAGTTTGGTTTTCATCGGTGTGTAGGGTTAATTAAGTATGAGTGTTCATGGTTCGGGTTAGGAGGTATTCTTCTGAATCCAAACTAATGAAGAAGTTTTCACAGATGGTATAAGAGCAAACTAAACAGAACTTTTTGGATTGGGTTGGGTAAAGGGGTTCCATTTTTTGGTTTAATAAGTAGATATTTTACAAGACCAAACTTATTCAATCAAGTCTAAAACCAATGCTTTTGGATTGGTTTGAATTAGTTTGGATGATTTCCTGTATCTTTTAACACCCTACAAGTATTTGATGACTATCGGTGGATGTAAATTTGATGACTTGTGTGTGAATTTGGTGAAGTACTGGAAACCAAATAATGCTCTACTTCTCAAGAGGTCGTTTTGTATTTTTGTTAACACAAGTCGTAAAATCACTTTCTTCAGGTCAAAATTGTAAAAACTTGTAGCGAACTTGGTGTTGGTCCTCGAGGATTTTATCAGCCGGGTTATAAAGATGGCGCTAAACTACGTCTCTATATGTTGTGCCTAGGAAAAACTTGGGATCCTGTGAAAAAGTATTGGGGAGAAGAGACAAATGAAGATATCCAGCCTCCTAGTATTCCTCAGGACTTCAGTGACTTGGTCCAAAAGTCAATAAAAGAAGCACACCGTCTAATTGAGGAGGAGTTGCAGGTTAAGGATGTGGAAAACATACTTCCTGCAATTTCTCCAGATATATGCATAGTGAACTTTTATTCAGAGACTGGGCGACTCGGTCTTCATCAGGTTTGTGACTATCTTTTCCTATATGCTACTTGATGCACTAATGATTTATTATCCGTCTTCATCAGGTTTGTGACTATTTTACTTTTTTTATTACTTGATGCACGAATGATATTTTATCGTTCTTTGTTTGGTTGTTATTGTTTGTCCTTGTTTGATTTAAAACTCTTATACTTTTATAGCCATTAGAGAAAATATTTGTTTTGCTTCTTCCATTATTTTATTAGTACGACCAACGAGGAAAGTAGTGTCGTAAAATATTAAACAAATTCCAAGTCTAGTACAAAAGATTAAATGAAAGCAGAATGTCATCTTCTAAAAAATTCAGAAAACACCACATTCATATCTCTGGGTTTTAAAATTGATTTTGATCAAAGAAATGAACGCTGTTTTTTGCAACAAGCTGATTTAGTTCCAAAGCTGTTTTAATCATGTATACAATATATAACCGTTGTTTGAAAGTATAAACTTTAGAAAGTTAATGATTGGACCAAATTCTGGTTCTATGTGATTTCTAACACGAGTAGATAGTGTATATGTTTTATTTACCAGGTATTATTAAGGTTTTCTTTTATACAGATTAAGCCAAAGATAGAAACTTATGCAGAAAGATTCTGACTCAAATGATGCATCTTTTGTAGGATCGCGATGAAAGCAGAAAGAGTATCGAAATGGGTTTACCTGTTGTCTCCTTTTCTATAGGTGATTCTGCCGAATTCCTCTATGGTGTTCACAGAGACGTGCATAAGGCTGAAAAAGTTGTACTGGAATCAGGAGATGTTCTCATATTTGGTGGTGAATCTAGAAACATATACCATGGTGTCACTTCAATAATCGCAAATACAGCTCCTACAGAACTTCTTAAAGAAACTGATCTCCGTCCTGGCCGACTCAACCTTACATTCCGACAATATTAAAGGATAAAACTGCAGACAGGTGGTAACTTATCCTTTGTCATCGTTATTATTTCTGACCATGTTTGGTTTGTAGAGTAGAGATTCTCGAGGTGAATGTAGTAAAATCGAATATCAGAACATAAAAATCTGCTGTTAATCTCGAGTTTATATTTTGCTTTTATATAATTATAGATGTTAAGTTACAAATTACTCGGTTCCCAAGTAGCCACATGATGTTTTACGTTGGGTTGTCAATTTCTTATTTTGGGTCGGGTTCATGTCGTGTTGCTGACACGAATCCGAGCCAAACTCCAAAAACCTCTAATTTGTTAAACCTGAACCTGGTCTGTTACAAACATGAGAAACACGAATCTAACATGTTTTTGTCGTGTGGACTCCAAATCTTATCGGATCGATAAACGATTGACGGCCCTAGTTTTATGTTGGCAAATAGATTACTATCACCTCAATTCCAGCTTGAAAGACAAAAGATTTGCATTTTGTCATTTTACTTTTTCAAACTTCAATAGAGTTCACATATATTCTCCGTCTGTGATTATACTAATTAGTATTACATATGAAAAGTCTGATCTTAGATTAAAGGAAATATAAATACTTGTAAGAATCATCTAGGTTATTTTATTCTGTTGACATTGTCTACTCTACTGGACTGGAGACAATTACAAGTAATTATAGATTCTGGTCTCTTTCAAACCAAACTTTCCATATATAGATTATTATGTAAGGATTGATGATGAACGATCTAATAGTTTCGCTGCAATACAAAAGCAGAACTATACGAAATTAACATTGATAATTTACAAAAGACGAAAGCAAGAACATTTACGCCCGGTATAGCCGAGCAGACATTACTGTCGATGAGGACGACACTAATGAATAAGAAGAGTACTCGTCGGAAGCGGTGTCGTCTTGTCTCAAATCGGAAGCAGAGCAATATCTGATTGCTGACGTCACCACTGAAACTATATCGACCAAAACGGAACCCATATTAACGAAGACGGTTCTAGGTTTTCTTAGTACTACTCTTGTCACCAACGTCAATACTCCTTCTCCGTCTTCTTCTATTCTTGCCATTTTCTTTCTCTGTGATGTTTGTTTTGTAAGAAATGAAGCTTCTGGTTGGCTGGTATATATGTTGGAAATAGCTACGATCTATTCATTGCGAACTTACATAATTGCCCTTCTCTAATATATTTTATTAAACACGCAACCGTGTAAAATATAGGCAGACTTTGGTTCATATTATTTTATACGCGTCGCAATCAAGTCAATTTATAATTCTTTGTTGGTTAAATCGCAAGATTTAAGCTTCAGTTCTAAAATTAATGTAATGTTTTTATTGGAACACAAAAATCCAATAATATTCGCAATTATTTTAGTTTATATTACTGAAATGGTGGGATCAGAAATTAAAATTAGGGCCGAAATAAAATATTAATATTAACATTTTTTCGTTAAAAAATCTGAAAACCTATTCATTTTTTTCCCAAGAAATAAGATATTATTGATGTTAAAAAACGTTATTACATATGTTCAACTTTATGATACATTTTGAACCTCCTTAACTGTTTTGTTGTACAATTTTGTGACTATTAATACTCCTCTTGCAAATCTTTTATAGTCCAATTCTTGTAGTTCATCCATCTTTGGTGATCTTGTGTCTTCACTCCTTCCACTTGCTGCACACCATACTCTTTTTCGTGCAAAACAGAAGCCATATAGGTCAAGTTTTTCAGCTTGCCAAACCAATTAGTCATCTTCAAAGAACCTAAAATAGCCCAAATTTAAAGATTCAAGCAATGTAATTGCATTCAATTCATTCAATAGATGTGTTGATTCAACTGTAAATTTAGACTGTATCTTTAATGCATGTTTTGCCACCCAATTGGCAGCAGAATTCTGCTCTCTATATATGTGTTTTAAAGTCATCTGTGGTTTTATCAATGATCTGCAATATTGAAGAATTTGATCTAAATGCCAAGGGTGTTTACCTATTGCAAGCATGTTGAATAAACTAAGACAATCTATCTCTATATCTACAGATGTATACCACATCTATACCACTACTTTATCTATCAATGGAAAATGGTGTTACACGAAACCAAATATGTTTCTAAAGTTCGACTGAATACCAAATCACCAAACAATCTTTTCCACCTTCACCGGTAATCATAGAATTTTTAAAAATTATCAGTTATTAGTCATTATATCAAATCTACTTTGCAAACTCAATTTTCCATTTAATAATGTATTTTAAAAAATCATATATATTAGTATAGTTAATTGAAAAACAAAATCAAAATTTAAAATTTAATTTAATTTCAATTAATTTCATAATAATAAAATTATTTATATAAATTACTCTTAAATTAAAAAAAATTAATAAAATAAATCTCTAAATAAATTCTAATTCTAGTTATTAGGGGTTTTCCTTTTTCTTAATTTCAAATTGGTATACTATATACGAATGTTTATGTATAGCTGTTAAATTAGAATAATTAATAATATAAATTATATTCTAATTAATAATACTTTTATAAAGTGTGAGGATAAATAGAAAAAGAAATTGTAACTATTTTAGAGATTTTCGGATCCCACTTCCTTTTTTTAGTCAAAATGATCTTTTTATTAATATAGAAATGGGGATCAAAAGACAATTTGTTCCCACAACAATTCAAATGAAAAATTAGGCGCAAAACACAACCGACTAAACCAAAATTCAAAAGAAAAATCCTCCACAAGAAGGTAAAGCATCAGGAACAGCCATAAACACTTTCACCAACGAAAACAACTCCAACCAAGAAAACAACATCATCAATCTTCAAAAAGCTTCAAAGACAACCACCATCTAAGCAAGGATTTACCTTTCTTCAACAAGAACAACTCCATTAACCTGCAAGAACAAACACAAAACTAGCAGTACCCAATGCAAATCAGTCCCAATGAAGATAACCTAACCCTAAACTTTCCAAGAAAGTTATAGCTTGAAGGCTAGAATGAACATTTAGATGATTAAACTGAATCTTAAGTTTACATTTAAGGGTCAATTTGGCAAGCCAATCAGCTGCCTGATTCTGGACCCTTGAAATATGCATGAGATTCATGTTCTTATGTACAAGATTTCTACATGATTCAACCTTAGAGTCACCAAAATACGATCTAGAACTAGCAGTCAGTTTCTTGATAAGAACTAACGAATCAGATTCAACATTCACACAAGTCCAGTTGTTTTTAAAGCAAAATAGAAGACCTTGAAGCATTGCCTCTGTCTCAGCTTGAAGAGGAGACGCCTTGCCAATAAGATTTCCAAACGCCCAGGTTATGTCACCCTCGTTGTTCCTAAACAATATACCAGTAGTTGCTTCTCCATTTAGAGCACAAGAAGCATCCACATTCATTTTCAAGCGATTGATAGCAGGATGGATCCATCTAAGGTACCTCAACTTTCTGTTTCTCTCAATAGAACAACATCCAAGGTTAACACCTGCACTTTCAGACTTTAACCAATGTTTATAGTTAAGATCGCTGGAAACTTCAACCCCCTTAACAATTCTAATAACATAATCAATGGTCATATTTACATTAATACTCAGATTCTTATGCTTAATTGAATTCCTGGACTTCCAAATTACCCAACAAATGGCTTGAGGAATAAGCTGAGTAATATGAAACTTAGACTTTGAAAACCAAAACCAAACCCTTAACATATGGCTGAGAATCATATTTCTCTTGATTTTAACATTAAACAGGCAGGCAAACCAATTCCAAAGTTGCCAAGAAAAACCACAATTAACAAATAAATGATTTTTGTCTTCACAATTGTCACAGAAAACACATTTAGATTCCATGCTCACATGTTTCTTTTTCATAATAGAATCAAGAGGAATGAAATCATGTAAAAGCTTCCAAGATATGAAAGAAAACTTCATGGGAATCTTTGAGTTCCAAATCTTCTTATAAAGGCCAGAAAAAGTATAAGAGGTTCTTATGCTATCCCAAGTTAGCTTCATGTTGAACTGATCATCCTTTGAATGCTTCCAACAGATAATATCATCCTTATCAGAAACCATAGTCTTTTTAATCAACCGCATTCTATTAATACCAATAACATCCTGAACATCATTCAACACCCATGCATTATTGTGCCAAAAAGAATTAACCTCAACATCAATGAACCAGTCAATGCTATGATTAGAAGCAATGGCAGGAAGACCATGCCAAGAATCCTTCCAAAATTCTATGTCTCATCTGCCCAGAGTCCAGGATATATTAGTATCAACTTGATTTCTAATACTACACAACCTTCTCCAAACAGAAGAGTCCTTTCTGTTAGAATATAAAGGGTGAACATTACTACAATATATGTCATTCATGACATTCGACCAAAGACAGCGATTTTTCCTAAGCTTAAACCACAGTTTTTGAGAAAATGCATTTTGAACATCAATAAGCTTTCTTACATGTAAACCCCCCCCCCCCCCTATTCAAATGGTTTACAAATAAAAGACCAACTAGACCAATGAATAGACTTTTGGTTAAAGTTTGTTCTCCAAAGAAATCTGTTGAAAATGTTTTCAATTTTAGCAATAATGGCTTTAGGTAATTCACAACACTGGACCCAATGAAAAGTCATAGGCATAAGAACGTTATTAACAAGAGAAAGCCTACCACCATAAGACAATAACTTACTGTCCCACTCAGAAATCTTGTCATTAATCCTCTGTAAGATAGGATTGAAGATGAAAGCTTTATTGTGATTAGAAATAGTGACACCCAAATGAGAGATAGGCAGATAGTCCACTTCAAAGCCAGTTTGAAACTTGATGAGACTCTGCACATAAGAAAACTTAGTAGACACCACAAGCTTTGTTTTACTTTTGTTTATAGCTAGACCAGAGGTTTGCTGATAAAGATCAAGAAAATTGCTAAGATTAACTATTGAACTAGATAAGTTATTGACAAAAATTAAAATATCATCAGCAAACATAATGCAAGGAACAATGTAAGAAGTTCTAGAAGAAAAACACATTTTAGGATTAGAACTAAACAGAATATATAGGCTTCTGCTTAGAAATTCCTCACTAAGGATAAACATACTTGGGGAAATAGGATCCCCTTGCCTTAATCCTCTCTTTATCTTAAAATAATCATATGAATCACCATTGATTAACAAAGACACATGAACATTAGTGATCATTTTCTCAATCAGCTTAATAAACTTAATACTAAAACCAAAAGACCGCAACACCTTTAGAATAAAAGGATGAGAGACCCTATCAAAAGCCTTAGTCATATCTAATTGGACCATCATATTACCCTTTTTAGGCTTTTTGTTAATGTCATAAAGAAGCTCTTTAGCCAACAAAATATTATCATGGATCAGTCTACCTTTAATAAAACCAAACTGAGCAGGAGAGACAATTCTAGGCAAGATGATAGACAACATGTGATTAATAAGAGTAACAAAGATTCTATTTATGAAAGTGCACAATCCAATTGGCATGTAACTATTCCACCAAACAGGATTAGTAGACTTAGGAACCAAACAGATACCAGTAGCAAACATTCCTGTAGGAATGAAACTACCCTGAATGAAAGCATTAAAATCATCACACAAGTCCTTCTTAATGATAGACCAACAGTGCTTAAAAAATATAGATTAAAACCATATATACCCGGAGAGCTATCATTCTTCATACTACGGATGATGTCCCAAATCTCACTCTCAGTGACTCTACCAAGAAGCATCTCATTGTCCTCAACCGATACAATAGAAGGAATGCAACTAAAATTCTTACTATCCAGCAGCTTATCCTCATCATTCTTGCTATTATACGGGTCAGACATGAGAATATTTTTAAAGAAATCAGCAGCTGACTTTCCAATCTCCTTTCTATCCGTAATCCAGGAATCACCATCCTTGACACTTTTTATTTCATTCTTCCTCCTTTTCTTAGCAGCATAGCTATAAAAAACCTTAGAATTACCATCACCCTCATGCATCCATTATTAAAACATTTTTGCTTTAAATAAGAATCAGCATTTCTAAGGGCTTTTAAGTACATACTATTGGCCCTGGCTAACTCAGCAACAGAATGGATATTATTATTAGTGTAGTGAAGAATTTCCAAACTCTTAACTTTGAATTCAGACTCCTTAACTTTATCAAACACATTCCCAAAGTGATCCATGTTCCAAATCTTGAGACAGCCTTTAAGCCTTTTGAGCTTTTGCCAAAAGGTAGTGCTTGGATGACTAACAATAGGACGACTCCAATCCTGTTTTACAACACTTAAGAAAGATTCATCATTTGACCAGGCATTAAGATATCTAAACATATTTTTTTTATAAACATTGTCATTAACATTATGAAGACTAGAAGAGATAAGGAGAGGGGCATGGTCAGAACACGTTCTGACCATGTGAAAGACCTGAGTTTCATTAAAAACAGCCAACGACTTATCATTAATAAGCGCTCGATCTAACCTTCTCCATTTGTTACTTCTAGACCAAGTAAACTTAGACCCACTATATCCAGCATCATTCAGATTACAACACCTCACAGCTTCATTGAAATTATCCATACCTGCTTGACAAGAAGAAACACAGCCCAGCTGCTCATCATGAGATAAAATAACATTAAATCGCCTACACATATCCAAGCCTTATCCTGACTACCAACAGATCTAAGATTATCCCAAAGGTCCAGCCTCTGAACACGATTACATTTAGCATACACCACAGTAAGGTGAACATCATCAGAGATACCAGGATACTCAATCACCATATGGATGCATTGATCAACATTAAGAGAAATATTTATAGTAACATTTTCCATCCAGAAAATCCAGATCTTATTAAAAACATTAGCAAAACATTTACCAAAACCAAGCTCCTCAGCAACAACAATAATCTTGTCACTTTTAGCCATGGGCTCCTGAATAGCCAACACCTTAATATATTCCGATTTAACCATAGTTTTAAGCCTTCTCAAAGTGGGTTTGTTGTTAACCCCTCTAGCATTCCAACTAATCACTCTGATCATTTTCAGAGTAAGACTTGTACATTCTATCCCTTGAACTAAGAGACTTAATAGTTAACTTACTAGTAGACCTTCGTTTCTTTGCAGATTTGAGCCTGAAGGATATTATATCATTGAAACTTTGTTGTGGAGAAAGAGTTGGAGAAGGAGAACAACTACCAATGTTGGGATTAGGATCTTCATCAATCTTATCGATGGCTTCATTAACCTCCTTACTGTTCTTTTGAGAATGAACTTCAATATGTTCATTTTCCTGACTTGAAGTGTTGCACAATTGTTCTTTAGAAGAACCATGCTGAATTTTAATGTCTCCATCTTCATCTTTTCCGTTCATCTTCTCTTCTTGATCTTTTTGTGTAATTATCGATTTAAGCTTACGTCTGTAAACCTTAATAATGTTCATATTCCTTGACCCTAAAGAATCAACTGAAGGCCCCATATTACTATCACCCTCTTTATCTTCTTTGGCAGCATCATCTTGACGTTTTTCATTAACAGTTTTTGAAACTTCCAATTTCTCTGTAGATTTCTTGCACACAGACAAATCATGACCAATATGCAAGCAACCAGAACAATACACTGGAATATTCTTATAACTAACAGATACCCAATATCCATCGTTGCACCCATAGCCAACCCACATCTTTCTTTGAAGATTTTTGGAGATGTCAACCTCCACTTGGGCATAACAAGCATTAGCGTGCACACGATTCTTATTTGGAACTACAACCTTATACGTAGGACCAATAACAGAGGCCATATCACTAACTAAACCCTTATCGTAAAGAAACTCAGGCAGATTCTCAAAACGGACCTAGGTCAGGACAATTGGGTTTTCGATTTTCTTGTTAAAATCCTGACTCCACCTCAAGATCCTCATCACAACATCGTCAAATTTCCAGACTTTACGAGCCCAGAATCTTGCAACATCCTCCTTCAATTCAAATTCAAAAAAGATATGGTGTGAGTCCCATACTTCATAACAGTATGAACCTCTGAGATTCATGGTGGCCAAGAAACTCTCAAGCTTCACTTTCTTGGGAATACCGTTACTAAGCTTGCCTATCAATGTAGTCTTAGCCTTCTTCATTAAAAGATCTTTAACATTAACACCATACTGCAACGTAAAGTGATCCTCTTCCTTTCTTTCTTCTTTTTTACCTTATTTCAGTTTCATTATCCCTACAATTTTAGATCTGAAATTTTCTTTACGTTTCTATTTCTGGTAAAACTTAGTTGCATAAATTTAATAATGATGAATTCTATTTACATGGATAATCTTTATAGTTGTTATATTATTATAATTTTCATAGTTTTGAAAATTTAATTATGAATGAATTTTTAATTATTTGTTTTATAGGTTTAATTTCATTTAGTTTTTCAACAATAATATCAACGGTAAATGTTTGGTATGAACTCAAGCAACCATTGAAGTAGTCGGCCATATGTTAAATGCGATTAAAATCGAGTATTTCATATTAAAACTTTTTTTATTATTTAAAAAAAATATCCAAAAAAATATTTGATGTTCAAGTTATTCTTCTAGATTTTTTTTGGCTTATGGCCAACATCCTTTGATTATAGTGAAAAAATACTATAGTAGGCCGCACTTAAATAAACAACGATTGCAACAAATGATCATGTACACATGAAAGGAAATAATAAACAAAGTTAAACAAAGTTAAACAAATAAACATTTTTCGTTTTGAGAAACAATCCAATCTATGGATTATCACCTACTGTAAATCTGGAAACCAAAAATCAACATTAATCCAATTAAAGAATGAATATGAACAAAACTTACGCTGAGGTTACAAAAAAATTCAACAAAAAAACACTTTACTTTATTTTGAATTCAAGCTCAAGGGAGATAATTTTTCATTCCAATTTTCCTCGCAAGATAAAAAAACCCTAATAACTGGTTCTAAATCCACTTTAATTGAGAAATTTACAAAATAAAAGCCACAACCATCCTTAATTCATAAGTTTATTGACTCTTTCAGCTTTGCGGGAGAAGTAAAAATTTCTTCTTTAAATTCTTAGCATGTACTTATCGAATTAGATCTTAAGGAAGATCTCTGTGAATTATGGAAAAATATTTATGGACTGTTGGTGAACACACTATAAGACTATTGAAATGGATGTCATATTTCAATCCTAAATTTGAATCCCATATTTCCCCTACATGGACAACCTTGCCTAACATACCAGAATACTTGTTCAATGAATGAGTTATAAAATCAGTTGCTTCTACAATAGGAAAACCTTTACAAATTTGGAATCCTAACAAAAGCAGAGCAAAATATAATTGTTACAGTGCCTGGATATAGCTCGATATTTCAAAAGATCTGATACATAAACCTTATATAGGATTTTGGGATAATGATGGTTGTTGGATATAAATGCATTATGATAATCTTCATGCTTACGGCACAGTATTCTCTCACTTAGATTATAACAAGATCAAATGTAAAAATATAAAGAATACATAAAGATAATTGTCAAGAAGATCAAACTAATTTTGTGTCAAAATCATCAAATGAGAAAAAAATCTTAGTAACAAAGATAAAGTCTATTATATTAAAATATAGTAAAAATGAACAAGAAGCCAACTGCATAAAGGACAAGATGTAAATAAGGTTGGATGACAACAAGCAAGAGGAAGAAGGAAATAATCAAAAGCTGGAAACCTTCACGATACTAATCATATTTTCACTCACTCATCAACAAACAACACTCAAAAGGAAAATAAATCAGAAGGCAAAGAAGAGATGAGATGGCCAATGTTGAATTAAAAGATTCAAAAATCATAGATGCACTTAAATCTATTAAATCAGGTTTATCTTTTCAATTTCTAATTACTTTGAAAATCAAGATAATGATCAATACTGCCCAAATATTAAAGTTATTTGGAGAGTATCTCCATATAGAATTCTCAAAAGCTAGATGATGGAAAAGATTTTACTAAAAATTAAGCAAAAAAGTAAAGAAATAAAAACTTAAATCAAACAAAGAATCACTTTTAATTAAAGTCTTCAACTTTAAGGGACCTTTAAGGTCCATGACTAGCCAATCCATATGACTATAAACCTTATAAACTTAAATATTAGAGGATTAACAACAAAGCTTCTACAATAATACTAAAGTTCATAATTAGAATGGAAAACTTATCATTAGTCGATATACAAGAACGCATGGTTAATGTTGAAAAACTTCATAATGTCTCTAAAACTATCAGATTACAAAATAATATGGCAAATTGTAATGATAAAATATGGTTATGTTGGAATGATAAACTTAACGTTGAAAATCAATCACCTTACTATGGATAAACATTATACAATAAGAAACTTACGAAACCTATCTGATACTTCAATGGAATGGTTAGTTATGCTTCTAAATGTAAAATAAAAATAGACTTTAATCATCTTCAAGTTCCAAACCAACTAAGGGTCATAACATTCCTAGAAAGCCTAGGTCTTGGCTACATAAGAAACTTTAATTCAACTATGCATCTCATACATTATACTTTGATTAATTTTATATCATTCATATTTACTACTATCAATAGGTTAGTGATTTTATTAGGAATTACTCAGTAATAACATTCAGAACAGGTACTACCTGACTTATTTTTCTAAGGAATTTATTTTGCATGATAAAGGTAACCAACATGAACATCATATCATGAAAAATGTATAGATCAAGTACCTGTTAATGGGCTTTAAAGCTCCATCCTTAGTCTGGGTATCTCTGTAAGATCGAAACCCTTTAACCAAGTTACTTCATATCTTTATAGAGTTTGTGCACTCAATAAGTGTGAGCTAGACTCAATAATTCTACTGAAAATGAAATAGACGAGAAAAGTTTCAAATAAAACTCGAAGAATTCAAGATTGAAACAAAGTAAAAATATGGAATAAACTAAGATAAAAATGCATATCCTTACCAGAGAATTGTGTTGTTTGAAAAGATCCAAAAAGAGGGCTCGAACCAAGATCGAAGTTCTTAAAGTGTTGTTGAGGCATTTGGACTAAAATTGGGTGGAATAGACAGATTCAATTCTCTCTAGTTTTATATGAATTTAATGAGTAGAAAGAAAAATGATATACTCACTACCTAATGAAGTGAAAGGATCCTAAGAAGTTCTACTGAAGAAGAATAAAATTTAATTTAATTCAATAAAGACTCCAAAATTGATTTAGTTTTAACTTAATATAATAGAATGCCATTTAATTTTGAGTTTACCTCTTTCACTAAAAGGATGAGGGCCTTTAATAATGAAGTAAGCCAATGAATGAAGATCTTTGAAGTTAATAAACGGATTATGAATAAATAAATAAATAAATATTACATTTAATTTTTCAAGTTCATAAATTCACAAGTTAAAATATTTTTAACTTTCTAATATTTATTTCGCTAGTTAGATTAACCTTTTTTTACAGTAGTAACTAAATTCAATCGTAAACATATATTATCAAATATTTAAAAACATTACACTGTTTTTATTTAACTTTTTTTTATGTAATTGTTTACTATGACCTTATTTTTTTCACAACGGCGAACAGGTTCAATGCCTTACGAGTTGTAAAATTACAACAAGTGCACTATCGTGACACTATGTCGAACATGTATGTCGTTATGACGACATGTTTTAATAAATTTTGGACACTTTCATGAGCTTTGTTTCTCGCCGCAACACCGATCTATTCACCACAGCGAGCCCAATTGCTCGTCGTGACGCATCGATAGCCTATTATTATATATGTTATCTAAAGTTTTCCATTGCTTATTTTTCTAGCTCGAACCACTTTATATTATGGTAGTTGATTCATATATTATAATTACAGCGTAGTTGTATGTTTATATATATATATATATATATATATATATATATATAATTGTATGATTAAGATAAATGTATAGATCTCTATATGTGTTTTGATGATTAGAGATGTATAATTATTTTTTCCAACTTATGTATTTTAGGATTCATTCGAGTGCTGAAAGAATGTATAGCTTTTGGGATATATGATTCATGGATTGCAACCGTTGAGAAATTGAAACTTGGGATGTATGAGATGATGTCCTACATGTCTGAAAATATTTTATTTCAGGTTTGAGTTTGAATGGAATTCATATATTATCGTAGATCTATGATTACTGATGAAAATTTCACATCGTAATAACAACGACATGTGTTTATATTATGATGAAATGCGTACAACAGGTTTGTTTGTGCATAAATGAATATTATGCATATATTTGTCTAAAGGTGAGCAAACCATTGCATGATATCATTGTTGTGCTCATATATGGTATAATCATGCATAAATAAACTACAATGTTGAATGATTTTAGTTAAGTATGTCATAAAATAGTCAAATCGGACCAAATAAAGATTTGCTTGTTTTCATATGTGGTCATGAACCAATATTATTTTTCTTTAAAAGGTTATTCTCATTAAATAATATATAGTGTGTTGGCCCATATATCTCCACTACGGAATACGACGAATCGGTTTATATGAATGTATGTCCATAATTAAAACATGAAAACTTTAATATGTATGTCAAACGATTTTATTTGCTTTTAAAAAATTATTTCATTAATTCAATATTTTATTTTGTTTGTCTTTTCTCTATTCAGTTTTATACGAAAGATTAAGAAATATTATTGATGTTCCTCTTCTATCGGAGGAGGAAATGAGAAACTTTAAAAAGTCAAAGCGTGAAATTATGCTCTTGTTAAGACTTAATAATATAGAACATTAGACTATGAATGAATAATATGGCCCAAATAAAAAAACTTCTAATGTGAGGATCCACTCAGAGAGGTATGAGCATCTAACAAGATTAGTCTATTTGTGTTGCATAAAAGATTCATGCATGTGTTTTTAAGCTCGCTACCCATTGAGATGCAATAAGTCAACGATGTGCTAGCCCACATTCAAAAGAGTTTTGATAAGTTTTCATATATTGCAGTTAAAGACTAAATAAGGAAACTTTTTTGGAATAAATACAAAGGACATAGAAAATTCTAGTAGCATATCATGGAGATGACCTCACTACACAACAAGCTGATGGTACTTAACGTTGAGCTCATATATATAAATATATATAAGTGGCTCATTCCCTATATGTTCATGGAACAATCAAAGTTACTTTATTTCATTCCCTACTGATATTTTTATTTACTTTCTGAAGATTTTAACATGTTCAAATTTATGAAAGGTTGATGTTTATTTATAATTTGGTAAAAATATTAAACCATAGATCTGACTGGGAGAGTCAATATTATGACTGGTATGATAGATCTGGTGAATAACATCTTCGTCTGTTTTTGATAAGGAAAGATATTCCTTAGGGACTTGAGTGTAATTAATAAGGGCTAAAATGATAATTTCTGTAAATATAGGATTAAATTAGGCTTTAGGAAAAACATAAGGTTTAAATCATAAATATATTAATATGTAACCGTTTTCCTAACGAATTCACCCTGCCTATTTAAGGAGGCTGAAAAGGTTATTTTGACTTATGAAATATTCAGAAGTACTTTTCACTACTTGAATTTTCCACTGTAAACTCTCTGTTCTGAATTCACTCGTGACAACTTTAATTCACACCAAATTGGCGCTAGAAGGAGGGGGACGAGGATACCTTGATCAACAGATCAAAAATCGACGTTCGAGTTCTCGTTTTTAAAGGTTTTTCGTTCGAATTTTCATATTTCGTTTGATTTTTCGCTATTTGAAGATGAATCCGGAGGAAGGTGACAATCCATCCGTTCGTAAGGCGATGGAAACGCTGAAATCTGATCTGCAAGAGGCAGGTAATTTTGTTCCAATTCAACCTGTTCAATTTGATTTTGAGGGAAAAATGAATGAAATGATTAGGAAGGTGGCTGAGCTTGACGAATTGGTAAAAAAGAAGGGAGATAATAATGATGGTGCTAGGCTTAGATCTAAGATTGCTGGGGGTGATCGGAATGATCAGTCGGATCAGTCGATGGACGATGGCGATGATCATTATGAGCAGCGCAAAGTACGTTTTGAGCAGAAAAAAGAATATAGCGGGATAAAGAGGAAAGAAAAATTACAAAGGCGGTTGTATGAAAACTCTAGTGATGAAGAGGACTTCGAAGATTCCGAGTCCGATGAGACGCCGAGGTACGAACGCTCTCGAGGCCATTCAGGAAGAGCAGAGCGTGAGCTCCGACCAGCTAAGATGTACAGGGAAGGAAGAAAAAAGAAAGAAAGGCGAGTATACTCACCTCGGAAATACTCGCCTCGGAGGTATTCACCTCGGAAATATGAGGGCGAGACCAGTTTATATGCAACTGTGGGAATGAGAAATGAGGACCAGTATGTCCAGGGGGTTGACTGGAGGGACTCACCATTGGTAAGGGAGATCAGATCTGTGCCATTACCGAGGCGGTTTGATATTTCTAAAGTTGAAAAGTTTGATGGGACTCAAGATCCCGATGACCACATAGAACAATTTAAAAACTACATGACTAACTTCGAAGATGATGATAGATTGGTGTGTAGAGCTTTTTCTCAAACATTTAAGGGAACTGCTCTAAAATGGTTTAATAAGATTCCTAAGGAATCGATTGCAAATTTTAGAAGTTTCTACACTGCTTTTCGCAGACAGTTTGTGGGAAGCAAGGAGATGAGAGCCAATGGAGATACGATAATACAGTGCAAGCAGGCTGTGGGAGAGAAGTTGAAAGATTATACTAAGAGATTTGTGTCAACAAAGGCTGAGTTAGATGACTGTGAAGAAAGTGTGGCTATGGCAGCGTTCAGGCAAGGGCTGTTGCCTGGGGATTTAGCCGATGAGACTACGAGGCGCAGGGCGTTAACGTTTGGAGCTCTTATGGCCCAGGTTGAGGACCAGATTAAGGTCGAAGAATCGACGAGGGTTCGAGGAGGTGCTAGTACTGTTCAGAAGGGGAGTGGACAATCTAACGTCTCAAATAGCAATCCCTCGCGTCCGAAGAACAATCAAAATGTTTCTAACCGAGGAGCCTCGAACTCGTATCAAGGGGGATATAATCAGCATAATTCTAACAATCAGCAGCAGTTTAGGCCCAGGTCGAACGTATGGGTAAGGCCGGACTACTATGCAGATTTAACTGAGAGTGTGGCTTCGATATATGAAAAAACAAAGGGAACAATCAATTTCAGAAAGCCACCAGCTATCAACAGACCAAGAGAGGAGCGCAATAATAAATTCTGTAGGTATCATGAAGACATCGGCCATGATACAAATGATTGCATTGCCCTGAAGAAGGAGATGCAAATCCTGATCGAAAATGGAAAGCTGTTAGAGTATGTCAGGAAAAATGCCAAGGCAGCAGCTCCTAAAGGAGGTAATCCCAATTCTAGGCAGGAAACTGCGTTAATGATTTTAGATGTTGCAGGTGAGGCAGATGGTTTCGATGTAGCCTCGGAATATGTCGAACCAGACCCTAGTCGACTTTTGTTAATGTCGATCGATGAGCCAATGCGTCAAGGACGTGTTCGAGATCTTTGTGCCTTTTTTGAATCACTAACCATATTTGGAGGAGATTCGATGACCAACAACACCAATAATTCGAGGAAGAGGCATATAGTAAACTTAACGCGGCAAATTGAGGGAGGCGCATCGGCACATCTAAGCAGCAGAAAGGATGTGCCCTTTATAATATTCGATGGAGATGATTTGAGGGGCATTACTGGGCCACATGAGGATGCGGTGGTCATTGGAGCAGAAGTATGTGGGGTGGAGATTCGACGCGTGCTGATCGACACAGGAAGTTCTGCTAATGTGCTTTTTAAGTCAACGTATGATAGGTTGACTGCACCACCTCGAATAGAAAAATCAGAGAGGACTATCATTGGGTTTACCGGCGCATCAGCAATTGTAATAGGTGAATTCTAAGGTGAAATTTCCTTGGGAAAAGGGCCTTTCAAGAAGAAAGTGCAGGTACTTTTTGTGGTGGTGGATTGTCCATCAAGTTACAATGCTATTCTTGGGAGGTCATGGTTGGCCAAAATGTACGCTGTGGTTTCCACAGTTCATCAATGTCTGAAGTATGTGGTCGAGGACAGAGTCGGCGTAGTCCGAAGTGACCAAAAGGTAGCAAGAGAATGTTATGCTGCTGCATTTAGGTTACGTGGTAAAAGTTCTGATGATCTCATGGAGAGTTAGCAGTTTGAGGGGTTGTCTTGTGGTGAAGCAGACGAGGGAATTGATGATCCAAGGTCAACCCCGAGTTCTGTAGTGGTCAATGAAGAAATAGAGGAATATATTTTTAATAATGGCAGGGTACTTCGAATTGGCACTCTGTTATCTTTGACGATGCGAGAAAAGTTGTTGAATTTTTTGTCTGAAAATTTGGATGTGTTTGCCTGGAAATCCGAAGATGTAGTAGGAGTCCCTAGCAACATTATATGTCATAGCCTAGCGGTTGATCCGAAGGTCAAACCAATTATCCAAAAAAGAAGGGCCTTTTCATTGGAGAAATCTGAGGCCATAGTTGCCGAAGTGGATCGGTTGTACAAGATGGGACACATTAGGGAGGCCAATTATCCGAGGTGGACGGCTAATCCGGTGGTAGTAAAAAAGAAGAATGGAAAATGGCGAATGTGTGTGGACTTCACAGATTTGAATAGAGCCTGTCCAAAAGATCCTTTTCCGGTGCCTCGGATAGATCAGTTAGTGGATTCCACTTCGGGAAATAAAATTCTGACTTTCATGGATGCATTTTCGGGGTATAATCAAATTCAAATGAATCCAGATGATGAAGAAAGCACGACTTTTATTACTGATAGAGGTTTGCATTGCTATAAGGTAATGCCTTTTGGGTTGAAAAATGCTGGATCAACATATCAGAGGCTGATGAATAAGGCGTTTGCTTCACAGATTGGGAGAAATATTGAAGTATACATCGATGACATGCTTGTTAAAAGCAAAGGTGATGATGAACATATTGATGATTTGGAAGAAACGTTTTTGAATCTTAGAGCCATTCAATTGAAGTTGAATCCGGAAAAATGCACATTTGGAGTCCGATCTGGCAAATTTTTGGGGTATATGATTAGTGAAAGAGGAATTGAGGTGGACCCAGAACAGTTGAAGGCTTTGATATCGATGTCTTCACCTCGGAATATCAAAGAAGTGCAAATGTTAACAGGTAGGTTAGCAGCCCTGAACAGATTCATTTCTCGTTTTTCAGATAAGTGCTTGCCTTTTTTCCAGGTGCTGCGAAGACCTAATAATTTTGAGTGGACTTCGGATTGTGAAGAAGCCTTTCTGAAGATCAAAAATCTTTTATCCTCTCCTGAAATATTATCGAAGCCTAGAAAGGGTGAACAGTTGTTTTTGTATATAGCAGTATCGGATTATGCAGTAAGTGCAGTTTTGATCAGCGAGGATACAAAAATTTCGAAGCCTGTTTACTATGTCAGCAAAAGTTTGGTTGATGCTGAGAAACGTTATTTGAAGCTCGAAAAATTGGCACTGTGTATAGTAGTGGCAGCAAGAAAGATGCGCCCGTACTTCCAGGCACATACGATTGTAGTTCGAACTTCATATCCATTAAAGAATGTTTTACAAAAACCAGACATTTCAGGAAGGATGACAAAGTGGTCTGTGGAATTGGGAGATTTCGATGTGCTATTTTCTCCTCGGACAGCTATCAAAGCTCAAGCTTTAGCAGATTTTTTGGTGGAGTTTCACTCGAGCAGATCCGAGGAGAAAGATGCAGAAAAGGTGAATGAGAATCCGACGTGGACAATTCGAACTGATGGGGGATCCAGTAGTAAAGGGTCAAGTGCAGGAGTGGAATTGGTGGCACCAACAGGGGAATTTATGTTTCAAGCTATAAAATTTGGCTTTCATGCTTCAAATAACGAAGCTGAATATGAGGCTGTGCTGGCAGGGTTGCGGTTAGCGAAGATTTGTGGAGCAATGTTTGTGCGCTTGGAAACAGATTCACAGTTGGTAGTTAACCATGTTAAAGGGGTATCAGAAGCTAAAAAAGAGCGTTTGGTTTTGTACCTACAGGAACTTCGGGGGATGATGGCGCAGTTTGAAAATGTCGAAGTGGAGCATATTCGAAGAGGAAACAATACTATGGCTGATTCTTTGGCAACGATGGCTTATTCAGAAGAATATCCATGGATTGTAACTCAACCATCGCCTTCGATCAGATCGAATTCTGAGCAATGTGAAGTTGTTGATGAGGTGGTAAACAATCCGACGTGCGCTCGAGGAGATTGGAGGTTTGACTTGTTAAACTTTATTTTAAATGGAATATTACCTATGGATAAACACTTGCTCAAGAAAATAAAGTACAAATCCCTTGGCTATGTGGTACTGGATGGGGTGTTGTACAAAAGGTCTGCTTCGAAACCTTTACTACGATGTTTAGGCAAGGATGAGTCTCAGAATGTTTTGTCCGAACTGCATGATGGAGATGGGTCAGCTCATTGTGGGTTTAGAGCTTTAACGCGTAGAGTATTGTTGGCAGGATATTATTGGCCTACCATTTTGCAAGATGCCAAGTCATTAGTTCGAAGTTGTGACACTTGCCAAAGGTATGCAAATTTAATACACAAACCAGCAGTACCCCTAATGACAATTTCAGAGGCGATTCCTTTTGATAGGTGGGGAATTGATTTGGTGGGACCATTACCTATGGCTTCTGGAGGAAGACAAATGATTATTGTTGCGGTTGATTATTTTTCGAAGTGGGCAGAAGCAGAACCCTTAGCTGGGACAAAAGCTAAGGATGTAATCAAGTTTATTCAAAGCAACATTTGCTACCGTTTTGGAGTACCTCGGAAAATAACAACTGATAATGGTCCTCAATTTAATAACAAGGAAATGGACTCATTTTGCTCTTCGAAAAGGATACAGCAGTGCTTTTCCACTCCTTTTCATCCTCAGGCAAATGGACAGGTAGAAGTTACGAATAGATCTATTTTGGATGGCTTGAAGAAAAATTTGGCAGGAGCAGCAGGGAAATGGCCAAATTATCTCCAAGAAGTATTATGGGCATATAGAACAACTCCTAGAGAGGCTACAAAAGAGACCCCTTTTTCTTTAGTATATGGGATGGACGCTGTGTGCCCTGCTGAATCTACATTGCCCTCTTATAGACTACTACAATATTCCGAGGCAGATAACGACGAGGCTAGAAGGGTGGAGCTGGATTTGTTGGAAGAAAAAAGGGTCAAGGCACATTTGAATGTCATCCATTATCAAACATTAATGAGAAGCAGGTACGATGCTAAAGTTAAGAGAAGAGAATTCAAAATTGGCGATCTAGTGTTGCGAAAAGTGTTTCTACACACCAAGGAAAAACACCTCGGAAAATTGGCCCCGAATTGGGAAGGTCCTTACGAAGTTACAATGAGGGTCAAACCAGGTTCTTACAGGTTATCAGATCGAGAAGGGAGGATGCTCAAGCACCCTTGGAACATAGAGCACTTGAAATTGTACTGTGAGTAAAATTGAACTTCGAATTTTTGTAAAACAGACATACTCTTTCCTTATCTGTTGGCCCAGAAAGGTTTTAACGAGGTGTCTGATTGATATTGAATTTTTTAATAAAATTTCTTTTGGCCATTGGTTGTTTGTTAATGATGTGTGATTTATTATTTTGGTAATTTGGCAAAGATTGATCATCTTTGGAAATTGACCAAGAATAATTTTCCGAAGCGATAGCTTTGAAGAAACAACCAAATTTTTCGAGGTGCCACGTCTTATGAGTGCATCTATTTTTCGAGGTGCCACGTCTTATGAGTGCATCTATTTTTCGAGGTGCCACGTCTTATGAGTGCATCTATTTTTCGAGGTGCCACGTCTTATGAGTGCATCTATTTTACGAGGTGCCACGTCTTATGAGTGCATCTATTTTACGAGGTGTAATAACTTAAGTGTTTATGTTTAAGAATAACCAGTTTAAACAAGTATGTCAGAAATTCAAGATATAAAAAAAAAAGGGGGACAAGTGATTTCATCGTGGAATAAAATACGAAGTTTACAAAAAGGGAGGAAAGCACTTAATCACATACACAAAAAACAAAAGCGAACTATTCGGTCTATTAAGCATCATTTTCTTCTTCTTCATCTTCTGATGACGCCTCTTCGGAGTTATTTCCTTCTTCTGAGGAAGAGCTTGGTGGCGCTTCGAAAGCTTCCTTTGGGCGTTGCTCTTCTGGAACTCGTTTCCAAAGGTTTGATAAGTTTAGCCTTGGGCAAGCAGCATGAACTTCTCGAAGGATCTGAATGGATGTGTCAATTTGAGTTTTCTTCATGCCTTCGAGCATCACAGAGCTAACTTTGTTTTTTGCCTCATTAACTGCAGCTTTCTTTTCTTCCTCGAATCCTGTTCGAAGTGTAGTAATCTCAGTCTGGCTTTTCACCAATTTCTCTTTAGTTTCCTTAATAAGCTCCGTTGCATCGGAAATAGCAGTAGAATGTTCAGCCTTTAGACTTTTAAGAGATTGCAGATGAGTAGTTTTAAGAGCTTCGATTTCCTCCTTGTGTTTTTTAAGAAGCTGTTCTTTCTCAGCTTCGAATTTTTGGAGTGCTTCATTTTTCGAAGTCTTTTCAGACTCTGTTTCTTTTCTACTCCTAGCTAGCTCTTGGGCAAGACGCTCCAGTTGGGTTTGGGATTTGCTCACCTCTTCGTATAATTTGGTGACTGCAGAAATTAGATTGGGGAAGGGTTGAAGAATTGAAATTACCTCATCGGATTTTTCTGAGTGAGGAAAGACCAATGGTTGGTGAACAGGAGCAAAAGGGTTAGATGTTGAAGCTGTAGCAGCCTCAGTAGAATTTGGAGGAGCAACGTTGGCAGGTTGAGAACCAGGAAATACAAAATCTCCACTTGAGTTGAAGTCCTCGAAGTTTAGATAGTCATCAATTTGTTTATCTCCAAGGTTTATACCTCCTTCAGGATTCACCTCGACAAAAGTTTTACCTCGTGCCTCGGAAGCTAGCACAGCCTCTAAGATATCAGCCTCATTCTTCTCATTGGGCTTGTTTGGCTTACTATCTTTCTTTTTTGGAGAAGTTTGTTTTTTCTTTGTCTTTTTCAGGATGGGCTGGTCTTCCTCGGATATGGTGGGGAGCGAAGGTGCAGACGTTTTTCTCTTCCTTACACTCTTCGAAGTAGTGGGAGGTTTAGTTTTGCTGGTGGTGGGTTTCTTCTTTCCTTTCTTTTTCAAAGGAAGATGGCTGTCACTCCGGTTCCGAAGAGGAAGATAGCATTTCCCATCTGGTGCAAGAATCCTCTCAACTGCTAGAAGGGGATCTGGTGGCGTCATCGGATCCTGAGGGCAGTCTGCCCCTAAGGATATGCGCCAGAGATGGCTATTAACGAAGTTAATGGGCTCGAATGCTGAATGAAAACCATTGCCCCAAGATTTTTCAGCCCATTCAGCCATCTTTTGGAAGATAAGTTTGGCTTCTTTTCGACGACCCTTAAACCGCCTCGGAATTTCTAAAAAGAGAAAAATAGTTAGCTAAGTAGTTTGAATCAAAAACAACTAAATAAACAAGGGAAGGTATCACTTACTACTGTCTCTCCAGGTAAGGGTGAGTTTGGAAGGATTGGCATCGGAAATCTCTTTGCCATTTTCCCAGGCACCTGACAGAAAGACAAACCTTTGTTTCCAGAACTTATCGGCTTCGAGGAGGTCGTCGATAATTTTTAAGTCATCTTCAAGGGTTAAGTAATAAAAAGGCAAAACTGGGCCGTTTGAGACTTTGGTTACTGAGATGAAGTCCTCGATTTCGAGGGGAATTCCACCAAGCCTTGATACCATTATTGCTGAAAATAAGGTGAAGAGCAAGTTCGGAGTGACCTGTGTTGGGCACAGTTGATGGATTTCGAAGAACTTTACTATCATCGGATCAAGGGGAAACCGAAGTCCCCAGTTGAAGAGTTCAGGGTACACAACTAGCTCATCTTTTTGACAGTTTAAGGGTGTCTCTCCTTCAACTGGTAATCGAAGAGTCATATTGTCAGTCAACCCCCATAGCTTTCTGAGTTGCTCCTTCTCTGATTCGAGGTAGTAACTGTAAGATACATTCTTTAAGGCAAGAATGTACCAGGCAGAAAGAGGCTTGAGATTTTCCTGAACTAAGGAGGCAACATTCTTAGGCAGTGTAATGAGCCCCTTTTTCCCTCGAGTTGTCTTTGGAGGAACTACACCATCAGCCTCGGATTCCTCCTCGGCATCAGATTCAGTAGCTTCTGAATCATCTTTTTTGTGACCTTCCTCGGAGTGACTTCGAACTTGTGTCTCTTGTTGGGTCACAAGAATTGGCTGACTACACTCTGGTGTAGTATCATCCACTTCTTGTGGGGGAGGAGGAGAGTGTTGAGGAGTAGAAGAGGTTTTTGCTTTTGCTTCTTCACCCATTATTAAGAAAGGTGATTTTTTGGTACGTTTAGCTCTGATAGCCTCGAATTGAGGAGGAAGTGTTTTGGATTGAGGGTTTTTTGTCGCTTCGACTTGAAGGACAGGTGATTTGAGTTGTGATTTGTTATGAGTGGGTGGCTTGTCTAAAGTTACCACTTTAGATTTTCGATGAGGTCTTAGTAGCGAAGATTCGGCTGGATTTTGGAAAGAAGAGGTTGTTGAGTTATTTTCTGGGTTAGAAGCTAAAGGTGAAGACGAAGTGGCAAGGTTTGGGTTGAAGTTGCCGTATTTAAAAGTGGTGCAGGAAGAGTGAGGACCGTTATAGATCAACCCAGCAGCTTTGTATTCTTTGGATCTTCGAGAAATACAAAGATATTCGTAGGCCCCGAATACTTGATTACTGGAACCAGGAAAAAGTTTTTTCTTTGATCTTACTGGTCTTCTGGGTTTAAATCTATTGTATCTAGGGTATCTTCTCATACAAAGGGTTTTGGTATGAGAGATTGCTTGGAAAGATAAAGAAAGATGAATAAGGTTGAAGACGAACAGGTTGAAGGTGAAGAATAGGTTGAAGATGGATCAAAGGGTGATTTCTCTAAAAAGTTCTGAATGAATGAGTAGCTGGGTATTTATAGAGCAAAGAGTGACGTCGAGAATGAAAAGAAGTAGGACAAGTAAGTTGTTTTCATTGGTTGGAATATGAATCGAAAAGGAAGTGTGTAGTGTTGCAGGTCTACTACTAGGTGTCTAATCAATCTGTTAGGCACAGTGCTTGATCAAGTTTTCGAAGTGTTATTAAGCTATGTTTGAAGTGATAATATTCGAAGAAGAAGTAAAGCTATACCACAATGCTTGAAAATTCGAAGAGGAGTTGTAGCCTAAGGAAGAATTCGAAAAGAAGTGATAAAAATGGTGTTGATCCGAGGAAGAATCCGATGAGCCAATAGTTCTTATAAATATCTATATAAGAACTAGGGGGACTACTGATAAGGAAAGATATTCCTTAGGGACTTGAGTGTAATTAATAAGGGCTAAAATGATAATTTCTGTAAATATAGGATTAAATTAGGCTTTAGGAAAAACATAAGGTTTAAATCATAAATATATTAATATGTAACCGTTTTCCTAACGAATTCACCCTGCCTATTTAAGGAGGCTGAAAAGGTTATTTTGACTTATGAAATATTCAGAAGTACTTTTCACTACTTGAATTTTCCACTGTAAACTCTCTGTTCTGAATTCACTCGTGACAACTTTAATTCACACCAGTTTTCTCTTTACATTGAAGAGTGGGGGATTTTTCCTCGATACATCATGACGTGTTCGTCTACAATGAATAAACTATATGAGCAAAAAAACCACATGTTATCAGAAATAGTTATGAGTATGATCGTTTCTCTATAGGAAGAACAAATTAAATATGTCTCATATTGTCTTGATAAAGTACTTACTAAAACAACAGTTACAACCCGTATGAGATTTTTTATGAGCGATAAGTTAGTTTATAACACTTAATATTTGATGATGGTCAACTGAAGCAAAGCTTTATTAATCCAAACTAACACAAGGTAAAGTCTATAATAGTTAGTTGTTACTACATAGGCTATTCAGACCATCCATAGGGTTACAAATTCTACTCCTATAGTAGGAGTGTAATTTTTCAGGTGGGAACTGCAAAAACGCTGTTAGGATTTAGAATTTGGGAAGGATTCATATAATAACTTTATTTCTGATAAATAATTATGAACATTTTTCTTAGTCTCTAACATTGATAAAAAAATTATAATTAATTTCCAAATTATCTTTAATTTCCGAGAGAGTTGATTACCTTAGATAACTCTTATGCTTCTTGCTCAAAAATAAGTTTTTGATGTTGTTCTTGTTTATCAAACTCAACAATCTTAAGAAAAATGTACAAGCGGATAAGCGTACATTATATATATATCCACTACATAAAGAAGCAACGTCATGCCTTCAGATTTTATAGAATTTCTAAATAAGCATGAAGAATATACTAATATCCAAAGACGATCCCATCAGTTTTGAGGATGCAATAAAAAGTCTTCAAAAACTATATTGTGGATCGAATAAATGAAAGATAATTATAAGTAAAAGCAAGACAATTTATTGGGGTGCTTGTTTTGTTATCTAAAAGAAAGAAATTGATTGGTTAAATGGAGATTTAAAACCAAGTGTAATGCATCAGACAATGTGAAAACATATAAAGCTCACTTTTAGTAAAATATAATACTCAACGTGAAAGCATTGACTATTCTTATATATATTTAGTTTTATTATATGACTTATTTAAGAAAATCATGGTTCTCGTCGTGTATTTTGATTTAGATCTTCATAGGATGGATGTTAAGACAACTTTTCTTCACGAAGATACTGAATAAATAATTTACAGAAAGCAAATTGAATAATTTATTTTTGGCGATCCAAAGTCGATGGTGTGTAACTTAGGAAAATCTATATATGGGATAAAACATGTATCTCGATAATCGTATCATAAACTCTACATCTTAGATTTTAGATTAATTATGTAGAAGATTATGTTTATTCCAAGTTTAGTGGGAGTAAAACAATTTATTTGGTGTTATGTATTGATGACATACTCCTTGATACTAACAATATAAACCTATTACATGTGACCAATGATTTTATGTTAGATTAATTTGATAGGAAAGATCTTCACGAGGTATCTTTTGTGCTAAGTCTAGATTATTAGGGATCACCTTCGTAGGATATTGGATCTATCACAAAAGATATAAACTGAGAGCATGTTAAAGTGTTATGACAGGGAAAACAACAACCTTATAGGTACCTTAATAGCCAAATATTATAAGTTCTCATTATGTGAGTACCCCAAGACAGAATTAAATATTTAAGTCATGTAGATTCATCGATATGCTTTTGTTGTAGAATCATAATGTATACTCAATTTTTCATTAAATGATGCATACCATTCATAGTAAGATATTGGGTAGGTATCTGAGCAACCCATATATTAACTATTAGAAAATAATGAATAGTGTAATTTGATTCTTGAAAAAAAACCAAACACTAAGTATTGACATACATAAAATCAGAAAACCTATAGATTTGGGTTATTCTGATGTTGATTTTTTATAGTTGTATGGACACAAAAAGTTTTACAAGTGGATACGCATTAATTTTGTGGAAGAGTGTGAAACGGACTTTTGTCACACCCTTCATTATAATGGTAAATTATGTAGTATGTTTTGAACCACATACAATGTAATATTAAGGAAATCTGTTACAAGATTACATAAAGTATAATTAATAGAAAATCTGATCATTTTCCACTATGACAGAAATTCAAACGTCATGTTCTTGAACATTAACAAGAATTTTCATTAGTTTAATCATATAGAAATTAGTTCTTGTCGAAATAAATATAATTTATAATGGTCAAATCAGAATTGAGCATATTGATATCATTCGATATTTTCTTATATGTTTACTAAGACACTATCACCCAAGGTCTTTCATAAATATATTGTAGAATGGGTGGTCTTAATTTATAGAATATTTAAATCCAATTCAGGTTGTGTTTTTTTAATGAATTTTGCTTTCGTTACAGTGAAGTTTCTATATGTATTATCATTTGAGTTTGTATGTATACTTTTAGATAAATAAAACAATTAAAGTCTTGTTATTTATTTGTAAAATTTTAAATTTAGTTCAACAATATGATTCATGTTAAGGTGGGTCAATTGGGAATTTTTATGTTGATTGATTGCATAGACACGTGGTTCACATGCTACATGCCATAAAAAGTTAATGTTTTCTTTTCGATAGTCGTTGGAAATATGATTGATGCGAGAATGATCACGTAATAATGTTGTTAGACTTTCTTAGTCTTTTGTTGATTTTTATTTAAAATGATAAGATATTTTGGTTTATTTGCTAATACAATAGTGGAAATCGATGCGCAATTCAAAAAATATATTTCGTACATGTGATGATTCAAATAGAATATAGTAAGAATCTCTTAAATTGTAATATCGCATGCATGTGTGTTTTGAGTATATGATCTCTTGTAAAATACGGTATGATTGATAAAATTCAATCACTAATAAATAATTCATAATTAAATCTACATATAATATAATTATAATAAGTTTTTTATTATTTAGATACAATGTGGGTTGATATGCATTGTAAACAAAAATTCTCTTACCAAACAGTTAAGTTATTGGGTTTCATGATCCTAATAACAGTTATGGTCTTTGGGGGATACGAGATCACCGTATAACGATATTACTAAACAAATAAATCGATATAGTTAGAGTTATATATATATATATATAGTCTTCAATAATGAACTTTATTTATTAAATGTTTCATATTTATAGTCGTTACGGATAGAAAATAACATGTGTTTTTATTCTCGTTGCTTTAGGGTTGGTGACTTCACAGTAGTATACTTCTACTTTCTTCCAAAGAAATCCTAGTGTGGCAGCTCATGAACCTCAGAAGATTCATAACTGAGAAGCCAAGATCTTAACACCTTCAACCAAAGATAAATTCAGGTCATTCGCAAACATCTTTGATTAGATTAGTTTCTTTAAGACATGAAGTCATTTACGTATGTAATGGAGATTGAGAATAAACATTTAATTGTTTTAGAATTTAACATAAACCAACTGTTACACCTAAAGATGGAATTTGTTTCTTTTAATATGTGGATGAACATTAATTTTATCATTTTCTTTGAAAATAACAATATAGATGAAGACACTACACACCTAAAAAAATCAATCAAATCTCTCTTTTTTGCAAATTTTATCTACAATTACGGAAACGCAAGCAAAGTCATGTTTTTTTATAATAAAAAGAAAGATAATTCTCACGATGAAACTGTAATTATTAACAAAATCAATCCTATAATATTCTTACAAAAGACAAATATATAAATTTAGCAAAAAATAAAAATTATAAATTATCCAACAATTTAATAAATGAGCACTCTTATTTAATTCCCAACGAATATAAACTTACAAGACATATATATAAATAAATAAACTACTTTTAGTTCAAAACTCTTCAAAAAATTATTATTAACCAAACTTGAAATTTTTTATAAAAAAAACCACATTGTAATCAATCAAAATGAAATTTTTTAAAAACATTTAATTGAATTTAAAATCATACAAAATTAATCAAAAATTGTTTAAAATTAAAAACTTAAAAACTTGAAAAAAAACATAATCGATTAAAATTATAAAAAATTATTAAAAAACGATATCAAAATTTGATTACAGTCATGTTATTGTAAATCCAAATATTAAGATTTGTTAATATTTCGCAGATTCAATAAATTGAATAGCCATAACAACTAAATTATCTTATTTACACTTTTATTGTATTATTTATCTATAAAATTAGCTCTTGGAATATATTTCCGATAAACCTGATAAAATGAAAAGAAACATTTTAATGTTTAAATAACCAAAATAAACATTTCAAACTCTTATTTTCTTTAGGCTCAACAAAGCCACAAAATGACCATATAAAAAGTTAAATAATATAATTTTCATGTTTGCTTGCGGTAAAAATTTGCTAGTACTTCTAATCTATAATAAATAAATGTATAAATCTCTTTTAAATAATACAAAACGAGACTTATGTTTCACGAAAATCATCATGATAGAAAAATGTATACACACTAACATTATATCCTATTATATTAAAAGAAATTGAGTTATAATTATCTTATATAATTATTTATTCTGAGTTTAATGTTAAAAAGAATTGACATTAACATTTTTTTTATTTGTTCAGATTTGGATATGCTGCATCTTACCCTGTTCAAATTTTCTAAGTTGTGCGGTGCAAATGAAGGTCTTCTTTCTTTCTTTTCGTTTGATGCTTCAAGTTTTCACATTTTTTTTTATAATAGTAAAATTTAAAATTATTATAATTTTAGTAAATATACCCAAATACAAAAAGAATCTATTCAAAAAACATAAAAGCAAAGCACTATATACTTTATTTTTTTAAATAAAATAATTCATATGATAATTTATTTTGTTTTTAGATGGAATTAGGCTATTTCAAGATCTGTTATTTATATGGAGATTCATTGTTATAACGAGATCCGTTTTTGCTATAACGAGATTTTTTTATTTACAAAACTGTTTGATATAAATACTAAAATTTTCAAATTCCATCACTTTTATTTTTTTTTAAACTCTAATTCTCTTCAAATCCAAAATTTCAAAACGCAAGCTTTGTTAAATCCAACAGCAGAGATTTGTTGAGGTATGAATTCTCTACCCAATGGTGGTTTTTTTAAAATTTTCATGTCTATTTTTAGTGATATATAGAGTTTAGTTTTCGGATAGAAAACTCAAATTTTCCTATATTTTTATGTGTGAATACATGTATATGGTTAGTTAGGTTATTGTCTTCAAATTGGTGTGTTATTTGATAGATTTGGGGTAGTATATCATAGGTTTAGGTTTAGGGGAAGGGTTGTTGTTCGTGATATTTCCACGCACGTTTTCATGCTTGGAAATACCGGATGCACACAAGAACATGAGTGCATTCGGTACAAGAACATGAGTGCATTCGGTATTTCCTAGCACGAAATCGTGCCATGAAATACGCAATCCACGAAACATGGATTTGGAAAAATCACACACGAATTCGTGCGAGGATTGGCACAATCCATGGTGCATGGATTGGCCTGATCCACATGCATGGATTGTGCCTAATCCACGCACAAATTCGTACGAGATTTGGCACAATCCATGTATTTTCGTGCGTGGATAAGCCTTTGTCCAATTCTAAACCTTTTATTGTTGTTCGTTCTATTTTTTGTGTGTTACGATGCATTTGTTATCTTCCATTGACGAGTTAAAATATTTTTTAGTTATTTACAATCCGTTTTTAGTTATTTACAATCAATTGCGTGATTGTCGGATGTCTCCACATCGCCGCTCTCCTGGTATGTTGGAAGCAAATACTGTCGATGAGAATGATGAGATGTTAGTAGAAGAGACATTTGGAAGCGCATGAGTCTGTACTAGACGTGACGTGGTTTTCACCCCCGTTCATCGTCGCCGCACTACGGACCAACGATTTCGTCGATGTAATCAACACGTTATTGACTTATAATCCATATCGCACTCGTACAAAGAGCACGAGGCTTACAGCGTCTTAAAAAATGACTAAAGTTTTTTAGTGTTTATTTAGTTGTTAAATTTATAATTGTGTACAAAGAGCACGAGGCTTACAGCGTCTTAAAAAATGACTAAAGTTATTTAGTGTTTATTTAGTTGTTAAATTTATAATTGTGTGCTACAATGTGGTTTATGTTATATTTATAGGTCTAGGTTGAATACATTGTTGAAAAATCTATTGGTTTATATTATATTTGTTATTGAATTTATTAGTTTAGGTTTAATCTATTGGTTTAGGTTTGAATGCATTTGTTTAGGTTATAATGGATTGGTATTGGTTAGTGGTTTATGTTATATTTGTTATTGAATTTATTCGTTTAGGTTTAACCCACTGGTTTAGGTCTGAATGCATTAATTTAGGTTATAATGGATTGTTATTGGTTACGTTATATTTGTTATTGAATTTTTTCGTTTCGGTTTAATCTATTGGTTTAGGTTTAAATGCATTTGTTTAGGTTATAATGGATTGGTAGTGGTGAGTGGTTTATATTATATTTCTTATTGAATTTATTCGTTTAGGTTTAATTTATTGGTTTAGGTTTGAATGCATTGGTTTAGGTTATAATGCATTGGTCTTGTTTATTGGTTTATGTAGAGTGTAATGGAACGGTTTTAGTTTATATTGCATATATGTTTATATTGTATTTTTTATGCATGCGAGGTTACATATGCGATGCTACGCTATGTACCAAACACACCGTGGTTGGGATCTTAAAGAAGGACAAACACGCTTCATCAAGAAGTGATGAGCACATGTTTTGGACCCATCGTTGACGCTTTCGCACGTTGGGCTACAAACGTCCATCTGATAGAGGCGTTTTTAGAGAGATGACATCCGGAGACAAATACATTCTATTTTTCTTTTGGAGAGATGACAGTTACCTTTGACGATGTCCATATCGTCACAGGTCTACCAGTTGTTAAGGTGAACTGTGAGACATACGATTATCCAAGTGCCGACGGGAGGAATGTGGCATACGCTCGTCTGCTTGGGTGCACTGTTCAGGACTTGGTGAACCGAATTGGATGAAAATAAAAACGCTGGCAGGAGGCACGTTCGCCTTGCATGGTTGAAGATGAAATTTTACACCCATCAGTATTTTGATGATGCGATTACTGATGCTGATGTTCGCCAAGATACTGGGGCTTATTTGTTACAGTTATTTGGCTGTACCATACTAGCCAACAAGTCGGGCAACAACATAAGCTTCGACTACTTACAGTTTATAAATGGTTAAAGTAGTTCGGGCAGGTACAATTGGGGATAGATGATACTAGCTCATCTCTATTTCCAGCTTGGCAGAGGTTGCATACACACCACTTCCGGTATGTCTGGATTCCTTTACTTGTTAGAAGCTTGGATTTACGATCATTTCCCCATATTTTCTCATGTGCAAAACCCCAGATTCAGTATTGCACAACCTACGATGTGCAAGTATGCGCCTCCACCGTTTCAACAAAGCCAACAGGTTCAAAACGATGTTCGAGATCACCTCGCTACCTTCACCGAGCACGATGTAAGTTATAATTATGTTTATTTTTAATTTCCGTAATAATATAATTTACTCTTCCTTTGTTCATATTTTATAGGTATCTTTCATGTCGTATACGTACGTACGGGATGCTCGTGGTCATGCAGATGTAGCTTGGATAGATGCAACATTAAAGTTGTCAGACATTATCGAATCATACTATCCACTACGAGTGGTTAGACAAATGGGTCACATTTAGCAGGTCATATCTTGCGCTACTCCATAGACTATATTGGTTGTTTTGTATACAACGTTAGACATTAATAGTTTCATTGCAGGTACCACGTGCACTACATCCCATTCTTACAGGTTCTAGTAGGGTTTGTCGTACGAATACTATTTACAATTGGGGCGCATTCACTTGGGATAACTGGGAGTCCCACACTATTGACCCTAGTCTGCGAGGTGGGGAATATGTTGCGGGTTAAGAGGATGGTACCACATTGATCTACTCCGCATAGGTTCCAAAAAACCTGTGGTTCATCATTACTGCTCATGATTTGCAACGCGACGATGCACATGTAGGGGTGAACCCTTTCACACCCACCCATACCACCAAACTGTACGATTTGACGGGCCACCTACTCGAGCTGCAGGCCTTTAAGGAGAGCCACCCTGGCATTGGTTTGGAGGAGCTTCGTGGACCCTTAGACGAGTGCTATCTTCTCGGTTGTTTTAGTGGACAATCTACGATTGTTTTCTTTATGTTCATGTATTGTACGACTACTTTAAATTATGTGTTATGGTATTATGTTACACTTTTATTGTGTTTGTTTATTTTAAACATATTTAGACTTTTTTTATAGACTAGTCTTATTATTCCACCATAAATTTCATACTTGCTTTTTAAAAAACAGCTCATCCCTATAACGAGTCACAATTTATTTAAAACGGGACCTCGCGTATACTCCTGCCATAAAGATACTCCCGCAAAAAAATAATCCCGCCAAAATTTAACTCCCGCTGAATCTAATTCCCGCCAAATTTAACTCCCGTCAAAAGTATGCCTCTGATTCCGTAACCTTGGCTCTCCAATAAAATGGATGTGTAACCTAGTTTATTCATTCATCCAACAAACATTCTCAAACAAAAAAACAAACACGAAGGCTTTTACAGATGGAGTTCATTGTAGACGAAAACTACCAATTGTTTTAGGCGGTGAAGGTTTGTCGACGAGATTTATCGAAAGATGCAAGCGATGCGTTTTTTTGATCGGGTCCTATGCATGATATATGTCAATTACGGTCGTTCAGGAAAAACAACTCTTATTGCGCGCAGTCGTGACGAAATCAGAAGCATGTACCTTTTTATCCAACTGCTCCAGCGTTTGCTGTTTTTGTCATTTAGAATAAAAAAAAACGGCTTCGGTCTGGAACATGACAGTGGTAGACTACATCACTAGGGATATGGTAGCATATTTGGAGGATAGGATTACGAAAAAAGAGGAGAAAGATGATGTTGAAGATAACTTGAGATACGACTTTGACTAATAAGCATTGTGTTTTCTTGGATTGTATTTTTAGTATTTATGTTTCGATAAGTTGTTATTTGTGTTTTAGATTTTCTTATAAGTTTCTTTTGTTTTTATGTTTCTAAGTTATTATGTTTTAGTAAGTTTTTATGTTTTGCTAATTTTTTGTTTGAGTTTTATGTTGTTTACGTTCAAGTGTTGGTGGTTGTATTGGTTTGATGTAACGATATTTGTTGAGACGTTTGTCCAGTGGGACGGCCCAATTTGTATCGTCATCGCTAGTGCGAAACAAAAACCACCAAGGGTATATATCCGACAACGGTCCATCTAAGACAACATGCGAATTTCAATAAAATAAAAAAACTAAATAACTAACGAACTAACAAAGAAAAATTAATAAAATATATTATTTTACTTACTTTCACAAAATGGTTACCATGCACGAAACCGATGCCAACTTCTACTACAAGATACGATATGAGAGGCACACCACGCAAAGGAATATACGTGTATGATAGTTGGAGAGATACGTGATATACTACACATTGATACCGAGTGGCGATCACCAAGCCGAAGTCGAGTAATGTTATCCAATGCATATCACCGCTCTCGTACATTTTGAAACAATCTAATCTTTGTAATAGGTTATCAGCACGTTGTGCACCATCAAAAACCCTCTCCCATAAATCATGTTGACTCGACAGTTCGAACATCAAATCCCGTCTTACTTGATCCCATGAATCTATATTATCGTAAATCGATAAAGCTACGACCCTAAATCTACAATTACCATCAGGAGAAACGTCTTCGACGCTAGTTATGTAGTTGTGTAAGTAGTTGGGAAAACAACTCTCGTACGCGCTAAATTCTTTTCCTTTATTCGATTTTCTAGATCGAGTCACTTTCTCCTTTTTCGGTTGGGCTTTAGATTTTGGTTTGGCTTTAGGTACTAAAAATGCCTTAACCGCCGAGGCGGCCGTGCTACCTATTGTACCGGGATTACTAGCGCCTAAATTACCATCGTATTCCCACTCGGATGGGTTCCGTTTAGTTGACTTATCCGAGCCAGCTTTTTCCGACCTTTAGGGACAACCGGCTTTGTGGGTTCCAAAACAAGGCTTCTAGCGGGATCTAAGATTTGCATCATCCTAATTATTATGTGATCTTTCACTTGTGGACCGTAACCGCGGATGGTACTATCTATTAAGAAAAAATTTCTTGATAGCTCATCTTCGGTACTAACGTTATCTCTAGGTTTGATCTTCAACGTACTCCAATAAACATCACATTCACTCTTTTGAATCACCCTACCTTCTTTCTCGATCATATCACACTCACACGCTCACGGTAAATTGTGCGTTGTCCTAACAACACAACCACACATTGCGGGAGTGAACCATAATTCCCTGGCTTTTTTAATAGTTTTTTCTAATATTTCTATGGACGTACATGAAAGTTTACCTTTGATTTCGCTATAGATAGCCCCCCTAGATGCGAGTCTAGGACGAAACAAACTTTGTTCAAATGTTTTAAAGATGGTAGAATGTTGAATGTGAAGCAACGAGTGAACTTTATCCCAAAATTGCTCAAATGTGCATAGACTTATGTTGATTGCTCGTTTTAGACTTGAGTGAGCACTTTCTTCCCTATAACATAAATTTAAAGTATTTAGAAGTCTAATAATTAATAAAATAAATTCATGTATAGAGATGATAATATAATTCACTGGTTGCTAGTGTGGTTGCCCAAATGTTTAATTTTGTTCGTGTAGATATTAAGAAATTTGTGTCCGTAAAGTTCTATCTATTTTTTCATCACATAATCGAGAAACTTCGGACAATAGGTGTAGGCTTGGTGTAACTTGGCAAGGTTTTTGTTATAATCTTCGATCGCCTCCGAATGGGAAATCGAGGCATAAAATTCTATGAACTCTTCGGCCATGTCCGTTGTGGGCAAAAGTTTCTTTGTATAAGAGCTAATGTTCTTATTGATATGCCAAGTGCATAGCATATGAGTTGCATCCGGAAATACATCCTCGATAGCGTTCATTAGAGCCAACTCTCTATCGGTGACGATAATATTTGGTAATGCACACATGTTATTCACCATTACTCTCCTTAGAACACTTAATCCCCCTGTTTAATGCTCTTGTTTCTCGGAGCTCATGAAAACAAAAGCTATATAAAAGGTCTTATTCGTCAAAGTTTGGCCAACTATTTATAGCAAAGGCATTTTATACCTTGTAGTCTTGTATGTACTATCCATTATAAGAACTTGAGTAAAAGTGCGCAATAAATCAATGATTGTAGGATAGGCAATTAATAATTCAAGGATCTCGTTCGTTGTTTTGTTTGTTCACTTCCAAACATAGTACTCATGCTATTTTAACTGACCGAACAAGTATTGCATTTGGGATTTACCCGCTTCATCTACCAAATGGTGTTTTTGACGCATGTTGTAGATGGTACGCATACTGGATACATTTTCTGGATCTTTTAACTTCAAACCACGGTATATATCTCTTGGCCGAGAACCGATTGTTGTGAGTTTATGAACATACTCCTCCTCCTCCGCTTTTAGCCTCACGACTCGTGAATGACCATCCAAGTGTAAGAAGGGTTGGTGGCTGTGTTTCCCAATTCTAACTACCAATTTCCAATAACACGGTAGTTCTAAGACCGGATTTCCCCTTAGTGTGAACATACAACCGCATTTTTTATGAACACTTTCGACACTTTTTCACAATCCCCGGTTTGGGGTTCGATTTTTAGACATTGTGCCTCTCGCACTTAAAATATAACCTTGGAGTTTTACCGCTTTTACTACCATCATCATCTTTATCAACCAAAACAATGAATCTTATACTCTTGCTTTCCTTATCAACCCATGCAAGCAATTCCGATTTGGTATAGACGTTATCCGTAGAAAAAAATCAACTATAATAGGCCATGTTACATGGTGCTTCTCCCGGTTCCTACACAAAGCATAATTATTTAAATTAATACAATATCTCAATTTATTCAATTCAACCACCAAAATAACTCATTTTATAACTAAGTAACTCATTCAATTGTCAACAAGTTCATACATGTATTTAAACTTTGAAATAAGAACACAAACGCAAAATTCGGCCATAATATTGCCAAGAACAAAAATCGTGCAAAATAGTGACAAGATTTGACAAAATCGCGCAAATTTGTGCCAAAATTTTGCACAATCTTGGCACGAGTTTGCGCGATTTTGTATCTTCCACGCATGTTCTTGCGTGGAAGTGTACAGTGCAATGCGCGATTTAGTGCGTGGATGAGTTCTGCTGAAAATAAACTTCAAATTTACCTCAAGCCCAACCTCAAGATAGTGAGTAAGCGGTTCATCCTCGTCCAAAAAAAAATCTTCAAAATTACAGCTAAAATTATCGTTGTAATCACTCAAATCCATCGTATGAACTAAATTTTTAGTATTTTTAAGTTTATAGGTTAATGGGTTTATGTTGAATATTAAAAAGAAAAGTAGTTATGAAAAAAAAGTGAAAAAGTAGAAATGAGATAGATGAAAAAATTAAAATTTATATATTTGAAAATAATATCGTAATTCTAAGTTCGATGACAAAAATTAAGATTCTAAAATTCGCTATAAAAAATGAGACTTTGGTTTAGCTATGCCTTTTTAGATTTTCTGACCAATTTAGAACTTTAAATTTTACTTTGAAGTTACATCTATTATTTAAGATTGTATAAGTACATCGCCCTCAAACATTGTTTGATGTTATATTTGTTTAATTATATTATATATACCAAATATGAAAGCGATAGCCCGATGGTAATTGTCAAAAGAAAAGGTCTAAGAGAAACAATGATTAGTTTAAATAACTAAGTAATAAATTATAGTTCACATAAAATATTACTTCTTTGCCCGCCCATATTGTTTAAGATTTTATATTTTTAAACGGTTTAGTGACTGAAAATTAATATCATATCTGGTAGGGATAGTGGAAGAAAATTAAATATTTAAACGGAAGATATTTTATCACATATTTTAATTGGAGTTCGAAATTGTTAACTCGATATTTTAGAACTTTCTACAGATAAAACAAATAGTTCTTAAAATTCTTTTTTTTTATATTAAAAAATGGCGAGAGGTCTTAGTTGTCGATAAATCAAGTGGGACTATTAAAAAATATACGAATCTATTAACTTTAATTATTTAATGTTAGCCTTTGATTGTTATATCATTGCAATATAAAATATCAATGATATATAATAATAATAATAATAATAATAATAATAATAATAATAATAATAATAATAATAATAATAATAATAATAGGTTTTGTAATATTGTACGGATATTTAGATCTAAAACGGGTAATATTATATTAATGTGGAGATCGGGTTGGCTCATATTTATATACGGAAGTGGAATATTTTTCGTCTACATTTTTAACAATTAGTCTCAGAGTTCCAAAATTGAACAAAGTATCGTGTGGCTGAAATTCTTGAATGTAAAAAAATGATAAAACTATTATATGGAATTTTTTTTTAATTTCTATGACTAAGATAGCGTGGTCTGCTCATAGTGAGCATATAGGTTTGTTGTAAAGCTCTATAA
Organism: Limnanthes douglasii subsp. nivea; assembly: GCA_036936605.1. Lineage (NCBI taxonomy): Eukaryota > Viridiplantae > Streptophyta > Magnoliopsida > Brassicales > Limnanthaceae > Limnanthes > Limnanthes douglasii. Next base: position 57,692,817 of record JAUPFV010000001.1, on the reverse strand, counting down.
CTTTGGTGGTGAATATTAGCACAACCTGATTAGCGTAAGTGGATGAAAGCCAACTCAAATGAGGCTAAAGTGTTATTTTATTCGAGATGAGGATTTGTTAGGTGCGACCAAATTGTCAAGTATCGAACATGATAGATAAGTCATGTTTAAGATGAAAGATCTGTTGTAAAGCTCTATGATTGAAACAGTATCGTCTGATTAGAGTGAACATATTGGATATGTTGTAAAGCTTTATGGCTAAGGTAGTGCATAATCTAGTTATGGTGAACGGGTAAAAGTAAATTAAGAGGAGGCTAAAATAATACTTTTGTTAGGATGCGACTAAAGTCCCACATCCGTCACACATGGAAATGATCAATGATATATAAGTAAAAAACATATATGAACGACTATGAAGCATTTTGGGAGTGGACCAAGAACAAATTTGTGCAACAGTACAATATTTTTTTTATCTTTTGAATATATTTCCCACGTCAGTTAGACATGATAAGCATCAATTATATTTAGTACGAACATATCTATACTAGTATAAATCATTTAAGGAGTGAACCAAAAGTAAAGTCGTGCATATCTTTTGGGCAAAACGTATTAAATTGAACGATACTAACATTATTTGTCTTTTAAATATGTTTCTCACATATATTGAAACTTAGTAAAAATATTTGTTACATATTTTTTATTTTTTCTAAATTACAAAACTATTTGTTTAATGCTGAGAATGAGTCGAATAGTCATTATGATTTTAAGGTTTGGTCATATAATGGTTCATTTTATGTCAATTGTGATTCTAGTGTTCATAATGATTATTGTGTTCACGATTATTCTTGTGTCTATGAAGATTCTTCTACTTTTGTTTAATAGTGGGCTTACTATACTCATTAAGTCCATTATATATTATCTATTTAATCTCTTATAAAATACAATCTTAGGTTTATGGAAAAGATGGCCCTGAAATATGTAACATTCATTTATTATAGTGAAACTTTTTATTTTAGTGACGCCCCTGGATGTAGACATTATTATCGAATCACGTTAAATTTGTGTATTTTTTTTTTGTTATTTATTTAGTTTTATCTATCAATAATTTGTGATACATATTACATGTTTATTTATAAAAAATGCAATCAGAGCGTATGTTGTTACATTTAAATATTAACAATAGTGTTTACATCAATAGAATACAAAATAAAAATATTTGATGGAATATCTAGTTTCGTGTTGTGGAAGATTAAGTTGAAATATTCTTTGGTACTGCAATGGTTGTGAAACATTTTGGATAATAAGATACCAGTAAAGATAAAAAAATAGAGGAGAAAAAGGATCTTCAAAAAAGGGCTCTATGTTGGATTTTAATGAGTGTAAATGACAACGGTCTTTGCGAGATTACTGATGCATGCGCATGGAAGAAGTTGGGAAAACTTTATTCAGAAAAATCAGTTTTAAACCGTTTATACTTAAAGAAATATTTGTATGATTTTAGGTTGAAAAAATGCATATCCATGACAGAACATCTTGATAATTTGAAATTGGTTATCATAGACCCGAAGAATATCGATGCCATAATCAATGACGAGGATCAAGCTTTGTTTTTTTAGATAGTTACCAACTCCTTATGAGAATTTCCTGGATATATCTTGTATGGTAAGGACATGCTACCTCTGGAAGATGTGAAAGAAACGCTGAAATTAGTGGAGTTGAGATAGTTGCAGCTAAATAATCATATGAAAGGGAAAGGAAGATCTAACAATAAGGCGGGTTCTTTATATAATAAACATTGGAGAAAATCCAAGTCAAAAGCTAAGAATTCAAATTATTTTGAATATGATGAGTATGGTGACTACATAAAAGATTGCTTGAAGCTGAAAGGTAAGAAGGTAAATTAAAAGGAAATAATATTATTACTAAACAAGTACCATTTTCCACAAAGATTATTAAAATAATCAATTATACACATACTAAGATTTGTATTTACGATGATTCTTGTAGAAATTACATTATCAATTGTTAACAAAAACAAAAATGTAATTGTTGACAAATCTACAAATTGAGTTCATAAAATTATACCGATGGGGAAAATTGCCACGATGTAAAATTATTAATCATGAAAACCATTATGATAATGACATTTTCTTACACTACATAATCGTTGGGTTTTTTTAAAAGCAAAGTCACAAAATATGAACAATTCATTTACATTTTTACATGAAGAAACAATTGATTATATGTGTAAAAGTATAATTCTTTTGCATTTTTCTTCGTCTAATAATTTAAACCTCTGCTTACATAATTAAGGATTGTAAATTTTCTATTTAAAACATTTAATTTTCAAAAGATAGTTATGTGCAAGATATAAGAAAGCACGTATTTTTTTAGAGAATAAATTTTTTAAATAAAAGTATGTGTGTCTATGGAGTTCTATTTGCTTTGATCTAGTTTATGCATCATATTTATTAAGTATCACAAGTTTTAAGACCTTGTTATTTTATAAACCTCCACTTATGAAAACTTAAAGTAGAAAGCTTAAAATCTTGCATACGTGCATGCACAATTGTTCAGAGGGTTTTAGGATTCTCTACAGCACAAGAATTAAAAAATATATTAGTACTCATTTATTAGGTATGAGTATTATCTTGTTGGGCATAGGGTGCCCAACAAGACAGTATACTAATTAGAAGTGTGTGAAAATCTTGATCCAAAATAGAATACCAAATTACACATGAATTACAACTGTAGTTTAGTTTACATCAACCTACTCGATCCTGAGAATATATAAACACGCAATTTAAAAAAAAACCTAAATCATCCAACAAAATTAATCGTAGAAATGAAAAATCAGAACTCCGAATACTAATAGCAGATACCTAAATAAGTAGGAACGCATGTAATATAAAACAAAACATGCATAATCAATACCTTAATTAGGAAAATAATCGATTGGAAACCCTCGTCATCTTAAAATAATCTAACACGTAGACAGTAAGAAACGGATAGACTTAAGGGTATCTATAGACATAGAGTTTTATGTAGATTTTGTTGAATTATCGAGGACAAAAGGTCGTTAATATATTACTTAGGTTGTCATTGTTGAGGGTGACTTGAATCAACATAGACGCGAGAGGCAATCAACAGAGAAAACAACTGAGACAATGTGTAAAATAAGTTAGATGGGTTTTGGATGAGTAGATTACAAGAGAGAGAGAGTGGGATAATATTTATACTTAGTTAGTAGATGTATTAGTAAATATTATATGTGTATATAGTCTTGAGTAAATAATGTATCATTGTAGTAGATATTTGTGACACTTTTTATATACACAAATTTATAATATAATACCAAAATAAAAAATAAATAAATTATAACTACATTCTATATTTTGTAATATAAATTTATACATTAGTTAGTAGATATTTTTTTTTATTCTTTCAAAGAAAATTCAGAATCCATTTACGTTTAGTTTTATGAATTCAAAAAATAACATGTAAAAATAACTAAATTCATTTTACATTTTAAAACATATACGAATATATATTTTATACTTTAAACAAACCAAACTAAAAATAAAACTAAAAATCAAAACAACTTAAAATCAAAATATTACATGTCGGTAGGAGAATTATATGTTGGGTCTTTATTTATTTTTGACTTGGTTATATTAGATTTAATTAGCTATATATAATAATTTGAATAGTGGTTCTTTATATTTATAAATCATAAGTGGTCAAAAGTTCAAATTAATCACTATAAATATAACTTGTCACACTTTTCGAAAAATATAAGTAAATTATTTTTATATTATCAGAGTATTTACTATTAATTTTCTCTCTCTAATTATACATTTTATCTTAACTCTCTCTCAACATTTTCTAGTAACCCAAGCATGGTTGATTTGAGAATCTTGAGCGGAGACCATAATGAAAATATTTCATCTGGTACCCAAAAACCTTCTTCTAAAACTAATTATTGCATAGTAAGCTTATTTTCTTGTTTTTTACCCCGATACGTATAAAAAGCATATAAAACACCGGAGGATGAAGTTAATCGTGAGAGGCTAGAAAACCCCATTTACTCAACTCAATCACAAGCTTAGTTGAAAGAGTATAAAGAGTTTCTTATGGACTAAGTTGATGCGCTTCGGGAAAAAAATACTAGTCTCTAGGCCTTTGGCCATTTGATATCAAATCAACATGGTCAATGTGGAGATATAAAAACTAAAAAAGAAGATAGGACCTGCTAATATTGCACGATCCACAACTATAGAGCTGACATAAATTAAGGCTCATTTTGGAGTCCAACAACATATTCAACCTCTTTCGGTTGCGCTATTTTCTGGAAACTAATGACATATACATCCCTCACATGTACCTCCGCCAATCAGGTTTCATCCTCAAGGTTTCAATCTAAACTAATTCCCACATATGCTTCATGACATGGGCGAGGGTTTGGGTACCAAATGCTTAACTACCAGGGTGAACCCCGGTATCATTGTTTGCTCTAACCAACATGGAGAGGGGTTTCAGATATATTTTTTTATATTCAAAGCTACATTATAAAAGTTTCCCATCAAGCCACAAAGATTTTGGTCGGGGATATATCACAAATGTTTGGTCTTTTCAAGATGGAGAAGTATGATGAGATTGGTGATCTCTAGCACCACACCTAACAATCCATGAACGTTATGTTGACCTTTAAGGGTGATAACATGCTTATGTCAAGTTTTTTTATGAATTTTAAAGCCATTTGTTTGGATTGGTTTAATGAGTTAACCTTAATGTCAATTACAAAATTTGAAATGTTGTAGACCTTATTTAAGCACTAATTTATCATGAGAAAATAGATCAAGGGTCATGGAGACTTCATTATGTATTCCAAACAAGAAATTAGGAAATGATTTAGATACTATACCCGATGCTTTGTTCAAACTAAAAACAAACTCGAATATGGAGGTGATGATGTTACATGCGCATCATTTAGACATAAAATCCTCCCGAGTCTCTATCGGGGGATTTTATAAAAAGAAGAGCATTATCATTCAGGGTATTGTTGGCTTATTTAGAATCTCAGATTAAAGTTGAGGAGACTATGTGATTTTGGTTTATCTTAAACAATCAGCCTCAACAGAATTATTGATTGTCAGTCCTGATCTCTGTCACGATCATGTGAGTGTATCAAGAAACACCAGTACAACAACAACAAGCCCATTACTCTGTTTTATCTTCCACCCTCATCACCTATGCATCATACTAAAAACAACTTCAAAATCCTAGTGAGCATAAGCAGAATTATAGTGCACCAAACCGAGGAGTACCATAGTTTAGAGGTCGAGCTGACCGCAAAAACAATTGGGTGATGCATGACAATTGATGAGTCCGAAAATTGCTACCTCTCCGGACAGGGACAATTCGGACTGAGATCACTGGATCGGACAGAACAGTTCGAACCCTTAGCTCATTGGACTGTCCGAATTATGACTAAAGTACTTAAAAACATAAACACTTCTTGACTAAGCTGCTTGCTCTTCTACTAAGAGCTCATGGGTCTTTGAACTTGACCCGGGTCCATTAAACATGACCCGAAAACCCATAAAGCCCAAATATAAGGGTATAAATACCCAACCACCTGCATTAAATGTGGGTAATGAAAATTAAATACAACCAGACTGCTTAATTCTCCCTCTACTCTCTACTCAAAACATTAAACACATACCAACCTTCACAAACTCTAAACAAATTACAAAATTACCCTCAGACAGAAATAAACCTCACCAAATTGGCGACCACGGTAGGAGTACGAAGGTGCCTGAATCAAGCATTCGAAACCAACAAGAAAAGTCAGTCCGAATGAATCCGGATGACCCGGAAGTGCCACCAGCTTTGCTCGAAGTGGTGGGTGAAAACGATGAATACACTATCGAGGAGCGCGATAGGTTAAAAGGCGAGATAGAAGCTCTGAGGGCAGAAAATGCTAGGATGGGCGTGAAAGAAAAATCGAAAGCATCAGTTGCTCATCATACCGATAACCCTAGAGAGCATGAGCCTTCAAAGACTCATGTGAGTACCAAAAAGACTCATGCCGGCTCCAAGAAATCTCACCGGTCTAAGCCAGTGGAGAGTTCTGACTCAGGCTCAGAATCTTTTGATAGCTCTTCGGATGAAGATGGAGTTGAAGAGTCCTTGTCCTCTAGCAGCGATGAGGGCCGAACTAAAAAGAAGCAAAAGCTGATCAAAAAGTATTCAAGGAAAAAAGATAGACATGGAAAGTTGAAGAAGAATATTGGAAAAGGGACATCTCACAACCGGAGGCATGTAGACCGGATGCTGATGGATCTTTTTGCCTTCCATGATGAACCAGGTATCTTTGCAACTCCCAATGAGGATACTGTGTTCAGCCGTGGTCGGAATTGGAGACAATCTCCATTGTCTTCCAAAATTCTGTAAGGAAACCTCCCTAAGAGGTTTGATAGCACTAAAATGGAGAAGTACGATGGCAGTACTGATCCGGACAACCATTTGGAGCAATTTAAAAACTGCATGATGAACTTTGATGATGATGACAAGCTACTTTGTAGAGCATTCTCCCAATCTTTTACAGCGAGTGCTCTAAAATGATATAACAGCCTGCCACAAGGCTGCATCAAGAATTTCGATACTTTTTGGGTAGCCTTTCGAAGGCAGTTTGTTGGGAGTAAAGAGTTGAAAGGCAACAGGGACACAATAATCCATTGTGCCCAAGAACCAAACGAATCATTGAAAGAATACATAAGTCGTTTTGTAAACACCAAGAATGAGCTGGCTGATTGCTTCGAGCAAGTAGCAATAGCATCCTTGAGACAGGGCTTAAACCCTGGAAATTTGGTTGATTCAGTGACCAGAAAGAAAGCCATGACTTGGGGAGGGTTGCTGAATCAGGTTGGAAAATAGATTAACGTTGATGAAACGAATAAAAATAGGGTGCACAGGCAGATGAGGTCTACCCCGGTGGCACCAAACCCCAATCAGAATCAGTCCGGGAACAAGGCGAAGGAGACCGGACAGGGGCATGGCAGGGCTAAAGCTCAATCTCAGCCAGCTGCACCTGCTCAGAGTCAACAATCCAGAAATAAGAGAGGGCCTTGGGTTCAACCGGACTGGTTTGCAGAATTGAAAGAAGGTGTGGCCACCATTTGATAAAACAAAGGAAGATATACACTATAGAAGACCAGCCACACTACAATCTCCAAGAGAACATCGCAATAACTCTTTCTGCCAGTATCACAATGATACTGGCCATACCACCGATGATTGTATAGGCTTGAAGCAAGAAGTTCATAACTTGATTGAAAGAGGAAAGCTGGGGGCTTATGTCAAAAGAAGAGGAGGTAATAGGCCTGACAATACTCACCAAATTGGTCCAAGTAATGCTACTCCAGAGGGAGCCATGGTTATAATCGAAAGGTTTGATGTGGAATCAGAATACTTGGATCCGGATCCAACTCGAAATAGAGTGGGTGCCATTGAGGAATGTTCTAGAACGGTCTCCGGGCTCATTAATTTTTTTGAGTCACTTACGATTTTCGGAGGGGATACTATGACAGCTCCTACTGCTTCTTCGAGGAAGAGGCACGTTCATACTTTAGCTACCTAGCTAGAAGGAGGCATGACCTCCTATTAATCGCAGATTCCATTCCCCTTCATTGTTTTTGATGAAGATGACTTAAGAGATATAGTTGGCCCTCATGAAGATGTTGTTGTCATATGAGCATCCATTGGGGGCAATGACATAAGACGAATCTTGGTGGATACTGGAAGCTCAGCTAATATCCTCTTCTTAAACACTTACAAGAAAATTAAAAATCCGGTCGTAGTTCAGCGTTCGGACAGATCAATTGTGGGCTTTACTGGCAGCTCAGCAGATTTGATCAGGGAGTTCGAAGAGGAAGTTCTGTTGGGCAAGGGCCCTTTCAAGAAGATGGTCATGATACTTTTTATAGTGGTAGATTGTCCCACTTGCTATAATGCTATTTTAGGGAGGTCTTGGCTCTCTAGGATGCATGCAGTGGCTTCGACAGTCCACCAATGTTTGAAATATGTTGTACAAGGACAGGTGGGAGTTGTCTGAAGCAGTCAAAAGGTTGCAAGAGAATGTTATGCTACAACCTTGTCTCCCCGGACGTTGGGGACAGTTCGTATCAACGAGCAATAGAAATTTGAGGGGCTTTCTAGGGGTGAGGGTGAAATTGATGACCCCAGCGAGACCCCTGGAGTATTGATACCAGTTGAAGAGGTAGAAACACATTGTTTAGAAGAGGGGAAAAGTGTCAAGATAGGGTCTAAAATGCCACCCGATCTGAAAAATGAGATGTTAAAATTTTTGAAAAGCCATCAACATATATTTGCTTGGTACAATGCTGATGTTACTGGGGTTCCAGCAGATGTGATATTACATCACCTATCCGTCCGGAAAGACATAGCACCAGTGGTTCAAAAGAGAAGGGCTTTTTCCAAGGAAAATGCTGATATTATTGTGCAAGAAGTTGATAGGCTCACAAAGATGGGGCATATCAAGGAATCTCAATATCCTTTATGGACTGCCAATCCATTCCTGGTAAAAAAGAAAAATGGCAAGTGGCGTATGTGCATTGACTTCACAGATCTCAATAGGGCTTGCCCAAAAGATTTGTATCCACTTCCCCGGATTGACCAGCTAGTAGACTCCACCTCTGGGAATAAGTTGCTATCCTTTATGGATGCCTTCTCCGGATACAATCAGATCCAAGTAGATCCAAAGGATCAAGAGCATACCATATTTGTCACTGACAGGGGTCTTCATTGCTACAAGGTAATGCCATTTGGGCTGAAAAATGCTGGGGCTACTTATCAGAGATTGGTGAACAAAGCCTTTGGTGATCATATTGGAAGAAATATGGAAGTATACATCGATGACATGATGGTGAAAAGTGTGGATGAGCAATTGTACTTAACTGACCTCCAAGAAACTTTTAACAACTTGGTAAAAGTAAATCTAAAGCTAAATCCTAGAAAAATGTGTGTTCGGAGTGCAATCCGGGAAGTTCCTAGGTTATATAATAAGTGAGCAAGGGATACAACCCGATCCGGACCAGCTTAATGCTCTATTCCAAATGGAGCCTCCTCGGAATATTAAAGAAGTGCAATGATTGACGGGGAGGTTAGCTGCTTTAAACTGATTCATCTCAAGGTCATCGGACCGATGCGCCCCGTTTTTTCAAACTTTGAAGGGTGCAGGGGGATTTGACTGGACCTCACGGTGTGATGAGGCCTTCGATGAGATTAAGAAACATCTGTCCTCCCCCAAAACCCTATTTAAACCAATTGATGGAGAGACACTCTTTGTATATTTGGCAGTTTCAAGTTGTGCCATCAGTGTTGTGTTGGTGAGAGAGGTGGATGGCTACCCCCATCCAGTGTACTACATCAGCAAGAGATAGATGCAGAAAAACGTTATTTGAAACTCGAAAAGTTAGTGTTAGCCCTGGTAATAGTTACAAGAAAGATGTGGCCTTATTTCCAGGCTCATCCTATTATCGTCCGGACATCTTTTCCCTTGAAGAATGTTCTCCAAAAAGCAGACATTTCAAGTAGAATGACTAAGTGGTCGGTAGAATTGGGGGATTTCAATATAGATTTTGCTCCCCGAACAGCAGTCAAGGCCCAAGCTGTGGCTGATTTTTTAGTTGAATTCCACTCTGATAGAGATTTAGAGCAGACTATTGAGATGAAAAACAAAAAGGTTTGGGTCGTCCAGACGGATGGTGGATCCAGCACTATGGGATGTGGTGTAGGGGTGTGCTTGACTTCTCCGTATGGTGACAGAATGTACAGGCTATATGTTTTGCTTTCAGGGCTTCCAATAACGAGTCCGAGTACGAGGCAGCTATAGCTGGTTTGAAGTTAGCCTATATTTGTGGGGCTAAGAGGGTCAAGCTGCTAAGTGACTCATAGCTTCTTATTCACCATGCCCAAAGTCAATCTGAGGCTAAAAAGGAGCAGCTAGTGAAGTATTTACTTCTTCTTAAAAATGAATCCCTCAAGTTTAAAAGTATTGTTTATGAACATATACCCCGGACAGAAAATAAGCTGGCAGATTCGTTGGCAACTATAGCTTACACGGAGTCATATCCATGGATCAATGTGCTGGAGAGCCCCTCCATTCAACTAAATTTGGGTAAAGAGGAAGAAATTTTTGAAGTACAAGTGAAACAACCTCAGGATTGGAGATTTCCTCTCCTGCAATACCTCTCTGGCGGCATCTTGCCTCCGGATAAATCACTAGCAAGAAAACTGAAACACAAGGCTCGTGGTTTTATCATACTAAGAGACATTCTGTATAAAAAGTCTTACAGTAAACCACTTCTGCGATGTTTGGGGGATGATGAATCTCAAGTAGTCCTCTCTGAATTACATGATGGTGAAGGTTCAGCCCATTGTGGATTCAGGGCTCTAACCAGGAGAGTTTTGTTGGCCGACTACTATTGGCCTTCTATCATGCAGGATGTTAAAGAGCTAGTAAGAAGGTGTGATCCATGCCAAAGATATAGCAATGAAATTCATGTCTCAGCCATCCCTTTAGAGTCAATTTCTGAGCCTATACCTTTTGCTCGATGGGGGTTGGATTTAGTGGGGCCTCTCCCTATGGCGTCCGGAGGGCGCAAAACTATAATTGTTGCAATCGATTACTTTTCGAAGTGGATTGAAGTAGCCCCCCTGGCAGGAACAGCGTCAAAGGCTGTCATAAAATTCATTTTATCCAACATCTGTTGCAGATTTGGTGTTCTACAAAAGATAACAACAGATAATGGGCCACAGTTCGACAATAGAGAAATAGAGAGTTTATGTGCCTCAAGGGGTATACAACATTGTTTTTCTTCGCCTTTCCACCCAAAAGCAAATGGTCAGGTTGAAGTGGCTAACAGAACTATTTTTTCCGGTTTAAAGATGAATCTGGAATGAGTTGTTGGGAAGTGGCCTAGCTATTTACAAGAGGTCTTGTGGGCCTACCGGACAACGCCTGGGGCTGCAACTCAGGAGTCACCCTTTGCCTTGGTCTATGGGATGGATGCAGTAGCTCCCATAGAAGCAACTCTCCCATCATGTCGGGTCCACAACTTCTCTGAATGCGCTAACGAAGTGGTGATCAGAGGACAGCTTGACCTGGTAGAGGAAAGATGAGTTAAAGCTCACCTTAGAGTCGCACACTATCAGGGTCTGATGAGAAGCAGGTTCGCTTCTAGAGTTAAAAGAAGAGATTTCCAGCCAGGGGACAAGGTATTGAGGAAAGTCTTCTTACACACTAAAGAGAAGCTGATCGGCAAATTGGCCATAACTTGGGAAGGACCTTATATGGTTGTTTAAAGGCTTAAACCTGGAACATATTGGCTAGAAGACAACGATGGAAGAATTTTGACCCACCCTTGGAATATCGAACATCTCCGGATGTACTTGGAATAGCATCTTTGTAAATATTTACTTGTTTAAACATCCATGTAAATATTTGGGGGCATACTCTTTCCTACCCTGGTGGCGCGGGGAGGTTTTAATGAGGTGTGCGGGCTTTTTAATAAAATTCGATGCCTTCTTAAAAAAAATTCCCGAAGTGTTCTTACTCTGTTTTTTGTCACACCATCTGGATTGAAGTAAAAGAGTGATGACCACTTAAACATTTGTCATCGGAGAACTTAAACACTCTCACTCTAGGCCATTTATGAAATAACTAAGGGCTACTTAAACACTAGCCATCAAAATTGAAACAAACTATGAAAAGATGCGAAAATTGTGCAAAACAAGGACATTCATTGAAATAACTTAAGTGCCTTGGCCTCCCAAGGACTTTTAAAATTGTCAAACAAATTAAAGGATCTATCCGGTCAGATACCAGACACATTAACAAGAAAAGTGTCTTGGCCTTCCAAGGACTTTAGTTTAGATAATGTGAAAAGTAAAAAATAATTCATAATTCAAGACTGAGCCTTTGAAGATGGCTCAGCCTCATCTATCTTCTTCTTCCCCTTGGGATCATCTTTTTTTTCAGGAGGACCCTCCCCGGTATTTTCTTCTGCTTCGTCATAAGAGGAAGCACTGGAGTAGTCGTGCAAATCTCCATCAGCCATGGTATGAAATGTAAGGTCTTCGTACTCTACGTGAAGCCACAAATCGCCCAAGTTCCTCTTCGGGAACTTCTCATGGAAGATCAGGACCATGTCTGATTTCACCTTGGCATACATTTTCTCTTGAGTGTCGATCACGTTGTTGGCATAAGCGTCGATCTTGGCTTGGATTTTGGCCTCCTGCTCCCTTAGCAGATCAGCATTCTCTTCTGCAGCCTTGGACACAGTGTTCTCAAGCGCAATCTTGTCACTGATCAAGTTGTTGATAATTTGGTCCTTGGCCTTGGTCTCCTCTTTTGAAGAGTTGAGATCTTTCTTTGCTCCGGACAACTTCTCCCAGAGATCCTTGATGGTGTCTTCCAGAGTAGTAACTTTGGTGGTCCACCCCTCCTGTTTCTTTTTCAGCTCCTCGTTCTCCCCCTTTAGAATGTCAGCATGTTGAGTGGCAGTACAAAGGTCATCGGACAACCTCTCCTTATCACACTTGAGGTCTTTGATAATGTATGCCTGACTTCAGACTTGTTTCTCCAACACAAGCATCGGCTGAACACTACTTAATAAAGAGTGAGCTATAATGTCCCTTTCACTTGAAACAGTAAAATTCTTACCATTGAAAGTGACGGTGTTTGAAGTACTCGGGGGGGGGGGGGGGGGGGGGAGGGGTAAGGCCCAGCAAAATCATCTCTGGGGAGGTTGATAAAGTACTCACCAAGCCCACCAAGACCAATAATGTCTACCCCATCAATGGTAAGACCTCCCCCTTCGACCTCATCAGTTTGAAAGTCACCAGGAATCTCCTCTGCTTGTGTTGGGTCAGTGGGATCAACGTGGGGGAGAGGCTCTGGAGGCCGGAGAGAAAGTTCATCACCCTTAGAGGTCTTCTTCTTCTTGGCCTCCATGTCCTTGCTTTCAGCTCCCCGTTTACGGTCTCTTTTGGAAGCCCTTGGGGGTTTTGGGTAGTGGACTTCTTGCCTGACACTCTCCTGCTCTACCACTTCCAAGAGAGCAGCATCAATCTGGCTTGGGGTTGGCCCCTCCGGATTTGGTAAAACAGCTTCCTCCACCTCAGCAGGGTCCATTCCACCTACCACTTTCTTGCCCTTCTTCTTTTTGCCTTTCATCTTACTCGGGGCCTTGGCCCGGCCTGGCAAGTAAAGTGTCCCATCCGGTTCGTGTGTCCTCTTGAGCACTACATCCGGAGGGGGTTGAGTGGTGAGCTCTTCCCAGGTTAAGTCCCTCCGACCAGTAGTGTTCCAGAGGTGAGACCTTGCTAAGTTGCCCCCCGTGAAAGCATCGTGGAACCGGTTTCCCCACCTTTCAGCAGCCCAAGTATTGATCTTGGTGCAAGTGGTCTGCCCGGACTTTAGATAGTCATTGAAGTCCTTGGGCAGTACTGCTAAGAAAAAGACAAAGACAATCAGTTTAAATAAATGTGATAAAAGAAGAAATAAAAAATATAAGGTATAGGCCTTACGATCACTCCTCCATCTGTTGGTGAGGAGTATGGGGTTGACTCCGGCCTTGATTTTCTTCCCGTTTTCCCAAGCCCCACTTACGAACAGGAATTTAGTCCTCCAGTTCCTCTCCGACTCTAGCAGGTCATCCACTGCTTTAAAGTTATCCCCCATGTTGAAGTGAAAAAGGGGATGTGGTGGTTTCTACAGAGACTAGCCACCGCAGCAAACTCCTCTATTGGTAGAGGGATCTCGGAGAGCCTAGAGGCCATAATGCAGGCCATAAGGGTGTACCAGGCATTGGGACTCAGCTGGCTTGGACAGAGCTTTATCAGATGAAAGTATCTGACGATCTCTGGGTCCAAGGGAAATCTGAGCCCCCAGTTAAACAGCTCCGTGAAGATGACTATCTCACTCAACTTGCAATCCATGGGAGTTTCGGGGTTTATTGGGATTCTTATCTTCACATTCTTCGGAATTCCCCACTCCGTGAAGATGACTATCTCTTGCTCTACCACTTCCAAGAGAGCAGCATCAATCTGGCTTGGGGTTGGCCCCTCCGGATTTGGTAAAACAGCTTCCTCCACCTCAACAGGGTCCGTTCCACCTACCACTTTCTTGCCCTTCTTCTTTTTGCCTTTCATCTTACTCGGGGCCTTGGCCCGGCCTGGCAAGTAAAGTGTCTCATCCGGTTCGTGTGTCCTCTTGAGCACTACATCCGGAGGGGGTTGAGTGGTGAGCTCTTCCCAGGTTAAGTCCCTCCGACCAGTAGTGTTCCAGAGGTGAGACCTTGCTAAGTTGCCCCCCGTGAAAGCATCGTGGAACCGGTTTCCCCACCTTTCAGCAGCCCAAGTGTTGATCTTGGTGCAAGTGGTCTGCCCGGACTTTAGATAGTCATTGAAGTCCTTGGGCAGTACTGCTAAGAAAAAGACAAAGACAATCAGTTTAAATAAATGTGATAAAAGAAGAAATAAAAAATATAAGGTATAGGCCTTACGATCACTCCTCCATCTGTTGGTGAGGAGACTGGGGTTGACTCCGGCCTTGATTTTCTTCCCGTTTTCCCAAGCCCCACTTACGAACAGGAATTGAGTCCTCCAGTTCCTCTCCGACTCTAGCAGGTCATCCACTGCTTTGAAGCTATCCCCCATGTTGAAGTGATAAAAGGGGATGTGGTGGTTTCTACAGAGACTAGCCACCGCAGCAAACTCCTCTATTGGTAGAGGGATCTCGGAGAGCCTAGAGGCCATAATGCAGGCCATAAGGGTGTACCAGGCATTGGGACTCAGCTGGCTTGGACAGAGCTTTATCAGATGAAAGTATCTGACGATCTCTGGGTCCAAGGGAAATCTGAGCCCCCAGTTAAACAGCTCCGTGAAGATGACTATCTCACTCAACTTGCAATCCATGGGAGTTTCGGGGTTTATTGGGATTCTTATCTTCACATTCTTCGGAATTCCCCACTCCGTGAAGATGACTATCTCCTGCTCTACCACTTCCAAGAGAGCAGCATCAATCTGGCTTGGGGTTGGCCCCTCCGGATTTGGTAAAACAGCTTCCTCCACCTCAGCAGGGTCCGTTCCACCTACCAATTTCTTGCCCTTCTTCTTTTTGCCTTTCATCTTACTCGGGGCCTTGGCCCGGCCTGGCAAGTAAAGTGTCCCATCCGGTTCGTGTGTCCTCTTGAGCACTACATCCGGAGGGGGTTGAGTGGTGAGCTCTTCCCAGGTTAAGTCCCTCCGACCAGTAGTGTTCCAGAGGTGAGACCTTGCTAAGTTGCCCCCCGTGAAAGCATCGTGGAACCGGTTTCCCCACCTTTCAGCAGCCCAAGTGTTGATCTTGGTGCAAGTGGTCTGCCCGGACTTTAGATAGTTATTGAAGTCCTTGGGCAGTACTGCTAAGAAAAAGACAAAGACAATCAGTTTAAATAAATGTGATAAAAGAAGAAATAAAAAATATAAGGTATAGGCCTTACGATCACTCCTCCATCTGTTGGTGAGGAGACTGGGGTTGACTCCGGCCTTGATTTTCTTCCCGTTTTCCCAAGCCCCACTTACGAAAAGGAATTGAGTCCTCCAGTTCCTCTCCGACTCTAGCAGGTCATCCACTGCTTTGAAGTTATCCCCCATGTTGAAGTGATAAAAGGGGATGTGGTGGTTTCTACAGAGACTAGCCACCGCAGCAAACTCCTCTATTGGTAGAGGGATCTCGGAGAGCCTAGAGGCCATAATGCAGGCCATAAGGGTGTACCAGGCATTGGGACTCAGCTGGCTTGGACAGAGCTTTATCAGATGAAAGTATCTGACGATCTCTGGGTCCAAGGGAAATCTGAGCCCCCAGTTAAACAGCTCCGTGAAGATGACTATCTCACTCAACTTGCAATCCATGGGAGTTTCGGGGTTTATTGGGATTCTTATCTTCACATTCTTCGGAATTCCCACTCCGTGAAGATGACTATCTCCTGCTCTACCACTTCCAAGAGAGCAGCATCAATCTGGCTTGGGGTTGGCCCCTCCGGATTTGGTAAAACAGCTTCCTCCACCTCAGCAGGGTCCGTTCCACCTACCACTTTCTTGCCCTTCTTCTTTTTGCCTTTCATCTTACTCTGGGCCTTGGCCCGGCCTGGCAAGTAAAGTGTCCCATCCAGTTCGTGTGTCCTCTTGAGCACTACATCCGGAGGGGGTTGAGTGGTGAGCTCTTCCCAGGTTAAGTCCCTCCGACCAGTAGTGTTCCATAGGTGAGACCTTGCTAAGTTGCCCCCCGTGAAAGCATCGTGGAACCGGTTTCCCCACCTTTCAGCAGCCCAAGTGTTGATCTTGGTGCAAGTGGTCTGCCCGGACTTTAGATAGTCATTGAATTCCTTAGGCAGTACTACTAAGAAAAAGACAAAGACAATCAGTTTAAATAAATGTGATAAAAGAAGAAATAAAAAATATAAGGTATAGGCCTTACGATCACTCCTCCATCTGTTGGTGAGGAGACTGGGGTTGACTCCGGCCTTGATTTTCTTCCCGTTTTCCCAAGCCCCACTTACAAACAGGAATTGAGTCCTCCAGTTCCTCTCTGACTCTAGCAGGTCATCCACTGCTTTGAAGTTATCCCCCATGTTGAAGTGATAAAAGGGGATGTGGTGGTTTCTACAGAGACTAGCCACCGCAGCAAACTCCTCCATTGGTAGAGGGATCTCGGATAGCCTAGAGGCCATAATGCAGGCCATAAGGGTGTACCAGGCATTGGGACTCAGCTGGCTTGGACAGAGCTTTATCAGATGAAAGTATCTGACGATCTCTGGGTCCAAGGGAAATCTGATCCCCCAGTTAAACAGCTCCGTGAAGATGACTATCTCACTCAACTTGCAATCCATGGGAGTTTCGGGGTTTATTGGGATTCTTATCTTCACATTCTTCGGAATTCCCCACTTCGTACGCATCCGGCCCAGCTCAGCTGTGTGGATGAATGCGTAGTTGATCTTTTGCAGGGCAAGGAGGTACTTAACACTGACCTTGTGGAAACAAGGCCCCACCCTTCCTTCGAGACACTCCAGCAGATCCGGATGCCTCAAGCACAACTTTTCTTTGCCCTTGTCCTTTTGGGCAGCAACAGCACCACTAGTCTGTCCGGAAGGTTCAGACTCGAATGGAGCCTCTTCAATAGAGTCCTCCATTACTTCCTCCATAATTGAGGAAGGGTTTTCAGTTGTAGTGGTGAGAGGGAGGTTTAGATCTGGCTCAGCTTGACTTCCGGACTGCTGCGCTTTAGTATTCTCTTGATTCCTGGCCTCCGGTTGGGGCTCTGGTCTGGACATTTCTCTTCGAGGACTTGAGCCAGTGCACTCCGGACCGGACATCCTATCCTTGAGAGCTCTAATGGGTGCTTCTGACCCAGCACTACTGTCCTTGGCACCCGATTTCGAAGGGGTGCCCTTAGAAGCCTGCCCTTTGACCAGCCGGCCTTTTCTTCGATCAACTAACTTATGGGGGGAGGTTTCGACATATGACCCCATGGCTAAGAAGGGGGAGGGTTTTTTAAAGCTTGTAACTGTTAAACCTGGTTCGAATACGGGTTCCGATTCTTGAACCAAAGAACCTGAGATAATAGGTGGAAGATTGGTTTGAAATAACCTCTTCGGTTTGATGCCCTTGGTGGAAGAAGAGCCCTGGTCTGACTCTGTGGCTGAATTTGCTGGTTTGTCGATAGGGGAAATGGGTAAGCCTCCTGCAATGCGCATTTCCCTTTCAACCTTTTGCGCTTTTTCTAACTCAGAAAGATTGAGCCACCCACCTTTAATTAGAGCGTTCCTAGCCGTGAACATAAACGACTTGAGTATAAATTTGTTTTTGAGAGAAAAAACTTTGTGAATTTGCAGAGTAAAAATGAAAGTGATGGTGAAACAGTAGAAAGTGTTTCAATTTATAGTGAATCTAAAAAAGGAGTCTTGATTCCTAGGAGAATTCGAAAAGATTAGTAATGATTAAAAGACGGCGCTGATGTCACCCTCATTAATGAAGAGGTTGCTTTTCGAAGAAGGTGGGTGCAAAATTCAATGTGAAAAAACGGCTGAAACAACCAACCAAAGAGTGACACGTGTCCCATGAACTTTGGCAAAAAACTGTTTGGATTCACAGGGTTTTTTCAGTCCGGATAAAGCCATAGCACAAGTCGAAAGACCTGTCCGGATAAAACTGCCCCTGACATCGGACTTTTTTTCAAGTTTTTGACAAAAGCATTTGAACAAACACCTAAAAAAGGGGCTCCTGATGAGTCCGAAAATTGCTACCTCTCCGGACAGGGACAATTCGGACTGAGATCACTGGATCGGACAGAACAGTTCGAACCCTTAGCTCATTAGACTGTCCGAATTATGACTAAAGTACTTTAAAACATAAACACTTCTTGACTAAGCTGCTTGCTCTTCTACTAAGAGCTCATGGGTCTTTGAACTTGACCTGGGTCCATTAAACATGACCCGAAAACCCATAAAGCCCAAATATAAGGGTATAAATACCCAACCACCTGCATTAAATGTGGGTAATGAAAATTAAATACAACCAGACTGCTTAATTCTCCCTCTACTCTCTACTCAAAACATTAAACACATACCAACCTTCACAAACTCTAAACAAATTACAAAATTACCCTCAGACAGATATAAACCTAACCAACAATTACTAATAGTTGATTGAAAGTGTGACAACTATTTGCAAAAAAACTAAAAACGATATCTCATACATGAAATAATTTCTATTAACAAGACCTCGGAAAAAGACGAATAATACTTTGTAAATACCATAATGATATTGGGCTTTGGAATTGAGATTGTATTGCATTAATGGAGAAGATTCATAGCCTAGTTAATAATGGAAAATTAGTTTAGTTTGTCAGAGACCGCTCTAGTTCTACGTAGAGACCTTTGGGGAATGTACATGCCCTACCAGAGCAGGGGGGGCAGAAACCCAGATGGTTGTCCCTGAAAAGGAAAAGAGTATGATGATATTAAAACAAGAAGCTGAAGTTTTTTATTTGTCAAGTGAATATCTCGACCTTAATCCAAACTGTTATTGATAATGAACTATTTTTTGTGGGGATTTAAGCTCATCTTTCAGACTTATCACTATCTTTAAGGGAAACTCTATGTCTAGGATTACTAACTCTTTTAGAAAGAGTCGCGCTAGAAGAGTAAATGTACAATTTTAGGGGAGAACAGCAACCCACTTCCACCGAGCTCCATATCATCTACTAATTATTTTGACGACGATCTTCAAGATGTTGTTGGCCCTCATAAAGACGTTGTTTTGATAAGTATTTATGTAGATATGGGAATTTAGAGAGTTTTAATACATACATTAAGTTCAGCGAATATAATCTTCAAATGAACGTATGTTAGAATAAAGAATATGTCCATTATTCATCCTTCAGATATGATAATTGTTAGTTTTACGGAGGGCAAGTGTTATTGTTACAAAAGCATTTGAGACCAAGGTTGTGTTAGGGAAAAGTTAATTCAAAAAGGTATTCCACATCATTTTCATGGTGGTGGACAACCCCACATCTTACAATACAATATTTAATAGGTCTTGGTTAGATCGTATGCACATCATAATATCGACAGTTCACCAATTTATCTAGTATGTAGTATGGCACAAGGTAGGTATTCTATGAATTAATCAGAAGATGGATCATGAGTGTTTTGATCATCCCTGACATTGAAAAAATAGAATTTTTGGGGCCTCCAAAAAAGTTCAAGGATGTCGACTGATAGGGTCATTAATGTTTAAGGACAAATAGCGGAAAGTGGGTCGGATTTATCATATGAGGTATTTTAGACTCGAAATAAAGATTATGTTGAGTAAGTTGAGTGCTTACCGACTAAGTTGTGTGCTAGTCTTATATTTTACCACTAAATTTGTATAATGAAGAACGTTTTATGGGCCCGGGGGCTCATTAACTTAACCCATATGCGTAACGAGGCTCGATTGGCCCATGGATCCAAAATTATCATATAAATAGTCAAAAGAACAACATCTAAGAGGGTTTGAATATTCTCTCTCTACATATTAAATACAAGCATATTATTTATCTTACTACCCTCTACCCAAAAATAAATATTTGGTCCAAATTTTTACCTAAAATACCCCCTATCAGATTTTATCATCACCATAGTGGCGACCACTGTAGGATCGGAACATAACCGAATAGTAATATTCAAAACCTAACTTACAAATTAACCTTCAAATTTCTTTGAAACATGGATCCATATATGCAGGTAGATACCTCTCTAACAATAAGGGGATCATAGGCGATGAAGAGAATATGGACATATCTCATGTGAATCATGATACTGAGGAAAGACTTTTCATGCAGGAAAAACATGATAAGCTACGGGCAGAAATTGAGGCATTAAGAGCCCAAAGGCAGAGTGAAAAGGATTTGGGTAGAAAGAATCCACCAAACCCGATGAGATAGATAATAATCTTAAACATAATTCAAATGACTAATCCCCTAAAGCCTATCAAGGGTTAAAAAAGAATATCGGGCTAAACAATATTCAACCACATCGGATCTGTTGAGGGCTCAATAACATAATCACAATTAGAATTTTGACCTTCCTCTTTAGTTAATGATCATGATCGTAAAAAGAATAAATAAAATATGGCTAAAACAAATTTTAGAAAGCACTAAATATCAAGTAATCAAGACTTTTTGGGCAAGAAAATAAAACAGAATGGTAAAATAAAAACGAAAGACTATCAAGGAAAATTGAAATGAACATCAAACCACAGTATAAATAACATGTTGAGTGATCAATTTTTTGGGCAATCCGAACTTGAAATCTTTGCCACTCCCAATGATTACCATATGTTTAGCCAAATAGTACAATTGGAGACAGTCGTCGTTATCCTTGAAGATTATTTTTGGACATATGCATAGGCGATTTGATAGTTCGAAGATAGAAAAATATTACGGGATCCAGGATCCTGACAATCATCTCGAGAAATTTAAAAATTTAATGATGAGTTTTAATGACGATGACAACCTGTTATGTAGGGTTTTTTCTCAAACATTCAAGGTTAGTGCCTTGAAGTGGTATAATAGATGACCACATGGATTAATCAAGAATTTTGACATATTTTAGATGGCATTCCGAAGGCGGTTTGTGGGAAGTAGATAACTCAAAGAAAATGGTGATACAATAATTCATTATAGGCAATATTCGAATGAATCTTTGAAGGATTACATCAACCATTTTGTTAACACTAAAGATGGGTTGGCATACCATTTGGAGCAAGTGGTTATAACTTCACCGCGACAAGGTTTATTAGTTGGTGAGTTTGCTGATTTAGATAACTCAAAAGAAAGTAATGACTTGGGGTGGGTTGTTGAACTAGGTCGGAAAGTAGATTATTATGGAAGAAACCAAGAGATTGAGACAACCTCATCAATATAGGCCTGCTCATACAGCCTATATCCCACAAGTTAGTAACCAATCGCAAGCTACAATCAGCAACCGCCTGAGGGACTCAGGACAAAGTTCTCATCAGCCCAGAAGATCGTGTCTAATCGGTTTCAGTAGTCTAGGCCAAGAGGGAATCAATGGGTCAAACCTGATTATTATGCAGAGCTAATTGAGAATGTGGCTACCATATATGATGTGACCAAGAACGTGGTACAGTTCTGATGGCCAGCACCGATCCAAACTCCGAGAAAAAATCAAAACACATGGTTTTGTTGATATCATAATGATGTGGGACATGACACTAAGGATTGTATTACTCTAAAATAAGAGATACAAGCATTGATAGAGAATGGGAAACTAACTACATTTTTAAAATCATAATGGGGTAATAGGCAAGTAAACAACATGTCACATCTTAGTGCAAGTGGGGCACAAATTACACCACCTAATGTTCGAATGCAGAATAACGAAGTTTCCAAACAAAAAAGTATAATGGTAATTACTGAACAATTTGATATGGATTAAGAATATCTGGATTCTGATCCAGATGGAGGTCGAATCAACGCAGTAACAGAAAATAATGGAAGTATTTCCAAATTATTCTGTATTTTCAAAGCACTAACCATTTTTGTGAGAGATACAGTGACAACACATTTGAGTTGCTCCGGGAAAATACATGTGGTTAGTTTGACCACACAATTTTAAGGGGGAAATTTATAAATACCTCTATCAAAACCATGCTCATTTCATAGTGTTTGACAAAAATGACTTAAGAGGTGTCGTAGGCCCACATGAGGATGTTGTGGTAATATGAGCATCTATTGAGGGTACAAAGATCCAAAGAATTTTGATCGATACTGGTAGGTCGGCCAACATCTTATTTCTATCTATTTACAAGTAGATGAAGAACCCATCAGCTATTCAATGGTCAAACAGGATTATAGTAGGGTTTACGTGTAAATCTGCTAATGTCGTTGAAAAAAGTCGAAGGTGAAGCGTTGTTAAGCAAATGACCATTTAATATAAAATAGTAAAGGTTTTGTTCGTGGTACTGGATTGTTTGACCCCCTACAATGCAAATTTTAGCAGATCTTGGTTGTCAATAATGAACACGGTCGCATCAACAATTCACCAATGTCTAAAATATATGGTTGGCAGTCAAGTGAGAGTGGTTCGGAGCATCCAAAAAGTGGTCAAGAAGTGTTACATCACCGCGCTTGATCCAAAATCTTTGGAAATTATGGTAACCAAAAAAGAATAGCCGTTAATATAGTATTTTTTGGATCCAAACATGATAGATGATCAATGAGAGACTTCAAGGGTTGTTATCCCAATAGAAGAGGTCGAAGTGCATAGTTTAGCAGATGGGGAAATGTTAGAATTATAGCCAAATTGTTATCTTTTTTATCCAATAATTTATATGTGTTTGCTTGGTGTAATAAAGATATAACTGGTGTACGAGCAAGTATCATTTGCCACAAAATATTTGTACGATCCGACGCATGTCCAGTAGTCCAAAGAAAAATGTTTTTATTAAAGAAAAATCGGATGTCATAGTTCAATAAATATACAAATTGACTAAGGTGGGGCATATTTGAGAATCCTGGTATCCATTTTAGACTGCAAATTGGGTGCTTGTAAAAAATAAGAATGAAATATGGCGTATGTGCATTGATTTCACAGATCTCAAAAGAGATGTCCAAATGACCCTTTTTATGTTCCTCAAATGGATCAATTTGTGGATTCACTTCAGGGAATAAATCTATTATCTTTTATAGATGTTTTTACTGGATACAATCAAATACAAATTGATCTGAACCATCATGACCATACCACATTCATCACTAATATGGGGACTGCATTGTTACAAGGTACTGCCTTTTGGATTAAATAATATTGGGACCACTTACCAGTGATTGGTCAATAAAACATTTGACAGTCAGATCAAAGGAAATGTAGAAGTTTATATTGATGACATAATGGTGAAAATCCCGAAAGAGAAGGATCGTATACTTAACCTCCAAGAAACTTTTTCTAACTTATAGGTCACCGATTTAAAATTGAATCCTCAAAACCATACATTTGCTGTCCGATCTGGTAAGTTTCTGGACTACATCATCAGTAAAAAAGGGATCCAAACTGACTCAGGATTAGCAGCTTAAAGTATGTTTATTTCAAAATCATTAGATAAGTGTGCGTAATTTTTTGAAGTATTGAAAAATGTCAAAAACTTCAATTAGTTTCCGAGTTGTGATAAAACTTTTAAAATCAATCGACATTTATCTTCGTCTAAAACTCTATTTAAAACCGTCATTGGAATGAAAATATTTGGATAGTTCAATTTATTTATTTTTAAAAATTATGGATTGAAATCTAACAAGTGGATATTTGAGAGTATACCATTACTCTAAATTATTCTACGTAGGAAAAGTAAAAGAAAAATATAATCCAATTTTAAACCCATTTAGGAAGATGGAGTCCCTTATAACTTTTTCCAACATTGAACCACGTGAATAAGAAGTAATGGTAATTATTTTGAGTAATATTTTAACGCGTCAGAAGTAAAGATTTCTATTCCACCATTTCAGCTACTACTAGCTTGCAACAAAAACATGTCTGATGTAGAATTATTTATAGGCTTTGATGTTTCTTCCAAGAAACTTCAAGACAGTACCAGCTCAGTACGTATAGTCTTGTTTCTTAAAAGGCCACCATGTAGGCCCAAACTTGCATACATGATCAAATAAAATAAATTTTAGTGGAAACTGGAAAGTAATAAAAAAAAAATTATTCTTTTTAGCTTTTGTTTCATTAAAAAAATTGTTGGTTTTCAGTTTTTACTAGTTTTTGTTTATAAAAAAGAGCATATGAAATAAATTTTCAAATTTAATTTAAGTTCTTGTAGACTAATAAATTAAAAAAAATGAAAATTTGTAATTGTTAATTGCATACTTAGGGTTTCAATAAATATTTTATAGTTTTCTTTAATATCAATTATTTGACTTTTAAAAATCCTAAATCATAACTTAAAAATTTTAAACTTTAAAACTGTAAATTTATTTATTTTCTCAAAATAAATCATACCTTAAATCAAAACTCAAATATGTATTTTAATTTCAAAATTTTACTTTGGATATTAGAATTATTTTTAAAATAAGTGATAAACTCAAAATTATAAGTAAATTTTTATAATAATTGTTTCAACCCTTTGCACTACATTGATATCAATTATTTGACTTTTAAAAATATCCTAAATCGTAACTGATTTTTTTTTTAAATTTGAAACCTTAAATTTAAAATTTCTCAAAATAAACTATATCCTAAAATCAAAATTCAAATATATATTTCAATTTCAAATTTTAACTTTAAATTTGAAGATTATTTTTAAAATAAATTATAAACTCAAAAGTTAAAAATGAATTTCTAGAATAATTGTTTCAGCCATGTTAAATAACTTCTTAAAATTTGTTATATATTTATTGATAATTATTTATTTTGTAATATGTATTATAGTTGAGTTTGTTACAGAACATTTATAAATATTTTATTCGTTTTTATCATTTAAATATGTTATATTATATAATATAAAAAAATTATAATTATGTTTATCAAAATAAGCTATTGTTGAAAATTAAAATTTTGAAATATAAAAATGAGCATAAAATAAATAAAATAATAATATCGTGTCTTAAAAAACAAAATAGTAGAATTATTTTTAAAATAAAATAAAATAATAAAATTATTGTTTTTTTAAATACATTCTTATTATTAAATAGACAGTATGATTTAAATTTATAGTAATTATGTAATATGTTTAAATCTTAATTACAAATGATCAATTGTTTACTAAGAGATATATTGTTTTATATTATATATATTTGATCTTTATATTTTATATTTTATATCTTTATTTTTAGTTTTTAGTTTTGGAATGAAATAAGGTAAATTGACACGTTAAAACAAACTAAGGTTTTTATTTAAAATTTCATTTTGAATTTCGATTCTTATATCATTTTTTCGCATTGTTATAAATTATTTTTAAATGATGTCTAAACCTTGTTTTAGTCTATTAGTCGAGCATTGTTTGACTATATTGACGATAACTTATTTTAGCCAACATGTCAAACATTTTGTATGTTGCAGTTATAAAATCTTGTTATTAGATGAATTATTAAACCTTGATCATAACCGATTTGACAAACTTTGTGATTGATTGATCTTTGTTTCATTGTAACTCTGAAACTTGTGAGTCAACAAAATGATCGGAGCATACCACAAACTGTTTTACTTATCTGAGTTATCGAGACATAATAATTATGGTTATACTTCAGAGAGTCTTGATGTTTACTATCCTCACTCATGTCTAGTTATAAACCTCGACGATCAAAACCTTCATTGATGAAAAAACTTTATTTTTTTGAGAAAAAAAACTATAGATGTGTTAGTATTTTTTCTTGAATTTTTATTTTTTGGTAGCTGTTATCCAATACATAAAAATCATACTTGGGTTCAAATGAAACATTTGTAATTTTTTTCACGTCTTGGAGTTAGACCCATAGTATTTCAAAAGATGAAGAAAAATGGACTACGACAACAACATAAACTAAAGATGTGTCGATCACAAATGCTTAAACCATAGAATGAATCATGAAAATAGTCAAACTGAAATATATCGTGGCAAAACTACTCACATATGAGGTAATATTACAAAACCAAAATGTTTTGATGTGAATGAAATTACTCAATACTTGTAAATAAGGTTTACACGCATGAGTTAAATGATCTGTTGTGCGATATGTGTACCATAAGCATATCTTATGTGATGTTTGATTTGATGACACACATTATGGATGTTATAGCTTCAAAGTGTATGACCTATGAAGGTAAGTACTTATCAATCAATTGGTGGCAACACTCAGATGGATAACATGGGGACCATGCACAAACAATCTGGAACGTCCATTAGTTGATTAATTCAACAGCTACAAGAAATGTGTTTTGTCTATTATACTTACAAATTACTAGTTGGGTTTCTATATTGCTATAGATTTATTCATCTCTTCCACCAATCTATTCATTTTAGGTTTTTCTTACTAAAACTTTCACTCAACATAATATGGGTTGTGTAGTAAATTATTCACGATTTTGATAACAAAATCTTAAGTACTGAAAATGACTTTAGGTTTACCCCACTTGGAGAAGTGTTATTTAGTCTTATGAAGATCCTTAAATAGGATTTCAAAATTAAATAAGGTTGAATATGAGGGGATGCATATCGTGAGTGTCAAACATGTGTTTGTTATGCTTTTGAGTGTATGTTTATTATTGTTTAAGTCCACTATGTTTGATTTGGTGACCGCGTGGTTATATGGACCGGTTTTAGATACTATAAAAATTATTTGAGTAACAATCAACATGTAGTAAATGTGACAGTATTGTGGTATCGACTGATTAGAGTAGCTTGAAATGTTTGCACTGAACCGGATCCATTAAAAACGCATTCAACTAAAATATGGACCATTTTTTAATTGGATATTGGATGAGATGCAAACCTATTGAGAATCAGAGACCTTTCTTGACACGATGTAAGAATGAGGAATCCTCGTCGATGTGTTGGTTTGGCTACACATTATGGTAGAGTAAACAATCAACGCACTAGCCCACAAAGTAGTATTTTTCACATGTCTCTTTTATATTGGGGTTCAACTATCCTTAGATCCCAGCAATTGAAGTTTTATAACTCCCATATAAATGCTCTAATAAATTAATGCTAAATGGGTGAAGGCTACTAATTTCTTTAATAATGACGTTATCGTGGCATATTAATCTTTTAAAATAAAATAAATTATTTTCATTGACGAGTATTAGTTTAATGAGAAAGAGTTTTTATTCTTAATTTTTCCTTCCAAACATGTCTAAAAGTATGATCGACTTTCCCGAGTCATTGAAATTATGGAAGACATGGTTTGTCTTCATCGACACTTACTGAGAAACGAGTCAACCAATAATGTATCTTGCAATGTTGAAGCATTTGTCTTCTAGAAGTTAGATATTTCATATACTATATTTACTCGTATAAGTTGTTTTACTATTGGTACTTAATAATTGTTTGTGTTAGTATACAAATGCATAGTTTTTTTGCTATTTTCTCAAACAACTAAAAACTACCAAATAAGTGTTACCATCTTATGTGAATTTTCGAAAACAACACAAAGAAATAAAACTGCTTTCTATTAACTATGTGTATATTGTGGTTATTTGCATTAAGAAGATATTCAAGACTTGAAGAGGCCATCGTAGCCTTGATGAACTCTTCCAAACCAACATAAGAATAGACTCATACATCTATTTTTATATCCAATATTAGTAGTGAAAAAGTTAAGCCATCACGATCTTTGTAAACCAAGGTTAAAAGTTCTTCTTGATTTATTTCAAAAAAATAGATAAAGACTCATGAATATGGGCAGATAATGACAACATAACTGACCTTGATTTTATGGAAATACAAGGTGAAAGTTGATTAATATGGTCTAACATGTAATAAAAAGCAAAAGAAAAGTAGCTGACAACCAAGTGTTCGCAACACTGATGACCCAACAAATGAAAGAAGAGATGGCCTAATAAATGCCACTTGGCCGAAGTCATAAAACAAATTTATGATTCAAGTGTAAATCTAGTGTTATATGATAAGGGGGGATTCTCCCAAGTAAGTATGAGCACGAGTAGGAGGACCACGAACTTG
The DNA here is from genome assembly GCA_036936605.1 of Limnanthes douglasii subsp. nivea. Classification (NCBI taxonomy): domain Eukaryota; kingdom Viridiplantae; phylum Streptophyta; class Magnoliopsida; order Brassicales; family Limnanthaceae; genus Limnanthes; species Limnanthes douglasii. The sequence goes on along the minus strand of JAUPFV010000001.1, from coordinate 57,664,548 downwards.
GATTAGGGAAAGCAATGAAGAAAAGGAGGAGCTCTACAGAGTTGACGAGCTCAAAGACAGATCGAGCTCGAAGACAAATTGAGCTCGAAGGCAGATTGAGATGAGAGGTAGATCGAGCTCGAAGACATCAAGATAGGAGTCGACTGATCAGATTAGGGACGTGATGAACATATGATCAAGGTTGAGTGTGAACTCAAAGAAGATAAGTTGACCACATGATCAGTGAGCTCGAGCTTTGCAAACTAGAGCAAACCTGATCTTATTTAAGGAATAGCCCACCTCGGCTTAAAGTGTAGATCAGACTAAGCGTTTTCTTACTTATTATGTAATGCACGTTTTGACTCTTAAGTCAAACCGTTTTAATTACTTGTTCCGTAATTATAGGGATAATGATGTTAGTGGGTTAGTGGCGCATTAAGTGCGAACATATGTAACTGCCCACTAACTCGTACATTATAAATAGAGAGAACATATCTATTAATAAATGGATCTTTTTTTTTGCTTTATCTCTTTCTTGGCTAAGATATTAAAGATCTATTGTGGTATAACTTGTTATTCCCGTAACACTATATAGTTTTAAGAGTATTGGATCGAGTAAAGGGTTCAAAGTGTGATACATGATTGTTAATGTCGTGCTCGAAAGTATTTAATTCCAGTTGGAAATAAAATTTGTGGTTCAAAAGTTTGAACATATAACCCTCAATGGTAACAATCGATGATCAAGTGAAAATATCACTTTAAAATCAAACCATTTGCAATTCAAACATATAAATAAGATAATTGCAAACATGGTTGCTCAAACTCATACTCAACCTGTATATGTTTACTAACTTTTGGTAGAACTTGTCAGTAAATATATATGTCTGATGTAAATGTAAGCATACTTTGCATTTATTATTTATTTGCAAAAAATTACTTTGAACATTAACATATTTGTGAAAATAATGTCTAATGTTTTGTGATGTTGCATAATATCCAAACATGCAATAATTTTAATATACCGGAACTTGAAAACCTATTAAATATGGTGGTCAAACGTTAGAGGATGGTTCTCATACCCTAGCGAAGAAATTTAATACCAAATTTAGATAACCGTTCATAAGAATGTGATAATCAAGTTACGATAAAGTTGGGGACCTTACATGAGGCCTACACTCGAACCCAATTAGCACTACAATTGACATAACGCCTGAAAATAAAGTGGAATAAGTTTCATAAACTATGTAAGGTTCTTGATGAAATGAGAGAAATATACAATAACAATCTTATAAATTTTGCGCGAGACATGCTCAAAGTCAAATTACATAATCATGATGTCGAGTTGGCAGAACTAAAATAAATGAGAGTAATTAGGCTGTCAAATTATGACACAATATGTAAACCATACACAATCCTGACAATGAATTAGAGTTTATGATCTAATGTTTATGGTCCGGTGAGATTTGACACAATATAGAAAAATGGGAAAGTTTTATGCCATCCAAAATTGACATGTAAATCTACAATAGACTTGCAAACCCCAAAACACACATGTTAAACCCGAAAATATATCCAAACAAAAACTGATCTGTAAAACCTATAAAGACTTGTTAACCTGAAATTGACATGTCAATCTGAATTAAACGACAAACATAACTCGTAAAATTCGAAACATAAAATTTTATACATCACAAAAATAACCATTAAATTTAACGTATAATTACAATCATGTATACTTATAAAAACAAAAATGACCTAATGAATATAAAACCATACACCGCCAGCACCATATCACTTAATTATATTCAGTTTTATAATTTACAATTATGTCACTTAAGAATTAAAAATCTCGTCACGTACTTAATAAATTTTACATAAATTTCTTATTTTATTGCAATCATTATGTTTATAAGTATTTTTTTTCACAAATTACTTAAATTTCACGATTTTTTATTTCAATTCCATTTTTGGCTTCATTATTTGATGATTTTGCAAGATTTACATCTTATATCTTGTGGATTTGTGGCTGATTTGATTATGTTGTCGTGCGTAATATGGATAATAAAAATTATGAAAAGTTATTCCATAACGTACTTAGTACATATGAAATAAATATTGTTATGATGTCTGAAGAAACAGATTTTGCTGATGATTGTGCCTCATATGAAACTTTTTTGTTGTATTTTTCCGACCTTTTGCAAAGACATAGATATTGTAAATAAAATTTATTTTCTTTCTATTACCAGGTTAAAGACCTATTTATTTTTTATATCTAAATATTTGATGAACTCTTTCTTTGATATATTTATCACACGACTTGATTTGTTGGAAGGGGGTTACATTCGATGAGATATGGACATTAGTTGATGAAGCAAAAATAATGATTAAACAGTTGAAATGGTTATAAATTATGAGTTATCGCATAGTTTTATCATTTTAACATTACTATATGATGCCAAACTTGTGACAACAATTTTTTTTTACCCAATACCACGTGTGAGAAATCTTAAAACTTTAATTGTTGAAGAACAAAAAGTACTTACACATTTATCGTCTATGAGTGATGTTCTCGCTCCAACTGGATAAGATACAATAGATATTTTGAACATCACATATAGCTAATAACACAACAAAGCTTTGAATAAATGTATAAGATAATAATTTTGACTTTTTAAAATTCGTTAGAGAGTGAGAATGAAACTGGAACAACATGGTTGCAAATTGTTATAGTGTTATCATATTTATGGATTTTGCTCAGTTTACTAAACATCTTTAGTTTCTGCATGCACAATCATTCTCTTAAGTCTATGTTGTTCTTCTACAGTTTAAGTAATTGTAAGTTAATAATTAATTTGTAACTATATGATTAAAATGACAATAATAGTTGTATCTGAGCTTTAGTTTTTACTTTTTATGAAAATTTTAGATTATTAACGTTATTATAAAGTCTAAAGTATTCTAGTTACCATTTGCGGACAAATTTCTAGTTCGACCTTGTATGGAAAAAATATAATACTATAAAACTTCCATTGCTTGAGGTTATGACCATATTTGTGTACTTTCAATGAAATCGATATTTTTTAATCATAGACTCTTAATTAACATAACTGTTAACCACTATGATTTATTTCCCACTGTGTTAATTGTGCACTTTATGTAAAGTGGTTGGATTCTATCAATATCGTTGCAAATGAATGTGATGTTAATACAAACTTCATCATTTTGGCATTACAACAAATTATGTTGACTCACTTTATGATACTACAATGTTCACTACCATAATATATGGATTTCTATACAAAAGTATTAGAAAATGGTCTATTATTTTCAAGGAATTTGAATAATAACGATTGGTTTACCATGAGGCCTTAAATGGATTTTACGGTTCATGTGTGTATTTGATGTTGAAATTTTAATTCTAAATGTTAAAGTTGTCATATTTTTTGTATATTCATTTGCATATTTTTGTGAAATTTATAATCATACACTGAAATTGGCATGACTAAAAATTGGCATGACTAAATACTTTGTGGGTTTATTTTGTTATATTTGATATATATATATATATATATATATATATATATATATATATATATATATATATATATATATATGTAACAAAAATAACACTTACTAACTAATAATAATATTCATTTTTGTTGACATAGTGCGATATGTTCTTTAAAGGACATTCAAGCTATTAAACCCTAACAATCATGATAAATTTTTGGATGTGTTATTCAAAGGTTGAATGCAAAAACATGTTTTATCAAGGTTTGTCATAAATGAAAATAACAATCAAATTCAATAAGTTATGTTAGATAGATTTGTTACCGAATTGCTTTACTGATGAATATAAAAGTTCCAACACGATTCATTATTGGAAATTGACTTATATATATGAGCAAATTTGATACTGTGTCATATTTGTTTGGAATGCCATACTGAAATAAGAATCATCAACACATTGGTATACTTTGTGAAAAGGTCTCATGGGACATAATTAAAGTTCACGAGACCTGAAGTTGAGCTGTTTTTGTGTAGAGCTTCAAATTGGTTAAAATCAAGTTAAAGTCTCAAGTTTATTTTTGTAAAACTTAATTGTTTTTTGGTTTGATTATAAAATATATGTAAGTTTTGATAAATTTTATTTGATATTATATAAAATCTAATTAATAAAATCTAATATTATGTGAAGTTAAATATTTTTTATTTAATATTATATAAGTTTATGTATTATATATTTTATTGTTTCGGTATGTTTCGTGTTTAACAGATTTTTGAGTTTAATAAGTTTGTTGGGTTTTCAAATTTGTGTGTGTTAAACATACGAGGCTCGTGTAGAAAAAGTATTTTGGGTTGGTTAAAATTTTGTATGTAACATATTTGGATTCGTGGCAAACAATTTTTTTGGTCGGTTAAAATTTTATGTAAAGCATTTCGGGTTCAACTTTAATATATTTTTAATATGTTAGTTTGTGTCTTTGAAATGTAATACAAAATTTGGGTTCGTATCACGCGTTCTAAAAATTTGAGTATATCAAACCCGTACAAATGACCAGAAACCCAAAATTGACAACCCTAAGGCCACCAAGTGGCTTGGAGGATATGTTAGAATTTTGAGGCCAATCGGGTATCAAATATTTATAAAATATTTATTGAATTGGACGTTAATGGGTTATGAGCTTGCACCCTCAATATTGGTGACCTAAAATGTAGTTTTTTCTCCGCAGTGATTCATGATTAAGATAAAATTTGAGAATAGTTAAAATATAGTAGTATTTTATATGCCAAGCAATGATACATAACTCATAATATATTTTTTATCGTTTGTGTGTCGAACCTTGAAATGAGGTTTTTAAAATTATTTATAAAAAATACAAATCCTCATATGGTGGAGCTATTTATTTTATACAGTTTTTATATGGAATTTTGTTTGCATCATTTAACAAATTTTCAAATATGTATGAGATTTTATATAAAAATTTACCTAACTACGTTGAATGTATCTTCGATATACATAAGTAATAATTTGAAGAGGCGTCATCTCAAATGTAGTATTATAATACATCTATAATTGGAAGTTTGGATAGTCATATATTCAGATTTCATAGCACAAGTTTTATAGTCTAACAAATGAATAACTATAGTTATGTTCCCTTTAAATAAGGATTGAGTTATCCTCCTCACGTTTAAGTGGGTTTAGTATAAAACAAAAGTATTACACGGTTCAGTCGGGACTTAAAATGTTGTCAGTTTATTTGATTTACTTGGTATATATTTACGTGATTAACACAACAACGGGTAAATGTAAGGTTCTATCAATATGGGGTCAATCCTAACCGAATGATCAATTTCAAAAGTTGAATTTTGATATGGGAGCTCGTAGGCTCAATATAAAGTTGGAATTCTTAACAGGGATCAATATTCAACGTGAATGTAAATAACAAACTTTTTTTAATTAAAGACAAATGCCTCATTAAGATTTTATGAGTCACTAGGGTAGGAAAATACACATTTGTTACACAAATAAAAAATTGTAAATTAGAGTCGATAGTTTGTGTTGTACTTAACAGGAACATACTTTAAAGTACCGTATTATATATATATAATGTAATGGACAATCTTTTTAAGCAAACCATATGTAGGTTGATGTCGTAACCTTGGGAAAGACTGTATAAGGCATTTTTCAATTTTTCAAAATCCTTATCCTTAGTGTAGAATAACACTCATCTGAGTACATGATCGCATATCTGAAAATTACAAAAACTGACTTTAAGGTTATACTTGTATCACATTAATTTATAATAGTGTTTTATGTGTAAGTGGGTTTTGATCCATTTTTCTCCGACGATGTCAAGTTCAACCAAACGACCTTCTGAATTTTTTCTTCACAGTAATTAACAATTCAGAACAAATAAAATATTATTATGTATAAAACCATATTTTTTATTTCATAAACCAATATGAATGTCATTTTGGTTGTTGTGTTGCATTAGGTTGTTCAGTATACTCACAAAATTTCCTGAAAATATATGATCACTATATATGCACACATTCAAGGACATGTCACATGTCTTCCAAAAAGGGTTTAGTTTATTACTTTCACCTATTAGTTTGTTTGAAACTGAAAATATGTCGAGCAATGTTGTCTTATCCCCTGAGTTTGAGAAAACAAATGCTGATTGGGAGTTTTGAAACTGCATAACATTATCAGTTGTAATCACATTTGCTACTTCATATTTGCGATATATGTTTATTTTAAGGAAACTAGTAACATCATTTATCTAGCTCTTAACCAAAGGGTTGTCTTCTATATATATTTTTTTTATAGATAATCTATTATTATTTATGAGGTATTGTCAGCCACCTAAAGCCTTGGATAGAGGTTCAACCAGATATAAACCATCTTTGTAAAATGGAATAGCCTTGTATATTGCTTAAAAATTAACTACCAATATTTATATGGTGTTGGCAAAGTGGCAAGACATGTCACAATGTTGAACTAAAGATTTGGCATCTATTAGAATAATTATATATAAATAACCAGTTATGTGCATCTATAAGTGTAAGCTTTTGTTATCGTAATGCACAACCTCACCATCATAAAGTTTTTCCCAAATGAATACTAATTTTTATGATCCACAACTTACATTAGGAGTTTTGTCCGACCTTGTTATACAATGTACCGACTAACAATACATACTTTTCCACCCAAACCTCGATGCTTTGGGACTCGATCTCATCCTATGGTACGACAATTTTGGTAAGATATGCTCAAATGGAAAATAATTAGTCCATCACTATTTTGATAACCATTATTTTGGATGTTCGGTATGTTAAAGAGTTTGTTCCTTGTAGATATTTCTCCTGAATGATGTCTCGTAAAGTTGATTTGTCTTTAAGGATGTCATTGTATTAAGCATCAAATTTATATCTTAAGTTGCATGTTTGTACATAACATGTTCACACACATTTTTTATTTGATATAGTACTTTAAAATATTATATAACATTATAATTTTTTTATTCAAATTAGCTTAGAGCATGATTTTCTATTAGTTGTGATTCACTTATGACTTTCATGATCGAAGCTTCACAATATGCACAAGTCGTAAATTGGTAATGCCAATCTTATATTAGATTGTGTTTTTAGAGACAACAAAACTAAACTTAATATTTTGATGTAGGATATCCCTCAAATGAGATGTTAGTTGTATGCTTACTCGTGATCCTAGACTTTTAAATCCACCATCTTTTTTAATAATCCATTATGGTTCAAGATTGTTTGTCGAGGATAATAATTGTTCTGCTTGAAACTATGTTAAAAATCTATTAATTCTCGAGCTTTCGTGGTGGTGCACGAGTCAAATTTGATATTTAAGTCCTCAAGTTCCACCTATTACCTTGTGAGACAAACGAATATCTAGATTTTGCACCATATTTACAGAGGACGAGGTTCATACCATAATAGTATATGCTTGAAAATATGACATAATTTTTTAGTTGTGATGACTAATGCCAAATAGATCTTCTATAGTTCTAGTTACCAAGTTTAAGCATCAATGACAGAATTTCTCACATATTACATCGTTATAGGGATGAATCTTTTTTTTTATTAAAACCATGTTGGCGCGTGTGACCAAATACTTAAATATATAAAAAAAAATGTTGCTAGGATTAGGCTTTGATATAACTGTCAAATATGTTAAATGATTATTAATTTTGAAGGATGATGTGATCACATTTAGGAGTCTAGCTAGAATTTTCTATGTTTTTAAAGGTTTTAAGAAAAAACATTTGTACGCGGATCGATGAAATAATATTTTAAATACAACAAGACTTTGTGACACAATTTAATTTTTTTTGGAGGCTTCATGACAATTAGATTAGAAAGTTCGATTGATCAATTTTAACGTCATTCGTACGAACCAAATACTCAAAAGACTTACCGTACCATGTCCAAATATAAATTTCATACGTTTAACTTCAAATTTACTGGTTCTAAAATATAATATCTTGCTAGCTTTATAGTTTTCAGGTTTAACTCCATACTATGCATAAATTTTATTGGGCATTTACACTTTACTTAATTTCTCTACCTCAACTATATTACTTTGGTATTTTATTAATAAAATGAGATTTTTTTGTTTGATAGGACACAACCTACTATTTGAAAACCAATATCATATTTTCATAACATGGACCTTAATAACATAATGTATTAACCATATAAAGATATACAATTTTTTATACAAAAATGATAAAGGTTATTTTGGAGAATATCTTGCAAATGTTTAGTCATACGAATTTTTTTACATGTCTTAATAGTCACGTCTATTATTCTATCTGCAGGTTCCACCAAACAGAAAGCCTCTTGAGAGTTATCTGCATCATCTAGAATGTCTGAGGCTCCATGTAGTTGCTATTTTTAAGTGCAAAAGAAGCAAAAATAAAACCATATAAGATTGTGTTGGTTGCTGCAAATAATATCGATTTGGTCATTAACCACATATCGAAGGCATTAGTAGACCACAAACTCATCAAATATATTTGGTTAAGACACGTTCTACAAAAAAAAGTATTATATGATGGATATCATTTACAAACACGAAAAAATAATTGTACTTGTTTTATGTGCTCCATTTGTCTTATGTACACCTATTAATTTAACTTTATAATAACTTGTGTATCAATCTTCATAAATCTGGCCATGACCTTCTGTGATGGTTCATGTCATCCATTTTGACATAGTTGTTATTAAAAATGATATCAATTGATATTTACATATCGATCATGGTTATTCAAACTTCTACCAAATCATTTTCACAATAATTATAAACACAACTTTATATGATGCAATCACTCCTTGAAGATTATTGTCGTTAAGTTTGATTAGGAGACTTGGATTATGATACATATCTGTCGAGATTTAAATATGGTATTGGACTCTAAGAGAGTTAACATGGCATTTACAAAACTTGTGAGTGATACATGACAATAAGTCATCTAAAGAAGTAGTTAATACACTCTAGTGGTTCACATCAATATCTAAATACTCACTAAGCGTGTCTATTATTACTAGTTTCTGGAAGGTCCTAGGTGTTTCAGGTGTTATAGTGATTTGGAAGAGTTCGACTCATGTAAACTGTTGTGGTTCGGCTGGGGACACATTTGGTTTGGCATGAGGACGACCTCTCACAAATTAGTCTAGTCTTCGTTATTTTTCAAATATTAGATTTATTTCCTAAATGTGCTAACAATTTGCATCAGGTATTACGTATTATTTTGGTACTTATAACACTTATTCGGATTACGAGAGTCTTTGAGAATGAGCATCCTTTTTGGTTTACTAAAACAGAGAAAATCATTGGCCTTATAAAATTGATCGCAAAGTTTTTGGTGAGCTGAGTATAACACCCATAATGACCTTAATTTTATATATTTTTTCGTTATTACACATACTTTTACTTTCCGAATTTTAATGATTAGGATTTGTAGAGGTGCGATGAAGGGTTTGGAGGGATGAACTAGAACCACAATGAGTTGTTAGTCAACAATGACGATCTTTCGCCCCTCTCAAAAAGTTGCATGCATATCATCTCATCAATTTTGATATGTGTTCCAACATGACTTATATTTTTTCATAATATCTTTGACTAAGACCACCGGATATGATTTGTAATCGACGGATAAAGATATATAGTTTTGAACTAAAATTTTGGTATATGATATATTTATAAGAACTTGCTCTTATGAGAATATATGTTCCCATATACAAAACCAATTTGATGTGTTAAAATTTGATAGTTTTGTCCGTTTGATGATGGTCAGTCGGAGAGAACGATTGAGAGTAAGAGTTCTATAATAATAATAATAATAATAATAATAATAATGGAAAAGTAAAAAAGAAAATTAATAAAAATAATAAATAATGGATAGAATAAGTTCAAGAGAATAAGAGCGCCAATAACAAATTGATATTAAGTGTCAACAATCACAATCACAATTATTATTTATATTTATAGTGTTTACCAATATACATCCAATTTTTGTGGACTCACGCTTAAAAACAGTTTATTTTTTTATGGAATGATGTATATACTAATTTGGAAACCCTAAAAATAGCAAGATATTTATGATATAATTTAACATAGCATAAACTATTATATTAAATCAAATAAAAGCATAAGATAAAGTGATATGTTTTAAGTTTGGAAAATATTCAATCAAGAATTCGATTTTGGAAACTTAATAAAAGCATAGTCATATTTTGTAAATTTATATTAGAGTAAACGCCAATTACAGTTTGATTTTTTTATAAAATTTGACAATCTTATTGGCCAACTTGCCTTTAACAACTATGGTCGACCAACTTAGTCGAGTGAGAAAATTATATTCAACCACGATAAAATGATATACAATAAATGTAGAAGAAAACATAGTTTGATAATTAAAATTTTTGTAGTAGATATATTTATAGGAACTTGCTATTATGGAAATATATGTTCCCACACACGAAGCCAATTTATGTGTTATAATTTGGTTGATTGTATCTGGTCGACTATCGTTGGTCGGAGATAAGGATTCAGAGTAGAGTTTTGAAATAGAAAAAATGGAGAAGTGAAAACTAGAAAATGAATAAATGGATAATTGATAAAATCACAACCGATAAAATATAAGCGTGGAAACAGGGTAATTTTCAAAATATTCATCCCTCATTGTAAATATAAGATTTATATTTATACTGTTTACAAATGGACTTCAAACTTTTATAAACTGAAACTTTAAAAAATGTCTACTTTTTTTATGGAATCATATATATAATAAATTGGAAATCTAATAATAATAAAATATCCAAGATATAATTTAACATAATAAAATATAAAATAACAAGATTTAGGTCCGTAAGTCGTATATGTTTAATCAATGATTTGATTTTAGACACCAAATAAAAACACGATCAACCACCGCAATAAGATATACAATCATCAGAGAATATCGACCAACATGGTCGAGAGAAGAGAGTGTGGCGATAGTATATTAAACCACTAGACTATGATCTGTAATCGCTAAAGTAAAATACATAGTTTCATAATTAAATTTTTGGTAGAAGAGACATTTAAAAAAACTCGCTATTTTGGGAATATAATTATTATAAATTTGTTACTTTGCCTAACAGAGTATGGTTAGTCATAGAATGATTATGATTCAAAGTGGAATAGGAAGAGTGAATAAGTGAAAAAGTATAAAAATAAAAAATAGATATTGGATAGTGGTCGATATAATATGAACGTGGAAAAGAACTGATGCTAGGCTTCAAAAATTCATCCTTCATGGTTATATATATTATTTATATATATAGTATTTACAAATAGACTTCAAAGTTTTGTAGACTTAAGCTTAAAAATAATTTATTTTTTAACGCAGTGATATTTTTACTAAATTGGAAACCTAACAATAATAGAACGTGTAAAGTATAATTTAACATAGTGGAATCTGTAATTGTAAATGAAATAAAAGAAAAATATAAAATGATAAGTTTTGAGTTTCTAAACCATAAATGTTTAAGAACTGGATTCTGGACACTAAATAAATATATAATCAGATTTTGTAAATTATATGACAACTTGGTGGGGGGCGGGGGCATCTTGAACGAGACGAATATGATTTGCAGCCGCCATAAACGAAAACTTAGTTTCGGAACTAGAATTTTGCTATGTGATATATATTTAAAAACTTACTTTTATGGGAATATATATTCCCACGTATATCGCTAGTTTGATGAGTTATAATTTGGTTAGTTTTATTCAGTTGATGATGGTTGGCCGTAATAAACCGTTGAAAGTCAAAGTTTTGGAAAAAGAAAAGTGAAAAAGTGAAAAATAGAAAAACAATGAATGATGAATATAATCACATATGAGAGAATTAGATAATGAAAAAAATATTGATGTTAAGTTTTACAAAATTCATCTCTCACAGTTAAAGATGCGGTTTATATTTATAGTGTTTACAAATAGACTTCAAATTTTTGTGGGTTCCACCTTAACCTTTTTATGGAATAATATATTTACTAAATTAAAAACCTAACAATATTAAACATTCAATATACAAAATATGTAGTTGTAAATAAAATAAGATTAGAAGATAAAATGATAAATTTCAAGTTTGTAAACTATAGATGTTCAACACATAATTGGACATCGAATAAAAACATGGTTAGAATTTTTAAATTTAAATTAGGTTAAAATCTAAATATGGCTTGAATTTTATTATATACGATACTTTTTTCGACCAACTTGCCTATAATAACTAAGATCGAGCAACTTAGCCGGGTAAATGGGCATGGATGGGGCGAAAAGATCTTGACCTGCCCATAATAGAATACGCAATCGTCGGAGAATAATATATAGTTTTAAAATTAGAATTTTGGTATGAGAAAATATTTGTAATTATTTTTTCTTATGGGAATATATGTTTCCACATACGATGCCAGTTTGTTGTGTTATAATTTGGTTAGTTTCGTTCGGTCAATGATGGTTGGTTGGAGAGAACGGTTGAAAGTCAGAGTTCTGAAAAAAGAGAAGCGAATAAGCGAAAATGCAGAGAAATGAAAAATGGTAATGGATAATATCACGTCTAATAAAATAGGAGCGTGGAAAAAGATGATGTTAAGTTTCAAAAGATTTGCCCCTCATGGTTAAATATACGATTTATATTTATATTTTTGTAGAAAAAGACTTCGATTTTTTGTAGAGTTAAGCTTAAAAATATTTTTTGTGTGGAATAATATATTTATTGAATTAAAAACGTAACAATAAAAAAACATTCAAGATATATTTGAACATAAATAAAAGTAAAAGATAAAACGATAAGTTTTAGGTTTATAAACCATAATTGTTCAATAAATAACTGGATTTTGGACACCAAATAAAAACGTGGTCAAATTTTATAAATTTATATTAGGGTAAATACTAAATAGCCGACCAACTCACTTCGACCAGCTAATGTTAAACAACTTGGTCGGGGGATGAGGATGCGGTGAGACGATATGATCTTGAACCATTAGACTATAATCTATAATCACCAAAGAAAAAGTCATAGGTTTAGAATTGAAATTTTGGTATTAGATATATTTATAAAAACTTGCTCTTAGGAGGATATATGTTTGTACATATAATGTCAATTCGACATGTTAAATTTGGTTAACTTCGATCGATCGTTGATGGTTGATTAGAAAAAACAGTTGAGAGTTGGAGTTATGTAAAATACAAAAAATGGAGAAATGCAAAAGTAGAAAAATGATACAAATAAATAACGGATAAATGACATACAAGAACAACATTGTGGAAAATAAATTGATGACATGTTTCAAAAGTTCATGGTTAAATATACAATTATATATAGTGTTTATAAAAAAAAATTCAAATTTTTGTGGGTTTGAGCTTAATTTTTTTTTCATCAAAAAATATATTTACTAGTTTAGAAACATAAAAATAGTAAAATATTTGAGATACAACATCTATAGTTATAAATGAAATAAAAGCAAAAGATAAAACGACAAGTTTTAAGTTTGTAAAATATAAATATTCAATTAATAATTAGATTTTGAACACCAAACAAAAATACGGTTAGATTTTGTAAACTTATACGTGTAAAAGCTAAATACGACCTGCAATTTTTATTATATACGATAATTTTTTCGACCAACTTTCTTCCGACAACTAATGTCGATCAACTTGGTCGAGTGAGTTATATGACAATATGATATTATAACCATTAGAATAAAATCTGCGGTCATAAAAAAATACAGTTTCATAAATAGAATTTTAGAAAAACATAGTTTCAAAATTGAAATTTCAGTCTAAAATATATTATAAGAACTTGTATTTATGGAAATAAATGTTTTCACGAATAACGTGTGTTCGACGTATTATAGTTTGGTTAGTTTTATCCTGTCCCGATCGTCAGGAAAACGATTGAAAATTAACCTTCTAGAATAATAGAAAAATGATAAAAAGAGACGATAAATGTATTGCAAATAGATCGTATGGAAAAAAATAAAAACATATAAAACAATTAATGATAAGTTTAATTTTTTTTAACTTCGTTATCCGATTTATATCATAATATATATAAACATATTTCAGATCTTTGTACACTCGAACTTTATGTAGTTCAATATATTATCCACTAAAACATAATAATAACAAAATTTCCATATATTTAACCCCCGAAAAATATAAATTTCAAATCCTATCGATAATTAAAATCTAAACATCAAATAAAAACATAATTAAATCTTATAAATTTATATTAAAATAAAAACAAAATACAATATAAATAGTTATTATACTCCCCACCTATCGATTAACTTATTTTAATTTATTCCGGATAACTAATGACGATTAACACTCAAAATAAATATATAGTTTTTATTTTATAAATAGTATATATATCAAATGTCAATCACAAGTGGTAAGAGACAGTGGGAAACAAGTGGAATGTTTGTGTCCAAACATACCTAAAATTATAGTACATGGTTTTAAAAAATGTTTAGCATCAAAATTAATTATAGATAATTATATTCCACAATAAAAACAAAACCAATTATATTCGTAAACCTAAAGTCAAATATGAAGTTGATATAGGATTTACTAAATTCTAAATCCCAATGTTTACTACAAGATCACACAAGGGTTGTGTAATAAAATTATATTTCAACAAGAAGTCAATTTGATATTTACTCAAGTCATATTTATAAAAAAATTAAATTTTGTATAATCAAATATTGAAAGAAAAGGAAAAAAGTAAGACAAAAGTTGAATAGAATTAGACAAAAACATATATAGAAAAGAAAAAAGAGAGAATAGACAAACGTATAAACCCCTGAACGTTCGTTTTCTGCCAAAAAATCCTTTTTCCGCATCTATGCGCCTCCATCGTCACCTTCTCTCTTTCTCTCTCATCTACCTATCTCACTTCTCTCTCTAGGGTTTATCGACCTCGATTGCTCTCTCGATTCTCTACTCAATCAGCTTCGCTTTAGTTGATTGATCCCGCAGAAATTCGGTCAAGTAATCACTCTTCTGATTGGTAGTACTCTAATCCAAAGATGTATGCAACTTGATTCGAATGGCATTGGGTGATAATCGATTATCGTAGCTCATTTCTGGTGTCCATGGTGTTTAACTACTACGACGAGTGTGCTTCGAGCCATGATGATGGCGATTTGGTGTCCAGGAGGATAGATTCGGATTCTGCTAGTAGTAGTTATGGAAATGGCGGGACTGCGACGCCCACCACGGTGACTACATCCGCTACTAGTATGGCTTACTTGCCGCAGACGGTTGTGCTGTGCGAGCTTAGACATGAGGCGTATGACGCCTCCTTGTTCGCTGGTTCGTCATTTTTGAGATGGAGGCCGAAGGATCGAGTAAGATTTTTTTTTTTGTTGATATGAGTTTAAATCAATTTTTTTTGTTTACTTTGATGTTTTCTTGTCGAGTTAGTGTACATTGATTTTGATCGAACACCCCAAGTTGGTATGATCCTTTTTTTGATGATATCAATGTGTTAAATTTTTAGTTTTAAGGTAAAAGTGGAAGATGAAAAGGATGTAGTTGAGGGTTTCAAGATTTGGTTATAAAAGTAAAAGAAGCTGAATTTCGCTAGTTAAGGCATGATGATGATAAGTTGATGACTAAGAAGATCACATATAATTATTGTAGTCCTTGCTTAATTTTAAATTAAACACAGCCATAATAAAATCAAAAGATCAGTGTACAGCTGAAGTATGATACTTGTTTTATTTGGATGAGGTTATACATGATTTACTTGGTGGCCGTCTCTAAGTTATAAGATTATGTTTTTTCTCTTCTCTGCGAGTAAATGAATGTGCTTAGCTCAAAGGGTGTGTTCGATGAGCCAAGACCTCCATTTGTATCTACTTATTCTGATCGGAGACGTGTGATATAAGATCTCAATTATTCGTGTGATATAAGTTTTCGGAGACGTGTGATATAAGTTCTCAATTATTCGTGTGATATAATTTCTCAATTATTCGTGTGATATAAGTTTTCGGAGACGTGTGATATAAGTCCTCAATTATTCGCGTGATATGAGTTTTCAATTATTCGCCTGATATGAGTTTTCAATTATTCGCCTGATATGAGTTTTCAATTGTTCGCGTGATATGAGTTTTCAATTATTTGCGTGATATGAGTTTTCAATTTTTCGCGTGATATGAGTTTTCAATTATTCGGGAAACGGATATAATCACATAGGATAGTGATGATAAATATAAGGGAGCGACTATGGATAAGGCCAGAATTACTAAATATAGTTGCATATCCGTTTTTTATTACATTTAGTTTTGTCCGAAACGACAATAATATCTACTTATTCTGATCTGAGACGGATGATATAAGTTTTCAATTATTCGTGAAATGGATAGAATCACATAAGAGAGTGATAAATACAAGGGAGCGACTATAAATAAGGCCTGAATTACTAAATCTAGTTGTATTTACGTCTCTGGAACGGCAATTATACTCATTGATTTTGAATTTTATTTTAACGCCACTATGCTTGGTAATTTTGGTCTTTTTTGAAACCGGTCCCTAAATATGATTGAAGATCTCGAATTTCGCTGCCGTTGAATTGGGTTAGTTATGAAGTTTGTCATTTTAAATAGAGAGTTGAAAGGGCATTTTTTTCTCCTGTCATGTTCAATGAACTTGAGCCGTTGTTACAGTCTTATAAAGTTCAAAGGATATATGCATAGCTGCAATGAGATAATTTGGAGGAAAACTAAGAAGTTGGTCAAAACTTGTGTACTTTTAATGTATGCACTATGGTTCATTTTCTGTAAGAATGATTATGTTTAAATGATTGATTGTCTGGGAATATTTATAAAATCATCGAATATTGTATATATAGTCTATCAAATATAAGATATCATGTATTCAGAAGATACTATAGTTCAATCAAAATACTGACTTTTAGTGATTCTAGTGTCATCGAAGTAAAAGAAAGTATAGTTGGGTTTTGCGCACGTGGATTTATTTGATAATTCCAATCTATGAGAACTCAGTCTACTTTGATATATTTAGAAGTTGACATTTAATATTTAGAGTTGATGAGAAGATCTGAGTTTCTTAGCTTGAGAGAGTATTATGGGGTCATGTACACAGGATGCATGTCTGATGTGTTTGAGGTGCATTGGATATGGGTCAGACTTGATGTGGCAAAACCTTAATCCTCAATCATCATTATGAGAGTTTTACCGTGTTGAAATTCGCATATATTTTGGTTTCCAAGCCATAATTTGATCTGCACATTGCGATGAAACGGTTCTGATGCCAGCCTAATATTAAAGTTTTTCATTTACTATACCTTAAGTGAAGATGTCAAAAGTATCAGATTAGTATTTCCAAATCTCTCTTGAAATCTATTTATGCTTGCATTTATTCAGCTGGTGAATGATACATTTTTGTGCTTTAAATTTGACAAACATCTCTAATTGGTATCTACTTTTATGCAGATGAAAACAGGATGTGTAGCTCTAGTTTTATGTTTAAACATTAGTGTGGATCCACCTGATGTGATAAAGATACCTCCCTGTGCAAGAATGGAATGCTGGATAGGTAACTATTCAATTTCTGGATTATTAAATGTTAATAATATTCTTTATTTCTTTTAAACATTTCTCCTCGTTGCTCTGTTGCTTTTCAATTGTTGTAGGCTTGTAGCTTTAATTCGCTTGTTACTGATTTGTTGTAAGTAGTCTAACACTCTAAGCTAGTAGGAATTAATCTTAGAATGCAATTTATACCCCCACGTCTCATGTATCAGCAGGAATGATATTAATTCAACGATATCTCTTGAGGATTATTACTTGTCGCAATTTTTTTTATTTCCAATTCTTATAATGAATTTTGTTACTAAAGAAAGAGGTTCTTGTTCTTGAGATCTAGAAAGTACCTACATGCTGCTATAAGCATGCTTGAATTTTGATTATTCACATAATCTATAAAAGCTAACCTATCTTTTAGTCAGTGTAAACGCCTTTTATAATTTCCAACAACAAAGAAAGAATTTATGTGTCTGTTTTTGTTTTTGTTGTTGTGACTGTGTTTCAGCTTATAAGATAGCAGAAACCCAAAAAACCCTTGCCCTGATATCAAAGTTTAGGTTGAAGTTTTTCTATTTGTTTTTTCAGTCTTGATTTACATTGTTGGCAGATCCGTCAGCTATGGCAGCTCAAAAAGGCCTTGAAATAGTCGGTAGAAGCTTGAGTGCTCAATATGAAAGGTGGCAACCAAGAGTAAGAATGTTCTTAGCAACATATATAACCTTTATTATTACTTTGCAATCTCTTTTGATATTAACTTGAGGCTTTAACAGGCTCGTTATAAGGTTCAACTAGATCCCACATTAGAGGAAGTGAGGAAACTGTGCACTACGTGTCGCAAATATGCCAAATCTGAGAGAGTTCTCTTCCACTATAATGGACATGGCGTGCCAAGGCCGACTGCTAATGGTGAAATATGGGTGTTTAATAAGGTTTCTTTCTACTTCAAATAATTACTCCTCCTCTACTGCTTCACCACTTTTCTATATCTCTCTCTCTGATTTCATCTGTTTGTGTAGAGTTACACTCAGTATATTCCATTGCCAATCATTGACCTCGATTCCTGGCTGAAGACGCCATCAATATATGTTTTTGACTGCTCTGCTGCTGGGATGATCGTCAATGCTTTCACTGAGGTATTAGTCATGCTATATAACTGTTTGCTACTGTGATAACCTCATAAATGTACTGGATTTTGTCAAAGATCTATTTATTCTTATTAGTTTTGATGTATTATTGAAATCCATTCTTTGTAGCTTCATGACATTGGGACTTCTAGCTCTTCTGGCTCTTCAAGGGACTGCATTTTACTTGCAGCTTGTGAAGCACATGAGAGTCTTCCTCAGAGTGCAGAGTTTCCAGCTGATGTGTTTACCTCCTGCCTCACAACACCCATCAAAATGGCATTAAGATGGTGAAGCTCCCTTCTTCTCTGCTCTGTGTTTATCGAGGATGTGCTATACTAATCTTATGGTACCTATTGGTTCTTTAGGTTCTGCAGACGGTCACTATTGAAGGAATCCCTTAATGAGTCACTCATTGACAAAATTCCCGGCCGCCAAAATGACCGTAAAACACTTCTGGGCGAGTTGAATTGGATTTTTACAGCAGTGACGGACACCATTGCCTGGAATGTTCTGCCCCATGGTAGCTGTTTAATAATTGTTTATCTATTCACAATGTGTATACTTTGATTTGACTTCAGTAGTGTCTCTATGAATTCACGAAGCCAATATTTACCTTTGCCCTGCAGATCTTTTTCAGAGATTGTTCAGACAAGACCTGTTGGTTGCCAGTCTGTTCCGTAATTTCTTACTTGCTGAGAGAATAATGCGATCTGCAAATTGTTCTCCTATTTCGCACCCACCATTGCCACCAACGCATCAACATCATATGTGGTAACAAGAAAATACTTTTCATCTGTGTAATGTTTCGTGTTTGTACTTTCTTTAGCATATAAGCCACTTGTTCTGCAGGGATGCATGGGACATGGCTGCTGAAATTTGCCTTTCTCAGCTTACACAGTTGGATGCCAATCCACATACTGAATTTCAGGTATGTTTCATGGAGTTTTTGGTAATAACTGAGATCTCTAGATCTCTGATGATGTTTCTTGTGACATCATAGGCATCAGAATGACTAGTGGTTCTTGAATATGCTTACAACTTCCATATACTTCTTAATTAGGCGTCTATTTATTTGGTTTCAGCCGAGTTCATTCTTTAGCGAACAGCTGACGGCTTTCGAAGTATGGCTTGATCATGGATCAGAACAAAAGAAGGCACCTGAACAGTTACCTATTGTACTTCAGGTGTGACACTCGCCCAGTTACTTGTTTCAGAGGGCTTTTTTTTCTTCTTCCTATAATATTCTGATTAATCTGATCTGGGATTTGGCCGACTAAAAACTAGATTTATGAAATGCTTAGAGACAATTAAGGGAACGGAGACGTTCTCCTGTTTT
This sequence comes from Limnanthes douglasii subsp. nivea, assembly GCA_036936605.1. Classification (NCBI taxonomy): domain Eukaryota; kingdom Viridiplantae; phylum Streptophyta; class Magnoliopsida; order Brassicales; family Limnanthaceae; genus Limnanthes; species Limnanthes douglasii. Next base: position 57,644,472 of record JAUPFV010000001.1, on the reverse strand, counting down.
CTTTTTTTCCATACCTGTTTGTAATTTCTTGGTGCAGATATATAATTGTTTAAGTTTGAAACTATAGGTAAGATTGAAACAACTGAAATGAAATTTAGTTTTTTATATTTTTTTTCCCTTTCCTTTTCATTTTTCAATTTCTTATTTTTACTCTATAGTTTGAACGATATCAAGTGATCAGTTGACTATTCGTGTTTCAGGTTTTACTCAGTCAGTGCCTTCGTTTTCGTGCACTAGTTCTCCTTGGACGATTCCTCGATATGGGTCAGTGGGCTGTAAATCTGGTAGTACAATCGGCTGCACTATTTTGGTTTTATGTTTAGAGAAAGTTTTTATCTTGCTTGCGTCTTGTATTGTTTACTTATATGTCAATTGGTGTGTTGTAGGCGTTATCTGTTGGAATATTTCCTTATGTCTTGTTGCTTTTGCAAACAACGACACCAGAACTACGACAAATTCTTGTATTCATATGGACAAAGATTCTGGCACTTGACAAGGTATATTACCAAGTGTCCATGCATCTAGATGCAGCATGCACAGACAAAGCATTGGTTTTTTGATGTAGATTTGTTTCTTTATATTGAGTTTGTGGAAGTACTACAGCTATGGTTTAAAGATACCACTTCATATCTCCTTTTCGTTTGTATGGTGCACTACACATCTAGCAGTATTAACTGTAAACTCGTTTTGTGGGTTTATAGTCATGTCAGGTTGATCTTGTAAAGGATGGAGGACATATGTATTTCATCAAGTTTCTTGATAGCTTGGAAGCATTTCCGGAACAACGAGCTATGGCTGCATTTGTGTTGGCTGTCATTGTTGATGGCCATAAAAGAGGCAAAGAAGCATGTATTGAAGCAGGTTTAATCGTAATGTGCTTAGGGCACCTTCAAGGTTCCCTGCCCAATGATGCACAGGGGAAACCGTTATTTCTTCAGTGGCTTTGCCTTTGTCTTGGAAAGTTGTGGGAAGATTTTACAGAGGCACAAATAATCGGTCTCCAAGCAGATGCCCCTGCTATACTTGCTCCTCTACTATCAGAGCCCCAACCAGAGGTTGAGCATTTCTACTTGCATTACTTGTTAATTTCTTAATTGTCTAATTGTAAATAACACTTTTAATCATAACATTTTACTACAGATCAGGGCTTCAGCTGCTTTTGCTCTAGGTAGCCTGCTTGATGTTAGATCTGAGTCTGACTCATGTAAAGATGCTGGTGGATACGAAGAATGCGATGACGATGATGACGAGAAGATTAGAAGTGAGATTAGTATTGTAAGAAGCCTTATAGGAGTTTCTTCGGATGGTAGCCCTTTAGTCAGGGCCGAGGTTGCAGTAGGTATGCCTTTTGTTATACAGTTATTAGATTTTAAGTTTACTTCTATTTTGTTGAATTTTATTGAATGATTTTATGTTATGGTTGAAGTAAGATCATTTCGAGCCATTAAGATTATTTGCACACGTGTTCTACATTTGGCATTTACCAGGTGCAGATTTACGAATCTTTTGGCTTATCTTTTGGATGACTTCGTCCGTGGTTGTCCAAAAATCCTTTGCTCATATATGCTGGCTGTTCATTAGAATTTCTCTGTTACTTTCATGTATAAATCTTTGCATCTGTTTCAAATAGGCTAATTTATTTTTCTGATCTCGCTTGTTATTTAATACATGTGCATCTTCTTGTCGTGACAGCTCTTGCTCGCTTTGCCTTTGGCCACAAAGAGCACCTGAAATCGTTTGCTGCTGCATGTTGGAAGCCTCAGTCTAATTCCTTGCTCAGTTCACTGCCTTCACTAACTAATATAAAAGATACAGCAACTGCAAGTATATTTTCTTCACATATTGGTCCTTTAACAAGAGTTGCCAGTGATAATCACTCAGTGACTCGAGATGGAAGGATCTCAAGCTGCAGTCCTCTTGCGACTTCAGGGATCATGCATGGTTCTCCACTATCTGATGATTCATTACAACATTCCGATTTAGTTATACCAAGTCATGGTGCCAGCAATGGGGCTGCTAACCATTCACAACCAAAGCCTCTAGATAATGCAGTTTATTCAGAGTGTATCCGAGCTATATGGATTTTAGCCAAAGATCCATCTCCTCGTATTGCAAGACATGGTCGGCGGGTTTTGTCTATTATTGGGATTGAGCAAGTAGTACCAAAACCTGTCAAGTCTGCTAGCAGCGCCCGATCGAGTGAAGTCAAAACAGCATCCCAAACTCCCAATCTTACTGGTCTAGCTCGCTCATCTTCATGGTTTGACATGCATGCAGGTAACATTTGTGGCTATACCTCGATTTTATACTTGGCTTCCATTTATCTCTCTGTAGGCAATTTAGAGATTCCCAACTGAAAGATAATCTACTAGTTTTCTGTGGTGCTCTAATACTTTTTACCTAGTCTTACAAAAAAATTCTTTCCAAAAATTTTGGGCTGTTGTTGGCAGGTCATCTTCCTTCAACATTTAGAACTCCTCCTGTCAGCCCTCCTCAGCCAAGCCACTTAACGGGAATGCGAAGAGTTTGCTCTTTAGAATTCAAGCCTCATTCTTTAAACCCTCCCGACTCAGGATTAGCTGATCCACTTTTAGGAGCTGGGGGTTCTGATCGTAGCTTACTTCCACAATCAACCGTCTATAATTGGAGTTGTGGCCGTTTTTCCAAGCCACTTCTTAATGCAACAGATGACCGTGAAGAAATATTGGCTAGAAGAGAGGCAACAGAGAAATTCGCAGTGGAACACATAGGAAAATGCCAGCACTCTAGTAGGCCTTTTTAGTTCATTTGTATTTAACTTGCACGTAATTATCTGTTTATATGGTTGGATAATGATTCTGTAATTTTTCATTGACTAGCTGTCGGCAAGCTGAATAATAATTCAATTCCTGGATGGGATACAAGGTTCGAGTCGGGAACAAAAGCCGTTTTGCTTCAACCTTTTTCTCCCATTGTTATTGCTGCAGATGAGAACGAACGGATCAGGTATGCCACACTTGGTCATAAAATCTAGATGAAGTCTACTAAAATATTTGAGAGAAAGGGAAATGCTTGCAGAAATGAAGATGCTAATACTATATTACCAGTTATTGACAAAATCTTGCAAAGTTAACAAGAGTCGCCACAATTACTTGAAAGCTCTGCAGTATCTGTTTAGTAGTTTGCCTAAATGAATATTTTATCGGAAGTTTATAGGATTGTGTCTGATCTCGTTTCTGACCTTAAAGTATGGTCTTAAGGTCGTGAATGATCTTCAGGTTATAGCAGTTCCGAAAAAAGTCTGAGCTAGTGTGTAGGTTTCTTTATCCTATTTTTTCCTTTTGATAATACATTCCATAATACTTTGCTTGTCTATTTTTTTCTTTAATTTAAATTTATATTGGAAACAAATTGTGATCTTCACTCTGATATAAATACCATTGGCTGGGAGATTTGTGGGGAGTTTCGTGTCTAAATATATGCTTTCTTTTAGGACAATTCTGTGTCCTTCATCTCTGTCTCTTTCTAATGTTTCAACAGTCAACAAAACTACTTAAAACTAGTGTACAATATGAATTTACATAGTTTCTTCATTATGGAGCGCTTTAGCTTCTTAATTATGCTTAATTACACGATTATAGCTTGTACATCTTGACGGTTGTGTAATGTCACATCAAGCTTGCGACCAAAGTGATTTCTTATTTCAGTCCTCTTGTATATCGAGCTGTTTTATTCTTTTGGTGAGCTCTTTTTTTGCTATCACTTACTTGCGTGTGTATCTTTTCAGGATATGGGATTATGAGAAAGCTACTCTCCTCAATGGTTTTGATAATCACGATTTTCCAGACAAAGGAATTTCGAAGCTATGTCTTGTAAATGAGTTAGATAACACCTTATTACTTGTAGCTTCATGTAATTTCTCTACTGCTTCTTTGAACACTGCTCTTCTTGTGAATGATACTATCTATATTCAGTAGATCTTACAAGCTGTTTCCTCATATCTTCTAGCTGATGGGAATGTTCGAATCTGGAAAGATTATACAGTGAAGGGCAAACAAAAGCTGGTCACTGCATTTCCTTCAGTGCAAGGTCACAAACCTGGTGTGCGAAGTTTGAATGCGGTAGTGGACTGGCAACAGCAGTCTGGATATTTGGTACGTGCTAATTTCATGATGTCTAATAAAACATTTTTACTCGTAAATTATTGTATTGCTATCCTCATACATTTTTACCCTCTCATTTACTCACCAGTATGCTTCTGGAGAGGTATCATCTATCATGCTTTGGGACCTGGACAAAGAGCAACTTGTTAGTTCTATTCCTTCGTCAACAGACTGCACCATCTCAGCACTGGTCAGTTTATCTCTTACCTGCACTGTTATTAGTTTAGGCTTTCAGTAATTTCTTTAAAAAAGTATTATGCTGGTATTGTCTTTTCCAAATGCTGTTAGAAGAGAAAAAAAATGTTGCTAGTAATGCCTCAATAATTCTGGTACTTCTTATAATCTGCCTAGGCTAAGTAAATTGAGCTGGTAGTGCAGCATCTCATTGAGTCTTTTCTATTTACTAATTTTATAAACATAGTTTTCTGATGCATTATCAAAAGTAACTTTACCCTGACGCGAGATATAAATTGTGCTTGCGACATGTTTCTTTTTCATCTGCTATATTGTCTACCTGGATGTTCTTAATCATATTTGTTGCTCTTTCTTGCTTAAACTTTCATCTTTTTCTCCCAAATGGTAGTGATGAGTTCTCTTTACAATTTTTAGACTGCTTCTCAAGTTCACGGTGGTCATTTTGCTGCTGGCTTTGTTGATGGTTCTGTTAGACTTTATGATGTTCGAACACCTGAATTGTAAGTACTTGGCATATTATAAACCCAAATCTCTCTCTCTCTACATCATCTCTCAACTCTTACTTTGTTTATTATAATTTTTTAATTTACTATCTTTCTGCCTTTCAATATCAGGCTTGTTTGTGCAACTCGTCCACATACTCAGACAGTAGAAAGAGTTGTAGGGATTAGCTTTCAACCTGGCCTCGATCCAGCAAAGGTACTAAAGCACTTATAAGCTATACCATAACCTTTTTTTATATCTTTACATCTTCATATTTGTTTTTCCAGATTGTCAGTGCATCTCAAGCGGGGGATATTCAATTTCTTGATATGAGAAATCACAAGGATACATATCTTACAATAGATGCATTCAGGGGCTCCCTTACCGCTTTAGCTGTTCATAGACATGCCCCGGTTATAGCTAGTGGTTCGGCAAAACAGTTAATCAAAATCTTTAGTCTAAAGGGTGAACAACTGGGCACCCTCAGATACTACCCTTCCTTCATGACTCAAAGAATTGGTTCCGTAAGTAGTCTCACTTTTCATCCCTATGAAATGTTACTTGCTGCTGGTGCTGCAGATTCTGTTGTATCTATATACACCGATGAGAACACTCAAACAAGATAGGTTTGCTCGTGTTCTATAGATTGGTTCACAGTGGGTTTATGAATCTTGTGATTTGGATCCCCTTCACTCCCCGGTGTTTTATGTAAAGAAGAGTGTGACTTGAAATACCGGAATTGTATGGTAATAGATTGGAGAAGGGGATAGACAGACAACACAGTGAATGGGATGAAACCAGTGGGTGTAAATAGGTGGGGAGGTGTGTATCTCCTGTGTTCATTGTTTTCTTATCAACATCTTATTAGCTCTGTATTAGTAGCAAGAGCAAATTATCATTATCTTAATTAATTTGTCACAACAGGAAGTGCAATTTAAATTAACCCCTGAATTTTGGGGCTTTACTTGACATTTGTTTTCCTAATTTTGTTTATACTAAAAAAATCTGTCTGCTGTGTTTGTTTCTTTTCCTTAATCCTGTTATGGATTAAAATTTTGATAAATAATAGTGTGTCAAACCAACTCTGGGGTTGGACCGTGTTTTTGAAATCTAGATACGGTTTTAATTGATATATATATATATATATATATATATATATATATATATATATTTGTTTTTTTTGTTATGTTCAAATTTTGAAACCAGCTAGATTGATATAATAAGACTTAGGCCTCTTTCAAAATATCGGTCTTTCTCCCTCAGACGATTTTTAATCAAAATATCTGCAGTTAACTTTTTGATATCCTAGTTTTTATATAATATATATTTTTGTGTGTTTTTTTTTTAAATTTGTATGTTTTTTTAATTCAGAAAAATATTTGAAAATATTGCCAAATGTGATGTAAATTAATTTAAATTCGCATTTTAAAAAAGTAGATTTTATTTTCCTGTTTTTCAATTCATATTTTGCAATATCTTTTTTCTATTTATTCATGATTTCGAATTTTATATTCCTTATTTTTTTTGTTTTCTTTACCATCTATTTAACCACTTCCTTAACCTATCTTTAACCATTATTCTCATATGATGATCATAATTTTTATTTAATACTTTACTATTCTCAAATTTTGTTATTCACTTAACCACTATCTTATAATTTATTTTTAGCCACTATTCTGGATTCCACGTTTTGTAAGTGTATTTAACATTCATAATTTACACATGAAAAATGTATTTTAATTTTGTTTTATATTTTTTTTCCACATTTTAAAATTAATTTACGTTTATTTCTTATTTCAGTTAGCAATTATTTTAAAATTTATTTTATATTCCAGACCTTCTAAATAAACTTAACTCATATTTTAATAAAATAAAAGTTACATTTAATTTTTATTTCATATTTTTTAATTTATTTATTTTCACGTTTCATAATTTGTTTAACGATTTTTTTGGTATAAAAAACTATAAATTTATAATAATAAAAATATACAAAGGTTTCTGATGACATTGTGGCCATGGTACATTGAAAATCATTTTGAGACTAGGAAATCCATTACATATGGGTTACAAGGGGGAGACAATTTTGTGTGTTGTAAAAGTGGTATTTGAGGTCCGAGAGGATCCGGTGGGCGACACTTGAGCATAGAGAGGAGTGGTTGTTGAAAATTCGTGCATTACACTCTTGCCAGATGTGGTATATGGTAGAGTAAAAAGCAGTGCGCCAGTGAGAGGATTTGTAGTTTGATGTCGGCTATCTACAAGTTTCTTCAATCCAAGAGTCCTAGGAAGTGAGAATGGATGAGATTAGAAGCTATCTGCAAATATTTTTCTCAGATGGAGGCTGCGTAAGGGCAAGTGACAGTAATGTGGTCGAGAGTTTCCGGCGATGCTGCGCATATGACACAATGGGGGGGGGGGGGAGTCTAGTCCCCAACTAATGAGCTTATCCTGAGTGGACAGTTTGTTCAGAATGTCCAGCCAAGAAATGAAGAAATGCATAGGAATTGAGAACTTGTTCCAGATAAGAGAACTCAATGCGACTTTGGCCCTAGTGGGGCGAATGACAGAATAGGTACTGCTAATGGTAAACTGGGGTTTTGATTTATTGGAGATCCACATGATGGTATCATTAGAGGAGGTAGGGGGGGGGGAGAGGTGATGACGTTTCTTATTTTAGATAAGTGGGAAAGCAGGTGGCGGTTGTGAGCCCTTGCCCGGGGAGAGAGCCTTCGCTAAAGTCGAGAAGATGCAGAATAGAATTTTTCACATTTGTTGAGGTACCCGAGAAGAAGACTTCGCTTTTTGTTGGGTTTAGGTGAATGCCCGAAAGCGATCCGAACTCTTGAAGGCCCTCATGGATGAGCTTGACAGATTGGGTGTTGGCCCTACAAAAGACCATGAGGTCGTCGACGAAACAAAGGTTGATGATTTTGAGCGAGTGACATTTCCAATGAAATCCAAACTGGGGTCCTGGCTCTTTTGCTAGAGGATGCGAGAGAGAACCTGCATGATGATTACAAAAATATACGGGGAAAGGGGGTCTACTTGGAGGAGACCTCTTTCCCCGAGAAAGGAACTCGTAGGGTTTCCGTTTATACCAACATCAAAAGAGGGAGTAGTAATGCAATGAATAATCCAGCCTATCATTTCTATGGAAACGTCCATCGCATAGAGAGCATCAAGAATCAGCTCCCAATGAACATTGTCAAAGGCTTTCATAAGGTCAATTTTAGCGTACAACTTGGGCCTTTGCGATTGGTCTGGTAGCCATGCAAGAGGTCTTGGGTAAGGAGGATGTTATCAGCAATGGAGCGGCCTGGGATGAAGGCTGATTGAGACGGGTTAATGAGGTAGGTGAGAGTGGGCTTAAGTTTGTTGGCAGGGATTTTGTATATGATCTTATAGATGGCATTGCAATAGGAGATGGGTCGGTAATCAGAGGGCGATGAAGGGGTGTTGGTTTTTGGGATTAGAGAAATGTGGGTTTTGTTCCAATCAACATCCATATTTCCATTGCGGAAGAAATGCTGGACGGCGGTGCAAATTTCACGGCCCACAATGGGCCAACAAGTTTTGAAGAAACTTGCACTATAGCCATCCGGGCCAGGGGATTTGTCGCTATTAATGTAAAAAAGGACAGCCTTGATCTCAGGGTCAGTGATTGGCTTTGTCATATTGGCCTTATCCGAGGGGGATACAACTTAATTTAGGAGGGATCAGACTCTCACGAGTCCAGGGTAGTTGGTCGGGCTAGGGGAGCCAAAGAGGTTTGGCAGTAGGAGAGAAAGGCGGACGAGATTACTCTAGGGTTGGATCTGAATCTTCCCTCAAGAGTGGTTACCGAGAGAATTTTATTCCGCGCGCGACGGGCTTTTATACTATTGTGGAAGAAATTCGTGTTTTTGTTGCCCATCTTGAGCCAAGTTTCTCTAGACTTTTTCTTGAGAAAGGATTCATCCGCTCGACTATAAAAGATATAACTTTTCACGGATTCTCTCTCAGACAAGAGGAGGGAGGGATCACACGGGTTGGAAGCGAGGGCAAAGGCTAGGTTGGATTGGGCTGAGTCTACTCTTTGGCTGATGTCACTGAATTCTCTTATGTTGAGGGATTTCAATAGGCGCAAGACGAGCAAGCTTAACTAACAACGGATTTTATAGGATGGTTATGGCTAGGATGGGACCAACTATTAGAGACTAACTCAAAGAAGCTAGGATGAAGGTGCCCCCTATTGAAATATTTGAAAGGTTTGAGATTGGGGATGAAGGGAGCGGAAAGGAAGAGGATGATGGAGGTGTGATCCGACGTGCAGGGCGAGAGGGGGGGGGGGGGTTGTCAAGGTGGGCGAAAGAGTTTGGGAAGAAATTGTCCCAATGGTCGTTAACTAAAGCTCTATCTATTCCGGAGGAAAATTGGGTTGTCCAGCTGGTGGTTAAACCATGAAAATTGGAAACCCAAGGATCAGACGTCATCAAGGTTGCAGTTTCGGCAACATTCGTTAAAGTAATTAATAGAGTTGTTCCAACAGGAATCACCATTGGAACTGGGCTATAGATTGGATGTCTCTCCAAAGGGGAGACAGTCAGGGGGTCATTAAAGCCATAAATGGTAGTGACGAGAAAAGTGATTTTTCTGGAAATCCAAGTAATTTTGGAATGCATGAGTTGGGAGGTCGTCCTCATAAGGTCAATTTTGAAAACACTTGGGTTCCACGCAAGCAAATGCGCTCATAATGGTGGTCATGGTGGTTAGTGGTGAAGTCCCACCAAGGAAGCATGACTTTTATAATAGGGATTATGTTATTAACATTAACCTTCGTTTCAAGTAAGCAGATAATATTGATGCTATTTGAAGACAAAATCCCGAAAGTCATTCTGAAGGACGGGATCATTGAGTCCACAAACATTCCAACATGCAATTTTTATAATTAAATTATTTTAAAGATTAAAGTAAATATTAGAACAAAACATTTGGAAGGGGGGGGGGGGTTTCCATACATACTCGGCTTCACATTCGATGGTCCTTGGTTGACGCGAGGAGAGGTGATTTCTGCGGGTGATGCTTCTCTGTCGGGAGGTCCTAACTGGCCGGCGGTTGAGCTGTTGCTGGCTATAACCTGGCTTTTTGTCCAAGCCCTTCTGATAGTCATAGGGTGGAGGTTGTTGTAGCTGGCCAAAGAGTTTAAATCGCTTCCACTTAAGTCCGAGAGGATAGTCATTGGATTTTCTATCATCAGTTCCTTTTTCCGATCTTCCTTTCCAAAAGCTTAACAATTTTTTCTTAATTTGGAATTGTTTTTTGTTTTTATTTTATAATTAGTGCCACAATATAAATACGTCACATAAACTATATTTCCAAATCGAACATTTATCTAAATGATAAAAGGACAACAAATGAAAACAAACTAAAAGTTAGGGAAAAAGAAAACTGGACCTGGTCAATATGTGATAAATTTTATTTCGATAAACTAAAAGGAAATCTTAAATTTATTTTTTAACCTTGTCACTAACCAATCCGGTAACAGTCCAGCAATATAAGAAGCTACTATATATACAGGAACTGATTAGAACAAAAAATAATTAAATATTGGGAATCGTTAAAAAAATCGTTTGTTTTCATTTTTACGGTTTTGTCTGGCTTCTTATATATAGATCGAGAATACCAAATAATACTTGGACTTATAAAGAAGATAAAAATCAGATTATAGTTGATAAATATATTTGATATATATTCACAATATTTAAAAAATAATTTTTTTTTTATATTTTAATTTGAGCTTTTTGAATAGTATTCTAACCCGTTGTTTTTGTACGTTATTACATTTTGTCATTGTTTTTGTATTTATCAATTTTGAATCATGAGAATGACTCTAAGATTTCAACTCTTGCTATCTTCTGCTTCAATAATCTAGCTCTATTTTCGAAGCTTTCTTATTCTTTGGCTGCTGTCATGGAGGATCACAACTATAATCAGTTAAATGATGAAAAGTTTAACTCTCTTCAATCCAGATTCAACTCGGAAGATCAATCTAAACAAATAAAAAACAAGAAATCATTCACTGATATATTCAAACGGAGAAAATCTATTACGAATGATCTCAAACCAGAATTTGTTAAAGCGGCTGCCGATCATTTTTCCGTTCAATACTCTAAGGAAACTAAAGATACTCTTATGCAGCAATAAAAAACTACTCTTGTTGGTAAATTTAGTAATGACATTCCCAAAAGAATGATCTTGAACAACTTCTTCAAAATTTTCAATTTCAGAGGTCCGTTCAGCGTGGAAGTACTGGACTCGAGACACATGATAGAATTTGGTTTGAAGGAAGATGTTAGCTCCCTTTGGTCAAGAAATGTCTGGAAAATTGATGGAACAATCATGAGATTGTTACGATGGAGCCCTGAATTCAACAAAATATATGAAAATCCTATGTCTCTGATCTGGGTCCGATTCAAAAAACTGCCATAATTTCTATACATATCTACGATTGTGAATGATCTGGCAGCAACTATAGGCACTCCATATATAGTCTATGTCCCAGAAAAGAACAGGGCACACAGTAATGCTTGTTACGCGCAAATATAGATTGATATTTCCAGGAAACTGAAGCATTACATGTGGGTTGGTTTTGGATATAATGAAGGATGTTGGATAATCTTTAAGCTATAGAAACATCCCTTCATACTGCGATTGCTGCTTCCACATTGGGCATAAGGATTCTGAATGTAAGAAAACTCAGAAACTTGACCCAAATGAGGATAAACCTGATGATGAAAATGAGGTTCACAGAATTGAAAGCCAAAACATTGAAAATCAAAAGCAGCCATTGACTGAAACCAATCATAATAAGCAGAAGAAAACAAGTGAAAGCCTCCAAACATTCAGCAAAGTGTACATGAGAAAATTAAAGTCGATTGTTACAAAAAAGGATCAAGATTCAAAGATTTATGACAATCAAGTTCATTATCTACAAGATCAAAGCATACAAAGCCAAAGTAGTATGAACCAGAATATCCATGATACTAGTAAAGATCTTGCTACTAGCGAAAGTACGGAAATAATTGAAGCTCTTCACAAGCTTGAACAAGGTTACACCCAGAAAAACCATCAAGATGATAACAATACTCTGTCTCCTGAGTATGAAAACATAGGAAGCGACAATGTCTCCCCAACCAAAAGATGCACCACATCTGATCATAATTTCAACACCATATTAAATAAAAAATTGAAGACAACCATGAAAGGAAGGAAAATCAACAAACTTGTGATGAATTCTCTATTGAATTCAGAGAACTAAAAGCAACAAAAATATTTATCTGATAACGATAAGGATGATTAGCTGGAATGCCAGAGGCATTAACAACAAACAAACTCTTAGGAGAATAATTTCCATGGTTCAAGCGGAAAAAATAAAGATCCCGGCTATTCAAGAACCTCTGGCTAAGATGGAAAAAATTGATGGTGTGGCTAATTAGTTGGGTTTTAAAGATTATACATATAATATCTCCAACACGATTTGGGTTTTTTGGATTGAGGATGTGAAGATGAATATCAAACAAGATCACGAGCAGTTTATTCACATGGAGGTTTGGTATCCTAGCCTTGAAGATAACTTCAACCTAACTACTATTTACGCGAAAAGCTAGAAAATTGACAGAGTGGACCTTTGGGATAACTTGAAGATGCTGGCTAACACTGACAAAGCTTGGATTACTGCAGGAGACTACAATGCCATTACCGATTCTGAAGAGCATATATGATGCACTTCTAAGGATCAAAGCAGCACTGAAAACTTTAATAATACTATTAGAAGGTGCAACCTTGAAGATGTTGGGTATGTGGGCTCTAAATACACTTGGAATAGAAATACTCACTTGAAAGGATTGGACAGAGCCATGGTAAATGACAAATGGTTTACTATGTTTAAGGAAATACAGGTTTTTCACATGGTCAGAACTTGTTCTGACCATGCTCCTCTTTTAATTTCTTCTACTTATAAACTATCTAATCATGTTAACAACAAAAGGAAATTTTTTAAATTCATGAATATGTGGTCAAATGATGATCAATTTTTAAGTATTGTAGAGACGGACTGTAATCATAACATCAATGGTAACTCAAATCATATCTTCTGGTACTGATGAGTGAATAAATGACTAGGATAAAGGATCTTGGATCTCGAGCCTGATGTGACTAAAGCTCAAAGTCTAGAGAGATAAAGTAGAAAGAGAATATAATATTCAATCGTCCCCCACCAAGAATAAATGGACTTCCTTTTATAGTGGGGAAGGTGGGTCCCATTTATGTCCTTAGTGGTCTTAAATTATTTCACTATTAGTCCTTTACAACCTACTTTATTTACAAATAGTCTCCCAATAAATAATAAATACAATAAGGGCATATTTCCTTTCTCCTGTTTACAATTAACTCCTTCTCTATTAAGGTCGGCGAATTACTCCCTTATCAGTTACAAGCTGCAAAGGATAAAAAATGTCTAAAGGATTGGAACAGTAAGCATTTTAGAAACATCTTTAACAACGTGAAATCCTCTGAGAATAATGTGAAGGAGAAGGAAATTCAGCACTATAGTGATAACAATCAAGCTTCAAAAGATGCTATCTTTAAGGCTAACAACTTATACATTAAAGCTCCTAGAAATGAAGAAGATTATTGGAGGCAGAATTGCTATAACAATTGGTTAAATGATGGAGATGGTAACACTAAGCTTTATCATTCTTATGTCTCTAAGAAAATAAGAAGAAATGTGATTAAAGGTATTAAAGAAGACAACCAATAAATCCAAAATCATAAAGACATTAGTAAATCGGCTGAGATTTACTTTATAAAACTATCTTAGTTCTGACCCTTATAAGAGGAGAGACGAAGAGAAAAACTGTATGGAGGATAATATCTTTGATAACATCCACAGTCTTGTTACTGCTGAGGACAATAAACATCTTCTAAAGCCAGCTAATCAGGAGGAAGTGTGGAAGGTCATCACAAGCATGAACAATGACAGTGCAACAAGCATTGATGGCTTCAACATTTTCTTCTTCAAAGTCTGCTGGAAAATTATTAAAGAGGATCTTTGCAATGCTATAAACTCTTATCTTCAAGGTAACATCATCCCAAGAGGTATCTTTGCAACTGGGCTATATCTTATTCCTAAGAATTCAAATCCTACTTATTGGAACAACTACAGATTAATAAGTTTATGCACGATGATTAACATAGTGTTGTCTAATGTTATAAACTCTAGATTAGCTAACATTTTTCCTAGAAATTTATCCAACACTCAGGGTGCCTTTGTTAAAAGCAGGCTTATTCACAAAAATATTTTGATTTCTAAGGAGTTAATCCACGATATCAACAAAAAACCAAAAGCTGGCAACATAACGATCCAGCTTGATATGAGCAAAACATTTGACAGATTGTCTTATGCCTTCATATTTAAAATCCTGTCCTCTTTTGGTTTCTCTACTGATTTTATATACCTAATTAACCAGATGATCTCTGGTGTTAATATATCTATTCTTATCAATGGTGACATGATAGGCTTCTTTCACCAAAAGAAAGGTTTAAGGCAATGAGACCCTTTATCTCCTAACCTCTTCATTCTGGCAGAAAAAGTTCTAATGATGGGTCTTTATAATCTGTTTAACAATGATAAAAAGCTTCAATATGCCTCTATCTAGCATTTGCAGACGATATTCTTGTGTTTACTAATAGTTTAGCTTCCTCTGTTGATAAGTTAAGTAGGTACTTGGACAATTATCAAAGAATTTCAGGCCATGCTATTAACAAGGAGAAAACCAAGCTGATAACTTCAACTAAAATCCATAAAACAAAGATCAGCAACTTGAAGCTTCAGACTTGATTCTCTATTGAATCTCTTCCTTCCAGCTACCTTGGAATCATGCTCTGCAACAACAACAAAGGGAAGAATTTTAATTCTATTATTGACAAGATCAATGACAAGATCACTGAATGGGACACTAAGCATTTATCTTTTGGGGGAAGAATGATTCTAATTGCTTTTGTTTTATTGCCTATAACCTATTACTGGATGCAAAATAGTCTTATACCTAAAATCATTCTTAAAAGACTTGAAACTACCTTTAATAAGTTCCTTTGGAGGTCAAAGTTCAATGAAAAATCTATTTACTGGACCTCTTGGAACTCAATATGTAAGCTTTTTGAGGAAGGAGGGCTGAACATAAAAAGGCTGTATGACATTCAACTCACCTTCTCTCAAAATCTGTGGTTTCTTTTTAGAAAAAACATCAATCTCTGGTCGATGATAGTGCATAATATATACTGTAACAATGTTCATCATTAAAAGACTAATTTCAATAAACCTAGTTCTTTGACTTGGAAAATATTGACAGGAATAAAGTCTCAAGCTGAGTGCAATATTAAATGGATTATGGGTCAAGGCAACATGGATTTTTGGCTCGAGGAATGGCATGATCTTCCTCCTTTAACTAATCCTATCAATGATGACAATAGCTGGTTCCTTGAAGCTATTGTTAAAACATTGTGGAAGAGTAACGCGTTGGACTATCCAATTCTGGAAAAAATTCTACCCCATGACCGAATAAATCACATTGCTAACTGCAAGATTGATCTAAAAAAATAGGATATTCTAACTTGGAGGCTCTCAAACAATCTCAGTCTCAACACCAATCTAACCTGGAATAGTATAACGATTAAGCACACAAAGTCAAGCATATTAAAAAAGATTTGGAACATTAACATCCCGAGGAAGTTTTCTTTTCTTTGCTGGAAACTTAATAAAAAATTTATCCTTATTGATTCTATTATCATGTAAAGGCATCTTAACTTACCTTCTAAGTGCCAGTTCTGTAACCACATTGAGGATAAAAACCATCTGTTTGTGAGCTGCAACTTTGTTTTGCATTCGAATAACAAGTTTTATTTCACCCATATAATTCCCCAAATCATTTGTTGGATTATATGGAAGAACAAAAACAAGTCCAAAATTTTGGACAGTCACGACTTAATGGTTTGTTCAATTGATAAAATCACTAGAATCATTATTGGAATAGATATGTCTAACAAGTTGAATAGAAAGCATTGGTGAGGTTCTATTGATGCATGCACTGCTTTAGGTTGCTATTCTATTGAAAACAAAATCAAGAAGCCAACTTACCTCAAATGGTTGGTTCTTGCGAAAGGTAGATAAAAAATGAACATTGATTGCGCTTGTTCTCTCAGTGGGGAGTCCAGTGGAGGAATACTCATCAGAAACTGGAAAGGTGATATAATCATGGGCTCGGGTATCACATTTGGTAAACTAACTCCTCTGCTTGCAGAACCTCGTGCTCTTCTCGAAGGGCTGATTCTCTACAGACAAAACAACTGTACTGAAGTGGACATAGAATCTGATAGTCTTCTTTTAATCAATCTTCTTGTTGATAGTAACGCGGTTTGGTATCTCTATTATCTTTTATCTATCTACCATAATCTTATTCATCCCAAGATGATTCTCAAGCATATATCCAGATTCCAAAACCAAGCCTCAGATTGGCTTACGAAATGGACTCTGAATTGCAAGCAAACTAGTATTTCAATCACCTTAATGCCCCAACCAGTTTACTGGCTATTTTTTTTTCTGGAAAGCCTCGGTCTGGGCTACATTACTTGATTATATGTTTCTTTTTTGTTAAGCAGTGGCTAGGTTTAAGATTTCTATGAAGTTTTTTAGATTCAAGAATTAAACTAGAAGTTGAAGCATTCGTTGGAAGATGAAAGAGCAAAATTCGAAAAGGCTCCATTAATGAACTTAAAGCTCTGCTTGTTGAAGATGAAAGTATGTTTCGCCGAGGGAATGCCAAATTCTTGGCGCTTCTTTTTCAATTTGGAAATTTTTCATTTAAAGACTTTTGTTTATAATTGTCCCTTTTATAGACATTTGATTTGGGTCTTTTTCATTTAATAAAGAAATCCCCTTGTTTAAAAATAATATATATATATATATATATATTCCTTTTAAATTTAAGAATACTTTATTAATTTGGAAAGAATACCATGCCCAAGTCTAATACACTCTTAGGATCCATTGTCCTAATGTATTTTTTGAAAATTTGTCCAAATTAAATTGTAAGACGCTAAATTACATGAAAAGTTAATTCAAGACAAAATAAAATTCGGAAAAGAAAAAGTATACAACGAATTTACATTTCTCTAACCCCAGAAATTTCAGAGCTGTTTTGGTAAGTATTTTTTTTATTATGTTTCTTCTTTATTTTCCAACCGTTCTAGTCGAATCTTCATTTTTATTCTTTTCCTTTTTCCTTTGATTTGATAAAATCATTTGGATTTAAAGCCATTAAACATCCAGTGCTTTGTGAATGAATTTTCAGGAGTTGAGTTCTTGTCGAGGTATTCGTGCTTGAAGGTAACTATTTATATCAACATTTTTAATTTTTTTATTCTTCGTGATTAGAGCAAGCATCCAGAGCATCCCTGATTGAGGATCAACCTGTATGTATGTATTCAGGTACTAATCCAATCTTCCAGCTTGCATTGATTATTCTGGTTTTAGTTTCCTTTATTTCTGTAAAACAAACTCTAGTTAGAATATTGCAGGCTTAACCTGCTTATGATTGTTAGTATACTATTGTTAGCCAGGATGTTTTCAAGAGCCAAATAAAAGTAACCATGATAAAAAGTAAAAGATCTGCTAGACAATCGAATATACTATAACCTATTTTTATTTAACAATTGGAGTTTCAGAAAAAGATTTCAGTTATAGTTCTTAAGTAGCATATACCTAAGTTTTCCAAAAATGTTATAGCTATTATCTGATAAGGATCTTGATTTTGGTTAAAATAAGTTTTCATTTTACATTTTGATGTCCACTTAGCAATCTAGTCTGCAACGTGGTTTTGTTCTCTTAATATATGCCTAAGAGTCATAGATGAAGTTATTAGCTTCCTACAACAGACAATAAGAGATTCTAAATACCAAAGAGCTTTACCTTTTGCATCATTTCAATAAGAGCTAAGGAGTCCGATTCAATGTCAATGTGTCTAATAGCATTTTTCTTACAAAGAATTAAACCATCAAATATTACTATAGTTTCAGCTATAATTAGAGTTTGTTTCCTATAGATTCTACCAAAGCAATCATTATATCTCCACTACTAATCCTGATAAGATCTCCACAAGCAGCCTCACCATTCATAATGCAAGAACCATCAGTGTTCAGTTTATATCTAATACCAGCTGGAGGTTGCCAATTGAGTATAAATCTATTTATTTTCTTATCTAAATGGTTAAAAAAACCAATGTTTAACCAGTGATATTATGCTTAATATTATCTATAATAGAGATAACATAGTAGTGTTGGTCATTCTGCTTAGTATTATTTTTGACTTTCTAGATGATCTAACAAGTAACAGGAGGAATGATGGTACACATATTTACATCTTTGTAAGTAGATCAAAGATCGTAAGATATGTTAGAGTCATATATAGGTTAAGAATTATATCAAAAATACCTACAAAAACTTCAAACCTTCCAGGAAATATTACATTGTACAAACATATGATTAATGGATTTCGTGTTGTCACATTATTGACATTTTGATGCTAAAGGAAGATATCTTTTTTGTATAAAAAAGTCTATAGGTATCCATTGGTTTAAGATTCTCCATAAAATAAATGAGTATCTCTTGGGGGGTTTCACTATTCTGTATATGTTGGAACAAGTTAGATTTTTTTATAGTGTATCTCAGTTTGTTCCGTGTATTGTTTGTAGAGAAATTTCCATTTGATGATAATGACCAAATGATTTCATCCTCTTCAATCATCTTAACATAGAATTTCTCGGTTTTCTGAATATCAGAAGGTAGGATAGTGTTTTCCAACTTTTCAAGTAGCCAACCATCTTCATTCCATAATGAATTGACTTTTTATTTTATGTACCAATTGTTGTTTTCTTTCTTAGATAACTGGATCAGAGGCTTAGTAGATCACCATTTATCAAGCCATAACTCAATATTACCTCTTCCTAGTTCTAATATATATATATATATATATATATATATATATATTCTTCAGAAACTTCTCTAATGTTCATTAACGTTCTCCAGAATTTTTATTGTTGTTTGGAATATTTGACTTAAATAAGGTGATACGAAATTAATACCATGTTCCTCATAAATGATCTTAGAGAGCATAAGTGAAATTCTATCATTAAGGGTTTTATAAATGTGTCTATTAAGAAAGGTACATAGGCTGATTGGCATATAGTCTTTCCATGTTTGAGTAAAATTTATCTTGGGGATTAGACTAATATCAATAGTAAAAATGTCATTCAGAATAAAATAGCCAATAAAAAAACATTTATAGCATCACATAGATCTTTTGATATAATATTCATTTTTCCATTTATACCAGCAACACTTGTTGGGCCGAGACGTTTGATTATGTTATGAATTTAATTTTCAATAGGTAACCTCATAAGAAGTCTATTATATTCTCTATTGATTAGATTTGGAATAAATTTTTGTATTTCCAGATCTTCACTTTGATTCATTTAAAATAGATTTGAAATAATTAACAACTAAATTAGCTAAGAGAGTATGATCTTCAATCTATGAGTTGTCATCAAGAATCCCTTTAATTTTCTTCTCCATTCTTTTTCTTCTAACACATTAATGAAATTTGGAAGTATTTTTGTCATCATCTTAAACCAATTTATTTTGCTCCCCCCCCCCCCCTCAAAAGCTTCATACGGATGAGCCTTAGATAGGTTTACTTTATCTTCAATATTCTTTGATTTTTCAAAGG
This sequence comes from Limnanthes douglasii subsp. nivea, assembly GCA_036936605.1. NCBI lineage: Eukaryota > Viridiplantae > Streptophyta > Magnoliopsida > Brassicales > Limnanthaceae > Limnanthes > Limnanthes douglasii. Next base: position 57,624,834 of record JAUPFV010000001.1, on the reverse strand, counting down.
TTTTTTCTGAGAATTTAACTTCCTCATATTGAAGAACGACATAAAAAATATTTGCAAAATGTTCTCAATTCCAATTCTTGAGTTTATGTTTTAATCTTTTGAAAGTTTCCAAAAAATAATTTATATAAGGCCCTTCTATGTCATCTTTCCAATAAAGTTCAACCAAACTAAAGAATTCATGATGTATTACCCACATGTTTTAGAATTTCAATGCTAACTTGATTCTATTGGTTCCATCTGATAAAGATATATATATATATATATATATATATAGGAGTATGATCAGACACTGTCATTTCCATACGTTTAACTTTAGTTTCATCAAAATAAGAAGACCAGGCTGAATTATATAGAGCTTTATCGATCCTCTTTGATTTCTTGTTGTTAGTCCATGTGTACTTAGAACTTGTATAACATGCATCTTCAAGATTGAAATCAAATATAGTATTATTGAATTCATCTAGGCTTTTCAAACATAAGGAAGTGCATTAAAGATAATGTTGAAACCCTTATTACTAGTCATTCTATTGAGTTATCAAGTAGGTTCCTAAAATTGTCCCATATTTCTTGTCTTTGGGTCGTTATGCATTTAGCATATAAAATGGTAATGATGAAAAGCTTATCTAGAGTATTGTGTTTAATTTTAACATGAAATTTTTTATAATAATTCATGATAATGCCAACACTAAATTTATATTTCCAATACAACCAAATTTTATTATTACAATTAGCTACACTATCTTGCAACCTAAGGATTTTTGAAACTTTAGAAAGCTTTTCTATACTTATCATTGGTTCTTGAATAGCTACAAAAGATATATATTCAGTTCTTCGTATTGATTTTAGTCTTCTTATAGTAGCTTTATTACCAATACCTCTAACATTCCAATTAAGAATGTTTATAGTCATTTAGAATATCCATACAATAACCTTGATGGTTTCTAAAGATTGAGGGCTTTAATAGAGATAGATCCTTTAGTAATATTTGATTTTGATTTCTTATTTTTTTTTACTTAGGAGCTTTTTGAAAAATTTACCATAATCTAGTTTTCTAAGCATTAGAGATGGTGGAAGAATACCAGTGGATTTTGGATTTTGAGAATGTTGTTCATAATACAGATTTCCGAAATCATTAGAAGTAGAAAATATAGTACCTCATTCGATACATTTGAGTGCTTTTATAATTTCATAATCTTTTAGTTCTGTATTTTTATTGTATTCTCGATCTTTTGTTTCATTTTTATTTTGGGTGCTGTCTGTTGTAGAGTGAGAAGAGTTAGGTTGAACCTTTGGAGTGTTTCCAAACATTATTGAAATTTTAACATTTCCTTCTTGTTCTTGTTATGTATTTATCTTCCTTGTTTGCTCAAGTTCTTTATACTTGTGTGATTGTTGTTCCAAATACCATCCTTTAATATCATTGATTTTACCTTTTGTGCCATGGTCCTTTCTGATTTTTAGATTTAAAAACAAAATTGGATTCAGATTGTTGAGTATTATCCTTATGCCCATCATTTGACAATAATAGTTTTTTACATTCATCTTTCTTGTGTCGTAAGTGAAGACATCCAAGACAGTAAATATGGAAATTTCCTTATTGAATATCAATCTAACAACTATCATTTTCACCAAAGTCAAACCAAGCTTTGTGAATTAGATATTTAGAGACGTTCACCTCAACCCAAGCTTTGCAACAATTGTGTTTTGTTCTGTGTTTGTTAGGTATCCATACTTGTAAGGGTTTACCTATAGATGATGCAATTGTTCTTATGAAGCTTTTATTGAAAAAATGTTCTGGTATATTTGGAAACGTTATCCAAGTCGGGTTAATCATCGATTCAAACTTGGGGTTAAAATACATATTCCATTTCAGGAGTCTCATGGAGTGTTCTCTCATAGTCCAGAAATTTTGCCTTCATAATTTACAAAGATCTTCTTGTAGATCAAGTTCTATCAAGATGTGTCTTGAATCCAAAATGACATATTAACTTCACCTACAAATTTGAATGAGTATAAGAAACTCTGAACCAAAGATAATTGTGGCTTTTTTTTAGAGAATTTTCCAATTAGGGTAGATTTAGAAGCATCAATTAAGTTATCTTTATTTTGAGAAGAGAACTAAATTCTAAGTGATCTCCCTTAAGTTTTAAACTCATAATAAGCCAGAGTATCTTCTTTATTGGAAATCTTACTAAAATCAGCATATGATTTGTATAAAATCCTATATTGCTGATGTTGTTGTAGATTCTTGCTTTCAATATTTTGTGTAGGAGTGATGTCATATATCGGGTTGTTTCTTAAAGATATATATATATTGTTTATCTATGTTGTTTCTGATTATGAAGATGGGTTGCGATTTTTGATGAATATTTATATTCCTTCATGTTTGCAGGCAGATTCTTGTATGGAAATTAAGATGGAGGAGGCTGATTAAGCATTGTTGATAATAACCTTTGTGAAGCTTTATCTTTCTTTTTTGATCCATTGTTGTTAGGGTGGCGACCAAAGTCCCACATCCCACACCAGTTAAACACGAGAAGGATCAGCGGTATATAATACTAGTGTGGGGATCGACCAAAGTCCCATATCTCAACTAGTATGATACCATTTGGAAGTGGACCAAAAGCGAAGTCGTGCGGGCCTTCGGGTGTCAAAACGGACAATATCACACTAGTGTGGGGATCAATTGTTCTTACTTATATACAAAAATGGAATATGAGGTACCTATATTCCTGACATAGATAGGATTTCTTGAATATTTTTAAAGTTCTGATTCATAAACCCGATACATATATTTTTAAACTAAAGCTAAACATGACCATAAAAGATATATAAAAGAAAAAGATGAAGAAGAATAATAATATAAAAATAAACTCTAGATATTCAAATCAAGAAGATATTCTTTATATATTGTTTGTTGTGATATGATCTAATATAATAATTTTCGAATCCAAATATCTACTATTTATAATTTAAAAAACTGAGTTTTGTTTTGTATAATAATGGACTTTTAGCCTCTTGATCTACAACTATAAGAATTGAGTTTTATTTTCTCATATTTATTTTTCATAGCTTGTTTCTTGAATTTACTTTGTTTTTTGTCTATTTCCTTTAAGTGTTTAGTTTTTTTCTCCGTTTAACTCATTTTTCTCTTTTTATCCAATAAGTCTCTTAGTTACCTATTAAATACAAGTTTAAACATAATAAAAGCATTTTATTCTTTTTATAAATTAAAATAGCTAATAAATTAGTGTTGTATATATATATATACATATTAAAGCATTGAACAGTAAATCGTCCCTCGACTATTGCATTTGGTGGCAGATAGTCCCTTGACTTTCAAATGTCCAATGACAGTCCCTAGACTATCGCGTTGGGATAAAGTTAGTCCACCAAATCCTTTGATCCATGAGAGGCTGCCACCAGTCACCATAGTCCCCAGATTTTTGTATCACCACTAGTCCCTTGAGTTTAGGTCAAACCCAAAATGTATAATATTATGGATAACCAAAACTCAAAGGACTAGTTATGATACAAAAATCAGGAGACTCTGGTGATAGATGACAGCCTCTCATGGATCAGAGGATCTGGTGGACTAACTTTATCCAAACGCGATAGTCCAGAGACTGTCAACGGATATTTGAAAGTCAAAGGACTATCTGCCACCAAGCGCGATAGTCGAGGGATGATGTACTGTTCAAAGCCTACATATTAATGATTATTTTCATTGATCAGTCTGACCGAGATGTATTGTCTTTTAAATTTGATAAGGCCTAAGCTTATTACTTGAATGTTGCTATATAGTATAAGCTTATTCAAAACAGTATAATAAAAATAAAAATAAGTAGGAGATATGTACCTCTTTTATAAGTAATATACTTTCAAACTATTTAGGATCTATGATTTATTAGCCTTCATATTATTATTTTAACATTATGAATCGAAACAAAAGCTTGTTGCTTCATATATATTTAGCCTTTTCACCCTTAAATCTTTAAAAGATTGAGCTTATTGTTCCCATTGTGATAAATCTTGAGCTTTGGAGTGCTAATGACTATTTTTTTATTATAGACTTATTATTTTTTATTTTATGAGGGTTTGTTTGAAGTGATAAAGCATACTTATCATCCCATAACTAACTTATTTGTTTGGTTTTGTTTTTTTTTGTAGGGTTTCAAACCCAAGTATGACTGATTAAGCTCTGTTACTCCTAAGCCATTAAAATATTTATGTTATTTTTATGGAAAATAGAGCAAAGTATGGTATAATTTGATTGATGAGAGCGTATGTGGTCTGGCTCAGAAGACTAAGATTTATTTCATGTTAGCCTAGTAAGTCTCATGAATATTGGTTATTAGCTCGTAAGACTATTACACATTTATGCTTGGCTCATAATCCTAATATGTATTCAAATATACTATTATATAAGTAAAATAAATAAAGGATAAAAAAAACTTATCTTTGTCACGCTGAGAGCTTGTTAGACTGAGGCGTGACTATGTTAAACTGAATTGGGGTATTACTGAACTGGGTTGAGGCCTTGTTGAGCTGAACCATGGCCTACTAAGGCTGAGTTGAAACATGCTGAGGCTGAACCGTGGCTAGGCCCAATTGAGCAATGGCTTTGTTAAGGTTGAGCCAAGATTTGCGAACTATTTAATTTTATTTCTCTTAATATCTTCTTTATATATATTTATTCCTCCATTTCTGCTTGCCATACTAATTTACTATTTAGGAGTTTTTGTTTGCAAAACTTTATTTTTTTTTGACATCATGCTGAGCAATAATATTCACATAGCTGTTTTTGTTATGAGTTGTACTTTATTTTCTCTTTGTTCTCTGTTTTATAAAAAATAATATATCATATCGTAATTTGTTGTTCCAATTGGAATGATCAATTCCAAAGACATATAATTTTATAAGGAATACATGGGATCCTTGTTTAGATTATATTTAAAAATATCCATATTCTTTTATTAAGAGTTTAAGTCAAATGACTATATAATGTGTTCAGGATAATCACCCACACTTTATTTTATTTGATGGTGGGGTACGTGGACTCCCAAATAACGGAGGCCTATATTTTGATTCCAAACTTATACCATATTATTTTTAGTTTTTACTTAAGGGGTATTGAGGCTCCCGAAGTAATAAGGACCATGTTTTCATCTAAGAGTAATCGTATTTAATATTGAGTTATTATTTGAAGGATGCTGGAGATCCTGAAGTGTTGAGGCCTAGGTTTTCTTTCCAAACATATATCATTTGTTTTTTATTTGTTGTTTTGTGGACGTTGAGGCTCCTGAAGTGTGGTGGAGTACATTTTCATCCCAAACTTATTTTTTTTTCATTGGTATTTATTGTGTGAAGGATATCATGTCGGAGTTGAACTAATTTGTGGTTGTGCATAACTGAGTCGTGTCCTTATTAAACTTAGTCGTAGCTATGTTGAACTGAGTTGGAGCCTTTAGGGATCTGAGCCAAGATATGCTCAGCCTGAGCTGAAACATACTGAGGTTGGCTTGAACTGAGACATTGCCTTGTTGGGGCTGAGCCACAACTTGTAAAGACTAGGTCAAACTGAGCCATTTCCTTGCTAAGGTTGAGGCGATATTTTTTCAGACTGAGTCAATATTTTTTGAGACTAAGTTTTAGAAGGATGAAACTAAGTTATTTCCTTATTGAGGTTGAGAGAAGATTTTCTTAGGCTAATTTTTTGTTGGTCAAAACTGAACCATCACCTTATTGATTGTGGGTGATATTTACTAAGGTTAAACCGTGTGTATGACTAATTAAGCCATTTCCTTGTTGAGGTAAGATTTAATGATAGTGAGTCATATTTTTACTGAGGTTGGCCCGAAGTTTGTTGAGGATGACCAGTGGCTAGACCAAACCGAGTTATTGACTCGCTGAGACAGAGTTGAGACATTCTCAAGCTGAGTCAAAGTTTGTATCGGCGAAGCTATGGCTGAGCCAATTTGAGAAATTTCCTTGATAAGGATGATGCTAGATTCCATAAGACTAAGTTATGATTGGGACAAATTGATACATTTTCTTGTTAAGCCGAGATCGTCTAATATTGAGCCAAGGCTTGCTGAAGCAGATTCGTGGCTGGGACGAACTAGTAATTGCCTTGTTGAGGTTGCGCTAAGATATTTTTAGGCTAGTCAGGGATTTTTGAATCTGTGCCATGGATGAAACAGACCGATTCATTTCCTTGCTTAAGTTGATGCAAGGTTTACTAATGCAGAGTCATGGCTGGAACAGACTGAGTTATTTCCTTGTAGAGGCTGAGCCAAAACCTTTTGAAACTGATCCAATTTTGACCCTTAGCTGGTTTGAATTGAGGCATTAACTTATTGAGGTTGAGCCAAATTTGATAAGGCTAGACTTTGCTTTGCTGATGGTTCAGTCAGATCCTTAATTATAGGGCAATAGTTTGTTGGTAGTCTAGTCGACCTTCACCAAGCCCGTGGCTGGATGGTTCAAGCTCTCAGACTCCGGATGAATGGTTGGATGACTGGATGGCTCATGCCCATGGTTAGAGCATAATATTTGTTGGTAGTCCAATATTTCCTTCACTAGCCTATGAATGAAGGGCCCAAACTCTTGGATGCGTTCCCCCTTTCTTTCATTAATATGCTTCAACGTTGGTTTTATTCTCTTTCTTTTCCTCCCTCTATAGCTCTAGCACGTCTCACTTATGCTAGAGGATCCTCGGTTGAATGACTCTTCCTATTACCATCTTTGGATTTTGATAAAGGAAGTGTGCCTCGTTAGTAATATTTTTGTGGCCTTTTTCAATCTAGAAGCTTATTATATCAACTTTTTCCTCCTCATCATCACCTTTCGAATGCTGGATCATGAATCTTACTCGTGGCATAGGAGTGGTAAGCATAAACTATAAAATTTTAAATGTTTATTTTGCAACTCTTCTTCATCTTTATCTTCTGTACATTGGATCTTATATCTCGTACGTGGACCATGAGGTTGGACATCCGATGTCTCTTATGTACAAATTTTTTCTTTGTATTTTAACCCTTCAAATGTTGGATCATAGATTTGGATCAGCCATATCTTTGATTCGGGTGGAAGAGCTTATTGGTGGTCCAACTTGACCTTCACCAAGCCCATTAATGGATGGCTAAATGGTTGGATAGCTCAAGCTCTCGGACGCATCCCTCATTTTTTATTATCTTTGCCCTCCGAATGTTGGATTGTGATCTTATTCGAAGGGCATAAGTTTTCAACATGACATATAAAAATCTAAAATTATTAGCTTATTTATTATTTTTTGTCTTCTCCACCAACTGTTTGAATTTTGAAACAGGTGTGATCGGGGTAGTTAGAGCGATTATAGCGGGAGGTTGATCGATCGATGTCTCTACATCAATGGAATGATATGATTATATATCACTACTATGGATTCTCCGCAAGGGCTTATTGATATCTTGGTGGAATTCTTAGTTGCACAATAGGATATTTGCTACCTGTTTGACTAGAGCACAGCATTTAATGGAGTTTTGCTGATTCTTTTTCATTTTTATCTTTCAGATTTTTTTGTTCGCTTGGAGCAAAAAACTTATGGGGTTGAGATCCTTTCTCTTCAATTTTACTTTCAGGCTTTGTCCATTTGGTTAGAACAGAATACTTGATGAGGTTCGACTTCTTCCTCTTCAGTTTTACCTTATGGATCCCTCCGCTTAGTTAGAGTGAAACACTTTCTTGAGTCTGAATCCTTCTTTTTCATCTTTACCCTTGAGATTCGTTTGTTTAGCTGGAGTAGAATGATTCACGGGGTTCAACTCATTCCTCTCCATTTTTACTATACAGATTCATCCGCTCGATTTGAGCATACGCTTGTTGGGTTCAACTCTTTTATGTTAATAATTACCCTCCGTATCCGTCCATTTGGATGTAGTAGAACGCTTCTTGAGGTTCAAACATTCATATTCATTTTTATTTATGGACTCGTTTGCTCAGCTAGAGCAAAATACTTGTTGGGGTTTAGCTTATTCCTCTTCAGGTTTACCCTACAGATCCACGAGTTCAGTTGTAACAAAATACTTCTTAGGTTACCGCTTATTCTTTTGCATATTTGTCATCCAATAGAAGTTCTTATGTAAAATTAGGTTTTGATGAACCTATAAAGGCACAAACAAAATAAGAGAATAACAATAATGAAAATCGATTATATTTCCCTTCAATGGGTGGAAATTCACTGAATTCATAACCATTACAATTACTGAAACCAACTTAATAATTTTTTAGGTTTTTAGATATATTGTTATTCTTGGGAACCTTTCGTTCCCACAAATACACCAATTTGATAGCCTAGTTTTTGGTTTATGTAAATAAAAAAAAATCAACAAAAAGAAATAATAATATAAAGAGAGTACTTTTAGATGAGAAATAATATGGTATTATATTAAATCTCATAATTTTAAACTTGGTAAAATTAGACAAAGAGAGTGCAAAGTAAAAATAAGAGTTCAAAGACGAGTTATTTTACTCATTAGAGTAATCTTTATTTATATCAACACAATATCCATTATAATACATATAAAGTTAATATATGTATTAAATATTAACATTAAAATATCATACACGTTCTAAATGTGTTATAAAACCACTTAGTCTCTCTTGGAGATATTTATTCCTTTGTTGATAACCAAATCTCAATCCAATGGGTTTTAATAATTGGCAGGACAAGTAATTGCTACCAAACAAATTTGACCCTTATGAGTTGATAAAGTCATAAAATATAAAGTTTGAAGGCTATTAATTTCTAACTGATAATATAAGACTTATTAAATCATTTTCATCTGAATATCAACATGTAAACTAATGTCGTGTAACACAAGACATAAGTTCAGAGGTTTAAGGCCATAATCCCATAACAACTTCAGCATAAGTGTATGTCTATAAATACTTTCATCTAAAGATCCTTCACAATAACGAGCTCTTAGTTTTTATCTCTTAGTTGTCATGTTCTCTAAATATTATTCTCAATATCTAACCTCTTTTCTCCATATTATTTTATATCGCTTACTTTTGATCCACTTCTTCCACTAGTTTCCATTAATCAAGTTCCGAATAACTACTCTTCCACACTAAATTTTTTTGGCTAATCTAATTAACTTCATTCTCTATCTACTTTGTTCTCTCCAATCAAATTTTAATCACCGGAAAAATTTCTTACATAAAAATACATCATCAAATTGGTCCTGTTTGTGGAAACTCGTGTCCCAATAAGATGAGTTCTTCAAAGCATCTTTTCAAATACTTTTCACAACTTTTACCAATATTCTAAAAAACAAAAAAAAAAGTAAGAAAAAAGTAACAATATCACTATATTTTGTAAGTTCATAGCAAACCATTGTACAAGAGACGCTAATATTATGCCTAAGGAACTTGTTACCTCAAATACATAATTATAATAACAAAATGACCATATAGGGAATACAACTTATCAAAGATAAAAATGATTCATAATTTGGAGGTTGATATTGACTCGGGGTATTGTTTGTATCATGTGGTTCACTTCTTGAGGGAGGAAAATAACATTGATGAATGAGATGGTGCAACTTATTACATGCTCATGAAATGTTGACACGATCATAACACGTGCAAATACGTTTATCGCTCCAACCATTCAATGATGGATGATCCTAAAGGACACTCTGACCATGAGTATTCTAATAGAGCCAGAAAGTTTTGCAATCATTATAATTGTTCTCGACTTATGAAGTGGATCAAAACGCATTATTTTTATCATTACAATGAGACATTGAGAGAAACACGTGCATCTGAGCCTCACCCGACGTGATGCAAGAAAAATGTTAATCAAGCCCCACTACATGGTGTTCTAGTGGACCTGTTAAGACAATATAACTTCCCTTAGGCTCTATATGCGAGCCAGCCAAACTAGCAATACCATTCGATGATTCTTTAAAAAATCCACCCAAGTCTCTATTGTGCATATCTAGTATCTTCGTCTTTTTCTGAAGGTTACCATCGTGTAAAGCAATACACTTTCTCCTTTATTCCTTCAGTTCAACAGTGTCCTAGTCAACAACAATGAATAGCATAATTTCGTCACACCAGTGAAACAGGGCTACCTTACTTTTTTATATATGTTGAACATAATTTAAACTTTTTAAATCTCCATTAGCTCTAGAGATCTTTTATGGAGATATACCACAAAATTCAACCAATACAAGATGAATAAGCGTGATGACATCGAAGTTCCAGAGCACCACATATAGAAAATCAAGAATGAAATGTTGGATTTCAGAGGAAAATATAGGCTCATGTGCACCGCAATAGATTTTAAAGCCAATTTTTATATATTGTTTAACTAGATTCTTTGATGTAGCATCCAAAATTTAAGCATGACGTGGATGCCTTCAAGAATCAATTTATCGGGTTTAAAGTCATAAAATAATATGATGAGTATATTATTTACTACAAGAAACGATCTAAGAAAATATTTAGAGAGTACACTCAATGTTTTGTGCAAACGAATAAAGCAAAGTGGATAAAATTATGAGGGCCAAAATCCCGAGAGTTCTAAATGCATATACTCCCTACCATCCTCCAAAAAATGCTAATGAGCCTCTTCATAAAACTGTAAAGCCGCATCATGAAGATCGTGCTTTTAAATTTAGTACAACTAAAGTTAATGCAAATCCGAGATATCATAACCAAAGTCAAGGCTTCCTGGAAAGATTAGAATTAACTCAATAACAACTACAACAACAACCAAAACTAGGAGTAGTTTGATCGATGACCCTACATAGAACTAATTGAGAACCTAAGGGTAATCTACGACATGACCAAATATATAGTCAATTCTTGATGACCTAATGTATATTTTCAAAGAGATGAGAGATTAGAAAAAATTCTAAAAATTCCATAATGATATGAGACACTATATCTGAGACTTCCTTGCTATAAATGATGAAGTACAAAACATGATTAATGAAGACAAGCTTGTGGAGTTTTTTAGGAATAAACAAATAGTCGAACCTAGCCATGACATATTGCAGTTGCAGATGGACATCTAACAAGACAAGAACACTAAAAAGTTGTGATAGTTATCGAAACAATGAGAACCATGGACAACATGACCATTATAGACCAACTGGAAGAGTACATGGACCTAGACCCAAATCGACAGGTCATGCTTACAATGACAGGAGGAAATATTCTATCAAATATCATTAAATCATCTAGAAATAATATATAAATGAAATAAAGTATCACATCGAACATAAGCACATATAAACCCTTATCATGTAACTAACTTTGATGATGATGAATTTAGAGAAGTTGCAGCACCGCATGAGGATTCAATAATAATTTTAGCTGAGATAATAAAAGCAAAAGTTAGCTAAATTATGATGAACAATGATAATTCATCCAATTTAGTACTTAAGAAGACTTAATAATAAGATTTATGGTTTACCAGTTCTTACACCATCCGACATAACATTGACGGTTGTTCTATCTCGCGCATGCCTTGGGCGAACCACCTTCAGGAATGTCGTTTGTGATGCACATGTATTGTTGCATGCCTTCTAACATTGAGAAGATCGCAAGTCAGCCTAGTTGTCTTTCACCGAGACAATCCTCCAAATCTTAAAAGAGTAAAATCTAGATGTGGTTTTAGGCTAGCATGAGTATAAAAGTATGTTTAGTTCATGTTCATGATAGTAGATGCAACACTCTTTGTACAATGAAATCTTCATCATGTATTAGTTGGACCAGATACATGTATAGTATCAATAATGCATCAATGCCTTCACTATATAATAATGGCATGGTTGAAGTAATAAGAAACAATCATAGAATGGAAACAAAGTGTTACTATCTCTCTTATACTTAAGAACTAATGATTACCAGGGGCTCTGATCATCCTTAATAATATGGATGATCCCAAAGAGACCACTTACCTAGTCGAGTCGAGGGAATAGGTGAACTCTAATAAATTAGAAAAAAAACAAAAGATTTAGTCTTGACTAAGACATACCAACCAATTACAAATATGATTTAGCATTTTTTTGTCAAATTACTTGGATGTATATGTATGGATTTCTCAAGATGTAATAGGATTCCCTGATAAAACAATTTTCCATAAGCTATCCTTATGTATCAGGTTTCAGCCCATCAAATAAAATAAGGGAATTTTCTCTCATGAGAAGGAAAAAACAATAGAAGCTGAGGTAAACAGGCTCAATAAATTTTAAATATCTGAAAAGCATTATATCGAGTGTGGATAGTCAACCCAGTGCTAGTCAAGAAGAAGAATGACAAGTGGATGATGTGCGTCGACTTCATTGATATTAACAAATATTGTCCGAATAATCCATTTTCCTTATCAAGAATTTATCATGTACTGGATGAAACTTTGGAGAACATTATGTTATCCTTCATGGATGTATCTTCGAGTTATAATCAAGACGTTATGCATAAAGTAGACCATGAACATACAACTTTCATCATAGAGATGCTGCTACAAACTTATACCTTTTAGACTCAAGAATATTGGCGTCAAATACCAGAGGTTGGTCAACAAGACTTCCTAAAACCATATTAGCAGCAACCTACAAGCATATATTAATGCCATGTTGGCCACAAGAATTAATCAACTAGTGGATGAAATTTCAGAGAAAATAATGTTATCTTTCATGGATACATCTCTGGATTATAATCAAATTCGTATACATGAATTAAACCATGAACCTACAATTTTTATCATAAACCGAGGGACACACTGTTCAAAGTTATGCTTTTAGGGCTCAAGAATGTTGGTGCCACATATCAAATATTGGTCAATAAGAATTTTGAAATCCATATTGACAGCAACCTACAAATATACATTGATGACATAATGGTCACAAACAGTTAAGATGAACACCACCTAACAGAGCTTAGTGTGACGTTTGTTAAACCCAAAATGGTCAACTTAAATCTTAAACCAGAGAAATGCACATTCGGCGTAAGATTAAGAAAGTTCATAAATTACATGATCAATTAAAAAGGAATAAAAGAAGATCATATGCAACTACCAAACTTGGCTATGATAGAGTCATCCCAAAACACCAAAGAAGTTATGATCTGGCAGGAATATTAGTTACACTAAAAAAATAATCTCACATTCTTTAGACCAATGTCAATCCATCTTCAAGATACTCAAAGATATTTACTGTCTATGATGAGGAATTCAACAAAATCAATTAGTTCATGGCCTCTCTAGAATTTTACGAAACCGAAGACAATTGTGCATATATTTATGTATATGGTTGTACTAGACTATGCGGTTAGTGAATTTATTTTTAAAGAAGATGGAAATATACCTCGAGCTATATATTATGTTAGTATGTACCTGCTAGATACCAAGATATAGTTAGAAAAACTTGTTGTAGCTTTAGTAGTGGTGGTTAAAAATATGCAACCTTACTTCTAGGCACACACTATACTAGTAAGAACCTCATCCTCCCCTTAAAAATATACTACAAAAGCCTAACATATGTGACAAAGTAACCAAATAGTCAATGGATTTTTGATCTTTTGATATTATCTTCGAACTGCATACTGCAATCAAGGCCCAAACTTTAATATATTTCCTAACTGAGTTCTACTCTAAAATTGTATACCTTCATAGCTGATGACTTTGTTTGAAATAACAGAGTATCGGTAATATATTGTCTTCCTCCAAGCTGAGGATTACATGAGTCTTTAATGCATTAATGAATCTCTCACTAAATAAGATTTCAATAGAAGCTACTGAAAGTGCATTGCCTTCTTCAAAGTCGAGGATTTCGTGTGCTTTTCAATGCACTAAAGAATCTCGCGAATCCATAAGACTTTAATAGAAGGTAATGGCAGTGCATTACCTTCCTCTAAGTTGAAAATTGAAAAAAAAACCTTAGGTCATTAAGATTTTAATTTCTCAGGAAATCTATATACCCTAGTCCGAAGGTATTCTTGGGGATCCAAGCGATAATGACACATGTTCAAAGTCTATAAACAAAATCAAAAAAGAAGGAACGCATTATGAAACTTACACTTAACATATTTCTCAACAAATATTTAAGCAGTAATAAGGAACTCATTCAGCAATAAAGCAAAAGAATAAAAAAATAAAATTAGTAACATTCATATAGCAAAATACCCCGATCTTATGATGAATCTATTTAAAAATAATTGCCTTAAGGTAAAGAAATTATAAAAATACGAGAAGAAAAACAAAAATTTAATGTGAATGATCAATTTGTTCAATAAGAATAATAACTTTGAGAATATAAACATAAATAACAATAGAAATATCAACAATAACACTGGTCCACGTTGCAAAAGGAGGATCGTTCCTATTTTTAACAACAACATAATATTCACTTTTATTCTCAACCTTCTGAGTATAAGAATTTACACCTTCAGTAATAACTACATTAGGAAAATTAGCAACATCCATAGTCTAGTCTCGGTTGAAAGATTAATTAATTTACAACCTCAATTGTGAATTGAAGAAAGGCACCATATAATTTCATTTTCCCTAAATCTTTAAGACATTTACCTTTACTAAAAACACCAATCTAATAAATATATGATGGTATGCCCTTAACTATGATATAGTTCTATACATAATCTAATTATACATCTTAATATTCTATATAGACGCCAAGCACTAAGTCTGTTTCACAATCGTTTATGTTAACAAAAAGTTCTTAAACGACTTTTATCTTATTCATCAATTATTCATCTTTCAAAACGATTACTTCATTTACTTCTTGATCCTATATAAAAGCATCAACAGACTTTTTTAGTTCATCCAAAAAACAAATTCCAACCATGGATTGAACATTCATGGATCATTTCTCCTATTTACCTAGCCTTCAAGATGTTACGAAACTCATATGCATATTATCTATAGTATTTCTTACATAGTCAAGATTAATATTAAAATGTGTCTCAGCTTCAACTATACACTAGAGGTCACCATTCAATTGCTTCTTGTTTTCAGCATATGCAGCTTCCACCTTTCGGTTGCTCTCTAAGTTCTATATTATAGCCTGAAACAAAGGATACAGATCTGAAATATATGAAGTAAGACTCTCGCAAGCTTGGTCACCAAGGAAAAAACATTGGACGAAGTTTATGGAGGAACAAATAGTTAATAAAGGGAATAAAGACATAAAGAGTACTAACATTAATGCCCAAATTCATTTATCTCCTGCCAACTCTAAAGAAAGAAGATAAGTTAGCAGTTCTTTTGAACGTGTTAAATAAACAAAATGACCAAAAACTTATGTCACTTGCTCCAAAGGAAAATTATTACTCACTACATTAGAGGAAAACTCTAGTTTTTAAGTTATCTCCATCTGAGTTACTAAATTTGTAGTTTCATGAGTGGTCGAAACATCAATCACATGTTCATAAGGAGTGACATAAACATTGACTTCATCGACAACAACAACTAGGGGCAACTAAATTTGTAGCTTCATGAGTGGTCGAGACATCAATCACATGGAACTTTGCTCATAACCAAACAACCCATCAATACTTGTTTTATTGGCCTTGGATTTTTTAACAAAATACTATTTTTGTTTCAACTTATGTGTTTCTTCTGACTATCAAGATGTTATCATTATTGCATAGCTAAGTCAATAACTTTGCGAAAGAACTTATCGTCGACAGCCATAAATTTGGAGGTAAAACCCCTAAAAATACCCACATTTATTTTAGAGTTATGAACATTAGTAGTCGATACTTTAACATATCAAGGTTATGAAGAACATATCTTAGAAACAGAAGTTGATGCATTAACCTTGGGATCAGCCGACTTGACTTAAGGCGGGGTACTTTAGATCCACGGTATTGGTAAATGATAATTAAAAAAATTTCATTCTGAGCACTTCAATTTTGCCTTCAACAACCTTAGAAAAGGTAGGCTCAACAACAATGGTTTTCAGGTAAAAGGTTTTAACCCCAAAATTTCTGTATGGGAACATCAAACAACAACGTTATTCACGTTTGAATCTCTCCCCTTAGACCGAGAAACGTTAGAGAGTAATACAATATATATTTTTATGGTTTTAGGAATTATGGCTTTATATGGTGAAGATTTTGTCATATTAGAAGCTTCAGCTGGTGCAAACGAGACATTTTTAAAAATATATATAGCAAAACTTGGCCAATCCTAAGAGGTCAAGAAGTTCTTTAGGACGAGAATTGATTGACGCAAATGTAACCATTATTTGTTGTCATAATCAACAAGATGAGCATAATTGGCCTTAATTTGGCAATGATGTTCACGAAAAATCTTTTGATATTATGCACAATCAATTTATTTTCTACTTTTAGTATTTTCTGATCAAAATTAAGCCAAATAAATTAAAAAATAATTGAATAAAGTATAACAAAGAAAACAAAAAGAATATTCGTATTCGACGACTTCCAGGTCGAGACATCTAATTTTTCTAATTTCCTAAGTTTCCAAAACTTAAATGAATTTATTCTTTCACGTATTATCAAAATTGGGAAAATTGGAGATGATTGTGACTCTGGTAGCCATTACCAAATATAATTAGAAGCTTGCATATCTAGAAATGACCATTATAAATGATATAAAGTTCTCAGCATCAAAGACTTTTACCAATAGGTATGAAGTAACTATTGAAGATATCAGAATTCTCAATCCATTAGGCAACAACTAGCTAAGACACATACAATATTTTTGGAAGAATTGATAAAATCTTGGTGTACTCAAAAGCAAGTCCATATATTATTAAAATGGTGAAAACCACCAATTCATTGACTCTAACATCAACATTAGTATTTCCCATTTTCGATAACTGAACGGTCACCCCTTCCAAACTCCTCAGTCTACAAGTTTATGTGGTGGCTTTGTTGGTTTAATATATGTGGAACCTTCAAAATGCAGAAAAACAGCGCGTCGAGAGTCAACTCCATCCTTATGGTTTTGTAAGACCATTTTAGTATTTTGAAACCCTTCTGTTTCGCTCTCATCAAAACAAAATAAGACCACCTCTTTATTTTGTATGGAAGAAACCTAATCAATTTTTTGTTCTAGCACTAACATAACTAACAGTATATGAATAAAAATACCTAGATTTCATGTGCTAAAAGATCGGTACATCAATGCTTGTGAAGGATGGGCATTGATATCGAGGTTATATGAGCTTCACGAGACTCTACACATTATCAACCAGATACATCCTATTTCTTTAGAAAGGTTAGAAGAAATCTCTCCAAAAGATCCACTATTGCTTCGATTCTGATTATCAAAGTATTCTTCATCTGCATCACGTAAATGCATATTCATGGTTACAACAATTTTAGAAGAGAAAAATTTGTAAAAGAAAATATCTTTAAGAAGAAGATATGATAATGCACTTTTAAACAATAAACATTTGAAAGATAAAATATAAAAAAATCTGGAAGGTAGTAAATAGATAATACTAAAAAAGAGTTAACTAGAGAAAAATGAAAATAGTTTCAGAAAAGTAAATAAATCACAACTCTTTATGTGTTTATGTAATGAATGGTCTTGATATTTTTGTGGATGTGTGGCCAAGACTTAAATATACTAAATGGTTATAACGAGTTCAACACCGCCCATGCTAGAGTAATGGCAGTTCTTCACGTATCAGGTGATTTCCTTGTTCTCCGACCTGTGAAAATTACACTCATAATTATTACAATTAAATAAACGTTTCACACTTTATACCACCTCAAAAAACAAAAATTTCATACAAATAAAATCCATAAAGGCACAAGTCTTTGCAAACATATTTCACCATTGAATAAATTTTGATTTGCGCAAAACATAAAGTCCAAGATTACCTATTCACACATCTAGTTTAAGAAATAATACTTTTTTAAAACTTTGAAAGGACTAAGGGGCTATTTTCATACATTCACATGCAATCTGAAGCAGCTTTTAAAGCAAAATTTGTTGTATATCTTGGACGGGGTAAACATTCTGCTTGTAAGATAACCGACTATCAGTAAAGAAATTTTTTTGCTTTATATCTTGGACGGGGTAAACATTCTGCTTGTAAGATAACTGACTACCAATAAAGAAAAAACATAAGAACCTGCCACGTATGTTTTTATTCTTATTCCTTTGAAAATATAAAAAATTATATTCTCGAGGGAGGTTTGGATGGCCGAAGGGTTTTTAATGAAACAAATATAAATTCACTCGACCTCAACTCTCATGAGTCCAACCATAACCGAATCGATAGTTTGGGTCGAGAATAACCAGTTTGACATGAAATTATTGCAGCAAGAATTCAAGACACGCAAGTTTCGAAAAACAAAATCAAGTATGAACATTACATGTCACGACCAAGGAAAAGTACCTAAAAATATAGTCATCATTCGATTCTCTCGTAAAGATTACTGGACTACTGATAAAGTCATAAAATGTAAGGCTGAAACTTATTAATTTTCAGCTGATAATACAAATCTTTATGTGTAAAGACCTTTACGCCAGAATAATATGTAATGTTAAGATCATGTAACACAAAACTTAAGTTTAGAAACTTATAGGAAAAATCTCATAACAAGTCGGAGCTCAAGTTCCTCTCTATAAATACCACCAGACTTCTCATTCACGAGGGTTCTTACGATTTTTACAAAATTAATTTATGTCTCTTAGTTATCATGTTCTCTAAATATCATGTTCAGTGACTAACTTTCTACTTTCTAGCCAACTAACTTTAATATCTAACTTTCTTTCTATTAATATCCAACTTTAATGGATTTTCACCGATTAATATCTGGCTTTCTTTTTTTTACTACTTTCGACCACTCTTTAAAATAAAAAAATTGAAATATATGTTAAATGCGAAATGTGATTTTCTTTTTGCGGAATTCAATTTAAAAATGTGCAATAAGATTATATGTGAAATATAGTTTTCTTACAAAATATCAATTAAATTCATGTATAAAATGCAAAATATGTAAAAAAAATGCAAAATATGTAAATAATGCAAATTATAAAATAAAAGTTGAATGTGAAATTCATTTTTTTAAATGTAAAATAGTTGAATATAATTTATGAAATGTAAAATAAATCTTAAATGCAAAATGAAAATATGGACTAATTGTTGTATGCATTTTTTGTATGCGCAAAATATAAGTTAAATTCATTTGTAAAACGCGAAATTATACGATTTTCACAATTTATTTAATTTTATTCTACAATTGGATGACAAAAAATAATAATCCATAAATTTAGTTTTATTCGTTTTAAAAAATAAACTATATTTTTAACTTTTATTTTTCGAATTACAATTTAAAATATATAAATTTTAAAAATAAAAATAATATTATATATAACTATCAATAAACTAGATTTGAACTTAACACCTATTAATAACTCTAAGAAAAATAGTTTTACCTAGTACAATTTCGCGATAATTTGCCAAAATAATCAAACAAGAATTCGGTTGTTAAAATTTAAAATATATATTTTTCAAAAAAAGAATATATTATTTTGACATAAAGCTAAATTTTGGAGTTAATGAGGAGTTTATGAAATGAAAATGGATGTAGTTTTAGGAGTTCGTGAATCAAGAAATTAAAATTGAAAACCGTATAATTTAGTATTGGTTAATTGATACAATTCAAAATATCCATATTGGTTAATCATTTAGGCTATTTTGTTCATATAATTTAAATTTTCCCAAGTAATTATATTAATCTGATCTAGATTGACCCAAAAATGGCTAAAAACTTGCATAGATGAAGTTACGCAAATGAAACTGATAATTTCATGTTACTTCAAACTTTAAAAAAAAAAAGGAGTCCAAAGGTTCGGCCATGCTTGAGAAATAAACATTTGCACAAGGAGCAAAACGGTAGTTCTCCAACTTACAGTGCGTATATAACCAAACTTTCCAACTAGTTAGCGCACAAGAAGCAGAAAGGTGGCTCTTGAATTTAAAGTGTATATAAGCAAACCTTCCAGCTAGTTAGTACGGCAGATATGATGGATCATCAAATAAGATGACTTGTCATGCATTAATATCGACATAAAGACTTAACAAATGGAAGATAATTCATAAAGAATACTAAAATGACAACTTACTAAATTAGCCAGTACTATGGGCTAAACCATAAACAGTGTTATTACATAACACAAGGTCTTTCTGGCTCAAACGAAAACGTTCTGCATAACATAAGGTCTTTCTTTATCGATGTTTCTATGTAGATATCTCTACACATCAAATCAGTAAAAACTAAATAAGAAACTGGAAAATAAGACCAAGTAGTGGATCCTGCTCCATTGTTTAAAACACCAGAACACCCAGGCAAAGTGGATAGAATCTTATGAGTTTGTATACCTAAAGAGAATATATCAGTCAGATTCCAAACCAATCAAATGTACACCATATTCACAATACCTTCCATTTCACTTTGTCCCGCCAATCATCCCTTGGCTGGGATTTCCAGACATGCTAGGAGATGCATTGCCTGTAACCTTAACCCTTCCATCTCCATTTCCAAAAACATTCAAATCATCAAACAGTTTGTACGTAGGAGTAAACGACTTCTGCCCTGCAGTCCTGTCATGACTTATGATACCAGAAGATACTGGAATTTCATTGCTTCCTCTTGTAGGGAATGTATTCTGGTGCTGCAGAGTTCTATTTCCTTGCATGGGTGTATAAGAGGAATTCATTTGAGCATATGGATTATACCCCATGTTATTACTGAAGGGGCTATAGTCATTGCTTGTTGCCCATGGTGGAGGTGGGTAACCATATTGATTTTGAGAATACTGAGTTGGTCTCCACTGTGACTGGTTTTGATTTTGGGGTTGTTGCATTTGCAAATGCGGTTCGGGATGTGGTTGTACTTGGAATTGAGATTGAGCTTGTGCGTAGAATTCTGGGTGTGATGAAGATCTTTGGTGGACCGGAGGCTGTGCATGCGGTCCAGATTGAGTTTGTTGTGCCCAAGGGACAACATAGTTATTGAATGGCAGTTGTCCTTGATTTCCATGATAGCTTTGAGGGGATCCTCCTTCGGCAGTAGAATTAGGTGCCTGATGCATCTTATGGTTAGGTGTAGATGAAGCCTCAGAAGTACGCGGAGTGGTTGTATCTGTTGATAATGTGAGACTTAGAAGGTCAATTATATCCTGCTCTTTTGAAGGAATCGGCAGTGCAGGTGGAGGATCACTCAGTGCTAACGCATTGCATGGAATAGGGTCACAGTCGTCGATAGATAAGAGTCCTTCATTGCTTTCAGTAGAAATGTTTGAATGTTGTGGTTTAGAGTGCCTGCAATTCCAAAAATTGAATTGTATGGTACACAAAGAGTTAGGTCTTGTTCGTGGATTTCATTTCCCTCGAGAAATGTATTAGGTAGCCATATACCCGGATAAATGAATCCACTCTTCTTTTTATAGAATACATGGAGAAATTTGTTAGATTTCAATTTTACCGTCAAGACGATATCGATACACGTGCCTAATTTAATTATTAGTGGTGCCTATATTTGAAAATTATTATTTTAAATTAGGTGGAGAAGTATTTCTCCAACTAATTAGGAATTTTGGTAGGGAAATCCACCAAGAGTAAAATCATGGCCCTATTGATATTTTAATTGTCCCAAAAGTACCTGGATAATAATAATGGTTAATCCCAACTAACCTTCTAGCTAGCTGAGTGAAGTCATCTTCCTCTTCTTCCTCGTCGTCAATTTGGCTCCTAACCGTGGAGCTAACAGGTGCAGGAGAGGATGAACTCGGTACGGAGCTGGAGTCCCTTATTTCCGTGGGAGTGGGGCTAGAACTAACCTCAGGTGGTTTCAAAGTTGTAGGATGAATTGGAAAAGATATACCGGAAGCAATAGCGTCGTGCTTTGCTAACAGGCTCTGCAGACCATCATTTAAATCGAGACCACGAGCTAGAAGCTCTTCGTCCCTGCCAGACAACAACAAAACAGATACTAATATTCACATCAAGACGTGCATGTGCACAAAACCATAAAAGTTTCTGAAGGAAAAGACTGTTCAAGTCGCACAAACCCAGTTGTAGTTAACATCTGCATCAACTTTTTCTGATTTGACCGGCATCCAGCCACAAGATCAACTATCACTTCATCTTTAACAGCCTACAAAAGCACATAAAAACTAGTGCTAAAACATTTAATGTCACATTAACAATGGAGGCCAACAATCTTAATATCCCATACCGTGCGGTCACTCGCATCCACGGCTTGTAGCATATCGTTTAAGAGATCCATGGTATCCCGTATAGAGTCCAGACTTGATAGGCTACAATCATAATAAACGGCAGTGTCATAAGGTGTTTGTGCAGAAGAGAAAGACTTCCAAAAGTTCATAAAACAAAGACGTCATACCTTAGACTTTCAGGCTCAGTTGCCATAGTTTCATCAAGCCTTCTGAAAGATCCACTAGGCATCCCAGAACCAGGGTGTAAGTTCCTCAAAGTTGGACGGGTAGCAGGTGGTGTAACAATTGGTACTGAATCCGATGAATGTTGTGGAAATTGTATTCCTGCACGCTGCATTTCATCGATCCCATTTTTATGGTGTGACACTTTTGGTTTAGGAATTAGGATACATACGTGCATGCATGGTGTTGAGCAATTATTGAACAGAGCACATGACTATTCTATTCTTTACACGAAGAATCTAATAAAGCAATAGCGGATCATGTTGTTCTGCCAAAATTTGGAATTCGTTTCACTCGCACTAATAATAAGCAAGGGGTCTTGTGAAAACCCCACAACAAATTGTCATGAGAAATAATTGAAAAGAACAATATACATACACACACAGATAACCAGCAACTACAAAAATCAATATAAATGTATTCACAGTAATCATGGGGTAACTTGTAACTATAAAAGCACTTTAACTAGACAAGTGAATATACTCCAGTGAGAATCAGAAAGTTATACAATCAGACCTCTAACTGTACTATGCTTACCTTTAATTCATGGTACGCCACGTAATATTGAGGATATTTACCCCGCGGCCCCCCAAATGCCGCTTGCCAAGAGTCCAGTAAAACCAAAATTTTATCTCTGACTTGCATATCTGCCTGAAACTACCCATTTAAGTATCAGCATAAGCATCAAGATTACTTCGAAGCTACAAAAGCTAAATAGACAGATACCTTCTTCTTTACAATTTTGACCATGTCCCCTAGTATATTCTTCTCACCAATTTGAAAATGGACAATATCCCCGCAGTTCTTCACCATAGACTCCAATAGCTACAGAGAGATATTGGCAGAGTGTAAACAATAATGAAAACCATTTAACATCTTGGCAGGAAACCACATATCAACGAATCTGGACACAACAAGTGGGAGACCAATTCTAGCCCAAGCCAATTATTTAAGCGTTCCATTTCAAAAAAATTCCATACTTTTGGCGTTGAGGTAGCATGCATATGATTTTCATGCCCGCCTGTGCCTAAACTCGGTTCGAGCCGCACAGCAAAAAAAAATTGAATAGTTTACATAGTACTAGTGATACAAAACCTCTAACTTAATAACAAATTAACAATTACTTTGTGACAAGCCTAAAGAGCTACTGAACAATTTAGGAATCAAATTAAATGAAAATGAGCAGATATTTTCAAAAGGCGAGCTTGAGCAGCTTCCTGCAGGCCCTAGTTTCCGTCGATGTACACAAATAACAAAATCCAATAGAAAGAAGTTGTCTTGCACAACTGAGACACAAAACACTCATAAAAATACCGTCAAAGCAAGCATTTGAACTCTACTGCTCTTATGCTGCAGTCTCCTTTTTAGAGCTTTTACTACGTCTTTGGCTTGCCTGAAAACCCCGATAGCCATGTATTAGTAAACAAAAGATTTCTAACTATACTGTTAATCAGAACATCATCCATAAGACTGGATCAAAACTTCCATGTACAGCAGAAAAGAAAAGTTCATGGACTTTATACATACGCATATGTAGTTTTCAAAATCAATTAAGCAAACAAATCAGAACGTCCTGATCATCATAACATACAGAAAATAAAAAAGTTTAAGCGATCGAAAAGCCATCATACGAGAAGTAACATGGAGAATTTATCAAACACAAATCGATAAACCGATAGAAAACATACAAAGTCAGCAACGAAGAAAAAACAACAAATCGGATAGATCAATTATGAGTTTGTTAATTGAATCGTTACAGATGGTATACCATTGATTAGAATTGACAACATCGCAAATTTCAATATTCATACTCCAATCAGGACTTAGTAGAAGGTCGCTCGTTGCCTTATCCACGGCAACCGCAGCTGATGTGAATGAAGAAGAAGCAGGAGCAGAAGCAGACATCATCGTCTCTCGAACTCGATATGAAAATTCAACAGAAATTGAAAAAAAGAATAGTTTATCGAGAAAATTCGTACGAATTTCTCGCTATAATTCCTGGAAAACCGACTGTAATCGATCAAGAGCGAAACACTGATATGCACGAGAAGAAACCCTAGAAATTTCTCTGGAAAGTGAATTTGCTTTCCTGTTTCATCTTTCTCGTCTCTCTCTCTTCGCTCTTCTCTCTATCTCTATCTTCTATTCTGCTTTTTGGCTTTTTTTTTTATTATTTAATTTTTCTGTTGCGATATATTCGTTTTTCAATTCTCTAGTTTCTTTCTCATTCCATTAGCTTTTTTTCCTGCATTTAACACGCGTTTATGAACCACGCGTGATGGTGGACGAGGAGTTTACGCGCCACGTGGCGTGTCACGGGAGAACCAATTGGACAAAAAACAAAAGTTACAAGAAGGAAGAAAGTACAAAACACTGATTTGCTATGAGAGTACGCTTCCGCCGAACTTCTAGCAAAGACTTTTCGGCCTAATATTTTATCAGAAATCATTCGTAACGTCGTTACAAAAAAGTTTAATTATATTAATTAGTAATCTTTTATTTCTTTTTGAATATTTGTAATTAAATTGAAATATGGCTGCCTTTTTAATGTTTCCATATTTTATAACAAATTAAGTAGTCCAACTTTATCTAAATTCAGTTATTAATTATTAATAAATCCAATGGTCAAACCACACAAAATAAAAGATCATGCTAGAAATAAGACATATTTTGATAGATTGATTTCTCACTTTACTTTTTCTTTTGTAAAAATTTAAAGTTGAAATTTTCAAATTATCATTTCTCCAACTAGATTACCACATTCATATCATTTACTCTCGAAATCAACCAGAACTTTGAAATCTATCCGTTGTTACCCTAAATCCACAAGCTTTCCACCGATTTCTATCAATATTTACTACACTAAACCCATTAAACCCAAAAAGTTACATTTTTTTACCCAAACCCGTATAATTCTACCATAAACAACCTAAAATTGGAGTATCCATGGACAATGATGAAATAGGCGTCTCTTTGGACGACTTACTAGACGAGGAGGAAGCTTACCGCATGGAGGTAAGTAGCTAAAACCCGATTTTCTATTTTGGCCTCGTCGCACTAACATCGTGCGACGACATTGCCTTACAAGTCGCATGCGACCATATAGCCTTAGTCGTCGCATGCGACGACTATTGAGACATGTCTCGTGCGACAACACTGAAGACATGTCTCGTGCGACTGAACAGTTAGACAAACTTATAGTTTCCTATTATATATTTTGTAGGAGGAACTTGCCCAGCCTCCATTTATGGATGCGGACTACAGTAGAATATTCAAAACTGATACGTTATATACTAAAGACGAATTATATGCTTTTGTGGACATTGAATCGAAGAAGATTAAGTTTGTCACAATTACAAAGTTCTACGATAGCGGGAAATGGAGAATGACTCCTAGGTTAGAGTACGTTTGCAAGCGGTACGGTGTATTCGTATAAAAAGCGAAGCCGGAAACTTTAAGAAAGCGGAAGACATCGACGAAGAAATGTAATTGTCCGTGCGTGCAGGAACTAGTTCGTAGTTTGTAAAGGAACTAGTTCGTAGTTTGTCTCACCTCGGTTCGTGTCCTAGGGAGATATATAGTGGTTTGAAGTACCAATATCCCGAGAACATTTCGAACATGCATGCAATCTACAATTTCTGCCAAAAACATCGGGATGTTGAGCACGGGGGACAAACACAATTGCAATATTTGTTGACGAAGTTGAAGGAGAATAGATACTACATGTGGGAACGTTTGAAAAACGATTCAAAGGTGATCACTGACTTTTTTTCTCACATCCTACTAGCATAGAATTATTACGTACATTCCCCAATGTGATATTCATGGATTGTACGTACAAGACGACTAGGTATAAGATGCCTTTATTAAATATTGTCGGTTTAACGTCGACTTCCATTACATTTACCGTTGCGTACGTGTTTTTTAGCAAAGACAAGATTGGAAACTATGTATGGGCTTTGGAAAATATTCGTGGTTTGATGATGGATAGCATGTGCGCAATTCCGAGCGTTATTGTTACTAATCGAGAGTTAGCTCTCATGCGAGCAATCGGAGATATTTTTCCAGACACACACCACTTGTTATGTACGTGGCACATTAGTAAGAATATTCTTGGGACAGTCCGAATTTTTTTTTCACGATGATGCGGTAGCAAAACAATTTGCTGAGCTTTATGGCTACGTGCGGGGGCGAACACGGTTGAGAGTTACCAAAAAAATCTAGATACATTGAAGGAGATGTTCGCCTCTCAACTGAAGTGTTTTGCGTACGTTATGGACGCGTGGATAACAAAATATGGTGACAAGTTTATTGCGTACCGAACGAACAAGATTAAGCATTATGGCCAAACAACTACAAATAGGTTTGTCCTTTTATCCAATTTTTTCTTTAGCTATTATATATTTTTTCAAATAAGTTCATAATTTTGTACTTGTACTATGTAGGGCGGAGAGTGCTCACTCATCCCTAAAAAATACCTTGAGACGAATCAATGCAACTTTGAGCTATTTTGGAAAAAAGTTCACAACTTATTAACGAAGCAGCATGCGGGGATCGTCGAATCATTCGAGCGAAGTAAGTTTAGAACAATTCCCAGTTTTGATGGTGTTTTGACCCAAAATCTTAAAGGTCATGTGTCACATGCGGGTCTAAAGATATTGATGTTTTCTATTGTTCATGCTAGAAATATAGGAGTAGATCGGGTAGCATGTGGAGGATGTTTCCTTAGTAAAACACATGGGTTACCTTGTGCATGTGAAATTGCATTTATAGCTAGAGATGGTAGGTGCATCCCTTTAGAATATGTGGATCTCTTTTGGAAAATATTAGATATTGTTCATAGAGATCCTAGTTCTCGTGAGGAAGAATTGTAGAAAAAACTTTCCATAATTGACAACTCCATTTGTAGTTTCCGCCCCGACCAACAAAACCACATTATTAATAGGGTAATGCAAATTTTGAGGCCCGAGACAAGTCATATTGAAGATCCTAAAGAAGCGGTTAGAGCTAAGGGTAGGCCAAATGGAGGCGTTGATAAATCGACTAAACAGAACCCTAGTTCGTGGGAATATCTCATTGAACAAACCGTTAGTGCTAGTATTCCGGCTAACTCGATAGGTAGTACACCTGTTAACACGTTAGGGAGCACAGCCGCATCCAATGTGGTTCCTGTCGTACCACCCAAACCTCTATTAGCAAAAAAGAAAGTTTGAAGACCTAAGAAAACAGTTAAGGATGAGAAGTTAACATTATATCCGGATTGCATCCCGAATCTCTACACAATTACATTTTAAAGTTAGTTGATGTTCTTCCGGACGGACAATACGAATATCGTTCCGTAGCGCATTCAATATAAAACAACGAATATTGATGAGAGGATGTTAGACACGAGTTGTTGAATGAGTTACGGGACAACCGTGTATCTTGGTTGGATGTATATGGTTCGCCGAAGGTGTTTGACGATTTGGTACATATGTTAGATTACTTCAAGCTTAAAACTAGTAGCTACTATTGGATGACATTTCCGGACATCAGACTAGTAATTGCGACAAGGTATCAATGCATGGTATACCATGTATCGCAATCAGCGTCGTTAACATATTTACCAATTCGTGGAAGGCCACCCGTCAACAATTCAACGATCATAGAAGTTGGGATTGCTTTCGTACATGGATATCATTTTGTTAATGTAAGTAAATTTTCATTTTTAGCCAATTTCTTACACTACCATTACAAGATGCATTCATTTCTTCTTTTTTCTTACAGATCACTACTCCACCCGATGGACTATTTCCTCCATTATACCCTTGCCGGGGTGCTTACGCAACCGAAGAAGCGAATCAATGGGCGCATCCGTACTACCGTCGGTTCAACAAATTTACACAAATAATGCCAGCTAGGAAAATCAACTTAAACGAAAAACCACATGTAACGGATTTAACAAGAGACAACATTTGAGTTGATGTAATTTTGTAATATTTGATGTAGTTTTGTAACATTTGATGTAGTTTTGTAATATAGTTGATGTAGTTTTGTAATATTTGATGTAGTTTTGTAATATAGTTGATGAAATTTGTATGATGTTGGTTTTTTGTTCAATTATTAGTTTTTGCAAGCAATTATTTTTTATTCAAAAGTGTGGTTATGATACAATATTACACACGTCGCACGCGATGCTCTATGGCAACGGCCGCATGCGACGCAAGGCCAATAATTTTGCTATGGTTTTTCAACCAGATGGCTTGCGTCACTCGGCCAAAACGCGACGCCTTTTGGTAGTGGTCACATGCGACGTAAGGCCAATTATTTGCCACTGATTTTTCAACCAGAGGGCTTGCGTCGCACTGCCAAAATGCGATGCCTTTTGGCAGTGGTCGCATGCGACGCTAGGCAAAATATTTGGCCCTGGTTTTCAACCAGAGGGCTTGCGTCGAACGGCCAAAATGTGACGCCTTTTTTCGATGGTTGCATGCGACGCAAGTAAAAATATTTGGCCTTGGTCTTCAACCAGAGGGCTTGCGTCGCACGGCCATAATGCGACGCCCTATTTCAATGGTCGCATGCGATTCTAGCATGGCCCTTGTTGGAGCAATTTGAGGTCATTAAAAATGGGAAATTTTAATTTTAGAGTTCAATTTCAACAGTACACCAAATAAGACACTTGAAGGAAATACATGAAGACGAAAATTCTTAAACAATAGTTAAGACCTTAACTTAAACAAACATAAGAAAATAATTAAACTACAACATGCAAACAACGAAAATGCTCAATCGTCGAAGTCGTATCCCAAGTTGTCATCGGAATCAATCCTCTCCTCCCTTTCCGTAATCCTACCTTGAAGATACACTACTATATCCCTAGTGATGTAGTTTACCAATGTCATGTTCCAGATGGCGGCCGATCTTGCTTAATTTTATATGAAAAAAACAACAAACGATCCATCGGTTTGTAAAAAAGGTACCTCTGCTTGATTTGTTCACGGTTGCGCGCGACTAGACCTCCAGTTCCTAAACGGCTGTAGTTGTAGTACATCTTACAAAGGACTCGCTCAAAAAACACATCGCTAGTATCTTCCCCAGCTCTCGGCGGGCAAGCTTCACCGCCTCAAGCAAATGGTAGTCTTTATGAGACGTAAACTGCATTTGTTAAACTGTTTATGTTTGTCCAAATGTTTCTAAATGTTTGATGGTGAGAGATTTCTAGTTGTTTCCAGTCCCGTTTTATAGGGTTTTTTAGAACGAGAGTTTTTAATAAAGTGGAGTCAAGTTTGGAGGGAGTTAAGGTCGGGAGTTTTTTTGTTAATGAGAATAAGCGGGAGTTTTTTAATTTGGCGAGAGTTTTTTGTTAATGAGAATAAGCGGGAGTTTTTTAATTTGGCGGGAGCTTTTTTGTTAATGAGAATTGACGGGAGTTTTTAATAATTGTTTGTCCCTATCCATCTACTTTGTCCTATTCACTTTACATGTGTCACTTTTTCATTCGTCTAAGTGGATTACGTTATCTGAAAACGAAATTGTCTATAAATAGATGTTGTATCCACGTTAAAGGGTAAACTAGTTGATAAATTAAGCAAAAAATATGTCCATAAACTGAGTTGGAAGATCAATATCTGATAAAAGCATCAATTGAAGCTGGTAACACGAACATGCTAAAGGGGCGTAAACGTACTATGAGGCATTGTTATGCCAGATCTACTTCCTATACGGAAGGGGTGGTGTCCAGCCGCCTAGAATTTCACTTTACACGTGTTTGAGTGTGAGTTTCGGTTGATATTTGAGTGTGAGTTTCAATTTATGTTTGAGTGTGAGTTTCAGTTGTTATTGAGTGTGTGTTTCAGTTTTAGTTTGAGTGTGAGTTTCAGTTTGTGTTTGAGTGTGTGTTTGAATTTGTGTTTAAGTATGTGTTTCAATGTGTGTTTGAGTGTGCGTTCTAGTTTATGTTTCAATTTATGTTGACGTTTGTGTTTCATTTAACACCTTATATTCCGAACAATTTTATACTATGACATACTTTGATTAGCTAGCTTGTTCAAATAAATTTGGGAATGAGGTGTAAAAACAAAAAAAGAATACAATAAATAAAAGTAATCACAAATTTTTCCGGTTACAAAATATAATGCTAATTTCGAAAAATCTAACATATCAAACAACGATCTAACAAACAAAAGTCTGATGCGAGTAATAAGCAATGACGTTAGTACCTCTCAGCAATCCTGCACATGTGAATGGCGGTATGTACCAGATCTTCGTACTCCGGCGTCGGTATGGATGGAGCATACCGAGAAATCTGCTCGTATCTTGCGTAGTCAGCAACACCATGTGGCTCCAACCGAGGACCTCCAGCTCGACTAGAGCTACTAACAATGTACCTAATAGCTTTTTCTTCACCCAAATATAGTACATTTTCTCGGCACTCTCTCCAATACCATGGTACGACGGTCCATCAGGAGCATAACGATGATACTCCCAATCCCTCCACAGGTGTACGTCCCAAACGCATCTGCAAGTCGTATTCTTCCCTACTTTTTTCGATGCAAGAGGGTGTATATCTTTAGGAATCAGTTGCACGAAGCCCATCTGTCGAGTGATACGATCAGGGTAATATGGCACAATCACGTCGAACGCCTTAAGCGTCAACTCAGCCCAAGTAATGCTCTGGAATGGATGATGGTCTCGTAAGTAAGTCAAGGGAAGGAAAATGACTTGTAAATAAATAAGTGAACAAGTTAGCCATTTATATTAGTAAAAATACTTAACATTAAAATAAAAAAAATATGACTTACATCTGACTCCGTGCACATTGAAAGTGCATGTCTCAACTGCTTGCGCACATCGTGCGAAACGCCGATCTTCTGCTGCACATGTCGGCATATATGGGGCATAAATAGCTCATAATCGTTAAACATGGAGCCCCGAAGCTGAACGAAATGGGCAAATATCCACGAATCGAGCATTCCTATAAACCCGCAAATGTCTCCCGTACCATGTAGAGATCCCTGACTAAGGGAGTGGTACAACTGTGCTAAGACCAACTGACCCCATATTAACCTATGCATACCCTGGTATTGGTTCACGAATTGGAGGTAATCTAAATAAATATTGTTGCCAGTTTTGTTGGCACAGATGGTGGTACCTAACACGAGCAGTATATAGGCACGGGTGGCATGATCTACCCTCTCATCTCTGATCCTACTATCACTATACCTATCACCCGTAAATTTAGTGCGCAACCATCCAAGATTCATGCTACTAGCATTCCTAATATTTTTTATTCAAATTTGTTGGTCGTACACCTAGCATGCTAGCGTAAGTCCTAATCCGCTCAACCTCGGAGTCAAATGATAATACATCAAAATACATACCTTCGACCGGTAATCCAGTTTTGACGAAGACTTCGTCCAAAGTCACTCCCCGAACGAGAAATGAAATTAAGAAGTCTCATCATGGCATCACTTGAGGAATGCCTCGACCAAATGGCGGGAGAGTGCTTCGACGAGAGGGAAAAAAATAATATCCATCAACCTTGCCCGTATCCTGCTCTGCTTTTTGAAGTTCCATCTGCGGAGACTGTCGTACATGGCGAAGCATCGTAGGGAGACCCTATCCTACAATATGTTTCAAACACATAAGAAAGTGAGAAAACAATCAATATGAACATATCTTATAGTTAGAGAATTAATACTTACATCTTCGTGATAGACACTGAACGCCTCGTGTTGGGTGTAATCGAGATAGAGAGTCGGGACGTGCGGCATCACCGACAAGAACTCATGATCCTCAGCCTCGGGTGCGTGGGGTGCCGCCTCGGGTGTGTGGGGTGCATCGTCCTCATACCGTGCATGTGATCCCTCAGGTGTCTCCCGCCACTCCGGCCCCTCCATATCCTACGGTAACTCCGATGCATCTGCATCGTCCTCAACGTAAGATAGGTCAGGTTCTTTTGAAGACGAACCTGCCCATGTGCTACCGGTAGCCATAAGAATGTCATCTACACTTGGATGACGACGGAGACGTCGTTTCGTATGAATACCCGGAGTTTATCCCTCAATAGGACCTGTCTCTACATGCTCGGGGAAACTCTAGCTTTTGCTGCCTCACGCGTCAAACGCACGTCGTGTGCCCTATGTTGTCCCTTTTTAAAACAGATTTTTTACTGTGCTTTTGGTCCGCCCCATCCTGTAAAAACATCATAAAGTAATATGTATTAGTGAAACAAGACAAAAAAAGTAGTTTGTAAGTGTAAGTGGTCGTATGAGACAGCTTAAGGTGTCTGTCGTATGAGACAGCTTAAGGTGGCGAATGGTCCTTTTGGTCGCACGATCGTGCGACCAGATGAAATCTGGTAGATATTATTACTTTTAAAAAATTAACTATATAACATATAAAATATTTAAATAGTATTTTTAAATAACAAAAATGAGAAGTTATTGGTAACCATCTAGGTAGAAATTAAGTTAACGATAACCACATTGATTTTGAAGCTTACCAAAAATCATATGCAGTATCATTTTTTCTGACAATACCCCTTAAAACACAATTTGATATTTTTAACCTTCAAAACTACATATCTTTCAAACTTAACTTAAAAAATTCAAGAAATACATGTATTTATATTTTTAAGACGAACAAAACAAAACCTATAAGTGATATGTTTGGAGAGTTTTTAAGGCTAAACAACAATTTTTTTACAACCAAATTACATGAAATCACGCTACTAATTTTTTTCCTCTTTCACACCTATTTTGCATTTAAATTGCACATAATTACACAAGTTCATTTTTTATTGTCTTTTCACTAAACAAATGCATATCTTTTCACAATACAAAAAATTAGTTATTTCATACCCAATTTAAAAAGTTTAATTTCATAAAACAATTTTATTTTTTATTTTTTCACACAACACTTATTTAGCAACCAAAGTCAATTTCTACAATTATTTTATTCTTATTTTCATAAAATATTTGCACATATTTTTGCAACTAAACAACACTTGAAATTTCACAATAAAATTACAACATAATTCCACAACTAAATAACATAAAAAAAATATTTTCACTACAAAGATGCACATATTTTCGCAACCACGAAAAAATTAGTTGTTTCATACTCATTTAACACTTATTTTCACAAAACAAGTTTGTATTTAGCTTTTTTATATACAATGTGATTTATTTACCAATTGAAATCATATTTCTACAAGTATTTTTTTCTTATTTTTGTAACACATTTGCACGTATTTTTGCAACAAAACAAAACATATTTAACAACCCAATTATACATAATTCAACAACTAAACAATATTATTTCTTCGTAACCAATTTACACATCATTTTGTAACTAAATAATATTTTTATTTGCAATCAATTTAATTGTAATTTTGCAACTAAAATGATCAAAATATATATTTAATTGATCTACTTTTGTTCGTTTAAAAAAACAAAATCAATGCTAGTTTTGGGTATTTTTTGAAGTTATGGTTTGAAAGATATGGTTTTAAAAAACAAATACGAGAGAAAAACACGGTGTTGAGAATTTTTAACTAACATGTTGTTTTCTATAAAAACTAATTTAACAGTACATGGTTATCCGTACTTTGTAAAATTATGGATTGTTATTGGTAAATAAGTTTGATGTTGGATGATTAAAGGTAGATTGCCATAACAAAAATATTATTAATATTGTTAGTTTATATAATAAAAATATGAACATTGATATAGTGTTGTTTTAATTTTGAATAAGATAATTATTGTTATCATTTTAGATTAGGTCATAGTAACGACATTACTTTTTAGTTAGTTATTCGATTTTATTTGTTTCTTGTTATATTATCTTGAATCTTTGATTTTTTTGTTTTTTTAATTGTTTTTTTAAGTTTTTCTATTGTTAAAAATACTATTTCATTTTTAGTATTATAACATACATAATGAAAACTAGTAAAAATCACATTAATACCATTTTATATACATATATTTTTTTTATCTTTTGAAGTTGTCATTTTAAAAACATGTGTAACATAAAATTCAATATATATATATAGAATTTATATTAACAAGTGTTTAAATACTTTTACCTTTTGAAAAAACATGCTTTAATATATATATTTATTTTTGTTAGGATAAAAATTTAACTCTAGTACAGAGGATAGTGAACAATGTACCCTGGTATATATTCGTGGTTTCCTTAATAAATATATGCTTTCTATGACGAAAGTTTTATAATAATAATTGTATAAATTTTAGAATTTGTTTTGAACAAATCGAACTAGACATTCATATAAATTATATTTTGAAATGGACAAAAATAATATCATAAATATAAATATTATTAATATCATTGATACATTATATACTTTTTCAACCAATATTTTTGGAAGTAGTTTCTATCGTGATTTTAGTTTCTTTTTTGCAATATACTTAATGTCTTTTTTGTAGGTTGAAACTCGTTGAACCAAATTTTTTGGAAAGTATTTAGTTCTTACATGTGTTTTTTTGTGGTCACTTTCTTTTGTTTTCGCTTTTAAAATTTGTTGTCTATTCATTTTCATAATTTAAAATGTAAATGATCATGATATTATTTCTTATTAGGCGCCTCCAAATACAATTATGTTATTGTTGATGTACTTATCGATAATTTATATTATAAGTTTCTAATACTTATATATATTTTAAAATAATATGTCATCTATAATAACCTATATCAAATGATGTAGACTCATTTTATTTTATATGTGTGTATATTTTTCTTTGTTTCGAGTAGTTTTACACAAAACTTTACATTTAACCTAAATATAGAGGATCGTTAACTCGTATGTTCATATTTTTTTATCTAAAGAATGATATAACCTATTGAACTCAATAGTTTAATAATATATATAAAACGAATCGATCATTTGTGTTTCAGTCCTAATAGAATAAAAGCAGAATCACTTACTTGTGAGGTTGTTCATCTTAGCAACAATTAAGTCCACTATTTTTGTAGATGTGATTTTTTTATACACGTTTATGTGTTTCTCTAATTTGTTAGAAACGCCATGATAGTTCAAGAATAATATTGTACTTGCAAACACAAAGAGGAAATTTGTAAAGACACTGTAGATAAAAAAAAATAGGGTTTACGGTTTGTGGTTAATCTAACCACGGAAATGGGAGACGATTTGTAAGAATGGTGAATGATTCTAACATCTACATCTCCTATTTTTTAGACAATGCAATCAGGGGTAAAGTTAAATCCTTATTGCATCAAACCCTTATATACAGTTTTATTTTGTGATCAGAAACCGTAATCCACTAAATCGATTTCTATTAATTTAATCGATGAACTTATTTAGTTCAATCTAAGTGATGATATTTGAGCTCCATACTTCAATTTATAGTTATTTTTTTATGATTTTATCCATAAATTTATAAAATAATACTTATATGATAGTATTATTGGATCATTTTTTATAAATTCATCTAATACTATTATATATAAAATCTTTACGAGTAGTTGAGATACATTATTTTTAAATTATATACAAAATTACATAACACGATTCATCAATGAACTATTTTTCGAATATCTTATATATAGGATATAAGTATTATTTCACTTCCAAAACAATTATATTTTATTTATTTATTATTTTTAAAATTTTAAAAGTTGGTATTTTTTAACGGTAAATTGGAAAAATAAAGAGTTTAAATGAATTGCAAAACATAAGTAAACCATGAATTAAAATAATTGCAAAACACGAGTTAATATTATTGTTTTCTGATTGGTTTTTGCAAAGGTAAATTAATACGAAATGTGAAATGTGAACTATACTTTTTAACACTTTGCAAATTTGAATTTAATTTATTTTGAAATACAATTTTATTTTTTGAAATATAGGGTAAATTCGTTTATGAGATACAAAATACAATATACAAGATGCGGAACGCATAATACAATTTTTGTCGGTGAAATATGAGTTAAATTCATTTGAAAAATG
This sequence comes from Limnanthes douglasii subsp. nivea, assembly GCA_036936605.1. NCBI lineage: Eukaryota > Viridiplantae > Streptophyta > Magnoliopsida > Brassicales > Limnanthaceae > Limnanthes > Limnanthes douglasii. The sequence goes on along the minus strand of JAUPFV010000001.1, from coordinate 57,588,400 downwards.
AGTTCATTTCTCAATATATTTTAACATTTATTTTGCAATTTGATAGAAGGGAAAAATTCAAAAAAATCATTCATAAATCTTGTTTGTTTGTTAAGAAAAAATCAATGATATTTTTGGATATTTTTTTTTCGAATTATTGTTTAAAAAATATAATCTTTCTTTTAAAATTAAAACATAATTTTTTATAATATAACACTTAATCCATATATTTATTAATAATTTAAATTTTTAAATAGAGGAAACTACCCATAAATACCTAGTGAACTTTCAAATACCAAAATGGTACCCACTTTTAGACTAGTTCCATAAAATACCTAAAGCCATATTTTGGACAAAAATACCCTCTATGGTATTAAAGGGGGCTTTTTAGTTGAAACCCACTTTTTTCACCTTCTAACAATTCCCTCAGCTTACACATTTCTAAATTTGAGAAAAGAGAAACACATATAATGAAAACGAATCGAAACGTCAATTTTGAACCGAAACTTCTACGACTTAACCGTTGACCAAAACAGTTCCGGCCACCGTAACTGTCGACCCGATACCGATCATTCCATAGTCTAGACCTTCGTCGACCATCCACCGCTTCCATCTCCGTCGAGCAGGTACGTTTTTTTTGCCGTCTTCCGATATCGAGCTTAGCAAGAAGAAAGTCGTATCTTCTAACGAAAACTATCTCCAATTCTCCAATCGACGCTCTTAAGTACTCGCTCTCTCTCACCACCTTCTCCAGAGGTTTCGCGTCTTCAGCCTCCGATGAAAATGACGTCGTCATCGTCGGAGGTGGACCCGGTGGCTATGTAGCGGCAATCAAAGCCGCCCAGCTCGGGCTTAAGACTAACTGTATTGAGAAGCATGATGCTCTTGGTGGTACATGCCTTAACGTTGGTTGTATCTATTCTAAGGTAAAATTCAATCCCAGCATCAATGGACGTTTTTATTTGATGGTAATTGATAAGCTTTAGGGTGCGATTTTATACCTTTTTTCAGGTTAGGATTGGATGATTTTTTTGCTAGATACTGATAAGGAAATATATCCTTTAAGGACCTAAATGTAATTAATAAGGACTTAATTGATAAGTTCTATTAATATAGAGTAAAATTAGGCCTTAAAAGAAATATAGGGGCTGAATTGTAAATATTCCTCTATGTAACCGTTTCTCTAACTAACTTACTCAGCCTATTTAAGGAGGCTGAAGAGGTTATTGACACCTATGAAAAAATCAGAAGTGAAATATTACTTTCACTACCTAAAATTCTCTCTATGGATACTTGTGTTCTTTACTTTCTCAAATCAACTTTTATTCTTACCAAATTGGCGCTAGAAAGAGGGGGCGAAGATACCTTGATCGATAGATCAAAAATCGAGTCTCGAGTTTTTTCGTTTTCTGAAGATTTTCGTTCGAATTTCTTTTCGTTTTCTGGAATATTTTGTTTAGTTTTTCGCTGATCGGAGATGAATTCAAAAGAAGGTGACAATCCGTCTGTTCGGAAGGCTATGGAAACATTGAAATCTGATCTGCAAGAGGCAGGTAAGTCAATTCCAACTCAATCAAACCAATTTGATTTCGAAGGTAAAATGAATGAGATAATAAGAAAGGTGGCAGAGCTTGATGAGTTGGTAAAAAAGAAGGAAAATAATAATGGCGCTAGACTTAGGTCTAAAATAGCAAGAGTCGATCAAGATGATCAGTCGGATCCGTCAAATGACGACGGCGACGTTCAATATGAACTGCGTAAAGCACATTTTGAACGGAAGAAAGAGTATAGTGGAATAAAAAGAAAGGGAAAATTGCAGAAGCAACAGTACGTGGACTCTAGTGATGAAGAAGATTTCGAAAATTCGGAGTCAGATGAAACACCGAGGTACGAACATTCTCGAGGCCAGTCAAGAGGAGGAGGACATGAACTCCGGTCAGCTAAGGTGTATAAGGAAGGAAAGCAAAGGAAGGAAAGGCGAGTATATTCGCCTCGGAAATATTCACCTCGAAAATATGAAGGTGAGTCAAGTTTATATGCTACTGTGGGGATGAGAAACGAAGACCAATATGTTCAAGGGGTCGACTGGAGGGACTCACCATTGATCAGGGAGATTAGATCTGTGCCGCTTCCGAGGCGGTTTGACATTCCCAAAATTGACAAGTTTGATGGAACTCAAGATCCCGATGACCATATAGAACTATTCAAAAACTATATGACTAATTTCGAAGACGACGATAAATTGGTGTGTAGAGAATTCTCTCAGACATTCAAGGGAACTACACTAAAATGGTACAACAAGATTCCTAAGGAGTCAATTGCAAATTTTAGAGGCTTCTACACAGCTTTTCGAAGACAGTTTGTGGGAAGCAAAGAAATGAGGGCTAATAGGGATACAATAATACAATGCAAGCAAGATGTGAGAGAAAAGTTAAAGGATTATACCAAAATATTTGTGACAACAAAAGCGGGACTAGATGATTGTGAAGAGGCGGTGGCTATGGCAGTGTTTAGACAAGGACTGTTGCCAGGAGATTTAGCAGATGAGACTACGAGGCGTAGGGCATTGACATTTGGAGCTCTCATGGCTCAGGTTGAAGATCAGATCAAAGTCGAAGAGTCGACGCGGGTTCGAGGAGGAGGCAATACTATTCAGAAGGGGAATAGTCAAGTGAACACTTCAAACAATAACTCATCGCGCCCGAGAGCTAACCAAAATGTTTCTAATCGAGGGGGTTCTTCGAGCTCGTACCAAGGGGGTTATAATCAACACAACTCTAATAATCAGCAACAGTTCAGATCCAGATCGAATGTGTGGGTAAGACCAGAATATTATGCGGATTTGACTGAACGCGTGGCTTCGATATATGAGAAAACCAGGGGAACAGTAAATTTCAGAAAGCCACCAGCGATTAATAGGCCAAGAGAGGAGCGCAATAACAAGTTCTGCAGGTATCATGATGATGTTGGGCATGATACAAATGATTGTATTGCTTTGAAGAAGGAGATGCAGATTCTGATAGAAAATGGAAAGTTGCTGGAGTATGTAAAAAAGAATGCTAAAGCTGTAACTCAGAAAAGTGGTAATCCTAATTCTAAGCAGGAAACTGCACTGATGATTTTAGATGCTGCAGGTGATGAGTTTGATGTGGCTTCGGAATATGTCGACCCAGACCCTAGCCGATTATTGCTGATGTCAGTGGATGAGCCGATGCGTCAGGGACGTGTTCGAGATTTGTGTGCCTTCTTTGAGTCACTGACAATATTTGGGGGAGATTCAATGACTAACAACACTAATAATTCAAGGAAGAGACATATAGTGAATTTAACGCGTCAAATTGAGGGAGGAGCATCGGCGCACCTAAGCAACAAGAAGGATGTCCCCTTTATAATTTTCGATGGGGATGACTTGAGAGGAATTACTGGGCCACATGAAGATGCAGTGGTCATAGGAGCAGAAGTATGTGGGGTGGAGATTCGACGAGTGTTAATTGATACCGGGAGCTCTGCTAATGTGTTGTTCAAGTCAACATATGATAGATTAACTGCTCCGCCTCGAATAGAAAGGTCAGAGAGAACTATCATTGGGTTTACTGGCGCAACAGCAAATGTGATAGGGGAGTTCGAATGTGAGATTTCTTTGGGAAAGGGGCCTTTCAAAAAGAAAGTACAAGTACTTTTTATGGTGGTAGATTGTCCATCGAGCTACAACGCTATTTTTGGAAGGTTGTGGCTGGCTAAAATGTACGCTATAGTCTCTACGGTTCATCAATGTTTGAAGTATGTGATTGAGGATCGAGTCGGCGTAGTTCGAAGTGATCAAAAAGTGGCAAGAGAGTGTTACGCTGCTGCGTTTAGACTACGTGGCAAAAGTACTGATGATCCAATGGAGAATTAGCAATTTAAGGGGTTGTCTTCTAGTGGTACAGATGAGGGAATTGATGATCCGAGGTCAACCCCGAGTTCTGTGGTGGTAAATGAAGAAATAGAAGAATATGTTTTCAATAATGGCAGGGTACTTCGAATTGGGACTCTGTTGTCTTTATCAATGCGAGAAAAATTGTTGAATTTTTTGTCTGAGAATTTGGATGTATTTGCTTGGAGGTCCGAGGACGTAGTGGGGGTCCCAAGTGATATCATATGTCATAGCTTGGCGGTGGATCCGAAGATCAAGCCGATAATTCAAAAAAGAAGAGCTTTTTCGTTGGAAAAATTCGAGGCCATAGTTGCTGAGGTAGATCGATTGTATAAGATGGGGCATATCAGGGAGTCCAATTATCCGAGGTGGACGGCTAATCCTGTGGTGGTGAAAAAGAAGAGCGGAAAATGGAGAATGTGTGTAGACTTCACAGATTTAAACAGAGCCTGCCCAAAAGATCCTTTTCCAGTGCCTCGAATTGACCAGTTAGTGGATTCTACTTCTGGAAATAAAATCTTGACATTTATGGATGCATTTTCAGGGTATAATCAGATTCGAATGAATCCAGAGGATGAAGAAAGCACAACTTTTATCACCGATCGAGGTTTACACTGTTATAGAGTGATGCCGTTTGGATTAAAAAATGCTGGGTCTACATATCAGAGGCTGATGAATAAGGCGTTTGCTTCACAAATAGGGAGGAATATTGAAGTGTACATCGATGATATGCTTGTTAAGAGAAAAAGTGATGATGAACACATTGATGATTTAGAAGAGACGTTTTTGAATCTCAGAGCCATACAATTGAAGTTGAACCCAGAAAAATGTACTTTTGGAGTTCGATCTGGTAAGTTTCTGGGGTACATGATTAGTGAAAGAGGAATCGAAGTGGACCCAGAAAAGTTGAAGGCTTTGATATCAATGTCATCACCTCGGAATATCAAAGAAGTGCAAATGTTAACGGGCAGGTTAACAGCTTTGAACAGATTCATTTCTCGTTTTTCAGATAAGTGCTTGCCTTTTTTCCAGGTGCTGCGTCGGCCAAACAATTTTGAGTGGACTTCGGATTATGAAGAAGCTTTTATGAAGATCAAAAATCTTTTGTCCACTCCTGAAATATTATCAAAGCCTCGAAAGGGTGAGCAATTATTTTTGTATATAGCAGTATCGGATTATGCAGTAAGTGCAGTTCTGGTTAGTGAAGAGACGAGGGTTTCGAAGCCTGTCTACTATGTCAGTAAAAGTTTGGTTGATGCTGAGAAGCGATATTTGAAGCTCAAAAAATTGGCACTGTGTATAGTAGTAGTAGCGAGAAAAATGCGTTCTTACTTCCAGGCACATACAATTGTGGTTCGAACTTCATATCCATTGAAAAATGTGTTGCAAAAGCTAGATATTTCAGGAAGGATGACTAAGTGGTCTGTAGAATTAAGAGATTTCGATGTGTTATTCTCTCCTAGAACAGCTATCAAAGCTCAAGCCTTAGCAGATTTCTTAGTTGAGTTCCATTCGAGCAGATCCAAAGAGAAAGATGGTGAAAAAGTGAGCGCGAATCCGACGTGGACGATTCGAACTGATGGGGGATCCAGTAGTAAAGGGTCGAGTGCAGGAGTTGAATTGGTGGCACCAACAGGGGAGTTTATGTTTCAAGCTATAAAATTTGGATTTCATGCTTCGAATAATGAAGCCGAATATGAAGCTGTGCTAGCAGGATTACGGTTAGCAAAGATTTGTGGAGCAATATTCGTGCGTTTAGAAACAAACTCGCAGTTGGTCGTTAACCATGTTAAAGGGGTATCAGAAGCTAAAAAGGATCGTTTGGTTTTGTACTTGCAAGAGCTACGAGGAATGATGGCACAATTTGAAAATGTCAAGGTGGAGCATATTCGAAGAGGTAACAATACAATGGCTGATTCTTTAGCAACAATGGCTTACTCTGAAGAATATCCATGGATCGTGACACAACCATTTCCCTCGATTATATTGAGTTCTGACCAATGTGAATTTGTTGAGGAGGTAGTAAGTGATCCGATGCGCGCTCGAGGTGATTAGAGGTTTGACTTGTTGAACTTTATTTCGAAGGGAATACTACCTCTTGATAAACACTTGCTCAAGAAAATAAAGTATAAAGCTCTTGGCTATGTAGTATTGGATGGGGTATTGTACAAGAGATCTGCGTCGAAACCTTTGTTACGATGTTTGAGTAAGCAAGAGTCTCAAAACATTCTGTCTGAATTACATGATGAAGATGGGTCAGCTCATTGTGGATTCAAAGCTTTAACGCGTAGGGTATTGTTGGCAGGGTATTATTGGCCTACCATATTGCAGGATGCTAAGTTATTAGTTCGAAACTGCGATACTTGTCAGAGGTATGCAAATTTGATACATAAACCAGCAGTACCCCTAATGACAGTATCAGAGGCAGTTCCTTTCGACAGGTGGGGGATTGATTTAGTAGGACCATTACCTATGGCTTCAGGTGGAAGACAGATGATTATTTTTGCGGTTGATTATTTTTCGAAGTGGGCAGAAGCAGAACCTTTAGCTGGGACAAAAGCTAAGGATGTAATCAAGTTTATTCAAAGTAACATCTGCTACCGTTTTGGAGTTCCTCGAAAAATAACGACGGATAACGGTCCCCAATTTAATAACAAGGAAATGGATTCTTTTTGCTATTCGAAAGGAATACAACAATGCTTTTCTACTCCTTTCCACCCCCAAGAAAATGGGCAGGTAGAAGTTACAAATAGATCTATTTTGGAGGGTTTAAAGAAAAATTTGGCAGGAGCAGCAGGGAAATGGCCAAATTATCTTCAAGAAGTGTTGTGGGCATATCGAACAACCCCTAGAGAGGCCACAAAGGAGACTCTTTTCTCTTTGGTGTATGGAATGGACGCTGTGTGCCCTGCTGAATCTACATTGCCTTCCTACAGGTTATTACGATATTCCGAAGTAGATAATGATGAAGCTAGAAGAGCTGAGCTTGATTTGTTAGAGGAAAAAATGGTCAAAGCGCATTTAAATATGGTTCATTATCAAACCTTAATGAGAAGCAGGTACGATGCTAAAGTTAAGAAGAGGGATTTCAAAATTGGCGATAAAGTGTTACGAAAAGTATTTCTTCACACCAAGGACAAGCACCTCGGAAAATTGGCTCCGAATTGGGAGGGTCCTTATGAAGTCAAAATGAAGGTCAAGCCAGGTTCCTACAGGTTTTCTGATCGCGAGGGGAGGATGCTCAAGCACCCTTGGAATATAGAGCATTTGAAATTGTACTGTGAGTAAAATCGAACTTCGAATTTTTGTAAAATAGACATAGTCTTTCCTTATCTGTTGGCCCAGAAAGGTTTTAACGAGGTGTCTGGTTAATATTGAATTTTTTAATAAAATTTCTTTTGGTCATTGGTTGTTTAGTATGATGGGTGATTTATTATTTTGGTAACTTGGCAAAGACTGATCATCTTTGAAAGTTGACCAAGAATAACTTTCCGAAGCAATAGCTTTGAAGAAACAACCAAATTTTCGAGGTGCCACGTCTTATGAGTGCATCTAATTTTTGAGGTGCCACGTCTTATGAGTGCATCTAATTTTCGAGGTGCCACGTCTTATGAGTGCATCTAATTTTTGAGGTGCCACGTCTTATGAGTGCATCTAATTTTCGAGGTGCCACGTCTTGTAAGTGCATCTAATTTTCGAGTTGTCATACTTTATAATTGCACTATGGATTTGAAATATTAAGAAAGTTGCTTGTCTCATTGGATAAAGGTGAAGCTTAAAAAAAGGGGACAAACTACTTAATTAAAACACACAAAAAAAAATCACTACATATGTAAACTATTGATTAATCATCCTCTTCTTCCGATGACCCGTCAGAAGCGTCACTTTCTTCTGAAGAGCTTGATGGTAATTCGAATGCTTCTTTTGGACGATCTTTCTCTGGGACTTGCTTCCAAAATTCTGTTAAGTTTAGCCTTGGATATGCAGCATGGATTTATCGAAGAAGATTGTTAGCTGTATCGATTTCAGCCTTTTTGATACCATTAAGCATCACAGCACCAACAGCAGCTTCGGCTTTCTTGACGGCAGCCTTCTTTTCTTCCTCGAATCCTGTTCGAAGCGTAGTCAATTAAGTTTGGCAATTATCCAATTTTTCTTGAATTTCTTTAACGAGTTTCTCAGCATCGGTAGATTTTTTCTTTGCTTCAGAAATAGCAGTAGAATGTTGAGAATTTAGATTTTCAAGAGCCAGTCGATGAGAAGACTCCAGAGCTTCGATTTTTTCTTTGTGTTCCTTAAGAAGCTTTCCTTTCTCAGCTTCAAATTTTTGAAGTGCTTCATTTTTCGAAGCCTTTTCAGATTCTGTTTCTTTCTTGCTCCTGATTAATTCTTGTGCAAGGAGCTCGAATTGTGTGTGTGAATTTTTTACTTCTTTACATAATTTTTTGGCTGCAGCACTTAAGTTATCAAAAGGTCGAAGAATTGAAGTTACCTCATCGGATTTGTCTGGATTGGGCAAGTTTGATGGATGGTGATGAACAGGAACAATTGCGTTAGATGTTGAAGCCATGGCAGCCCTAGTAGAAGTTGATGAAATGGTGTTGGTAGGCTGGGAGCCTTCACCAGTGAATGCAAAATCCCCGCTTGAATTGAAATCTTCGAAGTTAAGGTAATCGTCTACTTGGTTATCTCCTAGTGCCAGTCCCCCTTGAGGATTTTCTTCAATAAAAGTTTTCCCGTGCACCTCGGAAGCCAGTACCTCTTCGAGTATGTCAGCCTCGTTCTTTTTCTTTTTTGGAGTATTGTCCTCTTTCTTTTTCTTTTTCAGAACAGGTTCATCTTCCTCGGATATTGGGGGAAGTTGAGATGCAGGCATTTTTTGTTTCCCTACACGCTTCGAAGTTTTGGAAGGGTTAGCCTTGCTTGTGTTGGCTTTTTTGAGGGTTAGCTTTCCTTTCTTCTTCAGTGGCAGGTGACTGTCACTTCGATTCCAGGTGGGAAGGTAGGTTTTCCCATCTGGTGCGAGTATTCTTTGGACTGCTATGATGGGATCTGGGGGGGTCATCGGATCTTCAGGGAAGTCAGCTCCCAAGGTTATGCGCCACAGATGGCTGTTGACGAAGTTGATTGGTAAAAAGGCTGAGTGAAAGCCGTTTCCCCGTGCTTTCTCTGCCCATTCAGCCATTCTCTGGAAGATAACCTTTGTAGTTGTTCGACGACCTTTGAATCTCCTCGGAATGTCTGAAAAGAGAATAAACAGTTAGATAAGTGGACTTGGTTAATCTGGCTAGGCTTAATAAGTTAAAAATGTTAACAATACAGTAATGATTCACTTACTGCTATCTCTCCAGGTGAGAGTAAGTTTTGATGGGTTGTCATCGGAAATCTCTTTACCATTTTCCCAAGCTCCTGATAAAAAGACAAACCTCTGCTTCCAAAATTTATCAGCTTCGAGGAGGTCATCGATAATCTTCAGATCATCCTCCAGCGTTAGGTAGTAGAATGGTAGAACTGGCCCATTTGAGAGTTTGGTCAGTGAGATGAAGTCTTTTATTTCGAGGGGGATGCCTCCTAGCCTCGACACCATAATGGCGGAGAATAAAGTGAATAATTGGTTTGGGGTAACCTGTGTTGGGCACAACTTAAGAATTTCGAAGTACCTTACAATCATTGGATCGAGGGGAAATCGAAGTCCCCAATTGAAGAGCTCAGGGTAGACTACTAGTTCGTTCTTCTGACAGCTTAGAGGTGTTTCTCCTTCTACTGGTAGTCGAATAGTCATGTTATCTGTTAATCCCCATAGTCTCTTGAGTTCCTCTTTTTCTGATTCGAGGTAGTAAGTATAGGGTACATTCTTTAGGGCGAGAATGTACCGAGGACTAAGCGGTTGAAGGTTTTCCTGAACCAAAGCAGCAACATCTTCGGGGAGTGTAATAAGAGGTTTCTTTCCTCGAATTTTCTTTGGAGGGGTTGCCCCGTCAGCCTCGGATTCCTCTTCGGCATCAGATTCAGTGGCTTCCGAATCATTTTCTTTGTTATTGTCCTCATCGGTGGCTTCATCGGGACGACTTCGGATTTAAGTCTTAGTTTGAGTCACAAGAATTGGTTGACTACTTTCTGGCGTAACGTCAACCACTTCTTATGGGGGAGGAGAAGAGGTTTCTGCATCGTCACCCATTGCTAGAAAGGTTGATTTTTCGCTAGGCCTAACTTTAACTGCTTCGGATTGAAGGATAGGTGGTTTGTTAGAAGCGACAACTTTAGATTTTCGATGAGGTCTTAATACTGGGGAAATGGGTTGATTTCGAGGTGGAGAAGGTTGTTGATTAGATTCTAGGTTTGAAGCTAGAGATGAAGTAGCAAGATTGGGATCGAAATTACCGTACTTGAAGGTGGTAAGGGAAGAATGAGGACCGTTGTAGATCAACCCAGCTGCTCTGTATTCTTCAGCTCTCTCTCCAATACAAAGATAATCGTAGGCACCGAATACTTGATTGCTAGAACCAGGGAAGAGAGATTTCTTTGCTGTTCTTGATTTTCTGGGTTTAGATCTTTTGTATTTGGGATATCTTCTCATACAATAGGTATTGATCTGAGAGGTTGTTTTAATGGCTGAACAAGGTGGAGTTTTTGAAGAACAGGATGAAGATGGCTTGAAGGTCGATGAAGAGTAGGATGAAGATGAAGAACAGGATGAAGATGACTTTGAAGTGATTTATCTAAAAAGTTCTTAGTGAAGGTAGAGCTGGGTATTTATAGTTAAAAGAAATGACGTTGAGAATTTGAAGAGGCAAAACCAGTGAGTTGCTCTCATTGGGTGGAATGTGAAACGTAAAGGAAACGTGTAGTGTCATAGACCTATCAAGTAGGGTCTAGTCAGTCTTTCAAGTAGGGATCAGAAAATTCGAAGCATAAGCAAAATTATGTCTCTAGTAACAATATTCGAAGTAAAGGCAAGGTTGCATTTCAAGTTAGCAGGTTCGAAGTGATTGGGGAATTCATTTGCACTTATTCTTAAATTCGAAGAGAAGTTGCAAGCCATTGGGCTTAATCATAATGAAGGAAGTCGTATTTACTTGGAGTAAAGTCCGAAGAGCGAATAGTTCTTATAAATTGTCTGTATAAGAACTAGGGGGGCTACTGATAAGGAAATATATCCTTTAAGGACCTAAATGTAATTAATAAGGACTTAATTGATAAGTTCTATTAATATAGAGTAAAATTAGGCCTTATAAGAAATATAGGGTCTGAATTGTAAATATTCCTCTATGTAACCGTTTTTCTAACTAACTTACTCAGCCTATTTAAGGAGGCTGAAGAGGTTATTGACACCTATGAAAAAATCAGAAGCGAAATATTACTTTCACTACCTAAAATTCTCTCTGTGGATACTTGTGTTCTTTACTTTCTCAAATCAACTTTTATTCTTACCAGATTCGATTAGATTGGTTTGATTGTACTTATTTTTACATAGTTTGATGAATTGGTTTGTGTAGATTTTGTATTTTTTATGTCGATTTAGCCTCTACCAAGGCTAAAACTGATCCAGTTCTTGAGAACTATAGAAGAAATGAATCTTAGGTGTTTAGGTTTCGTTCGTCCGTACTGTCTTTCTGTGTGACTGTCTATGTGATAAAACAAGATTGTATCGACATTGCTGGAGTACTGACTGTCAATACAGTTATGTATTGGACAGTTCTCCTTTTTCGGCAGCTTTTGACGTTTCAGTTACAGTACGGAGTTAGTGTTACTCCATGGTGTTGAAATTTAGTTGTAGTACATAATGTTACTCTAGCGTAAGTAGTTAGACATGACACGATGGTACTGGTTAGTTGTTGTTAGTGTCGATAGTGCCGTCCGACAACATCGATGTCACTGGTTAGATTCTGTTTAGCCTACAATTGCAATGTCGGCTGGGGGAAGTACGAACGTCTAGCAACGTATAGAGTTGAGGTAGTTTTGTGTGCATATGCAGAGATTTTGTACTGATCTAGCAATGTGGACAATATTTTTTGCTGTATCTAGCAATGTCTGCGACTAATTTACTGTCTAGCAATGTTACATTGAAGTGAGTTCGATGTTGTTTTCGAGTTAGTTGAACTTGGTATAAAATTGAATGCTAATAATATATTGAAAGTATTTGTGGCCATATCTAGCAATCCCATATTAACGTATCTAGCAATGTATTATTAGAGTTGCTCCTAAGCTCTTGGTCCGCCCATCTATCAATGTGGCGTACTGTATCTAGCAATGACAGTAGTACTAAATAGCAATAATATAGCATCGTAAATCGCAATCTAACGATGAATTAGTTGATTTTGCAGTTGGCATATTTCATGAAGAAAAAATACATCCGTCATGTAAAAGGTGGATACAAAATAAAGACAATGAGAAATATCCCACAACAGGAGAAGGGGAGCCTACGGTGTTTTTGTTTGTAAGTACGCTAAAGACATCACTCATAAAGGGTATGTTCCTATGAAATATGGAAAGGAAATGCCCGCCGAAACAAGAGCTAAAATATTTAAGCATTTCCTGAATGATCGAAACACAAACAGACGATGGTAGTATGTAATTCATTTTTTAGGAGCAATATGTATGATCCAGTTAACAAAGGATGGGCGTATTAGACAAATAATCTGAACTTATTAACAAACTTTTGTTTTACTAGCAATTTTAATAGTATTTCTACAAAGGGAAATGTTTTTCTACTCAGGTATCTAGCAAAGTCTATATTTCTTATCTATCAGACTATTATTCACGTATCTAGCAATGTCTACGTGTTATATCTATCAGACTTATACTCAAGTATCTAGCCATGCATATATTTCGTATCTATCAGACTATTAATCACGCGTCTAGCAATGTCTATATGTCGTATCTATCAGACTTATACTCACGTATCTAGCAATGTCTATATCTCGTATCTAGCAACTATATAGTGTTGCATCTAGCAATGTCTATATTTCATATCTATTAGACTTATAGTCAAGTATCTATCAATGTCCATATGTCGTATCTAGCAACTAAAAAGTGTTGCATCTAGCAATGTCTATATTTCATATCTATCAGACTTATAGTCAAGTATCTATCAATGTCTATATGTCGTATCTAGCAACTAAAAAGTGTTGTATCTAGCAATGTCTATATTTTATATATTTCAGACTTATACTGAAGTATCTATCAATGTCCATATGTCGAATCTAGCAACTAAAAAGTGCTGCATCTAGCAATGATATATAGTTGTGGTTTTAAATTTCAAATATTATATATCTAGCAGTGTTTATTAGGCATAAATCACAATATCATATTAATGATGGACCAACTATAAAGCATGAGAGGGTTGGTGTATTTGGAAGATGTAATGCATTGACTCATGTTCTATTAATGTTATGGTTTTATTAGTATTTGTGTTTTCTATCTTAAAAATTTTGGTTAAGATTTGAATGCTACACGTAAACATTGATAGTAAGAAGTTAAGTGGAGCAGTTGTAATGACAGTTAGGATTCACAATCGCAATTTAGAGATAACTAATCTATCAAAACAAAGTGAACCTTAACGACTGAAATAAATCAACCGCAATCGCAACCACAAAACCACGTATTTAGCAATATCGTTGTCATATACCACTTTTTATTCTTATTATGACGTCAATGTACTTCATGTTAGTGGAATGTTCATGTCTGGAAAATGTTGTATCTAGAAACTTCATATACACGTATCTAGCAATCTCATTGTAGGTTTATATACAATGAAGTATTACACTGTATCTAGCAATGTGGCATCAGAAACTTAATTTCAATGCAACTACAAATGATATAACAAGTATCTAGCAATGTAATCATAGCCTATCTAGCAATGTCAAACACTGGTAAAGAATAGAATGAACGATACAACCAGACATTGTACGAAGTAATATTAACAGTTTCAAAACATACAAATCGAAAGATAAGGAGTGCTTATCCAACAATATAAAAAAAACAAAAAACAAACTTAAGTTCCTTCTCCAACAATGAGGTATTACAATAAGGAGTGCTTATCCAATGATATCAAAAAGAACAAAAAACGAACTTAAGTTCCTTCTCCAACAAATCCAACATTCCTTCTCGGCCATCCCCACAAATAGTAGCTGTCAACATTCCTTCTCCAACAAATCCAACATGTGCAGGCTCATGTTCACTTCCACATCCTGAATCACAATGGGATACATGGATATATTATTACTTTCCTTCGGAATGCAACTAAGAATACATGGATATATGATTCGAGCTGCTTCAAATTGGACAACCCGACAGGCAAACGGCCTTGTAAATGATTAAAAGAAAGATCTAAAAGCTTCAGCTGATCTAACCGTCCTAAAGACGCTGAAACCATCCCGTTTAGATTTCGTTTAGGCAGAATCAACCTCATAACTCTGCTGGAAACCGAGCCATGCCCATTTTTTTCACAAAAAACACCATTCCACTGACAGCAAACTGATTCATCGGACCATGATGTGATGATACTACCATTAGTTAGGTTTCCAGCGAATTCCTGAAGAGCTAACAATTCATTCGTAGCACAAGAGTGATGCGGAAGTGATTTCGCACACAAAGATGAGCAAAGAAAGCAAGCCAAAAACAGCAGTTTAAGATAACTCATTGGAATGAAGTTTGAAATCACCACCATTACTGATATACTAAATGATGGGCAAATTTTCTATTCCAGTAGACACCTCCATAAAAAAACTCTCACTACTGTAGAAACTTAGATACACATGCCCCAAAAGTAGATCCATAAAGAAGAACCCTACTCGCAGTTAACTTCAAAACGAAGCAAGAAAGTGAAAATGAATCGAGATGCCAATCCCTACCTAAAAACAAATCCCAATACCGTAAATCAAGGGTAACCATAACCAGTTTAGTGTGAGAAACTAATTAACAAGCACAGTCCAAAGTCCAAACCTACAACATGTTTAAATTTTACAAAACTTGAACATGCTCACATCCCAAAGACACCTCAAAACCCCATAAAAAAGATTAAAACACCAACTTGTGATTAAAGAAAAAGCGCACTCACCAAAAGATATGACAATGCAGGAATGAGATCTCGGGTTTTAATCTGTAACAAAAAACCCAATAATCAATCCAAAAAACGCTCATATAATTCATAAAGCAGAAACAAGAACTCGAAAAAGATAGAAGCTTTACCATCAACAGTTCTACACCCATGAAACAAAGAAGCCATAAATTCGAAACTCAATCGGTGGTAGTGGCTCTACTGTAAGTGAGAAAAATAGTCAGCTTTGCACCCAAACACTGAGAGAAGACAAATCGAGAGTGGAGGCTATTTTGAAATTCAAAATTCGAAATTGATGATTGGGTGAAAATACCCATTAATTCTCAGAATAAAACTTATATACTAGATTAAGGGTAGTTATGATCTTAAAAAAATTAGGTCTTGAAAAAAAAATGTTTTATTGAGATGGGTATTAAGTGAGCATTAACCTATTTTTTGGTACTAGATAGTACTCCCCGTGTTCCGTTATGTAGGTCGTTTTAAAAATTTGTTAGTATTCCACTTTAATTGTCGTTCACACAATTCAAGATAGTATTTAATTTGTATTTAATTTATTGACCAATCAATTGTGGTTGTTTTCTTCCATTAAAAGGAAAGAGAAAACCATTAATTATGTTAGCCCAATAACACTCTTCGCTTTTTTGCTTTTTTCAAGAAACAAAAATCATTATTACTTTTATTAATATCGGTGTATAATCCTTAAACGACTTATATTAAGGAACAGAGGTAGTGAGGTTTGGTCAAAAAATACTTAGCGTGTCATTTCTCTTTTAAATATTAACTACACGTAACTCTTTCTTTTTAATATACATTTTTTTTTAATATACATGTATATAAAATATTAAATTAAATTAAATTTTAAATATCAAATCTGAACCTCAATTCAGATCGATTTCGAGTCCGTCGCCGGTGGTTGGTCAAATCCTGATTATTGCTTTGAGTACTCTTTGATGTCTTTTATTTATCATTTCCCCCTCTGAATATTAACACAAGTTCATAGAAAAAGACAATTTTGGATAATGAGCAGTAATGACTTTACTTTGTCATCGAAGCAAGCATTTTGTATGTTTATTACTTTTGCCGCCCAGAATTGACTAATAAAATATATTTGGAGTCTCTGTCGCCAATCCAAAGTTATCCGCAATCCAACTTGACCCACGACGCGAGTGGCACAAAGAAACAAGTGGCGTTAAATCGTCACAACAATATCATAGTACTAGTACTATCTTCTTTTATTTTGTTTTCCGCACATTGTCTCATGGCCCATCGGATTGATTATTTATTCAAAGTTTACATAATTTCATCAAAGCCTTGTTATTGCCGTGGATAGAGGTGTCTAATGGTTCTGGAACCACGGTTCAAAACTGACAACCTATTTAAGAACTGGCGGTTTACCTGTGAAACTGACCCATTAGGACCGCAACCCGCCAGGACCGCAACCCGCCAGGACCGCATAAGGAGTAACCCGGCAGGACTGCAACCCGACAGGACTGCGAAACCACGGTTTATTTGTAAAAAACCACGGTTTATTTGTAAAAAATCGGCGGTTTATTGGTAAATATTATGCTGATTTTATTTATTTTATAACCAAAATGTTATATTAAAAAAATATTGTGATTAAAATATTTAAGTGTTGGTTATTAATATTTTAAGTGTTGTAATTATTATATAGTCCAAAATTTTAAATATTACTTATGTTATTATCAGATTTTCAATATTATTATTATGTTTTTAGATTTAATATTTTAATATTACAAACCAAAACTATATCTTATCATGTTAAAATATTACAAAATTTATGGTTATAATTTTAATATTACATTTTGAATTTTATTACTATGATTTGTTTTTAAATATTACAAGTGTTATTTATTATTTTTAAATTATATGGTTGTAATTATAATATTACATTTTGAATTTTATTATTGTGATTTGGTTTTAAATATTACAAGTGTTATTTATTATTTTTAAGTTATATTGTTATAATTTTAATATTACATTTTGAATATTATTATTGTGATTTGGTTTTAAATATTACAAATGTTATTTATTATTTTTTAAACTAAAATCATATTTTATCATGGTAAAAGGTTACAAGTTATATTGTTATAATTTTAATATTAAATTTTAAATTTTATTATTGTAATTTTAATAATGATTATAAAATTATTTTTACATGTTGGTCAGTATTAATTTGTTTTGGTTATCACAAACATCATTCATTACAAGTGAAAATTAGCGGATTGGTGAGTATTAGTAAGTCTACGATTTATAGGCATTTTAAAACTTAAAACAACGTTTTTTTTTAAATATGCAATAAAATACTAATCGAAACTAATTAATATCGCAAATAATAAAAACTAAATTTAGACTAATACCAACTAATACAACTAATAACAAGCAATAACAACTAACAACAACTAATAAAATTAGAATTAAAAGAACTAATTTAAATTACTATAACAATTAAATAACTCGATAAATTATACGAAGCTCTTAATTGAGCTATTATAATGTTATCCCAACGTTATTTAAGTGTTTTTATCAAATAGAAACAATTTGCGAAAAAAAATCAAACAATTCCGAAAGTAGGACTACAATATGTAAAATAAGAAATTTGAGTTTTCTAGAATATTTAGAACAAGTAGAGAGATTTAGAGAGACGTAGAGAGGAGTATATGAATTTATGAGTGTGGATTTGGGGTCTCCTCTATAAATAGAGGAGACCCAAAAAAAAAATTAAAAAAAAACGAAAAAAAATATATTCCCGGACCATCCGGAGATTTGTCCGGATTTATGATTTTTTTTTTTAATTTTTTTTTTGAATTTTTTTAACTGTTAAAAACCATGTTAGGCACCATGTTAGGCATTTTAAAAAAATATTAGGCATTTAAAAAAAATATTAGGCATTCAAGTAGTTGCCCAAGACTACTTTAAAAAAATTAATTCGAAATTTTTAACTATTAACCACCATGTTAGCTATTCAAGTAGTTGCTCAAGACTTGGTAAGTGAGAGGGTGTGTTTGTGCCTCGTTTTATATAGATTGACACTTTCAATTTCAATGGTAACTATCGATGTGTGATTCTTTTAAACAAAACTCCTCTTTAATGGTAGTAAGTAGTAACTATATATGTGAGATTCTTTTAAACAAAACTCCAAATCTATAGTTACCAACTTACCATTGAAGGGGAGTTTTGTTTAAAAGAATCCCACATCGATAGTTACCATTGAAGATGAAAGTGTCAATCTATATAAAAGAATCCCAAGTAATCTAAGAATCTCATATTGTCAATGATCATATGTTATTTAATTATTGATTATTTGGCTTTTATATTTTTTTATTTTTTTAATGATTGGTTTTGATATTAAACGTTTAATTATTAAAGACATATTACTAACTTAGTTATTAATATTTGTGGAAAAAAACTTAAAAATATATATTTCCTAAATTAATCACTTAAAAATATATATTTCCTAAATTAATCTCTTATAATTTAGAACAATTTTGTTTGTTAATTACAATCGCAGATTTATTACGGCATAATATTTAAAATACCATCTAATAATTTAAAATTAGAATACAATTATATGTCAAATAGGTATATATTATTTAATATGTACATAATATTAAATATAACATCTTAAATATCTAGTATGTTAAAACAATATACAAATCATTTTACAATTATATTGTTGACGATATCTTGTTTAGGACAATCAAATTTTTATTTTTATATTTTTACAATTATTGAAAGTTGTAATCGAAATACAAGTAGATGTACTTATTTTATTTAATATCTACATAATATTAAATAAAATATCTTAAATACATAAATATAAATATATAATCAAACCTATCAAAATCAAATTACAATTATTATTTTAAAATGTAACTGATGATTATAAAATTTCGATTAAAATGATAACATATTTAAATTAAAATACATGAAATAGAATAATTAACTCGTGTATATGATACATATCTCAATTATTGAAATTAGATTCAATTAACACTTACAAATTAATTTTAAATAACATTATAAAATATTTTGATAAACGGTTCTTAAATGGTTTGGCTGATGGTTTGAACTGATAAACGGTTCTTAAATGGTTCGTCTGGTGGTTTGAACCGGCGGTTTAACTGTGAAACTGGCCCATTAGGACTGCAAACTGACAGGACCGCCAGACCGTTAGAACCGCATAAGAGCAACCCGACAGGACCGCAACCCGCCAGAACTACAACCCGTGGTTCTGATTTAAACGGTGGGGGTTGGTGCTGGTTCAACCCGTTTGACACCCCTAGCCATGGATCTATCTTCAAGTTCATACATGGTCTAATGCTTAGACGTGGTAGACATACATGGTCTAATGCTTAGACGTGGTAGACATTTTACGTCGCTTCCTCCTGGTTATTATATTATTTGTTTGGCATATATATATAATATTTCAATTCACATAAATATGTTAATGTATTTCTAATACATATAGCTAATATTAATAAGCTATATGTAATATATTTTAATAAAGGTAGAGTATATAAATTATCTAATAAAAGTGAGTATTAGTATATTTTAATAAAGGTAAAGTATATAAATTATCTAATAAAAATGAGATGGGTAGTCTAATTGTAGAGTGATCATTTATGTATGAAGCATATAAAAACTACCACCGACATAAATATAACAAAAAAATTGATTGATAAAAGAAAATTATATTTAGTATAATTCGAAATGGGTATATACAAAAATTTTATATTAAAAAATTTGGATCGAACTAAAAAAGATCATCCAAATTGAAATCCAGATTACATTTAAGATGTATAATTCAAAACCTCCAAGAAAGCTCCAAGATTTAATAGTGGAGATTCCTCATATTTTCTTCGCCTGTTGACCTGTTTATCTTCTACCCAGTTGTATCTTCCGATTGATTTCTACTCTTCTCCTGGCAGATCTGCTCTTCATGAAAGACCTCAACAAATCAATCTTTGTGAAATAAGATTTCCCGGATCTTGATTCAACAAACAACATCTCTCAACTCAAAAAGAAGTTGCAGATCTCCAAACATTGCAATCAGATCATTTGGAGATATATCAAGAAAGACCCAACCAGTTTTTAAGAATATCAAGTTCAGGAAAAAACTGACAACACCTCGTTACAATATTCCCAAAAAGTTAAAGATCAGCTAGTTCTTGCATCTAAGCATACTCATATAGGTAAGTTTTCACAAGGTCTGCCCAAAAGAGAGTAGCTAAATCAATTCGTGAATGATTTAAAATTTAAAAGAGGAATACAACATCTCAGTATGGGACTCCAGACATGTTCTGCTGGAATTTTATTTGAAAGAAGATATATGCAAAATCTGGGTTAGATGGTGTAGACTGTCGGAGAAACATCAATGAGGTTGTTGAAATGGCAAGCTGACTTTCACCCGAAATGTGAAAGCTCTTTCACACCTGTTTGGGTTAGAATTGAGAGAGTGATTGAGTTTCCGTACAAAAAAAGCATTATCTAAGACATAACTGCCACCACTGGAGACCTTTTAAAGATCATAATACCATAGAAGAACAGAGCTTACCATAACGCATGTTATGTTTGGGTTGTAATGAATGTTTCTAAAATGATCTAGAACCATATCTGGGTGGGTTTTGGTGACAAACATGGTTGCTGGTTGAATATCAGCTACAAAAATTTACCAAACTACTGCAACAGATGCTTCCATCTGGGTCATAGTCAAAATACATGGAAAGAAGAAACTGTAAAACCCAATTAAATGAAGAAATATCAAGAGTTGAAATAGAAAACAACAAAAAAGGATCAGAGTAATAACTTCTCTAAATTTACTACAAGTGATAAACAAAAAGTTTATTAATCAAAAATCAAATTTATAGTGATCATCCATGATAAAAGGATAGATGAAAGAATGTCAAACACTCAACAAAACACATTCCCTTACCTAATAAATAACAAGATCAAGAAACCATCAATGTAAAAGAGCAAAGAACTAATACTGATATCATCAATCAACCTAATACTCATATTCAAGAAAATAAGACCCCTGATGAAGAAGAAATTATTGAAGCAATCCAAACTCTCGAGCAATGATACAAGCTGTCTTTGATGCAATATTACAAAAATCTGATATTTGGAAATATAACTCCTAAATAGAGCAACATTAGAAGCCTTCCTAACACTCTTACTCTTAAATCAAAAGATAATGACAAAGGTTTCCAGGAAATACTCAACATGAAACTCAAGGAAGCCAGAAGGAAGAAGAAACATAATAGTTCGATAATCAAATATCTGAGATTCTCAGGGACAAATAAACCATCTACCTCTCATTCTAATGACGATGAAGATGTTTAGCTGGAGTATCAGAGGAATTAAAAATAATTCCTCCATTAGAAGACTGAAATCTATCATTAATAAAGAAATGATCAAGCTAATTATTATTCAAGAAACTTATATTTGTAGCAATACCTAATTTTATGCTTTATCTGTCATTTGGTCTATAACTAACAAAGCTTCTAGTTCTATGCATAACAAGAGCTTTTCGGACTAATATCTCAAGGTATGCAAATCTAATTTTCTATAAATTTTTTCATTGCTCATAAAGAATACATTCTATTCCATACACGTGTGATGCTCTAGTGGTACATGGATTAGTTAAAAATGTTGTCGAGGATATGCTTCATTATAAATTTTTCCATCACGCCCCCATTAAGGATCTTCGTCCTGTCAGTGATAAGTTCACTCATGTTTCAAAAGAATTTTCATTTGTGCATTTCCATTCGGTTGGGAATGCAGCAAAGACACTTCAAGTAACCAATGAAATGACTCTAAAAAATATTGAACAAATCTTGATAGTTGCGAATGCAAAAATGTTCTTGGTCCTGGATGAGGGACACCACACTCTTGTCACTTAAGCAGCCTTTGCAGCTGCTGCAATTGAGGCAACAACATTTTCCGAATAATATGATGCTGTTGGATGTGTTCCAGAAGAATACAATCCCAATGATAAATAATCTAATGGTGGGCATAATCCAGGCAATGAACAAGTTACGTCATTGAAAAAGGAATATATGCTACAATGTGGCTTTGTTTGGGATGAGACATCCAGTTATTACTTTGATGCAAGCTCTAAATTTTATTATGACGACAATACAGGTCTAGTTGGTCGCCCTGAAGTTTTCTTCAATCTTATAGATGTCCTTATGATAAATACTAATGCTCATTCATGGATTATTGCTAGTATATCATTCTTCTCTTCAAGCATTTCATCAAACAATGGTTGAGTATTCTATAAAAAGTGAAAAGACCATTTAATTAATTGCAAATAATAAATAATATTAAATTTTATATTAATATTTTAAAGCAACAGGTAAAATCGAACAAAAGTAATTCTCTAAAGCGACATATATTATAGGACGAAGGGAATATGAAGTTAAAAAAAAAATCACTTATACCTTTAGTTGGGTGCTATTTTTGTTAGTCTATTCAAAGTATAAATCTTTCGATAGACGCACTTATAATTTGCTAGTTTTGACTTATAATATATAAAGATGCTACAAAATTTGTGTAATGTTGTGATATATATTAGTAATTTATTAATCAAATTCCTATCCCAATTGTACCCATCAAGTCAATGTACATAGTGGGACCCTTTCCAAAAATATTAAGGGGACTTGCTAGTGGTAGTAGATTATTTCTCGAAAATAGGTGGAGGTAGAGTCGTTGGCTAGAACCCGAACCTAATAATTTATAAACTTCCTCAAACTAATATTTATTGTAGATATACGCATTAATCCCAGAACAAGAAACTATCCTTGTTTCACAGAATCCAATGCACTCAATAGAACTTTCTTGGCTCATTTTCACCCTCAAGAAAATGGGAAAATCGGGGCAACTAACTGTACCATTATGGGTGGGATATGTAGCCTCCTTAAATTTATGTAGAGAAGTAGTCATACTTCTTCCAATAAATAATATGGTTTTACCAAACTACCCAAAGAAGAACAATAATGGAAACTTCTTTCGCCTTAGTTTACGAGATGAAGGTTGTGGTCTGAATATAAAAATTTATGCATTTGTTATCAATAACAAATTACGATGAAAGAAAAAAGAAGCGTAGTCGTAATGCCAAAATTTAATTTGTTAAAGAGAAGTGGATCAAAACACATCTCTAAATAGAACGCTACTGAACACTAATGTGCTACTTTTATGACTCTAAAATTTGTTTTTATGAGTTCGAAAGAGGGGTAAGTCCTTCGAAGGGTCTTTCTTTACACAAACGATAAATCTCTCGGTAAGTTAGGGCCAAAGTGGGAAGGATCCTAAGATATAATAACTAAGTTTAAGTCGGTCACTTACAAATTGATTTATACAAAAGGATATCCTCTCCCAGACTCGTAAAAGACGAATGCCATTTTGCACAGTTGGATGTCATGACTCTTAAGTGTCACACTCCATATTTTGATGTTATGACTTGGAATTTGTTATCCATTCAATATTCTAATACAGAAATATAAAATCATGCAATAAATGGTATCATAATTCATTCATAGTAAAATATATTATGAAAACTAGTTGTACCATTGAAATTGAAAAGAGCGCACCAACCATAGATAAAGATATGATAAGAGAGAAAAATATTTAAAACTGTAAACTTACTTAGATAATGCGAGTGAAATTAACTTTAAATACAATAGTCTTAATCTACATTCAGTTACACATGCTTATCGTGGGACCAGTGACCATACTTAACTTCATTTTACTTTGAAGACCGTTCCCTTCAGACTTCCGACCGGAGCCTCTTAGCAGCCAATGTTGCATCTTTTCCAACATTCAACTTGGAAATATCTTCTAACAATTCTTTCCTTAGTGCTACCAAGGAAAACTGCTTGAGTTGATCCTCAGCGAACTGATCATTCTAGTGTTGCTTTTCGATTTGTTGTTTTTTGAAGCAGTGGTCATCGGGTATGGCTCCGATCAGCAAAATCTCAACCCCAACAACGGTTGACAATGATGGTTCTTGATAGATTTGATATGGATATAGGTCTTCAATATGTTTGGTACCAATTTTAGAAAGATAAACACGGGAAGTAAAGAGAGAAACCCCCAAAAGTGGTAATAAAGTAATAATTATTAATCATACCTCAGAAAAGAATGTTTTTTTTACATAGTAAAGATGATGGGCCAAAAAACCACATGGTTGACCCATACCTGAATACCAAATATGCAAAGCCAATAACAAATTATATTACCAATGTGTATAGCCCCGAAACCATATTTACAAGCCGAGCATTTAATCTTTATATATGGGAATGATCACCCTAAAAAGATTTCGACATACATTGTAAAAACTATCTAAGCGACACATCATTGTATTTCCTTGATAAAATTATATTACTGTCACATATATACACAAAATAAAAAAGAAGGATAACCCAAAGTAGTTGGAAGGTTGATAAGAGTGTGATTTGTCTTAACCGGGTCTCAGTCAGTAGAATATTGAGTTACTTTGGTTTAACATAAATTTTGTTATATAAAACCCAACAAATGTGTAACATAGAGGACATGTGATGTAATAATAATTGTACACGTGTGAGATTAGTTGGAATAATGGGATGGAATAGCCATAGAAAGGAAACAAGGTTATTACACTTGGAAGAAAGAGAAAATGTTTAGACATCATTATGATTCCACAGACTCTAGTGACGACTCTATTTATGATCCAGATGGATCTTCTTCTCTGGAAAAAGATTATCGACAAAATAGTACTTAGAAATGAGGTTCACAAAAGTGCTCAAAATACCGTCGAACCTCTCACCAAGTCAAGAATCCAAAAAAGAGAAGTAACATCGTTAAGCAGAGGTCTATTTTCAAAATTAGAGACAGGGCGGTAACCATTGGTAGGGGAACAAACAACACCACACATCTAGTTCCCCTCGGGCAGTTGGAGTTTTGATATCGAATGAGTAATCAATTCGATAACTCTTTAGATGAAGGACTAGATGTGGTGGTAAATGAAGGCCATAGAGCAGTCTCTATAAATCCGAGCATGATCAGAGATCGTCCTCTTTATTCGCCAAAGTTCTTTTAGTGCGCATGCCGAAGAATTTTGATATCTCAAGGCTAGAAAAGTTTGATTGAACTCCATATTCAAACAACCATATTTAGCAATTCAAAAATTTCATGATAAACTTTGAAGATGACAACAAGCTATTGTGTTGTGCAGTTTCTCAAAAAATTTAAGATGACGCATCAAAATGGTATAATCATTTACCGCAAGGTTGTATTAAGAACTTTGATATGTTCTGGACCATATTTTGACAAGATTTTGTGGACAACAGGAATTTCTGAGCCAATAAAAACACGATTATTAATATATGACAGAAATATAGATAAAACCTGATGGAGTATACAAGGAGATTTTTTAAAACGAAAAACGACCTGGAAGATTGTAAAGAGAAGGTGGCTTGTGCAATGTTTAGGAGGGGACTTCAAACTAGGATTTTAAGGGATAATGTTACTAAGAAACATGATATGATGTTTAATGCTTTTCCAGTGCAAGTATAAAAATAGATACTTGTGGAAGAAACTCAAGTGCCAGAATTTTCATAAATATCTCAACAAGGGCATAACTGTAATCACGTGCCCAAGTCGCTCTCCTATAACCGATCAGAAATTATAACTAGTCAACAATTTTCCAAGGTAGAATACTTGATCAAATGCCATGAGACCAATGATGAATTAACGGTTTAGAAGTATTTTGCAGACGGCCAAACCAATGTCTAACAAGTGGGTTCGAACCTACGCATTTCGCTAAGTTAATAGAAGGCGTGGCTACAATTTTTGACGAATCTCCAAATCATATACATTTCAAAAACCTTTTCCCATCCAACCCCCGAGGGACGGTAGAAGCAACAAGTACTGCAAATAATTTGATGACATTGGAAATGAAACAAAATACCATATAACACTACAAAAAAAAAATCCAAACACTGATTGAGAATGGGAAGCTAACTATGTTTTTCAAATGAACACCCAACAAAATGCAACAGGATGAAGTTAATGGTAGCCTAAAAGAAAGAAAACACTTTGATGATTTTGGAACCAGCCAATTCGTTTGGCATGTATTCAGAATATTTGGACTCCAAACCTGACCGAGGAATGGTTATGATGGTAGAAGAACCTGAATCTAAAGGAAATGTGAGTGAAATTTGCAAATTATTAGAGTCTTTAACTATTTTTATGGAAATAATATTTCAGGGGTTACTAATTTTTCCCGAAAGAGGCACATCGTACGCTTGACTACCCAGTTAGACGCATAAGCGTCACCATATATGTACATAAACCCTTCTTCGTTGCTATGTTTTAATGATGATAATATGAGAGAAGTGGCAAGGCCACATGAGGATGCAGTGGTGATTGTGGATGACATTGCAGGTGATAAAATTTGACGAGTTTTGATTGAAACTAGCAGCTTAGCCAATATATTATTTATGATAACATATGAGCAGATGGAGAATCCCCTAAGCATCCTCTGTTCCGGCTGGACTATCGTAGGCTTCACAAGTTTAATTTCTAAAGTTGTTAGGATATTTGAAGATGTGGTAGAATTGGGCCGCTGGTTATTTAAGAAAGAATCCACAACACTGTTTCTAGTGATTGATGTGCCAACCTCTTGCAATGCATTTTTAAGATCGTGGTGGTACAGAATGCATGTTGTGGCTTTGATAGTTCACTAGTGTTTGAAGTATGTAGTGAGAAACAACATTCGCACAATCTGAAGTAACCAGAAAAGGATAGTGGATGTTATATAACTGGTTTAGCCCCGAGACAAGTTAAATGGGTTATGTTAAAAAATCATTAGTAGTTAATGGAGTCGACTTCGGGATTCGATCCCGTAGAAGATCCTAGGGAGATTTATGGTTTTCTGGTTCTCGATCAAATTTTTGAAAACTATGTTTTTCTTAACGGCTGAAGTTTGAAGATTGATACTTTGTTATCTTTGAAGGTAAGGAAGAAGTTAATTTAGTTATGGTCAGAAAATTTACACATATTTGTGTGGTATACTGAGGATATCACTGTGGTACCTGAACATATTATTTGTCACAAGCTGGTCACCCAGCGGAATTTGCGCTCATTTATGTAAAAGATTAGGTGTTTTTCTTACGAAACATCAAGGATATAATTTCTGTGATTGACCGTTTGTCTAAAGTGGGTCACAATCGAGACTCCTAGTACTCCTTATGGAAAACAAACCCGGTCTTAGTGAGGAAGAAGAATATAAAATAGATCATGTGCGTAGAATTCACTTATTTGAACAAGGCTTGTACGAAGTCTGAATTCATTATTTGATACCCAAAAATTAACCATCATAAGTTTGATTCAAGTTATTGAATGTTTTATTATAATTATAGAATTCACTCGAATGATTTTTTGTAGCATCGAAGACTGAATTTTGCGTGGTGGTAAAAATAAATTCGGTTGTGCGACATAGGTAACAGAATTTGTGTCGTAGCGTCTAATAATTTTTTTTCGTGACGACATCTAGATTTTGCACGAAGATAATGACAGTATTGCGAGGTTCAAAAGTCAAAGATTTTGGTATAAAAAAACAAAAGCAATTCTATTATTATTAAAAAAATATTTTGACTAGTTTATGTACGTCTTTTTTTCACGAACAAAACAAATATGGAGTGTGATTTTGTTTGGCCAAACTATATATTTCGAACAAAATACGTTTCGATTTAAACCAGTAATTGTCAATATATATATATATATATATATATATATATATATATATATATATATAAATTATTATAAAATGTGTTAGGCTAAAAATGGGATTCGAAATCTCCAAAACAAAAAATTTAAAATAAAACCCCTTTATATAGCGGGATCTCATTAAAAAACATCTGATTTCAATTTTTTACATATGTTTTGAAATAATAAAAAGAACGACAACAATTTTATATTTATTGAATCAGTGTTTAATAATTTTATATTTGCTAAGGAAGTAGTTATAAACCCACCTGCAAAATATTATACATAAATTATATATTAGGTAAAAAACTATCTTTTTTATTACATAATTTATAATTTTAATCTTACAACTATGGTAACGTATGCACAAATTAAAGAATTATTCCTATATATATTTATTAGCAACACTAATTATAATTTTTGAGATATTAAACTAACAGCACAAAATTATAAAATTATAAAATATGTGACTACATAATTGATAAAATTCTATTTAATAATGAACAATATGAAGAATATAGTTCTTTTCAAATAATGGTAACTGACATATTTTGACATTCAGTCATTTAATCTAAAGATATTTTACTGTTATAGATTTTAATTTAATTCAATTCATACTTTTAAAAAAGTATTTTTTAAAATAAAATAAATATATACTTTAAACATTTGTTAGCAATTTTTTTTAATTTTTTTTATATATAACTATAAAATTAATATTCATATTGAAATATTTTTTACAATAACTAATTTTATCAATGATATAATATTATATATATATATATATATAATAAATATTAAAAGTAAAAATATTATTTTACTCTAATTTTATAAGTAATATCGTAGTTATATTTTTTTAAACTTTGTGTAAGTTAGATTTTGAGACATTTGTCGTAAAATCATTATATTGTAATCATAAATTTGTGGGACATTCTCAATGATGGGCTCATATCTCTCATTTTTTAAAAAAAATATTTCAGAAGGATCTTGTTTTACATTTATAGGAACGAGACCAAATAATTATAGTTGTGAATGTCATCTGCATTAGCAGCAACGAATAATAGTAGTAATTGTTTAAATATTTCTACACATGTTTCTGATACTATATGGATAATTGATCATTGGACTGCCAATGATATAATATTTGATTATAGGTGAATTTCATGTCTTAAACCTTATCCCATTATGTTTTCCATGCAAATACTACCTTAATTTTGATTATTGGGCAATAACGACTGCCCATCACTAATCCCTTGAATTTAGATTCGTTTTGCTTCATCTCTTTGAAATTTAAATTTGGTTAGATTCTCAAATATTGTTGTCTTATCTTGTGCTGTCATTTTTTGGTATGATCTTTGTGTATTCAAATATATTCAAACCAATAAAACAATTGGTTCTGGTGTTATGAGAAAAAATATATTTTTTAAGACTTGGGTCCAATAGTTTAGAAAAATTACGACAAATTTAAAATATTAGAAGTTCTGTTTTTTTAGAGACATGGTTATGACATCGATGTCTGAGATATCTTTTGGTTACATAAATAAGTTATTTTGAAGTTTGTTTATAAAATTATCGTGCCCCATCTCTATTAGATTTGAATAAAAGTCCAACTACTTTTATGGTCATACATTCTGATGTTTGAGGCTCAACTACATTTGCTAATTTGAATGTATGAGGTTGGGTTGTTACTTTTATTAATGATTATACTAGGATGAAATAGTGACGTTTCTTAAAGTCAAAAAATGATGCATCCTCATAAGTTCAAGGTCTTGGTCAGACCTAAGATACTTGAGTTAAAGGCATCAAACCATAGGATCAGTCATTGCTTGAAATCAGTAAGTGGGTCTAGATCCACATGCCTCAGAAGTCCGTCCATAACCTTAACTATCAGGACTTCGACCTGACTAGAGCACTGATTAGAAGGGACCGATCAAAAGCTTTTCTTTTTAAATTACTCTAGTATCAAGGTTGCTCATGTTTAGACATGTGTCAATATAAGATGGGGTTTGCTAGAGCTCATAATTGTTGACAACGTTATAGTCCCCTATGTATCTTGAAATGTGTAACTATTTTTGTTAGGCATATTGTAATGATTAAAATATAGGAAAATGAAAGGTTAAAGGTTAGTTTATATATATATTTGATCTTGTCATTACCGTAATTCCTTACACAAATTATTTTAAAAGATAAAATAGTCTTTGACTACTCATCGCTAACCTCAACTATTTTTTTCTAGCATCTTTTGCCCTTGCTTGCGATGGTATCGAACACATTTATCTATATCGCTTAGTTGTCCAATCTTGCTTGAGCATCCCTATCAGTTCCTAGGTTTATGAAATTCAACTCTTCTAATGATCCCATTACATAAGATGTCAATCTATTATAGAAGATAAGGACGAGAGGAATTTTCAAATAGTAGAGAGATCTAGTGACGTTGTCCGGTCTACCATAAACCCTACAATCATCGAAGTCAAAAGTATAAGATTGAATCTAAAATATTTATTCCAAAAGGAAAACCGATTTGAGACCCACAACTCTAATGATCCCATTACAGATGGTGTCAGTCTATTATAGACCATACCATCATCAGAGTCAAAATTATACGCTTGAATCCACAAGATCTCTGCTCAAATGATAATGATCCGAGACATAAAATCAGATGATTACGTTCCTGAAGGCATTCATCATTTTCAAGCCGAACATGATGAGGTGACCATGACTGAAGTGTACCATGCAAAATCAGTCACTCCAAACCTCAAAATGACAAAACTATTATAAGAGCCAAGTATAGCCCGATTCAACCCGAGGCTGTCACCATTATCTAGATTCAGAATCGTAAGGCCCTGATGGATAAATTAATGGATATCTGCTATGTATACTTGACCCCAATTATATTCTTAGATTTCAATTAAAGTATCGGATCCCTGGTTTTATTATAGTTTGATTTTTTGTGTCTGTTGACTCCCCTCCTTCAACTAGGGCATATATGGTAGTGATGGAAACCGATATCATTGACTGGATAGTCCAGATACCTTTTCATGCAAAATCAACAAGATTATTCAAATTATTAAACCTTTTCCCTAGACAAGAGACACTGAACGCTTTGAAGAATGTCTTAGAATCTATACTAGCTTGAAGGATTTATAAGATCCATTTCAAGATGGAAGATTTGATAGATGCTTGTCGAGTGACTTATAATAACACTTTCTTTTTCTACTACATGATTATTCTAAGCCTTTATAAAGTAGATGACGACTTGTTAGAGTCAAATAAACAGTTAGAGTAATATTTTATCTTCATAAGTGAGAAGTGGGATTCCAGATTCATGAAATGACGACATATAACAAAAAGTGGCTAGAAAAACAAAAATAAAGGCTAGATTTGTTAGCAAAATGCAAAGTTACTGTCTCCATTTTATTATTTTACTATCATTATATGTTATACGGTTATTTTTTCAATTTTAAGCTTGCTAGACTCTATTTTTATGATATTGAGGCTAATATTTTCTTATGATGTAGAGTTCACGAGTTTCTCCTCAGTCTCTAACTTAATAAAATAAGAATTTTTATTGATCTTAGACATACACATCCGTGAATTGGGAAAAAAAGTACCATTTTTTTACTTCATAGAATCTAATATTGTCAATACTTAAGGCTATGGAAAAATAAAAGGATCAGAACTATAGGACTCTAACAGGTGCTGAAAATAAGATGTGTGCCATGACTAATTCATGCTAAGAAACCAACCATGAGACCTGAAGAAGCCAAAAATAGAAAAAGATTGTTAAATTCGGACCTATCATAGTACGAAGCCTCGTACACATTACAGCTAGAAGGTTGGTCAATGTAGGTGGCCCTCATCTAAGCTCTACCTATCTACTAAGAGGAGGAGGTTGGTTGATGTAGGTGGCCCATTATTTAGGTTTTTGCTTATGTAATTTTGAAAAAATGAGTGCTTGTTTTCATAACTTATCTTTCCTATTTTTATAGATGGTGAGCAATGTATTTGGATCTATCTAAATTGTGGCCGAGCAGAACAACATGGTATTTTTTTAATTTTCCAGTTTCCTAAAAACCCCTCTGAAGAAGCTCAAATACATGGTTGAGCCCAAAGCCAAACTTACAAGGGTGATGACTGATATGGTTGCTTTTGAATACGAATGAGAGAATAATAAGAAAGCTTGAGTACATGCAACCACCAAATTAAATAAAGAGCACTAGGACGAGGTCGACCTATTAGAGAAGAAGAAAAAAGGGTAATAAGAATAAAAATATCACCATGGCAAAAAAATTGAAGCATAATGATGAGGCCAAGAATAAGACCATCAAAGAGGCGATGAGTTTTGCTTTGGAGGTGGCCCGAAAGCAGACCAATCAAATCTAAAACAAAATCATCATCAACATTCAGAGGGTATTTCAGGATCCGCACTTATGAGGGATTTTGAGTTATATTCCCTAGGAAGACCTATTATAAGGTAGATTTTATAGAAGATGAGGAGATGAAGGAGCATGAGGATCAAAAGGTGACAGACCTAGCTAATATCCATGAAATTTTCCATACTAATACTTTGTATAACTTACTCTCGACCATTTATTATAACCCTTCTATCGCCGAACTTGGATATTTTTGTTAAAGAGGATAATACATCATAATTTGAAGAGAATATATAGTTAGTTGAGGCTATCGAGGAGAAACCGATATTGACAGTGATATGGAAATGAGTTGTTAGGATTTAATTTATAAACAATATAAATTTAGAGACTTGATTGTATTTAGTGTAAGTTTTGTCTTTAATTTCCGAATAATATAAGTTTTAGAAAGCTATTGTGACTTTACATAATTTGTAAGGACTAAATAGCAATTAACCCGTTTTTGTAACAGATTCAGTTATTCAACTAAGTCTTGGCCCCTCTATATAAAGGACCAGACATATCTAATACAAAGGTTGAACATTTTTTACTTGAAACTTATTTTGTACTTATGTTTTCTCTCTCTAAAAACTCTAAAGCACTTTCTCTCTATAAGATTTCTCTCTAGCAATTTACTTAAGCAAATCAAAACCTTATCAAATTGGCGAATTCACTGGGGACTATACAAAAAAATCAGTAGCTTATTCGTTTGGTGATATTCTTTAACTCAAATTTGTAAGATGAATCCCGAAAATAATAATCATACGCTTCAATCGGCTTTAGAAACATTGAGAGATGATTTGCAAAAGAATGAGACTGATGGGAATAGAACTGATGGATCTTCTCCGGTCCAAGTTCGATCTGATGTTGAGACAAGAATGAATCAACTTCTTGATAAAATCAATGCGTTGAATGAAAAATATGAGCGAAGAGAACAAAAAATACTCTCTGCTAGGATCAGATCTGAGGTTAGGCAGGAGTTGGAAAAGACCGATGTTGAAGGTCAGGCAGATCGATCTTTCGATGATAGATATGCTAAGTCTGAGCATAAAAAAGCATGTTTTGTGTCTCCTAAAGAGATATATTCATCTCGAAAGGATAAGAAAGATAAGCAAAAGTTGATAACTTCCAATAATGAGGAGGTAGAAATCTCAGCTTCAGGATTTAAGAGGCGTAGAGGTTCTTCAAAGGGAGAATCAGAAAAAGATTACTCAAAGAGATATAAAAAGGAGAGCAAGTTTAAGAATGCTCCTCGATCAACTTGGCATGAAGGAAATCATTCGAATCAATATGCTGAGACCGATAGGAATTTGTATGTTACGATGGGGACCGATGATCAATTTTTTCAAGGTGTTGATTGGAAGAACTCTCCATTAACAGATGAAATTTTCTCTATAACGCTTCCGAAGCGTTTTAATATTTCGAAGGTTGAAAAGTTCGATAGGATGCAAGATCCCGATGATCACATCGAACAATTCAAAAATTATATGATGAATTTCGAGGACAACGACCGGCTTGTGTGTCGTGATTTCTCTCAAAATTTTAGAGGAACAGCTCTCAAGTGGTACAATAAGATTCCGAGGGGATCCATTTCAAATTTCAGGGATTTTTATACTGCTTTCCGAAGGAAGTTCGTTGGAAGCAAGGAAATAAGAGCTAATGGTGATACAATTATCCAGTGCAAGTAAGCACTAGGAGAAAAATTGAAGGATTATACTAAGAGGTTTGTGTTAACCAAAGTAAGTTTAGATAATTGTGAAGAGAATGTGGCAATGGCCGCTTTTCGTCAGGGTTTGTTGCCAAGGGATCTGGAAAATGAGACGACAAAAAGAAGGGTTTTGACTTTTGGAGCGTTGATAGTCGAGGACCAAATTAAGGTTGAAGAATCTAGCAGAGTCCGAGGGGCTCCAGTTAATACTTCGAAGAATTCGGGACAGTCAGCCAATAATCAGGGGTAACCCTTGAATGGAAATAACAATGGAAATGGGAATAATCAGCATTCGAGCCAGAAGAACAACAATTTGCCTCCTCGGAGTGGTGGATATTCGAACCACACTCCATCCAACAATTACAACAGACCTAGGCCGAATACTTGGGTTAGGCCAAAGTACTATGCTGATTTAACAGAGAGTATTTCTGTTATTTAGGATAAAACTAAGAATTCTGTGAACTTTAGGAAACCAGCTCCTATCAGCAAACCGAGGGAGGAAAGGAATAATAAATTTTATAGGTATCATGATGACATTGGGCATGATACAAATGATTGTATTGCATTGAAAAAAGAAATTCAATATTTTATTGAGAATGGGAAGCTCTTGACTTATGTAAATTCACATGGAAGTGCATCAAAGAATAACGGTGCATCAACTTCGAAGGCTGCGCAGCCAGCTGAGAATTTGATGATTATGGGTTCACAGGTTGAGTCATTCGATGCTTCTAATGAATATGTTGATAAGGATCCAAACAGGTTGTTTTTATGGCAGTCGAGGAGGCTGTTGAGGTTGTTTCTGTAGAATAGGGACGTGTTCGGGAATTGTGCAATCGTTAGCAATTTTTTGGGGCGATTCGATGACTGGAAAGTCAGACAGCTCAAGGAAAAGGCATGTTGTCAACTTGACAACTCAAATTGAATGGAGAATGCCAATGCATTTGTATGGGAAGAAAGACATTCCTTTTATTCTATTTGATGAAGATGATTTGAGAGGAACTGCAGGACCACATGAGGATGCAGTGGTAATTGGAGCTGAAGTGGCCGGCATCGAAATTCGATGTGTATTGATTGACACTGACAGTTCTGCCAATGTTCTTTTTGTATTGTCCACCTATGATAGGATGATAAACCCTCATCAGATTACTTAATCAGACCGTACAATTATTGGATTCACGGGGTGTAACAGCTCGTGTTGTTGGGAATTCGAGAGAGAAGTTAGTTTGGGGAAATGACCATTCAAGAAGAAGGTTCAAGTGCTTTTTTTGGTGGTGGACTGTCCCACACGTTATAATTTTATTTTTGGAAGGTCATAGCTTTCAAGAATGCATGGGGTGGTATCAACAGTCCATCGGTGTTTTAAGTACGTGGTTGGAGACAGAGTTGGAGTAGTTCGAGGCGATCAAAAGGTTGCCAGAGAATGCTATGCCACTGCACTTAGGATCCGAGGATCCAGTATCAGAGATTTGATGCGAGAATAGAAGTTAGAAGGGGTTCCCTCGGAGTTCGGAGAAAGGGTTGACGATCCGAGGGAAACTCCGGGGTCTTTAACACTAAGTGAAGAAATAGAGGAGTTTACTTTTTCAGAAGGAAAAGTGCTTGAGATTGGAACTTTATTGACCCCTAATCTACGTCAACAACTGCTTAATTTTTTGTTTTAGAATTTGGACGTCTTCGCTTGGAAGACAGAAGATGTAACAGGAGTACCCATCGAAGTAATTCGACATAGTTTGGCCATAGATCCGAAGGTTAAGCGAGTGATTCAAAAAAGAAGAGCATTTTCATCGGAGAAAGTGGAAGAAATTGTTGCAGAAGTGGATTGATTATCTAAAGTCGGACA
The DNA here is from genome assembly GCA_036936605.1 of Limnanthes douglasii subsp. nivea. Lineage (NCBI taxonomy): Eukaryota > Viridiplantae > Streptophyta > Magnoliopsida > Brassicales > Limnanthaceae > Limnanthes > Limnanthes douglasii. Next base: position 57,552,724 of record JAUPFV010000001.1, on the reverse strand, counting down.
CATAAGGGAATCTTAATATCCTTTGTGGACTGCGAATCCAGTAGTGGTTAAAAAGAAGAATGGGAAATAGAGGATGTGTGTGGATTTTACAGACTTAAATAAAGCTTATCCCAAAGATCCGTTTCCAGTTCCTCGAATTGACCAGTTGATTGATTCTACTTCAGGCAATAAAATTTTGACTTTTATGGATGCTTTCGCATGGTATAATCAGATTCAGATGGATCTGAAGGATCAAGAATGCACGACTTTTATAACTGATAGAGGCCTCCATTGTTATATGGTGATGCCCTTCGGATTGAAGAATATTGGAGCCACTTGTCAGAGATTAATGAATAAAGCTTTTGCTACGCAGATCGGAAGAAATATGGAGGTATATATAGACGATATGGTAGTAAAAAGTTCAAGGGATGAAGTGCATCTTGATGATCTAGAAGAAGCTTTTTTGAATCTAAGGGCAATCAGGTTGAAGCTAAATCCGGAGAAATGTACCTACGAAGTTCGATCAGGGAAGTTTTTGGGTTTTATTATTAGCGAAAAAGGAATAGAAGTCGACCCAGAACAATTAAAGGCTTTGATAACAATGAATTTACCTCGATCAGTTAAAGAAGTGCAAGTATTGACAGGAAGGTTAGCAACACTTAATCGATTTATTTCACGATTTTCTGATAAATGCTTTCCTTTCTTTCAAGTGTTGCGAGGACCTAACAGGTTCGAATGGACGTCGGAATGCAAAGCAGCGTTTACAAGCATTAAAAATTTGTTGTCATCACCAGAAATATTAACAAAGCCTCGAAATGGGGAGATACTATTCTTGTACATTGCCGTATCAGATTTTGCACTCAGTGCAGTGCTAATTAGTAAAGATTCAGGTATTCCAAAGCCGGTTTGTTACGTTAGTAAAAGTATGGTGGCAACAGAAAAAAGGTATATGAAGTTGGAGAAGCTGCCTTTAGCATTGGTGATTGCTTCTAGGAAGATGCGTCTATATTTTCAAGCTCATACTATAGATTTTCGAACTTCATTCCCTTTAAAAATGTATTGCAACGACCAAATATTCCAGGGAGGATGACTAAATGGTCAGTGGAGTTGGGAGACTATGATATTTTATTTACGCCTCGAACAACAATCAAGGCATAGACATTGGCTGATTTTTTTTGTTGAGTTTCACTCAAATAGATCGGATGAGGAAGAAAGCTCAAAAGTTTTGCCTACTGATTCGAGGTGGGTTCTTCGAACAGATGGAGGGTCCAGTATTTCAGGGTGCAATGCTGGAGTTCAATTGATAGCTCCAACAGGGGAAACAATGGTCCAATCAATTAAATTTGGTTTTCATGCTTCAAACAATGAAGCTGAATACGAAGCTGCTTTAGCAGGTTTGAGATTAGCAAAGATTTGTGGAGCGACTTCGGTATGTCTGGAAACAGATTCTCAATTATTGGTAAATCAAGTGTCTGGGTTTTCCAAAGCAAAGAAGGATCGTTTGATTTTATATCTTCGGGAGCTTCGAAATTTAATGATTCTGTTTGACAATGCGGTTGTGGAATATATAGGGAGAGGAAGTAACATGGTGGCCGATTCTTTAGCAAATGTTGCTTACAAGAAACAATATCCTTGGATTTTGCTACAGGAGAATCCTTCAATTGTTGCTCAACCTGGCCAATGTGAAATTGTAGAGGAATTTTTGCCACTGATGAAAACCAACGCGATTGGTGATCGGATATTCTTAATTTTTTTACCCAAGGATTACTGCTAGATGATTCTCAATTGGCTAAAACGTTAAGGGGTAAAGCTTTTGGATATATAGTTTGGGACGGAATTTTATATAAAAAGTCATTAAGCAAACCTTTGCTACGATTCTTAGGCAAACAAGAATCACAAGAAGTATTATCAGAGTTGCATGATGGAGAAGGGTCAGCTCATTGTGGGTTTAAAGATTTATCTCGTAGAGTTTAACTTGCAGGGTTTTATTGGCCTCCAATCATGAACGATGCTAAAAATTTAGTCCGAGGTTGTGATACTTGTCAAAGATTTGCTAATGCTATTCATAGACCAGCAGCGCCGCTTATGTCTATATCTGAGGCGATACCGTTTGATAGATGGCGACTTGATCTAACGGGACCTTTACCTATGGCCTCTGGGGGAAGGGAAATGATAATTGTCGTTGTGGATTATTTTACGAAATGGGCAGAAACAAACCACTATCAGGTACAAAGGCAAAGGATGTTATCAAATTCATTGTGAATAATATCTGTTGTCGTTTTGGGGATCCTCGGAGAATTACAATAGATAATGGCCCTCAATTTAACAATAGGGAAATGACTGAATTCTGTACTTCTAAAGGGATTCAACAATATTTTTCGACACCCTTTCATCCTCAAGCTAATGGACAAGTGGAAGTGACAAATAGAACAATCTTAGATGGCTTGAAGAAGAATCTATCGGGGCAGCAGGAAAATGGCCAAATTATTTGCAAGAGGTGCTTTGGGCTTATCGAACAACTCCAAGGGAGGCTACCAAAGAAACTTCTTTTTCTTTAGCATATGGTATGGATGCGGTTAGCCCTATTGAATATATGATGTTATCTTTTAGAATATCTCAATATTCTGAAAGATTTAATGATGAAATTCGAAGGGCAAATGTGGATTTGATCGAGGAAAAAAGGGTTCGAGCTTATTTGAATACCATACATTATCAAACTCTCATGAGAAGTAGATATGATTCGAAGCTAAAAAGAAGAGAATTTAAAGAAAGTGATAAAGTGTTGTGAAAAGTTTTTCTACACACAAAGAATAAGAGCTTCGGAAAAATGGCTCCGAACTGGGAATGACATTATATAGTTGTTGAAAGAGTTAAGCCTGGGTCTTATCGTCTTTGTGATTTCGAGGGGAGGATGCTACAACACCCATGGAATATTCAACATTTGAAGCTTTGTTGGGAATATACATATGTTTATACTTTGGAATGTTTGTTTCTAATGGCGCACTCTTTCCTACCCTGTTGGCCCATGAAGGTTTTAATGAGGCGTCATGTACTTGTACATATTCAACTTTATCAATAAAGTTTTTTTTTGGCCAATGATTATTTTACGTTTATTTGGATACTATCTTAACAAATCATCAGATATTGATCACCTTTGAGATTAGTTAAGGGAAGTATATTCCGAAGTGTTTATAACACTTTTCGAAAAAATAACCATGTTTTACAACCATTTTACATTTGGAATTTCAAAGTGAATGTTTTAAAACTCACTGAGAATTTTGATGAGCTAATCAAGCTTAACAACATATTTATATTTTTTTTGAAGAAGACAATACTTGGATACATTTGCATTTATTTGGTATTTAGCATCGAATAATATAAAGAACAACGACATAAAAAGGAAGAACACTTTGCCATTCAGATCGAGTTGTTACAATACAAAAAGAGATATTCTGATTAGACAAGGACAAAAAAAACTATACTAAAAGAGTAGTTAGTCAGAAGATTCTTCTTCTTCGGACGATTCATCCTCTAAAGATGATGAGCTAGGAACAGGGTCGAATGCCTCACTTGGACGTTTTTCTTCGGGGATGTCGTTCCAAAAATTTGTGAGGTTGATTTTTGGATAGGCAGCATGGAATTCTCGAAGGAGAAGGATAGTTGCATCTTCTTTTCCGACCTGAATAACTGTCTGTATATTCTTTGAGAGTTCAGCTTCGGCAGTGGTCACAACATCAGTTTTTTCTGCTTCAAAATTCTTCTTCAATTTCTCTATCTCATCGGACAATTCTTTATTTTTTTCTTTATAAAGAGTTAGAGAATTTTGAAGAGTGGCAGAGTTGGATTTTTCAATGTTCAATTCAGCGATGTGTTCGGTTTTGAGCTTCTTTATTTTGTCTTCGTGAGACCTTGTCAGCAGTTCCGTGTCGACAATATGCTGGATTCGAAGATGATCTTTTATACAGAGAGCACCTTTTATCAGCTCGTATCTAGTTATCTCATATGCATAAAACTGCTCGGATACTTTGTTATGCAAGGTCTCTCTGAATTTATTTTCAGCCTCATAAGCTTCCTTATAGTAAACCATATCCTTGGCCAGCTGATTGAGATGGTCTTGAGAGGCTTCAATTTAAGAAGCAAGAGCTTTTACAGCAACATCAAGACCGAAAAATGGTTGAAGAGCGATAGCTATTGCAGGATTTGGAGGAGGGCTGCGGTATTCTGAGGTACTCGGTTTATCAATCATATCCAGAGATGTAATAGGTTCGAAGGTGCGAGGCGATCTTGGAATTTCTTTCTCTGGAGTAGGCCTTGCAAAATCAAGCATGTGATTCTGAATGACTTGAAGGGTAGGATCCTCTTCGCCAGGAAGTGCTTCTGTGTTTTCAAAATCAATGAACATATCTAGGTTGAAGCTTGTGGGACGATGGTAAACAGTTGGAGAAAAATCATCAATGATAATCACGGGATGTTCTTGCGAGGAATGATCTTCGGTTGGAGGATTTATGGAGTATTGTTGTTGATGGGTTTCAACAGCATCGTCTTCAGACTCATCGATTAATTTGTATGAAGTGATTTTTCTTTGTTTCTTCTTCTTTCCGAGGGAATCAGAAGATGTTTTCTTCTTTTTCGATGACTTCTCTTGATTTTCTCCCTCTTCGATGGGTGAAAGAGTTTTTTCAGCAGCTTTGCGTTTTTGACGCTTCGATTTTGAGGGTGTGGAAGGGTTAGCACCAGATGTGCTAACTACCTTTTTGCCTTTCTTCTCTTTGATAATTTTTTATTTTTATTTTTAGGCAAATGGTTGTTTGATCTGTTTTGGACTGGGAAGAAGACTTTACAATCAGCTTGTGGAATTCGAAGGACAATGAGCTTCAGATCTGGGTCAGAAGATAAATCTTTGGGAGTCAATCCACCTTATGTGATCGGAAACATATGGCATTGAAAGAAGTTAATGGGCTGGAAGACGTAATGGAAGGCGTTATTCCATTCTTTATCAGCCTAGACATCCAATTTTTGGAATATCACCTTAGCTGCTTCTCGACTAGTGGAGTAGCGCTTCGAAATTTCTGGTGTAAGCAAACAAAATAAAGTGTTAAGTAAAGGAAAGGAAAGATGTATTAAAAAATTAAAATTAAGGAAGAAAGAAAATTTTAAGAGAACTTACGATTGCTTCTCCAGACCATAGTTAAATTCGGAGGATTGCCTTCAGAAATTGGTTTGCCATTCTCCCAAGCTCTAGAGATGAAAACAAACCTTTGTTTCCAGAACTTGTCAGCCTCCAAAAGATCGTCGATGATTTTAAGATCATCCATCAGTGTAAGATAATCGAATGGAAGCTTGAGACCTTTGGAGAGCTGAGTAAGTGAAATGAAGTCCTTGATGCTGGTCGGTATTTTGGAGAGGCGAGATGCCATGATCACTGACATTAAGGTGAACCACTGATTTGGAGTTACTTGGGTAGGGCACGAGCTGAGAGTTTCAAAGTACTCCATGATCATCGGATCTAGTGGAAATCGAAGACCCTAGTTGATGATTTCTGGATAAACCACCAACTCGTCATCCTTGCATTCAAGGGGAGTTTCTCCTTCTTTTGGTAGTCGAAGGGTGATGTAATCTCCCATTCCCCATTGATTTTTGAGAAAAGTGGCTTGCCTTTCTTTATAATATATGTATCGAACCTTTTTCAAGGCGATAATATATTTTCTCTCGAGGTTTCTTAGATTCCTCCCAATCTTTTCCCTTTCCTCCTCAGAAACAGAACAGACATCGGCTTCCTCTTGAGATTCGGCTTCAGCATCGGATTTAGTAGCCTCTGAATCAGCTTCATTGGCTTTCGAGGTACCTTTTTAAGGATCTTGATAATAGGGGATGTTTGCTTCTGACAGAGGAATTGCAGGTCGAATTGCTTCTTCTGATATTTCTCTTTGAGGATGATCGGTTGTGATGATTTTCGAAGAAGATGGGGTTCGAATTATTGTTGATTCATCTCCCATTGTGATGAAGGTCTTTTTAGGCTTGGGCGAAGAAGGTTTTTGTGAGGAAGGGTTATTTGTTTTCAATTTCAGAGGAGAAACTTTGCTTTGATTAGAAGATGTTTGAGAGGCTTTTAGGGCCATCAATTTAAATGATGATTTTTCTTCGATATTGGGAGTAGGAGAAAGTTTTGGAACTTTGGTAGGATCAAAGTTACCGTAGTGAAATGTTTCAGTCGTAGTTCCAATTGGGCCACCACAAATTAACCCTGCTCTTTGATATTCTTCGGCTCTTTGTGTTATGCAAAAGTAGTCTTAAGAACCGAACACCAGATTGCTATCAGTATCAGAAGATTCTGCTATTTTGGGTAAAATGGCCTTCGACTTTTTGGTTATCGGTTTCTTTCTCATAAACCAGGAATGGATTGATTGGAGAAGATGGAGATTGATCGGAAAATTTGAGTTTGTCAGTGAGAATTCTCGGAATAGGGGAGGAGCAGTTGAAGGTATCCAAAAAACCTATGACTTCTCTCTAGAATGGTTGTGTCTAAAAAAAGTTGAAATGAAAAATGAATGGTATTTATATAAAAATAGGTGAAGACGTGTGAAGATGGACATACCCATTTTGCGATAGGTTGGAATACGAATCGCTGGGTGGGTTAGATGTTTGACATTTTTCAGATTTACTTCACCGATTGAATGTAACCGTTATGCATATAACCATTACATTTGAAGGGGGAACACCTAAGCAATATGTCAAAGGAAATTTTTGTTTGGAAATTATTCGAAGTAATTATATCGAATCTTTTGGTTATTATTCAAAAGTTATTTGACTATATATCATTAAGATTGATTTGGTTTTAAGAGTTTATAATTTTGATATCATATATACGCTTCAAATTTTAATTCAAGTTAATGGCTTCCAATACTTATTTTTATGATCATAGATCTGTTATTCAAAGAAATTGGCCTCGAATAGTTTGCTTGTTTTGATTTATGGCAGGTTGATGATTCGAAGATAAACGACTTTGAATAAATCAGGTTGATGATTCGAAGATAAACGATTTTGAAGACTTTTTAGTTCTCATTCATTTACTGACATGAGAACTAGGGGGGCTTCTGATATGGAAATGAGTTTTTAGGATTTAATCTATAAACAATGTATATGTAGGAATTTGATTGTAATTAGTGTAAATTTTGTCTTTAATTTCTGAATAATGTAAGTTTTAGGAAGCTATTGTGACTTTACATTATTTGTAAGGACTAAATAGCAATTAACCCGTTTTTGTAATAGATTCAATTATTTAACTAAGTCTTCGCTCCTCTATATAAAGGACCAGACAGATCTAATACAAAGGTTGAACACTTTTACTTGAAACTCATTTTGTACTTGTTTTTTTTTCTCTCTAAAAACTCTAAAGCACTTTCTCTCTCTAAGATTTCTCTCTAGCAATTTACTAAAGAAAATCAAAACCTTATCAAACAGAAGCAAGAATAAAAATATGAACAAGTAAACATAATTATATATTATTTTTACTTGTCAAATTTTCTTGTTTTTTCCAACTAAATCCCTTCAAATGCGAAGGGAATATTTGCATGTTTTTTAACAACATATTATCGAAAGGTCGAAGCAAGGTTTGTATGTTTTTCTTGAACCCAAGTTTTTCAAAGGTCAAAGGTCAAAGAAAAACTTATATATTTATATATTTAATGTCCATAGACTTTTGGAAATTCCTTTATTTATTTTGATGCTTGGATTTTTCTTTATATGTTTCCTTTTGACCATAAAGTCTCGAATTTTTAGAAACTCAAACCGTACAGTTTTGAATGATTTAATCTCTTCGGATATATATATATATATATATATATATGTAATGGAGTTTAGCTTTCCAAACCCTTTTTTTTATGGTTTGGTAGGACATGAGGGTGGTTGCTGTCGAAATCCTCAAGGGCCCTACCAGATGAAGTAATGTAAGATTTTAGTTTTTGATGGCTTACCATCACATGAGAGTGTCATGGTTTGAAATTCCCTAATAGCCCTGCCAATGAAAACTGATTGTCAGACTCTCGAAAGGCCATGAGATTTGAAGTTACTTGAAAGTCATATATAATTCTGATCGCTTAACATGAGCTAGGAATGACATGGTACTGAAATCCCTTAGGGACCTTGCCAGTGAACGTCGACTGTCAGACTTCTATGTTCTATTTATACTTGTTCTATGATTCAACACATGGATCTTTATAGGAAAAATATTGTAATGGACCAACTATATAAGTTCCATATCAATATATTAGTGTGTCGCAAAGATATGAAATATTACATCATCAGAATGTTTGATTGATTACATATATACATGATAGATGAATCATATCCAACTTTATTAGACTAAAAATTATTTGTGTTCCTAGGATATGGAATTGGTGTACTTTTCTCATCAATCAACTTATATGTTCATGTATTGACATTTTCCACCATTGTAAAGGACATTTCCTAGTCACGGCCAAAATCTCACTCTTTGGGATATTTTATGTGTAGAACAACCTTCCTTGATATTTTTTCACAAATTTAGAAGCTTTGGGTATGCACATTTGATTTATATATACTTCTGATTAAAATATGATATTATTGAACACACGATCTTGCTTTAGTCATCTTTTCGTATATTACATCCAGTTCGGTTCTATTTCCCCCGATTGTTATCCTCGACATAATTTGCCACCCTAAAATAAGGGAGAATTATATCTCGTAGGACTATTGTATCCATAACTTCGACCAAAGTGGAATACGTATCTTCTATAGATGTCTGAAGAGTAGTTCAGCCGACCTTGAGAACCTCATGCAATAATTTACGCCACTTGGTAGTCAGGCTCTCTATGATCTTTTTCAAACCCTAGACGATACTTTGGTTTTAATTTCTGATTAACTTAAGGGTGAAATAAGTTTTAAAATGTTGTTGGATGTCTCGTGTAAGTAAAGAATAAGCAACTTGAACATTTTGAAACTGTGCACCATTGTCAATGATAATCACGTTTGGTATTCCAAACCTGTAACAAACCTTATTTGACGTGATCCTTGCTAGAGGCTTTGCCTTAAACCACTAAGAAAAGTAGTTTACGCCCACTATCATTTATTTTTAGTCTCTTAAAGCTTTAAAAAGGGTCTAATCAATTCTAGGCCTCGACAGTTAAAATAAAAAGGTTCATATATTGTTTCTAATAACGATGTTTGCTTATGTATAACACTAGAGAACTTTTGAGAGATATCATATTTTTTGAACATTTATTTAGCCTTGAATGTGAGAATAGGAAAGCAATAGCATGGTAGAAGGACCTTTCTTTTCAAAGTTCTATTCCCACAATGAGCCGAACCTACTCCATCGTGAATCTCATCCAACACGAAGTAAGATTCGCCTAGACCCGAGAACCATACTAAAGGTTAAACAAAACTTTATTGATACAGTTTCCTTGTATCAAGACATACTTATTAGAATTTTTCTAAGCTATGAGCTTTGACCTTTTCAATTGGCAAGATCCTGGTCAATAAATAGTCTCAGACCGATGTTTGTCAGTCAACCTTGGCATTAATTGTATTGACTTCGACCACATTTATGCTAGAGAGGTCTAACATTTCATACATCGATTAGATTTCTTGTAATATAACCCATGGGCCTATATACCACTCCATTGGATATAAGGAATTGACCAATGAGTTCTCATCCTTAGGAACATTTTCAAAGTGAATTTCCTTAAATCGCTTGCTAATTTCATTTAACACCTTTAAGTATTTTGTGAGGGTGTCATTTCCTGCTTCTTCTTATTCGAATCTATTATTTATGACGAGTTCTAAATTACTAAGTATCTCCACTCTTTTGGCCCCATAAATACGGGCTTAGCAAAGAATAGAGATCGTTTAATCATACTTAGCTTCATAATTAAAAGTTCATAAACTAAAACATATAACTTAATGCATAATATCTCCCATATATGTGGTTAGTTGGACCCCAGCTCCGTAACTCAAAGAGCTTGACCTTTAATTTTTTCAAACTACCCATGTTATGGGTAGATTTTCAGGAGTTGAATAAGATCTTCTAGCATGAAACCTAGTTAGGAAGCATGTTCATGCTTGAGCCTTAATGGTTGCCCTCGACTCATAAGATATGCCAAAATATCATAGCTTCGATGACCAATGAGTAAGACGACCATATATGTTTGATATTTGAAATATATTCTAAGGTGAGAATGAGGTTTAAACAATAATGGAATGGCCGTGGAAGTAAGATTTTATTTTTCTGGCTGCCACTATCAACATGATAGCTAACTTCTTAAGTTAAAGGTATATTATCCATGTATCTCAAAAGATTCTTAATTACATAGTAGATTGACTTCATGCACCTCTCTACCTTCCTAACTAGCACTATGATGATGACACAATAAAAAACATCAATGTAAATATTAATTATCCTTCCTTGTTAAGACTTAGAAAGAAACTCGAGAAAAGATAACTAATTTTTAATCTTGTTGAAAGCTTATTACATTCTCCAAACCTTTGAAAACAATTTATCTTCTTTAATAATTGAAAGAAATGGAATTAATTGTATGAATAAATGATTTCAACATATTCAAGAGAGTCAGTCCCCCAACTAATAACTATACTCCATTAACCGACTTGTGTGAGTGCATGGATTTCAAGGCTACCAATTGTGATGTGCCTGCCTTTATAATTATTTCACTCACTAGGTAATCTAATAACTTGTCTGACCAAACTCTAAAGTCACATTTATTTGGATTCAACTTCAAGTTAACGAAATCTAAGTTTTTTAATGTATTATCTAAGTTTTTGATATGGTCGGCATCGTCGAAGATATTTAAAAGTATATCATTAATATACACCTCTATCATTCATCATATCCGGTAAACAAAGGTTGTTGAAACGTAATTGGTAAAATTGCCCCGCATTCTTTAATCCAAAGGACATTAATTTATATCAGTTAAGGTTATAGTCAGTAATAGAGACAATGTATTTTTTATCATATAAATGCATTTGGATTTGGTTATACCATGAATAAACATCCATGAATGACAAACATTTGATGCCTGATTTCGAATATATGAAGTGATCTATCCTCGACTTTGGGAATGGATCATTGAAGAATTATCTGTTTAAATCAATAAAGTCTACACATATTTTTTACTACTTCTTCTTTTTCACTATTATTGGGATGTCAGTTCATACATTGTAGGTTGATTATTGGATATGTATGACACTCTACATCATTTTCTTATGAATGATATGCCAAATATTCTGTTTGAATGACAGTTTATGACAAATAATTTGGAGGCACTCACGTAACGTTTTCATATTTCCAAGTAAAAACATCTAAGTTGTTAGTTAAAAATGATAGCAAAGAATTCTGGAGGCTAGATAAAAGAGTTGCACCAAATTTTAAATACTTTCTATTAGCAAGGTCAAACATTTATATGTCCTCGTTGGGGATTACTAAACTTACGGTCATGAAGGTTTTCAGCTCTCTCAACTTCAAGCGAGACCCATCATAATTATTGTATCTTTAAAACGAGAGATGCGACATAACATTCATGAGCGATCTTCTTATTTATCGTATAACTCATACTTTACTTCCTATTATAGAGCAAATGCACCAGTGGAAGATGAAAGCAGTATAATGTATTACGTCAAGCCACGACCATCCCAAAATAACATTATAATAACGTGGGAGTTGGTACCATATTCTGGCATATCGAAACATAACCGAATACTACGAAATCACTTTGGTCTCTTAGTTTCCAGCTTGTCGCTTGGTTATATTCTAGCATTCTCAATGGTTTTCTGATAAATTAGAATATGGGGGAAGACATATTTTTTGGGGATGCTTTAGTCAAAGATATTTTGAGTGTTCTTTGTAATTACAACAAGTGTCACATATTAGGAGACATTTAAATCATAAACTTTATTAATGACAGTCTCGGGTTTGTCCAAATAAGGACGACACGTTAATCTAGCCCATGAGTTATCGCGAGGAGTTTCTTACGTCTACAATTAAGGTTGAAATTCGAAATCCAAGAATTCTCTTGAATTATAATAAAATGAATATGGACACTTGTTCATCCTCATAAACTTATTTTTTATGTTTGGAAGTTGCTCTATTATGAAGTCCCTACGGATGATCAAATTATCTCTCTTGGTATTCCACTTGCGTCGAGATGTGTATGTTGTAAAAACCCTCAACATGAGACTTTCGACCTTATTTATTTTACAAGTTGACTTTGCTAAAATTTGGTGAGGTTAATTTGATTTGGTTACAATGTCTGATGTTTTGTTCGGTTTTCTAATTATTTAGATTTCATTGCGATATAAATAAAAGTCAACAACAACTTTCTATTCTCATTCGTTATCTCATGAGAGTCATTTCTTCACATTTTTGGAAATTGATAAATCAGTTAAGAAATAATTTGTCAAGTATTATGTCAAGTCAACATGTGATAAATTTAATACGAAGATGTTGATTGACATATGTAGTGGAATGAAAGTAATTGATTCTCCCAATTTTATTGCCAATAATATTTTGAGTTCAATTAATTTACCAATAGTTCAACTATGAAGTTAAATGGATAAATGAGTGCGATTGATTAAACATTCGGGGAGGCATTTGCAATAGAGAATATACTGTTGGAGAAATTATACGCAATATGAATGGGGATATGGTTTTTTTTACTTCATTTGTATGAAATGAAAATGCTTTATGAACAAAATGTTGTGTTATATTTTTATGGATTTGTTGCTTAGTCTCTATCTTTGGTTGTTTATATAATTGTGCAAGATTCTCAATTAGTTCTTAATATTGTAAAATCACATTCCAAGTATTGGGTTCTACGGAATGAATTATTGGATATTTATGATCTTAGTCTTGGGCTTAATCTAAAACATGTTTGTCGAGCTAATAAAGTTGTTAATTGTTTGACTAAATGAGGACATAGAGTCGTGAGAATAGTGATGTAGAGTAAAACAAAACTTATGTGGAAAAAATAGTGGGATTTATGGTATTTTCAAGACGGCTAGCACTCATTATAATTAGATTTGTTTTGATTTGAAAGCTTTAAAATTTTCAGGGTTTCGAGAGATTTTTATCTAATCTTTTCATTTGAATTGTAGATTTTTCTTTATACTTGCACGACAAATTGTATAAAGAAAATAAAAATTCAAATATGAAAAAAACACAGTAAACTTTTATATATATATATAGTCATATATAGTCATATTAATCGGTTTATGGTGTTTGCGATAGATTTACATATAAAATCACTATTAACATACTATTTGTCTATGGCAAAGTGTTCATGCAATAATCGGTCCGGAACGTATAAATATAATTTTTTTTATATAAAATAAAAATTATAACTAAAATTAATTGAAATATATATTATTTAACTGTTTTTTAATTTGTTGCTTTTAAATGTATTTTTAATAGATACTATTTCCGAACGTTAATAAAATATTATGATTTTAATTTTTTTTTGTTATTTGGTTTAATGTTAATAATTTTTAAAAACAAATTAATGTAGTGTTATTGTCAAAATATGTTATTTACTTAAACCTTTTATGTATTTATATATATAGTATTGAAAAAAAAGTTAATATTTTATTGCTATGTGTATAAAGTTGAAGCCCCTATGGTTCGAATCATACAATGATTATTGAAAAAACATAGCATACAAGTCATCTTTGGGACACTAAATTTGCAAACCTTGTTTTGGTGTTTCTACTTAAGTGAAATGCCTCAAGTAATTCCTTGAACATTTTCGGATCTGTGACCATCTCGTGGGGTTTTTTGGACTTGTGAGTTGGAACTGGAAGTCATTCTGAAAATGCTAACAATTCAATTGTACAAGTAATGATACCAGGGGCGAATTTAAGGGGAGATAGGTATGTCCGGGACAACCCTAAATCAAAAAAGTAAGTTTAGTATAGTGGTTAAGTTCTCAAGCAGTATATTTGAGGTCTTGGGTTCAACTCCTATTGGATACCCATTTTTTTTATATCACTTCTTCTATAATTTTTTTACTTTTTTTATATCACTTCTTCTATAATTCTTTTACTTTTTATAAAAGCAACATAAAACTATAGAAATAAAATATTAAGTTGATTCAGTTAATGAATTTTCCATTAGGTTAATGATTAATGAACACGAAGATTTGCAGATGATTGATGTAATATCTTGTCCACCTGCTAAATTTTAAGATTTTTCTTTAGTTGAAGTTTTACTTCGATTTTCATTCAACAAAGCAATAAAATTTTACATGTGGTTTTACTTCAATTTTGATTCAACAAATCACCAAAAAAATTGGGAATTTTCATACCCTAGTTTTCATTTCTATAAGAAAATTATTTCGGATTTATGTAAGACTTTTATTTGTACAAAAAAAACACTAGATATTTGGATTTGTGTACAAACTTTTGAAGCGAGTTTTGTCCTTACCGGTTGTTACCGCAAGTTTTGGGCGAGTATTTTCTCGTATGAAATTGGTGAAGAATGAGTTAAGAAATAGAATAGTCAATTCACAATTCATGATTGTTCAGTGACATTTGTGGAGAAAGAAGTGTTTTCTACGGTTGATGATCTAGATATTAACCAACGCTTTCAAAACATGAATAAGAGAAGAATGCATTTACTTTTATAGAATATATTTTCATTCTGAATTGTAACTAGAATATTTATATATTTTTATTATGCAATACTCGAATATTTATATTTTAATGAAATTTTCCATAACATCTTTTGGCATACCTTTAATTTTATTCATGGATCCGTGACTATGATACAGGACCTTATATAGCTTTGAACCATGCTAGACAGAACTCATGGATTTGATCGAAATTTATTATTTTTCCAACCAAAAGTAGTATATTACTGAATAAAATGATGAAATTAAATTGAAATTTTATTGTTGAATGTTTAGTCCGAAATAGAAAATTTATGAAGATATGTATATATTGATTTCAATTTAATTTCTTCCTTTTATTCAATAAATTTTCTATTCGGACTAAACATTCAACACTAAATTTTCAATTTAATGTCATCCTCTTATTCAATAGTATACTAGTTTTGGTTAAAAAAAATTCTATCAAACCTTGAGTCTGTCTGGCATGACTCTAAGCTATATAATATCAGGAGTACCGGTACAAGAGAATCATTAGCATTTTCAGAATGGCATCCAGTTCTAACTCACAGGTCCAAAAAGCCTCAAGAGATGCCGTCAGAGATCCAAAAATGTTGAATGAACTACTTGAGAGATTTCACCTAAGTAGAAACACCAAAACAACGTCAGTTTCTGTTTGCAAATGTAGTGTCTGAAAGATTTCTATCCTAATTTTTTTTTAATAATCATTGTAGGATTCCAACCATAGGGGGCTTCAAGTTAGATTTGTATAAGCTTTTCTGGCAGTCATATCAGGTGGTGGCTTTGAAAAGGTAACTACACCGATTACATGAAAAACGTTAACTTTTTTTTTTTTTTTTAATCCAAAGCCAAATATTTATTAAAACCGAAAATATTACAAAATATTAAGGCAAAAGAAATGCCCTGAAAAGAGAAATACACAAAAAGTTCCAATTCTAACAACCACACAGAACAACCTCCCAATTAATCCCCAAATCGAAAAACCCTAAACCTAAATTAGACAGAAACACAACTCAAAGACGAAACAGAAAACTTCAAGGCAAACTTCAGGAAAGGAAATCTGCGACTTAGTGAAGCTCTCTCCAAGTAATCGCTCTCAAGAGTGAAAGAACGGAGAAGGTGCTCCTGAGTTCGAAGATTCACCAGAAGCAGGAAGCCTCCGATGACGAACAAGAGAACCATCAAAGCCTCCGATGACGAATCCAACCACCGGTGATGAAAAGGAACAACCCAAAAGAGCTGATAACCACCAAATTCGAGTCCATCCACATGCGAGCGAATAGATGAGGAAGATCAAACACCCAGAAGCAATCGAGGGAGCTCTCAATCGAGATCCAAGCACCTGAAACAGAAGGGAAGAACAAGCAGACTATTCGAGATTGATATAAGGTACTCCTAAACTTTCTAGTATTAAAATTGATTTCAATTCAGCTGGAGATGATATGAAATCATACTCCAGTTTCATCTTGCATTTGATAGTCCATCGGGCTAACCAATCGGCAGCTCGATTGGAACCTCTATAAACATGGTTGATTGTCATATTAGGGTTCATAAGGCCTTTGCAACATTTAATAGTAGAAGATAGAGACCAGGGAACATTTAGACTATTGTCAGATTTAATATAGGAAACTAATATAGAAGAGTCTGTTTCAACATCAATATTAGTTAGATTTTTAGAGTTACATAAGATCAGACCATCTAGAAGAACCCTGGCTTCAGCATAAAGAGGGCAGAGTTTACCATATAGATAGCCATTGGCCTGCAACAGAAAACCATCATGATCTCTGAGAACCACACCACCAGAAGCCTCACCATTGTAGGCTACACTAGCATCAGTATTAAGTTTTAAACGGCCAGAATTAGGGGCAGTCCATTTAGTAATTAAAGGCCGGTTAGAGATCCTGTGAGTAAGATTGAACAAACCAAATCTAGCAGCCACATTAGTAACATGAGCCCAGTGCATAGGTTTGAAGATACCAGCACAATTCATGAGATATATGGAATCATAAACCTTGTTAATAATATAGCAAGAAGAGATAGAAACATTATTGTACCTAGCATTGTTTCTAAATCTCCAAATCAGGCTAAAGATGATGGTAGGAATAATATTGCAGATATGCTTAGAACTGTTAGAAAGACTAAACCAGGTTTTAGTCATATGCAAAGTAGTCATGTGTCTAAAGATAGTAACATTAAAGATGTTTGCAAAGTGAACCCAAACACCCCAAGTAACATTGCAAGCAATAAAGAGGTGCTGGGTAGTTTCAGAATTAAGGCAGAACTGACACTTAGAGACAACCACAATATGTCTATCTCTAAGAACAGAATCAGTGGATATGAAATTTTTTAAGACTTTCCAGTGAATAAAAGCATGTTTTTTAGGAGTTAAGTTATTCCAGATCTTAGAGTAAACATTAGATTTGCCATATTTAGCTCTAATATAATCCCATGTACTCTTAAGATTGAAATGACCATTATTAGAAAGGCTCCAGATAATCTTATCCTGACCATTAGGATTAAAGTAGCAGTTATTAATTATATCTAAATCCTTAGGATTAATAAGATTAGATATACTATCCAGACTCCATTGATTACCAGACCAATACAGATTGACCTTGTCATTATGAAACCAGGAATTGTCTAAAGAGTTATCCAAAATCAATAGAGGGTTAGGACTAGCCCACCTATCCAACCAAAAACTTACATTACCTTCACCCAGAGACCAAAAGATATGTTGCTCAGCAACATGCCTAATCCTAATAAGCCTGTTCCAAACCATTGAACCTTTAGCATTGTTGATGATTTGCATAGGATGCCTCTTACCACAGTAAATATCATGCACCAAATTAGACCAAAGCAGCCTATTTTCCCTGAACTGCATCCAAAGTTTGCAAGAGATGGAGGTTTGAACATCAGACAAGTTCCTGATGTTTAGACCTCCCTCTTTAAAACTTCTACAAACAGTTTTCCAAGAACACCAGTGCATCTTATTGTCAGCACTAGTAGAGCCCCAAAGAAAGCCATTAAAAAGTTTCTCAATCTTAGAAATAATATTATTAGGAATAACATTAGCATGCATCCAGTAAATCACAATATTCATGAGAACAGAATTAATAAGAGTAAGACGCCCAGCAAAAGACAAATGCTTAGATTCCCACAAAGATATACGATCATTGAGCTTCTTAAGAAGGTTTATATATATAGAAGAGTTATTTTTTGTGCCAATAGTAATACCAAGATATACAGTAGGCAGAGAAGTGTTATCAAAACCAGTGATATTACCAATGGACCTGATTTTAGCCATATTAGTGCCATTAGCTATAATAACCTTAGTCTTTTGCTTGTTTATAACTTGACCAGAGATAGCCTGATACTCCTGTAAGAAAGAGTTAAGTGAGACTAAAGTAGTCTCCTTACAATTAGTGAACAACAAGATATCATCTGCAAAGGCCAAATTAGAAATACAAAGTTTACTTCTACTTCTATATCTCATGCTTTTGTTTACCTGGAAAAGAGAAGAAATACCTCTGAGGAGTACTTCCTCAGCAATGATAAAAAGGCTAGGGGACAGGGGGTCCCCCTGCCTAAGCCCTTTCAAAGTTTTAAAAAACCCATAAGAAGCTCCATTGATTAGAATAGAGACATTTATATTAGTTATCATGCTAGCAATAAGATTAACAAATCTGATTGAGAAGCCAAACTTAGAAAGAACATTAAGAATAAAAGAATGGCTTAATTTATCAAAAGCCTTACACATATCAAGCTGGACAATGATGTTGTTGTTCTTAAGCTTTCTATTTACATCAAACAGAAGCTCCTTGGCAGTTAAGATATTAGAGTAGACATAATTACCAGGAACAAACCCACCTTGGGTTTTAGAAATTATTTTAGGCAGTAAAGACACAAGCCTATTATTTAACAACCTAGACATGATTCTGTTAAGTAAAGAACAGAGGCTTATAGGTCTATAATCAGACCAACCAGAAGGATTGATAGATTTAGGAATGAGACAAAGACCCGTAGCCAAAACCCCATTAGGAATCTTAAAGCCTCTGATAAAATGGTGAAGAGCAGCAAGTAAATCATGTTTAATAATAGGCCAGCATTGTTTATAAAAGGTTTGGTTAAACCCATCCAAACCAGCAACACTATTAGACTTAAGGCTACAAATAGTCATATAGACTTCATCCTCACTGGGAAGCTTGAGAAGACTTTTATTATCATCATTGGTAATAACACTTGTAATATTATCAAACATAGAATGATTTAAACAAACTGACTCATCTTGATTTTCATTGTAGGGACTGGAAGCCAAGGCATTAGTGAAGAATTCAACAGCAGAGGCACCAACTTCATCTTTGTCCACTATCCAAGCATTGTCAACCTTCACACCATGGATCTCCTGCTTTTTCCTTTTATTTTTTACATAACTATGGAAAAATTTGGAGTTGTTATCTCCATCTTTTATCCATTCAACATTGCATTTTTGTAACCAGAATTCCTCTTCAATTTTATAAGCATTTAATAATAAAGAATTTATTTTGTTTAGATTGATTTTAGAATCATTATTGTTAACATTTTGATGGTTAATTTCAGCCCTAAGCACCTCATCTTCAAGGGACTTAATCCTACAAAAAATGTCACCAAAACACTGTCTATTCCAATCAATCAAACAACTCTTTAAACGCTTTAACTTAAGCCAAAAAACATAAAGAGGATCACCATCCATGAACCTGGACCAGTTGTTAGTAACAACATCCATAAAACCATCATCCAAGAGCCACATATTTTGAAACCTGAAACTAGTTTTAAAATAGTGAGAAGCATTGGAAACACTAATAAGCATGGCAACATGATCAGAACCAGTACGAGCTTTATGAATAACAGAGTTGTTATTAAACAAAGCAAGCCAAGCCTCATTGATAAAGACCCAATCCAACCTGCGCCACTTAGCCTTGTTAGACCAGGTGAAGCGAGAGCCAATGAAACCAACCTCCTGTAACCCACAACCTAAGATCATTCTATTAAAATCATCAGTACTATTTTGACAAAACGTTGAACATCCCACCTGATCATCAATCGACCTAATAGCATTGAAGTCACCGCATATTAACCAAGGCATATTAGTAACAGCAATACTATTGAGAGTGTCCCAAAGACTGATCCTATTTAGACGCTGGCATTTAGCATAAACAAATGTAAAGAGAGCACTAATATTTAAAAGAATGTGACTAGCCTCAAGATGAAGACACTGCACATGATCAATCAGAACAGAGATGTTAAGACTATCATTCCAAAACACCCAGATTTTGTTTGAACAATTACTAACAGAATTACTAAAACCCAACTTAGAAGCATAAAGCCTAATATTAACATTATCAATTAAAGGTTCTTGAACAACCAAAATGCAAGCCTTATTTTTGTTAGACAGAAATTTAAGTCTTCGAAAAGAAGATTTGTCCTTGATACCACGTATATTCCAATTAATAATGTTAATCATATGAAAGGGATCGTTTAGAGTTACTTGAGACAGAGAGCTGTCTTTTTGCCAGCCCCTTTTTTCGAGCTTGCCTAACTTGCTTGCCAATTATCGAACTGAATTCCTCTTCATCCTCAGACCCTCCTTTTCTCAACTGGCTTCTAGTCAATCTTTTCCTAACAACAGAATCTTTACCTTTAATAACCTTAGGATGGACATCAGAAGCTTTGGAACAGATCTCAACCGCTTTTGGAGAAGAATCAGATGCCAGGTTCTCATAGCCAATATTAATGTTAACTTCATCAGGGCTTTGCAAGGCTCCTATAATTTCATCATTCCTGTTAACAGAGTCTTGCCTATCAAAATAATAGGTTCTTTCCTCAACTTTGTCAGCATCACTTTGCTGATTCATGGTCTCATTACCTTCATCAATATTTTGAACAGGTTTATTCTTATCTTTGAAAGTGTCTCCAGGATCAGATAGAGCATCCTCGCTGATGTTATTGCATAAAGGAGTAGACGGCATACTGCCATATTGAACATCAGGAGTAGTACAAGCATTGGCCTTGGCAACAATACTAGAACCCAAAGCTAAATCTTGCACAGCACCTTGAATCTCCTGGGATGTTATAACATTATCTTTTGAAACATCTTCAAACGGTTGAGAAACAACTTTATTCGAGCTGTTAATCACCAAGCCTTTAGATGCACTTTGAGCACGATCAGCACTCTTGATTCCAGGTTGATTTTCATTTGAATCTACAACTTGTTTATAAGATAATCACACTGATTACATCAAAGGTGGTGAGTGATAGGAAGTGGCCTGAAGTGAGAATGGCATTGGACTTACCGAAACTACAACGAATGCATCATATGTGCTTCGGAAGCATTATGCTCGGTTGCTGAATGACTTTGAGCAGATTCTCAATTCCGTAAATTATTTCTGGTTGAGCAGAACGCAATCTGCTAAGGAGCAAAAGGCAGTATTTTCCTTAAGGTGGATGAATCTGTCGAAAGATGAAAGAATGGTAAGGTAAAAAATAAAATTACAATAATAATTAATAACATTAAATTAGAATGTTTAAAATATCCATCAAAATAATAAAATGCTTGGTTTTTCTGTATGTCTTTTGTGTAGGTCTACATAGACAGAGCTCTTAAACAAAAAGAAAGGCGTGAGAGGGAGAAGCTTAGCACTGGCTTTTTAGTGTCTGATGGAGCGCCGCAAGTTTTAAAGCCATTACCGTATGTTATGCCTATGGAAGGGAGAGAGCTGCCATTGAATGCATTGTGGCTGCATACGGGCAAGCCATCACTAGCTGCCATGGAGGTTGATCCTGCAATGGATGCACCAGAAAATAATATAAAGATTGAGCTTGTCATTTCATATGATTTGAACAATTAGTCTATTACACTAATTTTGTTGGCTGAATTATGGGTTCTCTACTTTGGTTTCTTAAATAATTCTCAGTCATGTTTTGAACTATTCTATCTATTTCATTTCAATTTCAGTTTTTTTATCTGTTTCTTAGATAATTAATTGTCACGTTTTAAATTATTCAATCTATTTAATATCAATTTCAGTTTTTTTATCCGTTTCTTGCGTTTTTTTTATTTGTTTATTGAATAATTATTGTCATGTTTTAAACTATTCTATCTATTTTATTTTAATTTCAGTCATTTTTATCTGTTTAGGTTTTAACATAATTCCTCGATCCAAACTGACTATATAACTTATTATTTCACTTTGTTTACTTGACACAAAAACTGAAACCATAGTTAGATGGTTAGTTGGGTTGATATTTGTATGCAACAATAGAGACCATAGTAAAGATAAGTACCACCACAGAAAACATTATTTGAACTTTGAAAAATGTATATTTTTAAAATAAAATATATTAAAATTAAAAGATTTATATAAACAGGTTAGACATTAACCCAACAATATGGATAGATGTTCGATGACCCATAATTATCAACCCGAAAAATATGGATTGATTTGGGTAAAATAAAAAACATACCAATATGATTAAAGAGATATAACGTCTCCCAAAAAAATAGAGTAATACAAGGAGACCAAGCATCAAGTACAGATAACAGGAGCCACAACCATCAAATGAAGAGATGATAGCTGCAAAGATAATAACATAACAGTAAAATTAAATGAAAGTTAAAATAAATAAAAAATAGCATAACCACTCAATTTTTCTGCCAAATAATCTGAACTAAAAACTTTGAGAAAACAAGATTAGGAATCATAAAAATAAAGATTTTTGAATTTCTCTTCAAACATACTGACAGTTTTGTATATAATAGCTCCAAAGAGACTCCAAGGGGGTAGCCGAGTTGGTTGAGTATGACATTCTTATGATCAAAAGGTCATGAGTTCGAGTTCCTCTACATATGCTTTTTCGGCTGAGTCTGTCACCTTGTGTGGTTTACCTTCTGGCGTTGGTTTGCAGGCTATCGCGTCAGACTGAGGATTTACCTTGTGCGCACTCATTGCACTCTGAGTGAAACTACATTCATAAATGATATAATTGATAGTTTCAGGATCTGAATTGCATAAGACACAATCCGGTGGGGTATTTAAATCCCAAATCCAGAGTCTATCTCAATTAGACAATTTGATATAATTGATAGTTTCAGGATCTGAATTGCATAAGACACAATCCGGTGGGGTATTTAAATCCCAAATCCAGAGTCTATCTCAATTAGACAAACAAATTGTTTTAGATCGCAAGCTAAAGGATGAAAGAGTGACAATGAATGTTATACTTATTCCATACTAACTCGGCCCACCCGACACAAAGGATGAATGTCCACATGGTGCTGTAGGTATTCTTGATAGTGAACTCTGAATTTTTTCTCTTGGTAGTCTAGTAGTACACACACCATGAAATTAGTATTTAAGGAGGTATATATATATATATATATATGAGAGAATGAGATTGTTGATCTCCTAAATATTGATGTGGTTCTTTGCTCGACCATATATGATGTGAGAAAGCAAATTCTGAATGTCATCCATGATGATGTATGAGACCTTGAGATTCTTTCCGAGCATATAATCTTTAATTATATTTTTCCCATAATGGTTTATCAGAGAGGTGAAAATGAATAATGGTTTATCAGAGAGGTGAAAATGAGCCAAAGATCATACCAGAATGAGGTATCAACCTTGTTACCAATCGACATCATTTTCAATGACTCGCCAAAGGCCTAAGACGTGAAACTTCCCTCCGAGTCCAAGTAGGGGAAGACCCTAGATCTAAATTCTCTAAATCATTATATTTTATTTCTTCAGACTTGATTCAATCACAGGAGATTAAATTTTTCTTTTTACTTATTAGAGACCAAATATGTTTGATGCCAACCACTTGGTTCCAGGTTTTTAAATCAAGAATTCCAAGATTGTTCTCCATCTCGGGAGTAGTAATACTAGACCAAGCAACATTGTCCCCAAAGATGTTCATCTCATGGCCCGACGAAAGAAAATGACGAAGGTACTGGGAAAGCACTTTGAGTACCCTAAAAGGGAAGATGAAAGTATATGGTCAATGTAATTGTCCTAAAAAATAACAAATTTGATAAGTTGGAGTCGAATCTAATATGAGAGATGTTTCGAGCTCCACGAGTCTATGCGCATTGTAATATTATAAAGTATATGACGATAATCGGTATGAGTGAGCCATTTTGTAAGGAAGGGAAAACCAAGATATTTCACAGGAAGGGTACCATCCTTGTAAGCTAAGATAGTATTTAGATCATTACAGAGAGTGAGATTGATCCTTAAAAGACAGACATGGCCTTTAGTGTGGTTGACTTTGATCCCCGAAAACGAAAAAAAAGTCATCAATGTCATCTTTAATAAGTTGGAGGGAATTGAGATCATTGTGATAGAAAATTATGAGAATATCTGTGAAACAGAGAATGAGAATTTTGAGTTTATGACATTTCCAATGGAATTTGAAATTCATATTGTTGTTTTTTTTCTTTGAGAATACTAGAAAGTACTTGCATAACAAATATGAAAAAGGGGGTAACCTTGTCTGA
Organism: Limnanthes douglasii subsp. nivea; assembly: GCA_036936605.1. NCBI lineage: Eukaryota > Viridiplantae > Streptophyta > Magnoliopsida > Brassicales > Limnanthaceae > Limnanthes > Limnanthes douglasii. Next base: position 57,528,541 of record JAUPFV010000001.1, on the reverse strand, counting down.
TCCCTTCCTATTTTCTTATGAAGTAGATAACGACAATCGGTATGAGTGAGTCGTCTTGTAAGGAAGGGAACTCTAAGATATTTCACAAGAAGGGTACCTTGTATCATAAGATGGTGATTAGATTATTAATGAGAATGGGGTTTGATAGGTTCATATATTTTTGGAAGGGTACCACTGCCTAAATCGAAGGGGTCATTCAGACATGTTTTGAACAAAACCTACGATGAACAATACAACTAGGTGAATCATGACTCATCTATGTGCTAACCTGTGCAAACCTGTTTAGGTATTGGGCTTTGAAGATTTACCCGAATCCAAAGTCCAACCCAAATGGCCCATGGGTCATAAAAAAAATATAAATACCCCAATCACCCTCATTTAAGAGGGTAGAAAAAACTTAATAACTAAGGCACACCTCTTTTATCTCTCTACCATTCACTCCAATAATAAATACCTGATAAAAATAAAAATCTTTCCAATAATACCTTTTGATCAGAAATAATCATCACCAAATTGGCAACCATAGTGGGAGGCAACAATGCCTGAATTTCATATTCAAAACCAGTGAATAAAGTAGTTCGAATGTCATTGAAGCAGATTGATCCTAATGTACAAGACATTCCACCTCCATAGGTTGAAGGTATGAGAGAGAGTAATGAACACACTATTGTGTCTCATGTCATTTGCGATGGTGATGAAAAAAAATCCATGTAGGATGAGCGTGATCAGCTAAGGACTGAGATTGAGCCTTTAAGGGATCAGAAACAAGCTGAAAAAGGCTGATTGAGTACGACATCAGAGTCTTCTAATAGTTCATCCAATGATTCAGACCTTGAAGAATCATTCTCATCTAGTAGTGATGAAGGTCGTCTAAAGAAGAAATTAAGGCTGACCAAGAAACATTCAAGAAAAAAGGATAAATAAGGAAAAATTAAAAAGTATCAAGGAAAAATAAAGGCTTCAGCTGATCACCATATTAACAGTTGGCTAATCGGTTCATTTGCTTTTCAATCTGAGCCAGGTATTTTTTGTTACTCCAAATGAAGATACAGTATTTAGCCATAGCCAAAATTGGAGACAATCACCACTGTCTTCAAAATTACTCTACGCACATCTTCCCAAACCATTTGATAGTTCCAAGATGTAGAAGTATGATGGAAGTAAAGATCCAGATAATCATCTCGAGAAATTTAAATGTTTTATGATGAATTTTGATGATGATGACAAACTGTTATGCAGAGCCTTCTCACAAACCTTTAAAAGAAGTGCCCTTAAGTGGTACAATAATCTCCCTCGGGGGTCTATAAAGAATTTTGACATATTTTGGGTACCATTCCGGAGGCAATTTGTTGGAAGCAAGAAGCTTAAAGGAAATGGTGATATGATTATTCATTGTTTCCAAGAGCCAAACGAATCTTTGAAGGAATATATTAGTAGATTTGTAAACAAGAAGAATGGGCTAGCTGATATTTTTGAACAAGTAACAATTGCCTCTTTAAGACAAGGTTTGAATCCATATAATTTGGTCGACTTGGTAACCCGGAAAAAAAAACAATAAACTTTGGAGGGCTGTTAAAATAAGTTGGAAAACAGATTACTGTTGAAGAAACTAAGAGCTCTAGAGTGCATCGTCAGAACAGATTCACCACTATAGTGTCAATTCCACAAGCAGCAACTCAGTCCGGTTACAAATCAAAGGAAACCGGACATGGATCACATTGGCCCAAACAGAATTAGTCCAATCATAATCAACAAGCTAGAATTAAAATGGGTCCATGGGTTCAACCTGAATGGTTCCCTGAGTTGGGAGAGAGTGTAACGATAATTTATGACAAGACTAAAAATGATTTGCATTTTAGAAGGACAACCTCATTGCAATCCCCTAGAGAAAGCCGAAGTACTCGTTTCTGCAAGTATCATAATGATGTGGGTCATGACACACATGATTGTATAGCATTGAAGCAAAAAGTGAAAAATTTCATTGAGAAAGGAAAATTAGACGCTTTTGTTAAAAAAACAAGTGGGCAACATACCGGATAATACACAATCCAATGTCAATGCTTCCTAGACGACTTCTTCAACAGTCCTATGGACATCCAGACAGGTTGATGCCATGATGATTGTTGATGTGGACTCTGAATACCTTGATCCCGATACATATGGGAATCAGGTGGGGGTGATAATGGATAAATCTGCTACAGTTTCTGATATGCTGAAGTTTTTTGAATCATTAACCATATTTGGAGGAGACACCGTAACAACTCTCTCAAGTTGTTAAAGAAAAAGGCATGTCAACAGCTTGACTACTCAGTTGGAAGGAAGAATGTCCACACATTTGTACCAAACCCCAGCTCCTTTCATATTCTTTGATGAAGATAATTTAAGAGATATTATGGGGCTGCATGAAGACGTTGCGGTCATAGGGGCATCAATTAGGGGTAATGACATACGTCGAATCTTGATTGACACTGGTAGTTCGACAAACATTTTATTTCTGAATACTTATAGACAGATGAAGAATCCCTTGGTTATTCAGCGATCAAACATAACTATTGTGGGGTTTACGGGGAGTTTGACTGATGTCACCGGTGAGTTTGAAGAGGAAGTGCTGTTGGGTAAAGAAAATTTTAAAAAAATGGTAAAGGTATTATTCTTTATGGATGATTGCCCAACATCCTACAATGCTATATTTGGAAGATATTGGCTTTCTAGGGTGGACGTTTTGGCCTCTATTGTCCATCAATGTTTAAAATATGTTGTGGGTGCAGAAGTGGGTGTTGTCCGAAGCATTCAGAAAATGGCTAGAGAATGCTATGTAAGAGCTATTGCCTCAAAGTCATTGGATGCAGTCAAGGCTAACAATGAATAACAACTACTGGAGTCTTCCACCGATGAAAATGAATTAGATGATCCAAGGGAGGGTCCTAGTGTTATAATACTCATCGAAGAAGTTGAAATTCATTTCCTAGCAGAATGCAAACGTGTTAGGGTTTGTACTAAATTACCATTGAGTTTGAAACAAAAGTTATTGTCTTTTTTGTCTAACAATCTACATGTATTTGCATGGTGCAATGGTGATGTAATTGAGGTACCAGCCAAAGTAATTTGCCACAAATTTTCAGTCTGATCTAATCTTGGACCGGTAGTACAGAGAAGAAGGACATTTTCTAAAGAAAACACTGATGTGATAGTACAAGAAGTTGATTGGTTAACCAAGATGGGCCATGTTAAAGAATCTCAATACCCTTTGTGGACAGCTAACCCTATTTTAGTCAAGAAAAAGAATAGAAAATGACGTGTGTGTATTTACTTCACTCATTTTAACAGAGCATGTCCAAAAGATCTTTTTCCAGTACCTTAGATTAGTTGATGGATTCTATATCAGGCAACAAGTTGTTATCCTTAATGGATGCCTTTTTGGGGTATAATCAGATACAGGTAGATCCGAACGACCAGGATCATACTACCTTTATTACTGACAGAGGGCTTCATTGTTATAAAGTGATGTCATTTGGGTTGAAGAATGCTGGAGCTACCTATCAGTGATTGGTAAATAAAACTTTTGCTAGCCAGATTGACAGGAATGTGTAAGTATATATATATATATATATATATATATATATGATGGCAAAGAGCCTCGAAGAGTAAAAACAAATATCCGATCTTCAAGAAATATTTTCTAACTTGGAAGCCATCAACCTGAAATTAAACCTGGAGAAATTTATTTTTAGGGTCTAGTCTCGCAAGTTTCTAGGATATGTCATAAGTGAAAAAGGGATACAGGCCGATCCGGATCAGTTAAATGCTCTATTGGTTATGGATCCTCCTAGAAGTACTAAAGAAGTCCAGAGAGTAACTGGGCGGTTGGATGCATTGAATAGGTTTATTTCAAGATAATGTGCTCAATGTTTTCAATTTTTGATACTATGTATCAAGTTATATGTTTTGGTTTCAAGGCATCAATAATGAATCAGAGTATGAGGCGACCATTGTTGGGTTAAGACTAGCTCAAATATGTGGAGCAAAGAGTGTCTGGTTAGTATGTGACTCCCAGTTACTTATTCATCAGGCTCAAGGGCTATTTGAAACTTAAAAATATCAGTTAATAAAGCATGTGCAAGTACTAAAGGAAGTTTCCATAAGTTTTAAAAGCATCTGGTATGAACATCTCTATAGATCGGAGAATACTATGGCAGATTCTTAGCTACCATAGCCTATTCTGAAACATACCCAAGGATTCTTATGCAAGATGCCCATCCATAAGCTCAGTTCAAGAGAAAGAGGGAGAATCTGAAGAAAGTATGAATATATTTGGCATACAATCCAAAGGTTGGAGGTATGAAATACATCAATTTATTTCCGATGGAGTTTTACCTTCAAATAAAGTCCTGGCTAAAAAGATCAAGTACAAGGCTCGTAGTTTCTTGGTTTTAAGAGATATTTTTTTATAAAAAAAGTCTTTCAGCAGACCTCTCCTACGTTGCTAAGGTTTTGAGTAATCCCAAATTATCTTAATTGCACGATGAAGATTGATCAACATATTGTGGTTATAAAGCCTTAACCAAGAGAGTTTTGTTAGCTGTATACTATTGGCCTAGTATAATGGCAGATACCACAGATATGTTCAGAAGATGTGATCCTTGCCAGTAATATGGGAATACAATCCATACACCAGCAGCTCCTATGGAGTTAATCTAAAAACCCATACCTTTTGATAGATTGGGTTTGAACGTAGTTGGACCTCTCCCCATGGCGTACGGAGGTTCTCGAGCGATAATTGTGGCAATAGATTATTTCTCTAAATAGATAGAAGCTGCACCACTAGTTGGAACCACTTCAAATGTAGTCATAAAATTTATCTTACCTAATATTTGTTGCCGATTTGAAATTCCCCAACGAATTACTACGGACAATGGGCACAGTTTGACAACAATGACATGGACACATTTTACACTTGCAAAGGAATTCAACATTGCTTCTCTTATCCTTTCTACCCTCAGGTTAATGGGCAGGTTGAAGTTGTTAATCGAACAATTTTATCATGGTTGAAATTTTTTTTGGAAGGAGCTGCAGGAAAATGACCAAGTGATTTACAAAAAGTATTGTGGGCCTACCGAAATACTCTATGAATGGCCACCCAAGAGTGTCTATTTGCCCTTGTTTATGGGATGGATGCAATCGCTCATATAGAAGCTACTTTGCCAACATTCAGGATACAAAATTATTCCAAATAGGCTAATGAGATGGTAGTATTAAATCAGTTGGATCTGATTGAAGAAAGAAGAGTGAAAACATATTTAAGAACAACACACTATTAGGGTTTAATGAGAAGTAGATTTGCATTTAGAGTAAAAAGAAGATATTTCCAGTAGGGGACAAAGTGTTAAGAAAGTCTTTTTGCATACCAAAAAGAAATAAAAATTAGCTCCGAATTGGGAAGGCCCTTACATGGTGTGTGAAAGGATCAAGCAAGGGACATATAGACTTCAAAACAAAGAAGGCAACATATTGAAGCACCCATAGAACGTTGAGCATCTCAGGTTGTACAATGAATAAAATTATCTTGTAAATATTTACTTTTTCATACTTCAATGTAAATATTTGGAGGCATACTTTTTCCTACCATGGTGGCGCGGGGAGGTTTTAATAAGGTGTTCGGTTTTCACTCAATGTTATCTTATGCCTTTTTAACATATTATGGTGAGTACACAGATATTAGATAAATTAAATATCTATTAAACACCTCCGGCCTTCAAATGAAGTATCTTTGAACTGATCAGATCTATTAAACATTTTCATCCAGTAAATGAAATATCTTTGAAGTGATCAGATTTATTAAACATTTTCATCCCTTAAATGAAATATATTTGAAGTGATTCAATGAATTAAATGATTATTAAACATGTTGGAAGAAATAAATATTGAAATACTAGACATAAGAAGAAAAAGAAATACATACGAAGGAAAACTTAACATTAAACACTGATTGGAATGTGTCAGATCCACGATCACACAAAATTCCTTGACCATCCAAGGACTTTGGTTCATAAAACAAAATCTGAAAGAAACTAAGAAAATGGATTGGCCATCCAAAGACTTTAGTCTTAAACATAAAAAGTAAATACAATAACATTAGGGCTCGTTCCCTTTGGTTTTCTCCGTACCATCATATTTCTTGGGACTCTTGGCATCAGTGCTTGAGCTTTTATCGGTTCCCTCATCAGAGTCACACTCACTCGGTGAAGAAAAACCATGTTTATCACCATCTAGCATGGTATGAAAATTGTCTCTTCATATGGTACAAACTTCCACAAAGGTCCAAGTTTTTTTTGGAAATGTCTCATGAAATAGCAGAACCATATCCGAGTTGATACCTTCATCCCTTTTTTCCAAATAATCCATAACACCAGTAGCATACTTCTCTACTGCTGCAGCTATCTCTTGAGCTTGATTATTCTTTAGAGAAATATTTTCTTCTTCTTTCTCTTTAAGAAGTTTCTCTAATTTATCTTTCTCTCCGGATAAGGTGCTGATAGCGTTCGCATTGTTAGTTTGTTGTTCCTTCAAAGATTTGATCCATTAGAGGTGGTAGTTTTCAATTGGGAATACTTAGTCTGGATGTCCCCTTGGGAAGTCTTGGATTGGCGCAGTTCAGTGCTCAGCTCCCATTTCTCTTTATTTACAGCTTCAACTTTTTGTTGTTCAGATTAAATAAAATTCTTCAAGTTTTGGTCGTCTGTGGTAAGAGAGGTTATATATTTAGCATGATCCCTCACTTGTCTTTCCATATCGACTATTAGCCTAATAAAACCCAAAGTATAAGGAACAACAAAAGGTCATCCAGGTTAACCTTTTTTTCAATAGTTGGTTGATCGGCTGTGGAAAACGCTGGAGAATGAGGATTAGCTGGTACCTCTTCTTATGGAGGAATATTAGTAGGAAGAGTAGGAGGAAGATCCGAAGGACGGAGGATTATATATGACCCTAAGCTACTCTTCTTCTTTTTTCTAGCCCTTTGGTTGATACCTTTCTTGTGCCTATTGTGACATTTCTTCTTAGTTTGGGGCAACTAATCTGATCCCCCAGATTCCCCAACTGTTGCAGCAACTGCCTCTAACAAAACGATATTGATTCCTTCAGATTCTTCGAACTAGATGCTTCGGCAATCTGATGAGATAGGTCAACTTCAGCTTTCTTCTTCTTCAGCACAATAATCAGTTCGGTATATCAACATAAAGTCTAAATACTTATAAAAATCTGTATAAGAGTTACCTAAACTCTTCCAGTATCCAGTCAGTTAGCTTGGATTTTATTTGTAGTTTAACTTTTTCCCATTCTCTCAAACTCCACTTATGAAAAGAAACTGAGTCCTCTATGGTTTCTCAGCCTCCAACAGATCATTCACTACTTTATGTTGTTTCCCATGTTGTAATAATAAAAAAGGGTTTGGTGAGTTCTACACAAACCAACCACAGCAACAAACTTCTCCATATGCATTGGAATTTTAAACTATCTAAAAGAAATAATGCTGGCTAGCAGAGTATATCAGGCATTTGGGCTCAGCTGGCTTGTGCAAAGCTTGATTAAATGAAAATATCTGACTATTTCTGGGTTTAAAGGGAAACGAAGACCCCAGTTCAGCACCTAGGTATATACAACCATTTCATTAGCTTTACAATCCATAGAAGTTTCTGGAGTAACATGAATCCTCACCTTAATAGACTCTGGAAAGCCCCATTTTGTTCTTATCCGATTTATTTCTACATTATGTGTATACACGTAAGATATTTTTTTGAAGGGCTAGTAAGTATTTCACACTAACCTTACGAAAGTTGGGCCCAACTTTCCCTTCCAGGCACTCCGTAAGTGACTCAAAACTTGGTTGTCCCACATTTCCTCTACCTGCCCGATCTGATGTGGTCCTAATGTGTCTGGATATCTCCAATAGAGTATCTTCCACACTATCTTCCATATTTTCTTCCATTATAGTTTATCGTTGTTCGTCCGATTTAGCACATGTGGATTCTTTCTCAATTTGGGTGGCCTCATTAAAGAGCGACAATAGATTCGAGTCCACATAAGGTTGGGCAAACGGTTTTGATGTCTCTGAACTAACATTTTTTTGAAGAGGGAGGGGTGCTCTTGGACTTGGAGAGTCAAGTGACTCTTCGGGGTATGACATTTTTAGTGTCTGATCCCATGGCCAGAAATGGTGAGGGTTTCTTAACACTGGAAACAACTTTATCCTTTGAAAAAGGATCTAGGGATACTTGAACTGAAGGTTCAGATTCTAGGGTAGATAAATTCAAGATAAAGAAGGTTTTCATATTATCAATGTTCTGGACGACGATGAGCTCTTGTTTAGTTCTGGTACTGTTTGGCTAATTACTCCACCAGGAGAAGTAGGGAGTCCGACTATAATTGTTTCCCCCTTTCTTGTTTTTTCCAAATCAAATAGATTTAACCAACCTCCTTTGATCAGAGCAGTTCTGGCTGTGTACATATAATTTCCCATGTTTAAAAAAAATCACGAACTCAGGTTTTCTCTCTCTAGAAATTTTCTCTTGCTTTTAAAAAAATAGTGAAACTGACTTATATAGATGTAAAAACCCACTTGAGTGTTTTGCCTAGGGGAGATAAATCGTTTAAGTAATGATTAGGGGCTATTAAGTACACCCTAATTAATTTTTGAAAAATAGGTGCAGGTACCAAGGGGAAAAAACGGGTGAGAGGTCGAATCAAAATAGGACACGTGTTATTTTTTGAAATTCTGACCTTTGGTTCTTCTATCTACAAAAATAAAACACTTCGGATCCGTTCAGGTTCTCCTCTTTGATAGCTAACTCTTCGAAAAACACTTCGAATATGATCCAAGTCTTTTCATTGATAATTTGTCTCTTCCAAAATATTTTTGAAATACCTAAAAGTGCTACTGATAGATTTAGATATTTTTGGAAGTGCACTACTGCCTAAACCGAAAGGGTAATTCAGACATGTTTTGAACCAAACCTACGATGAACAATACAACTAGGTGAATCATGATTGAGTTGTGTGTTAACCTGTGCAAACCCGTTTACGTATTGGGCTTTGAAGATTAACCCAAATCGAAAGTGTGACCCGAAGAGCCCATGGGTCATAAAACAAGTATAAATACCTCAACCACCCTCATTTAAGAGGGTAGGAAAAACTTAATAGCTAAGGTGCACCTATTTTGTCTATCTACCCTTCACTCCAACAATATATACCTGATAAAGAAAAAACGTTTCCAATAATACCCTTTGATCAGAAATAATCCTCACCAGGGTTGACCTCTAAAAAGAAGATGTGGATTTTAGCAGGGCTAACTTGGATTCCCTAAAGAGAAAAAAATCATTAATGACATCTTTAATAAGTTGGAGAAAGTTGGGATTCACGTAACAGGAAATCATGAGATTATTTGCGAAACATAGATTAATAGTTTTGAGTTTGTAACATTTCTAGTGGAGTTGTAAATTTTTATCGTTAATTTTTTTTCTTGAGGATACTAGAAAGAACTTGCATTACAAGGACGAAAATAAAAAGAGAGAATAGTTCACCTTGCCTAAGTCTCTACCTGCTATGGTAGGTACTATAAGGGTCACCATTAACGATAATATTATAGGAAGTAGTGGCAATATATTGGATGATCCAAGTGATCATCTTTTCATAGAAATTCATGGCAACAAAGATGTCAAGAATGAGGTTCCCCATAAGGCAATATTCTGTATAAAATATATGGATAAAAATACAATTTATTTGTAATTTAATTAGGCTTTATTATTGTATATTTATTATTTATATTCTATAACGAATATAAATGAATAAATAGTATCGTCTATGTAATACATAGAAATAAATAAGGGAGACTAAATGTCACGTACATGGCGTATAAACAATATTCGAGCTACATATGTAAAGTATCTCAAAATATATCCCACTAATACAACAATTTATTTTTCTTTCTTCTTTTCTCTATCTTTCTTTTTATGTCTTTCTTTTTCTTTCAAAATAATTTAGGTAATTTGTTAGACATTTTATCACTAAGCGCCATCTTTGGGAACGAGGTTTCTCACTAAAAAACCTAAATCATTTTGATATTTCAAAAAACAAAAATATAAAGGTTTTCATCTTTTAGAGAAAATTTTCAGATGAATCAAATCGGTAGAAGAAAAATTAGACAAAAATTTCTAAATGTTTTGCTCCGATCCATTCATCCGTATTAATCATTCGAAACAGAAAAGTCCATGAAATCAACACAAATACATCTTCGCAGTTCAAAATAGAAAAATTTATGGAACCAACACAACTACGACTTCGCCGGACTCTGAATAAAAAGATAAGTTTTCGTATTTATTTATTATTCTTATTATTATTAAAAAATAAAAATGTTAATGAATAAGTGCAAAATCTAATTTCAAATATGTATTAAATGTAAAATTTTATATTACATATATAAATATTTTAAGTGAGAAAATTATTTCGTAACATCACTGTTATTTAGTATTTATTTTAATAAATAATTTTGAATAATTTAAATATTCATATAAACCGTAAATAATACTGCTAATATTTATTAAATTTTAAAAAGCCTACCATATTAATTATTATCATTTATTATAATATATACATTTAAACGTATATTATACCGATTCACGAATATATTAATTAATTAAAATTTAATAGTCAAATAATTTTTAAATATTACATTAAATATAAGAGTGATTATCAATTTAACATTATATTTTACTACAAATAATACATATTATATTAATTTTAATTAATATCAATTAAAATAAGTGACAATTCTCATTTTAAAATAACTTTTCAAAATATTTTTTATGTCGTGATAATATGATATATTTTTATACTAATTAAAAAAAATTATTGACAAAATTATATAGGTCAACCAACCACCTCAGCTTCTTTTATTTGAATATTCCAAGTCACAACCCCCGACATGATCATCACCACCCTCAAATGTTGTAACGATCCTCACTGCGCCATCATCACGACTATCAGAAGCTCGTTTGAAAAATCTTTGCCGACCGAGCCGAGGTGCCATCTTCCTAGCCGAGCCGAGGTGCCATTTTCTTACTAGTTGAGCCGATGTGTCATATTCCTAGCCGAGTTGAGGTGCCATCTTCCTCCTAGCCGAGCCGAGGTGTCATCTACTTCCTAGCCGAGCCGAGGTGTCATCTGCATCCTAACCGAGCCGAGGTGCCATCTGATTCCTATCCGAGCCGAGGTGCCATCTTCCTCCTAACCGAGCCGATGTGCCATCTGCTTCATAGCCGAGCCGAGGGGCCACCTGCTTCCTAGTCGAGCCGAGGTGTCATCTCCTTCCTATCCGAGCCAAGGTGCCATCTTCCTAGCCGATCCGAGGTGTCATCTTCCTCCTACCCGAGCCGATGTGCCATATTTCTCCTAGCCGAGCCGAGGTTCTATCTTCCTAGCGGAGCCGATGTGTCATCTTCCTCCTACCCGAGCCGAGGTGTCATCTTCCTTCTAGCTTAGCCGAGGTGTCATCTGCTTCCTAGCCGAGCCGAGGTTCCATCTGCTTCCTAGCCGAGCCGAGTTGTCATCTGCTTCCTAGCCGAGCCGAGGTGTCGTCTACTTCCTAGCCGAGCCGAGGTACCTTTTGCTTCATCCCTGAGCCGAGAGATCATCTGTTTTCTAGCCAAGCCGAGGGGTGCCAAGCCGAGGGGTGCCAAGCCGAGGGGTGTCGAGCCGAAATGTGCCTAGCCGAGAGGTGCCGAGCCGAGAGGTGCCGAGCCGAGGAGTGCCAAACCGAGGGGTGTCGAGCTGAGGGGTTGTCTGCTTCCTCAACAATGGCGTCTACATGTGCAGACATGCTCACTTTCATCGCCATCTCTTTATCTATCACCGTCTACTCCACTATCCACTCCTTCCACTCTCCAACACTCGAGAAAAAATATTTATTTTTAATTAGCATGATATACGTAAGGGATGTCTACAAGCGAAGCAAAGAACTTATATCGTTGAAAGTTTGTCTCGAGTTTAAAAATTCTTCTAACGTCGAGCCAAATGATCTCCATCTCCATGATAGAAAAAAGTCTATAAGTTAAATGATCTCCATCTCTACGACAAAAATGGATATAGGTCAAGTAAATCTCCATCTCCATGTTGGAAAAGGCTATAAGACAAAATAATCTTCATTTCCATGATAAAAAAGGTTATAAGCTAAAATGATCTCCCTCTCCACAATAAAAAATATTGAACGCCAAATGATCTCTATCTTCGTGTGTTTGTTTATATTTATTTTCTGTAACTCCGCGGTAGGGTCACTGGCCACGCCTAAAGGGCTACGCAATGGGGCCATAATGTGCCATATTTAGACATGATCTAATGACAAACAGACTAATTGGTCACGCCCACTAGGCTATGCTAACGGGCCATGTTGTGCTTAATACCACACTACGGTATTTTAAATGCGAACTACTCCAAGCCCACTGGGTTAAGCAATTGGCCAAACTGGTCGCTCCGCGGACTTAACTATTGCTAATTTACTAGTCATAGTTACGCAATGAGCCCTACTATGCTCGATCTTGCAGAAAAAGTTTAAAGGTAAACAAGTAAAAAGTATAAACACACATCCTCCCATACATATCTCCAACAAAATATTCTCCACCGATCAATACAAAATATTCTTCAGCAATAAGTAATGTATAGAAATACAATAGCAAAACAACATCATTGGCCACAAAAAATAAAAAAGTCTTTTCTCCATCACTAGGTCCACGACATCTACAACATACATCCATATATAGTTTTCAATTAATCATTCACCAAAGACTAGGGGGCTACACATCTATATCAACTTTATCCAACAAAAAACAAATCATGTCGAAGAAGCATATAACATCGTAACAGCCTACTAATTGTTAGTTGTACTCTTTTCCTTTGGAAAAATAGAGCTTTTTATCATCAAGGGAGGTTTCGGCCGGCAAAGTTTTTTAACGAGGCAGGAATAATTTAGTACAAACCAAGTTGGAGTCGTCTCCAACAACAGTTTGGCTAGGAAAATTAATATATATAACCAAGCCTTATGACTTTTCGGAGTCTAGCCAACATGGCTGACATAGTTTCCTCGACATGATCAGCGGTGCCGTAGCGAAAAAGATAAACGAAGACAGAGCTACAACAACTGAAAAAATAAAAATGAACAAGCTCCCTCAAAAGCAAAGAAGATTACAATATCCGGATATTATATGCGACTATTATATAGTCCTTAAGTTTTGCTACACTCAAACTCAAGGACTAGGGGGGACTTCTGATAAAGAAATATTATGTATAGAATATCGAGATAAAAATACAATTTATTTGTAATTTAATTAGGCTTTATTATTGTATATTTATTATTTAGATTCCGTAACGAGTATAAATAAATAGGATCGTCTATGTAATAAATAGAAATAAATAAGGGAGTCTAAATGTCACGTACAAGGCCTATAAATAGGAGTCGAGCTCCATATATAAAGTATCTCAAAATATATCCCACTAACACAGCGATTGATTTTTCTTCTTCTTTTCTCTATCTTTCTTTTTCTGTCTTTCTTTTTTCTTTCAAAATAATTTAGGTAATTTGTTAGAGATTTTATCACTAACAGTTCCAACGGACATTACCAAAGACTTTTATAAGGTCGATTTTGAGGACAACACTCTTGCTTTTGCAGTTGGTGTAATAATCCATTTGAAGTTCTTAAGAGAGACAAATATTGTCTAAAAGTTTCCTCCAAGAGATAAAATATACATGAGATTTATCAATCAGGTAAGGGAAAAGGTCTTTGATTATATTATCTTGAATCTTGGAGATGATCTTCTAGACCATATTGCAAAAAAATAGCTCTAAACTCTAGTGTTTAGGAATATGGGAGATATAATTGGAATTATTGGAATGATCAATAACTCTGGTGCTGGATCATTTATGGGAGATAGAGTTGGTTTGGCGCAATAGACCTATTAGGTTATAATTTAGCATATAAATACTTCTTTTAGGAAATATTAATGGCGATAGATCATTTAATGAAAATCAAAATTTCTCTGTCTAAGTAATAATTGAAGCATCTCAATTATCTCTCTACTCTTCACTTAAAATCAATTCATTTTCTTATTTTACAAAATAACTATTCGAATAAAATTTATCATCATTAAATTGGTAACGAGAGTGGGAGAATCACTTAAAGGTACCAGTATAACAAAATATTAAACCTCACAAGCGAAAATTCACTTTCAGAACCCTCCAAATCATGGATTCTGATATGCATATAGATCACATTCCAGAAGATGAGGGAGTCCCGATCAAAGAATTGCTCTGAATACCTCATACGAATGATGAAAATCAGGAAAGACTTCTTATGCAAGATGAGCGAGGTCAGCTATGAGGGAAAATTGAGGCACTAACGTCTCAAAAGGAAGATAAATTGAATAATGAAGGTAAGGTTTAAACAGAAAGTAAAAAAACTGATAAACAAGAGGATGATTCCCAACATACCCCACAAAAACATCAAAATTCAAAAAATAGGCGTAAAACCACGGATTATTCTAGTTCTTCGAAGGCAGTATAGACTCAACCTCTGAATTGAAAGTTTTCTCGTCTTCTTCGAGCATTGATCACTGTCATAAAAAGAGAAACAGTCACCAGGACAAGTGTCGGTCAAATAAATATTCAAACCAACATTAAAAGTCAAGTACGCAAGATTTTTCGGGTAAAAATAAGCACCAAAATAATAATGAGAAGAAAAAAAGGATGGCAAGATAAAGTAAAGGGCTACGGAGATCACAGTATAGACCATCTGGTGAGCAACTCTTCATCCAATCTACCATGTATCTTTGTTACCTCCAACGAAGATCAACAGTTTCACCAAGAGCATAATTGAAGGCAATCTCTTTTGTCTCCCAAAATTATGTCAGGTTATTTACCTAGAAGGTTTGATATATCCAAGATTGAAAAGTTTAATGAAAGAAAGAATCTAGATAATCACCTTGAGAAGTTCAAAAATTTCATGATGAATTTTGACAATGAAATAATTTGATGTGTAGTTATTTTTCTCAAACCGGCTAAAGATAGTGCCTTAAAGTGGAATAACCGACTTCTGCATGGGTAAATAATATTTTGGATGGCTTTCCAAAGATAATTTTTAGGGAGTAAAGAAATTAGAGAAAATAGAGTTACGATAATTCATTATCAACAGTTTACCGATGAGACCTTAAAGGAATATACCAAGTGCTTTGTTTAAACCAAAGATGGTTTGCTAGTATGCTTCGAATAAGTAGCCATATATGCTTTTAGACAATGTTTTTTACTAGAGAAGTTAATTGACATTAAAAACCATGAAAAAGATTTGACATGGGTTGGTTTGTTGAACCGAGTTGGGAAATAAATCATATTAGAAGAAACACAAAGATTGAAGTTATCTAGTGAGTCTAGAAGTAGCTCATTATCCTCTCAACAAGAAACCATAGTAAATTATCGTCTGAAAGAATCTGAACAAAATACTTATCAATCTGGGATCATGCAGCATCCCCAAAGGCGACAATCCAGACCCAGAGGGAAGTAGTGGGTTCAGCCTGATTATTTTGCAGACTTAACTGAAAATGTTACCACCATTTATGATAAAAATAATTTTTTTTGTACAATTTTGAAGACCACCACTTATTCAAACTTCTGTAGAGAATCAGAGCACTAGATTTTCTAAGTATCATAATGATGTGGGGCATGATATCATGGATTCTATTGCTTTAAGAAATCCAAACCCTAGTTGAGGATGGAAAAAGACCACTTTCATCAAATCCCAAGTGGGAAACAAATCAACACGGAATGTAAGTGAGACTCAAGAAGGACAATCTAGTGTTCGAAGAGAAGTTATCAAAGCAGCACCAAAACATGAAAATACGATGGTAATTACAGATATACATAACAGGTTTGATGAAGATTCAGAGTATTTAGACCCCGATCCGAATCATGGCCAAGTAAATATGATATGTGAAAAAAGGAGAAGGGTCTTTGAATTATGCTAATTTTTTGAATCTTTGACCATTTTGGAAGGGGGGGATTACTGTGACAGCTCACTCAAGTTTCTCTCGAATAAGACATGTAGTCACCTTGACTACAGAGTTAGAAGGAAAAATGTCTACTCATCTGTATCATAATCTTGCCTCGTTTATCGTATTCGGTGAGGATGATTTTAAGGATGCTGTTGGGACATATAAGGATATTATGGTAATTGGGCTGCAATCGAGGGGATAAAAATCCAAAGGATTTTGATTGACATTGTGGTAATTGGGCTGCAATCGAGGGGATAAAAATCTAAAGGATTTTGAGAGATGTTGCTGAAACACACTAGTGCAGCTAATGTTTTGTTTTTGTCAACTTACAAGCTAATAAAAAACCAGCCCGTCATTCTCCAATCAAATAGAAGCAAAGTGGGATTTTACAGGAAGTTCCACTGATGTGATTGTGGAACTCAAAGGTGAAACTATCCTTGGAAAATGACCATTTAAGAAGGATGTGAGAGTCTTGTTTGTAGTGCTTGACGGTTTAACTCTTTACAACCATCTTTGGTAGATCTTAGTTGTCAACGATGCATGTTTTTGCTTCAACAGTCCATCAATGTTTAAAATATGCGATCGGAGGCCATGTAGGAGTAGTTCGAAATAGTTAAAATATGCTTAGAAAATACTATATTACTGTCATTGCCCTGAAGACACTGGAAAATGTAGTAGGTAAGAAGGAATACCAATTACTAGAGTCTTCTTCCGGTTCAAGCAAAATAGATATTCCAAGAGAGACTCTTAATTAAGTTATTCCAGTTGAAGAGGTTTAGTTACACAATATTCCAGATGGAAAATGTGTTAGGATTGGATCTAAATTACCATAAGAGATAAATGAAAAAAATTGTTATTATTCTTGTCCAAGAACTTGCATGTATTTGCTTGGTGTAAGGAGGATATAATGGGCGTACCAACAAATATCATTTGTCATAAATTCGTTGTACGATCTGATCCAGGCCGTATCATATAGAGGCGAACAACATTTTATGTTGAAAAAATTAAAGCTATTATCAAAGGCGACAAGCCTCTTATAACGAAAAATAATACAAAATATTAAAAGCATCCATCTATGCAACCCCAACCATTTGAATATTTTTAGGTTTTAATTACAATGATGCAAAATAAGCCGAAAGATCACGTCTCTACTTGATCTTCCGGATCTTTTGATCGTTTAATGAGAGAAATGAATTCATTCCTCTTAAAACATAAAGTAAAATGACGCCCTAGAAGAGGTTATATGTTTAGTTGTTGAAGGTTTTTTTGAAGATGAGAGGGAGGGTTATCATCTAAGTCTTTTTATCCATGTAGCTTTTAAACTTAATCCATCATCTTTATTTGCATGGATTATAATTTCGATTTAAATAAAACATATTTAGTTTACCATATTAATATTTAAATGTTAATATCTATATTTTAAATATTATGCAATTGAAAATATAAAAATACATATTAGTTATAAATATATAAGACCGACTAAAATAAATTAGTCTTTTGTTTGGAAGTTTTTAAAACTATAACGGGTTTTATCTTCGAAAACGTGCCACTACACATCTTTTGGAAGTAAATTTAGTTTCATATCATATCATGAAAATCAACGATCATTTGATTTTAATATTAGCGTAAATTTGATTGTACGATCAAACCACCAACCAATATTTCCAAATCATATGGGATATTTTATTTTTGTTATCGGGTCGGTTTAGTCCGAGTTTAATTTTTTTGTATTTGTATTAGCGAGTCAAGTCCAAAAATTTGTTGTAAGAATTTTATGTTATGTTTTCTTATTCTTAATTATAGATTAATATTTTTCAATGGTATTAAAACTGATATTTTTAAATTGGTCGAATTTTTTTGATTTTGTCGGTTCAAATAAACTTTTTAAATTATAACTAAAAAATTTAATATAATACAAAAAACAATCATACTCTTTTTTTTATCATTTTCTAATTAAAGTTCTTATTTATATATATATATATATATATATAATTTAAATATTATAAAAACGGATAAACAATGTCCACATTTTAAGTTTCAAATGTGTTTTCTATATTATATTTTCAATTAATATTGTTTTCAATAAATTATTATTTTTATTAATAAAAATAAACTAATATAGATGGATTGGGTTTTTATAAAATACGGTTCAAATCGTTAATCGGACTAAGCTTAACACTAGGCTCGTGAATATTTCATTAACACTATCAAATGGTCTACGACTGGACCATACATGATTTGTCTTAAGCAGATGATTGGGTTTGGTAATCCACTAACTATCTCGTATAAAAGGTTGTTAATATCTTCCTCTGGTGTTGAATACGAATCCATGTGATAATGCACCCGTATTTGATACATCAACATTTAGTGACCATAACATAGCCCTTGACCTAGAGCTATCCGGTAAACATAATTCGAGTTAAGACCCTATGACTAAGAACCAATCTGCAGAACCAAAACGGGAGGAAACGTCTGTTGTTGAGTGCCAGATACGAGAACAACACGCGTGTGCTGCTGGGTGACGGGACCAATATCGGCCCATATTGTATCCACAGATGCACTTGGGATATTATTTGTCATCTTTTTTTGCTCAAGATCGCGATCTTTGTGACACTCAATTTTGGAATGTTTAGGTCACATAAACGGGAATGATGTATGCATTTAGTATATTCATCACGCTTTAGGTGATTTTTTCTCCTGGATGAGTCATATATGTCTCACTATCAGGTCGTCGCTCATCACTAAAAGTAGGTGATAGATGGTGAAGTCTTACCACACAATTTGTTATTAGTGTGATATAACTTCTGGCACGACTATAGCATACCTCTTAGCTCAAACTACTTTCATTTTGGCCAATTCTTTCTTCTCGACTCGATATGCATCCACTTTGGTCTTTAACTATCGTATTTTTTATTCTAACTGAGACTGTGAAAATATTAAGTTGATAGGATTTTCCAACCCTTCACGTGTAACTTCAGGAGTGATAGACGTGTCTCTTACTCATTGGGTTGCGTTAAAGTCATAATATATTGTTAGAACAATAGATGATGAGAGTTTAACTTGAAGATTTGTTTTTGGAAACCAGTTAGAATGTCACTCTCACCATGCTCGCCACTGATGAGTCCTGATTTTGGTATCTGGTCTGGCTCACCACTAGGTGAAGAAATTTTGTAAAAAGAGAAAGTAATTAAAGAAAAAAATATATTAAATACTTTATAATATAATATTGATTATTTGATCATACAAGTGATGTGATAATTTATACTTACGGTGACTGAAATAAACATTTGAACACTAAAGTCTACTAATACAATAATACAATAAGTTTCTACCGAACTTATTTTATATATTTAATTGATACTAATAATTCTGATCCAAAATTGATCTAAAGTCCAATCGATAATAATTCATTGACATATAAAAAGTTGATTGATTCATTTTTGGTGAGGTCTTTTATAGATTTGAGCTTCATAATATCTTAAGATGATACTTAATTGTCACTTTTCTGTAAATTAAAAATTGGAGAGTGCAACGAATAATATAAACTACACGGATACTATAAAGGGTCAAGTTATTTTCATCCAAATTAGGTCTAACCCCACTCATTTATAAGTTAACCTGAAAGTTATCTAACCTCACCCATTTATGAACAAAAATACCCTTATTGGAGTATATAAGATTTTGTTTCCTAAACAGCAACTACTAATCTTTCTAGAACAAACTCCAATTTTCATTCTCTCTCAAGCTTTCTCTCATTTGGCGGGTACATTTAAGCGTGATTTTTTTAGTAGAAAAATGAACCAATGGTGCAAATTTAGGGCACCATCGGTGTAAAGTATGAGGAATCATCAATGCATTAATGTTGCATCGATGGTGCCTTAGCACTGATGGTCAAATACTGCACCATCAGTGCATTGAACCATCAGTGTACTAATGGTGCAATGCAAAGCCTATCAGCGGTGCTTAGGATGTGCATCGATGGTGCTATCAATATGCACAATTGATGCTTAGTATGATGTACCATAGGTGCACAAACTTGGCCCCTGTGGTGGATTCTTTTTGTAACTTTTCTTTTTAAATTTTTATAACAATGTATGTTAAAATATTTGTAACTTTTATTTATCTACTTAATTATTTGTAACATCGGTGAATGGATTTTATATTTTATATTTCGTTATATTTTTTTAATGTTTGACGAATTTTTAATGTTATATAATGAATAATGGAATAAACATAAGAGTTCAAGTAAAAATAACAAAAGGTAAACATAATATGCAAGTACATAACCAAATGATTTGTGGTTCAATATAAAACATAAACATATCATAATAAACGTCAACCAACCATAAGAAAAAAAGTCATCTGACGAAGATAACTAGCCAATAAGAAATTAACTGCAACATTTGTAGCTTGAAAAGCCTCAAACCATCCAAATCATATCTCGTATGCAGGATGTTGAATGATCAAACTGCTTGAAGGAGTTTATCATCATTGGACTGCACAAGTGGGGTGATAATATACTGGATAAAGTGAGCAATGTAATCATGATATCTAGTCGTCATCAATCAACCATATGTAGCAACCGTAATTTTCAAGTGATCGTTGAAAAGTAAGTGGTGACGCCAATCTTGCTAAACGGACTCACGACAAGTAACGAGACAAATCTTTATTCGTATATGAAACTTTTGGTAAAAATAAGGTTCTGGTGCATCTTGGATTCACTCGAACTATTGTATGACTCTGTCGGGCATATATCCCTCTATCGTGCTCATTATTTTGATTAGATAATCAAGTAAACAGATATCTTGCAGATGAAACTGAGTTCTCATGTGTTCGTACGACTCGAAAAATAACTCGTAAAAACAAAATAGTAAAACATGTTATCAAACAAATTAAGTTAAGTTGAACATGCAAAAAATTACAAATCATATAATAAGTATAATATTTGTTTTCTTACATCTTTCTCATATTGATCTGCAAAAATTTCGCGTACGTTGGACTCGGGGTGCATGTTTGAGCCCATCATTCTCCTAGGTGACCAACTAGCAATCCTTGGGTTCTTTAAGACATAAGTTGGGTTTCGTGGAGATTTTAAAGCTCGAAAGTGATTGTATATCCAACAGTATAACAAGGCTACGAAACTGCACAAGTTCTGCTTTTAAGATTTCAAAACATCTCCTAAAGCACAACAAAAGAAAAATAACGAGCTAGTCCCTAAACTATATTCCACAACCCATAATCAAAATCCTCTAAACCATATAGATAGTCAACTTTCACGCTTTTCTAACTAGTATCTATGAATACGGTGCACCCAAAGTGATTGTCATCTCCCTGAAGTTGAACTGTAATATGTTAGTACCATGGTCCCAAATCTCAACAAATACATCGTCCAATACCAGACGAGTGTAATACGTAGACAAGTGAATTATGAAAAGTCCAAAAAAAATACGAACTTGATGACTAACTATATTGTGTTGTCCTGTTAAATCCCACATGCATAACACATTATAATACGCATGTATGCCGAGAGAACTGTGTGTCTGTAAACAAAAATGTTAAGTAATAAAACAACACTAAATAAACAAAAGAGATTATTTTAAATATAATAACAAAAAATTTACATGTCCGACGAAAGTGTTGAACACCTCGTACTTTTTGTAGTTAGGAACACCCTCAGTTAATAAATAATAAATGTTCAATAATAATAAAACCGAAATAAACACGAAAAACATTTATCAGTAGCTAAATTATGTAGCGAACAAATATTGAAATCTAATTCAAACAAAAAATACGTTAATAGGTTGAAAAATAAAAACAAAGCACACATATGGTGCAAGTGCTATGCATTATTGGGGTTGACGTTAAAAATCGATGATAGAGAAGATCGACACCTGGCCATTTTCCACCTGTTTCATGTGAGGAAGATGATCCATAAACCTTAAAATTGGCATCTAGGACCATTATTTTCAAACCTTTACCTTGACCCATTAAATTAACAATAAAATCAAGCCAATTTATTAACAACGAACATAAAATCAAAGTACAAAACAATCAAATAACCAAGCAACTAACGAAAAATTGTTGGTGACCGAATTTTCACCGAAAGAAAAGTGGTTACAAAAATAATCATAAAATGAATAATAGAAAAAATAAAAATAAAAAGTGAAAGAGTAAAAGTTGTTCTAGCGTTAGAAAAATTATATTTTATATACCCATAAAAATATACATTAATCTAAAAAAGTGGAATTATATCTATATATATTTATTAGGGTTATACTAACCGGTAACAGTGTTTTAATACTTAACTTTTTAGTTATTATTAGCTTATTTTAGATTAATTTCGAAACTGAGTGTTCAAAACACTGGTCAATACGAAAAAATCGAAGTAAATGGAAAAAGCTTCTCTCTCAAGAAAGCTCCACGATAGGTCTTGATTTCTTGACCATCAAGAAATCTCTTCTTCTCCATCTTTACTTCCATTCTTCCTCCTGCCTTTGTTTAGACTTTGTTTGGACTGCTGTTTCATCGATTGGCAAGGCTGCTGCTGGCCGTTGCTGGCTGTTGTTGTGAACTGGGCTGAGTTATGGCTAATAACTCTATCGATGCTTGCGAGTTTCCTCCATTAAACAACAAACCTACGCCCATTATCAGTTCAAATGTAGTGTCGTCGGGTCGGTTATACACTGATGCTTTGAAGAATAGGATGGAGGCTGCTGAGTTTCGTTCTGAAAAAGTTGTGTTATGTGAGGATCACAACGTGATTCAATTTGATATGAAAACTAAGACAGATCTTCTGTCTCAATCAAGAACCACTCTCATTGCTAAATTCAGTGAGGGTATCCCAAAGAGGCTCGCTTTTCAACAGTTTCTTGATTCTTTCAAGTTTAAAGGTATGTTCACATATGTTTCTATTGATTCAAGACAAATCTTGGTGGAGTTCTCTGTGTTGGAGGATGCGGATAGATTATGGGTGAGGCGATTTTGGAGTGTGGAAGGTAAAGTTATGCGTGTTATTAAGTGGTGTCCTCATAGTAGCAGAAACTATGAGTCCCCGGTGGCTTTGCTTTGGGTTAGGATAGAGAAGGTGCATGAGTATATGTATAACAGAAATGTTATACATGAGGTGGCCTCTTCTCTTGGATTCGTGCATGAGGTGGTGGTGCCTGAGATAAATCGTGCTAAAGTTAATTCTTGCTTTGCTTTGGTGGAAATCGACGTTTCAAGGTTGCTTAAGAGGAAACTGTGGGTGGGCTTTGGTGAGTTTGATGGGTGCTGGTTGGGTGTAAGTTACAAGAATGCACCCTGTTATTGCAAGGCTTGTCATCATTTGGGGCATGGTTTTGAGAATTGTAAAAAGAATCATGAAATGGGTTCCAAGAATGAAAAGAAAAGTTCTGATATTAATGATAATAAGGCTGATCAACCTGAGTTGTTACATGAAAAGATTTCATCTGTTCAAGTTCCTAAAGCTACAAAGATTCAGACCTTTATACAAGTTTACAGACGCAAGCTTAAATCTATAATAACAGCTAAAGATAGGTCTTCTGTTTCTTGCCCTTCAACAAGTGTGGCTAGCCCGGTGAAGGAGAAGAAAGCTGCTGACAATGACCTGGTCCTCATTAACGCTCTTCAGAGTCTTGAGGAAGAATATAAATCTTTGGGCAAGGATAATCTTCAGGAGTCTCCCTGTGGTGAGAACACTGGAAGCTATAACCCTTCTCCAAGGAATAGCTGCAATGAACACGATCAAGGGTTTGAATCTGTTATCTCTGGTAAAATAAAATCTGCTAACAAAAATAGTAATTCAAAAAGATTATCAATAAACTCTCTAAGAAAGAGAGAAAAAGGTGACATTAGGTCTGTCTCTGATAATGTTTAAAATTATCAGTTGGAATACCCGTGGAATTCACAATAATCCTACTATTGCTAGGCTAAAGTTTATTATTAAAAATGAGAATGTAAAGATTATCACAATTCAAGAACCAATGACTAGACTTGATAAGATTGAATTGATAGCTAGGAGGATTGGTTTTGATAACTATATGGCTAACACTGCTAATAAAGTATGGTTTTTTGGCCAAATGATATTAGTGTGTCTGTTATTTGTGATCATAATCAGTTTTTACACCTTGATATTACTTATGCATCTTTCAATTGCTATTTTACTTCTGTTTACGCTAAGAATCAGAGAATCCAGAGGAGGTTTCTTTGGAGCCAGTTAGGTAATCTTACCTGTGATTTGAAGCCTTGGGTTATTGCTGGGGACTTCAACTCTACTAGAAGTCCTGATGATCAGCTGAATTGTATGAGTTTTGATGGAACTTGTGCTAAGGAATTCAACGAGTTTATTAGACACTGCAATCTGGAGGTGCCTGGTCATACTGGATCCCGTTATACCTGGAGCAATAACAATGTTTGGAAACGGTTAGACTGGGTGCTGGTCAATCAAAAATTGCTTAATGATTTGACTATCCAGGTTTGCAACATGGTCAGAACTTGTTCTGACCATGCCCCTCTTTTAATTTCTATCAGTAATGTTTCCAACATCAATAATCACAATAAGAAGAGTTCTTTTAAATTTATCAATGCTTGGGCCAATCACCCTGATTTCATGAATTGTGTAAGTCAGAGCTGGTCCAAGCATTGTAATGGTGATGAGAGTACTATCTTTTGGTATAAGCTTAAAAGGCTGAAGAAGCATTTGAAAAACTGGAATTTTATGACTTTTGGAAACATTTTTAGCAAAATAAAAGATGCTATTATTGATGTTGAGAAATGTGAGATTATTCATCAGAATACCAATGATAACATTTCTAAATCTCATCTTTCTAAGGCCAATAGCACTCTTATTCTTGCTTTAAAAGATGAAGAATGCTATTGGAAGCAGAAGTGCTTCAATTCTTGGCTAAATGATTGTGATGGGAATACTAAGCTTTATCACAATTATGTAGCCAAGAAAAGAAAAAGAAATCATATTGCTGGTATTAAAGATAATGATAGATGGCTTACTGATCAGTGTGATATTGCTTCTTCTGCTGTGTCTCACTTTAAGATGCTCCTTTCTAGTGATCCTGCCAATTGTAATGATGTTAGTTCTAGTGAGTCTATTCTTACCAATATTCCAAGGCTTGTTTTGGACAGGGATAACGAAGAGATTACTAAAGCTACATCTATAGAGGAAGTTAGATTTATTATTAATGATATGAAGAAGGACAGTGCCCCTGGCACTGATGGTTTTAACTCTTTCTTCCTTAAGCACTGTTGGAATATTATTTGCTATGATTTATGTAAGGCTTTAAATGCTTACCTTGATGGTAGAGATATCCCTAGAGGTGTGTTTGCCACAGGGATTGTGCTTGTTCCTAAAGTAGCCAACCCTATAACCTGGAACAATTACAGGCCTTTAAGTATGTGCACCATAATGAATAGATTGTTCTCTGCCCTCATTAATAGGAGAATATCTTCTATTCTGCCTAGAATTGTCTCTAGAGGGCAGAGTGCTTTTGTCAAAGAGAGACTTATTCATGATAACATTTTAATAGCTAAGGAAATGCTTCATAACATTAGTAGAAAGCCTTCTAAAGGCAATATTATTTTGCAGCTAGACATGACTAAGGCTTTTGATAGGATGTCTCACTCATTTGTAATTAAAACTTTGAAATGTTTTGGGTTTTCTGATGATATAGTCTCTCTAGTTTACAATCTTATCTCTAATGTTATGGTTTCTGTGTTAATTAATGGTTCGTGTTCTGGTTATTTCCCTCGAAAGTCTGGTTTAAGACAAGGAGATCCATTATCTCCTTGCCTTTTTATCCTGGCTGAGGAAGCTCTATTGAGAGGCTTGAATAACCTCTATGTGACTAATAATGACATGCAGTTCTATCTTAAATCTGGTTACATCTTACCTTGCTTAGCCTTTGCAGATGATATAATCATCTTCTCCAATAGTGCCTCCTCTTCAATCAAAAAGTTGAGTCACCTGCTTGACAATTATCAGCATGAATCTGGACAATTAATTAAAAAGAGACAAGACTAAGATTTTTACCTCTTTTAGAAGCTCAAGGGTCCATGCTGCTAGGATTAACTCCACCTTGGGTTTTCAGACAGAGCATGCTCCATTCAATTACCTAGGTGTCACAATTGCAGCAAACAATAAAAGGATGCACTATACTCCTCTTTTAGCTAAAATTTATAATAAGATAAATGAGTGGGATTTGAAGAACCTGTCTTATAGTGGCAGACTGTCACTCATAAGACATGTTCTTTATCCCATTATATATTTTTGGATGCAAAATAGCTTAATCCCTAAAAATATTCTGAACAATTTAGAGCTTTGTTTCAATAAGTTCCCGTGGAGACCTA
Organism: Limnanthes douglasii subsp. nivea; assembly: GCA_036936605.1. Taxonomy (NCBI): domain Eukaryota; kingdom Viridiplantae; phylum Streptophyta; class Magnoliopsida; order Brassicales; family Limnanthaceae; genus Limnanthes; species Limnanthes douglasii. The sequence goes on along the minus strand of JAUPFV010000001.1, from coordinate 57,502,096 downwards.
AGTTTAATGACTATGCTATTCATTGGGCTGGTTGGGCTAACCTGTGTAAGCCCTTTGATGAAGGTGGATGAATATCAAGTTGTTATCTGATATTCAACTCACCTTCTCCTATAAATTGTGGTTCCTATTTAGGAAGGGAAAGTCCCTCTGGTCTGACCTTATTTCTAGTTCTTACTGCAAGAATAGGCATCCTCTTTCAGCTAAGTGTAGTGTTAATGACTCTATGGTGTGGAAGAGACTTTATTTTGTTAAAGATAATGCTGATCAGTATGTTCACTGGAAGGTTGGGTGTGGGGACATTGATTTTTAGAAAGATTCATGGCATAATATGAGTCCCATTATTACTGAGCAAAATTCATGGTATCTTCCAGCAAAAATAAAGACTTTTTGGAAAAATGGTAGTTGGGATTCCACTCTTATTTCCTTCCTTTCCCATGAAAGATATCAACACATAAGCTGTATAAATATCAATCATGAGCAGGAGGATTATATTGAATGGAATCTTTCAAAGGATAAAAAGTTTGACACTAAAATGACTTGGGACAACATCAGACTGAAAAATAACAAATCTTTCTTTTTCAAAAAAGTTTGGCACAACTTTATTCCTTCAAAATTTTCTTTTCTCAGCTGGAGGATACTAAACAATTTTGTTCCTATTGACAGTGTCCTCTCCAAAAAACATTTCTACTTAGTTTCTAAGTGCCAGTTTTGCTGCAATTGTGAAGATATTACTCATCTATTCATCAATTGCAGCTTCGCTTGGTCCTTATGGAATTATTATGGCCTCATGTTCAGAATTCCAGTGAAGCGCTTTATGAGTATTCGTCATATGTTCTTTATTTGGTTTAAGCATACTTGCAGTAACTTTCATGTTACCCACATTGTCCCTCAATTGATTGTTTGGACAATCTGGTTTAACAAAAACCACTGCAAGTTTGATAAGCCAGTGGACAATTTCTGTAATGCTATTAGTAGGATTAAGCGGTTCATTATAGCTATTGACTCTAATCTTAAACCTAAACATTGGGTTCGAGCTACTGATGCAGGTGCTAAGATTGGTGCTATGTCTATCAGCAATAGGAAAGTTGTTTACAGGAAGTGGATTGTACCTGGTGCTGGCAGAATCAAGATTAACTCTGATGGTGCTTGTTGCTACACTGGTGAGGCCTCTGGTGGATTCATTGCGCGCGACGATCGAGGGAACTGCATTGAAGGTGCAGGCTTCTTGTTTGGAAAGATTTCTCCACTTCAAGCTGAAAGAAGTGCTCTGAAGGAGGCCCTCATCCTCTGTCACAGGAGAGGTTGGAGAAATGTAGATCTTGAAACCGACTGTTTGACCCTTGTAAACAGTCTGAAAAGCCCTGATGGTGATAGCATCAGAGACCTGATTCTTCCTTCGATGCGTATAAGCCATATTTCCAGATCGGAAAATGTGACGGCTGACTGGATTTCGAAGTGAGTTCTTGCTGAAAGGAAGAACCAATCCTTCACGATTCGTGATATTCCCAACCCTCTCCTTGCCATCATCGTGCTTGAGAGTTTAGGGGTTGGGTATATCGATCCTGGTTAGGATCATGGTCTCCGGTGCGTGATTTGTTTGATGATTCTTGGTTGCTCGCTTAAGGTTATGTGTGAAGATGGATTTCAATGGTGGTTCTGGTCAGTTTGGGTGTCTGGTTGGCAATGGTGGTCTGAGTTAGGGTTTGTGTGAGAAGGAGAAGATTTTGGTGAGTGTCTGAATTAGGGTTTCTAATCTAGGGCTGTGGCTTCGATTTAGGGCTGAGTTTTTTGGCTTTGTATTTGAGTCCTTAACTTTGTGATGGCTTCTATTTGAGCCCTCTTTCTTTGTAAATTTCAATTTAGTAATATAGTATTATTTTTGCTAAAAAAAAGAAGATTAATTTCGAAACTAAAAATAACAGCTCAATTTCTATAAAGATAAAACTATCTATTATACAGTTTTGGATTTTAACATCAAATATTATAAAAAATAACTTTTTTTGAAATGGTCAAATAATTTAATGAACAATTAGTATATTATTATTAAACTAATTTTTATTACGGAAAAACAAAAGAATTGTTAATATTATATAATTATGATAATTTTAAATTATTAATTTTTTATTTTACTTGTTAAACATCAAATTACATATATTTTTTTCACTGGTTTTGTGAATTTTAGAATTGGTAATTTTATTGGTACAAAAATAATTATATAATTACTAACTGTATATTTTAACAAAAATATTTTTATTTTCATATAAATATAGGTATATAATTTGAAAATATATTTTTGTTAGTTTGTATAAAAAAATCAAATTAATTTATTGATTTTTAAAATAATTTAAGTTTTTCTAATCGTTAAGCATTTATTAATATACGTTTATAGTAATTGAATGTATGATTTTCTTAAAAAATACATCTAATTATATTTGGTTGATATTAAAATGTTTACTTAAATTTGAATGAATATGTTAATATTTTAATATATATATATATATATATATCATATGCCCATTGTTATATCTATATCTAATGATCTTGCTAGAGTTAAGTCTAGTTTCAGGTTTCAGGAAATGTGGACTATGGAGGATTCTTTTTTGCCTTTTGTTGAAGATAATTGGAACCTTGAGTTGATTGGTGATCCTATGTTTGTTCTTTGGAATAAACTTAAAATACTTAAGAGAGGTTTGATTACTTGGAACAAAAGTATCATTAGAAATATCTTCAACAAGGTTCAAAGTTTAGAAGATGAGGTGCTTGTCAAGGAATTAAATCATCAAAATCTTCAATCTTCTGATTCCAAGTGTGATCTTGCCAAAGCTAATGCTTTATTAATTAAAGCTCACATAATGGAAGAAGTTTATTGGAGGCAACAGTGCTACTGTAACTAAATGCTTGATGGTGATAAAAGTACTAGATTCTATCACAGTTTTGTTCAAAAGAAAAGAAGAAGAAACAACATTAAAGGCATTAAGTGTGGTGATAGTTGGCTCACTGATTCTAAGGATATTGGTCAATCTGCTGTTGAATTTTTCAAGCATGCTTTTACTGATTATCCTTATTCTGATAATATGGAAGAAACTAGTTTCATGAATGATAATTTGTTTAACTTCATTCCTAACATTGTTACTGAAGATGATAACAGAATGCTTCTTAAAGATCCTGATGAGAATGAGATTTAGTGCATTATCAATCACATGAACCCTGCCAATGCTCCAGGTATAGATGGCTATACTCAAAAATTCTTTAAGCACTGATGGCACATTATTAAAGTTGATATGATTAAGTCTATGAAAGAGTTCTTGCATGGTAAGAATATTCCTAGAGGTATATTTGCTACTAGTATTTGCTTAATACCTAAGCTCTCTAATTCTACTTGCTGGAAAGATTATAGACCGATTAGTTTATGTTATCTTCTCAACCGCATCATGTCTAAAATTATTTCTAATAGGTTGGCTTTAATCTTGCCCATAATCATTTCTAAGAGCATTCATGACAACATTCTGATATGTAAAGAGTTGATTTATAATATGAATAAAAAGGTTAAAGATAGTAATATTGTAATTCAACTTGATATGTCTAAGGCCTTCGACAAGCTCAATCACTGCTTTATTCTTAATGTCATGAAGAAGTTTGGTTTTTCTTCTAGATTTATTTGTCTTATTAAGAAAATGATAAATGCTGTGAGTGTCTCTTTACTTGTTAATGGTGAAGTGTTTGGCTTCTTTAAAACTACGAAAGGTTTGCGTCAAGGAGACCTTATATCTTCTTATCTTTTCATCATTGCTGAGGAGATGTTTATTAGAGGTATCAACTCTCTTTTTAATGCAAACAGATTCATGGATTATAAAAGTAGAAGCATAATCAATATTAACAGCCTTGCTTTTGCTGATGATATCTTATTGTTTACTAATTGTAAAGACATCACTCTCAATACTTTATGTAGCTTTCTTGATAAGTATCAGCTTTTATCTGGTCAGGTTGTTAATAAAGAGAAGACTAAGATATTGATAGCTAATGGTATCTGGTCTGGTTTCTCCTCTAGTCATTTACCTACAGATTATCTTGGTGTTACTATCAACACAAACAATAGAATCAGCAACTACAACAAGCTAATATATAAAATTAGCAACAAAATTAATGAATGGAATGTATCTTGTCTATCCTTTGTTGGTAAGCTTACTTTAGTTAAGTCTGTGCTGATGAGTATTATCCTATATTGGATGCACTGTAATGTTTTGCCTAAAGGAATTATTTCTAAACTTGAAATTATCTTAAATAGATTCATCTGGGGTTCCAACTTGGATGATAAAAAAGTTCACTGGTGTAAATGGAATACTTTATGTAGAACTTATAAAGAGGGTGGCCTCAATGTTAGAAACATGAATGATATTCAAACTGCCATTTCTTTTAACCTCTAGGCTTCATTTAGAAAGAACAAGTCTTACTAGTATAACATTATGCATTGTATATATTGTCCCAATCATCATCCATTGCAGATTAGCATTGTATATATTGTCCCAAGCATCATCCATTGCAGATTAGCACATCCAAAGTTGGCTCTATAATTTGGAAAAGAATGATTAGAGTTCGAGAGCAGGCTGAGCAACATATCAGATGGAAGTTGGGGAATGGTCAGGTCGACTTCTAGTTAGATAACTGGACTTTTACTAAGCATATATTAACTCTTAATGATAATGATAATAATCTTTGGTTCACTGCTGAAAATGTTAATAAATACTGGTCTAATTCTGGCTGGGATTTAACTTCTATATCCAGCATCATTCAGCCTGAAATTGTTGATTGCATTCACAACCTTTATATTGATATTAACAAAGATGATTTAATGATTTGGAGTCTTGCTAAGAAGGGTAAGCATAGCTTGAAAGATACTTGGGAAGGCATTAGAACTAAGTATAGTACATATTCTGTCTTCAACAAGATTTGGAATCATCTAACTCATGTCAAGAGCTCTTTCATGCATAGGAAAATTATTCATAGTTATGTAGCTATTGATTCTATTATCCAAGAAGAGGCATTTCTATTGCTTCTAAGTGTCAGTTTTGTAACAATTGCGAAACTATCTCTCATCTTTTTATATCATGTAAATTTGCTTGGTCCATATGGATTCACTATGCTGTTATATTCAAAGTTCATATATACAATATGAATATCAACCAGCTCACCAGAATATGGCAAATTCCAAAGACTTTCAGATCCAGGTCAGAAATATCTTACCTTCTCTTATCTTACATAATATTTGGAAAGCTAGAAACTTATCTAAGATCAAAAGTATAAATACTTCAATTGGCTCTATCATTAATCAAGTCAATTCTGTCATTCACATTCTTGATATGAAAAAGATTATAAACAAGTCTCATTGGATTAACAACTCTAAGGCTGCTGTTTTATTAGGTTGTGTCAATCAATTGAAATCTGCTAATAGGCCTACTTATATCAAATAGATTCTTCCTCCTACTGGTAGATTGAAAATGAATACTGATGCTTCTTGCCTTAATAATGTTGAAGCTAGTGGTTCTATTATTTTTAGAGATAGCTATGGTAATCTGGTTAAGGCTTATAACTATTTATATAGTAAATCTACTCCCCTATTTGCTGAAGCCAGAGCCATTCTTGATGGATTACTGATTTTTAAAACTAATAATTGGAACTTGGTTGATATTGAATCTGATTCCATAACCATTATCAATTGGATTTATAATTGAAATAACAATGTTTATTGGTTTGCTAAGTCTATCATCGACTGCATTATTAGGCTTATTAGTAGTAACATGTCTATATCTCATATATTTCGTGAACAAAATCATGCTGCTGATTGGCTAGCTAAGCACACATTACAAACTAAATTGATTCAATGCATTGTTCCTGATTATATTCCTAATGAGCTTAAGGCTATTTTGATTTTAGAGGCACTTGGTCTGGGATACATTGCTACTTGAAATAAAAAACCTGGTTATGTTAAATTTGTTTCAAGGTTGCTGACGCTTCCATCGTGGCTGGCTTCTTGAGGATGCTTTGAATTATTGTTTTATTGATGCTGAATGTGCTAATATGGATTTCTTTGAAGATTGATTATTGCAGTGCATAGTGATTTCTTGATGGTTTGGTTATGGTTGCTAGTGCTGCTTTGTTTGAAGATGGTTTTGGGTTATCTGAAGTTGTTTGATGTTGTGAAGCATCGGAAGTAGCTGATTCTCTTGGAGTAGATATCTTTCTGATGCTTTGTGTTGGCTGAAATTTTTAGCTTTGATCTTCGTGGTTGATGTTCTTGCCTAAGTAGTGTTCCTGGCTGATGATTCGTGAAGATTGGTCTGATGCTTAGCTGACGCGCTTTCTATTAAAGCTTTGTTTTAATTGTAAATTATCTCTAGTTTTAGGTTAAGGTTTTTACTAACCTTTGTATTTGATATTAAATTTGGCGCCTAATTGATTTCAATTTCAATCTTGGCGCCTTTTGTAAACTTTTATTATATTAATTAAAAACCTCATTTTATCAAAAAAAAAAATAATGGGTCAAACTCGAATTTGGATAAAGTTAGGTAGACCCTAATTAAAAAGCTAGGCACGAAAACAAAGTCAAAGATCGAGAATCGGTCGGAAATAACTTGACCGTAGTATAAATTTCACTGGTTGTCAATGTCATAACCGATTAAATTCTTAACTATGATGCGATCGTCTTCTTTGAAGAACACCACTAAATTCCTGAGAAAACACAGAAAATCGCCTCACTCTTTATTAAAAGCCAAATGGCACCAAAACTTCATCGAACAACAAGCCATAGAAAATCTTAAACAAGCTTTACGATCAACAACAACAAACCCTAACCGCCAACCCGATCTTCTCTCTTCTCTCATTCACTCCTTTAGCCTATACAACTGCGACCCAACTCCTAACGCCTACCATCTCCTTCTGAAAGCCCTAGCCAAAACCTCTCACTTACACCACCACCTCGCCACTGTTCTCGATCGACTTGAAAACGTCGAGAAGTTCGAAACACCTGAAATTATTTTCACTGATCTCATTAAGATCTATGGAAATGCGGGTAAATTACATGAAGCTCTTGCTGTTTTTTATGGGATGCACAAGTTTAGGTGTGCTCCTTCTGTTTTCTCGCTCGATGCTTTGCTCTCTGTTCTTTGTAGGAACAATCAAGGTCTTAAAATGGTGAGTGGCGTTTTATTAGAGTGTAGAAAATTGAACATACGATTCGAAGAATCGACGTTTCGGATTTTGGTTACTACTCTTTGTAGAATCGGTAAAGTCGACTATGCTATTGAGATGTTGAATTGTATGGTTAACGATGGGATTAGTATCGATGCGAAATTGTGTTCTTTGTTGTTTAGTTCAGTTTGTAAAAAGAGAGATTTGTCTAGTGAGAAGGTTTTAGGGTTTCTCGAAGAATTGAAGAACAATGGGTTTTGTCCCGGGATTAGGGATTACTCGAATTTGATGATGTTTCTTGTTCATAAAGGGAAAGGAATGGAGGCTTTGGATGTTTTAGATAGGATGAAAAGTAATCGAATTAAGCCTGATGTAGTTTGCTATACAATTTGTTTGAATGGTGTGATAGTTGCAGAGGACTACAAGAGAGCAGACCAACTGTTCGATGAAATGCTTGTTTTAGGTTTAGTTCCTGATCTTTACACTTACAATGTCTACATAAATGGTTTGTGTAAACAAAATAATCTGAAGGGTGCGCTCCAAATGATTGATTGTATGGAAACTGATGGTTGCAAACCGAATTATATGACCTACAACATTATTTTGAAGGCATTGGTTAAGACCGGAGATATTAGTAGAGCAAAGGAACTTTTGAAAGAGATGGAATTGAAAGGTGTTATGTTAAATTCGCGAACTTACGCAATTCTGATTGATGCTTTGGTTAGTAAAGACGAGATTTTGAAAGCATGTGAGTTGTTAGAGGATGTGTTTGAGAAGCGGCTAGATTTTCATGGGTTGGATATTGATGAGTTAATATGTAGTTTGTGTCGTAAAGTCTCAATTGATAGAGCCGTTTTATTTATAAAGAAAATGGCTGATAATGGCGTTTCTCCAGGTTTAAGAGTTTGGCAGAATCTTCTGGGTAGTTGCGGATAGGAAGGTGATGCTACATTTGGTTTGTGTTTCCCGGCCTCTACTTTTCATTTTCAATCAAAACTTTCAGAAAACAATTGTATTATCGATCAAGATTTTATAGAAACCAAGGGCAGCCTAATCTTGTTGAGACCAGTTTGATATGCGATCTGGATGTTGGAGGAACTCATCTTCTCTGGTTGAATTTGGATCTAGGATCATCAATTCGCGGAATAAAGACGTGTGAAGAGAAGTAGAGTGGCAGTGGACTTGTTTCAATATACAATTACTGTCCGAAAGAGAGTGTAATCCTAGTTGGGAGTTAATAGTGCAAACTTCTACAGCATTTTAGTAAGAGCTTGAATGTTTTTCTTAGTCTTTTAACATTTGTTATTAGGCTCGGACTATAGTTCCCTTACGCAATTGCGGAGACAGAAAACTGGGTCATGTAATCTATATTGAAGAATAAGAGTTCTAAGTGTGGTTTTTGTCTAAAGAAAGAGGTTAGGATGACAATCTAAAGTTTATGAACTTCCAAGCTCAGTGGGAGTGTAGCACTATATTTAAGACTAAGCTCGCCCAGAAAATCTAACCCTATTTCCTCGGCCGCTGCATTCTACTCGATACAGTCATCCTTTTATTATTTACAAATTTTTAATACAAATATTCATTTCCTCCAAAGTTATTCACCACTATTCTTGTACTACATTAAATAGTTCTTCTAATTATAATAATTTATTATGATGTTAAAATATAGTAAGTAATTAAAAAAATTATATTAACAAGACAAAATAGAAACGAATATATTCTAAAATTTAGTAATGGCGAGTTAAATTGCTTGAACAACTATAAATTAAATAGTCGATCTCAAATATTTTGTTCCTTCTTGCAATACATATATATTTATGAACTATAAGACGTATTTGAAGAATATTTAATGCGGTACAAATGATACCACCTAATATCATATATAATGGGTAGTTAAGGTTTCAAATGGGGTAGCCGAGTTGGTTGAGTAAGGCATGATTGTGTCGAAAAGTCACGAGTTTGAAGTCTTCTATATGTGTTGTTTACCTAAAAAATGTTATTAATTCACTATGCAATTATCACAAAATGGCTCAAGCACAAAATATATGTGAAAGACAAACTTGAATGAACACAGGATTTAACGTGGTTCGACAATTGTCTACGTCCACGGCCCCCGCTAGAGAAAAGAGTTTCACTATGATAGAAAAGGTTACAGATTTCAGATTGTGTTTTGTGTAGCCCTAGTAGTCTATTTATAGGGAATTAATAGACTTACTAGACAATGGATCATTCCCACAAGACTAACACGATACTGTCACAACCGAACACAGTACACTGTCAAGGCACAATATCACTATCAGGCACTATTTGACTTATTCATAACAAATCTTCCCCTTGAGGCAAATATCATTTCTTCACTAGCAACAAAGAAACTTCTCTTCTTCCGACTCACGAAATTCCCCTAAGACATTCACTCTATACTGCAAACACCAATCCAGTTTAAGCACTCCCTAAACTTTCGAACTGATAATACCTTGGTCATTATATCTGCTGGATTATCGTGTGTAGACACTTTCTTCACATCAACAATTCCCTTTGATATCACGAATAAAATGATACCTGACATCTATGTGCTTTGTACGCTCATGGTATATCGGGTTCCCTGTAAGGTGTATGACGCTTTGACTGTCACAAAACACTTTTGTAGTAGTCCTATCAAAGCCCAAATGTGCCACCAAACCTTGCAACCATATTGCCTCTTTAACCGCTTCTGTTACCTCCATGTACTCTGCCTCTGTTGTAGACAAAGCTACAGTAGCTTGCAACTGTGCTTTTCAACTGATCGCACTCCCAGCTAGAGTAAATACATATCCTGTGAGATATCTTCTTTTATCAATATCACCTGCAAAATCAGAATCAATAAAAACCAACCAATGATCCTGCAACATCATTCATCGATTCACCAATATCGGTCTTGTTAAAAGTTAAGCCAACGTTCACAGTATTCTTAAGATACCGAAGTATCTATTTCACTGCCTGCCAGTGTTCTTTCCCAGGGCATCTCATGTACCTGCTAACTACACTAACCGCATGTGAAATATCAGGACATGTGCATACCATAGCATACTTGATACTACCAACTGCACTTGCATATGGAACCTTTGACATTTGTTCCAACTCATCATCGTCCTTGGCCGCTCCTACTGCAGACAACTTGAAATGAGTAGCAAATGGAATGTTAACTGCTTTAGCATCAAACATGTTGAATCGTTGTAACACTTACTAAATATAGCTTCGTTGAGACAAGTGTAATGATCCTAAATTTATGTTCCTCATAATCTCCATACCAAGAATTTTCTTTGCTCTACCCAGATCTTTCATCTCAAACTCGGCACTAAGCTGCTTCTTTAACTGCACAATGTGTGATATACTACAAGCAGCAATAAGCATATCATCCATATACAACAACAAGTAAACATAAGAATCATCTTACATCTTTTGATGATACATACAACTATCATATGGACTCCTCGTGAACCCTTTTGACACCATGAATGTATCAAAACGTTTGTACCATTGCCTAGGTGACTGTTTCAAACCATACAGTGATTTTTTCAGCAGACAAACTTTGTCCTCCATATTAGGTTCGATAAATCCCTCTGGTTGTCTCATGTAGATTTGCTCCTCCAATTCACCATGTAGAAATGCAGTCTTCACATCCAACTGCTCAAGCTCTAAATCTTGCAAAACTACTATGGCTAACAAAGCTCGAATCGAACTATGCTTCACCACTGGAGAAAACACTTCATTGAAGTCGATTCATTATCTTTGAGTAAAACCCTTAGCGAACAGTCTTGCTTTGAATTGAGATGCCTCAACCCATAGATTACCTTCCTTTTTCTCGAACACCCATTTACTGCCTACTATCTTCTGTCCTTTAGGAAAGTCAACAAGCTTCCATGTTTGATTCTTATGAAGAGATTCAATCTCTTCCCCCATAGCATCAATTTATCGATCTGCCTCTCAACTCGCTATAGCTTCTCTGCAGCTACTAGGGTCCTGCATCTCAACTTCTTCTACAACTGACAGAGCATATGCAAATAGATTCGCATAACTTTTTGGAAGTCTAATATCTCTTTTTTCTCTGCCCAATGCTATGTTATAAGGTTGTTGTTCTGGTTCAGGCGCATCATCGTCACTATCATCCGATGCTGACGCTTCACCTCCTGATTCTGGATCCACCTCAGAACCACTTGAATTATTGGACCTGCTAGGAACTGATTCTACTTCAAGCTCCACCTGTTTACTCATAACCGATCCTGATTCGACCATATCTCCTACTTCGTTCTGATTGTCTATCGAAGCAAACTCATTAAAAGTAACGTCCCCACTGATGAGAAAACCTGGAGACTTTGGAGAGGTACACCATAACCTATATCCCTTCACTCCAGTAGCATATCCTAGAAATATGCACCTCTTTGCCCTCGGCTCAAGCTTACCATCTCTCACATGAGCATACGTAGGACAACTAAACACCCTTAAATATTCATAATCAGCCGACGATCCAGACCAAATCTCAAAAGGAGTTTTACAATCAATAGCCGTTGATGAAGACCGATTCACCAAGTAACACGCTGTATTGATAGATTCAGCCCAAAAATCCTTTCCCACACCGGAATGCGAAAGCATACTTCGTGCCTTGTCACAAAGCGTTCTGTTCATTCTTTTTGCGACTCCATTCTGTTGTGGTGTTCTAGAACAAGTGTGATGGCGCACTATTCTCTTAGCTTCGCAGAACTCGTTGAACTCACGACTGCAATATTCTAACCCATTATCTGTCATAAGACGTTTGATTTTTCGTCCTGTTTGCTTCTCAATCATCGTCTTCCATTTGACAAAGGTTGACTATGCCTCATCTTTCGTTTTCAGAAAGTAAACCCACACCATCCTTGAATAATCATCAATCAAACTCATGTAGTATCTGGCTCCGCTCTTGGATGAAATTCTGTTTTGATCCCAAAGATCTGAGTGAATGTAGTCCACTATCCCTTTAGTCTTTCTTACAACCGATTTTCTGAATTTGACTCTAGTTTTTTTTACCAAACATACAGTGCTCACAAAATCCTAATGATTCTGCTTCATACCCTTTCAACAAATATCTCTTTCCTAAAACAGCTAATCCTCTGTCACTCATGTGACCAAGACGCCAATGCCACAACTTATTTTGATCCTGCCTACTTTGGCTATTAATACCAGATGATGCTACTGCAGCATCGCCCATAACAACACTCCCCTGGAGAATGTAAAGACCTTTCTGCAAACTGCCTTTCATGCATACCATTGAGCCTTTTGTCACTTTGATTACACCGTCTTCTACACGGTACTTGTAACCCCGAGAGTCTAGAGTCCCAAGAAAAATCAGGTTTCTCTTTAACTTAGGAACATGCTAGCATGTCAAGATTCTAACAACCCCGTCAAACATTTTGATTCTGACGTTACCAATACCACCAATAGTCAACGAATGCTTGTTACCTAAATAGACAGTTCCCTGCATTGGCTTGTACGTATCGAACCACTGCTTGAACTGAAATATGTGATATGTAGCGCCAATATCAAGTACCCAAGAGTTTTTCCCAAAGTCTGAACTCACGGACAATACATCTCCTCTACCACTGTTTTCACTGCAGAACATCTGGATGTCTATAGATAGGCGAGATCCAAACCCTATGAAAGACCCAGAAGACATTCAGATCTACAATAAGAAGACTCAAGAACAAAGACTCTATCAATTGCTAATGGCGATTAGTGATAAGCTGGAACCAGTCAAGAGAGATATCCTGAAAAAAGACCCTCTTCCTTCTGTGAAACAACATATGCTACAATGTGAAGGGAAGTGGTCAGGCTTAATATACTAAAATCAAGTTCTTCTGATAGTGACTCGATTGAAATTGGAATGGGTTTGGCTGCTAAAGATTCTGCAAAGAGGTTTATATTCTGATCCAAAGAGAAAGAAGATAAATCTAAGTTGTATTGCACTTATTGTGGGATGAAGAAACACACTAAAGAGACATATTTCCAGCTAGTTGGCTATCCAGAATGGTGGGAGGACGGTCATAAGGAGAAAAATAACCAGGGTTTCAGATCTAATGTCAAACGGGCTTCGTCTACAAGTGACGGTGAAGATCCGACTAAAAATGAGCAAGGAAGGGGTATTGGTTTTGGAAGAATGGCGGCGAACTCCTATGAAAAACTCGGAGGTAAAGGGTTTGAGAAATACATGAATTGGATCTTTGATTGCGGGGCTACAGACATCGTGTCTTATGATCCTAAAGACTTTAGTGACATGTCATCTCCAAAGAAATCCCATATTGAGACTGCTAGTGGAGAAATTTGTGAAGTCAAAGGGGGAGGTTCAATTATTTTTTCGGAAAAAATGGAAATTAAAAACTGCCTCTACATTCCTTCACTATCCTTAAAGTTATTATCTGTTAGTCAAGTGACAAAACAACTCAACTGTGTGGTTCTTATGTATCCATTTTTTTGCATTTTACAAGACATTCGTACGAAGGAGATCATTGGGCGTGGTACTGAATAAGGAGGTCTCTATTATGTTGATGAGGTAGTTCATAAGGGATATGCCATGCTTGCTCACAAAACAACCGAAAGGAAACTTTGGTTAAGGCACCGACGACTTGGTCATCCTTCTTTTAGCTATCTTAAGAGTTTGTTTCCTAGTCATTTTCTGAATAATTCCATTCATGAGAAATGTGAAACCTGCATTCTTGCAAAAAATCGTAGGGTCTCATTTAATCAAAGTAATACTAGAGTTGATTATGCTTTTTCGCTAATCCATTCTAATGTTGGGGGTCCAACACCAAATTCCACTAACAATCAAATCAGATACTTTGTTTTATTTGTGGATGATTTCTCAAGAATGACTTGGATATACTTCATGAAATATAAATTAGAAGTACCAGAAATATTTGTTTGTTTTTACAAAATGATTTTGACTCAATTTGAAAAAAAATACAAATTCTCAGTTCTGATAATGGAACAGAGTTTGTCAACCAAACAATGCATAATTTTTTCAAAACAAATGGTCTTATCCATCAAACCACTTGTCCAAACACACCTCAACAAAACGGTACTTCAGAACGAAAAAATCGTACTTTACTTGAAAAAACCTGTGCTATTATGATTGAATCTAGAGTTCCTCATTCTCTTTGGCCAGAAGCTCTTGCTACAGCTACGTATCTTGTAAATCGTCTACCAACTTGATGTCTAGGAAATAAAACTCCATTACAAGTGCTTGCCACCCAAGTTACAATTCCATCTGTTATGACCTTACCACCTCGTGTCTTTGGTTGTTCAATGTTTATTCATATCCCTAAAACTAGTCGAAACAAACTTAATCCTTGTACTGAAAAGTGTGTATTCGTTGGATACGGTGTTCATCAAATAGGATATCTGTGTTACAATCCGGTTACTCGTCGAATCCATGTCATCATGGACTGTGACTTCTTAGAATCCGATTATTTTTTTTGACCACCAATCTCGTGCTCAGGGGGAGAAAGTAAGTGAATCAATCGAGTGGTTGCTATATGAAAGTTAATTTGAGGATATGCCGATAGAGTGGGTAGATGGCGTCACCGAACACGCCTCTTCCAACATAAAGGAGACTGACGAGGCAGTTCTTACCACCAATGATTCTCCCGAAGACAATGTCCAACAAAAAATAAATGCAATGGATACTACCAGCGAATCAGCCGAAGAAAATGTCCATCAAGAGGTAAACAATTTACAATGTCATAATTCACAAAATGCTACTGACCATGACATTTCAGGAAGTTCATTTGTTGAAAATCAAACTCTGGTTCTTCCCCCAAGAAAAAATAGAGGGGTTCCTCCTGACCGTTATTCACCGGAACACGTTCCTCGTGCTTCTACATATCCGGTAAAAACGGACAGGAAAGAAATGACGAAGATTGCAAAGGCGTTTTCAGCTACTATTCTCTCTGAACAAATCCCTAAAACAGCTCAAGAAGCTAAGAAGATGACTGAATGACATGAGGCAATGAATACCGAAATGGAAGATCTAAAAAGGAATGGTACATGGGAGAATTGTGTGTTACCACAAGGGAAGAAAGCAGTCGGGTGTAGATGGGTGTTTAATATAAAATATAAATCCGATGGCACCATTGAGCGATACAAGGAAAGATTGGTTGCCAAAGGATATACACAAACATATGGTATAGACTACTCTGAAACGTTCTCTTCGGTTGCAAAGATTGACACTATTAGAGTTTTACTTTCAATAGCCGCGAATAAAGATTTGCCTCTTCATCAATTTGATGTAAAGAATGCTTTCTTACATGGAGACTTGGAAGAAGAGGTATATATGGAACCCCCACCAGGGTTCTCTGATGGTTTTCAAGAAAATGAGGTATGTAAACTGAAAAACGCATTATATGGGCTCAAACAGTCTCCTCATACTTGGTTTGGGAGATTTACAATGGCAATGAAGCAGTATAGCTACAAACAGAGTAATGGTGATCATACATTGTTTTACAAAAAGAGAGGAGAATTAGTCACTTGTCTTATAATATATGTCGACGATATGATTATAACGGGGAATGACGAAGAATAAATTAGCTCTCTTAGGAAAAACCTCTTCAAGGAGTTCGAAATGAAAGACCTTGGGGGATTGAAGTATTTCCTAGGAATCGAGGTTCTTAGGTCAAGAGGAGGGATTTATATTTCCCAACGGAAATATATATTGGATTTATTAGCTGAAGTTGGCATGGTGGATTGCAAACCAAATGACACTCATATGGTTGTGAATCACAAACTAAAGATATTGAAGGGGCCAGACCAACGAGTAAAGAAAAGTACCTAAGGTTGGTGGGAAAATTGATTTACCTGGCTCACATTCGACCCGACATTGCATACGCGGTCGGAGTAGTTAGCCAGTTCATGCATCATCCTCAAGAACACCATATGGAGGCAGGGGTGATTGGTCTATCAACAGGCGAGGTGGGTAGCCCTGCCACAATTCGTCTTTCTCTTTCGACTTTTTGAGCCTTCTCTAACTCAGAAAGGTTGAGCCACCCGCCTTTGACAAGAGCGTTCCTCGCTGTAAACATAAACTATCAAACAAAGTTTTTGCTTTAGAGAGAGAAAGTTTTGAGAGATTTTGCAGAGTAAATTTGAAGGAGATGGTAAAACAGTAGAAAGTGGGTTTGTATTTATAGTAAATCTGAAAAAGGAAGTTGATTCCTAGGAGAATTTGAAAAGTTTGACAATGATTAAAAGACGGCGCTGATGTCACCACCTTTAATTAAGAGGTTACTTTTTGAAGAAGGTGGGTTCGAAATTCAAGGTGAAAAAACGACTGGAGCGACCAATCAGAGAGCAACACGTGTCCCACGAACTCTGGCAAAAACTGTTTTGAATTCGTGAAGCTTTATCTGTCCGGATAAACCTATAGCCCAAATTGACAGACCTGTCCGGATTAAAACTACCCCTGATGTCGGACTGTTTTCAGGTCTTTGACAATAGTATTTGCACAAACACCTAAAAAAGGGGCTCCTGATGAGTCTGAATTCTGCATGCTCCCCGGACAAGGACAGATCGGTCAAAGGCCTCCGGACCGGACAGATCACTTCGAACGCTCTGACCATAGGACTGTTCCAACTATGACAAAAGTACTAAAAAACCTAAACACTACTTGACTAAGCTACTTGCTCTCCTACTTAGAGCTCATGGGTCTTTGAACATGACCAGGGTCCATTAAACATGACCCGAAAGCCCATAAGGGCCCAAACATCAGGGTATAAATACCCAACCACCTGCATTAAGTGTGGGTAATGAGAATTAACTGCTACCAGCCAGCTTAATTATCTCTCTACTCTCTACTCTAAAACACATAACACCCACACACTACTATAAAACACCAACCAAATTACCAGCCTACCCTCAGGTGATAATTATCCACATCAATAGTATCCAATAAATACAAGTTATCATTTGCTATTAATTTTCCAGAACCAACAACATTACCATGTAAATAAAGACATAAACTTTCATTTACAAGAATAACTTAATTTGTCCAACAACATAAACGAAATTAGGTTCATTCTAAAAGAAGGTACTTACAATACGTCTTTTAAAAACAAAAAATGTCCACTGGTAAGCAACAAACAAAAATCACAAATATAATGAACTAACTACGAACTCCCATCAACTGTAAAGATGGATGTTTCACCATCACTCAGGCTTCACTTTCTTATCATACCATGCAAATAAATACAAACATGAGTTGTTGCTGCTGTATCAACCCACAAAGTATTTCTCGGCACTGAAATTAAATTGATCTGAGAACATACCATAGAAGTGAAAATACCTTTTGTTTTTCATCATAGCCCTCCATTTTTCACATTCTTTCTTAAAGTGCCCCGGTTTCTTACAATAGAAGCACACCCTTTACCATACGTACCCTTATGCTTCTTTTGTCCCGAACCGGATGCATGTGCATCTGAACCTTCATACTTTCTCTCAATTCCCTTATCCAATGGAGCTTTCACCATTTGCACTTCTGGATGTTCTTGCTTCATCTTTTCTTCCTCTTGTGCTGCCTAAGAGATGAGCTCGTTGAGAGTCAATTTCTTGCGCTGACAGTTATAAGAAGTTTTGAAGTTCTTATACTGAGGAGGGAAAAAGTGAAAAGCAAAGCTTACCACAACATCTTTCGAAAGGTCAATCTTAAGTGCTTTCAATTGGGAAGCGATGTTTGACATTTCGAAGATGTGCTCATGAACAGTCCATTTGCCACGATATTTCATAGAGGCTAGCTTAATAAGCAGTGTCTTAATCTTTATTTTATCGTTCTTGGAAAAGCATTTCTCTACCTCTTCGAGAAATATTTTCACATTGGTGATCTCAAGTGAAACTCCACCTCAGAATGCTAATGGAATTACTTGCTTCATGATCCAAAAATCTTATCATGTTCGACTTTTCCCACGCCTCTGACTCTCTCTTCTCCGTAGGAGAATTGTCATCAGTCAGAGGTTTAGGTTCATCGACCCTTAATGCTAAGTCGTAATCATGGCACATCAAGTGCAGCAACATATCTTCTTTCCACATCTCAAAGTTGCTCCCATTAAGTATAGGTGCCTTTTTGCCTTCCGGGTTATAGAGATACAAATTTGCTAACATAACAAACCACAAACAACAAATAGCCAAAAACATCACTTAACATATAAACTCTATAGTATTTAACAAATAAGCATAACATAATAAAACATACTCTTACAACATCAATAAAATACCTTTGAGAAAACATATTAATTTGTATATGTATGAGTTTGAGCATAATTAATGTTGATCTTATCAATTGACATAATTAAGAAAATCTTCTTTTGTGCCGATTTTCCTAGTTCAAATTTTTTTAATGACTAATTCAAAAATAATTATCTCGTGTCTAAGATTAACTATATCAAACCTTAACCTTCCTTTGGGCTGAGTAAAGTTTACATACTTGTCAAAACTCTAAAATAATTAATTCACCAATATGGATCACTTTGGCGATATATTAGATCTTTAATTATTTATCCAAGTTTGGACAACTTAAAACATGCTAATTATTTAAAAAAAATACTATACGACTACCTATTCACTTAATGCCCATACTATTTCATAGTCTATGTATAAATTTAATCAACTTAAATTTACACCTTAAATTTATTATATATATATATTATAATATAATTCTTAATATATATTATAATATAATACTTATTTATATAATATAATATAATATAACTCTTTAGATATATTATAATATAATACTTAATTATATATATATAATATAATATAACTCTTTAGATATTTATATATAGAAACGATAAGATTGTTACTTTCTTTCTTCCGTTCCCTTTATATAAATATATTAAGGAAGTGGACAGTGATTATAATCACGTGAAAACGATTGCACGTATTTAGTGGAACCACCACGTCTAAATATTTTTTACGTAATTAGTGGAACCACCACGTCTAAATATTTTTTACGTAATTAGTGGAACCACCACGTCTAAATTTTTCTTTTACGTAATGAGTGAACCCACCACGTCTAAATTTGTTTTTACGTAATCAGTGGAACCACCACTTCTTAACTTATAACTATATTAAAGAGCATAAGATACGTCTTTT
Source organism: Limnanthes douglasii subsp. nivea (assembly GCA_036936605.1). Lineage (NCBI taxonomy): Eukaryota > Viridiplantae > Streptophyta > Magnoliopsida > Brassicales > Limnanthaceae > Limnanthes > Limnanthes douglasii. The sequence goes on along the minus strand of JAUPFV010000001.1, from coordinate 57,482,764 downwards.
TTAGGCTAAACAATTATCAATAACTGTAGTTTTATATTATAAAACTGCATATGAAGTGGGTGGTTACTTTCCACTAAGCAAGTATCGATCATAAGAAAAACAGCCTACTTAAGCTGTTAAATGATAATAATTTAAAGGCTAATATTCCGTCTAAATAACTCGACAATTCACTTAAAAAATGCTTTATTCTTTTATGAACTAAAAATGCTATTATTTATAATATAACAACAATTTATAATATGATAACAATTTATTTGTAGATTAACTCCAACGTCAATTACTTGCAAAGTTTGCTTTGTTTAAGTAATCCAAACATCCAAAGAGGCAGTTTTGAAGGATTCACTATATTTGCACTCAATTTTTAATAAATACTTAAAATGTGCAGTACTTTTCAATTATATTAACAATTGAAAAACAAACACCGAATCTAATAAGCTTTTCAATTATATAAATAATTGAAAAGCAAACACTGAATCCTAATTAGAATGGTAATAACCATTATACTTATGGTAATTTACTACTGAAGGTATGTATCTTAATTATTTGAGCATGCTTTTACCAAATCAATTCAAGAATTTTGTAGGTCCATAGATCATAAATTTAAAATCTAAAAATTTAAGAATTTAACTTTAAGGTGGTTTTGATACCACTAGTAAGAAATATTTTTTGGATTTCTTATCTAACTTATTAAACCACGAAGTTAAATAATTCTGTAATAATGCGGAAAAATACTTACATGATGTATACATTCTTTGATCTTTAGATTCTGAACTTGCAACATATGATTTTTGAATCCTTTGCTAGGTTATGATCTTCGAAGAGATGACAACCAAAACCCAATGATTGATTAACCAATCCGTTTTTCTTAAAGGCCATTTTTCTCTATGTATTTGATACTATTCTTTTCTAAAAGTGAAACTCACATTTATATAGAAAACTGAAGTGAGAAAACGGTTCTTCCCATTTAACTGTCTGTAACTTCCGGACAATTACTTAATGAAGATCAATCCTTATTAAATTGCCACCTTTAAGGACCATAACCTGATATTATTTTGTTTTACAAAATAACCCCAAAACTTTACGTTTTGTTTAAGTTGTTTATTTCCGAATCCAATCCTTCACAGTATTCAAAATTAAACCTGGTATATATACAATTACCTCCATGATACATATTTTATCTACTAGTTCGTTCCTTTCTTTATGATTACTTTTATTTGACTAATATTATCGATAGTTCGATACATCGATAAAACATGTGACGACCCAACTCAATGGAGAAATTCCAACACAAAAGCATTGAAATGATAAGTTTATGTTTTTATATCTCTGAATGAATTATGAGTTCCGTTCTGGTTAATGATGGTTAATAGATATTTTCTTTTAACTTGTAAAATTAAATTAAGTTAAACTAAATATTAAATTTATTAAATTAGGAAATTAGAAAATTAATTTAAGAATGAAATTGCTTGTTTTTGGATTTATTAACATTTTAAATAAATATATCAATTTTAGAGTGATTATTGATAAGGAAAGATATTTTACGAGGACCTAAATGTAATTAGTAAGGACTAAATTGATAAGTTCTACAAATATAAGGTAAGATTAAGTTTTTATAGGAGATATAGGGACTAAGTTGTAAATATTCACTTATGTAACCGCTCTTGCAACTGATTCACCTGGCCTATTTATAGAGGCTGGGGAAGACGGTTACACTCATGAAATAATCAGAAGCACAATACTATTTTCACCACTAAAAACTCTCTCTGTGAAGATTTATGTTCTTGATTCTATCAATCCAACTTTAATTCATACCAATTATGATAAAAACAATTAGCATCAATTTAAGGTTTAATTCTATTTAAAGATATATATATATATATATTAAACTAGCCTTATTAAATTTTAATAGATATTTTTTGAATTGTGTAGTTAAATTAAGTTAAACCAAATATGAAATTTATAAAAATTAGAAGATTATAAGATTAAATCATAAAATTAAGAATAAAACTGTTTTTTCTAGAGTTATTAATAATTTACGTAGATATATCAATTTTTATGATGAAATTAATATAGTTTTATAAAAATCGAATTCATTTATGAAAACCTACTGATTGATATATAAATCCCAATGACATTAGCAAATAACATTTTTTTTTCTAATTTATTAATTTTTTATGTGGATTTTTTCATGAATTATGGATAAATAGCCTAATAAAAGTATGCTTATTTAAATTTGATATGAAATAATTTTTATTATATAAGAGAAGTAAATGTCCCAATAGTTCGAAATTTTTTTAGTCTGTAAAAAATAAAGTTTATCAAATTAATGTTGCTATTTTTCGGCCTGAATTTTTTTTGAGATTTAAAGAGTTGAATGGATATGTGGATTGTTTGTTTTTTTTTACGGTGAAATTTGGAGAGTTGGGATATATGGATCAAATGGATATTTGGATGGTACCCAAATTAAGGTATGTATTTAAGTGTTAAGCTTTTGTTTTTTTATAACTAGTCTTTTTCGTAGGTTATATATGAATTAATATTTTTTAATTTTTTTGAGAATACTTTCATTTTATAATAATTTTTAGTGAACCAAATATAGTTTAGGTAGTTCATTATTTATCTATCGGCTACAATTTAGATAGCGCAAGAATTATCTTTCAGTTATTTTTTTTTATAAAAAAATACATTTAGAAAAAAGTTTAAATTTTTCTTTAAGAATTAGCAGCTATGATTGTTTTTGGTACAATAATAAATATCATTCTTGCGTGGTGCTAAGATACCATTAAAAAAATGTCATTTGGGTTTATAATATTTTGAGTTTTATAGCGTACGTTTTAAATTATAAATTTTTACATAACAATAAAAAAATAATTATTTGTGTTTATAATATTTTGAGTTTTTTTTTTGATAATTTCATATCTTTATATAAAAATTAAAAACATTTACACACTTCCGGCAGTACGTGCGGCGGTATGGGGGGTATATATACTAGTAAAAACTAAACAAACGTGAAACAAAGAAGACCTCTTTAATCTTTTTTAGCCACGGAAACAGTTATATTAATATATAGCCAACAACTTTTTCATTTTGTTTTATATCTTCAGATATTCAGGTTCGAAAATCTGGCTAACATTGATTTACCCAGTTAAAAATGGACACCTCTCACTTCACTCTGCTCTCCTCGTTAGCAAATGTCATTTGCTTTAGCTGATCATTACGACTACTAGCTACTCCATCTTTTCCTCTAATGGCGTCTCTCGCATCGAGCTCGATGCTCCCTTTACTCCACCACAACAACGGCATAAACGACTCCGTTCAGTTGATGATCTCAAATACCTTCCGACTAAAGCAGAAACCAAAAACTTACTCTCCTTCTTACCGCTGCACGAAGCAGAAAACCGCCATCGTTGTTCCACGCGCTGCCACTGATGCGGTGGTTGATCGAGCATATAAGCCCCGTGAGAGAGCAAGAGCTCTAAAAGTCGGTCTTATCTGCGGCGGTCCGTCTGCTGAGCGCGGGATTTCTCTCAACTCGGCGAGATCGGTACTCGATCACATACAGGTATGACACGCAAAGTTCGTTTCAGTTACCAATATATCTATATCTGTAGCGTGTGAGCTCCAGTTTTGACTATTTACAAGCGGATTTTTGTTTTTTTAAACGTTAGATTGGTGTTGCTTATTCCTAGTTACTGTATCAGGGTGATCATATGCATGTGAGCTGCTATTACATCGATTGCGATCTCAATGCGTATGCGATTTCTTCCGCGCAGGTTTTCCTTTGCCATTTCGTTTTGAATTCCTTAACTGAGTATTCTAATTGAAAGATTCGGTTCAGCGGGAAATGAATGCTTTGCTGAATTTAACGTCAGTCTGTCGAATATTTTGATGTGGTAACAAACGATGCATCGACTAAAATATGATTATAATGTGTATGCATATCAGTTCTTAAGTGTGATCTGCATCTTATTTTCAGCTATACTCAAATACTCCTGCAGATTTTGATTTTAAAGTTGAGAGGTAAGCTAGTTGAATTTCGTGGTTTGTTCCTTTGTTGAATTCGGGAGTTGGACAAATTACTAATTGTATTATTGTTTTTGCTAGCCTTGCCCGAGGCTTTTTATCTCTTTCTGAATTTGCAGAACATTTAGCTGCTTCTGTGGACATAGTATTCCCTGTGATTCATGGTAAATTTGGAGAAGATGGTGGTATTCAGGTGTTATTTACTGCTAAAGTTCTTTTCACGCTTAGAAGCACAAAGAATTTTTAGATGATCTTCTCTTATCAACTTCAAGTTTCTGAAATTATAATAGACATGTCATGGTATATTCAGGAACTGCTGGAAGAACATAATATCCCGTTCGTTGGCACAGGTTCAAATGCTTGCCGCCAAGCATTTGATAAGGTAAAATAAACATAAGTTTCTCCTGAGTCTCATATAGACAAGTACAACGTATAGTCGAACTTTAAAGCATGGAACTATAAATTCTCTCAACAGTTGGCCACGTTAAATTTGCTCGTGTTAGCTTAATTGAGAAGTTAAAACATATTAAAAGTTAGAATCATGATTTCGTGTGGGACTTAGTGTTCAGAATCATCCCTTCTTGTTTGGCATTCCATTCAGAATTTGTTTATCGCATATAACGCTTTTCGAAATCACTTTGGTTATATGGTACTCATTGTTATACTGTTAGTTTTAACAGTATGATGCCTCCATGGAACTTCACAAACAGGGTCTTACGACACTACCAAGCTTCTTATTGCAGGTAGCTTGTTTCTCTTCCTATCTTTTTCTCCTATCTAGATACTGAATGACCAGGTTATAATGATAATATTTTGTTTCGATCTGTATTACTTACTTATTATTCATTCTTCTGACATCCAAAGTTTTACATAGGAAAGTACATTTGATGAATATAGATTATCAAAGTGGTTTGCAGATAATCTCTTGGATCTTAACTCTGGGAAAGTTGTTGTAAGCATTCTGCCTAGGACTTAATTCAAAAATATTTATTTTTCTGATTTCCTTGAGATATCAATGTGCTGTCTCTTTGTGTTTTCACTTTTCCTAGGTGAAACCAACAAGAGCAGGATCAAGTATTGGTGTTTCAGTAGCTTATGGTGTTGCTGATTCCTTAAACAAAGCGAGAAAGATAATTCTTGAGGTATCATGTTTCCAGAGCATGCTAGGTTTATGTAAAAAATGAGTATTTTTTCCGAAAACCAAATAGATTTGATTGCTAATAATCATATGTTATTTCTACATTGGACAGGGAATCGATGATAGAGCCATTGTCGAAATATTCGTTGAAGGAGGGCGTGAGTTCACAGCCATTGTCCTTGACGTGGGCTACGATTTTGATTGCTATCCTGTTGTACTATTGCCAACTGAGGTAATTGCTTTCCAAATTCTATTCGCAAGTTCAATCCTAATCTAGGAGCAATAAGTATTGAAGGATGAAGGGTTACTCACATTCGTATGGTAGATAGCCTTTGCTAATTCAGTGGTATATGTGGCCAGGTAGAGCTACATGATTACAAAAGTGGTGATATAATGGAAAAGGATTCAATTTTCAATTACAGGAGGAAGTATCTTCCAACACAACAGGTAGGCGCACAGTTTTTAAGCATGCCCTATCAAGAATTCAGCCGAGTCTCCCAAACACATGCGTATTGCCTGATTCTATATTATTTCGTGATTCATTCCTTTTCTTAGTTCTGGAAGCTTATGCTTACACAGGTTTCTTATCATACTCCACCTCGTTTTCCCATTAATGTTATTAACACTATTCGAGAAGGGGCATCTCTTTTATTCCAACGACTTGGCCTGCGTGATTTTGCTCGAATTGATGGATGGTATTTGCCATCTTCAAATGCCTTATCATTTTTAAAGGGAAAGTTCGGATGGACTGAGTCAGGCACAGTTCTTTTTACTGACATTAATCTGGTAATGGAAGTATCTTTTTTCTGACTAATAGCTTACTGGTAAATATTTCGATTACATAACCTTAAGATTTCTTCACTTTTCTTACTCAGATTAGTGGAATGGAGCAGAATAGTTTCCTGTTTCAGCAAGCTTCTAAGGTAAATATTTCGATTACATAACCTTAAGATTTCTTCACTTTTCTTACTCAGATTAGTGGAATGGAGCAGAATAGTTTCCTGTTTCAGCAAGCTTCTAAGGTAAATTTGAGTGCCCATCTTATACCAGTTTTGTCAGCATCCATCTACCTTGTGTTATTACCTTTGACATTAGCACACCTCCCTAGATATCTGCATTAGATGGATAAAATATTGTATCAAAACTGTTGTAGGTCATGTTGCATACAACTGGTGCAGGCATCACCTTGCCCACTTCCTTATTCCCTCTGCCTATCAGTAAATGTTTCTTATGCGTGTGGCAAAGTTTCTACTGAGTTCGACATGTTTTATGTCTTCTGTTTATATTTAATCCATCATGGTGACTATTGTTTTATGTGTCTTTGATTTACCACCATAACTTATTCTTATCCAGGTTGGATTTTCTCACCAAAATGTTCTGCGAACAGTTGTTTCTCGTGCATGCTTGAGGTTTCCCGGTCTCATCTCATACGGTAGTCTACTACAGAATTCACCAAGAAAGTCGAAAGGCTCACTACTTACTGGTGCACTAAAAAACCATGAAGGTAAAAGCAAAGTATTTGTCATATTTGGAGGTGACACTTCTGAGCGCCAAGTATCTCTTATGAGTGGGACGAATGTTTGGCTCAACTTGCAAGCATTTCATGATGTAAGTTTTTGCATTTAGCCATACCAAAAAAATAATGTGAAGAAAAAAAGTTCCCACTCACTGTGCTATAAATAGATGATGAACTTGGCACTGAGTAATGCCACAATATTTCTCATCTCAATTGTTTCACGATTCTTGATTAATTTAATGCATATAAGTGTTCAGTGAGGACTTCGGAGTCTTTGTGTATATATTATTATTCTCTCACTTTTTTTTGTTCTAATCGATATAAACAAAGGTTGGATGTTTAGGCTCGTCTGAGAACATTTGCGTCGACCGAGTAGTATTGTGATGCTTTTAGTCTAGAGCCCTTCTCTACATGAAGAGTCTATATATAATAGTATTCTTAGATTTCTCTACAACAAGTAGTTAGAGGATAATTGCATCCATTAGCATAGTTTGAAAGAGAAATCTAAGAATACTATTATATATAGATGCAATTATAATATTATAATATTATAATCTAAGAATGCAATTATATATAGATTCCTCGTCTAGCATACAGAGTGGAGTGTTAAGATTCTGCAGTCAGCTGATGCTAGACGAGGGTGCTTGGTGAATTATTTGTTGAACACTTGAACTCTTTTCTGCCTGTAGAGATATAAATTTTATTTCAACTGCGTTATATTTTTGGTCTCAGCAGCATCATGTTTTGGTTACATTAACCATGTCAAAGCTCAAACTTTTAATCAGAGTTCACCATCACTAAAATATTTTTTAATTGTTTGAGATTGGTGATTATATACGGGTATCTGCAGCTTGAAGTTACTCCTTGTTTGCTTGCTAGCTCAGTTGATCATTCATCTGATATGTGCTCCAGGACAGTATGGTCACTGCCGTAAGTGTTACCTGTTTTCAGGATTGTGATTCATCTATCCGTATACATATATGCAACTAGTATATATTAATGATTGCATGAACCTAGTTTTAACAGCAATACACTACCCATTCTTTTCATCTTTAATAGTTACTCTCTTGTGCTGAGACACACTACAGAGGAAGTGTCTGCAGCATGCATGGAGGCCATTGAACCAGCTCACGTTGCATTGACATCACAGCTCCGGAAACAAGTGAGGGATGGTTTGACGGAACACAGTTGGTTTGCAGGATTTGATATAGATGATGAGGCACCTACAAGATACTCATTAATGGAGTGGATCAAGCTTGCCAAGGATGTTCATGCAACCGTCTTTATTGCAGGTTATGTTCATTATCGATTTTGTTATTTAGAGAGGCTATAAGAAACCACTACGTTTAAAGGTTGAAGACTTAATTTCTTTGTTTGTTCTGTATAATGTTTACTTACAGTGCACGGAGGCATGGGTGAAGATGGTACACTTCAGTCCTTACTGGAGGCTGAAGGAGTTGCTTACACGGGTACTTAAGCTCTAAGATATTAAGATTAACAAAAAATCAAGATGTCTGAGAATTCAGACAATTTGTTTTATAAATGGAAAAATCAAGAATTTTTTCTTAATTTTTCACTATATTGCTAACATTTTAAGTTAGCACTTAGCAGCCCCATGTTTGCAAAATATTTCAAAATCAAGATTTTTTTTTGGAATTTTACAACTTTTGTTGACAACTCTACGGTATTATAGCACATGACTCTGGACATCCTATTATAAATTCCAAAATCAGGAGTTTCCGGAAATTAGGATGAAAGTTGCTCTGAAGTAGACGCAGCAATATGTTTTTTCTATAAATTATGTGCGCGTAAATACTTTGTTAAGTGAAGACAAGAGTAGCACAGGATTGACACTTCTCGTTACCGAAAGAAACCTCGAAATATGGTTGATGGCAGAGTTATAAATGGCTCATGTCTTGGGTTTCTTTGGTGCGTTTGAGTTCCCTGGTTGGCCATTGCTCTTTGTTCCCAGAAAATAATTAACCCTTTTATTACCAGGGTGTCGAGCTCCCTAGAACATCCCTCTCGAGAGTAGCAAAACCATGCTGAGGATCACTAGTTTAACCAAGTTTAAGATTAACACTAAGGACAAGATAGGAAGAAGACTTTCATCCTCTACCTTTTCAGTTAGAGTGGATGATGCAAGACATTCAATTGCTTAAGCACCAGATATTGTCGCTTGCTTTTTAAGAGTTAATTCCCTAGTTTTTTCAAAGATTTTATAACGCATATCAGCCTCGTCATCTTCAAACACTGTACTGTCATCTTCTTCCTCTCAAATGGTACCTCTTTCAATAACTTTGATGCCTCATCAGCTTTTGGCATATGCTGATAGGTAAGCATTTGTTCGCTTTTCAGCCTCCTCCCTCTCTTGCTCATCTTTACTATTTCGACTTCTCACATCTTTCAGGGTACTGCTTCTGCTTCCATGGCATCATCTGATTTATCTTTTTTCCGCAAATATTTCTTTTTCTTAAGGTTAGACTCAGGCATTATAAATTGAAGCATTTCGTCATGCGTGAAGTTATCTGTCGAGATCTTCGCATATGAGCTAAGATCTGAAAAGCTATTACTTCCTTGACCATGTATTCTTGGACGGAGCTCCTTTAGTTTTTCTTCTCCAAACTAAGGTGATCCTATGTTCCTGCTTTCTTCTTCTCTGCCTTAGAAGCCTCACATCCCCGTTTGCTCTCCAAGTTCAACAACTTCAAGCAAATCAGTCTCATTGTTTCTGTTGCCCATCAGCAAGAAATTTTATTTTTGAGTGTCAAAACAACTGCTCCATTTTCCATTACTTTGTCAATGCCATTTAATAACTTAATGCCAGCCAGATCATGAGCAGCGTGTTGATCAGCCTTATCTTTACTTTGCCCATGAAAGTGGTTGTCCTGCTCTTCAGAAACTTTAGAGAGTTGTCATGCCCTCTTTCGTCAGTATTTTCTTCTTGATTTTACTCGGTCTAATAACCCATGTTAAGACATTAGAACTTTCTTCAGATTTCTTAGCCAATCTTCTTTGTCTCATCCTTATAAATGTGGTTCACGAGCTCGGATTCTTGTACTGCACCTGATGTATCCTCCTCAACCACACCTTATCGTTTTCATCTCTTGCTGACTCTCTTTTATCTCTTATCACTTTCTCCGTTCCTCTATCAGTTTCTCTTTACGAACCCTATCTCTTTCTCTGTGCGCGTTTCCTTATCCCTACCCTTCTCTTTTACCCTCTCCTTGGTCTCTACCTCCCGACCGTGTCCTCCATCTTTTCTCCTCTTTTGATCTTTTCAATAATCTTTGTCCCTTTCTCTTTCCCACCATTCTTGTCACTATCTCTTCCATGCTGCTGCTTCTTTTTTCTTGCTATCTCTGCCCAAAATTCCTCGGTCTTATTTCTGATCTCGACCTGTCTTTGGTTCTTTGTTCCTTGCCGTTCCGCTCAAATTTTTAATCGTCAAATCTCTCTCTTATTGGCGAAACCTCCATCGACAGAGTTATAGGGCGTGATTTGGGAACCAATCTGGAGTGTAGAAAATGAATCACAAGACCTAAAGAGAGAAGACTACGTTAGTGTGATCATACGTTATTATAGAGCGTAAGTCTTACACTTATATAGTTAGCAAGTCCCTATAGAATTGGAAAAATATTAAGTCCAGATAGAATAGGATAAATAACAAGTCCTTATAGAGACCCATAATTTTGGACTTTGTTACAAACATTCCAAAATCTGGAGTTTTTAAAAATTTCACTGTATTTTTACCTATGCATAAGCTTATGCTTACTATATCAAAAATGAATTTGCCGGTCTTTTATGTATCTTCATTTATTTCTTTTCCTTGCCTTCCCAAATAAAGGTCCTGGTATTATGGCTTCAAGGACTTGCATGGACAAGGCTGCAACATCTGTAGCTCTATCTCATGTATGGTAACATTCATAGATAAGATAATGATGGTTGGTATGCTGTGATTGCTTTGCCATGTTGTGACCATGATACATATCTGAGAATCAACAGCTAGGAGATTTTGGAGTTCTAACCATTAAGAAAGATGTGCGAAAGAAAGAAGATTTGCTTAAGATGTCCACGCCACAGATTTGGCTTGACTTGACCTCAAAGCTCCAATGTGATACACTTTGTGTTAAACCAGCGAGGGACGGTTGCTCTTCTGGGGTTGCAAGATTATGGTAGTTTTGAGTCTCCATTGATTATTTTATTCAAATACCAAGCTGCTGAACAACTCCGGTTATACTGTTATTAAATCAACTACTGTTCAAAACCTCACCTGTATCCCAATTGATTTTTTATATTATATACACCTGTTCATGCAGTTGTTTAAAAGACCTTGCCACATATATTGAAGCATTAAAGGACTGCCTTCTACAGATCCCTTCTAATACTTTCTCAAAGGTGAGAGCTATGGGTGTGTTTTTTTCCTGCGGGAGTATTTTATACATATCGTAAATTTATATTGTATTTCACTAAAAAGGAAAGATGGTTGGTTTCTCATACTGGTTTTTATTTAACGAGTAAGTAAACTGGCTTAATGTGGCTTAGTCATGGGGAAAGTAATCAAATGAACAATTTTTTGCTTTATTTATATGGATTACAGAGTAGGTCAGTGAATACTATATTATACTTTGCCAGCTGATACAGTAGATTTATCAGCAGGTTTCCATTTAGGCATTTTCACTTTATATATATTTACTATATTTTAGGCCCATGGAACAATTGAGATGCCGGACCCTCCTCCAGAACTCCTACTTTTCGAACCTTTTATTGAGACTGATGAAATTATAATTTCATCCACAAGGAGATGCAAAAGTTGCCAGCCCCTCACATGGAAAAGACACAGTAACTGGATAGAAATAACAGTTGGCGTCATAGGAAAACTTGGGTCGATGCATGCGTTAAATCCCAGTATTACTGTCAAAGAAACTGGCGATATTTTATCACTTGAGGAGAAATTTCAAGGTACATAAAAACTACTTTCGTCAGATATTAATGGTACCCTCCCTAGTCTTTTAATTTGTGACATGAAACTGGATAAAGTAGACCAATAGCAGCAACAGAAGGTTCTGCTCTAGCTCTTCTGAGTGTTTTCACTCAATCGAGTGACGTTTATGTTTATATGTTACAGAATTCATTTTAGCTCCCCGTCACATAGTTTTCTAGTCCGCATATGATTTCTATATTTTTTATTCTTAAAAGCCTCCGAAGTGTCATTGTGTATTGTTATTTCTGTCATAACTAATTGTAAACTTCTGGCAGGTGGAACGGGCATCAATCTAACTCCACCACCAGAGCCAGTTATGAGGTTTGTCAGAGAACTATATAACTCTGAAGCTAAACACTATAAAAGTCCCTGTTTTTTTCACGCACATGCCGATCTCCAATAGTACTTCCCAAATCTCTTATATGCTATCTAATTCAAAAGTTTCGAGCTCAATGATCCTTGGGTTACCGCAATGTTACTATATATGTGTATGTTGCATTATTAGTATATAGTATGCGCAACTATATACAAATAGTGCTTTTCCTTGTATAAAACTTTAGATACCAACTTGATATGTCTAGTTCATTCATGTTTTAAGTGCACGACAATAGTCAGTTCTTCATCTTCCTTATATTGATTACGCCCGAGGTGACTGAAATGTTTAGTTTCTTCAAGTTTAAACACATTTTTTGGTGAAGAATTTTTTTTTGAAGCACTCTTCTTGTCTTTTCTCTTTCTGATTTAGTAACGAGGCTCTGGAGAAATGCAAGCAGCGAATTGAACTGATTGCCAATACACTCCAGCTTGAAGGATTTTCACGTATAGATGCATTTGTTAATCCTGAAAGTGGAGAGGTATGTTAAAACTTGCCTTAAACTAGTCTGATAAAAATAAATACTATTAACTGATTTATTTATGGTTGTATCAAATTCTGCTCGTGTTAGTTATCTAATGGTCATTTCCGTTCCTGCAGGTATTAGTTATAGAGGTCAATACCGTGCCTGGAATGACACCTTCCACAGTCTTGATACATCAGGTACAAACTTGAGTATTACAATATTAGCTAATGCTCCAACTTTCTTGGCATGCCAATATAAGATGAAAAACGGAAGCATAAGTTTAAATATAAATTTTGTTTACGATTGAATTTTGAGTGTCAACAGTTTCAAATTACAGGATTGGTGTAAAGCCTTTAATTATAATCTATATGGTTTGTTGATTTATAACATTTAGATTTTGCTGTTTACATGTCAGGCTCTAGCGGAACAACCTCCCATGTACCCTCGCCAATTTTTCCGAAGGCTACTTGATCTGGCATCAGAAAGAATAACATAAAATTCTGGAACCGGTTTTAAACAAAAATTGACCACAAAAGAAATGAAGTGTTTGGTCATCTGTCTGTATGCTATTAAGTTACATGAGGTATAATGTACAAATGAAAAGTTAAAATTTACCCTTTTGGTCTATATTACATGGTTAAGCTGTATGTCTCTGATGGAATAATGGTTAATAAAAATAATTCGGCACAATTGGTAATTCAGTGGGACCTTTATTATTTTGAGTTATTATTAAAAAAACATTTAACAGGCAACAATAACATCAAAAGAAAAAGTCACGAACATCCTAGTTTTGACTCTTCAATTCAACATTCAAACACATTTCTCCAAAATCTTTTATAGGCGGCAAGTTGAAATCCATATAAAACTCTTTTTCTTTTTCTTCTACTTTTGTGTGGTTCCTTCCTTCTCTCAGGTATTTGAGCTTCATCATTAACGGCTTCACCAGGCTCCACCTTCAAGTAATTGAGGTACAGCTTTGCCTCTCTAGTACTTCCAGGTTCTGTGCTAGAGCGTAACACTGAGTTTTACAAAGCTTGGTTTTCAGTTTCTTTTCTGTATTCTGTTCCAATTTTGTTTTTCATTTATTGGTCTGTTAAATTGCCTTCCAACTCTATAAAATATTGCCTGTTTTGTCCTATCTATCATGTGTTGATCAACTTAACCCCTAGTTCGCTTTTAGCTCTATCATAGTCATGGATCATTTTATGGGTGGCAAATCTTGTCCGCTGACCAACGGATTTTCCGGTTCCAAAATTATTTGGATGCAGACGTTAATTTCACATCTGAGACGAAAAAATATATTCTGATTCAATCCGAGTAATAAATTGGGCCGGACAATCCAGATAAGTACAAATAATATACAATTTTAAAAACACAAAATTTATATAAAAAGAAGGTTAAAACCATATGGAACCTTGTCAACGAGGTCGTTCCGAGTTGCATAATCTTGTTTAATTTGGTTCCAAAATACTGAAATTCTACCATTCCCCCAATATTTTCAGCTAAATTTGGATAGCTTCTAAATAGGTCTCAAGTGGCCCTAATAGAAAGCTCCCACGAGTTTCTGGAATCATATACTGACATAGTGACATTGTTAAGAGTTATTCAAGCTAGGGATTAAGGATTTTATAGAACTGACCTGGAATATAAGATGGTTTCAGACAACAATGGAGGGGGCTTATTAGAACACGAACTGGAGTTGCCGTCTCATAATAATTCAGATAGTGTTCTTAATGTTTCAAAGTCGCGTACAAGTTTGTCCAACGGTGAAACAACGCTTATAGTGTCTCAGAGGAGTATAACAGTCGTTTCTAGTAAATCAAGGTTACTAAGATTTACTTCTCTTAAACGAAAATCAAAAGTATGGATCAAGAATCCCTTAAACATGGTTCTTCTTTTATGGATAACTTGCGTTGCAATCTCCGGCGCTATTCTATTTATGGTAATGACAGGAATGTTAAACAAAGCTTTACCCACTAAACGAGAAAGAGATGCTTGGTTCGAAGTAAACAACCAGATACTCAATGCTCTCTTTACTCTTATGTGTTTATACTCGCACCCAAAACGGTTCCACCACCTTATATTGCTTTGTAGATGGAACCCGAAAGACAGATCTACCCTTCGGAAGATTTACTGCAAGAACGGAACTTACAAGCCGCACGAATGGGCACATATGGTTGTCGTTGTTGTTTTACTTCATGTAAATTGTTTCGGCCAGTATGCTCTTTGTGGTCTTAATGTTGGGTTCAAAAGATCTGACCGACCCGCTATAGGTGTAGCAGTATGCTTGTCTGTTGCTATTGCTGCTCCAGCTATCGCGGGTGTTTATTCGAGTGTTAGTCCTTTAGGCAAGGAATATGAAACTGATGTGGAAGCACCGGATCAGGTTCACACTGACACGAGCCGTTCAAGTTCAAGTAATAGCAGGTAAGTGTATTATAAAATAAATCAAACCGATCAATTCAATAAAAAATATTTAAACCTGAACTGTTAACACTCTCTTAACAGGAGGACATCATTCCAGCGAAGACTATCGTTCGCATCAAGAACCGAAAATCAAAGTCTAGAGTACGCGCCAATATGGAAAGGTGGTTTGTTCGATTTTTTCACAGATGATCTTTCGACTTCATATCTTTCTCTTTGCTGTATGTTCTGTGTTTTCGGATATAACATGGAAAGACTAGGTTTCGGAAACATGTACGTCCATATCGCTACGTTTCTCCTCTTCTGCACGGCACCTTACTGGATACTCACTTTAGCTGCAGTCAATATCGATAATGAAACTGTTAGGGAAGCGCTGGGATTAACAGGTGTAGTACTTTGTCTATTCGGGTTGTTATACGGAGGTTTTTGGAGGATGCAAATGAGAAAAAAATTTAATCTGCGAAGAAATAAAGAGGGTTGCGTCACAAATATAAAGCCGGAAATCTTGGATTGTGGACAATGGTTATTCTGTTGTTGGTGTTCTTTAGCTCAGGAAATTCGAACAGCTGATTCTTATGAGATTGTTGATGATAAGTTTCGTAGGAAGCGCGATGTTAACGAAGGTGATGGCCGGTCTACGATGGTTACATTGCCTCGGGAAGCTGGAACTGCAGCACGATTCGCACACAACTCAAACGCCTTGAATATAGAGGGATTTCGTGTGGAAAATGCTGATAGTATAATGATACCACCTCTCCCATCATCCATGAAAGACACTACAGTTCATAATAATGTGTGAAAATTCGTTTGATACAAATCCAATTCCGAGTCGTTTTCTTTGTGATGTATTCGTTTATACCTAAAATTTCATCGGCTTGTAAGTATTCGGCCTTATCAGATTTCACGATCGTTTTATATAGCAACACCTTTGAGGTGTTGAGCAATTACTTTTGTGTCAGAGGCTCGGCTTTTTAAATTATTGGGTTAAAACAACATTGACCCTGAATCCATTCCATTGTGTTCGTATGGTGTTTGAATTGATCTGAAATTTGAACATACCATTAATACTTCGGTCCGATATATACTTCGGCATTGATCCTAAATTATCTTGTCCGGTGACATCAATTTTATGCGGCAAAATATTATATACGGTTTTGAATTCACTATAAATACTGTCATTTTATGCTCGGACTAGGGATCTCTTCCAATGCATAGAGGTTCCTTGCAGCATCCTGGCTTTGGTACCGGTCAGTTTTGGCAGCCCACGTCTTCACAAAAACATTGAAAAGAGTGCAAAATTACAGCAAAGTCAACATCAGATTGAAATCAACAAGAAAAAACAGAACAAAACGCGAAGATACATGAATGTGGAGGTTCATCTATAAAGAGACGAGATAGGCAAAAAGTTATTTTATTGGCTCAAGAGGCAGAAGCTGTACTGCTGAAGCAAGTTTTGTTTTTAGCAGCCAATCCTTGGAAATTATCACCATTGGCAACATTCGCCGGGACTAATGGATTTGTCACCTCGGTTGGCTGATCTGGCACTGATCTTCATGGACATGATCGTCTTACAAATCTTCATGTGCAGTGGCCGCCGAGGTCGAGAGAACATCTGTTTCATCACTAACTGGCATTTTTTTATACCTAATAAGTCAATTCTGTTTCAACTTTTTCAGCTTCGGCTTGCGATAAAACCCCTTGGCCACCGCTTCCTCGTTTGCCACTCCCCGGGCTGCATTTCTTTTCACACCTTGAGCTACGTAATCAAGCGGTATGGGCAGTATTTGAGAATTTATGCTCCAAATGGATTGGATGCTCTCGGTGTAACTGAAACCAGTAGCTCGAAAGTGTGTGGGAGAAAGAGAAGCAGACGAAGAAGGCTCCTACTCAAACTCAATCTTCTATCCGAGTCGGGTCTATGTGAGTGATCCCACAAGACGTAAAACATGAGTTCAAGCCCGTTATCACAAATAAAGTCCATACATTGGATAAACCGTTACATATAAAACTGTGAGCTGTTACACTTTTGAATTGAAAGTTTGTTATACAAGGAAGCATAATATTCTATACAATTGTAACTTGTATCGGGTGAGGGATCTAAGGTACCAGAATTCCCATAAACCTTGAAGCCTCACATATGTGTATATATACCTGCACAAAACAATGTATCGGGTGAGGGATCTAAGGTACCAGAATTCCCATAAACCTTGAAGTCTCACATATGTGTATATATACCTGCACAAAACAAAGAGAAATATAAGAAAATACAGAGATTAAAAGTCATAAGAACTCTCATCTTCCTTTATAGGTTTTAACTTGGTATGAGAGCAAGTGCTTACCTCAAAATGGCAAGCAATGATTCTCCATTAACCTCTGAAACATAGCACAACTGTCTTCAATGGTGATCTCCTCAACGAGAACAACAATCACCTGAAAACAAACCGAATGACATCATTCAACTCTATCAGGTTAGACATAAATAATTTTATGCTATGGAAAACTATGGTTTTACCTGTAATCAGAGGTAATGATTTGAGAGATTTTATCACTAGTAAAGAACCTTGTCCTCCCAAGTTTAACACTGCTTCAGATGAAAATACTACTAAGAATCCTGCTTACAAGGTCTGGATAGGGAAAGATCAACTCCTCATGGGTTGGCTGTATAACACAATGACCCCTGAAATTGCTACTCATCTAATGGTGGAAGAGACAGCTAAGGGTCCTTACTGGGGCAAGGTATAGTAAATAAAAGGAGGAACAACTCTCAACGTGGGAGATCTAACTACAGGAATGGCAGATGCTCAACTCCAAACAGAGCTACTTATCAAATTTGTGACAGATATGGCCATTCAGGTCCTTACTGCTACTACAAAGATGATCCTAGTGTTATGGGCTCTATCCCTAATGGTCAAGATAAGTCCACTCAGAGCAAGGGGCTTAGGCCATCTCTAATCGTAGGTCTCCTCGGAGACCTGGTCCAGCCCCGGAGACCTCCATTTATTTACAGATCTGTCACACAGCTTCTAACCGTTGTTTTACGAAGAATTTTAATATAAAAAATTCAATTCAAACAATTCCACTATCTTTTAACTATTCATCTCACTCTCTTTATCTCTCTCTATCTTACTCTCTCAATCTTTACATTATCATCATATTTTTATTAATTCTATAATAAATAATTTAAGTTATATTGTTAATTAATAATTGATATTAATATTTAACAAGATTATTTATTTTAAATTTATGTATTTAATTTTTATTTACAATAAAATAATATGTATCTTTTAACTATTCATTTGACTCTCTTTATTTCTCATTCTATCTGACTCTCTCAATATTTACATTATCATCCTACATTTACTAATTCTATAATAAATAATTTAACATATATTGTTAATTAATAATTAATATTAATATTTTTTTAATTCAATGATGTTAAGCAAATGTCGTCTTATTCATAAATTCTAAAATTTTAACCCTTTGAAATTACTACGGGGTGACATTTCAGTGATTGCATTAACTATAATATACAATAATTATCTTGAAAGGACCAAGAATGTCAGATGTGAAAACCACGAGAAAGTCGTTACGTTTTTCGATTGATGTAGCGTCTAAGAAGATGGGGAGAAGAGGGAGAACACTGAGAATAGATTATCGGGAGTCCTTTTAGGCGGGGGTTTATTTTGTTGGGGGGAGTCCTTTTAGGCGGGAGTAATTTTATCGGCGGGAATCTTTTTAGGCTTTTGTCATTATCCTTACCTTCTATGGCATGTGTCTTACATTGGTTGGTATTTTTTGGCGGGTGTTTATTTATGTTTGTTTGATGTTTTTACTCGTTGTTTTACTCGTTGTTTGGGTTTTTGTTTCAATTTATCCGTCTTTGCTTGATGACTAGACGATTGTAATGAATGCAAACTTTGGATGTTTTTTGTTTGGATGTTTATCTTAAAAACAATAACACTTAAACTTCTTAATATGTCGATTGCATTAAAACATTACACTTTAATTAAAAGCATTACATAATTAGAAATACATAAGCAAATAACTTAAAACAAATGATAGATAAGCTAACCCTGAGTTAGCATATCACACTTAGTTTTATGGAGACGGATAGTTCAATCCATGCTCAAAGCGTTTCTTGAATGGATATTCCTCTTCCTCACTACTTCATTCGGGAGTTGAGTTAGTATCACCGGCGCTGGCTATTGCGTCTGCTATTTCTTGCTCCATTTGCT
The DNA here is from genome assembly GCA_036936605.1 of Limnanthes douglasii subsp. nivea. NCBI lineage: Eukaryota > Viridiplantae > Streptophyta > Magnoliopsida > Brassicales > Limnanthaceae > Limnanthes > Limnanthes douglasii. Next base: position 57,463,605 of record JAUPFV010000001.1, on the reverse strand, counting down.
GCATCGCATGTGACACCATCTACTGCGTAATTGTACTTTGGAATCCCATGTTGAATAAATTTCGGACTTTGCTTCAGGCATCGTAAGGATGTGACTCAATCTGTATAGTCACTGTTTTATGATAAACTAACGTATCGACCACTTCTTCGCGTCCGCGTGGTGGGGCATTAGACATCCTAGACACGACGCGTCCCTACCGTGGTTGAAGAACATTCTGCACAAAAAATCATCGATGAAACCAGGAATCTCCTCTTGTATCGTACCTCTAACGAAGTCAAATACGTTTAGGAGGTTTGCATCTTCGTGCACGTTCCAGCGTGAATCACCCATTGTTATAACTTAAATGTTTAGTTTCATAGTGAGATTCTAGTATTTATAGACTCAAAGTCGGTTATTCAATTCTAAAATAATTAGCAGGAAATGGTGTTTTTGTTCCCGTGTAAAACGTTTTGAGGCGGGAAACCTTCACTCTATTTGTTTCTTCCCGCCGGGTGTTTTTTTCTACCATTGACGAATGATATGACTTTAATTAAACTTTATATTGTTTTATGTTCATGCTTAATGTTGTTTCATGTTCATTTGATCATTTTATGTTGTTGTATCTGTTTTATGCTTCTTTTAGTGTTTTAAGTTCTTGTATTTGTTTTACATTCACGTTTAATGTTGTGGTATATTTTTTGTGTTTTTTAGTTTGCGTTTAAATGTTTACTTATGTATCTATCAGGTTACAATATCTTTTCTGGATTCCGAATATTCGGGTTTGTGACCTCCCGCACGATGTGAGGCAAGAGGTGCATAATGTGCTTGGTATGGGGATTACTGATTTAATTAAAGAACATATAATTCGCAATATTGAGTTGGACCTTGCTGGCAGTAAGGTGGAACATCCGCATTTCCTTGAATTCGGTATGTAAGGAGTCTACTTTTATATGTGTTATTTGTTGTTTTATTGTATTTGTTTTATGTTCATGTTTAATGTTGAGCCCTCTAATTTATTGTATTTGTTTTATGTTCATTTTTAATGTTGTATGATCAAGTTAATATTTATGTACCTAAATTTTTAACACAATTAACAATTGTTAAAAAAAACAACTGCAAAACATCTAATAAAAAAACTAGAATCCGAATGAAAAAGGGTTACAAACTAAACTTAAGCAGCATTAAACTTACACATCATAGTACAATCTTAAATTAAAAACAATTAACTTAAACAACATTGGATAAATCTTAAATTAAAAACATTTCATTGAAACAACATTGGAAAAAACTTTAAAGATAAACAACATATAATACTACTCATATCGACCACGTTCGGACCGCACATGTTTGACAAGATCATCTTGGAGTCGTTTGTTTAATATTTCGCTGCGGATTGACCGATGACGAATCATATAGTCCTCAAGTGAAATATTTCCACTCCTATTGTCCATATCCACATTACCACATTCATATATACGTGCTCGTGCTCGACGAGATATGGCGGGATCAGTTTCATCGTCGTCAGAATCTTCGTCTACGTACTCCTCACGTTCGTCTTCCACAACCATGCTATGTAATATCACACATGTAATCATGCTATTAGAGAGATGTTGAGTACTCCATCTGCGGCCAGAGTTTTTTATTATGGTAAACTGAGCTTGTAGAGTACCAAACGCTCTTTTAACGTCCTTACGGTATGATTCTTGCATTTTAGAGAATAATTTCTCTTGAAGGTTAATCGGTGATCGAATAGCTTGGATAAGTGTTCCCCATTTTGGATAAATACCATCCACGAGATAGTATGTAATATTATGCTCATGACCATTTACAACATAAGCTATGGTAGGAGTAATCCCGTTAATTAAATCATCAAAAAACGGTGAACGATTAAGAACGGTCACATCATTTTGAGCTTCAAGAATACCAATAAATGCATGCTATATCCATGTATCATGAGAAGCAACTGCTTCTAACACAATAGTTGGTTTTTTGGACCTACCAGTGTATGCTCCTTGCCAACCTGTTGGACAGTTTTTCCAAGTTCAATGCATACAATCAAGTGAACCGATCATACCTGGAAATCCCCGACGTTCAGCTTTAGCGAGTAGACGACGTAAATCTTGTGTCGTTGGTCCACGTAGGTACTCACTTCTGTATAAAGTTATTACAGTTTCACAAAACTCGTTCAGAGTATTTATAACAGTTTGTTCATCCATATGAAATGTTTCGTCTAAGCTATCCGCGGGCATTGCATAAGCCAACATACGTAAAGCAACAGTTACTTTCTGATGTGGGGTAAATTTGTTGTGTCTAGTGGCATCCAGACCTCCTTGAAAGTATGAATTTTTCTTGTTGAACATCTTCTATAATACGTAAAAATAATCTACGATGCATACGATAGCGCCTTCTAAAATCATCATCGGAGAATGTTGGATTTTCAATAAAATAATCTTTCATTAGTTTTGCATGTTCGCCTTCACGGTTATGGCGTTTGTACTTGGTGAGGTTTATTTTCGTCTAAGGGTAAGTTTGTAATTTTTTTTAGAACTGTGTGGAAGTTTGAGAGTATTTAATATTTGGGTAGAGAGTAGAGGGAGAATTAAGCAGCCTGGTTGTATTTAATTTTCATTACCCTCATCTAATGTTGGTGGTTGGGTATTTATTCCCTTACATTTGGGCCTTATGGGCTTTCAGGTCATGTTTAATGGACCCGGGTCAAGTTCAAGGACCCATGAGCTCTTAGTAGGAGAGCAGGCAGCTTAGTCAAGAAGTGATTAGGTTTTAAGTACTTTAGTTCTATTCGAACAGTCTAATGGATGAGGTGTCCGAACTGCCCCTGTCTGGTTAGGTAGATGGTGTCTGAACTGCCCCTGTTCGAAGAGATAACGGAATCCGGACTCATCAGTACTTACGACCATGCACAGAGCCACGAGGTTTTGAAGCTTCACCGCTTGAATTTCCCGTACCAGTTTCTGTATACATTTCTGCAAGATATGTCATAGTCTGACTTCAAACTAAGTTACTAACATTAACAAAATTTTGAATATCACTCTGAGACTCTTCAAAATCTGCTTCCCATTCCGAAAACATACGAGAAAAATCTAGTTTATTGAAACTCATTTTGTTGAAAAAATATCAGAGAAGTCTTTTGAATTGGAAAAAGGGATGTGAGAAGTGTTTCGAAATGGAAACGTTATGGCAAGTGTTTTGAATTGGAAGAAGTTAATGATTTCGTGTATTTATAGAAGCATTTGTAGGTGATTGGAGTTAGTGGGTGTGTATTTTATCTTGAAGATAATTGAGTAATGTTTTTGTCAAATCAGAAATAAAGTTTAGATAGGTGGGTGGAAGTTAGTGGGTATTTTTATTATCTTTAAAATAATTGAGTAAGCTTTTTGTCAAATCAAAATAAAGTTTTGATAGATTGGTGGAAGTTAGTGGGTGTTTTTATTATCTTTAAAATAATTGAGTAAGCTTTTTGTCAAATCAGAATCAAGTTTTGATAGATTGGTGGAAGTTAGTGGATGTATATTTTATCTTGAAGATAATTGAGTAATCTTTTTGTCAAATCAGAAATAAAGTTTGGATAGATTGGTGGAAGTTAGTGGGTGTTTTTATTATCTTTAAAATAATTGAGTAAGCTTTTTGTCAAATCAGAATAAAGTTTTGATAGATTGGTGGAAGTTAGTGGGTGTTTTATTATCTTAAAGATAATTAAGTAATATTTTTGTCAAATCAGAATAAAGTTTTGATAGATTGGTGGAAGTTAGTGGGTGTATATTTTATCTTAAAGATAATTGAGTAATCTTTTTGTCAAATCAGAAATAAAGTTTGGATAGATTGGTGGAAGTTAGTGGGTGTTTTTATTATCTTTAAAATAATTGAGTAAGCTTTTTGTCAAATCAGAATAAAGTTTTGATAGATTGGTGGAAGTTAGTAGGTGTTTTATAATCTTAAAGATAATTGAGTAATCTTTTTGTCAAATCAGAATAAAGTTTTGTTAGATTGGTGGAAGTTAGTGGGTGTACATTTTATCTTGAAGATAATTGAGTAATCTTTTTGTCAAATCAGAAATAAAGTTTGGATAAATTGGTGGAAGTTAGTGGGTGTTTTTATTATGTTTAAAATAATTGAGGAAATTTTTTGTCAAATGAGAATAAAGTTTTGATATATTGGTGGAAGTTAGTGGGTGATTTATTATCTTAAAGTTAATTGAGTAATCTTTTTGTCAAATCTGTATAAAGTTTTGATAGATTCGTGGACGTTAGTGGGTGTATATTTTATCTTGAATGGTATAAATAGACAAGGTTGGAACCAAACTAATTCATAACATTTCGGAAACATTTATCCCAAAGGAAAATAATAGTCTATCTCTAAAAAACCTTTTATCTTCTACCAAAAAAATGTCAAAAAATGGACTTCGAACGAAGACATAGCTCTATGCAAAGCCTATAGGAATTTTTTTGAAGATCCATATGTAGGATTACAACAAACCAATATTCGTTTTTGGAAAAAAAATAAAAGATTCAATGTATGAATATTTAGGAGATGTTGATAACAACATCAACCATGTACAACGAACTGAAGAAGGTCTTAGCAATCGTTGGAAAAAACATATTTTTCCTTCGGTTAACAAATGGAACCAAGCGATCAAGCAAGTTGAAAGAGCACTGATTAGTGGAACTAACATAGCGGATCAAGTAAGTATTTTTATTACACATGATTTCAACATTTAACAATTGTTAATGTTCATGTATATATTAATATTAACTAATTTATTTATTATTTTTCATTTAGGAAATTCTGAAACTAAACTTATATTCAAATCTTGCAAGTGGAAAACAATTTGAATTCCATCATTGTTAGGAAATTTTAAAGGATTCTGTAATGTTTCAATCGACAACATCAAATTCTCATACTTCTCAAACCAACCAGCCTTGTCCTATTGATACGGATTCCGAAGAACAGTTTACGGAATCACAACCTTCTTGTGATCTCGAAGTTGATACCGATCCACTTGCTACTAATATTAATAGGTCCATGGTTAGAAATCATGCTCGTCGGAACAAAAATAAACATAAGATAAGTGATAGTGATGCATCTGTGGAAAGGACTGAAGGCTTGGGTAAGATTCTAGCAATGCAAGCCGAAGCTAACGCACTCTTGAAATAGGCGAATGATCTTACACGGACTAAGATAGGATATATGAAAGATACTTATGATTGTAGCATCATGAATGTTGATACCACCAATATGACTCAGGACTCGAAAAGATTTTGGACCAAAAAAATAAAACTATATGTGAACGCAACGAGCGCGCTACATATCGACCTTCATTTAACGACGGAACGGATTATGGAAATGATGGACCAAGTGGAAGTTAGGTTTCAATAATTTCTCTATGTAATTTATCGTAATTGTTTCTTTGTTATTTGTGTTTTCTTGTATTTTTATTTATTTTCAATGTGTGTTTTCAAATTTCGGTTGCTATTTTTTCGAATTTTTTTAATACCTCTATGTATTTGATTTCCGTAATTTATGAATTAAGTTTTTGTTATAAATGAATTCGTAGAGACTATTTACAAAGTTAAATTTTGTTTATAAATTTAAATATTTATTATAATTTAATTATTTATTATAAATAAAATTTTACATTATAACTTAAGTTTATTATATTATAATTATAATTATATTTATATTATAATTTAGTTTTCAAAATTAATTTTTTATTATAGCTTAAGTTTTTTCGTAGAAAAAATTTAAATTATATTACAAATTAAATTTTAGAATAAATATATATTACAAATTGAAATTTAATTACTTAAATTTACGTTTGAAACTAAAGCTATACACCTATTGAATTTATCACGAACCTTCCTCTCAAATATTTTAGCTTTCTCTCTCCTGACTTTCTTTTCTCTCACCTCTCCTCTGTGACTGAAACCAATTTTCTCTCACCATCTTTCCTCTCTCTTCAGGTCTCGATCTCGCGCTCACCAGAGCCCGAGATCGAGCCCAAATAGTAAATTGGTCTCCTAGTTTGGAGACCGAGCCTGGCGTTTAAACATCATATGTGACCGTCCACGTCACAGGATCTCATAGTCTAATGACTCATAAAATTAAGTAGGCTTAGGACTAAACACAAAGGCAATACTGATCTAATAACATCTACAAACAAACTCTTAGCCTTGAAAACATCATTTGTGTTCCTAAAATCACCAAAAACCTTATATCAGTACATCATCTTATACTACATAACCCTATTTATTTGGAATTTCACAAAAAAATTGTTTTGTTAAGGACAAGAAACAAGGAAGGTGTTGCTTACATGGACAACTAAACAAGGACTTTAACAGTTGGAGAGCTTTTCCAGAAAAAACAAGTCCAATACTACGGGGTCTTTTTAGTATCCAAAGGTTTTTATGGTGTCTAAGTTGTCTGAGAATCAGTTTAGGTCTAGTAAGTATGTTTCCTTAAAAAAAGGACGGCACATGAGAATTGGCCACCCTTCAGATAGAGTCTTAGCTAATGTTTTGAAACATTGTAACCTATCTTCACGTCTAAAGAATTAGAATGTTTTTCACTGATTCATGGAAGCTTGGTAAATCTCATTCACTCTCATACAGCAGGTCTAACTCTAAGTCTACACATGCTTTAGAACTAATACACTCAGACATTTGGGGGCCATCCCCCACTATCTCTAAAAGTGGCTTCAAATACTGCAATCTATTTGTGAATGACTACTCAAGATATACTTGGGTATATCCTTTAAACATAATTGAGAAGCCTTAAATTCTTTTAAAAACTTTAAAATCTTTGTAGAAAATCAGTTTAACATGAAAATTAAGGCCCTTCGGTCTGACTTGGGTGGTAAATTCATATATTTTGTGTCTATTGCTAGGGAGTGTAGCATACTACTAAGGACTGCATGTCCGTACACCTGTCCTCACACCTCTGTCCAAAATGGCAGAGCGGAGAGGAAGCACAAACACTTAGTAGAGACATGTCTTACTCTCTTAGCTCAATCTAAGGTCCCGTTCAGCTATTGGCCCGAAGCCTTTTTCACTGCATGCTATCTAATTAATAGGTTGCCTACTATCATTTTAGAAGACCAATCACCTTTTGTAAAACTTTTCCATACTAAACCGTGACTACTCTTTCCTGAAAACGTTTGGATGCACTTGCTTTCCCTGTTTGAGACCCTATTAGTCTCACAATTTTATTTTCACTATATTAAGTGTGTCTTCCTATGGTATAGTGACACTCATAAAGGATATAAGTGCCTAAGTTCTACTGGTACGCTGTACAACTCTAGAAATGTTGTTTTCAATGAATTAGAATTCTCTTTTCTTACTGGTTTTCTTAATTTCAAACAGCCTTAAGCTAAGTGACTCACTACTCTTCCTAATGGATTTGTAACACCTAGTTTTCCTCACCTAACTCATATTCGTGAGTTTAATCCCTTAAGGCATACACTCTCTACCAATACACCACTTGGTTGTCCCAACACACACACAGACTACACAGAGCACTCAAATGAATCTACATCACCAACACAAACAAGTACCAATACACAACCTGTGACCATAACCTATATGGACAAATCACCAACAAACATTACACAAGATTCTACACACACAACACCTTCACATGTTCAAAAAAAATACTCAAACAACTAGTACCTCACTCAAACAAACACAACATACATCTTCACATTCCACACAAACAGGCAACCAAAAATTCACAAATTCTAATTCCATGATAACAAGGTCCAAGAATGGTATCAGTAAACCTAATCGTGTTTTTCTAGGCCTTACTACCACTACATCAGGGATTTCTACAAAGCCTACTAATTTCTCTGATACTATAACTAACCATGTCTGGTGCAAAGCTATGCAGGTGGAATTTAATGCTCTTACTCAAAACAGGACATGGTCTTTTGTTCCCTAGGATCCTTCAATGAATCTAGTTGGTAACAAGTGGGTTTACAAGGTTAAGTATAACCCTGATGGAACTATTCAACGTCACAAGGCTAGACTGGTAGCTAAAGGTTTTCATCAGATAGTTGGAGTTGATTTCACTGATACTTTCAGCCCAGTGATTAAAGCCTCAACTATCAGGTTTATATTGACAATTGTTGTTTCCACGGATGGGTTGGTCAAACAAATAGACATAAATAATTCTTTTCTTAATGGTGAAATTACAGAGATAGTATTCATGAAATAATCTGATGGCTTTGTGGATACCATCAGGCCCTCTCATGTCCGTAAGCTGCACAACGATTTATATGGGTTAAGACAAGCTCCAATAGCATGGTATTCAAAACTTAGAGACACTTTAATTCACTAGGGCTTCAAAAACTCTAAAGTATACGTCTCTATGTTCTTTTATAAGTCCAGTCAACTCATTATCATCCTACTGGTCTACGTCAACGATATTATTACCACATGAAATCAACATTTTCACCTAACGAGGTTTATTAACAGGCTTAATTTTGTTTTTTCCCTAAAGGACCTAGGTGACTTGCACTATTTTCTAGGCATCAAGGTTTATAAAGATGTTGCTGGTTTTCATCTCTCACAATAGGGCTATATTCTAAATCTACTTGCTACAGTAGGACTTACCAGTGCAAACTCATGTTCCACACCTGTGCGAGAAACTTTTCCATTGTCCTTACATGATGGAGAACCCTTTCTGCAACCTATAACATATCAAAGCATATTAGGTTCTCTTCAATATCTGCTACACACATGAATATATATTGCTTATGTTTTAAACAAACTAAGCCAATTTCAGTAGACACCTACAAATATGCATTTACACGCTGTTAAAAGGGTTTGTTGATACTTATCAAGGACAGTAGCACTAGGTCTTCACATCAAACCCAGTCAAGATCTGCAATTGAATGGCTTCACAGTTACAGACTGGGCTTCCTCTGTTGATGATCGTCAGTTAGTTGGTGGATACTGTGTATTATTTGGTGAAACTTTAGTATCGTGGTCTTCATAGAAACAATATGTGATGGCTAGGTCCAGCACCAAATCTGAATATTGTGCCCTTGCTAATATATCTAGTGAATTTATCTAGCTATGCTCGGTCTTACAAGAAATCTATCTTCATGTCTTACGGCCACCAGTAATTTAGTGCGATAACCTAGGGGCCATCTGTCTTGCCTCAAAACCTGTCTTCCATTCCAGGACCAAGCACATAGAACTGGACGTTCATTTTGGTCGCGATTAGGTCCTTCAAGGTACTCTTGATGTTCGTTATGTACCATCCATGACCAAGTAGCAGATCTGTTGACTAAACCTCTCACCCATAGTCGCTTCCTTTTTTTACGGGATAAATTTAGATTGATAAATTCAACCATTCGCTTAAGTGGGGATGTGAGAATTGAAGCTCCAAATGGATTAAATACTACTGTGTAACTGAAACCAGTAGCTCGAAAGTGTGCGGTGAGAAAGAGAAACAGACAAATAAAAAGAAGCTGTTCGAGCAAGCATTCAGGGCTCCGTAGTCAAAGTCAATCTCTAGGTCCAATAACACAAGACGTAAAATATGAGTCCAAGCCCGTTATCACAAATAAAGCCCATACATATGATAAAGACCCATTACATATAAAACTGTGAGTTGTTACACTTTTGAATTAAAAGTTTGTTACATAGGGAAGCAAAATATTCTTACAGTTGTAACTTGTACTGGGTGAGGGATCCAAGGTACTAGAATTTCTATAAACATTGGAACCTCACATATGTGTATATATACATGCACAAAACAAAGAGAAATAAAAAAAAATACATAGATTAAAAATCAAAAGAACTCTCCTCTTCCTTTATAGTTTTTAACTCAGTACGGTACCTGTTATGTCCTCGCAACTCTTTGGATCACTACCTCGAATGTTGGAGATGGTGACTACTCCTGAAGGTTTATAGAGGGAGACCGACAATAACTCATTATTTTATGGCCTCCACAGTTTTGGTCGGTGTCTCATGCGTTCTGCTACCATATTCGTCTGATGTTAATGGTCTCTCATGATACCCATTAGGTTTGGATCTGTACATAATATGGTTTTTCAAATTTGCTTCAGAGGCAGTAGAAGGTGGAGTTACTTCCTCAACCAGCAGTACAAAATTCACCGATGGCGGTGTTATTCTTTCTCGCGACAATAGGTATGCATGAAACTTTTATAAAAAACTTTGCAAAATAAGATGTTCACCGTGAGCAACTCTTTGATGTTAAATCGCCCCTCTCTAGTTGGCTTGGAGGCTATTATCCATGCTATAAGTAACCTCTATTTTTTATAACAGTTGTTTAGGGATCACTTAGCTTGGAGTCTCCCCAACCTTCGAAAACCATACATGTATATTTGCTGGAATACCTCATTTTGTCTGGAGTTTTTACAAAAGTCGGGTTTATAGTTCTCATAGTTATCGTTGTTTATCTGGTCCAACATTGTTGTAGGCATATTATTTAGATTTTACCTACATAAAGCGTGTAGGGTTTCCCATGCTCTGAAGTCCCCACGATATTGGAGCATACACCGCCATTAGCCATCAAATTACTACCTTCCGGGTCTCTAAAAACACCATCGGTCCCGAACATCTAATGATACTTAAGTTGTCGGTCCCAAAGGCCTAAAAGGGTGATAAAGTCTTCTAATGTTTGACAAAAGTTATGGTGGCTTTAAGAACTTCAACCTTTTACTTCCCTTTATCTCGATCAAAATCCTAATTATGACACGTATAATTGAATCCTGGTTATGGCAGTAAGAACCTTCTTCATCAGATTTGTAAAGTTCCTTATTATTATTTTTTACCATTTTTTTATTTGTGAGTAAGTGGAAATGTTTAAATTTAGAACCTTTTTATAGACAATGAAAAGTTTTCGGTGGAAAATAAATTTAGATTTTTGGCTTAAAATGTTAAGTGAAAGTGAAGGAACAACTTTATGAATTAATTAACTAAGAGATGGTTTAATTTTTTTTTCCATATGTATGGGTGTGATGCACTCATTTCAAACGGTCATGGTCATCGAAATTGTGTTAGAGTAATGATGGTTACTCATGTAAGCGCATATGTTAAAGGGCTTTCCAATTTTGGGAATGGCTAAAAAGAAATTACTTTTATTCCGTAAAGTCGTTTTTTTATTTACAATATTTACTAAAATATCGTTAGACAAAAAATCTAAAAAAATTAAAAATTTATTTAATTACGTTTTATGTCATTATTTATTTCATGAAGTTGTAAAACATAAAATCTACCATAATCGAACATTTTACTTCCTAAAACTCACTAAAATCATAAAAACTCAAAACTTAAACTCACCAAACTCTCTATTTTCAACTTTATAAAATTTAAAAATCATCATCGAAATGGTAACAAAACTTATTTTTCTACAAACCAACATGGACATGGACCCTTCTATATTTTTGTTTTTTAAAAAAATTGATTTTAAAAAAATCAAAAAATACTCAATTCCACCAGATGATTGCATCCAAGTGGTGTTCATCGTCGTCATCTTGTCGAAGAAGATGATACTTTTTGCCAGAAAAATGACGGACACCATGATCCTGACGTCATACCATGACGGACACGATGTTGTTGGCGCTATTGCATGACAAACACATGGGTCTATCCGTCATGCAATGACGCTCGGGGTGCTGTTTCTGCCAGGAGATGACTTCTACACCATCGTGTCCGCCATGACATTGACGGACAGACCTATATCATTGTTTTTTTCTAACTTTCTAACATTTATCTTTTAATTTTGTCTATTTTTTTAATTTTTTAGTAGGCTATCACTTACTAAAGACTAATGCTAACTAAAAACAATATCAATTTACAGTAAAACAAAATACCCATTATGATTTGAGAAACCTTTCTAATAACTAAGGCGTAATATTTTTTTTTTGCAAATAAGTTATTAAATGTTAGGATATATGATTAGGTGCTTTTGAAGGTAAGGAGTAACATCTTAATTAATAATGATATTGTTAACTTCTTTAGTTTTAGTTTTAGTTCTTCTAATTTTTGGTGGACAAAATTATGTTTAAAAAGAGAAAAGTACAGAGAAGTTAGAGAAATTGATTTTTTTTTTGAAATTATGGTTACTTCACGGATTAATTTTTTCTATTTAAAGGATTTTGTGAAGAACAAAATCATAAAAAAATAACTTCATTAAGTAGTTTTTAAAATTCAAAACAAGAGACTTCACAAAGTAAAAGTGTCTTTTTTAGCAATTCCCTTCAATTTTTTATCGCATTGTAATCATACTCATAGATTTCATCATTATCTTTCTTACTAAGACGTTCTGGTTTTTTTATGTTACATTGAACATCTATTTGTTTGCCACTCAAAGATTTTATGATTAATGGATAGCACATCGGACTTTCAAATCTTCGATCAGTTATTAAATTTTGTATGTTTAGTCATATTTTGGTCATCATATGGTTCGGTCGCTTATTGCTCCAACTCGACTCTTAGAGGGATCAATAACTCAAATATTTAAATATACGCTCTTCTACTTCCATGTGACTATTGTAAATAATGTCTTGCATTACGTGTGATGTAGGATAGTTATTTGGTGCATTGTATGTGATTTATGCGTTAATCTCTTTACTTACCGTATGATTATATGTTGTAGGAACCTGTACAACCACGATTTATGATGAAAGATTACACACACATATTTACAACCGATAAGTATTTTACTAAACCATAATTGGATGCATAGGATTATTCCGCAAGAAAAATGACAGGATTCATCATCATTGCATACCTATACGACTCCGGTAAATTGGGGAAAATTCATAGAATAACTTACAAATGCGAGAGGTACAATATATATGTATATATATATATATATTGAAATCCAGAGCTGAAACTTTGAAGAAAATAAATGTAAACCCCAAAAATGCAATTGCTTATTAAAATTAAAAGGACATTTTGTTAATGCACTAGATTAAAAATGGAGATTGAATGTTGAAAACAAGAAAAACAACCATACGTATGCCTGGTTACACAATCATTTGCAACCTTGTAGACTTAAGGCGGATGCAAATTAATTAGTCTGTAATTTTTTTACTTTAGTTAGCAGTCTAGAGAAATATATGTTGGTTTGAAGATGCATAGTCCGGAAAATGTTTCCAACATGCGTACAATCTATAATTATCGTAAAAAATATCATAATGTTGATCATGATAGTCAATCTCAAATGCAATATTTATTGGTGAAATTGAATAAACATAAATACTACATGTCGGATCAAACAAGTGATACAACAGACGTGATCACCGATTTTTTTGTGTGCATCTTACAAGTGATAGGGATTTATCTGGTTTTATAGAGTAAAATAAAGAGAAGTAGATAGATATAGAGAGAAGTAGTTTCTAGAGAGAGAAAATCAATAAGTAAAAGTAGTTAATCTCAAAAGTCATAATCATTTCTTAGTTCAGCCTTGACCTTTATATATAGGCGCAAAAAGTTAAGCTTAACTAAAACGGTTACACAAAGGGTCTAATTGCATATTAATCCATCACAAATACATAATGTTTTAAATCTCTCCTATGATTATACAATATATTATAAAAGGTTTTCTAACTTTACATTTTGGTCCCCAAAGTTCTATTTTATTATGAGTATCCCCCGTAGTTCTTATGAAAATCAATGAATGAGAACTAATTAGCTTCAGAAATATTTACCACTGGAGAAAAATCCTCTTACATAGGATTCAAACTGTTTCAAACTTACTGTCTTCATAAATCTAACAAAATAGTGTCCTCGTATGAATGAAAATTTTCTCAACGCTTCAGAAATTTCCTTACAGTGTCTAAGTCTGCCACTAGGCCTGTCATATGGCAGATGTCAAGTTTCTTTTTCCAAGCAACCGCTTGATATTCTAACCAATCGTCTTATCAACCTCTTCCACTTCTTAACGCTCCTTTTCTCAGCCTATAAATACTTTTATGAACCATTTTTTGATTCAATGACGTAACTTCTAGAGAGAGAAACTACAAATATTAAGAATTCTTTGGCTTCCTTTATATGATTCTTAAATATGTTAGTTATCCCCTCCGAAAAACTCAAATTGTCCGTTCAATCTTCAACTAGTTTATGAGAAAGAATCCAAAAACTAGAAGATCTAAAGCCAAAATTCCCAGAAAATCCAGCTCTCCAAAATCACACAACAAGGTCTTCGGTGCCTACGATTATTTCTGCATCGGTGAAAGAATCGAGGAGTACAAATATGTAGGTCTAATAAACAACGCTCCTCAGTTTTCTTCTGAGACAATTTATTACGATAGTTTCGATCATAGTCTCATTTCTCCAGTTTTTTCACAATCGTCCATCCCAGAATAAAATAAAAACCATAGTACACCTCCAATAATGTCACCTCGAATTTCATCTTCAACACCCAAAAGTTTAACATTTTGGTCCCCAATCTATCGTAAAAGGTTTTATTACTTTATATTTTGGTCATCAAAGTTTTATTTCCTTATCAACAAGTATTGACTTGTTGTGTACATTCCCACATGTACTTATCATAAATTGTATTTACAAGAAGGTGAGGTATAAATTAACATTGATCGAGATTGTTGGAGTAACTTCAACATAATTTAGATTTATCATTTATTATGTTTATGGGTGCAGAGAAAAAAACCAATTATATGTGAGATTTAAGTGTTCTATAAGGTGTGATGATGGATAATATGTGTGTGTTTACTGACGTCATTTTGACGGATCAGGAGTTATTGATGATGCAATCTATTGAAGATATATTTCCGGACACAATAAAATTGCTATGCAAGTTTTATATAAACAAGAGCGCTATTAGCACGATTCGAAAGTTGATGCCCGACGTCGCTTTGAAGGAATTTATAAATTTTATAACTTTGTTGTCGAAGAAAATGCGGTAGAAGTTTATGACAAAAATCTAGCATTATTGTTTGAATTGTTCATCAGTTACCCAAAATGTATAGAATATATTGTGCCATGCATAAAAAAATACGACACCAGATTTATTAATCATCAAACAAATAAGATCAAACATTATGGAAATAGAACAACCAATCGGAAAACCCAAAGTGTATGTGCGAGAGTGTGCAGACGAACTTGAAACGTTACTTTGGTACTGACCAATAGAATTTTGAACTTTTATAGGATAAAGTTCACAGGCTTCTACATAAGCAACATTCTGTGATTCTCGAATCTTTTGAGCGACGTAAGTTTCATATTGTATCGGGTAATATACGTACATCGAATTTGCCGATATAGAGTTATATATCCCATGTGGGCCTAGAACTAATGTCCCATGTTATAAAATGTGTAAGACAAATATGCATAAAACAGGTAGCATGTTGATGTGGACGTGTCTTTAGAAAAGTGCACGGATTTCCTTACGCATGTGAATATCTGCAATAGAAATAGATGTAGATTTATTCCTAAAGATAATTTTGATATATTTTCAAAACATACTAGATATCGTTCAAAAAGATGCAACTACGCATGAAAATACTTTATTAAATCTAAATGAATTCGATACTATACCAACAAAACAGATCTTTGGTCGTTTCCGTACTACAATAAACTCAACAAATTCACCCAAATCATGAAGTTTGATTATGCTACTTTAAGTCATCAAACTTTATTTTACATCGTTAGATTATATTAGTACACTATCGAGTTTAATTATGTAATATTTGATTTCACATGTTATATTGGAACTTAATTACTCTTTATGTTTGTATTAAGTTAAAGTCAATTACTCACTAATGGTCAAATTCCCACTAAATATGATTTCCGACTTATTAAGATTTCTCACTAAGTAAGATTTCTCGCCCCTTCCCCCTCTCATATTTCATTTCTCTCTATATATATATATATATATATATATATACTCAAGCATGGTATATTTATTCACATTGTAGCAAAATGTGAACTATCTTAGGTATGAAATGAACCGTTAACAAAGATAATTAATTGCTTCAAGCCATTAAGTTTGTTTAGAGAACAAGGTTTGATGAGACCTCCAATACTTTTTTTGATAAACTGTTGTGCACAATATACTACATGTATCACCCCTATATGTGATGACATGATTATGTCAACTATGCCAAGTCCTCTCATCCCATGAAAACCTAAAATCAGCGTGTTTACCTGACTTGAGCAATACTGCATGTAAAGAGCATATTATCATCTGAATATGCCACACATTCTAGATAATACGTCTTTACTACGGCCTACGACTTCAATGTATGATCAATCCAACTTACATCACAAAATGGTCGTACATCTCATAAATAACCATATGGAAGAAAATTGACGTACAACATTGTTCAAAACTTAGTATATATTAAAGTTAGTATAGATAACTGAAATTTAGTATAAAAAATGAAACAAAATAACATTAAGATTTTAAAGTGTTAAGCGAAACTTACATCAATCACGCGAGACATTTTTAGGGTGTGTTAGATATCAGCTCGAATAGTCTGAGATGAGCTACCAAAAAACGGTGCATAGTGACACATATACGATAAAATGATAGCATATTCGTTGTATAACTGAGCCATCAAACGACGAAAGTGATCAAGCCTCGCATGTTATAACTAGGACAAAACTATCTGACCCTAGTTATACTTACCCATCTTACGGTAATAGTGAATGAACTATAAGTAATCAAACGAAACCGCATTGTTAGTATTGTTAGAAAATATCATACTACCTAACACATATAATATATAAGCATGTGTATCATGATAGGAAAGTTGATCGTTCATACTGAAGAGTTAAAAGATGGTCCGAGGGTGATTTTGTTGTGAGAAGATTTGTTGACAGAGGATTAAGAAGTAGAAGAATATTTGAGTGTTAGATCTAGAGAGAGAAAATGCTAAAATAGTAGAGAGAGAAAGTCGTACTATTCATCTTGAGATTCGTGAAGCATGTGTGGTCCTTTTATAGTACAATTGCGGACCCCACACGCTTTAATTTGATTTAATTACATCTTTTGGTCCCTGCTCTAAGGTTCCTTCCTATTTTGGCTATATCTTTACAATTAATGCATTTCAGCCCTTATACACTTATTTCTATGCATTTCGGCCCTTATACATTTATTTCTATGCATTTCGGCCCTTATACATTTATTTCTATGCATTTTGGCCCTTATACATTTATTTCTATGCATTTTGGCCCTTGTCTTTTATTCTTCCTCATCAGTAGCCCCCCAGTCTTAGTAAAAAATTGTTTTGCTAAGACTGAATAATTCTTCTGACCGGCCAAAATCTCTTCGAAAAGTTGCTCCTTCGAACTTCATAAATCCCTTGGTGTTATTGAGGCCATAGATTTCTTAGGCAAAAGGTTGCTCCACGAAACCTCTTTGAATAACTTGAAAGCCTCCTCGAATTTCTGCAAAGATCCCTTCGAATTTCTGTCTTCGAATGGCTTGAAAGCTTCCTCGAATATCTACAAAGATCCCTTCGAATTTCTGTTATACCGAGTGTAGCCCCCCTCAATCCTTGCAACTTTTTCAGCCAGATAGTCATCGGATAATTATGTACTTAGGCGAAAAAATGTTGCTAGGATTGATGATGTCATTGTACAAACAGCGATGTACTTAGGCGAAAAAATGTTGCTAGGATTGATGATGTCATTGTACAAACAGCGATGTCAGCATAGTTTTGGAGAAACGGTACCAATTCTTTTGTCAGAAAACCCTTCCACTTCCCATGACAATCTCTGACACAAGACTCTTCATCTTCTGCTATAGCTAGGTTGCCATACAATGTCCACCTATATGGACCATCATACCCCTAGGCAAACAACATAAAAATATCCCCGGGCTTCATTTGCCTAGAAAGCCCATTAATCTTCTATAAATACCAACCTTTCCCTTCATTAATGCAACTTCTGTTCAATTATTTCTCGAGAGATAAAGCTGGCAAACAAACCCCGTCGAATTCCTGAGTGGCTGTTGATTAGTAAGCGGTTCGAAGAGAGGGTTGCTGCTGGTGAAGACGTAAGGCCTCATCCCCCACCATTGACTACAACCTTTTTCGGCGCTTGGCCTCCTTCGAACAACTCGACCGCCATTATACCTCGTGAAGTAGCTCATCAAAGCTTACTCAGCGAAACAGACCCTCCTAGAGAAATGGGTAAAGAGAGACCACACAAGCATTCATCAGGTTCGAAGAGGAAAAATCCCATAGAGACAGAAAAGGTTCGCATGATTGAAAACGGGCCAAGGAAGCTCCCCTAACCATTCGAGAACCACCTGCCCCAACTAATAGTGAACATCCTCCCCAGAGATCTTCAAGTCCTCGACGGACTTCGAGGAGTCCTCGACGGACTTCGAGGAGTCCTCGACGGACTTCGAGGAGTCCTCCTCGAAACCCAACTAGTCCTCCCCGAAACTAAAACCAAAATGGTTCTGCTAGCCCTCCTCGAAACCAAAATCAGCAACAGAATTCTGGAAGTTCTCCTCAAAATCAAAATCAACAACAGAACTCTGGAAGTCCTCCTCGGAGACATGGAACAGATGTTTCGAGTCTGCCCTCCACGCCATCCATGACCATTCATGGTACTCAATTCTCCCCCTCAAGGACGCTTATTACCGACGAAGACATGCGTATTTTACATGAACAGACTTTAGACCCCAAAATTACAAAACCTCTCAGTAAGTCCTTCGGACAGAAATTGCCCATTATTCTTCCCTCAGGCCCTTCGAATGGTGCAACGTCCTCTTCGACAATGTCCGAGGAGCAAGCTTGCCGGATTTCTCCCAAATTAAAAGGAGATATTGTGCTTCCCTTAGAGTTGGACAGTATCACTGGCAACAATATTCGTGGTATTGAGAATAAACACATAGTAGCCCTCGCCAACATCAAATATAAATACTTTTCAAGAGAAGAGGAAACGATGCTGAGGGCTCGATGGGGCATTCCCACTTATATTAATATCAGATTTCCTACTGAGGGAGAAACACCCTTATCTGTGAGGGATCACGAGGTGGTGGTCTACACAGAAATCATGAACTGGGGGCTAAGGTATCCCTTAGACCCCTTTTTTTATTGAATATCTTTCGAAGATCGACCTTTGTCCGTCCCAAGTTGGGCCCAACATGTGGTTCACGTTAATGGCTTGCATAATGGCCTCAAGACTCTCAGGCCAAGAATTTTCCCTAGAGCAAATCATTGGTCTTGCTGGTCTTGCTCGAAATCCTTACTTCCCCTTCTATTCATTAACATTCAACCGGGGGCAAAAAATACTGAAGGATCTATTAGAGGCCGATAAAAAATGGAGGCAACAGTTCCTCTTTTTCTCTGGCTGCTGGGAGACTGGATCGGAAGCAACTCCTTCGAATCCTCACAGACTTTCGCTAAAATGGACAATGAAATGTAAGTACTCCATTAACCTTTACTCGTCGAATTTCACAAGTCCTTCGAAATTTATGCTTTTTGTTAAGTCTCCTCGAATATTTGTATGCCTTCGAAGTAATATGTTCCCCCGAAATTATATGTTGTGTTTGATATCTACTTTTCTGCTTCAGCTATGACTGGAGTGTCCAAACCCTACACCGACTACGTCGAGGGGGCTACCACTATTTTCACTAACCTTCGCTTGTGGGCAAAGGAACAGTGGGACAATCGTTTTCGCCGTTGCTTTGTTGATGAGAACTTGGCTAGGAGTCGACTATGGAGGCTTAATCCTCTGGATCGTATAAGTATGAGGGGCCTAATGACTCCGCCCTCTGAACGAGAAGTGCTAGAGCGATGTAGCCAACCGGATGTGACAATCTATCTGCCCAAACGCTCTCGCTCGCAAAGTCACCTGGATGAACCTCCAGAAGATGAAGCAATACCACCTCAGCCAACAAATCCCAAACCAGTCAGTAACACTCAAAAGCCACACTCTTCGAAGAATGTAGGGGCCTCGAATTCTAGTAACCCTCGACCAACTGAAGCCCCTCGAATAACTGAAGCCCCTCGAGCAAGTGTTGTTGCTTCAACAAATCCCACTCCTCCTCCCTCTGCTCCCATCCTTCCACCAAAGAAAGATAACAAGAAAAAAGACTTGAAGGGGAAGGGTATTCTTCTTGAGCCCATCGAAGAACAGTCTGAGGGAGGAGAAACTCCTGATAACAATGAAGGGACTAACTTCGAAAGAGAAGTACAAGATGATGCAATTGATGCTGAAAACAGGGGTGGCCTATCACCCAAGGAAACTTCCTACCAATCCTTGCACTCTCCTCTGATTGAGGCTTCTCACCCAGCCTCCCTCGAAGGCAGTCCAAGGCTGGCTCCTATCCCTGCTCCTCGAACAAACCCTCCATTACTCGTTCACCCTGACGTGGCTTGTGGTAATTTTTCTGAATTCGATTCTGCAGATT
Organism: Limnanthes douglasii subsp. nivea; assembly: GCA_036936605.1. Lineage (NCBI taxonomy): Eukaryota > Viridiplantae > Streptophyta > Magnoliopsida > Brassicales > Limnanthaceae > Limnanthes > Limnanthes douglasii. The sequence continues at coordinate 57,443,247 of JAUPFV010000001.1, read as the reverse complement.
TAGGGTCTCCTTCGAGCTCCTTCGAGGTCCCCTTAGACGATGAGTTTTCAATGAATCTACGAAGGCTGCTGCATACTTCAGTGAATCGAGGAAAGAAGATGCGCCATCTCGAAAAGCGTAAAAATTACTACAAGTTCAAAGCATCACTAGTTGCCTCTCAACTCGAGGAGGCCAAGAAGGAGTATGCAGTGATCGAAGGCCAAGCTGATGCCCTGTACGAGCGCCTTTCTGCCTCTGAGAGCTATGTGATCATGCTAGAGAGGTGTTGCCAACAAGAAAGGGATTTGTACAAGGAGAAGACTGATACCCAGGAGCTGATGATATCTGAATACAAGAAAGGGCATCGCAAGGCCTGCGATGGATTTGAGCAATGTACTGAGTCTCTTCGAAAAGTAGTCGAAGAACGCGATAATTTGGAGAGAAAGATCAGATGTTTCCCAGCAGAAATCGAAGAGGCAAAGGAGAAGGCTGCAGATGCTTATGCTGCAACATGTTCGAAGACTTTACAAGCTCGAGATGCTGCCACTCGAGCCGGCTTATTGACCCAAATATACACCGACCACCCTGACTATGAACTGGGGCCTTTCTGGAAGCTTGTCCCCCCAGAACTTCGCCCACCCCAAATAGTTGTAAGTGAGAGTGAAGACTCAGAAGGTGAAGGGAGTGATAGCTCGAAGAATGCCGACTGAGTGAAAGTGCTGTAGGTAGTTTTTTTTTGTATGGCCTAAAAGGCCTCTTTTTGTAATGATTTGGAACTTGCTGTGCTGCTTTAACTTTGTGAGAGCACTGAATATTCGACTTATCAATGTGTTGTATGTGGAACAAGTTCATAATGATTTTCGGGTTGACCACTTGTTCTTCGAATTATTACCTTATTGACCCTTCGAACTTCAAATTCATTGGCCAGCGAACGCCAAATTTATTAGCCTTCGAATGCCAACCTACTTGGCCTTCGAATAATTTTTGCTTTGATAAATGCAGCAAGTTTTATACTTACAATAAAGTTTTCAAATTCCAACTTATTTGGCCTTCGAACAATTTTTACTTAAATGAATTTAGCAAGTTTTATCTTTGCAATAAAGCCTTCGAGTTCCAACTTATTTGGCCTTCGAACAATTTTTACTTAAATGAATTTAGCAAGTTTTATCTTGGCAATAAAGCCTTCGAATTCCAACTTATTTGGCCTTCGAATAACGCTCAGGATCTCTGCAAGAAAGTTTTATGTTTGTAATAAGGCCATCGAACTTCAAGCTGATTGGCCATCGAATAATTTTAAGGTCTCCGAAAACAATTGGAAGGAGAAAATATTCTAACTCATAACTGAGAATTGCTTCGAGGCACACCTTAATGTAACCCGAAGAATAGTTTGAAGGTCCCAAAAAATCGTGGCACACTTTAATGTAACCCGATGAATAGTTCGAAGGTCCCAAAACATCGTGGCACACTTTAATGTGACCCGATGAATAGTTCGATAGTCCCAAAAAATAATTCGAAGAACGGAAATTCGAGGCACATGTTACTGTGACTCAAAAAATAGTGTGAGGGACAACAACTCGAGGCACATGTGACTGTGACTCAAAAAATAGTGTGAGGGACAACAATTCGAGGCACATGTGACTGTGACTCAAAAAATAGTGTGAGGGACAACAATTCGAGGCACATGTGACCGTGACTCAAAAAATAGTTAAAGGCAAAGAAACTTTGTATTAATGGGATCACCGAAACACCTCATTAAAACCTTCCTGTGCCTAACAGGGTAGGAAAGAGTGTGTCCTCACCAAAAATTTTCCCGAGGGATACATAGAAAGTGAAAAGAAATACAATATTTTCTCCGAGCTCTGCTAATCGAGGTACAGCTTTAAATGCTCAATATTCCAAGGTAAGCAGAGATATCGTCCATCTTTATCTTTCAACCGATAAGTGCCTGGTTTTATCCTTTCGGTGACCGTATAAGGGCCTTCCCAATTAGGGCCCAGCTTCCCCAAACTCTTGTCCTTAGTGTGTAAGAATATTTTCCGTAGGACCTTGTCTCCCACCTGAAAATCCCTATGGTTGACTTTGGATGCATATCGGCTCCGCATAAGAGTTTGATAATGAAGGGAAGTCAGCTGCGCCCGTTGCCTCTTTTCCTCCACCAAGTCTAAAGCCAACGCTCTATGCTCTTTATTGGTGTATGAGTCATAAGTTGCTATTCGATGTGAAGGGAAGAGGATCTCTGGAGGGACCACGGCGTCCATTCCATAAACTAAAGCGAAAAGGGACACAGCGGTGGCTGTTCGCGGGGTCGTTCGATATGCCCACAACACCTCCTGTAAATAGTCGGGCCATTTCCCTGCCTTACCTTATAATTTCTTTCTCAGCCCGTCGAGGATTGTGCGATTAGTTACTTCCACCTGGCCATTTGCCTGAGGGTGAAATGGTGCCGAGAAACATTGTCGTACGCCCCTTGACACACAAAAACTTTGAAATTCTTTGTTATCAAACTGTGGTCCATTGTCCGCTGTAATCTGCAATGGTACACCAAAACGAAAACAGATATTAGACAAAACAAATTTGATCACATCCTTGGCTTTCGTGCCCGCGAGTGGCTCAGCTTCCACCCACTTAGAAAAATAATCAACGGCCACAATTATCGGCTGTCTGCCCCCAGAGGCCATTGGTAGAGGTCCAACCAAGTCAATGCCCCATCTGTCAAAAGGAACTGCCTCTGGGATGCTCTGCATCAACGCTCCTGGCTTGTGGATTACATTAGCATACCGCTGGCACGTGTCACAACGTTTGACCAGATCTTTTGCATCAGCCGAAATAGTTGGCCAATAATAACCTGCCAAGAATACCCTGCGTGTCAAAGCTTTATATCCACAATGAGCGGATCCTTCGCCGTCGTGTAACTCGGAGAGGATAATTTGTGACTCGGGTCCGTTCAAGCACCTCAGTAATGGCCGACTCAGAGATTTCTTATACAGCGACCCGTCCAGCAAAATGTAACCGTGAGACTTAAATCTAACTTTTCTGGCTTCATAAAACACCGGATTTGACGCCCATAGGGGATAATGCGACTCACGAATATGACCAATACTTTAAAGTCGTTCGACCTCCAACAAAATTGCTGAGGCCTTTTCCGGGGAGACAGGCCTCCTTTTTTGGACTATTGGTCGGACATCCGATCGCAAGGCAAGCTGGTGACATATAATCTCCGTCGGCACCCCAGTGACATCCTGTGCACACCAAGCAAACATATCGAGCTTATCAGATAGAAAAGCAATTAACTTCCCTTTAAATTCGGGGGAGAGATGGACCCCTATTTTCAGAACTTTGCCAACCGCGAACTCGTGTGTCGCAGAATCCTCCTCCGGGACCTGAAATCCGGGGGCCTCCCTCGGATCATCACAAGGGATGACCTCGGAGGGTGGCCCCTTTAATTGCTATGCTGAGTCAGAGGGCCCCCCTCGAACTCCCTTGGAAGACAAGGCGATTTGGTAGCATTCTCGTGCCATCTTCTGGCTAATTCTGACCGTGCCAATATTGTTCCCGATCACATACTTTAGACATTGATGCACCGTGGAGATGACGCCATGCATCCGAGACAACCAAGAGCGACCCAGGATAGCATTATATGAGGTGGGTGCGTCAACCACAATGAAGAGTACATCCACTTCTTTTTTAAATGGTCCACGACCCAACTCCACCATACATTGAAATTCTCCCACGACAACCGATGTGGCACCAGTGAAGCCCACTATCGTTCTATCAGATCTTTGGATGACCGGTGGGTCAGAAATGTGGCGATAAGTACTCATAAACAGGATGTTCGCAGAGCTTCCTGTGTCGATGAGTATTTTTTGAATCTGATCCCCGGCAATGCCCGCCGCGATCACTACAACGTCCTCATGAGGGCATGCAATATTACGCATATCATCATCATCAAAACAAATAATAGGAGAAGGCGATCGATGCATTTGTGCGGAGACTCCAGCTTCGATCTGGGTGGTCAAATTCACCATGTGCCTTTTGCGAGAGCTGTTCGAATTCCCGGCGATAGTGTCTCCGCCAAAGATTGCTAAGGACTCAAAAAATGCACAAAGACTATCCACCTTTCCCCTTGGAATTTCCTCTTCGACCAAGTTTACATTGTTCCTCCCGACTTTCGGGTCCAAATACTCTTGCTCGATGTCAAAATCGTCAACCCCTTCGGAAATTACCATGGCTGTGTCAGTGTTCTTCGAGACAGCTTTTACCACGGCGTTTTTTTGGGAGTGTTTCTTGACATACTCCAACAGCATTCCATTTTCGATGAGAGCCTGCACCTCATTCTTCAAGGCTATGCAATCTTTGGTGTCGTGGCCCACATCCTCGTGATACTTGCAATATTTGTTAACGCTTCTGCTCTCCCTCGGTGTTTGTATGGGAAAGGGCTTCCTGAACGTGACCGAGGATTTAGCTTTATCAAATATTGCAGCGACATTTTCTGTTAACTCTGCATAGTAGTCGGGCCGAGTCCATTTGTTTGACATGTATCTCCCCCCTTGATTATGGTTTGGTTGATTGCCATAGTACTGCGGGTTTGATTTTTTCCTTGGAGGATACTGACCCGTGCTTTTAGCTTGAACGGTCGATCGGGGGCCCTGAGAGCTTGGCTCAGCCCTCTGAAATTGATTATGGTCCAATTGCTCTCCGGAACCTTTCTCTGAGGCTTGGGTTTCTTCCACCAAGATCCTCTTCTCTACTTGATCTAGCAATGCTCCGAAGGTCAATGCCTGACTTTCTGCCACCGTGTCTTTCAACAACCCGGGGAGCAAACCCATCCTGAACGCTGCAAGCGCTACTGAATCCTTACAGTACTCCATATCTGTTTTGGTTTTGACAAAGCGATTGGTATAGTTTTTGAGGCTCTCCCCCACTTTTTGCCGACAGTAGATTATGGTGTCTCCGTTGGCTCGAAATTTCTTACTCCCCACGAAGTGTTGTCTAAAAATATTCCAGAACATGTCAAAATTCTTAATAGAGCCCTGAGGTAGCCTGTTGTACCATTTGGATGCCACTCCTTTGAAGGTTTGAGAGAATTCTCTGCACAAGAGCTTATCATCGTCGTCGAAGTTTATCATAAAGTTCTTAAACTGCTCGATGTGGTTGTCCGGATCCTGAGTCCCGTCAAACTTTTCAAGCTTCGAAATGTTAAAATGCTTTGGGAGATTTCCTACTAAGATCTCCGACGATAGAGGAGAGGCTCTCCAGTTATGCCCTGTACGATAAATGTTAGACCTCAAATTATCGTTGTTCGAAAAGTACAGACCCTCCTCGGAGGGCAAAGTGTACTGCTGCTGCCATTCTGAATTTCGAGGGCCCGTATCCTCCTTCCCAAGGCACTTTGCCTGCTCATGAGAGCGATCACCGACTCGGTCATGGCGACTCTTTTCCCGCGAAGATTTCCTCTCCGAACTCCTTCCCCTTCGGGCGCCAGTTCGCCTCTGGTCACGCTTTTTCCTTCTGCGGTATCTCCGAGGGGATGATTCAGAAGTGCTATATCGCGAGTAGTCGCTTGAAGTAGCCGAGTCCGAACGGTATCTTTCTCTCCTCCTCGGAGACCGTCGCTCACGCCTCCGATGCTTGTCATCTCTCCTCTTGGGTCGAATTTCAACCTCGCGTTCCTCCTTTTGTTCGACGGGTTCTCTTCTTATTTCCGATCGAACATTTCCTTGCGCGGCTTCCTTCTCCGCCTTCAACCTTTCGATCTCCAGCACTAGTTCATTCCTCTGAGCCAAAAGAGCGGAGTCATCAAAAACGTTCTCAACTCGCCGACCTCCTTCTCCTTCGGACTCCACGTTATTTCGAAAGTCATCCGCCTCCATATTTTCCTCGCAGTGATCAACTAAATCGTCCCCTCGGCCTTCCATGGTTCTCCTCGGAACAGGAATTATTTCTAGGAAGCGATTATCGTCGGAGCGATTTTCGTTTCCCACAGACGGCGCCACTGAAGAGTTAAAAGATGGTCCGAGGGTGATTTTGTTGTGAGAAGATTTGTTGACAGAGGATTAAGAAGTAGAAGAATATTTGAGTGTTAGATCTAGAGAGAGAAAATGCTAAAATGGTAGAGAGAGAAAGTCGTACTATTCATCTTGAGATTCGTGAAGCATGTGTGGTCCTTTTATAGTACAATTGCGGACCCCACACGCTTTAATTTGATTTAATTACATCTTTTGGTCCCTGCTCTAAGGTTCCTTCCTATTTTGGCTATATCTTTACAATTAATGCATTTCAGCCCTTATACACTTATTTCTATGCATTTCGGCCCTTATACATTTATTTCTATGCATTTCGGCCCTTATACATTTATTTCTATGCATTTTGGCCCTTATACATTTATTTCTATGCATTTTGGCCCTTGTCTTTTATTCTTCCTCATCACATACTACCATCACAATAGTGTTTAACAAGAAAGGTATCCCTCAACCACGACATAGTAACACAAATCCCACCCATACTAATTCTCGACCCAACTACTTATATGTAATACCAAGTATATTTTCACACAACATATATCTCTTTTCATCACCAACATATATAACAAGAGTGAAAATCATATCTACTATGGGAAGACTTGTAATAACGTGGACGTCGTCAAGCGTCACAATTATCGCCAAACAAGAAACCGAATGATGATGTCTTCGCATGCCAATGCTCGAGAAATACTTCGATCATGTGGATGTTGGTATGCCAACGGAAGAAATCGTCGATAAAAGGCTCGATCGGAGTACACATAACCCTATCACGCACTCTAGTGTGACGGCTCATTAAGTCCCATTTTCGATCACTATCACACATATAGTAGAAATGTAGGTTCACTTGAGGCTACGCAACAAATTAAAACAAATTAATAAAGACAATATGTAATATTAATAGTCAAACATAAACAATATGGAATACTAGTCAAATACTAAAGTTTTAAATAAACATATATCTTCTCGAAAGACGATGTAAGCCTCATGCTTCTAATATTTGGGATACAAGTTCGACACGTGGGGATTAACGAGTGCTAGCACCTACTCCGGAGTGTGATGTGGCGATAATGGTGCTGCACTACTAGCGCATATTGTCTGGTGAGTAGTCTTCGTAGCGGAGGACCCTACATATGTGTCACACTACACAAAGTCGGATCAGTCTAACAATCTATCGTAATGATCATGGTGGTGATGATATGGGGGACGTTGAGTCATCTCTTCCTCTCTTTGTCGTCGAGTTTGTCTTAACTATGTTTATAATATAGGAAAAAAATAAGTTTATGGACAAATAAAAAAGACAAAACACAAAATTATCAATTCTTACACAAACTATATATGCATTGTATTAGTGTTGCAAAACGTAAAAACGAGTAAACAAACCATATATAGAAGCCAATGAAAACACTGGAACTACATGAAAATTGGCTACAATTCCGTATAAAGCGCACAAAAAACATCATCACACTCGCATGTTGTAACGCAGAAGATATCATCACTTTTGTGCAACTTATGATAAAAAATCCTATGGATATCACGCGATATCCACGATGAACATCGAAAACCAAAAATTTTTACCCTAAAATCATAACTCCATCAAATCTCAATCATTTTATACAAAAAAAATTCTATATACTTCAAAACAATAATAAGTAAACAAATCAACAAACAAACAACCAAAGAAGCTATGATAAAATCGAATCGAATTTTGAAAATTAAAAAAACTATAATGATTAGGCTGGTTTAATCCTCCCGATTTTTTTAGTGACTATCATGACCCTCGAAAGCCTTTGAGTCGGGTACATTGATCCTGGTTAGCTGGTTGATGATCTGCGCCTTTGATTTGGGGTCTAATTTCTTTTTCGAAGTCACTCTCTAAAACATAAGAGAGTTGCCTCTCAATTTAGGGTTTACGCCCTGAATTGGGAATTTTGTATTATTTAGTTTTTTGTAATTAGGCCCTTCAATTTCTTTTTTATAAGAATGGGAACCTCTAATTTGTAATTCTTTCATTTTTATTACTAAAATTATCTTTTGCTAAAAAGAAATACTTTGATCTTATTTGCTAACCGGGTTTATATAATAAATAGTTATGGAGAGATATATTGAGAGGTTTCAAGAGGTGTGCCTGTTTTTTTTTGGGTTAGACGTCTATAAGCACTTCTCGTTTGCTCCTATATGTAAATCGGCGATACGCCGTCAAGTTAATTTCTTCTCAAGAGCCATCAACTTTTATCATCATCTCCGATGGGCCTTTTGTTTAAAATAGTATAACCTTAAACCGTAGACAATTTAGCAGTAGTTGTTTTTGTTCCAGAAAACTATTTATGGGCAAATCACTTCCTCAAAAAATCACACTAAACCAAGTGAAAGATACGGCAATTGCGGGATCGAAATTGATAAATAACAAAAACCCAGTAAAACCCATACCGTCAAATCGAAGGACAATTGGCGAATCAGACAAAAGAATCGAGAGTAGTACTTTAGAAGAAGAGACCGCTGCCGCCGCCGCCGCCACCTCATACGGCAGAGACCACCGTTCTATGCGGCTGTCTGATGTAGTTGCCCATTGTGCGAAGCGGTGGTTCAAGGACACCCTTAAGGAAGCGAAAGCAGGAGATATAGGCATGCAGGCCTTGGTTGGTCAGATGTATCAAAGGGGTTATGGTACTACCAAAGATCCCCGAAAGGTCTGTTATTTTTTTTAGGCCTCAAGTTATTTTCCCTGATGTTTTGACCCTTCATTGATTTTGATTTTTTAATAAATTATTTTGAGGTTCTCTTAGAATTGATTAAGTTTTGGACTTGAGGCGTTTAGTGTATAGAATGGAGACTTTTTTGTGGATTTAGGTGTTCCTGGGTTCTTTAGTGCTTGAAGTTGAAGTAAATAATGAAGATGTTTCCACTTAAAGTTTGATTTGATTTGATAAAGTTTTCATCTTTAAGTGCTCCTTGGTGTTCTCTAATGCTTGGATCCAAAATCCGAGAACGATTGTTTGGAAATAGTCTGATTTGATTTGGATAGAACTCTTATCTTATAGTGGTTGCTAGGTTTCCTGGTTTCTATTGCTTAGGGCAAAGTACTGAGATTTTTGGATTTGCTGTTTGATTTTTATAAAATAAATATTGCTAGGTGTTCTTGTTAGACATTTTAGTGGAATTGGACTACTAGTCGGCCAATGTAGTCGTAGTATATTATCGAGCAGGTTGGAGTGTGCATAGTCCTTTGCCGGGTCCAAGGGGCGACCCTAGCTGTGGTCTAGCAGTTGGCATAGATCATGGGATTATTCATTCTCTGGTTCTTTAGAAAATTTCTTTAGTTTTACCCGCTTGAATTTTGGAGAGCCACAAGAATAATTCAATCTGAAATTGTTTACGTACAAAAGTTTAGATTTTATCCTGTAAATCATAAACAAAAGTCTCACTTTTCTTGGGTTATTATTTTGTTGCTCTTTTCTTTCTTCATGTGATTTCATGTTTTCATTTCTGGGGTTTTTCAGTTGTCGGTCGATTCAATGTTTGTTAATATGTGCTTCAAGTAAAATTGGATAGATTACTTTGAGGGCACATTCTATTGTCTATCCTACTTATCCCAAGCAATTTTGTGGGACTTATTAGTAGTTGTTGACATCATTAACTCAATTGTTCGAATCACTTAGTTTTCTTGACACTAAACACCACATTGGATTATTCGATCACAAGCATAATTAGTCATACTCCTTAGACGTCGGCAAACATAATCAGTCACACTCTTATGTAGCAAATTAGCCCTATGTGCATTGACGATTTCTTTTCCGTATTTGGTGCCATTTTGCTACTTCGTTGTCATTTATTTCTCCGTATGTATTACAGGGAATGTTTTGGATATCTAGAGCATCAAGGATCCGCTCTTCAATATGGAAAGTTAGCAATAAGCAGCCAGGTTTGTTTGCTAATTACCATCATTAGTACTAGTTGTTTCATCTTTGTTTTGTTGTTTGTATTTTTTATCTTAAAGTGTCTTATTGAATTCGGCTGACTTCAAATATCTATTGCCTTATTATATTTCAGGGTATAATGCAAGTGATTCAGATTCGGATGAAAAGAAGGATGATGGCACTAAGTAAAAACAGATGGTAAGCTAACATCAAGAATTTTGTGTCATCGATAACGTTGAGGGGGAAAAGGAACGAATATTGAAGTATTAGGCTGCGTTTGAGTTTTGAATATACTTTTTTGTTTGAGTTTCAAGAGAAATAGAAAGCTTGTTGTTTGTGAATACACTTTTATAGGAAGAATTTCGATTTCTTACGTACATACAATTTGATGTATTTTATCTTTTGGCAACCAAGATTTCATAGTATTTGCTATATTTGTGAAATGAAAACAGGAAACAATCACTTTTTTACACTCCATTTACAACCTTTACTTTTCAATGTGTGCAATTGTCTATATAGGCAAGATCATGGACTAACGAGTTAATCTTGCGGAGTAGTTGTAAAACATTTATTAAGCATGAGCGTTATCAAATCGAAGCATGAGCGTTATCAAATCATTAGCACGGTGTCCTAATCCTCTATGCCAAAAAGAGTGTCCACTTTTCTTCCGAACAGAACAACTTTGTTATTGATCTGGTTAAGGATTTCCGGTTTGCGGTTCTATTTTAAAAATTAAAACCGATAAGAAACCACAGCTCCATTTTAAAAATCGAAACCGATAAAAAACAGTGTAGGGAATATGCGTGTCCGGTCCACATATTCCACCTCCGTATATAAATAAGAACACAACCGATCACAACACTAGTATAATATTGTCCGCTTTGGCACCCAAAGGCCCTTACGGTTTTGCATTTGGTCCACTACCAAAAGGCCTCATAGTTGAGGTATGTTCTTACTTATATACCACTAATCCTTTCCATGTTTAACCGACGTGAGATGTGGGACTTTGGTCGCCACCCTAACAAATCCTCCTCTCGAACAAAGTACCACTTAGTTAGCCTCCTCTCAATTGACTTTCATCCGCTCACTCTAATCAGAAGTTGCTCCACCTGACCAATAGAGCTTTTTACAGCGGATCTATCTACTCACTCGACCATCCTGTGTTTGTTCCTTAGCTCCACTATCCACTCCAATCAAGTATCACCGCATGATGAGTCATGGACGCTCCGAACTATAATGTATAGAGTAAATCATTCACCTTGAGCATGACTACTGGTTCACCATGTTCGACCTCCGAGAATATTACCACCATCGCGTTCCGTCTGGGCCTGACGCTCTGATACCACATGTTGGGAATATGGGGTCTGGTCCGCATATAAGTAAGAACACAACCGATCTCAACACTAGTATGATATTGTCCACTACCAAAAGGACTCATACTAGTTGAGGTATGTTCTTACTTATATGCCACTAATCCTTCCCATGTTTAACCGATGTGGGATGTGGGATTTTGGTCGCCACCCTAACAAACCGAAATATTAAAACCGGTGAGGAACCGAACCGATAAACCGATTAGGAACCAAATCCATAAAAAAGCTAATATATATATATATATATATACCATGTATGTTAATATATATATATATATATAACAAAAGTATTTATATAAGAATACCCAAACAGAAACAAACCTTACCTCGTCTAACAATTTGATTATTTTTTAAGTCAAAATTAAATTATGTTGTTACATATAAATTAGTCCCACGGATGTAGATAATAAAAATTTATATTGTTTTGGAGTTTTAAAGGTAATAAAGATAATAAAAATTTATATTGCTTTGTAGTTTTAAAGGTAACAAAAGATAGGCGGTATTTATCAATTTTATCCAAAGAAAATTTGAGGAAGTTTGCATTGAATCCCACATTGCTTAGGTAGAATATGGAACAAAACCCCTAAAGCTATATAAAGGAACATAAACCATACCATCTTAATTACCAAATATCTCAAAAGGCTCATACAAATAACTGCAGGGTCTATAACCAAGTTTTAGCCTTTTAATAGTTAAAATATTGGTTGTCGGTCCGGTGAACCGGATCGAACCGAACTGATTCTTAACAGTTTTGGTTCAGTTCCAATTTAGAGAATCGAAAATCTTATTGGTTCGATCCGGTTTTGTCGAAACCCGGACCAAACCGGACCGATAACAGCTCTAGAGGCAATAAAGAATTTTCATATATAGTCCACCAGAATTATTAGACTAATTTTAACCCCAAAATTTTATGCATTTTGTCCCGTTTTTATCCAATAATCAAAATTAACATTGTTCATTTTTTGGGTCAAAATGCTAGTATATCTTTGCTGTTTTTCCTCAAGTAGGATAGAATATTTTGGATCGAGTAGAATATTTTGGATTTTTGTTTCTTCAATAGACAACATCTTCATGCGGTCCATCAAAATCATCTTTATCAAAAACTATAAATGGTACATGGTCTTGATATAAATGAGTTGTCATTTTTTCTAATTAATCATTTAAATTGCCTACGTGACTCTTTTTGGAACAACTCGAAAGTGTTGTAATCGTATATTCTCTGAATATTGTTAATGATTTGAAGAATTGACATAACTTAGAAACCCCCATTCACTTATCATCTTCACACGACCTCGTCCGGATATGGATCCAAATATTATGAATCCACATCAAATTTTTCCATAATCACCATTGTGTGTTCTGCATTATGAGCTTTTATAGTTGGCCTTCGAACAGTGGGCAAAGCAGCATGCTCTCTTTCAGTGTTAGGCCCAGGTCCATTTGCTCCTTGTGCTTTGACAAAAGTCGTCAATTTTTCATTTTCAATCAACATATGAATTTCTTGTTTCAAAGTCGTACAATCTTTTGTATCATGTCACATATCCTTATGAAATCTGCAAACAGGTATTTCAGTCTTCTCTTGGAGTTTGGATAGATAAAAGCCTTTGTAATTGTACATGATATTTGGTCCTATCGTAAATTGTTTCCACATTTTCACTTAGTTTGGAAAATAGATTGGTTGAACCCATTGATTCCCCCTTGGTCTGGATTGTTGATATTGATTCGACCTGGGCCGGCTAGAACACTGAGCAGACTCTCGTGGACGATTATTAGAAAAAACTTGGGACTGACCACCAATATGTGGATGTGATGCGATTATGAGAGGTTTACTCTATCGAGGTTGCCTCAACAATTTAATTTCTTCAACAGTAATTTGTTTTCCAACTTAGTTTAACAAACCATCCCATGTATATGATTTCTTTCTAGAAATCATGTCCGTCAAATCTCCGAACAACAACCCTTGCCCGAGAGGTGCTATAGCCACATGTTCGTAGCAATCAACCAAACCATTTTCAGTATTCACAAAATCGGCTAACGTATTCCTTTAAACTTTGAGTAGCAAATTTATGACAATGAATTATGGTGTCTTCATTTCCTATGAGCTCCTTGCTTCCCACAAATTGCCTTCATAAAGCGATCCAGAACATATCAAAAAAATTAATTGACTCATCTATAAGCCTATTGTACCACTTCATAGCATTCTATTTGAAAGTTTGAGAAAAATCTTGACACAACAACTTATCATCATCGTGAAAATTCATCATAATTTTTTTGAACTAATCTAAGTGATTATCCTGATCTTTACTCCCATTGTACTTCTCTATTTTGGAGACATCAAGACGTCTAGGAAGGTGTCCGGATAAAATCTTTGCTGATAAAGGGGATTGCATACAATTACGCCCCTCACTAGACTAATGGATTTCACCAGAATCAACAAATATACCTGGTTCAAATCAGAAGATAAACGGTTCACTCAACAATTGGTTTTGCTATGATCAACCGACCATTTACATATTCTCTATAATCCACTTTCTTATCTTTGTGATGTCTCTTTCTTGATGCATTTTGGTATGTCAACTTTTTTACTTCGATTAACAATTTTCTTACATCGACGCTTATTTCGATGCTTATCTTTCTTCTTCTGATAATAATAATAACTAATTGATGAGGATGACGAGACATTCGACGAAGATGAAGAACTCTTGCTGGATTCTGAGAAGCTAGAATTGTCCTTAGTTTGAGGTTCTTTTCTAGATAGTTGGTGGTTTTTAGGTGAATTATTCCCTCGATGCCGCTTTGGATAACTGCGGGGATTATTATCTAGTACGATTAAATCCCTTCCAGTTTGTCTATGTATTTTCATGGCCTCAATATCTTTTCGTAATTGAGTTGTTTCCTCACGCTCATCATTCTCAGATGAGGCTCTAATATGTTCTTGGATATTGCCCTCTTGAGTCATTAGGGTCAGATCTACTTGCATTTTACTTTCTATTATCCGATGAATTTTGAAAACAATTTTAAGATTTGGATTTTTGCTATTCGGGTGCTCTCGCTCCCATTATGGTCGCCAATTTGATAAGGTAAAAATACGATTGATGGTATTCTTGGTAGTTGGCCGAGAAGTATTCAATATTTTGTGTAAAGTAATGAGATAATATAGTAGTTTATTTATTAGCATAGTTAATTCTCTGTCCCCTCCCCTTTCTCATTAATGAGGTATTTTAGGGTATTTATTGTGTATTTTTGGATTATAGGTCGGGTCACAACTAATCGCACATCTCCAGTGTGTGGTATTCGTATCTTGCATTGTAAGTATTATGTATGTTGGATCCGTTTGTGGGTTTCTTATTTCTCAAAATGACTAGACATTCTAGATGAGGAGAACCTAACATAGACAATTTGGTAACTAACTTGTCTTCATCTATTTTTAACCTTCTTGCTCTTCTGCATCCTTCTAAAATCTGAAACCTCGTGATTATGGTTTCCATATAATTGTTAGAGTTCATAAACCGGTTTCGACTATGACGAGATAAGCTTTAAGCTTAAAAAGACAACCGGTTTTTTTTATTCGCAGGATTATTCTCTCAATATGAAGTTTTTTAGGTTGTTTTCTTTAGTGTCTCGATTTCTCACAAACAAACATTAATCTTCGAGCTCTTCTAATATTTATGTCGTCGTAAATAACCTTAGCTATCACGTATCCATACTTTTATCCATATGTTCTACTCATTCTTCAAGTTCAGGTTTAGCGTAATGTGCAAAAGTCGAGAATACGTGCGAAATATTTTTATAGACTTTTGTTCTATTACTTACAAAGATTAACAACAAAAATATAAATTAAATCATAATTAGAGCATAAAACACGAATCCCAAATAAATGACAATTAATATCCACACATTACGTGGATTTAAGTAGAAATTATGTCAACTAATGTCGAGTCATCATGTCGACATTAGTTAGCACAATATTTCAAATTAATTCGACATTATGTGTCGATATAGACTCACAAATATATCAACAAATATCGATGCATCGTATCAATATTTGTTTAAAAAAATATAAACCAACATCGATGTTGAGTCGACATTATCGCCTATATTGACTCATTGCATTGATTTCAGATACGACGATGCATTATGTCAACATTTAAAAAACCAAAAAATTCGAATTAGTAAAAATAAAAATCTCGATCTAAATTATATTTATATGAGACGTAATATGTACCTCTATTTGTGAGCGAACGATTTTTTTTGAGTTTGATGGTGTTACTGATTTTATATTTTTAAAGTTAAGTATTGTTGAAATTGTTTTAAAAGATTTTTTTTGTTTTCTGTCTTTAAATATATGCAGATTATATATCAATT
The DNA here is from genome assembly GCA_036936605.1 of Limnanthes douglasii subsp. nivea. Lineage (NCBI taxonomy): Eukaryota > Viridiplantae > Streptophyta > Magnoliopsida > Brassicales > Limnanthaceae > Limnanthes > Limnanthes douglasii. The sequence continues at coordinate 57,427,599 of JAUPFV010000001.1, read as the reverse complement.
GTTAAACTAGATATCTAATTTTATATAAGGTTTGGTAGCGAATCATTTATTTTTGTTTTTTTTTAATGATTAATGATTAGCCTCTAAACGTAATATTTATTACAGATTTATATTTTTCTATATGTATACTACTACGATTTAGTTAAATATTAACTTATTTATTTTTAATTAACAAATACGGTACTATTTTTAATTGTATTTATATTTTTCAATAACAATTTACTTTTTTTTATTAAGGGTAATATCTTTTTAATTAATTATTAATATACTACTATTAAATCCTATTTTTATTAAATCAATTTTTACTAATAAAAAAGTATTAATATTATACTATTATTTTATTTTAGATAATTTAAAATTATTATATTGATTTCTAGTGTTATTTCTTTTATTTATTTTTTCCCAAGAAAATACTTTCATTGATGTTGAAAAAAGAGTTATACAACTGTTAAGAACAACATTTTATGAGCTAGAAGCTCATTGTATACAAATAAGTATATTATAGTTTCTACATCTCCCTATCTTGGAGCCTTCATCTGCTTGTATTCTCCCTTTGTGAACACCTTTAACTTTCTTTTGTCTTTCCATCAACAGCACTTTCTCCTATTATGCTTCCATCCTTAGCAATCTTCCTCTTGTGCCCTTCCTTCAGCTTCTATCCTTCTTTTACAGCAATCCTCCTCTGTCCTTCTATCCTTAGATTGCATCCTGTAATCCTAAATATGCAAACAAAACATATAGTAATATATAGTCAAGTTTTTCAACTTGCTAACAGGTTATTAAGAATATCGAAAATGTCCTAACCCCATAGCATCAGACATTAAAATGGCAGATAGATCAGAAAAAGTGTGATGTGAATGATTAGAGAAACTATTCTTTATTTTCAAGGCATGCTTTGCTAACTAGTCTGCAGCCAAATTTTGTTCCCTATATACATGTCTTATAGTCATTTGTGGTGTAATCAACTGTCTACAACTATAGTCCTAAGCTGATTCCACAAAGACAATCTATAACTAATGTTACACTTAGCATATACAACAGTAAGCAAAACAACTTCCCTATAAACAGAATGACTAACCCTAGCACTCAACAGCTGTATATGCTAAGTGTAACATTAGTTATAGATTGTCTTTGAAAGGTTATTTCTTTTATGTAATTATTATTATATTTTATATATAACAATAATATTCAAAATTAAAATTAACTAATAAATTTGTATTTTTAAAATTATAATATATTTTAAATAATTTTTTTAAAAGGTAATATGTTTTTTCTTCAATTAAAGAAAAAAAGGTTAAAAAAATTGATTTGTTCAAATCTTGATTTTTTAACTGATTTTAAAATTCAAAATTTTAAAAAATAAAACTGGTTTTTTATTGACCTTAATTCATTGTTTTATATTAGTTTCGTTATTATCAACTTGTTGTATAAACTCGTTAATTTTAAATTAAAAAATCTTAATTAATAAAGCTTCCAGCTTTTTAAAATAAAAAATGGTTGAAAAAAATTTAATTGATTGAAAAATTTAAAATTGATTAGTAATTTATGATTATCTATATAAATAATAAAGTGAATTAAGAGGATTAGTATAAAATAAAATATAATACACGAGTTCATATAAAATAAAAATAATGAGTTAAGAAGATTGTATAGAATAAGAGAATAATAATTTTAATCTCAATCATTAACAACCGTCTATGAAAAATAAACTAATCATTACCGGAAAAGCATACATTAAATGCTTGTTTGTTATAGACAGCCCGATAACAACTTATACAGTCAATTTTGATTGAGGTATTATATTAAAACCACAAATAAAAAAAAGACTGAAATTGAAATAAAATAGATAAAATAATTTAAAACATGACAATAATTTATTCAAGAAACAGAAAAAAAACTCAACAAATAAAAAAACTGAAATTGATATTAATTAGATCGAATAGTTTAAAACATGACAATTAATTCTCCAAGAAACAGATAAAAAAACTGAAATTGAAATGAAATAGATAGGATAGTTCAAAACATGACTGAGAATTATTTAAGAAATCAAAGCACAGAACCCATAATTCAGCCAGTTTATGTACAAGATTAGTCTAAGAGACTAATCTTGTTCAAATCAAATGAAATGACAGGCTCAATCTTTATATTATTTTTTGGTGCATCCACTGCAGGATCAACCTCGATGGCCTTTGATTGTCCCCCCAACCCGGCAGCTAGTGATGGCTTGCCCATTTGGCACCACAATGCATCTAAAGGCAGCTGTCTCCGTTCCATAGGCATAACATAGGAATTGAGAATCCTGCTTCTTTTTTCTCTAATCGGCATCCTCGGTCCTTGTAGTTGTTGCTGCCTTTTCCTAGACGAGGTAACAACCACAAGAGCATTATTTTCCACCATCGGCTGCTTACGAGCTTCATGGAGTTGAGCAACAAAGTTAGAAGCGTATACAAACTAAATCTATCTATGGTAATACTTCAAAAATAACTAAATTCTAAAAGCCATCCTATAATACATTAGTTGGTTAGTAATGGTTACCGGTTGTAAAGTGATGTTTGAGCAACAGAGCATAATGCTTGCGAAGCACATATGATGCATTCGTTGTAGTTTCCGGTAAGTTCAATTCCATTCTCACTCCAGGCCACTTCCTATCACTCACCACCTTTGATCTAATCAGTGTAACTATCTTATAAACAAGTTAACGTTTTTCATGTAATCGGCGTAGTTACATTTTCAAAGCCACCGCGAGATATGACTGCCAAAAAAAGCTTATACAAATCTAACTTGAAGCCCCCAATGGTTGGAATCCTACCATAATTATTAAAAGAAAACATTAGCATACAAGTCATCTTTCAGACACTAAATTTGCAAACATAAACTGATCTTGTTTTGGTGTTTCTACTTAGGTGAAATCCCTCAAGTAATTCCTTGAACATTTTTGGATCTCAGCTTTTTGGACTTGTGAGTTGGACTGGAAGCCATTCTGAAAATGCTAATGATTCTCTTGTACTGTTAATGATACATGACCTATCTTCTAATGTTATATAGCTTTGAACCACGTCAGACAGAACTTATGGATTTGATTAGAAATTTATTATTTTTCCAACCAAAATTAGTATACTACTAAATAAAAAGATGAAATTAGATTAAAATTTTAATGTTGAATGTTTAGTTGGGAATAGAAAATTTATGAAGATGTGTATATGTTAATAAGAATATGAGAAAATCAGAGTTACAACCCAATATTATTATTTCTATTGTTATCCAAACAATAGAAACAACTATAGAAAAATAATCGCAAAATATTTCTAATTATAAGGTTACGTAGGTAATTCATCCTAATATGAATTTATCACATGATGATTTGACTTAATACTTGACGGTTAATACACATATTCCCATTCATATTGCGTATAATTTCTCTAACGTTATATTTTCTATTGAAAATGCCTCTCCGAATGTTTAATCAATCGCACCCATATATCCATTTAACTTCATGGTTGAACTATTGGTAAATTAATTGAATTCAAAATATTATTGGCATTAAAATTGAGAGAATCAATCACTTTCATTCCACTACATATGACAATCAACATCTTCGTATTAAATTTATCACATGATGACTTGACTTAATACTTGACAAATTATTTCTTGACTGGTTTATCAATTTCCAAAAATTTGAAAAAATGACTCTAATGAGATAACGAATGAGAATAGAAAGTTGTTGTTGACTTTTATTTATATCGCAATGAAATCTAAATAATTATAAAACTCAACAAAACATTAGACATTGTAACCAAAGCAAAGTAACCTCACCAAATTTTAGCAAAGTCAACTTGTAAAATAAATATGGTCTAAAGTCTCATGTTGAAGGTTTTTACATCATACACATTTCGACGCAAGTGAAATACCAAGAGAGATAATTTGATCATTCGTATGGACTTTATAATCGAACAACTTCCAAACATAAAAAATAAGTTTATGAGGAAGAATAAGTGTCCATATTCTATTATAATCAAGAGAATTCTTGGATTTCGAATTTCAACGTTAATTGTAGACGTAGAAAAGTCCTCTCGAGAACTCATGGGCTAGATTAACGTTTCGTGCCTATATGGAAAAACCCGAAATTTTCCTTTATAAACTTTATGATTTAAATGTCTCGGAATATGTGACACTTGATGTAATTAGAAAGAGCACTCAAAATATCTTTGACTAAAATATCCCAAAAAGGAATGTATTCCCCCATATTCTAGTTTATCGGAAAATCATTAAGAATGCTAGAATATAACCAAGCGGCAAGCTGAAAACTAAGAGACCAACGTGATTTAGTAGTATTCGTTTATGTTTTGATATGCCAGAATATGGTACCATCTCCCACGTTATTATAATGTTATTTTGGGATGGTCGTGGCTTGACGTAATACATTATACTGCATTCATCTTCCACTGGTGCCTTTTCTTTATAATAGGAAGTAAAGTATGAGTCATACGATAAAATAAGAAGATCACTCATGAATGCTACGTGACATCTCTCGCTTTAAAGAAACAATAGTTATGATGGGTCTCGCTTAAAGTTGAGGGAGCTGACAACCTTCATGACCGTAAGTTTAGTAATGCCCAAAGAGGACATATAAATGTTTGATCTTGCTAATAAAAAGTATTTAAAAGTTGGTGTAACTCTTTTATGTAGCCTCCAGAATTCTTTGCTATCATTTTAAACTAACAACTTAGATGTTTTTACTTGGAAATATGAAAATGTTACGTGAGTGCCTCCAAATTATTTGTTATAGAATGCCATTCAAACATAATATTTAGCCTATCATTCATAAGAAAATGACGTCGAGTGTCATACATATCCAATAATCTACCTACAATGTCTAGACTGACAACCCAATAATAGTGCAAAAGAAGAATAAGTGAAAATTTTGTGTAAATAGTTATTAACTGGGGGACCGACTCTCTTGAATATGTTTAAATTATTTTTTCATACAATTACTTCAATTTCATTAAATTATTAAAGAAGATAAATTGTTTTCAAAGGTTTGGAGAATGTAATAAGCTTCCAACAAGATTAAAAAATAGTTATCTATTTTCGAGGTTATTTCTAAGCGTTAACAATGAAGGATAATTAATGTTTACCTCGATGTTTTTAACTGTGCCATCATCATAGTGCTAGTTAGGAAGGTAGAGAGGTTCATGAAGTCAATCTACTATGTGAGTAAGAGTATTTTGAGATATAGAGATAATATACCTTTAACTTGAGAAGTTAGCTATCGTGTTGATAGTGGCAACCAGAAAAATAAGATATTACTTCCAGAGCCATTCCGTTATTATTTAAACCTCATTCTCACCTTAGAATATATTTCAAATATCAAACGTATATGGTCTTCTTACTCATTGGTCATCAAAGCTATGATATTTTGGCATATCTTATGAGTCGAGAGCGACCATTAAGACTCACCCATGAACATACTTCCTAACTAGGTTTCATGCTAGAAGATCTTATTCAACTCTTGAAAATCTACCCCCAACATGGGTAGTTTGAACAAATTGAAGGTCAAGATCTTTGAGTTATGGAGTTGAGATCCAACTAACCACATATATGGGAGAATTTATGCATTAAGTTATACGCTTTAGTTTATGAACTTCTAATTATAAAGCTGAGTATGAAAAAATGATCTCTAGTCTTTGCTTAACCCGTATTCATGGGTCCAAAAGAGTGAAGATACTTAGTAATTAGAACTCGTCATAAATAATACCTTCGAATAAGAAGAATCACGAAAGGGCACCCTCAGACAATAGTTAAAGGTGTTAAATAAAATTAGCAAGCGATTGTGAGGAAGTTCACTTTGAAAATGTTCCTAGGGATGATAACTCATTGGTTAATTCATTATCTCCAATGGAGTGGTATGTAGACCCATGGGTTATATTACAAGAAATTTAATCGACGTAAGAAATTCTAGACCTCTCTAGCGGAAATGTGGTCGAAATCAATACAATTAACGCCAAGGTAGACTGACAAGCATCGACATTAGACTATTTATTAAACAGGATCTTGCCAATTGAAAAGGTCGAAGCTTATAGCTTAGAAAACTTCTAATAAGTATGTCTTGATACAAGGAACAATGTATCAATAAAGTTTTTTAACCTTTATTATGGTTCCCGGGTCTAGGCAAGTCTTACTTCGTCTTACAATGTATCAATAAAGTTTTTTAACCTTTTTTAACCTCTATTGTTGGCTTATTCACATTCAAGGCTAAATAAATGTTTAAAAAATATAATATATTTCAAAAGTTCTCTAATGTTATACATAAGCAAACATCGTTATTAGAAACAATATATAACCTTTTTCTTTTAATCGTCGAGGCCTGAAATTGATTAGACCCTTTTTTTAAAGCTTTAGGAGACTAAAATTAAATGATAGTGGCCGTAAACTATGTTTCTTAGTTGTTTAAGGTAAAAACTCTAACAAGGATCACGTGAAAGAAGGTAATCAAACTTATTTAAAATAACATTGGTTATAGGTTTGGAATACCAAACGCGATTACCATTGACAATGGTACACAGTTTCAAAATGTTCAAGTTGCTTCTTTTTTACTTACACGAGGCATCCAACAACAATTTTAAACTCATTTCACCCTCAAGCTAATCAGAAATCCAAAACCAAAGTATTGTTTATGGTTTAAAAAAATATCTTAGAGGGCCCGACTACTAAGTGGCGTAAATTATTGCATGAGGTTGTCTAGGCTGGTTGAACTACTCCTCAGACAATTATAGAAGATACGTATTCCACTTTATTCAATGTTATGGATACAATAGTCCTAAGAGATATAATGCTCCCTTATTTTAGAATGGAAAATTATGTGGAGGATAACAACCGGGGGAAATAGAGTCGAACTGGATGTAATATACGAAAAGATGACTAAAACAAGATCGTGTGTTCAATAATATCATACTTTAATAAGAAGTATATATAAATAAAATGTACATACCCGAAGCTTTTAAAATGGTGAAAAAATATTAAATAAGGTCCTTTTACACATAAAATATCCCAAATAGTAAGATTTTGGCCGTAACTAGAAAAGGTCCAATATAATGGTGGAAAAGGTCAATACATGGACATATAAGTTGATTGATGAGGAAAGTACACCAATTCCATATCCTAGGAACACAAAGAATTATTAGTCTAATAAAGTTGGATATGATTCATCTATCATGTATATATAATCAATCAAACATTATGATGATGTAATACTTCATATATTTGTAGCACACTAATATATTGATAACGCACTTGATAGTCAACCCCTTACAATAGTTTTTCCATAAAGATCCATGTGTTGAATTATAAAATAAATATAAATAGAATATAGTAGTGTGACAGTCGACATTTACTGGTATGGTCCCTAAGGGATTTCAGCACCATGCAATTCCTAGGTTATGTTAAGCTATCAGAATTATATATGAATTACAAGTAACTTCAATTCTCATGGCCTTAAGAGAGTCTGCAAAATTTCACTATCTAGACCTACCAGTCATTAAAGCCATAAGATTTTGACAATCAGTTTTCATTGGCAGGGCTATTAGGGAGTTTGTAACCATGACACTCTCATGTGATGGTAAGCCATTAAAAACTAAAATCTTACAGATCGTTTCATTTGGTAGGGCCTTTGGGGATTTCGACGGCAACCACCTTCATGTCCTACCAAGACATAAAAAAGGAGAGGGTTTGGAAATCTAAACTCCATTATATATATCTGAAGAGATTAAACCATTCAAAACTGTACGGTTCGACTTTCTAAAAAGTCGAGACTCTATGGTAAAAAAGAAACATATAAAGAAAAATCCAAGCATTAAAATAAATAAGGAAATTTCCAATAGTCTATGGACACTAAATATATAAAATATACAAGTTTTTATTTGACCTTTGAAAAACTTGGGTTCAAGAAAAACATACAAACCTTGCTTCGATCTTTCAAAGATATGTTGTTAAAAACATACAAATATTCCCTTTGGCATTTGAAGGGATTTAGTTGAAAAACAAGAAAATATGACAAGTAAAAATAATATATAATTATGTTTACTTGTTCATATTATTTTTCTTACTTCTCTCAATACCGTTTTCTCCTTGATAGCCTCAACTAACTATATTTTCTCTTCAAATTATGATGTATTAACCTCTTTAACTAAAACATTCAAGTTCGACTGTAGAGAGGTCACAATGAATGGTCGAGAGTAAATTATACAAAGTGTTAGTATGGAAAATTTCATGTATACCAGTTAGGTCTCTCACCTTTTGATCCTCATGTTCCTCCATCTCCTCATCTTCCATAAAATCTACTTCGACTTCTTATAATCGGTCTTCCTAGGGTATATAACTTAAAATCCCTCATAAGGGCAGATCATGAAATACCCCATGAATGTTGATGGTGATTTATTGTTAGATTTGATTGGTATTCTTTCGGGTCACCTCTAAAGGAAAGCTCATAGCCTCTTTGATGGTCTTATTCTTGGCCTCGTCATTATGCTTCAATTTTTTGTCATGGTGATATTTTTTATCCTCCTTACCCTTTTTTCTTCTTCTCTAATAGGTCGACCTCGTCCTGATGCTCGTTATTTAATTTTGTAGTTGCATGCACTCAAGCTTTCTTATTATTCTCTCATTCACATTCAAAATCAACCATTTCAGTCATCACCCTAGCAAGTTTGGCTTTGGGCTCAACCATGTATTTGAGCTTCTTTAGATGGGTCTTTAGGAAAATGGAAAATTAAAAAAATACCATGTTGTTCTGCTCGGCCACAATTTAGATAGATCCAAAATACGTTGCTCATCATCTACAAAAATAAGAAAGATAAGTTATGAAAACAAGCACTCGTTTTTTCTAAATTATATAAATAAAAACCTAAATCATGGGCCACCTACATCAACCAACCTCCTCCTCTTAGTAGATATGTATAGCTTAGATGAGGTCCACCTACATTAACCAACCTTCTAGTCGTAACGTGTACGAGGCTCTATACTCTGATAGGTCCGAATTTGACAATCTTTTTCTCTTTTTGGCTTCTTCCGGTCTGATCGTTGGTTTCTTAACATGAATGAGTCATGGTAAAAGTCTTACTTTCAGCACCCGTTAGAGTCCTATAGTTCCGATCCTTTTGGTTTTCCATAGCCTAAATTTTTGACAACATTAGATTCTATAGAGTAAAAAAATGGTACTTTTTCTCCTAATTCACAGATGTGTATGTCTAAGATCAATGAGAAATTCCTATTTTATTAAGTTGGATATTGAGGAGAAACTCATGAATTCTGCATCATAAGAAAGTATTAACCTTAATATCATAAAAATAGAGTCTAGCAAGTTTAAAATTAAAAAATTAATTGTATAACATATAATGATAGTAAAATAATAAAATGGAGACAATAGCTTTGCACTTTGCTAACAAAGCTAGCACTTATTTTTGTTTCTCTAGCCACTTTTTGTTATATGTCGTCACTTCCTAAATCTAGAATCTCATTTCTCACTTATGAAGATAAAATATTACTTTAACTGTTAATTTGACTCTAACAAGTCGTCATCTACTTTATAAAGGCTTATAACAATCATGTAGTAGAAAAAGAAAGTGTTATTATAAGTCACTCGAGAAACATCTATCAAATCTTCCATCTTGAAATGGATTCTATAAATCCTTCAAGCTAGTATAGATTCTAAGACATTCTTCGAAGCGTTCGGTGTCTCTTGTCTAGGGAAAAGGGGCAAAAATTTTATATCAAATCTTTGACAAGTCTAGTACTTTAAATACTAATTACTTTAATTAATTTGTCTTACAAAAACATATATAAATGTTTCTGTGTGTACACATAATGAGACATTCAAAATCTAGGACTTCCGACGCATCTCTCAATTGAATCATTCATGTGTACCGAAATGTATTCATCCAAAATTTTCACTATAAAACGACGATGTTGTTCACATATAATGTATGCGTGTTTATACATGTTAGATAATAGTCAACAATGAACCAAAGAGATTCCACCATTTCTTATGGTATGTGTAATGGTTCAATAATAAATTCATTGTTAACTACCACTTTAATGAACCATGACTTCTCATAGAGTGCAACATGGAAGTGTGACACAACCTTGTAATCAACACGTGCAACGTATCACATACTCGGCTTTTATAGTGAAGTTTATGATAAAACTCTGTTTTGCACTCTTCCACGAAATGTCACCTCTAGCCATAATAAATATATATTTGGTGGTAGACTTTTGAGTGTCTACACATCCAGTAAAATCCACATCGAAATAGCCTATGATTTTAACTTATCTGATATGATGATTGTCAATATGAATTATTTGGTATTCTTTTAGTATCGGAGCACTATTTTCATAATGTTCTAATGGGAAATTCTTGGATTGTTAAGTACTTTCCTAACATTACTGTCATGAGGTCAAATTCAATGAAAATTATATGGAATAAAGAACGGTTTGAAACTTTCACACCATAAAGAGGTATCAAATAATGGGGATTTGGTGGCTTCTTACGTTTTTGTAATGTGTCTTGAATGATTATTGATATGGAAGTAGGATTTTTAGGATTAAGTTGTAAATAATGTAATTTTAAGGATTTAATTATAAGTAATGTAAGTTTTGTCCTTAAATTGTAATTGATGTAAGTTTTAGAGAGTATTTGTAACTATGTATAATTGTTAAGGACTAAACAGTAATTAGTCCTATTTTATAACAGATTTCAGTTTGAGACTAAGTCTTGGCTCCTCTATATAAAGGGCAAGGCTACTTTAATAAAAGGGTTGAACACTTTTTCTTTAGAGCTTATTTGTACTTGAACTTTCTCTCTCTAAAAACTCACAAACTCTTTCTCTCTCTAGATTTCTCTCTTAACAATTTACTAAGGAAAAATATTAACTCATCAATTATTACTTATCATTCGGGTTCTTTGTAGTAGTAAAGAAAGTTTCACCCTCACATTTTCTTTAAAAAAAAAATTGATGTTGTTTGCATATGGTGTGGACAATAATCGCCTGAGGGTAGGCTGGTAATTTCAGTTGGTGTTTTATGGTGGTGTGTGGGTGTTTTAAGTGTTTAGAGAGTAGAGAGATAATTAAGGAGCTTGGTCGCAGTTAATTTTAATTACCCATAGTTAATACAGGTGGTTGGGTATTTATACCCTGATGTTTGGGCCCTTATGGGCTTTCGGGTCATGTTTAATGGACCCGGGTCATGTTTAAAGACCCATGAGCTCTAAGCAGGAGAGCAAGTAGCTTAGTCAAGAAGTGTTTAGGTTTTTTAGTACTTTTGTCATAGTTCGAACAGTCCTATGGTCATAGTGTTCAAAGTGATCTGTCCGGTCCATGTGATCTGTCCGATCTGTCCGGTCCGGAGGCCTTGGACCAATCTGTCCGTGTCCGGGGAGCATCCTGAATTCGGACTCATCAGCATATACTTCAAAAGAACAAGTCCACTTGATTAAAGCAATGTTACGTATGTTTTGTGATAAATCCAGCCTATTAGTAAAAGATGAGAAGTTGATAATAGTATTGTAAGAGAATGTACATCAGTGTCACATAATAATAATTTGGCATATATGAGGGGTTTTTATTTTAGTGAATATTTGGCATATATGAGTGGAAATTAGATCGATCATGAGTGTTTTCAGTTAATATGGCTTATAATTTGTTGATCCCACTGAGGGAGGGGAAATTATTCAAGTTGGAAACAATTTAAACGCTCAAGTGTCTGTAAAAATTATGAGTATTATTATGGTATGGCATAAGTAATAGGCTTCCAAAAATAGTTAATTTGGTGAGATGGGATATAACATTGTCAGTTCTTTAGTGGACGTGGTAAGGTCCCTGAGATAATTATTCATTTGTTATAAGATTATGAGGGGTATAAAGATATTTGGGAATCATAACATGGTCTTGTAAATTCTAAAAATAATGATGCAATCTGTAGCACCTACTCAAATAGCGTAAAAACTTCAAGGTGGACAACAAATAATTATTGTTTGCGCACTATAAAATTGACGAGAAAATGTTAACGATTTTACATCGTGAAGTGAATTATTAAGGTGCTGGAAGAAATCCTAGAGCCTAGAAAATCCATGTTTTGGATGGGCTATAATATGACATATATGTTTGGATATGAATAAAAGGATTTTTTAAACCCAATATGAGGCAAACGTCTATAACATAAATTCGAGCTATGTATAGGAACATGACAAAAAATTATAATCGAGCTTGAGGTAAATAGGTTGTTGAAGGACTTATAGTTTTATCAAGAAGTACAATAATAAAATGGATAAAGCCAAGTGTATGAGTTAAACTCAACTTGGATGGTTGCTTGTGGTTGGATCGTTTGACACCGGGTACATGGAGAGTATTCCGGTATGTGAACTATTCCTTTTTAGGTGGATTCACGGGTTCAAACTTGGCGATGTCAAATTTTTAGAAAAAATTTATGTGGTACAATTCATGTTATATACGGTATTGGGTCATAAAATATAGGGTGCTTGTTGTAGAGACAAACTCGCTAAAATTGCATGCACTAGTGAAAGACGTTGACAATAATGAAGGGCGTGGAGATGATGCACTTATAGTATATAGAGAGATTGTTGTGAGTAATTCAAACTTCGAATTCAATGATAGAGAAGCTAATTATTGTGCTGATTGGATGTCCAAATGGGGACAGGTCAAATGGTGGATCCGAATTTGCATATGGATCTGCCGTAGGGATTAAACGAGATTTTTTTGAGAGATAAATATGGATTTCCTACTCCTTGATTTGTATTTTGAACCCCGTCGAGGGTTTAATAAGTCTTTCTTACCGTCTTTTAATCCTCACATGTATGGAAACAAAACTTTTCACCTTTTCTATTAGGGTATTCATGAGTTTTTTGTTTTCCATACCATAATAATATAGCATGCTTTCAAAGCAGACCTCTTGTAAGAGGCCCATGATTCCCATAGGATGGTTATTTACTATGGGGATCTCTAATACATAAATTCCTTCATCAAATTCCTTCATATCAAAGTTCTTTAACATGAATTCTTTGGTATCATGTAATAAACATAGGTCTTTATATGCTAGGAGTATGTCATCAACATACAATACTAAATATATCATTCTACTCTGACTGATCTTGTGATATACACAATATTCAAAAAACTTTACCTCAAAACCGAATGAGGTGATAATATGTAGGAACTTGTGGTACCACTGACGAGACGTGTATTTAGGTCCATAGATGGGTGTATTTAGTTTACACACCATCAAATTTTGGTCTCCAAGCATAAATTTGTCAGGTTACTTCATGTATATTATTTCATCAATGTATCCATTAAGGAACATTATCTTAACATCCATCTGTTAAAACTCAAGGTCAAAATAAAAACAATAATTTTGAGTGTCCCAAATAGGTCTTTGGGTAATATCAGAAAAAAAAAATCTAAGAACAATCAATCTCTTTAGTTTGATTGTTTCAATACAAGCCGCGTATCTTTCCACTTCCTCTGAACGTTTGGTTTAAAACAACCATTTGTAACTGAGTGTTTTCTTCTCTTTGGGTAAGGTGACAATATCCCTAACTGAATTATATTGCATTAATTTCTACTCTTCATTCGTTGTTTCAGTCCAAAATTTAGAGTTTAAAGTCTTCATATCATCCTAAAAGGTGAGTGGGTCATCTTCCAGAATGTTTGAAGTTCATTTATTTTCATTAAATTATTCTACATAATTTGAAGATATGTAACTCTTTCTATCTCGAGTGGATCTACACAAATGTTGGTTCATCGTATTGTTTATTTTTTTAGGTTGCTAAATTTGTTCATCATAAATAACGTAAATATTTTTCTACTTTAGGTGGAAGTGCAACATCAGTAAGAGAAACTTAACTCTCTGACATAACGTTGATGATCAGTAAACTAAATGTAATTGGAGCATCATTATCAGAGGCTGAATTAAATGATTTTAATTATTCTTTAAAAAATGCGCTGTTACTTGATTATTTCCCTCCAAAATCTGCACACTAAATTTTATCTCAAATATTGAACGCTTAATGAGAGATAAAAATATAAAACCAATAGGGTGGTTTAAGTACCTTATTTAATTGAAACTAACTTTTTTGAACTCTAGCTTTTGTTCAAAAGACATGTAAAGCTTTGCTTCTGTTGGGAATCCCCATACATATAAGTTCTTATAGTTAGGGTTACACTCTCATAATAATTCATGTGGTGTTTTAATATGTTTATAAGATTTTAAGGCAGCCTCACCCTTAAAGGATTCGAACATGTCTATGACTTAAGATATCTCATGAAATATAAAAAGTCATATCGTGAAAATTCGTTTATAAAATATATGAATTATATTTGGCCATTCCATGATGAGAAAATGAGCTGCAAATATCTGTATGGATTAAATCTAAGGCGTCTTTAGCACAAGAGGCTTCAAACATTATCTGTTTGGTCTGTTTCCCTTTAAAACACCCTACATATTTATATAAATCAGCATAGTCAAATGGACGTAATAGACATTCATCAATCAACTTTTCTATTTAATTTATAGAGATGTAATAAAATCTTCAACGTCACTGCAGTCTACGTAAAGTGTCAAAGGAGAAACATAATTGACTTGTGGAATAAGTTAAAGAAAATCTCAACTAACTTGACGGATTGGATGGTTCTGGGAGATTTAAACTCCACTAGATCAATCAATGATCAAATCAAAGCTCTGAGGACTTCAACGATATGGTCAGAACTTGTGGGCTCGAAGACGTCAAATTCACGGGAACCAAGTACACATGGACTAAAAATCTCAAAGGAAAAAGTTTAGATTGGGTTCTGATCAATCAAGATTGGGCTGCTAGTTTCTGCAATACTGAAGCTACTCACACGGCAATGACCTGCTCTGATCACACTCCGATTAAAATAAGTATCTCTAAAGATAGTCATAAGGCCAAAAACAGCTTCAGTTTCCTCAATATGTGGACCATGGACCCTGGTTTCCTAAAGATTGTAGAAGACAGTTGGAATAAAGCAATGACAGGTTATCCTCTTTTTGTGTTTGAAACAAAACAAAAAGACTAAAAAATGATCTCAAAAATGGAAGAGAGATCAGTTTGGGAACATTTTCGACAAAGTCCTTGCTATTGAAGATGAGGTCAAGGTTTTTTAATAGAGATACTTATCTTGTAAATCTGAGATGGACAAAATCAGCCTCTCTAAAGCTACAAATATCCACCTCATTGCCTTGTCAATGGAAGAGAGCTATTGGCATCAAAAAAACTTACTCAATCTAGATTAAAGATGGGGACAGAAACACTCAAGTCTACCACAACTTTGTTAACAAAAAATGAGAACAAACAAGATTCCTGGTATCTGATGAGGGCGGAATTCGCCGATCCAAGAAATAGGGGTAACAATGTAATAGACAATAGTTAATATAATTATTTGAATAGACAAAGTTCTTTAGGGACTAATATGCAAAAACAAAAGTAGCAAAAGAGGGCCCATCGACATGTGATGATGGCCCATAGAACTTAAGCGGGTCCTCCGAATTTTACTATAAAAGGAGGACCCTTTTTGCCTAAAATGGTATGGAATATTTTCTTTACAAAAAGACTACTTTATCTCTCTATACTTTCTCTCTCTAGACTCCTCAGACGCTATATCCGAAATAAATTCCTTTTTCAGCTATTTACTCATCATTGGCGCCGTCTGTGGGAAGAGTGATACCGAAAAGGAATCTTCTGTCCTTTGAAAATCGCATTATACGGGATGAATAGCGAAGCGGCGACAGAGAGGGACGGTAGGGAGGTCGTCCGGGCCGTTGCGGGATCGGAAGACGCGGGAGCTCCTGGTCGGGAGTGGAACGGCGGTCGTGATAAGCGTTCGACCCTGATTATGACCCGAAAGCAGCTGCTCGAAGATATTGCCCGGTTAGAAGAGGAGCGAGAGCGGGCACTGGACGAGAAAAGGATTCGTGAAGGGAAGGGCAAAGAGCCCGCCCTGGTCGATCGGGGAGCGGTGGGTCGCGCCCAAGCATCGAGGATGGAGGCCCGACCTGTCAGGTATTACCGAGATTCACCTCCCGATGATGAAGAGGCTGTCAAGATTCGTTGGAACTCGGGCGCCCATCATACCATGACGTCGGACTATCCCTCAGGCGACTCGTCCGACGAGGAGTACCGACGTCGGGAGAGAGCCCAGCGGACGCGAAAGACTCGGTCCCAGCGCATTCGAGGGTCCAGGGCAGACCCTTCGCGGTACAAAAAGGGCGGCACCGATAAGCCGACCCCTGTATCCTTTGAAAAAGAAGGAACGCACGTCGCCAGCCGCGGAGAGCGAGAAATGTTACCACCAATTCCGTGGCAGCCAACGAACAGCCAAAACCTTGGATACCGAACGAGCAGCCAGTTCGTCGGCCCAAGAGCCGAGGGGCTCTATGAAATCAGGACCGAGGGCCTGGGGGGAGGAGCTTTCGAGCTCGGAGTTAACTGGAGAGCCTCCCCGTTATCTGATGAGATATTAGCGGGACCGCTCCCGAGGCGTTTCGACATTTCTAAACTGGAGAAATACGACGGGAAGACGGATCCGGACAACCATTTGGAAGCCTTTAAGAACTTTATGCTGAGCTTCGATAACGACGATAAGCTCTTATGTAGGGCTTTTTCTATGACATTCAAAGATAGGGCTTCAAAATGGTACAACCGATTACCGCAGGGGTGCATCAGAAACTTCGGGACTTTTTGGGCTATGTTTAGGCAACACTTCGTGGGAAGTAAGAGTTTCCGTGCTAATGGAGATACTATAATGAACTGTCGACAGAAGCTAGGGGAGAGCCTAAAAAACTATACCAGGCGTTTCATCGATGCGAAGACCGATCTGGACCATTGTGAAGAGAACGTGGCCCTAACGGCGTTTCGGTTAGGCCTGCTCCCGGGGCCGATGAAGCAGGCGGTCACGAAGAAGCAGGCGTTCACTTTTTCCGCGTTGTTGGCACAAATAGAAAAACAGATACTGATTGAAGAAACGGAGGCTTCTGAAGTGGCGGCGCAGATCCAACAGAGCGCCCAGGCATCGGTCATAATAAAGCAGGGTTCCCGACTCGACCAGGTTAGAACGGCCCAGCCGATTAGCACAATACCCCCGAGCTCGCAAGCGGTAACTAAACCTTCCGCCCCGACCGGCTTTAGGCCGAAACAAAACGGACAGGCAACGTCCCGACCCATGTCCAACAAATGGATACGACCGGCCTACTTCGCGGATCTCACGGAGTGCGTATCCTCAATCTACGAAAAAACCAAGAGAAGCGGGATGTACCGAAAGCCTTTTCCTATCCCGACGCCTCGGGAACAAAGGAATAACCGCTATTGTCGTTACCACGAGGACGTCGGCCATGACACGAAGGACTGCATAGCTTTAAAGAAGGAAATACAGATGCTCATTGAGCACGGTAACCTTTTAGAGTATGTCAAGAAGGCCCAACATGCCGCACCCTCGAAAGAGGTGGTCATAATTCCAAAGCCGGAAACCACCATGGCGATTTCGGAAGTTACGGATCAGTTCGACGTATCGGTTGAGTACCTTGATCCCGAGGTCGGTCGGAATATCATCGGGGTCATCGAGGAAGAGGCGGAAGTTAGCGTGCGTGGCCTTTGTCAACTGTTTGATTCATCAACAGACCTCGGAGAAGGGTCTGCGACGGGAACCAGAACTGGCTTCCAAACCAGAACTTGCTTCCAAACCTGGCGCACCTTTTCCCCAACTCTGTACCCCGACGATATCAGAGTTGTTGATGAAAAAATTGGCGACCGCGGCGATATCAGAGTTGTTGATGAAAAAATTGGCGACCGCGGCGATATCAGAGTTGTTGATGAAAAAATTGGCGACCGCGGCGATATCAGAGTTGTTGATGAAAAAATTGACGGGCTCGTCGGTAAGGTACAAGGCCTGCGCGATCTATTCGAATCCATGACCATCTTCGGAGGGGATTCGATGGCAGGAATAACGCATTCCTCCAGAAAGAGACACATCGTTAACTTAGCTACCCAGCTGGAAGCCAGAACTTGCTTCCAAACCCGAAGCACCCCTTCCCCAATTTTGCACTTTGACGATGACGATATGAGAGACTTAGCCGGGCCTCATGAGGATGCCGTTGTGATCGGGGCAGCGATCGCAGGAGAAGAGGTTCGGCGTATTTTGATAGATACCGGGAGCTCAGCTAATATCATCTTTGCTTCAACTTTCGCCAAATTCCGAACACGGCCGGTACTCGAACGATCCGACCGTGCCATCGTTGGGTTTACGGGAACAGCAGCAGACGTCGTTGGAGAGTTCGAAGGTGTGGTACAATTAGGCCGCGGCCCGTTTAAAAAAGAGGTCACCGTGCTGTTCATAGTGGTCGACGCGCCAGCGTCGCACAACGCTATTCTGGGACGATCTTGGATATCGCGCATGCATGCAGTGACTTCAACTATTCATCAGTGTGTAAAGTATGTGGTTGGCAATAACATCGGAGTCGTGCGAAGCAGCCAGAAGACGGCCCGAGAATGTTACCGAGCTGCGTTGGCACCAAAGACAGATCAAGAGATGTTCCCGTCCCATGCATAGCAATTAATGGGGAGCTCCCCCGGATCGCAGCCGGTGGACGACCCTCGGGAGACCCCAAGCCTTTTGACAACCAACGAAGAATGTGAGCTGCATCATTTTGCAGATGGAAAAGGGTTGCGGGTCGGGATGAATATTTTACCGACCTTAAGAGAACAGATGTTAGCGTTGCTCCGGGAGAATCTTGATTTATTCGCGTGGTGTTCGGGGGACGTCACGGGAGTACCCGAATCAATTGCAATTCACAAGTTGACCATAAACAGGAATGTTAGACCAATAATTCAGAAGCGACGAGCTTTCTCTCCCGAGAAGGCAGAGGTAATTTTACAGGAAGTCGAAAGGATGACTGGGGTCGGACATATCGTAGAGGCGCGATACCCTTTGTGGATATCCAACCCCATTCTGGTAAAAAAGAAAAGCGGGAAATGGAGGATGTGCGTGGACTTTACCGATCTCAATCGGGCGTGCCCGAAGGACCCTTTCCCGATGCCGCGGATCGATCAACTGGTAGATTCCACATCGGGCAATAAGCTACTATCTTTCATGGACGCCTATGCCGGTTACAATCAAATTAAGCTACACCCCGCGGATCAGGAGAATACCACATTCATCACGGGCCGAGGGCTATATTGTTACAAAGTAATGCCCTTCGGACTAAAGAACGCGGGAGCAACATACCAAAGACTGGTTAACCGAACGTTTGAAGACCAGATCGGGAGAAACATGGAGGTGTACATCGATGACATGTTGGTCAAAAGTGGGACCGACGTGGATCACCTTACCGACCTCAGAGAGGCATTTGATAACTTGCGAAGGGTAAACCTAAAGCTAAACCCAGAGAAGTGTTCTTTTGGTGTTCGGTCAGGGAAATTTTTGGGGTTCCTTGTCAGCGAAAAGGGCATTGAAGCCGACCCTGTTCAACTCCGAGCCCTAGCGGACATGACTCCTCCTCGGAGCGTAAAAGAAGTCCAGATTCTGACCGGGCGACTAGCCGCATTGAATCGCTTCATCTCTCGATCATCTGACAAATGTGCACCGTTTTTTCAGGTCCTTCGACAGGTAAAAAATTTCGTTTGGACTGACGAATGTGACAAGGCATTTTTGGGGATCAAAGAGTATCTATCGTCCCCAAACCGACTGACCAAGCCCACGGCGCACGAAACTTTGTTCCTCTACGTGGCAGTTACCGATTATGCGGTCAGTGCGGCACTGATCAGCGAGTCCGGGCCAGTTCCGACAGCTGTTTACTATATAAGCAAAAGTCTGCTTGACGCCGAAACTCGATACTTAAAGCTCGAAAAAGTGGCTCTGGCTCTGGTAACGGCTGCAAGGAAGATGCGCCCTTACTTCCAGGCGCACCACATTGTCGTCCGCACCTCGTTTCCACTAAAATACGTTTTCCAGCGACCAGATATGTCCGGAAGGATAGCCAAGTGGTCGGTCGAGCTAGGGGATTTCGACATTGAGTTCGAGCCCCGAACCGCGATTAAGGGACAAGCCTTGGCAGATTTTTTGGTCGAATTCCATTCCGAGCGACCCGAACAAGAAACACCCCTACAAGAAGCTGCGGGGGGCGAATGGACTATCCGCACTGATGGAGGAGCCAACATTAGTGGTTGTGGGGCGGGAGTTCAGATCATTACCCCTTCGGGTTTGAGCATGTTTCAGGCCATCCGTTTTGGTTTTCACACGTCGAACAACGAAGCAGAATATGAAGCGGCTTTGGCTGGATTGCGATTGGCACAAGTCTGTGGGGCGAGGCAAGTGCGCCTGGTAAGCGACTCCCAACTTTTGATAAACCAGGCCTCGGGGAATGCAGAGGCACGGAAAGAACACCTGGTGCAGTACTTAGCGGCCTTAAGAATTCTGGCCGCATCCTTTGACAAAGTCAGGTACGAACATGTCCCCCGAAGTGAGAATATGACGGCAGATTCTCTGGCAACAATTTCGTGCTCGACCAGTTATCCTTGGGTGATAGAACAAGAGAATCCGTCCATTTTTAAACAACATGAGCTCAATAACCGACCAGAAATCGCGTGTCAGATCTCTTCAGTTGCGAATTCTGATTGGCGGCGGAATATAATCGCGTTTCTAGCTGGAGGGCAGCTCCCCGACGATGCGGCCTCGGCTCGCAAATTACGTAACAAAGCAAGGGGATACGTCCTTTTGGGGGATGTGCTGTACAAAAAGTCCTTTAGCCGACCTTTGCTTCGATGTTTAGGTTTTAACGAGTCCCAAGTAATCTTGTCCGAGCTACACGACGGGGAGGGCGCAGCTCACTGCGGATACAAGTCTTTGATTAGAAGAGTGTTTCTCGCCGGTTTCTATTGGCCGACCATAACAACAGACGCAAAACTCATGGTGAAAACTTGTGATACGTGTCAACGATTTGGGAATGCGATCAACATTCCTGCAACGCATCTAGAATCTATATCCGAGGGGTTACCCTTTGACCGATGGGGAATCGACCTGGTCGGACCGTTGCCCATGGCATCGGGGGGAAGACAAACGATCGTCGTCGCGGTCGACTATTTTTCAAAATGGATCGAGGCCGAGCCCTTATCTGCTACAAAAACTAAGGACATTGTCAAATTTATCTGGGCAAACATTTGTTGTAGGTTCGGGGTGCCACAACGGCTAACCATGGACAACGGACCACAGTTTGATAGCGCGGAAATGAAAGCGTTCTGCACCACGCATAATATTCGACAGTGTTTTTCTGCTCCTTTTCACCCACAGGCGAACGGCCAGGTCGAAGTTACGAATCGAACCATTCTGGATGGCCTTAGGAAGAATCTCGAGGGAAAGGCTGGCAAGTGGCCCGACTATTTACAGGAAGTATTATGGGCCTACCGAACAACACCTCGCACGGCGACCCAGGAGTCACCCTTTGCCTTGGTGTATGGTATGGACGCGGTCACCCCCGCGGAATCTATTTTTCCCTCTTTCAGGATCGGCACTTATCAGCCGGAGACGAATGACGACACCCGACGGCTAGAGCTTGATCTCATTGACGAAAAACGTCACCGCGCCCATTTAAACGCTTTGCACTACCAGACATTAATGAGAAGTCGGTACTCCACTAAGGTTCGTCGTCGGGAGTTTAAGGTCGGGGACAAGGTCCTGCGACGGGTTTTTCTACACACCAAAGACAAGAGCCTCGGGAAACTCGCTCCGAACTGGGAGGGACCTTACGAGATAGTCGACAGAATCAGGAGCGGGACGTACCGCCTGCAGAATCGGCACGGGCAACTCCTTAGGTTACCGTGGAATATTGAGCATCTGAAATTATATCTTGAATAGTTTGTAATTTTTTGTGAGTTTTGTATTTCTTGCCGTTTTGGTCAAATTTGTAATGATCGGGGGTGTACTCTTTTTCCTACCTTGGTGGCGCAAGGAGGTTTTAACGAGGCACAGGTCAAAACCCGAACCACGTTATTGATTATGAAAATTCCTTGCCTTTTAAAAAATCGATTCATTATGACGGTGGGCGGCTGACGAGCTGGGCACCGTAATCTAAATTTAAAATCAATCTACAGAACTCTCAAAGAGTTTTTCGGTTTTACCGATCCACATTTTGGCTTTCCAGACCCTCTGGATTGACCTTCGATAATAACTCGATCTACAGAACTCTCAAAGAGTTTTTCGGTTTTACCGATCTACATTTTGGTCTTCCAGACCCTCTGGATTGACCTTCGATAATAAATCGATCTGCAGAACTCTCAAAGAGTTTTTCGGTCTTACCGATCTACATTTTGGCCTTCCAGACCCTCTGGATTGACCTTCGATAATAAATCGATCTGCAGAACTCTCACAAGAGTTTTTCGGTTTTGCCGATCTACATTTTGGTCTTTCAGACCCTCTAGGTGGGCTTGCGATGATAAGACAATTTACATTTTACCGATCAATTTCCTTTTCGAAAAGTTTTTCGGGTTTCCCGATCTACTTTTTGGCCTTCCAGACCTACTGACGCGACTATCACTAATAAAACAGTCAATCCACAACACAGTGCTTAGGAAAATACATCATCCTCATACAGGGAGCCCCATGGCCCCCAAAATAAAATAGGTACAGTACAGAATAGGGGGGGGGCCGCGGCCCCCAAAGGTCTACAACACATTGTCGAAACAAAAAAACCCGAACAAAAAAAAAAGGGAAAACTGATTCACTGATCCCCACCTTCTTCATCTCCCTCCTCATCTTGCTCTTCATCATCCGCCCCATCGGACTCCTCCATTACAATCCCCTCGGGACGATCCTTTTCCGGCACATCGAGCCATAACGAGCCAAGGTGAAGCTCCGGGTATCGGTTGTGGAGTGACAGAACATATGCGGCCTTGGTGGCTGCAGCGTCTTGGTCCGACCACAGTCTGCACCGTTCAAGGTAGGCCTTGTTAGAGGATTTCAGCTTCTGAACCTCCGACGCTAGGGCTGAGGCGCGGTCTTCCGCAGTTTTTCTCGCCGACTCAGCCAACTCCTTCGCCTGATTTGCTGCCTCCGCGGCAGCCTTAGCTTCGTTGGCTAGCCTCTCAGCCTCAGCAATCTGACCTTTCGCCACGGCCAGAGCATCTTCAGCGGTTTTCGCCTGCGTGGAGAGACGAGAAATTTTCGCCTCTGCCGCGGATAACTTCTTGCCAAGCCCCCTAGCCTGGCGCTCTTTCATAGCGATCGGTACCAGCAAGCTGTACAACGACAATGTCAGCCCATCTGTGCTCCGAAGCGGGTAAGGGTGCGGACTGCCCATCGTCGTTAGCACCGGATATTTGGGACCGCTCGACGACGAAGCATCAGGACCAACAGCCTCAGAAGGCTCAGCATCGTCCGGGATAGAAACCACATCGACCGGAGCAGGATTCCCACTTTCAACATGGTCCAAAAGCGCGGGTCGTGAAGCGATCGCCTCAGCGCTGACTGCCACCCGATCCTTTGCCACAGCCTTGGCTTTCTTTAGCTTGGACCCCTCCATCTCCGCGCGATTCTTCCTCTTCGGCGTCACGACCGGGTTCTGACTCACCTCCGCTGGATCCGCCACCGGTGCGGCCGCCCTGATCGGGTTGCTCTCAGCTTCGGGTACGACTGCAGGCTCCTTCCCGTCATCCTCTGACTTGGGACGCTTGCTGGGCGCTTTGTTCCGCTTAGGCAAATACAGTATGTACCCAGGGCGGCCGGTTCGGATGCACACCTCGTCGAGGTTTGGGGGTTCCCGCAGCTGTTCGATGGTTAGCACCTCGGACGAGCACCGCCAAAGGTTGCTCATGAACAGATTCTTGTCCATGAAGGTGCGGTGCATGCCCCGACCCCAATTCGTCCGGGCATAGTTTTTCAGCACCTCAAAGGTGTCTTCCGCAGCTTTGGCATGGTCCTTCTTTACCCCCTGCAGCCAGTCCTTCGACACTACGCAGCGGATCAGAACTTTTAAAAAAAAAAAAAAAAAAAAAAAAAAATAATAATATCGGTAGTGAATAAAGGGGGAGTACCATCATGGACCCAAGTCCGCAGGATCTGCCTCGGATTTTTCTTCGTGTATGGAAGCCCGTTCTCCCAACACCCGCTCAAAAAAACGAACCGATGCTTCCACCCCTTGTCCCCCTCTAAAAAGTCGTTGACAATTTTCCATTTATTGCCAAGAGAGGAATAGAAGAAGGGTGACTTCGGGGATTTCGACAAACCCGACATGGCGATATACTCCTCCATCGGCATGGCTCGACCAGAGAGGCGGGAAGCCATGATGCAGGACATCAGGGTATACCACGCATTGGGCGTCAGCTGGGAGGGGCAGATTTGAAGAGTGCGGAAGTAGAGCGCAATCTCGGGGTCCAGGGGAAATCGCAGACCCCAGTTGAACAATTCGGTGAATACCACGATTTCTCTGGATCTGACATGAATGGGTGTCTCCCCCGGGGTAGGAAATCGAACGGTAACACATTCAGGGATTCCCCAGCGAATCAGCATCTCCTCGTGATCGGACTCGGGGAAGTAGAGGTACTTCCCCTCGAAGAGAGAAACAACGTCCCTGGTCAAAAGCCAGTCAAAGTACTTGGTCGAAACGACAGATTTGATCGCCTTGGGCCAGGGATCATCCTGGTTGTTAGCAGCATGGCAACGAGGTGCAACACACTCCCCCGCGGGAGCAATATCGACCTCAGGCTCTTCGGCTTCATGGGTCGGAACCGGGTCAGAGCAGCGGTCAGCAGCAGCGTTTGTGTCAGACGGTCGAACCTGGGAGGAAGAAGCATCAGGAATACCGCGAGCCATGGCTTTATGCGCCTCCTCAACTTGCTTAGGTGTCAGCTGCATTTTGGGCAGACCTAAAAAAGTGACCGCAGTGTTAATACCGGTCCGAAATCCTCTAATCGAGGGCGTAAGCTGAACCATTTCGGGACTATTACCTCCTTCCGTGTATTGCAGTAACTCGTCGTCCCCCATGGTCAGAAAGGTAGATTTACGAGCGCGTCGGGAAGTAGGCAAGTTTGTGGAAGATTGGGTCGGATTTTCCGGACGAACCGATGGACTGTCGCTAGAGGAAAGGGCGATGGGCTCTGGAGATCGACCGGCTTCGGGAGTCGTAGAAACGGAGAGATCGGAAGCGAGGAAAACCTCTGCGGGAACCGGGGTAGCTAGAACGGGATCGTGAGGAGGTGGAGCGGGAACGAAAGGTTTGGAGTTGGAACCCCAGATCAGGCCAGCACGTCGGTATTCCTCTGCTCTATCGCCAATACTAGACCACTGTTCGAAGCTCCACTCAGATCCTTTTTTCTTGGTGGGTTTTTTCCGCGACCGTCCGGGTTTCATACAACAAGAGCCAAAACGAAGAAGGGTCGGGCGAATTCACTCTCTCTCTCTAGAAATGCTCTGGCAGCGTTTTCTCTCTCTAAAAAGCTTCTGAGAGACACAGAAGGCTTTGGGGTATTTATAGGGAAGCATGGAAGAGCGGGGGATATCAATCGACAGAAACACAGCGGGAAGGCGAAGAGTCTCCTAGGACTCTAGTCTGTCAGAGGGATGGGCTATTAACCCTTGACACGTGTCGATCCGGGTCTGATGAGCCTTGACGTAAGCACCCGTCCCAAGTGCCGTGTGGGAGTGGGCCGTCACTACCAGGTCCGGTAATATGGTTTGGCCCATTGGGATAGGCCTAAAGTTAAAAGCCCACGAAACCAGAAGATGAAACGCGTGAAGAAATCCGAAGTAGTTACCCCGCGCGTCGGGGAGATGAAACCGACGGGATCGGGATCCCATAATGAAGGCAGGTGACCGGCGAAAATACTTCTGGAAAGTCTCCGCTCCTGATAGTTCCCGAAGACTGGGGGGCTACTGATGAGGGCGGAATTCGCCGATCCAAGAAATAGGGGTAACAATGTAATAGACAATAGTTAATATAATTATTTGAATAGACAAAGTTCTTTAGGGACTAATATGCAAAAACAAAAGTAGCAAAAGAGGGCCCATCGACATGTGATGATGGCCCATAGAACTTAAGCGGGTCCTCCGAATTTTACTATAAAAGGAGGACCCTTTTTGCCTAAAATGGTATGGAATATTTTCTTTACAAAAAGACTACTTTATCTCTCTATACTTTCTCTCTCTAGACTCCTCAGACGCTATATCCGAAATAAATTCCTTTTTCAGCTATTTACTCACACGGCAATGACCTGCTCTGATCACACTCCGATTAAAATAAGTATCTCTAAAGATAGTCATAAGGCCAAAAACAGCTTCAGTTTCCTCAATATGTGGACCATGGACCCTGGTTTCCTAAAGATTGTAGAAGACAGTTGGAATAAAGCAATGACAGGTTATCCTCTTTTTGTGTTTGAAACAAAACAAAAAGACTAAAAAATGATCTCAAAAATGGAAGAGAGATCAGTTTGGGAACATTTTCGACAAAGTCCTTGCTATTGAAGATGAGGTCAAGGTTTTTTAATAGAGATACTTATCTTGTAAATCTGAGATGGACAAAATCAGCCTCTCTAAAGCTACAAATATCCACCTCATTGCCTTGTCAATGGAAGAGAGCTATTGGCATAAAAAAAACTTACTCAATCTAGATTAAAGATGGGGACAGAAACACTCAAGTCTACCACAACTTTGTTAACAAAAAATGAGAACAAACAAGATTCCTGGTATCAAAATTAACAACCAATAAATTAATGAAAAAGATCAAATGTGTACTTCAGTGGAAAAGCACTTCAAAGATATGTATTCTTCTCAGCCCCTTAATAACTCTAATGATCAGCAATCTTTTCCTAATAATGACATCTTTAACTGCATTCCTAGCTCGATATCTGCTAGTGAGAATGAGAAATTGTTAGCTAACCGAACTGAAGAGGAAATAATCTTAATCATTAAGCATCTTAAACCATCCAGTGCATTAGGCATTGGATGGTTTTAATAGATGCTTCTATATTACATGTTGGCAGATAATAAAGGTTGACCTCTATAATGCTACGACTGACTTCATTAATGTTAATGATATCCCGAGAGGAATTAAAGCCACTGGGATCTCCCTTATCCCAAAGACTGATCACCCTATGAACTGGAGCCATTTCAGGCCTATAAGCCTTTGCTCCACTCTAAATAAAATAATGTCCAATCTCATAAATAACAGACTCTCTCAAATCCTTCTTAAACTCATATGTGAATTTCAAGGTGCTTATATGAAAGGCAGAACTATCCAAAAAAAATTATTATAGGCAAGGAATTATTGCATGATCTGAAAAGAAAGTCTAGAGATGGTAATGTTATCATTAAAGTTTACATGTCGAAAGCATTTGATAAAATGTCCCGTGACTTCATTAGGAAAGTTCTGACTTGTTATGTTTTCAAATAAACATTTGTTAGAATTATTAAAAACCTTATTACCTCTCTTCATGTATCTATTCTCCTCAATGGCAGAGTTGTTGGCTTCTTCAAAACAAGTAAGGGTGTGAGACAAGGAGACCCTTTGTCTCCAAGTATCTTCATCAATTCTGAAGAAGTCTTAATCAAAGGATTATCTAATCAATCTGAATCGAACAAATCTCTTAAATATTCTTATAGAAGCAAGATTAACGTTTCTTGTCTGGCATTTGCAGACGATTCGCTACTTTTTACCAATGGCATGTCTTAATCAATGAATGCTATATGAGGTCTATTACAGAAATACCAGGACAATTCGGGGCAGTTGATTAACAGGGACAAAACTCAAATAATTACTACTAAGAATATTTTCCCATGACAAGCTCAAAGCCCTTCAAATTCAGACAAAATTCAGTGTGGGAACTTTACCAACAATTTATCTTGGTATCTCACTTAGCTCCAAGAACAAAACCATCAACTATAACCCTTTGATTGATAAGATTAACAACAAGATTGTGTCTGAGAAGGGGAAAATCTTTCTTATAGTGGCAGGATGACTCTTATAAAAAATGTATTGCTTCCAATTACAATCTACAGGACTCAAAGCTAGAAGCTTCCCAATACTTTCATCCATAAAATAGAGAAAATGTTCAACAAATATTTATGGGGTTCTATCTAGAGATAACAACAACATTCACTGGTGTAAATGGAAAACTGCTTGTAGAACATTTGGTGAGGGTGGTCTGAATCTCCATAGCCTTTATGATTACCAAAAGGCTTACTCTATAAAGATTTGGATCGAATTTAGAGATAATAAGACCCTTTGGTTTAGAATTATTCATAGCATATATTGTAAAAGAATGCACCCATCTCTGCTTAAATCTGCTACTAAAGGTTTTTTTACATAAAACAGAATTTTTGAAGTCAGAAATTTGGCTGAAGAGCAAATAAGATGGAATCTGGGTCAAGGCAACATAGACATATGGTTTGAGAATTGGTTTGGTTGTCCTCATATCATAAAGTTTGAGGAAGATTGTGGTAATAGCTGGTTCAAAAGAGACTTAGTCAATTCCTAATAGAATGGCACTGCTTGGAATCTAAACACTATAAGTCCTCTTCTCCCTGACTCTAGTATTAATCTAATAGCTAAACTTAAGATAGATAGCCAGGTTGATGATACAATTAATCAGACCCTTTTTGGACAATAGAATTTTTAATATTAAAGATGCTTTGGAGAGTTTAAAAACTTACCATCAAACCTCTTCCATTTTTGAAAGGATCTGGAATAAAATCACGCCTACCAAATGCAGCTTTTTCCATTGGAGATTATTAAACAATTATATGCCTACTGATGCTACAATGCAGAGGATACATGTAGTCCTTGTGTCTAAATATCAATTTTATGATAATATTGAAGCAAATGATCACTGTTTATATCATGCAATCATGCTTGGAGAATTTGGTCCTAGTTTTCAGAAATTTTCAAATTTCAAATACACATGCATATGACTCCAATACATATGGCAAGATGTTGGTCATGGTCCTCTCCAACAAAAATCATGAAGACTATTATTCCTCCTATAATCAACTAGGTGATTTGGCAAACACGTAACGAAATCAAACTCAAAGAAATAACATGCTCAGCTGAGTCCTCAATTCAATATATAAGACAGATCATTCATAGTCTTGATTTCTCTCATTTACTTAAACATAAGCATTGGCAGAATTGTGAAATCGCAGCAACGGAATTATGATGCATCAATCATCTCCATTTCAAAAATCAAGCAACTCGCCTGTGTTGGAAACCTCCAATTCAAGGAAGATTAAAACTCAACTCAGATGCATGTTTCTCTCAATCAAGAATATCAAGTGGAGCAATCCTAATCAGAGACCACCAAGGAAACATCCTCCATGGTTACGGTAACACTTATGGGAAATTATCACCCATTCACACAGAAGCTAAAGCAATGTTGGATGGCCTCAGAATCTGCAAAATCAAAGAATTACTAACATCGATATTGAGAATGATTCTAAAATCCTAATATCTCTAATTGCTTCTAGGAAAAACCATAGCAGTAACTCTACTACTCTGTCTAGTATTAAAAATCATTTTGCTTTTGAAATGACCTTATAGTATGCATTCAAAGAACAAAACCTTGCAGCTAATTGGCTGGCAAGGTCGACTTTGAAGTTCAAAATGAAAATCCCTTACCAAAATGTTTGCCCTCATAATAAGCTGCTAGCAATAGCTCTACTCGAAAGTCAGGGAATAGGTTAACTGCGTATTGACTAGATCCTAACCTTGATTCTTGAAGCAATGCTTGATGAATATAATCTAATCAATTTTGTAGAACTGCATAAGGAGCGATAACATGAAGGATTAGCTATCTCTTCGATCATTTCGGTCATCAATTTAGTTGAGGTCTCTTTGCAGAGAGAAGATGAAGTGCTTGGAGATACCTGGTCGACCTAAATATTTCTTCAAGGATTGCGTGTTGGAAATCAGATTTCTAAGGAAATTGAAGCTGAAAAGTCGTTCTCTGGAAGCTGGAGAATCTTGGAGGCAATAAAAATTGCAGAAGCGACAAGAAAAACTTTTCAAATATGGCGTAATTACTTTTGAACCTTTAGTGCTGTCCTAAGATTCATTATTTTAGAATTAGTCCCTATAATTCAAAATAGTCAATGTAAATCTTCAAGCTTTGTTTTCCTCTACTTGAGGACCAATTTTAATACAATCGATATTTAGCTAAAAAAATCTAGAGATGTAACATAAACACTTGTGTTATATAAAAGTTAAATTCTCATAAGCTCTTATATTTATTACTTTCAGTAGAATTAGGAAACTAGTTATATCATTTAACTTATATAAATTGTTATTACAACCAAGAACACTTGAGTAAATTAAAATATTATCATAAAAGATTTGTAACTTTCCTTTTAAAAAAAACAAGTAAACCGAATTTTTCCAATAATAAAAATAATAGTAAATTCTTCTTAAAAGATGGAACCAACAAAACATCTCTTAAATACAAAATATGTTATGAATTTAAAAATAATTTAAATTGACAAATGACTTCAATTCAGCAAACAACGTGGTTTGTAGTGAAAATGTGTATATATTCTTCATAAAGAAGTCTGCTTTGGCTACACACATGAGTTGTGGCTGTTGTATCAACCTACCATGTGACGTTTGACACTAAAATCAAATTAGCTTATGAAGTTAGTAAACATGTAATGATAAAATTATCCTTTACTTGGTTTATTCTGTGTAACTATTACAAAATTATTTTTTACCCCGTTTATTCTGTGTCATCCGTGTCATGTTCGTACTGTAATCGATTTTTAAATAAACCTATTTTTTTAATAGAAGAATTGGATAAATACTCACTCAACTTTGTTATTACCAATTAATATTCGAAAATAGGACACTGTCAATTGGTATCTCAATCCAAATAATGGACATAAGAACCCTCGCAACTCTGTATGTGAGTTATTTGTTTCAAATTTATATTTCTCATTATATCTTTTTTATTTTTATTTAAAAAGTCTAAATCTTTCAAAGCTTAGTTTGAAAAAAATATATGAAAGTACAATCAACTTTGTTTTTTAAGACGAAAAAAAGTAGATGCATTAATGATATTTAAAAAAAATTATTTATTGTTCAAAGAACTCGCATGATTAATTTTCCAAAGAACTTTCATGATTGATATTTTCAAATAACTCACATAGTTTTTTTTTAAAGAACTCTCATGATTGATTTTTTAAAGAACTCGTATTATTGATTTTTTAAAGAATTCGCATGTGTAATTCTTCAAAGAACTCGCATGGTTGATTTTTCAAATAATATAGCATTGTTAATTTTTCAAAGAACTCTCATGATTGATTTTTCAAAGAACTCACATAATTTATTTTGAAAGAACTCTCATGGGTTAATTTTCAAAGCACTCGCATTTTAGTGGTAAAAATTTATTTTTAAAAAAAATCAAAAGATATCATCAATGGATCTAGTTTTGTTCATCTTAAAAAAAAGGCGATGGTACTTTTAGATATTTTTTTCGAACTTCGGTTTGAAATATATGACCTTTTAAAAAATAAAATAAAAAGAAAAAGAAAAAAAGAAAAATTTGGGTTCAAGAATTAGAAGTGGTTACGTGGCTGGTGATGAAGTGTGTATTTGAGGTATTATTAAAAAATTAGGTATTGATTGCAAGTTATATAGATGGGATGTTTATTAAGTAATAATAAAAGAGAAGGTGGGTATTAGATGGAAGTATAATAGTTGAGTAGGTACTTTATGTGCAATTTTTTATGGGTGAATTTATTTACACCATCCTATTTTTTTATTTCCCCTATATTTGAGAAAAAGCTCCATCTTGTTATATC
This sequence comes from Limnanthes douglasii subsp. nivea, assembly GCA_036936605.1. Classification (NCBI taxonomy): domain Eukaryota; kingdom Viridiplantae; phylum Streptophyta; class Magnoliopsida; order Brassicales; family Limnanthaceae; genus Limnanthes; species Limnanthes douglasii. The sequence goes on along the minus strand of JAUPFV010000001.1, from coordinate 57,395,752 downwards.
TTCTATAAAGGAAAATCCAAATTTATCTTTTTATATAATCTATCCAAACACCCCATATCTACCAATTTATTCAAACTTTTATCCAAACATCTCATATCTACCCATTTATTCAAACCTTTATCCAAGAACTTATCCTCTCCCAACAGCCACTCACCTACCACAATTTACTTCTTCCTCTCCAACTAATCGGCACCCATTAATGCACCAATTAATACTTGCAACCTCTACCTAATTGGAGACCAAAGAAACCATAACCTCATCCACTATAAAAGCCAATCTATTCTCTTCAGTCTCTCTTAAACAACAAACCAACAATAGCCTTCTCGTAACCCTAACAAAATATCTAGTCTCATTTGTTTTCTTCAGTATCGAACCAACAGTATTAGCCTTCTCGCACCCTAACCTGATATCTTGTCTTGTTTTTTTCCAGTAGCATACCGAGCTCGAATCAGCAAGATACAATCCTCATATGAGTAGCATACCAGCCTTCAATCATCCGTTCAAATCCAACCTACAATCATCTGCTCGAATCTATCCTTCAGTCATCCGCTCGAATCATCATCCAGTTATTCGCTCGAATCCAGCCTCCAGTCATCCGCTCGAATCCGCCTCGAATCAAGCCTCAAATTCGCCTGTTATCCAGCCTCAAATCAAGCAACGAATCAGCCCCGATCCAACCCCAATTCAACCTCGAATCCAGCCTCAAATCCAGCTTCAAATCACCCTTGAATTAGCCTCCTAAGTTTTGGTGAGTTCTAATGAGTTTTATGTTTTTTGGACTACTAATAATAAAATGATCCTTGGTAGATAATTGCAATGTTCTTGCAAAATTTGAAACTGAGGTTTTGATACATCTGTATATGTTATACATAAGATAGGCTTATGTTTTTTTGTACTGTTTTGATATATCTGGTATACATAAGATAGGTTTAATAATTACGCAGTGACTGTTAATCTGGTAATCTGGTTTAATGACTGTTAATCTGGTTCAGTGATAGTTAATCTGATTTTGTTTTGATTATAAGTTTGGGTTTGCAGATATATTCTAGTTGAACAGGTTTTCCGCAACTCTCATCCAAACCCATCAAAACCTCAACTCATTTCCAGGTAATTTTATAATAAATTTTACTTACTGAACCAACATGAGTTTTGTGCTTCCTGCTTTGTGTTGCTGTTATGAACTTTGTTAAGTTCTGCGTTGATGTTATGAACTTTGTTTTGATGGTTTGCTTCAATTAGTTGTTGATGTTTTGAGTGGTTGATGTTGTTAGTGTTTCTCTTGAACTTTAGCTCTTTAATTTTTAGGCTTATAATGGTATGGCTTAGTTTTTGCTTTTGATATCTTAGACTTATAATGTTGTTGTTGATTTATTGGTTTTGAGTGTTGTTTCATGAGTCTGGATAAATTCACCACCACCTATTGAGATTTCCGGACAAGGGCAATTTGGACATAATCTTGCCACTGAACTATCCGGACTGGACAAAAGTAAAAAATGATTAAACACCTTTTGGCTAAGCTATATGATAACCAGCTTAATAAGTAAATGGGTCCTTAAACTTGACCCGGTTCCATAATTTGACCCCAAAGCCCATGGGTCCATAATTAAGGGTATAAATACCCCAACTAATTTTATTAATGAGGGTAATGAACATTTAATACAACTAGACAGCTCAAATCTCTCACTACTAAACACTCAACCATTTAATACTCTCAAAACTTTCCAAAACACTTGACAAAATTACCCTCAGCTTAAAATAAACCTCACCAAATTGGCGACCACAGTGGGAGGAGAAGGTGCCTGAATCTAGCATTCAAAACCAGCAAAAAAACATGTTCGGATGGATCCGAACGGGCAAGTAATTCCACCACCTTTGGTGGAGGTGGTGGGGGAAAATAATGAATACACTACCGAAGAGCGAGATAAATTGAGAGCTGAAATAGAAGCGTTGAGGGCCACTAAAAAGGCAGAGATGGCCTTCAAGAAAAAGTCAAAGGCATCAGCCATTCATCATATTGTCAACCCAAGGGAGAATGACCCATCAGCAAACACTCATTTAAGCACAAAAAAGACCCATAACAGTTCCAAGAAGTCTCATCGGTCCAAGCCCGTGGAGAGCTTAGAATCTGAGTCCTCCAGTAGCTCTTCGAATGAGGATGACCTTGAGGAATCCTTGTCATCAAGCAGTGATGAGGGGAGGCCCAGGAAGAAGCAAAAGCTAGTTAAAAAATTTTCAAGAAAGAGAGATAGGCATAGGAGACTAAAGAGGAATCTGGGAAAAGGGTCATCTCATAGCCACATCCATAGTTACAGGCATGTGGACCAGCTGCTGATTGATCCTTTTGCTTTCCATGATGAGCCAGGTATTTTTGCAACACATAATGAAGACACAGTTTTTAGTCGTAGTCGGAATTGGAGGCAATCGCCATTGTCTGCCAATATACTGTCCGGAAACCTTCCTAAGAGGTTTGATAGTACTAAAATGGAGAAATACGATGGGATTAAAGATCCGGACAACCATCTGGAACAGTTTAAAAAATTTATGATGAATTTTGATGACGATGACAAACTTCTGTGTAGAGCTTTCTCTCAATCCTTTACGGGAAGTGCTTTGAAATGGTACAACAGCTTACCACAGGGTTGTATCAAAAACTTTGATACATTTTGGGTTGCCTTTCAAAGAAAGAAAACTAGGGTACATAGACAGGTGAGGTCTGCCCCAGGTGCTCCAAACAATAATCAGTACGGATACAAGGCCAAAGTAACCGGACAGGGGTCTGACACGGCCAAACAAACTCAATCCCACCCAACTCTAGCTCAGAGCCAGCAGTCCAGAAATAAACGAGGACCTGGGGTCCAACCGGAGTGGTTTTCCTAGTTAAAGGAGAATGTGGCAACTATTTATAACAAAACTAAATATGAGGTACATTTCCGGAAACCGACAGTGCTTCAATCTCCTAGGGAAAGTCGTAATACTTGTTTTTGTCAGTATCATCATGATATTAGCCACAACACCAAAGAATGCATCGCTTTGAAATAAGAGGTACATAGTGTTATTGAAAGGGGCAAGATGGGAGCTTATGTCAAGAGAATAAGTAGAAACAGGCGTGACAATGCTCTTCAGACTGGCCCAACGAACAATGTGGGGACATCTGCTCCAGAAGAGGCTATGGTGATCCTTGAAAGATTTGATGTTGATTCGGAGTATTTGGATCCCGATCTAACCCTGAAAAAAGTTGGGGTCATAACAGAACATACTAAGACAGTGTCCGGACTCATAAGCTTTTTTGAGCCACTTACTATATTCGGGGGACACTATGACTGCGCCGACTTCTTCTTCAAGGAAGAGGCATGTTCACACTCTAGCTACTCAGTTAGAGGGAGGCATGCCTTCTTATCAGTCCTAAATTCCTATTCCTTTCATTGTTTTTGATGAGGATGATTTAAAAAATATAGCTGGGCCTCATGAGGATGCTGTAGCGATAGGAGCTTCAATTGGGGGCAACAAAATCAAACAAATTCTGATTAACACTGGCAGCTCAGCCAATATTCTCTTTTTAAGTTCTTATAAGCAGATGAAGAATCCGACAGTGATTCAACGTTCGAATAGATCCATTGTGGGCTTCACAGGGAGCTCTGCGGATGTAATCGGAGAATTTGAGGAGGAGGTATTGTTGGGAAAAGGCCCTTTTAAGAAGATGGTTAGGGTGCTATTCGTTGTGGTAGACGGCCCCACATATTACAATGCAATCTTTGGGAGGTCATGGCTCTCTAGAATGCATATTGTGGTTTCAACAGTCCATCAATGTTTAAAGTATGTAGTTCAAGGACATGTGGGAGTTGTCCGGAGTAGCCAAAAGATAGCAAGAGAATGTTATGCAACTGCGCTTGCTCCTAAAGCTCTGGGGCAATTCGGATTAATGAAGATTAGCAGTTGTTGGGGCCCTCTAGGGGAGAGGGTGAAATTGATGACCCTAGAAAGACCCCTGGTGTTTTGATACCAATCGAAGAAGTTGAAACCCACTATCTGGCTGAATGAAGGAATGTTAAAATTGGCTCCAAGATGGCACCAGAGTTGAAGAAAAAGTTGTTGTCTTTTTTGGCATGTCACCAACATATTATTTCTTGGGGAAATCCTTTTGTAACCGGAGTGCTTGCAAGTGTTATATCGCACAAGTTGTCCATCCAGAGAGATGTTGCACCTGTTGTGCAAAAAATGAGAGCTTCTTCTCAGGAGAAAGCTGATGTAATAGTCCAAGAGGTTGACCGGCTTACCAAGATGGGGCACATAAAGGAATCTTAGTATCCTTTATAGACTGCCAACCCAGTGTTAGTTAAGAAAAATAATGGGAAATGGCTTATGTGTTTCGACTTTACTGACCTCAACAGAGCTTGCCCAAAAGATCTCTATCCGGTCCCCCGAATAGATCAGTTGGTGGACTCCACATCTGGAAACAAGCTATTATCATTTATGGATTCCTTCTCTGGGAATAACCAGATACAGGTGGATACGAGGGACCAAGATCACACTACCTTTGTTACAGATATGGGTCTTCATTGTTACAAGGTGATGCCTTTTGGGTTGAAAAATGTTGCGGCTACTTATCAGAGGTTGGTGAACAAAGCATTTGCTGATTAGATTGGAAGAAATATGGAAGTATATATCGATGACATGATGATTTAAAGTTTAGAAGAAGAGTTGCACCTTATTGATCTTCAAGAAACTTTTGCCAACTTGGCAAAGGTTAATTTAAAGTTGAATCTAGATAAATGTGTGTTTGGGGTCCAGTCCAGAAATTTTTTGGGTTATGTAATAAGTGAAAAGGGGATACAACCTGATCCGGACCAGCTCGATACTCTGTTGAAAATAGATCCTCCTCGAAATATTAAAGAAGTAGAACGGTTGACCGGAAGATTGACTGCTTTAAATGGTTTCGTTTCGAGTTCTTCGGATAAATGTGCGTCATTCTTCCAGACCTTAAAAGGTGCTAAAGACTTCAACTGGTCTCCACAGTGCACCCAGGCTTTTGATGAAATAAAAAAGCACTTGTCTTCTCCCAAAACCCTTTTTAAGCCCGTTAAAGGAGAAACACTTTATGTATACCTGGCTGTGTCAGAATGTGCTATAAGTGTAGTGTTGGTAAGAGAGGTGGACAATTATCCTCGTCCGGTGTACTATATTAGCAAGATTCTGATAGATGCAGAAAAGGTACCTAAAGCTTGAAAAGCTGGCACTGACCTTAGTGATTGCTACCAGAAAAATGAGACCGTATTTTCAGTCTCATTCCATCATCGTTCGAACATCCTTTCCCTTGAAGAATGTTCTTTAAAAAGCAGACATATCAAGCAGGATGACCAAATGGTCAGTGGAGTTTGGTGATTATGACATTGATTTTGCCCCACGAACTACAATTAAAGCTCAATCTGTTACTGATTTCTTGGTAGAGTTTCATTCGAACAGAAGTACTAAACAAGCTTCATAAGAGAAAACTAAAAAAGAATGGGGTGTCCGGACAGATGGTGGATCAATCATAATGGATTGTGGGGCTGGGATTTGTTTAACCTCTCCATATGGTGATAAATTATAACAGGTTATATGCTTTGCTTTCAGGGCCTCTAATAACGAGTCTGAATATGAAGCAGCTATAGCTGGTCTAAAGTTAGCTTTTCTATATGGGGCTAAAAGAGTTAGATTAATGTGTGATTCTCAGTTTCTTATCCACCATGCTCAAGGTCTGTATGAAGCCAAGAAGGAGCAGTTGATCAAATACTTATCCATTCTTAAAAAAGTAGCAGCCAACTTCAAAAGTGTTTGCTATGAGCATATTCCTAGATCAGAAACCACACTGGCAGACTCCTTAACAACCATAGCATACTCCGAATCCTACTCATGGATTCATGTACAAGAATGTCCATCCATACAATCAAATCGGAACAATGAATATGAGGAGAACTTGAGTGTACAAGTAGTTCAATCCAAGGATTAGAGATTTCCCCTTCTTCAATACATCTCTGATGGAATTTTTCCTCCGGAGAAGGCTATGGCAAAGAATATGAAACATAAAGCTCGTGGTTTCTTGATCATACGAGAGTTTCTTTATAAAAAATCGTTCAACATACCTCTCCTGCTTTGTTTGGGGGCTTAAGAGTCTCAAATTGTTTTATCCGAAGTACATAATGGAGAGGGATCAGCACACTGTGGCTATAGAACTTTAACCCGTAGGGTTTTACTGGCCGAATACTATTGGTCATCCATAATGGCAGATTCTAAGGAGATGGTGAAAAAATGTGACCCATGCCAAAGATATGGTAACTAAATTCATATCCCAACACTTCCTATGAAGTCAATTTCTGAGCCAGTGCCTTTTGCTCATTGGGACTGTATTTAGTTGGACCTCTACCAATGGCGTCCGGAGGGTGCATGACTATTATTGTAGCCATTAATTATTTCTCAAAATGAATAGAAGCAGCCCCATTGGCAGGATCTACTTAGAAAGATGTTATAAAATTTATCTTGTGTAATATTGTTTTGCAGATTTGGGGTTCCACAAAAGATAACCACAAATAACGGGCCACAATTTGATAACAAGGATATGGAGAGTTTATGTGCCTCCAGGGGCATACAGAATTGATTCCCTTCTCCTTTCCACCTACAAGAAAATGTCCAAGTTGAAGTGGCAAACATGACCATTATGCCGGTTTAAGAAAGAATTTAGAAGGGGCTGTAGGGAAGTGGCCAAGCTATTTGCAAGAAGTATTGTGGGCGTACCGGACTACTCCAAGAGCTGCTACTCAAGAGTCTATTTTTGCCTTAGTATATGGGATGGATGTAATTACTCATATAGAAGCAACCCTACTATCATACAGAACCCACAACTATTCTAAACAAGCCAATGAATTGGTAATTAGGAGTCAGTTGGACTTAATAGAAGAAAGAAGACTTAAGGCTCATCTTAGAACCACCCATTACCAAGGCTTGATGAGGAGCATGTTTGCTTCCAAGATCAAGAGAAGGTATTTTCAATCAGGAGATAAAGTGTTAAGAAAGTTTTTCTTGCATACTAAGGAAAAGTAGTTCGGCAAATTGGCGCTGAACTGGGAAAGCCCTTATGAGGTCTCTGAAAAGCTTAAGCCTGGAAAATATAGGATTCAAGACAAAGATGGAAATTTTTTGAAGCACCCATGGAATATTGAACACCTCAAGTTATATCTAGGATGAAAGTTATATAAATATTTACTTGTTTAAAGTCAACGTAAATATTATGGGGCATACTCTTTCCTACACTGGTGGCGCAGAGAGGATTTAATGAGGTGTCTGGGTTTTTTAATAAAATATGATGCCTTCTTACAATATTAGGTGTGGTTTGATTACAATTATTTTCAAGTCTTCAATTTAATGCTAAGGATTTTTTACAGATCGGATTAATCTGGTTGAATGATGACCATTAAACACATGTCATCAAAGATATTAAACACTCTCACTTTAAATATTTTTGAAGAAAAGAAGGGCTCTTTAAATGTTAGCCATTAAAATTGAAAGCAAGCATGAAACAAAGCAGAATTTGATAAAAAAACATGTCCGGGTATGAACCGGATGATGTTACTAAAATGCAAAAATGTTTTGTCCATCCAAGGACTTTGAGTGTTGTGAGAGACTTATCCGGATTAAAACGAGACACGATTACAAAAATGCCTTGGCCATCCAAGGACTTAAGTAGTTCATAAAATTAAGAAAACACAAAAGATAGTTTAGAAAAACCTCAGGGCTTATTCTCTTCGGATGTTCACGCATCACCTCCTTTTTGGGGCCTTTGAGTTCAACACTTGAACTCTTCCCAGTTCCTTCTTCTTCATCGATGGTAGATTCGATTCCATTACAATAGTTATTTTTATCACCATCTGCTATGGTGTGGAACGGGATGTCTTCATACTCCACATATTGCCACAAGGGACCAAGCGTCCTCTTCGGAAACCTTTCATGAAAAAGCAGCACCATGTCAAATTTACTTCGGCATACTTTGCTTCCAAAGAATCCATCACCTCGTTGGTGTATTTATCAATGTTGCCTGAATTTTCTGTACCTGCTCCTTCTCCAAGTCTTCTTTCTCCTTGGTTGCCTTAGACACAACCTCTTCAAGGGAAGTCTTTTCACCGGACAAGGTCTGAATGGAACCATCTTTGGTCTTCATGTCTTCCTTTAAGGCTGAGAGATCTTTCTCCAAAGCAGAACACTTAGCTTGGAGCTTAGTGTTAGCATTCTCCCAAGTGGCCAGCTTGGTCGACAGATCTTCCTTATCCTTCTTCAACATTTCAAGTTCTTTTTTCAACTCTTCTATGCTTTGATTGACATTGAGGAGGTTGGTTGACAGAGACTCCTTGTCTATATTGAGGGTTTGGATAAGGGTGGACTGGTTTTCACCTGCCTCTCCAGATCCAGCACTGGTTGGATATGACCTAGAAGAGAACGGGTCACTGTATCTTGGTTTTCGGAAATAGAAAAAGACTTACCATCGTAGGTCACCATGTTGGAAGAGCCTGAAGGACAGAAAGGATCAGAAAAGTCACATTTCTCTAAGTTGCTGACTTAAAGACCAATGTCCAGAAGGGCTCTGATGTCAAGCCCTTCTTCGGTGCCCTCTCCCAGTTGTAAATCTATTGGAATTTTCTCTGCCAAGTTGGGGTCGAAAGGAGCTGGTGGAGGAATAAGCTCCGAAGGGCGAAGAGTTATTTCTCCCCCTAAGGTGACATTTTTTCTTCTTTATACCCATTTCATCACTACTTGCCCCCCTTTTGTGATCCTTCTTGAGGGGATTCCGTGGATTTTCTGGTTCTCCTGCCTTCTTGACAGTCTCATCTTCAACCACTTGGAGCAAGGAGGCATCGATCCCTCCTTGTTTCTCCGGGCCGGTCTCTTCTACAGCAACCCAAACTGCATCTGTTGAAGCCTTCTTTTTCTTTCCCTTCATCTTGCTAGGAGCCTTGGCTCTAGAGGGCAAAACCAGTTTACCATCTTTTTCCTCTGTCCGTTTGAGGATGACAGTTGGGGGAGGGGGTGCGGTCAACTCTTCCCATGAGAGATCTATCCGGCCTGTGGTATTCCACAGATGAGATCTCACCATATTGCCAGAGGTGAATCAGTTGTGGAAAGCATTTCCCCAATGTTCTACAGCCCATGCATTCAGTTTGGCACATGTGGTCTGCCATTCCTCCAAGTATCCGGTATACTCTTTCGGCAACTAAGTACTCTTCCACCTACTAGTTAGCATATTAGGGTTGACTTTGGCTTTGATCTTTCTCCCATTTTACCATGACCCACTGATGAATAAGAAATAAGTTCTCCAGTTCTTCTCTAAGTCTAACAAATCATCTACCACTTTAAAGTTGTTTCCCATGTTGTGGTGATAGAATGGTATGTGGTGATTGTTGTACAGACTTGCCATAGCGGCAAATTGCTCCATATGGAGAGGGATTTTAGACATCCTTGATGCCATTATACAATCAAGGAGGGAGTACCAAGCGTTCAGACTTAGTTGGCTAGAACAAAGCTTTATCAGGTGGAAGTATATGACAATCTCTGGGTCTAAGGGGAACCTGAGCCCCCAGTTGAACAGTTCGGTGTAGATGACCACTTCATTGATAGGTATCCTCACCTTCACTGACTCTGGGATCCCCCACTTTGTCCGGATCCGGCCTAGTTCTGCAGTATGAGTATAAACATAATTTATGTTCTACATGGCCAATAAATACTTGACATTGACCTTCTGAAGCAAGGCCCCACCTTGCCCTTCAAGCATTCCGGGAGATCCGGATGACCACACTAACCTTCACTTTGCCTTTGTCTTTCCTATCAGAGGCAACATCCCCACCGTGAACAAGTATATATAAGTAAATTTAGAGTTGTCATATACGAAAATTATAAAGTATATTTTAACCTATGCGTCAAGATATGGTTTAACTTACATATATCGGTGTGTATTAAGTATAATAATGTTGTACATCTTTCTACAAATTCTTAAAGAGTTTTAATCATATTTGGTTTCACACACAATTCATATTTTCATACAAACCTATATCAAATTTTACAAGTACAATTTTAAAAATTCTATTTATAATGTTAAGACCTATATGAGCAGGTTTATCATACCATAAAAAATAATCATTACGAGAGCAAGCATACATAAATTTATTTGTTCTACTCATTTAATTTTCGTAGGTGTGCACTTTTACCATTCTATCCATAGAGTATCATTTCCCAACAAAGATACCTAATTTGCTCAGATAAGTGTATCATATTCGTACACATAACAAATTATGTTTAGTCAAACGATCACAAAACACCAAGTTTTATTCATTTCTAAAACATACAAAAAGTTGGGAAGAGTTATCATTTTTCATTTGTAAACACTACTAACTCACCATTTTCACGTCCTTCCACTTTTGGTATGTTGGTGTTGCACATGTGCACCTCACATGCATAACTGGCTTTCTTCAATTGATTTGTATAGATTTCTATCACGTGTCATATACATGATGTACATGTATCATACCATTAACCTTACGATTTTCTTTCCATAATATTGACTTTAGTCACCATCACCATAATTTCCTCTTTTACAAGGTTTATACTCTCACTGTTCTTTCGAAGATTGTAATAGTTTACAAAATGGCATAATCTACCATAAAAAATACATAGTTTGGCTTGTATGAAAGTTTGTATGCTTTCAGTTTTGTTCTGAGAATTTATGTCTCTTTCTTTTAGATTCAATCACGTTGATACTGTTAAAGCTTCACGCTTATGATTCTAGATTAAAAGTTTGGGGTATAATTTTTATCTTTTACTAAATACTTATAAATTTCACATTTAGATATAAGAGTTTCGGCGGTACCTATGTTTCTCCTTAAGCATACTCCAGATGTGAATGTTGGTATTCTACTTTGCATGGTTTCCTCTATAACACTGATCCAATCAAATTAGATCTTGGTTCAAGACCTTAATAATAGTCATACTTGTTTCTATTTGCATATATAGTCGACTAGAATTTTATTATTATATAGAAAGATTAAGTACAATAGGTAGAAAGGTGTATATATATTATATAGATAGATACACCAATACTAAAATAAGAGAATAACGATGTGACTGTGAGATACAAACATAATATATGCTATCAGTTCCCACTTCATTGATACTAATTCTTTTTAATTAAAAGAAAACAGAATACCAAAAACAACAAGTTACATAAGTTCGTAGAAAACCTCTCCATCGGAAAGTAGTTGTAAAATAGCTAAAAAATGAAAAGATTTGACATACGTATTAGTTACATTTTTCAAACAAAAATATTTTGATAATTTTATTGTTTTGATTTTTCAATAAAAATTCTTTAAAAACATAACAAGATTTTAAGAGTTTGATACTAATAATTGTAAATAAAACTTTAATTCTCAATGATGATATTTTTAAAAAAAGGATTGGAAAAAAAACAACTTTTGTGTATTATCTCCTACTCCGTAAACTTACTTATAGGATTTATAAAAAATCCTTATAAAAAGTTGTTTTATTCATAAAAATCTTCCAAAAAGAAACTTTGGATCACAGAAGTGTTTTTTTTTTCAAACATAACTTTCCGAATAGATATCTTTTTGACTGGTTGTGTTAACGTCCAAACGGTGTAGCCGCAAACCAACGGTTAAATACCACTAACTTGAGGTATTAGTCTTTAATCGTGACAACACATCTTGTTGGGTTAAATACCACTAACTTTGAAATATTAGATCTTTTATCGTGACAACATTACCTTGTTGGTGCGACTCTTTCAGCGGTAACAGGTTTGAGTCAATTTCTTGTAAATTGTCATCTTGCATTGCCGCTCCAAATAACTTTTGAATGTAAAGTTGCTGTAAGCATTTGCTTACATTTACATGTAATCTCAAATTATAAATATTTTGTTTAGATTGCCGTGACAAATTCTTTTTTCTTTTCGCGGTTTCTAACCTTTTGTGGACTATTTTGTTTTGGATGACTATTCTTTTATTGGAATTGTCAAAAATAAAATTAAGTCCAAAATTATTTCGCGAAATCGTTTTTATTTTTTAAAAAAACAATTCCGCGAAATGGTGAGTGTAGTCCGAAACAAATCAAATATCGCATTGGGTCACTTCCTGTGATATGTAAATTCAAGAAGTAGATAAATCAATTAAATCAGTATTCCAGATTAGTTAAGCCCATTCCGTCAATGTAAAGGCGTAGAACAGCATCATCACGCCAGTGATTGGCGTAGAACACCGATCACACGTGTGGCGTCTGCAAGGTTCCCACGCCAAACGGCGTGGTGAGGCGGTGCTACGTCTTTACATTGGCGTACGCAATGTCGACCACGCCAACGGGTGGCGAAGAACAGCAAAAACATATTTTTTTTACGAAAATTTGTTTTTTTGTGAAAATGAGTGTGAGAAATGAAATGTACCTCCTTGGCATTCATGCTGATGTGCATGGGAAGTGGTTCCGACTCTTTTTCGGCCATGTTATAAAGGTTTTGAAGTTTTTGAGAAAATGAGTTTTGTTGGTCGTTAAGTTTCTATTTTTAGTAGTTTGGAGAAGATGAATTAAGGTTGGTATTTGAAATTGTGTTTGCAACTTCATGGAGTAGTTTGGAGTCCTCAATCGCATGAGTCGTAATTTATTTGACTTTAAAAAAAAATTGTTTAGTGGAAATTTTGTAAATATTGAAAATTAAAAAAAAATACGACTTCACAGAATTGCTTTGGTTTTTTTTTTTTAACCATTCTCTTTCATTTTTTTATCCCTTTCATTTTTATCCGGTAATCTTCCATTGAACAACCATCACTTCAATTAACCAATAATTTTATCAATGAAAACCAATTTTTTTATAAATCATTAATAGAATGAAATTTTTGTACAAACTGGCTGACTTAAATCATTAATAGAATGAAATTTTTGTACTAACTGGCTGACTTGGATCTCTGAGTGTTGGCAATCATAATTTGTTTTCTTATAAATCACTAATAAAATGAAGTTTCCGGACTAACAGGTTGACTTGGATCTCAATTGCTGGAAATTGGAGTTGGAAGACATGCACTGAAGAAATGTATGAAGATCCTCTCAATATAAAAATAAAACAGTGAATGGATCTCACGTTGTTTATTTTCTTACATGTACTCATTTCCAAAGAAATGTAAATTTAGAGCCAAACTAAGATTTTAAACTCTAATTTTATATGAATACACACAGTACTGAAAAACGATATACACTTCAGTGAGAATAAGTAATAAATAAAAGTTATATAATGGAATTTTTTGAAAATGAGAATAAAATAATAGTAGTTATATTTGAATGTTTATAAATTATGATTATATATAAGATTTAGGTAGTTTATAGCCAGAAATAAGAGCAGAGATAGCCAAGCAAAAGAAAGCAAAGAAAGACATGCTTATAGCTGCTGCTGAAGAATCTGTAAAAATGTTGTCTTGACTTTCTCTAAACTTGTTTGTCAATGGAGCTGCTGCTGATGCTGATGATATCAATAGATATGCCATTACCTGTCCCGTTAAAAAAAAAATCAAAACATAAATTAATTTTTTATTATTTTAAAATATTGATTATAAAGTACATTTTTGTTTGTTATTTACATTAAAAAAATACAATATATTTTGGTTAAAATTGTCTGAATTTAATTTAAAAAAGGTAAATCTCATAATATAATTAATATAATTATGTATGGGTCTCCAAAATTAAACATATGATATTTATTAATTATTTAAAATAAAAAATCATTTTTAGTTTTTCATGTTTCGCGTTTGTTTCAAATTCGTTTATTTAGTTCAATTTTTTTATATTAGTTTTTATATTTTAAAATTTTAGATGTTTAAGTCTCGTAAGTACGATTGTTTAGGAGTGTTTAGGAGGTGTCGCGACAATTCAAAGAGTAGATTTTTTTTTTCACTTCAATATCTTAAATTTTTACTAATAATATCCACCCTAAATTTAATTATTATCGACAAAAAAGTAAGGGAGCAAACGTGATATGAAAATGTATTGTTTGAGCACTCGTGAAAAATTGCACACGCTAAAACTAAACATATGAAATTTTAAAATGCGAGATATTTTTTAAAAATAAAATAACAAAAAATGACTGGTTTAATACAAATAAAAACGTGAAAAACTAGTAGTTATTTTTACCTTTTTAAACCCAAGCTAGAAGTATTTTTATATAATAATAACCATTAAAAAAAATGTCATTTCTACTTCTTTAAAATTTAAGAGAATTATGAAATTATAAGTTCTTATGTATAGTATTTTTATATAATAATAACCATTAAAAAAATGCCATTTCTATTTCTTTGAAATTTAAGAGAATTATGAAATTATAAGTTCTTATTACATTAGAAACTATGTTACTAGGTAAAGAAGCTATAAATAAAAATAGAATAGTGTAATATACATAATAATATAGAAGATAGTTGGAGGATTTATTTGCAATTTAGGGTTGACTATAAGGTTTTCTTTTGTTATTTACCCTTTAATATTTGGAAAATCATTTGGTAATAATGAAAATCATATTTGCATCATCAAAGAAGAAACAAAATTAAAGTAAGAAATATGAAACGGGGATTCACCAACCTGATCTCCGATGAAATCAACCAAAGCAGAATTCCGGCGACTTAACAACTCTTTCCCGGTCCACATTTCATGAACATGTCTTAGAACTTGTACTCCTGTATACAATGTAGATATAATCGCAATCGCCAACAAATACCTTCAAAACCAAACAATGTCAAAATTCAATGATCCCAAAACCAAAAAACAAAAATGAAAATCTGATTCAAATCGAAATTCATTACTTGTATTCCTCATAGTTGTCAAAATTTAACCAACCACCATGTTTGTTACTCGCCATTATAACAAAAGAGAGAAAAGAAAAAACAATCGCCAATCCTCTAACAGCCAAAGACCCTCTTTTCATCAGATCCTCTCTTTTCCATCGCCGGAGAATACCGGAAATAGTGAATCCGGCGGCGGATGCTTCCGGCAGAGTCTTGTTCTGATTTTCCACATCAGCGGGATTGGATACCGGTGGGACATGTGATGCGCCACCAGTTTGTTTCTCTTCCACAGAATCCATCAAGATAAAAATGTATCAAAAGAAAATCAAATTCGGAATCAGAAATGGAATTGGAATTGGATCCGATTAAATGATTGGGGTGATGATTCTAGAGCTAGAGAGAGAGAAAGTGTAATGTATAGAGAGAGAGACAGAGAAAGTGAGTAATGTTGTTAGGACAAGAAACAGAGGGCTCTGTTTTAGGACAACTAAGATTTGAGCTTTGATTGTAACATATTCTTTTTAACTGTTTAAGTGGCGGGTAGTCGCTAGAATGCTGTTAATGAGGTTCGGACGAGTAGGAGACCGACATCTGTCGATGATTATGTGTGGTTGGGATTAAAAGTGATTATGAGAATGACGTGGCGCGAAAGTAGTGGATGGAAATTTGATCAATTTTGGGATGTATATTTATTTGGCGGATATGAATTTTTTTACAGATAATATTTTTCCTAATCCGGTTCTTCTTTTGTTAAAAATTTATTTTGGTTTGGGTTCTATATAATTTATTTTGGTACTACTATTTATAATAATCTATCATAAAGAGCTAACTAAGTATATTTTGATTTTCTTAATTAAATAGAGTTTGATAAATGGAAGCCCATTATTGTTGTCAAAGCCCATTGTGGTTACATTTGGTTATTGATTATTTTAAAATAAAATATATTAAACAATCTCACTATTCATAAAAGTCATATTAATAATAGCGTATACTATAAATATAAATATAATTTATAGTCCTCCAACTATTTAAATATTTCATATTCATTCATTAAGAGAATTTCTTTAAAATTAAATGTTGTCTCATCGCTTATTATCATGGGCTAATTATTATGCTTTTTCTATTTAAATATTGTCTCAGCAGTCGATGAGATCAACGAATTATAAAGTGGTTTTATACAAAATATTTTTGATGACTTTCAATTCTATTTGTACTGCCTATCGTCATAATATTAAACTATAATCACCCCATTAATCAGAAATTGCAAGCAATTCGCATCTTATCATGAGAATCGTTCAGAAATTGCAAGCAATTCGCATCTTATCATGAGAATCGTTCAGAAATTGCAAGCAATTCGCATCCTGAGAATTTGCAAGCAATTCGCATCTTGAGAATTGTACCAGTTTTTTTTTTTTTTTACCAGCGCGCCTTTTTTTAGTCGGGGGTATTTTTATCCAAATTTCAGTTCGAGGTACCAAGTTACACTATCCAAAAAGCGGGTACCGCCGGGTAATACCATAGTTGAGAAGGTATTTACCGGTACTTTTCTCTTAATATTAACATATAATAAAAATATTGAACATAAATTTTAAAATATAAATTAAACTTTTGATGTTTCAAAGTTTATTGTAAAAAAACCCTAAAAATTGTTTCAATTATATAAAATGACCAGTTAAATAGATAATAAAAAATAAAATAAAAATATATATTTGAATTAATTAAATTAGATTTATTTGGATTAGTTATTATTGACCTTATCTATAAGTCAGTATTAATTTAATAATAAGTAAATCTTCATAATTTTATGTTAAGATAAAAATGATGGATTTTAATTCTTGATATTAAGCTAAAACAAAGAATTCAATCTTAATTAGTTTATATGGGTTACTTCTACTCATATAAAGGAAAATTAATTTCAATAACATCTACTTTTAGATTATTAATTCCAAATACAATCTAATCATAGATTATTAAAAAATATTAGTACCAAATTAATTTTAAATAAACGGGAATCTAATAAAAAACAAACCGAGCTATCACAAATTCTACATCGCGTCTTCATCGTCTTCCTCTTGTTCTCATGTCACTGCTCACCGTCTCCTTATAGATATCTAGATCACAGCCTTATTTTTGTATTTGTACTAATTTTCACGGACATGTTTGCCTTGTATGAGCAATCATTGGTTTACACCGCCGTTGCATACAGATTTATGCTGATAGAGTGAACGTCTGGTCGCATAGTCATTGATATTAATGAAGAAATACCTAAGTACTTTGAATCACTATTTTTATGTTAATCATATGTCTCTTAAACTTTTATGTCTGCTACTGTTAAGTTTCTGAACCACAACAAACATCCGTAACCCATTCTCCACTGATCAATTTTGCCTTAGTAGTCTATATAACCGACCAGAGTTTGCTTCTTGAAATATTAGCAAACATTAATTAGTCATAAGAAATTTCTGGTTATTACTTTATAACATTAGATTTTTTTAGGATTCATAGTTTCTCATCTTTATTTTTATTATCATTAATGGGTTATGCAGGTTTAATATTTTAAGTTTGCATGAATTTGACACTGACTGATAACTCTTTAAAACGTTTTGTGAAAGGTACCGATACATCCATGTTCACTATAATGGACAAATCATCAAACAAAAAAAATTTCAATGTAACTAAAATTCAGTTTAATAATTACTCGTCTAGTGGTTTGAGTATCCTTGTTATTGGGTTGCCAGAGTTGATTGATTTAAAGTTTGAGCAATGACAGTCTTCATTTGAAGCTGCAAGTACTGATCTTCTCAAGAGGGCATCATTACTTCCGCAAATGATATGGCCTAGATATTAATAAATAACAACTTAAGGGATTCATATGAATTAATGTTTGGCTGAAAAAATTGTTTTGGGTAACAATGGTTGACACCATATGGAAAAATGCAATCATCTCATTTATATTTTGGTCACGTATTAGGGCATTCTCTATAGATGAATTGAGTATTGGAAATCTTTGGAAGATTGTGGTTGGTTTTGTGATGAAGTTGCATTTGGCCATGGATGTCATCAGATGGACTTGGATTATTCACACCGTCATTTAAGATTTTATTATTGTTGGAAATATGGGTACCGCATATTCCGTTTCCTATATACGTGAGAACAAACGATCTCCACACTAGTATGGTATTATTCGCTTTGGCACCCGAAGGCCCGCACGAATTTGTTTTTGGTCCACTTCCAAAAGGCCTCATAGTAGTTGAGATATGTTCTTACTTATATACCAGTAATCATTCCCATGTTTAACCAATATGGGATGTGGGACTTTAGTCGCCACCCTAACAAATCCTCAGTTCAAACAAAATTCCACTTTTAACTATCTCTCAATTGACTTCCAGCCGTCCACTCTAATCAGGTTACAGACTACCAGACTACCTAAACTATAGAGCTTTGATGGTGGAGATCAATTGTTCTTACTTAAAAATCTGGGGACTATGGTGACATGTGGTAGCTTCTCATGGATCAGAGGAGCTGGTGGACTAACTTTATCCAAACGCGATAGTCTAGGGACTGTCAACGGACATTTGAAAGTCAATGGACTATCTGCCACCAAACGTGATAGTCGAGGGATGATTTACCGTTCAATGCCCGTTGTTATATATAGAACAATAACAAAGAATTTGTAAGAACATTAAATACAATATCACACATTATGCACAAAAATTCTCAAAACATATTACAAGTCTTCAGAGGTTTCTCTGAACTCTAGGTGGTTTTGTGAGACTCTTTTTTGTGATTCTCTTTTAAGAATTCATATATTCTAAAATCACTTAATTTCTTCAACGTTTTCATTATCTCACACTCACCGTTCTACTTGTTACACATGTTCCCATGATTTATATATAGGATCTCAAATAAGATGTATATTAGCACAAACATATACAATGCTCTCAATAGCAAACTAAAATCAGTTACAACAAACTTGTATCATCATCATGATCAACGACTAATCAAATAGTACACCAAATAGTTACAACAAACTTGTACCACACTGACCCATCAACTATTATCATATTAAATACAAACTAATATACCGAACTTAATTTCAGACTAATTCCTTAAAACAAAAAATCTTGGAGCTACAAAAAACCAAGCTTCTGAAGTCGAGCCTCCCATGCCGAGACTTAACTCAAGTCGAGCCTCATACGTCGAGATTTAACTCAAGCCAAAACCGACCCTTTCATGTCGATACTGAAATCATGTCAAGATCGAGCCTCTTACATTGATTGAACCTCGCTATTCCTAGACAAGGCCTTACAGTGGCCAAATCTCTTATGTCAAGACCAAAACTCATACTGAACCCATGTTCCATTCTTCACTTTACGCTTACTTTAACCCAAATAGTTGTTAAATTAAACCATCTTTAATTTCTATAATCTAGAGCAATATGTAATTTGTAAAAGATCCAAAGCATGATGCAAACATACGACAAGCTTTTAATAGTTATACAGTATAATCAAGTACAATAGAGTTTTATTAATACAATAAATTGTGCATATTTCCATCTGTTCGAATTTGAATGATATAAAAAAATAATTGCGACGCTCTTAACTACCTAAACATATCATAACTCGAGACCAATTTAACTCACTTTTCTTGTCAAAGTCTTTTCTATCTGCGCATAACCTTAAAACGACATATATTTTAGAATGGAAGGAGTGTAATAAACTCATGATACTTGGATCAAGTGAATGACCCATCAATAACAAAACTATTGACAAAGCATATAAGTTTTTGAAAGTTTTGTTCAACAATGAATATGTAAGTATTAAGGACCACTATAGGTCGCCGAATGTGTTTGGTAGACAATTCCACAACTGTTACAACAAACTAATCGCATTTAATAACATCCCACATTATTGTGAGTCCTAGTGTTGCAAATTTTTATGATAGGTGTCGCACAAATCATTTAATACACTTTTATCAACTAGACTCACTTCAATAACCAAATAAAACATATCTATTTATATAAATTATAACAAAATGCACAATCCAAATACAATAATGATCAAGAAGCCTGATAATAGAAAATTCCTATCTTTTCTGGATGGAAAACGTATGATAACTTCTAGAACTTAGAAGATATTAAATTATGTGAAAAGTAAAATTACTCTATATGGCAAGTTGACTAAGCTTTTTGATTTTTTTTCTGAAAAATGGTTAAGAAGGTTGATGACAAATTGGATGTGTTGATCAAAGAATCTGGAAGCCAATTTAATACAGAAGAAGTGACCAAATAAAGCTTAAATTATTATCCGAAATCAAGATAATTGCATGAAGAACATGGAGGCCTAAATGAGTCAAATCCATAATACATTTACCTCAAGAGTACATAGAAAATGACCAACTAATACTGAAAAAACGTAAAAAAATAATTTGATGTAATCACTTTGCAAAACATATATTAATTGGAGCAACCATATATGAAATCATACAAATATAACCTAGAAATGACGACATCACTCCAACAAAGCAATCAACCGTCCATAGTAAAGACTAAAATAAAAATGAAGATACTTAGGTTATCAAATTGGCCAAGATAAATGGTAAAGATGACTGAGGATTTGGTAAAACTCCACGATAGACTTGTTGACTACCATGGTGAAGTAGCTTCTTTAAAGCTTACATTTTTATTGCAGTGATGCCGATGGTGGCTACTCTTATAAATCATTATGCAATTTATCACAAATGATTCAAGCACACAACACAAATAAAACATAACACATATAAATGGATAAATGACAGAAAAAGAAAAGAACACAGGATTTAACGTGGTTCGACAATTGTCTACGTCCACGGACGCCGCCAGAGAAAAGTGTTTCACTATGATTGGAAAAGGGTTACAAATTTCAGATTGTGTTTTAGTGTAGTCGTGGTAGTCTATTTATAGGGAATAAACAGAGCTTACTAGATAATGGGCCTAATGAGCTCATACCACATGAATAACAATATACTGTCACAAAACTTATTTATACCAATCGAACACAATACACTGTCAAGGCACAATAACACTATCACACACACAAAACTGTACTGCCGGACACAGTATACTGTCAATGCACTATTCGACTCATTCACAACAAATCTTCCCTAGGCGAATATCTTTTCTTCACTATCAACAAAGAAACTTCTCTTCTTCTAACTCACCAAATTCCTTTAAGGCATTCACTCTATACTGCGAACACCAATCCAGTTTAGGCACTCCCTAAAATTTTAAACTGATACTTCTTTGGTCATTATATCTGCTGGATTATCGTGCGTAGACACTTTCTTCACATTAAAATTTCCCTTTGATATTATATCACGAATAAAATTATACCTGACATCTATGTGCTTTGTACGCTCATGGTACATCTGGTTCCCTGTAAGGTGTATTGCGCTTTCTGTCACAAAACACTTTTGTAGTAGTTCTATCCAAGCCCAAATCTGCCACCAAATATTGCAACCATATTTCTTATTTAACTGCCTTGTTACCGCCATGTACTCTGCCTCTGTTTAGACAAAGCTGCAGTACCTTGCAACTGTGCTTTCCAACTGATCGCACTCCCAGCTAGAGTAAATACATATCCTGTCATAGATCTTCTTTTATCCATATCACCTACTAATTCAAAATCAACAAAACCAACCACTGATCGTGCAACATCATTCAACGATCCACCAATATCGGTCTTGTTAAAAGTTAAGCCAACGTTCATAGTATTCTTAAGATACCGAAGTATTCATTTCACTGCCCGCCAATATTATTTCCAACGACATCCCATGTACGTGAAATATCAGTACGTGTTCATACCATAACATACATGATACTACCAACTGCACTTGTATATGGAACCTTCGATATTTGTTTTTGATGAGTTCAAATTCTGCTTACTCCCCGGACAGGGACAGATCGGACCTAGCCCTCCGGACCGGACAGAGCACTTTGAACACTTAGCCAATGGGACTGTTCGAACTATGACAAAAGTACTAAAAAACCTAAACACTTCTTGACTAAGCTACTTGCTCTCCTACTTAGAGCTCATGGGTCTTTAAACATGACCCGGGTCCATTAAACATGACCCGAAAGCCCATAAGGGCCCAAATGTAAGGGTATAAATACCCAACCACCTGCATTAAATGTGGGTAACAAAAATTAAATACAACCAGGCTGCTTAATTCTCCCTATAAACTCTACTCTAAATATTAAATACCCACATACTTTCCCTAAACATCAAACAAATTACAAGCCTACCCTCAGACGATAATAATCCTCACCAAATTGGCGACCACAATGGGAGGAGAAGGTGCCTGAATGAAGAATTCAAAACCAGCAAGAAAAGTTAGTTTGAATGAATCCGGACGCCCCAGAAGTGCCACCAGCTCTGCTCGAAGTGGTGGGTGAAAATGATGAATACACTATCGAAGAGCGCGATAGGCTGAAGGGTGAGATAGAAGCTCTAAGGGCAGAAAAGGCTAAGATGGGCATGGAAGAAAAGTCCAAAGCATCAGTTTCTCATCACACCGATAATCCCAGGGAGCATGAGCCTTCAAAGACTCATGTGAGTACCAAAGAGATTCATGCCAGCTCCAAAAAATCTCACCGGTCTAAGCCAGTGGAGAGCTCTGACTCAAGCTCAGAATCTTCTGATAGCTCTTCGGACGATGAGGGCGTTGAAGAATCCTTATCCTCTAGCAGCGATGAGAATCGAACTAAAAAGAAGCAAAAACAGATTAAAAAATATTCCAGAAAAAAGGATAGACATGGAAAGATGAAGAGGAATATTGGTAAAGGGTCATCTCATAGCCGGAGGCATGTGGACCGGATGTTGATGGATCCTTTTGCTTTTCACGATGAACCAGGTATCTTTGCAACTCCCAATGAGGATACTGTGTTCAGTCGTGGTAGAAATTGGAGGCAATCTCCATTATCTTCCAAAATTCTGTCCGGAAACCTCCCTAAGAGGTTTGACAGCACTAAAATGGAAAAGTACGATGTCAGTACCGATCCGGACAACCATTTGGAGAAATTTAAGAACTTCATGATGAACTTTGACGACGATGATAAGCTACTTTGCAGAGCATTCTCCCAATCATTCACGGGGAGTGCTCTAAAATGGTATAACAGCCTACCACAGGGTTGTATCAAGAATTTCGATACTTTTTGGGTGGCATTTCGAAGGCAGTTCGTGGGGAGTAAAGAGCTAAAGGGCAATGAAGACACAATAATCCATTGTGCCCAAGAACCACATGAGTCCTTAAAAGAGTATATAAGTCGTTTTGTAAACACCAAGAATGGGTTGACTGATTGCTTTGAACAAGTGGCAATAGCATCCCTGAGACAGGGCTTGAATCCTGACAATTTGGTTGATTCAGTGACCATAAAGAAGGCCATGACATGGGGAGGGTTGCTAAATCAGGTTGGAAAACAGATTAACATCGATGAAACAAAGAAAACCAGGGTACACAGGCAGGTGAGGTCTACCCCGGTGGCACCAAATCCCAATCAGAATCAGTCCGGAAACAAGGCAAAGGAGACCGGACAGGGGCATGGTAGGGCCAAAGCTCAGTCTCAGCCAGCTGCTCCTGCTCAGAGTCAATAATCCAGAAACAAGAGAGGGCCATGTGTCCAACCGGAGTGGTTCGCAGAATTAAAAGAAAGTGTGGCCACCATTTATGATAAAACAAAGAAGGAGGTGCACTATAGAAGACCAACCACATTGAAATCTCCCAGAGAGCATCGCAATAACTCTTTTTGCCAATATCACAATGATATTGGCCATACCACCGATGATTTTATAGCATTGAAACAAGAGTTTCAGAACTTAATCGAAAGGGGAAAGCTGGGGGCTTATGTCAAAAGAAGAGGAGGTAACAGGCCTGACAATACTCACCGGGTTGGTCCAAGTAACACTGCTCCGGAGGGAGCCATGGTTATAATTGAGAGGTTTGATGTGGAATCTGAGTATTTGGATCCTGATCCAACTCGAAACAGAGTAGGTGCAATTGAGGAATGTTCTAGGACGGTCTCCGGGCTCATTAAGTTTTTTGAGTCACTTACAATTTTCGGAGGGGATAGTATGACAGCTCCTACTGCTTCTTCGAGGAAGAGGCATGTACACACTTTAGCCACCCAGCTAGAAGGAGGCATGACTTCCTATCAGTCACAAAATCCATTCCCCTTCATTGTTTTTGATGAAAATGATTTAAGAGATATAGCTGGCCCTCATGAGGATGCTGTTGTCATAGGAGCATCTATTGGGGGCAATGACATAAGACGAATTCTAGTGGATACTGGAAGCTCAGCCAATATCCTTTTCTTAACTACATACAAGAGAATGAAAAATCCAGCTTTAATTCAGAGTTCGGACAGATCAATTGTGGGCTTTACTGGCAGCTCAGCAGATGTAATCGGAGAGTTTGAAGAGGAAGTTCTATTGGGCAAGGGCCCTTTCAAGAAAATGGTCAGGATACTTTTTATCGTCGTGGATTGTCCCACTTGCTATAATGCTATTCTAGGGAGGTCTTGGATCTCTAGGATGCATGCAGTGGCTTCGACAGTCCACCAGTGCTTAAAATATGCTGTTCAGGGACAGGTGGGAGTTGTGCGGAGCAGTCAAATGGTTGCAAGAGAATGTTATGCTACAGCCCTGGCTCCTCGAACGTTGGGGGCAGTTCGTATTAACGAGCAATAACAATTTGAGGGGCTTTATGGGGGTGAGGGTGAAATTGATGACCCCAGAGAGGCCCCTGGAGTGTTAATACCAGTTGAAGAGGTGGAGACACATTGTCTAGAAGAAGGAAAAAGTGTCAAAATAGGGTCCAAAATGCCACCCGGTCTGAAAGGCGAAATGATAAAGTTTTTGAAGAACCATCAGCACGTTTTTGCTTGGTGCAATGCTGATGTTACAGGGGTACCAGCAGATGTGATATCACATCACTTATCCGTCCGGAAAGACATAACACCAGTGGTCCAAAAGAGAAGGGATTTTTCCAATGAAAATGCTGATGTTATTGTGCAAGAGGTTGACAGACTCACAAAGATGGGGCATATTAAGGAGTCTCAATATCCTTTGTGGACTGCCAATCCGGTCCTGGTGAAAAAGAAAAATGGCAAGTGGCGCATGTGCATTGACTTCACAGATCTCAATAGAGCTTGCCCAAAATATTTGTATCCAGTCCCCCAGATTGATCAGTTAGTAGATTCCACCTCTGGGAACAAGCTGCTATCCTTTATGGATGCCTTCTCCGGATACAATCAGATCCAGGTAGATCCAAAGGATCAAGAGCATACTACCTTTGTCACTGACAGGGGTCTTCATTGCTACAAGGTAATGCCATTTAGGTTGAAAAATGCTGGGGCTATTTATCAGAGATTGGTCAACAAAGCTTTTGCTGATCAGATTGGAAGGAATATGGAAGTATACATCGATGACATGATGGTGAAGAGTGTGGATGAGCAATTTCATTTGCCAGACCTCCAAGAAACCTTTGCCAACTTGGTAAAAGTGAATTTAAAGTTAAACCCAGAAAAATGTGTGTTCGGAGTGCAGTCCGGGAAGTTTCTAGGCTATATTATAAGTGAGCATGGGATACAACCCGACCCGGATCAGCTTAATGCTCTATTCCAGATGGAGCCTCCTCGAAATGTTAAAGAAGTACAGCGACTAACGGGGAGATTAGCTGCTTTAAACAGATTTATCTCAAGGTCTTCGGACAGGTGCGCCCCGTTCTTTCAAACCTTGAAGGGTGCAAAGGGATTCGATTGGACCTCACAGTGCGATGAGGCTTTTAATGAGATCAAGAAGCACCTTTCCTCCCCCAAAACTTTGTTTAAACCAGTTGACGGGGAGACACTCTTCGTATATTTGGCAGTTTCAAGTTGTGCCATCAGTGCTGTGTTGGTAAGAGAAGTGGATAGTTATCCCCATCCGGTGTATTACGTTAGCAAAAGTTT
Source organism: Limnanthes douglasii subsp. nivea (assembly GCA_036936605.1). Classification (NCBI taxonomy): domain Eukaryota; kingdom Viridiplantae; phylum Streptophyta; class Magnoliopsida; order Brassicales; family Limnanthaceae; genus Limnanthes; species Limnanthes douglasii. The sequence continues at coordinate 57,369,928 of JAUPFV010000001.1, read as the reverse complement.
GATAGATGCAGAAAGGCGTTACTTGAAACTCGAGAAATTGGCGTTAGCCCTGGTAATAGCTGCAAGAAAGATGAGGCCTTATTTCCAGGCTCATCCTATCATCGTCCGGACTTCTTTTTCCTTGAAGAACGTCCTCCAAAAGGAAGACATTTCAAGCAGGATGACTAAATGGTCAGTAGAGCTGGGAGATTTCGACATAGATTTTGCTCCACGAACAGCAGTTAAGGCCCAAGCTGTGGCTGATTTTTTGGTTGAATTTCACTCCGACAAAGATTCGAAACAAGCTACTGACATAAAAGATAAAAATGTATGGGTCGTCCGAACAGATGGTGGATTTAGCACCATGGGATGTGGTGCCGGGGTGTGTTTGACTTCTCCATATGGTGACAAAATTTACCAAGCTATATGTTTTGCTTTCAAGGCATCCAATAATGAGTCCGAGTACGAAGCGGCTATAGCTGGTTTAAAGTTAGCCTACATCTGTGGGGCTAAGAGGGTCAGGCTACTAAGTGACTCCCAGCTTCTTATCCACCATGCCCAAGGTCAATCTGAGGCTAAAAAGGAGCAGCTTGTGAAATATTTACTCCTTCTTAAAAATGAAGCACTCAAGTTTAAAAGTGTTGCTTATGAACATATACCCCGGACAGAAAATTAGCTAGCAGACTCATTGGCAACCATAGCATATACGGAGTCATATCCATGGATCCATGTGCTGGAAAGCCCCTCCATTCAACTTAATATGGGTACAGGAGAGGAAATTTTTGAAGTACAGGTGAAACAACCTCAGGACTAGAGGTTTCCTCTCCTGCAATACCTCTCCGATGGTATCGTGCCTCCAGATAAATCACTAGCCAGAACATTGAAACACAAGGCTCGTGGTTTCATCATATTGAGAGACGTTTTATATAAAAAGTCTTACAGTAAACCTCTCCTGCGCTGTTTGGGGGATGAAGAGTCTCAAGTAGTTCTCTCCAAACTACATGATGGTGAGGGATCAGCCCATTGTGGATTCAGAGCTTTAACAAGAAGAGTTTTACTAGCCGGTTACTATTGGCCATCTATCATGAAATATGCTAAGGAAATGGTAAAAAGGTGTGACCCATGCCAGAGGTACAACAATGAAATTCATGTCCCAGCCATTCCTTTAGAGTCGATTTCTGAGCCTATACCTTTTGCTCGATGGGGGTTGGATTTAGTAGGGCCTCTTCATATGGCATCCGGAGGGCGCAAAACTATAATTGTTGCTATAGATTACTTTTCGAAATGGATTGAAGCTGCCCCTCTAGTAGGAACAATATCAAAAGCTGTCATAAAATTCATTCTATCTAACATCTGTTACAGATTTGGTGTCCCAAAAAAGATAACAACAGACAATGGGCCACAGTTCGACAATAGGGAAATGGAGAGTTTCTGTGCCTCAAGGGGTATACAACATTGTTTCTCTTTGCCTTTCCACCCACAAGCAAATGGACAAGTCGAAGTGGCTAATAGAACTATACTGTCCGGTTTGAAGAAGAATTTGGAAGGGACTGCTGGGAAGTGGCCTAGCTATTTACAAGAGGTCTTATGGGCCTACCTAACAACACCTGGGGCTGCAACACAAGAGTCACCCTTTGCTTTGGTCTATGGGATGGATGCAGTAGCTCCCATAGAAGCAACTCTCCCATCATTTCGCGTTCACAACTTCTCCGAACGCACTAACGAGGTGGCAATCAGAGGTCAGCTCGATATAGTAGAAGAAAGACGAGTTAAAGCTCACCTTAGAGTTGCACACTATCAGAGTTTGGTGAGAAGCAGATTTGCTTCCAGAGTTAAAATAAGAGATTTCCAACCAGGAGACAAGGTGTTGAGGAAAGTCTTCTTACACACTAAAGAAAAGCTATTCGGAAAATTGGCCCCAACTTGGGAAGGACCTTATATGGTTGTTGAAAGGCTTAAACCTGGAACATATTGGCTAGAAGACAAGGATGGAAGAGTTCTGACCCACCCTTGGAATATTGAACATCTCCGGATGTACTTGGAGTAGCATTTGTGTAAATATTTACTTGTTTAAACATCCATGTAAATATTTGGGGGCATTCCTCCCTGGTGGCACGGGGAGGTTTTAATGAGGTGTCCGGACTTTTGAATAAAATTTGATGCCTTCTTAAATTTTTTTTGAAGTGTTTTAAGTTTTGTCCTTTGTCACACTATCCAGATTGAAATAAAAGAGTGATGACCACTTAAATATTCGTCATCGGAGAATTTAAACACTCTCACTATGAAATAACTAAGGGCTATTTAAACTCTAGCCAGAGAATTTAAACACTCTCACTATGAAATAACTAGAGGCTGTTTAAACTCTAGCCATCAAAATTGGAACAAACAATGAAAGAATATGAGAATTGCACAAAACAAAAACATTCATTAAAATAACTTAAAGTGCCTTGGCCTTCCAAGGACTTTTGAATTGTCAAAATAGAATAAAAACCTATCCGGTCAGATACCGGACACAATTACAAAAAAAGAGTGCATTGGCCATCCAAGGACTTTAGTTTGGGTAAACAAGTAAAAAGTAAATCATGAGTTAAGATTGAGCATTTGAAGATGGCTCACCTTCATCTGTCTTTTTCTTCCCTTTGAGATCACCTTTCTCTTCGTTGGGGCTCTCCCCGATGTGTTCTTCGTCATCCGATGAGGAAGCACTGGAGTAACCATGTTTGCCGCCTTCAGCCATTGTTTGATACGGGAGGTCGTCAGACTCAACATGAAGCCATAAATCCCCTAGGTTCCTCTTCGGAAACTTCTCGTGGAAGAGTAGAACCATGTCAGACCTCACCTTGGCATACATTTCCTCCTGGGTGTCGATCACATTGTTGGCATAAGCGTCGATCTTGGCTTGAATCTTGGCCTCCTGCTCCCTTAGCAAAGTAGCTTTCTCCTCGGCAGCCTTGGACACTGTATTCTCAAGAGAAATTTTGTCATTGGTCAAGTTGGTGATGATTTGGTCTTTGGCCTTGGATTCCCCCTTTGAGGTGGCAAGATCTTTCTCCAGTCCGGACAACTTCTCGCGGAGCTCTGTGATAGTGTCCTCTAAAGTGGTGACTTTGGTGGTACTTGCCTCTTGGTTTCTCTTCAACTCATCATTTTCTTCCTTTAGAATGGCAGCATTTGAAGTGACAGTGCGAAGGTCATCGGACAACCTCTCTTTGTCAGACTTAAGATCCTTGATAATGTCTGCCTGATTCCGAACTTGTTTCTCCAACGCAAGTACAGGCTGAACATTGCTTAATAAAGAGTGGGCTATGACATCCCTTTCACTTGAAACAATGAAGGTCTTACCACTGAAAGTGACTGTATTTGAGGTGCTCGGAGGGAGATAAGGCCCAGCAAAGTCGTCTCTGGGAAGATTGATGAAGTACTCACCAAGCCCACCAAGACCGGTGATGTCTACCCCATCAATGTTGAGATCTTCTCCTTCGACCTCATCAGTATGGAAGTCGCCCGGTATCTCCTCCGCTAGTGTTGGGTCAGTAGGATCAGCTTGGGAAGGAGGCTCCGGAGCCCGGAGAGAAAGCTCGTCACCCTTAGAAGTCTTCTTCTTCTTGGCCTCCCTATCGTTGCTTTCACTTCCCTGTTTACGATTTCTTTTGGAAGCCCTTGGAGGTTTTTGGTGAGTTCACTTCTTGCCTTTCAGTCTCCTGCTCCACCACTTCCAAGAGAGAAGCATCAATTTGGCTGTGGACTGGCCCCTCCGGGTCTATTGGAGCATCCTCCTCCGCATCAGCATGATTAGCACCACCCACCACCTTCTTGCCTTTCTTTTTACCCTTCATCTTGCTTGGAGCTTTGGCCCGGCCTGGCAAGTAGAGTGTCCCATCTGGTTCATGGGTCCTTTTAAGCACAACATCTGGAGGAGGCTGAGTGGTGAGCTCCTCCCAAGTCAAGTTTCTCTGACCTGTGGTGTTCCACAAGTGAGACCTTGCCAAGTTGCATCCGGTAAAAGCAGCATGGAACCGGTTCCCCCACCTCTCAGCAGTCCAAGCATTTATCTTGGTGCAAGTAGCCTGGCCGGTTTTCAGGTAATCACTAAATTCCTTGGGCAATTATGCTGAGGCAAAAGTAAGACCAATTAGTTTAAACTAACTCTAAAAAAAAATATAAAGCAGGAGACTTACGGTCACTCCTTCACCTGCTTATGAGAAGGCTTGGGTTCACTCCGGACTTGATCTTCTTTCCGTTCTCCCAAGCACCACTAACAAATAGGAACTGGGTCCTCCAATTCCTCTCCGCCTCTAACAAATCATCCACAGCTTTAAAATTATCCCCCATATTGAAATGGTAAAAGGGGATGTGGTGGTTTCTACAAAGACTGGCCACAACAGCAAACTCCTCCATTGGCAGAGGAATCCCGGAGAGCCTTGAAGCCATGATGCAGGACATGAGGGTGTACCAGGCGTTGGGGCTCAACTAGCTCGGATAGAGTTTTATCAGATGAAAGTATCTGACAATTTCTAGGTCCAATGGGAGTCTGAGCCCCCAATTGAATACCTCTGTGAACATGACGATTTCGCTTAACTTGCAGTCCATGGGAGTCTCTGGGTGTATGGGGATCCTGATCTTCACATTCTCCGGTATTCCCCACTTCGTACGCATCCGGCCCAGCTCAGCTGTGTGGATGAATGTGTAATTGATTTTTTGCAAGGAGAGGAGGTACTTAACGCTGACCTTGTGAAAACAAGGCCCAATCTTTCCTTCAAGGCTCTCCGGAAGATCCGGATGCCTCAAACACAATTTCTCTTTGCTTTTGTCCTTTTTGGCAACTATAACACTACTGGTCTGACCGGAGGGCTCAGACTCAAATGGAGCCTCTTCAACAGAGTCCTCCATTACTTCCTCTATAATTGTTGAAGGATTTTCAGCAGCAGTAGTAGGGGGAGGGTTCAAATCTTACTCAACCTGGTCTCCGGACTGCTGGGCCTCAGTGTTCTTTTGGCTTCTGGCCTCCGGTTGGGGCTCTGGTGCAGATGCTTCTCTTTGAAGACTTGGACTGGTGCCCTCCGGACCGGACAGTCTGTCCTTGGGAGCTCTGATGGGCACTTCTGACCCAGTGCTGCTATCTCTAGCACCTGACTTTAAAGGAGTGCTCTTAGAACCTTGGCCTTTAACTAACCGGCCTTTTCTCCGGTCGACTAATTTTTTAGGGGAGTGCTCAGTATCTGACCCCATAGCTATGAAGGGGGAGGGTTTTTTGAAACTGGTTACAGTGACACCTGGCTCAACCACGGGTTCTGATTCTTGAACCGAGGCACCTCAGATAATGGGGGAGAGATTGGTTTGGAATAACCTTTTCGGCTTGGTACCTTTAAAGGAAGAAGAGCCTTGATCCGACTCTGTGGCTGAAGTTACTGGTCTGTCGATGGACGAAACGGGTAGTCCTGCTGCGATGCATCTTTCTCTTTCGACCTTTTGCGCCTTTTCTAATTCAGAAAGGTTGAGCCACCCACCTTTGATCAGTGCGTTCCTCGCTGTAAACATAAACTATCTGGGTAAATTTTTGCTTTAAAAGAGAGAAAGTTTTAAGAAGTTGCAGAGTAAGCTTGAGAGAGATGGTAAAACAGTAGAAAGTGTTTTAATTTATAGTAAATCTGAAAAAGGAGTTTGATTCCTAGGAGAATTCGAAAAGATTGGTAATGATTAAAAACGGCGCTGATGTCACCACCTTTAATTAAGAGGTTGCTTTTCGAAGAAGGTGGGTTCGAAATTCAAGGTGAAAAAATGGCTGAAGCAACCAACCAGAAAGCGACACGTGTCCCACGACCTCTGGCAAAATGGATTCATGAAGCTTTATCAGTCCGGATAAACCCATAGCCCAAATTGACAGACCTGTCCGGATTAAAACCACCCCTGACATCGGACTGTTTTTCAGGTTTTTGACAAAGGAATTTAAACAAACACCTAAAAAAGGGGCTCTTGATGAGTCTGAATTCTGCTTACTCCCCGGACAGGGACAGATCGGACCTAGCCCTCCGGACCGGACAGAGCACTTCGAACACTTAGCCAATTGGACTGTTCAAACTATGACAAAAGTACTAAAAAACCTAAACACTTCTTGGCTAAGCTACTTGCTCTCCTACTTAGAGCTCATGGGTCTTTAAACATGAGCCGGGTCCATTAAACATGACCCGAAAGCCCATAAGGGCCCAAATGTAAGGGTATAAATACCCAACCACCTGCATTAAATGTGGGTAACGAAAATTAAATACAACCAGGCTGCTTAATTCTCCCTCTAAACTCTACTCTAAATATTAAATACCCACATACTTTCCCTAAACATCAAACAAATTACAAGCCTACCCTCAGGCGATAATAATCCTCACCAGTTTTAACTCAGCATCATCATTGGCCGGTCCTAATGCAGACAACTTGAAATGAGTAGCAAACGAGATGCTAACTGCCTTAGCATCAAACGTGTTGAATCGTTGTAGCACTTTCTCAATATAGTTTCGTTGAGACAAGTGTAATGATCCTACACTTTTGTTCCTGATAATCTCCATACCAAGAATCTTCTTTGCTCTACCCAGATCCTTCATCTCAAACTCGGCACTAAGCTGTTTTTTTATCTGCACAATGTGTGAAATACTACAAGCAGCAATAAGCATATCATCCACATACAACAACAAGTAAACATAAGAATTATCTGACATCTTTTAATGATACACACAACTATCATATGGAATCCTCGTGAACCCTTTTGATACCATGAATGTATCAAAACGTTTGTACCATTGCCTAGGTGACTGTTCAAACCATACAATGACTTTTTCAGTAGACAAACGTTTTCCTCCATATTAGGTTTGATAAATTCCTCTAGTTGTCTCATGTAAATTCGCTCATTCAATTCACCATGTAGAAACGCAGTTTTCACATCTAACTTCTCAAGCTCTAAATCTTGCAAAACTACCATGGCTAACAAAACTCGAGTCGAACTATGCTTCACCACTGGAGAAAACAGTTCATTGAATTTGATTCCTTCCCTTTGAGTAAAACCTTTAGTGATCATTCTTTCCTTGAATCGAGATGCTTCAACCCCTGGATTATCTTCCTTTTTCTTGAACACCCATTTACTACCTACTACCTTATGTCCTTTAGGCCAATCAACAAGCTTCCATGTTTGATTCTTATGAAGATATTTAATATCTTCCCCCATATCATCAGTCCATCGATCTGCCTCTGAACTCGCTATAACTTCTATGTAGCTACTAGGTTCCTGCATCTCAACTTCTTCTGCAACTGATAGAGATATGCAACTAGGTTCGCATAACTTTTTGGAATTCTAATATATCTTCTTTCTCTGCCCAATGCTATGCTATAAGTTTGTTGTTCTGGTTTGGGTGCATCATCGTCACTGTCGTCCGATGTTGACACTTCACCTCGTGATTCTCGATCCACCTCAGAACCACTCGAATTATTGGACATGCTAGTAACTGATTATACTTCAAGATTCACATGTTTACTCACAACCGATCTTGATTCGACCGTTTCTCCTACTTCCTTCTCACTGTCTATCGAAGCAAACTCGTTAAAAGTAATGACCCTACTGATAAGAAAACTTGTAGACTTTAGAGAGGTACACCATAACTTATAGCCCTTCACTCCAGTAGCATATCCTAGATATATGTACCTTTTTCCCTCAGTTGAAGCTTACCATCTCTCACATGAGCATACATGAGACAACCAAACACCCTCAAATATTCGTAATCAGCCGAAGATCCAGACCAAGTCTCAAAAGGAGTTTTACAATCAATAGCTGTTGATGGAGACAGATTCACCAACTAACACGTTGTATTGATAGCTTCAGCCCAAAAATCCTTTCCCACGCTGGAATGCGAGAGCATGTTTCGTTCTTTGTCACAAAGCGTTCTGTTCATTCTTTCTGCGACTCTATTCTGTTGTGGTCTTCTAAAAGACGTGCGATGACACACTATTCCTTCAGCTTCGCAGTATTCGTTGAACTGATGACTGCAATATTTTAACCCATCATCTATCCTAAGATGTTTGATTTTTCTTTCTGTTTGCTTCTTAATCGCCGTCTTCCATTTGAAAAAGGTTGAATATGACTCATCTTTCATTTTCAGAAAGTAAACCCACACCATCCTTGAATAATCATCAATCAAACTCATGCAGTATCTGGCTCCGCTCTTCGATGGAATTTTGTTTAAACCCCAAATATCTGAGTGAATGTAGTCCATTATTCCTTTAATATTTCTTACAGCTGATTTGCTGAATTTGACTCTAGTTTGTTTACTAAACACACAGTGCTCACAAAATCCCAATGATTCTTCCTCATTGTCTTTCAACAAATCTCTCTTTCTCAAAACAACTAATCCTCTGTCACTCATGTGACCAAGACGCCAATGCCACAACTGATTGTGATCCTGTCTACCTTGGCTATTACTCCCTGATGATGCTACTGCAGGATCGCCCATAATAAAACTCCTTGGAGAATATAAAGACCCTTTTGTAAACTGTCTTTCATGCACCGTCTTCTGCATGGTACTTATAACCCTGAGAGTCTAGTGTCCAAAGAGAAATTAGGTTTCTCTTTAACCCATGAAAATTCCATCACGTCAAGATTCTAACAACCCAGTCAAATATTCTGATTCTGACGTTACCAATACCACCAACAATCAACGAATGATTGTTCCTTAAATAGACAGTTCCATGCATTGGCTTGTAAGTATCGAACCACTACTTGAACTGACACATGTGATATGTAGCGCCAGTATCGAGTACCCAAAAGTTTTTCCCATAGTCTGAACTCACGGACAATACATCTCCTCGACCACTGTTTTCACTATCGTCAGAATCGTTCACAACTTCAACAATGTTTGCTACATTTTCCTTTTGATTTCCCTTCTTACCATTCAGTTTTGGACAATCTCTCCTATAATGACCCTCCTCACCGCATTCATAATAGTTTGAGTTATTTACCTTTGATCTGGACCTCCAGTTATTTCTTATTAAAGAACTTGCTTTGCTTCTACATGTTCCACTAGTCATAAGACCTTCCCATTTAGCTTGATTTTCTAGCTGCAACTGTCTCATCTCCTTTGATTTCAGTGCCCCTTTGACAACTGCTAGCGATAACTTATCCTTACCATACATTATGGTATCTACGAATTTTTCATAGGGAGCTGGTAACGATATCAATACGAACAAAGCTTGATCCTCATCCTCAATATTGATATCTATGTTCTCTAAGTCCATTATAATTGATTTAAAATTATCTAAGTGCACAGTTATGGACATACTTTCTTTCAATCTGAAATTGTACAAATGATTCTTCAAGTATAATCAATTTACTACTGATTTTTCTAAGTAAAGATCTCCTAGCTTCTTCCATGCGCAGGCAGCAGTCTTCTCACAACTAATCTCGCGAAGCACATTATCTTTCACACTCATTAAAATCCAGCACAAAGCCCTTGCTCGAAAATCTTGCTTCTCCTCTTCTTTCATCTCTTCTAGTAACTTATTCTCCACAGCCTTCCACATCCCTTGGAGTACCAATGAAGAATCTTCCATCACGCAAATTTGGATCATCCATCAAATTTTTCAATATATATTTTGTTGCTGTAGATGCCATTGTGAAACCATAATTGTAAAAGCCCTAATTTCACCACGTGGCTCTTATACCAATTTTGTTATAAATCACTATGCAATGTATCACCAATGGATCAAGAACTGAACACAAATAAAACAGAACACGGATATATGACAGAAAAATAAAAGAACACATGATTTAACGTGGTTCGACAATTGTCTATGTCCACGGGTGCTGCCAGAGAAACGTGTTCCACTATGATACAAAAGGATTATAGATTTCAGATTGTGTTTTTGTGTAGTCCTAGTAGTGTATTTATAGAGAATCAATACAACTTACTAGATAATGGGCCTAATGGGCTCATATCACAAGACTAACAATATACTGTCACAACACTTATTTGTACTGCCGAACACAGTACACTGTGAAAGCACAATAACACTATCACCGACACAAAACTGTATTACCGGACATAGTACACTGTCAAGGCATTATTTGGGCTTTGAACAGTAACTCGTCCCTAGACTATCGCACTTGGTGATAGATAGTCCCTAGACTTTCAAAAGTCCGTTCGTAGTCCCTCGACTATCCAGTTTGGATAAAGTTAATCCCCTTGCATGTGTTGACTATCAATTTTTGTGACAGATAGTCCTTCAACTATTCATTTTCGATAAATTTAGTCTTTTGACTTTGTATTTTTGATAAAGTTAGTCCCCTTAATAAACATGCGCATGGGACTAACTTTATCCAAAGTGGATAGTTCAGGGACTACCAACGGACTTTTGAAAGTCCAGGGACTATATGTCACCAAACTGGATAGTCCAGGAACTACGAATGGACTTTTGAAAGTCCAGGGACTATCTGTCACCAAAGTCAATAGTCCAGGGACGAGTTACTGTTCAAAGCCCATTATTTGACTCATTCACAAAAGCTACAATGAAATTGGTGGTTCAGTGGTTTCCATGACAAATAATTATTATATATTCTAATTTCATGTTGTAGATTTCGTGCCAAGCTGACTCTCATGAGTCCAAAACAACTCTCGGAGCCTTTGAATGAATTTAAATATAACTAAAAGTCTATGTGTCTAGATCGATTACATAATAATATTTAGATAAAAAATATAATATTTTGGATATATTTCGAGACATAAAAAAAATATTTATTTTGGAGATACATTGAAGAAATGTCAAATTATATAAAGTTTCCCAAACACATCCTAACCATAAGATACAAATTTAAACATACAAAATAGTGTAATTATTTTTGTAGTATATTTTTTTGTACTATATGTAATTCTAATTTTAAAAACGCTACATGCGATTTAGGATCCAACGTCCATCTCACAATTTTTTATAAAATATTTAAAGATATAGTTATTTCATTCTAATTTCTATATAAATATATCAAATATCCTAAAAAAATTAAAAGATCTTTTATAGTTCAGGTTGATATATGCGGTTTCATTAAAGTTTTTTTGTTATTAGTGAAGGAAAAGTAAGAAAATTTTGGATTTGGAATGTCTCATCATACATTTTAATTTTAAATGTTCAAATATGTTATTAGAAGTTCAATTGATTAAAATAATCGATATTTGGAATATGATTTACGGACAACAAATACAATTAACATATTATTATTAAGTCTAACTAAAATACTTAAATGTAGATATTGTGTGGATTATTTCTGACTGAGGGTAATTTAGTAAAATATTTTGGGAATTTAATGTTTACGGTAGAGTGTAGTGAGAAAATTAAGGTATGTGCTTGTATTAAATTCTGATCATCTTCATTAATGAAAGTGGTTGAGGTATTTATACTTTATTAACGACCCATGGGCCTTTCAGGTCAGGTTATGAGTTTGGGTTAAATTTAAGAACCTGTTTATTTAGGTGTGAAATGAACAGCAACTAGCGTATTCACATTCCACTACATTTATTCTGTTCGGTTTATTATGGCATTGGCTTGGTCCGAACTGCCCTTCGGATAGAGGTAAGTTGCTACGTAAAAAATATCCGACCTTATTACTAGCCCCTTTAGATCTTGCAAAGAATTTTGGAAGAGCTAATCCATAAGAATAAAAATCAACGTATTCTCAGTGTGAAATGTGCTCTTCCGATCTGCCTTTGGATCCAAACTGAATATATCACCTTTTTTTTTAAGAATTTCAAGATTCAGCCCGATCAGAATTCGGTGGGACTGATTGTATTGTTAAGAATTTTAAGAATCTTTTTTCAACGTGGGATACGTATCAGGCTCTGGTTCAACCTCTCAACCGTTTTCTCCTAAATTCTTGTACCTACTAAGCTAGAAAGTTACTTAGGGTGTAACCCCTATGCTTAATAACCCCTAATTATGGCTATGATCAGTTTATCTTCCCCTAAGTAACCTTTTTCTATTTTCACTGTTCCATTGGCTTAAAAAACACAAACACTTATAGAGAGAAAGCTTAGTACTTTTTCAAATTGCATTCAAGTAATTTATGTTCACAGCCAAAATCACACTAGTAAAAGGGGTTGGCTAAATTTGTCTGAATTGGAGAGAGCGAGAAAAGTTGCAAGAGACGAAAGAATAGTTGCTGGTCTTCATGTCTCTCATGGTGAAGAACTCAATCAACTAAAATCAAACACAGACAAAGGTTCATCATCATCAAAGACATCTAAGGTCAGAAAATTTCCTTTTGTCCCAACTTTTTTTCATCTTCAGTTAAGATCCTCTGTTCAAGAATCTCAGAACCCTCTTCCTTAAAAAAAAGGCAGTTTCCAGTGTTAGGAAACCTTCACCTTTTATTGTCATGGGTTCGTACGCTGAGAAATCTCATGAGAAGAACACCCCTCGCCGAATAACTCGCTAATCCAAGGCTAAGTCCACTCTTAGCTCTTCAAAACATACTAGTTCGGAGACAATAAAGCCCTTGCGAGAAACCAAGCCATCTGAACAACATCCCCTGGAAGAAACCAAGCCATCCGGACAATAGTCCATCGTAATAGAAGAAAATATGGAGGATAGTATAGAAGATACTCCTTTTGAGGCGTCCAGACAGATGGAGGACACCGCAGCAGATCGAAGGGGTAAAACTAAAGTGGGTCTGTCCAATCCGGATGCACTTCCGGAGTATCTGGAAGGGAAGGTGAGGCCCAATTTTCAGAAATTCAGTGTGAAGTACCTGATATCCCTCCAAAACATTGCTTATGTATGATGAGTCCGGACAAATTCACCACCACTCACTGAACTATCCGGACAGGACAAAAGTATTAAAACACTAAACACCTTTTTTACTAAGCTAAGTGCTAATCAGCTTATTAAGTAAATGGGTCCTTAAACTTGACCCGGTTTCATAACTTGACCTGAAAGCCCATGAGTCCATAATTAAGGGTATAAATACCCAACTACTTTCATCAATGAGGGTAATGAACATTTAATACAACCAGGAAGCTTAAATCTCTCACTACAAAACACCCAAACATTTAATACCCTTAAAACTCTCCAAAACAATTGATAAAATTACCCTCATCTTAGAATAAACCACACCAGATTGGCGACCACAGTGGGAGAAGAAGGTGCCTGAATCTAGCATTCTAAACCAGCAAGAAAAACCAGTTCGGATGAATCTGGACGAGCAAACAGTGCCATCATCTTTGATAGAGGTGGTGGGAGAAAACAATGAATACATGATCGAAGAACGAGACAGGCTGAAAGCTGAAATAGAAGCTTTGAGGGCCACTAAAAAGGCAGAGATGGGTTTAAAGGAAAAGTCAAAATCGTCAGCCATTCACCATACTCACAACCCAAGGGAGAATGACCCATCAGCAAAGACTCACTTGAGCACAAAAAAGACCCATGTAAGTTCCAAGAAATCTCACCGGGCCAAGCCGGTGGAGAGCTCAGAGTCTTGAGTCTTCTAGTAGCTCCTCGAACGAGGATGGGCTTGAGGAGTCCTTGTCATCCAACAGTGATGAAGGGAGATCCAAGAAGAAACAAAAGTTTGTTTAAAAATATTCAAGAAAGAGGGATAGGCATGGGAGATTAAAGAGGCATATGGGAAAAGGGTTGTTTCACAGCCACAACCATAGTCGTAGGCATGTGGATCAACTGTTGATGGATCCCATTGCTTTCCATGATGAGCGAGGTATTTTTGCAACACCTAATGAAGAAACAGTTTTTAGTCGTGGCCGGAATTGGAGGAAATCGTCATTGTCATCCAAGATACTGTCCAGAAACTTTCCTAAGAAGTTTGACAGTACTAAAATGGAGAAGTATGATGGGAGCAAAGATCCGGACAACCATCTGGAACAGTTTAAAAAATTTATGATGAATTTTGATGATGATGATGACAAACTTCTTTGTAGAGCCTTCTCTCAATCCTTTACGGGAAGTGCTTTGAAATGGTACAACAACTTACCACAACGTTGTATCAGAAATTTTGATATGTTTTGGGTGGCCTTCCAGAGGCAGTTTATGGGGAGTAAGGAGGTGAAAGATAATGGAGATACTATTATCCATTGTGCCCAAGAGCCAAACGAATTACTGAAAGACTATATAAGCCGGTTTGTAAACACAAAGAATAGGTTAGCTGATTGTTCTGAACAGGTAGCAACAACTTCTTTGAGATAAGGATTAAACCCTGGGAATCTAGCCGATTCGGTAACCAAGAAGAAGGCCATGACCTGGGGAGGTTTGCTAAATCAGGTGGGAAAGTAAATCAATGTATATGAAACAAATAAGAATAGGGTACACAAGAAAGTAAGATCTGCCCCAGCTGCTCCAAACCAGAACCAGTCCGGATACAAGGCCAAAGAAGCCGGACAGGGGCCCAACACGGCCAAACAGACTCAATCCCACCCAGCTCCAGCTCAGAGTCAGCAGTCTAGATATAAACGAGGACCTTGGGTCCAACCGGAGTGGTTTGTTAAATTGGAAGAAAATGTGGCAACCATCTATGCCAAAACAAAAGATGAGGTACATTTCAAGAAGCCGGCAGCGCTTCAATCTCCTAGGGAAAGTCGTAATACTTTTTTTGCCAATATCATTATTGACCATAACATCGAGGATTGTATCGCTTTGAAACAAGAGGTACAAAATCTGATTAAAAGGGGAAAGCTGGGAGCTTATGTCAAGAGAAGAAGTGGAAACAGACCTGGCAATACTCACCGGACTGGCCCAACGAACAATGCAAGGACATCTGCTCCGGACGGGGCTATGGTAATCATTGAAAGGTTTGATGTCGAATCAGAGTATTTGGATCCTGATCCAACCCGGAATAAAGTGGGAGTTATAACAAAACATACTAAGACAGTGTCTGGACTCATAAGCTTTTTTGAGTCACTTCCTATATTCAGAAGGGACAGTATGACAGCGCCAACTCCTTCTTCAAGAAAGAGGCATGTTCACAGTCTAGCTACTCAGTTGGAGAGAGGCATGTCTTCATATCAGTCCCAAATTCCTTTTCCCTTCATTTTTTTGATGAAGATGATCTAAGGGACATAGCTGGGCTCATGAGGATACTGTGGTCATAGGAGCTTCGATTGGGGGCAACGACAGCAGACGAATTTTGATTGAAACTGGCAGCTCAGCCAATATTCTCTTTTTAAGTTCCCATAAACAGATGAAAAATCCAGCAGTGATCCAGCGTTCGAACAGGTCCATTATGGGCTTCACAGGGAGCTCAGCGGATGTGATCGGAGAGTTTGAGGAGGAAGTATTGTTGGGGAAAGGCCCTTTCAAGAAGATGGTCAGGGTATTATTCGTTATGGGGGATTTCCCCACATGTTACAATGCAATATTTGGGAGGTCGTGGATCCCTAGGATGCATGCAATGGCTTCAAAAGTTCACCAATGTTTAACCTATGTAGTTTAAGGATAAGTGGGAGTTGTCCGGAGTAACAAAAAAATAGCAAGAGAATGTTATGCAACTGCACTTGCCCCTAAAACTCTGGGGGCGGTCCGGATTAATGAAGATTAACAGTTGTTGGGGCCATCTGAGGGTGAGGGTGAAATTGATGACCCCAGAGAGACCCCTGGTGTTTTGATACCAATCGAAGAAGCTGAAACCCACTCCCTGGCTGAAGGAAGGAGTGTTAAATTTGGCTCCAAAATGGCACCAAAATTGAAGAAAAAATTGTTGTCCTTTTTGGCAAATCACCAACATGTTTTTGGTTGGTGCAATGCTGATGTGACCGGAGTAATTGCAAGTGTTATATCACACCAGCTGTCTATCCGAAGAGATATTGTACCTGTTGTGCAAAGAAGGAGAGATTTTTCTAAGGAGAAAGCTGATGTCATAGTTCAAGAGGTTGACAGACTTACCAAGATAGGTCACATAAAGGAGTCTCAATATCCTTCATGGACAGCCAACCCAGTGTTAGTAAATAAAAATAAAGGGAAATGGCGTATGTGTATCGACTTTACTAACCTCAACAGAGCTTGCCCAAAAGATCTCTATCCAGTCCCCCAAATAGATCAGTTGGTAGACTAAACATCTAGGAACAAGTTATTGTCCTTCATGGATTCCTTCTCTGGTTATAACCAGATACAGGTGGAGCCGAAAGACCAGGAACACACTACCTTTGTTACAGATAGGGGTCTCCATTGTTACAAGATGATGCCTTTTGGGTTGCAAATGCTGGGGCTACCTATCAGAGGTTGGTGAACAAACCATTTGCTGATCAGATTGGGAGAAATATGGAAGTCTATATTGATGACATGATGGTGAAAAGTTTAGAAGAAGGGTTGCACCTCACTGATCTTCAGGAAATGTTTTCCAACTTGGCAAAAGTTAATTTAAAATTAAATTCAGAAAAATGTGTGTTTGGGGTGCAGTCCGGAAATATTTTGGGGTATGTGATAAGTGAGAAAGGGATACGCCCTGATCTGGACCAGCTCAATGCTTTATTGAAAATGGACCCTCCTCGAAATGTTAAGGAAATTCAAAGGTTGACAGGAAGATTGGTTGCATTAAATTGTTTTATGTCAAGGTCTTCGGACAGGTGTGCCCCGTTTTTTCAGACCTTAAAGGGTGTTAAAGACTTTAACTGGTCTCCACAGTGCAACCATGCAATTAATGAAATAAAAAAGCATTTATCTTCCCCCAAAACCCTTTTCAAACTTGTTGACGGAGAAACACTGTACATATACTTAGCTGTGACCGAATGTGCATAAGTGCAGTGCTGATAAGAGTGGTGGACAATTATCCTCGACCGGTGTACTACATCAGCAAGAGTCTGATGGATGCTGAAAAAAGGTATCTAAAACTTGAAAAACTGGCACTAGCCTTGGTGATTGCTGCCAGGAAAATGAGGCCGTATTTCCAGTCTTATTCTATCATCGTCCGGACGTCTTTTCCTTTGAAGAATATTCTTCAGAAGGCAGACATATCAAGCAGGATGATCAAACGGTCGGTAGAATTGGGTGATTATGATATTGATTTTTCTCCACAAACTGCAATCAAAGCTCAATCTGTTTCCGATTTCTGGGTGGAGTTCCATTCGGATAGAAGTACTAAGCAAACTACAGATAAGAAAACTAAGAAAGTGTGGGATTTCCGGACAGACGGTGGATCAAGTACTATGGGTTGTGGGACTGGGATATGTTTAACCTCTCCGTATGGCGATAAATTATTCCAGGCTATATGTTTTGCTTTTAGGGCTTCTAACAATGAGTCAGAATATGAGGCTGCTATAGCTGGTCTAAAGTTAGCTTTTCTGTATGAGGCTAAAAGAGTCAGGTTGATGAGTGATTCTCAGCTTCTTATCCATCATGCTCAAGGTCAATCTGAGGCAAAAAAGGAGCAGTTGATCAAATACTTGTTTATCTTTAAAGAAGCGGCATCTAACTTCAAAAATGTTAGTTATAAGCATATACCTAGTTCGGAGAACACACTAGTAGACTCTTTGGCAACCATAGCATACTCTAAGTCCTACCCATGGATTCATGTACAAGAATGCCCATCCATACAACCAAATATGAGCAAGAAAGAGGAGGAAAGTTGAAGTATACAAGTGATTCAACCCAAAGACTGGAGATATCCCCTTCTTTAATACATCTCTGATGGCATTTTGCCTCCGGAGAAGGCTGTAGCAAGGAAAGTAAAGCATAAAGCTCGTGGTTTCTTAATCATAAAAGATGTCCTTTATAAGAAGTTGTTTAGTAGACCTCTTTTACGTTGTTTGGGGATTGAAGAGTCCCAAATTGTGCTATTAGAATTACATGATGGAGAAGAATCATCACACTGTGGTTATAGAGCTTTAACCCGGAGGGTTTTGTTGGCCGGATACTATTGGCCATCCATAATGGCAGATGCCAAGGTTTGGTGAAGAAATGTGACCCATGCCAAAGATATGGTAATGGAATTCATATCCCAACTGTTCCTATGGAATCGATTTTGAGCCAGTGCCTTTTGCTCGTTAGGGACTGGATTTAGTTGGGCCTCTACCAATAGCATCCGGAGGGTGCAAGACTATTATTGTAGCCATTGATTATTTCTCAAAATGGATAGAAGCTGCCCCATTGGCATGAACTACTTAGAAAGTCGTTATAAAATTTATCTTATCTAACATCTGTTGTAGATTTGGGGTTCCACAAAAGATAACCACAGATAATGCGCCACAATTTGATAACAAGGATATGGAGAATTTTTATGCCTCCCGGGGCATTCAACATTAGTTTTCTTCTCTTTTCAACCCACGAGAAAATGGTCAAGTTGAAGTAGCAAACATGATCATCCTATCCGGTTTAAAGAAGAATTTAGAAGGGGCTGCAGGAAAGTGGCCAAGCTATTTGCAAGAAGTGTTATGGGCATATTGGACTACTCCTGGAGCTGCTACACAAGAATCTCCTTTTGCCTTGGTATATGGGATGGATGAAATTGCTCCTATAGAGGCGACCTTTCCATCATACAGAGTCCACAATTATACCGAACAAGCTAATGAAGTGGCAATCAGAAGTCCGTTAGACTTGATAAAAGAGAAAAGAGATAAGGCTCATCTTAGACCGCCCATTACCAAGGCTTGATGAGGAGCAGATTTGCTTCCAATATCAAAAGAAGGGATTTTTGGTCAGGGGATAAAGTATTAAGAAAGTTTTTCTTGCATACTAAGGAGAAGTAGTTTGGTAAGCTAGCCCCGAACTGGGAGGGACCTTATGAGGTCTCTGAAAAACTTAAGCCTGGGACATATAGGCTTCGAGACAAAGATGGAAGAATTCTAAAGCACCAGACAATTATATTAAAACAAAGATGGAAGAGTTCGGTGCTCGAACTCTCACCGGTTCCTTCTTCTTCATCAATGGAGGAATCTATTCAACTGCTATAGCCATGCCTATCACATTCTACCATAATGTGAAAAGAGAGGTCTTCGTACTCCACAAATCTCCATAGCTCCCATAAGTGTTCTCTTCAGAAATTTTTCATGCAAAAGAAGTACCATATAAAACTTGACCTCCGCATCTCTTGCTTCCAGAGAGTCTATTACTTTGTTGGTATACGCATCAATCCTGGACTGGATTGTCTTTTCCTGCTCTTTCACCAAGTCCTCCTTCTCTATGGTTGCCTTGGATACAGCCTCTTCAAGGGAAGTATTTTTACCGGACAAGGTATGAATGGCATCATCTTTAGTCTTCATATCCTCCTTCAAGGTGGAAATATATTTCCCTAAACCGGAGCACTTAGTTTGGAGCTCTGTGTTAGCCTTTTCCGAAGTGACCAGCTTGGTTGACAGATCTTCCTTGTCATTCTTCAACTCTTCAAGCTCCTTCTTCAGTGCATCAATGCTCTAGTTGGCATTGAGGAAGTTAGTTGACAAAGTCTCCTTATCTGTGTCGAGGGTGTTGATAAGGGCAATCTGATTTTTCACTTGCCTTTCCAAATTAAGTACTGGCTGAATATGGCCGAAAAGAGAATGAGCCACCACATCAGTCTCCCCGGAGACAATATAGGACTTGCCATTGTAACTCACCATATTGGAAGAGCTTGAAGGACAGTAGGGGCCGACGAAGTCATCCTTCTTGAAATTGTTGAAATAAAGACTAATGTCTTGAAAGGCACTGATGTCTACTCCATCAATCTCCCCTCCAGTGCCTTCTACGAATTGCAAGTCTGTTGGAATTTTCTCTGCCAAAGTAGGTTCAACAGGAGCTGGTGAAGGAGGAAGCTCCGAAGGGCGAAAAGTTATTTCTCCCCCTAATGTAAACTTCTTCTTCTTGGCAACCCTTTCATCACTACTAGCTCCTCGTTTTCGGTCCTTCTTCAGAGGCCGTGGTGGATTTTGCGATTCACTTTCCTTCTTAACGGTTTCATCTTCATCCACTTGGAGCAAGGAGGCATCAATCCTTCCTAGGTTCTCCCCTCCTTGGTTAACCGGACCAGTCTCTTCTGCAGCCCCCCCGAACTAACTCTGTTGAAGCTTTCTTTTTCTTGCCCTTGCCTTTGATTTTGCTAGGGGCTTTGGGTCTGGAGGGCAAGGCCAGTTTTCCATCCTTTTTCTCTGTTCTCTTGAGAATGACAGCTGGGGGAGGTGGTGTGGTCAATTCCTCCCAGGTGAGATCTCTCCGGCCCGTGGTATTCCAATATAAGATCTCACCAAGTTGCCAGAAGTGAAACAGTTGTGGAAAGTGATTCCCCAACGTTCAGCAGTCCAAGCATTCAACTTGGCACATATGGTCTTCCCCTCCTCCAAATAGCCGATGAACTCCTTCGACAATACTAACAAGGGAAAACGGGTGATTCAGAAGTGGAATGTTTGTGAAAATAAGAAAGAGAAAATGAAAAACAAAACCGATTACTTACTTGTGCTCTTCCACCTGCTGGTAAGCATGCTAGGGTTAACCTGAGCCTTGATCTTTCTCCCATTCTCCCATATCCCACTGATGAATAGGAACTGGGTTTTCCAGTTCTTCTCTGATTCCAGCAAATCATCCACCACTTTGAGGTTGTCTCCTATGTTATAATGGTAGAACTGGATGTGATGATTTTTGGACAGGCTGGCCACATCGGCGAATTGCTCCATAGGGAGAGGGATGCCGGACAGCCTCGATGCCATTATTCAAGCAAGGAGAGTATACCAAGAATTTGGACTTAACTGGCTTGGACAAAGCTTGATCAGGTAAACATACCTGACGATTTGTAGGTCTAAGGGGAATCTGAGCCCCCAGTTGAACAGGTCGGTGTAAATGACAATCTCATTGAGCTTGAAGTCCATCGGAGTATCCGGTGTAACTGGTATTCTCACCTTCACTGATTCTGGGATCCCTCCCTTAGTTCGGATCCGGCCCAACTCAGCGGTGTGAGTATAAACGTAGTTGATATTCTGCGTGGCCAACAGATACTTCACATTGACCTTCTGAAAGCAAGGTCCCACCTTGCCCTCCAAGCACTCCGGTAGCTCCGGATGAGCCAGTCCCACCTTCACTTTGCCTTTCCCTTTCCTGTCAGAGGTAGCATCCTCAGTTTGTCCAAAGGCTTCAGTCTCGAAGGGGGCCTCTTCAATACTATCTTCCATCACTTCTTCCATCATTGTGGAAGGTTTATCAGTTGTTGAGGATGGAAGAGTGTCAGCTTGTGGCTCAGTGGCCTATCTGGATGGTTGAGCACTAGTTCCTTCTAGAGGTCTGGTGTCCGGTTGGGGCTCAGCTCCGGAGGACTTGGTATGAGAAACCACTTTGGATGCCTCTGATCCAAAGGGCTTATTTGGATGAGCTCTTATGGAAATCTACGATCCGGAGGGTTTGTCTTTACTTGCCGACTTAGAGACCCCCGACTTGGAGGACTTTGATTGAGAGCCAGTCGCTTGGCCTTTTACCGAGCGCGTAGTCCGGCGAGGATTGGTTTTCTCTAGGGAATTTTCGATATCAGATCCCTTTGCTATGAATAGAGAGGGTTTCCTAACACTCGATACCGGTTTCTCTTGGGCAGTGGAAGGTTGAGACTCCTGAACAGAGGAGCCTGATGGGATTGGCGAGAGGTTTGGCTTGAATGGACGTTTAGGTTCTGGACTTTTGGTAGAAGACGATCCTTGATCAGTTTCTAAAGATGGTTTATCAGAATTATCGTTTGGAGAGACTGGAAGACCAGCAGCGATGCGTCTCTATCGTTCAACTTTCTTCGCATTCTCTAGTTCAGAAATATTTAACCAACCGCCTTTTACAAGAGCGTTTCTCGTTGTGAACATAAAACTATCCAAGCAAGGTTTTGAAAGAAAAGGTGAAAGCTCTGAAAAAAGATTTGTAGAGTGATGAAGATGGTGAAACTAGTAAAAGAAAGTGATTTATATATTAGCAAGGGAAAAAGCTACTGATACCTAGGAGAAGACAAAAAGATTCAAGCAAAGATTGAAAACGGCGCTGACGTAAGAATCATTAAATGTAGAGATAACATTTTCAGGCTTAGTGGGAACGATGTTCTAGGGAGAAAACGGTTGGTAGGTCAAATCAAGATGCGACACGTGTCCCATGATCCAAGGAAAATCTCTTAGAATTCTGAGAAAAAATCAGTCCGGATAAACCTTAAACCAAGCACCCGAATGGGCCGGAAAATATTTCTATCGACTAAATGAGTTTTTTAGTCCTCCCAAAGATTTTTGACAAAACCTAAAATAAGGGCTACTGATGAGTCCGGACAAATTCACCACCACTCACTGAACTATCCTGACAGGACAAAAGTATTAAAACATTGAACACCTTTTTTACTAAGCTAAGTGCTAATCAACTTATTAAGTAAATGGGTCCTTAAACTTGACCCGGTTTCATAACTTGACCCGAAAGCCCATGGGTCCATAATTAAGGGTATAAATACCCAACTACTTTCATTAATGAAGGTAATGAACATTTAATACAACCAGGCAGCTTAAGTCTCTCACTACAAAACACCCAAACATTTAATACCCTTAAAACTCTCCAAAACACTTGAGAAATTACCCTCATCTTAAAATAAACCACACCAATGTATACACCCACACTCTTGAGTTGGGTAGTATTCGAACAAAGTGGGGCTTCCCTGATTCTATTAAAGTAAGAATCCCAATCACCCTGGAGACTCCGATGGACTGCAAGTCTAAT
This sequence comes from Limnanthes douglasii subsp. nivea, assembly GCA_036936605.1. Classification (NCBI taxonomy): domain Eukaryota; kingdom Viridiplantae; phylum Streptophyta; class Magnoliopsida; order Brassicales; family Limnanthaceae; genus Limnanthes; species Limnanthes douglasii. The sequence continues at coordinate 57,347,299 of JAUPFV010000001.1, read as the reverse complement.
GAACTAGTGGTATACACCGAAGTGCTGAACTGGGGACTCCGGTTTCTTTTGGATCCGAAGATAGTCAGGTACTTCCACTTGATAAAGCTATGTCTGAGTGAGTTGAGTCCGAATACGTGGTACAGTCTGATGGCTGGAATAATGGCTTCAAGACTATCCAAGATCCCACTACCAATGGAGCAATTCGCTGTTGTGGTGAATTTGTGCTAGAACCACCATATTCCCTTTTACCGCTACAATACGGGGAACAATTACAAGGTAGTGAATGACCTATTGGAGTCTGAAAAACCATGGAGGACACAATTCATGTTCATCAGCAGAGCCTGGGAGAATGGAAAAAAGATGAAAATTGACTCTAATCCAATCCAACTGACTAGTCGTTGGAAGAGTATAAGTAAGTTTTACTTATGTTTTCCTTAGTCTTTTAAATACTATGTGGTTATTCCAAAATAACTTGTGTCTCTTTTCAGATTTTTTTTGAAGAAGTTCTCAGAGCATGTAGAGGCAGGTCATGCACTTGCGCCAAGCTAAATTCCTAGGCCTTGCAGAAATGGGGGAATGGTTTCCATAATTATTTCACCTCAGGGAACTTTGTGAGATTTCACCTGTGGAATACTACAGAGAAGGGACCTTACCTTGGAAGAACTAACCACCCCTTCTCCTGCAGACGTCATCTTGAGGAGAACTGAGGCTAAGGACGCCAAGATTTACTTACCTTACAGGGTCAAAACCCCTAGCCATCTAGACAAGGTGAAGAATAAAAGAAAGAAGAAAACCACAACAGACCCACCTCAATCAACCACCGAAGGGACCAGCTCGGAGAATCAAGGAGGGATCAATGTTGTTCTGCTGAAAGCAGTTGAAGTTATCATCAAGGAGACTGGTGGATCGGGTAACCCACCAAAGGTTACAAAGAAGGATAAGAAGCATAAAGCAAGCAGTGATTAAAAAGCTGCAAAGAAGAAGAAAGTCACTCTGGGATCATAGATAATTCTACGTCCTTCTGAACTTTCTCCTCCGGTTCCTACTGATCCTACTCTGCAAGAAGAAATTCCACCCAACCTTTATTCCGAACAGGCCATACTGATGGAGAGCTAAATCTCAATGCCTTTCAGAATATTAACATATATTTTAATGAACTGGACAAGGATGATTTTTTCGCACCTTATCGTCCTGCCAATCCGGCTAATACTGTAACCTACAATGGTGAGACATACGTGATATCAAGTGAACAAGAAAATCTGAGTCATGCTCTCTTAGGTTACATTCGTCCAGTAGTCAACCTGGAAAGGCAAGTGAGGGACCAAACCAGTACCATAAATTCCCTGATTTCAGAGAATCAAAGCTTGACGAATAGTCTCTCCGCCGCTCAGCACATCATAGAATCCTTGAAGAATGAAAAAGAGGATCTAGCTGCTAAATTTCTCAAGTCATAAGAGGCTCAAAAAGATCTCCAAACCAAGTATTCCGGACGGTAAACTTCTTCCTTTGATAAAATCAAAGCTCTGAAAGGACACCTAGAAGCTAGAGACAAAACTGTCAGGAATTTATCCGAAGACGAAGTCAATTTGGAAGGTCTTCTTGCAAAGAAGACAGAGAAGAATACGCCTATAGGAAAGAAGCAAGCCAAAGAGATACCTGCTGTAATAGAGAAGTATGCCTCTGGAGTGGTGGATTCTTTGGAGAAAAGAGATGATAGAATCAAAATTGATATGGTCTTACTATTCCATGATACCTTTCCTAAGAGGTCTCTTAGTCCTTTGTGGAAATTTGTGGAATACGATGACCTCCCTTTTCATACGATGGTTGATGGTGATAAACACAACTACTCAAGTGGGGAAGATTCTGAGGACAACGAATGGGTTGGTGAGATTTCAAGTGCCGAACTCAAAAGTCCGAAGAAAGGAGATGGTGATGAAAATACCGAAGGGAACAAGCCCTAAGGTTGTATTGTTATGCTGTGTATTTTTTGTTAAAAAACTAAAGTCCTTGGATGGCCAATACATCTTGCTCCATTGCTTGTTTAATTCATGTTCTTAATACTTAAAGTCCTTGAATGGTCAAGGCATTTGTGAACCATGGATCGGCTCTACTCCGATCAAACTTTAATATCATACTTCCCTTTGCGTAAATTTTGTTTAAATTTTTACGGTCAGTGTTTAAATGGCCTTCGAAATTTCAGACCTGTTAAGTAAGTCTGCTAAATAATTCTGATCTTATATGTTTGACAAATGTGATCAAGTATTCAACGTATTCGATCACCTCAAATATATTTGAGAGCCGGAGTGTTTAATAAATATTTAATATCTGACCACCTCACACTATAATTAAGAAGAAATGTGCACCAGACGTTTGAAGAAGTATAAGATATTATTGAAAATACAGATACCTCGTTGAAACCTCCCCGCGCCACCAGGGTAGGAAATAGTATGCGCCCCCTAATATTTACATTGGCACTTAAAAAGTAAATATTTACAAGAGAGATTTATTCTAAGTATACCCTGAGATGTTCAACTTTTCATGGGCGCTTTAGTGTTCTCTATTCCTTGTCTTACAGTTTGTACGCTTTTGGTTTGACTTTCCCACACACCACATAAGGACCTTCCCAATTCGGAGCCAGCTTACCGAACTATTTTTCCTTGGTGTGTAAAAATATTTTTCTTTAGACTTTGTCCTCCAATTGAAAATATCTTCTTTTAACTTTAGAAGCAAATTTGATCATCATCAAACCCTGGTAATGTATCGTTCTTAGATGTTGTTTAACTCTTGTTTTTTCAATAAAATCCAACTGATTCATGAATGCCATATCATTCGCATGTTCGGAATAGTTCTGGATTCTTTAGGACAATAAAGTATCTTCTATGGGAGTGATTGCATCAATCTCATAGACAAGAGCAAACAGAGATTCTTGTGTAGCAACCCGAGGTGTAGTTCGGTAAGCCCACAATAATTCTTGTAGATAACTTGTCCATTTTCCTATAGTTCCCTCCATAGTTTTCTTTAGCCCTGACAAGATTGTTCGATTAGAAACTTCAACTTGTCCATTTGCTTGAGGGTGAAAATGAGAAGAAAAGCAGTGTTGAATTCCTCAGGTGGTGCAGAACATTTCCATGTTTTTATTATCAAACTGTGGCCCATTATCTGTGGTAATCTTTCGGGAAACCCCAAATCTGCAACATATGTTAGATAAAATAAATTTAATAATTGACTTAGAAGTGGTTCCAGGTAAAGGAGTTACCTCTATCCACTTAGAGAAATAGTCAATGGCAACGATGACTATTCAACATCCACCGGATTCCATTGGGAAAGGCCCAACCACATTCAACCTCCATCTATAGAAGGGTATCGATTCAGATATGAATTCCATAGGAACTGCTGGCAGATGAATTTCATTTCCATATCTTTGGCAAGGATCACACTTCTTTACCATATCTTTAGCATATGCCATTATGGTTTGCCACTAGTACCCTGCTAATAAAAATCTCTTGGTTAGAGATCTATAGCCATAGTGTGCAGAACCTTCTCCATCATACAGTTCAGATAACATAACTTGGGATTCTTCAAATCCTAAGAAACACAAGAGAGGTCTGCTGAAATATTTATTGTAAAAAACTTCCCTTAATACCAAGAAATCACGAGCCTTATACTTGATTTTCTTAGTCATGGCTTTATCCGGAGGCAAATTCCCATCAGAAATAAACTGAAGAGTATCATACCTCTAGTCCTTGGGTTGAATAGTTACTATGCTCATACTTTCTTCATTCTTTTTACCTTTTTCTTGGCCCGTCTGTATTGATGGACATTCTAACATCAGAATCCAAGGGTAAGATTCAGAATAAGCTAAAGTTGCAGAAGAGCATGCCATAGTATTCTCCACTCTTTGGGTTGAATGGTTCCCTCAGCATAAGCAAGTACTTAATACATTCTTCTTTATTAGCTTCAGATTTCCTTTGAGCATGGTGAATCAGTAATTGGGAATCACTCATTAATTAGATTTTTCTTGCCCCACATATAAGAGACAACTTATGATCAGCTATAGTTGCTTCATATTCAGATTCATTATCGGAATCCCTGAAACCAAAACATATAGCCTGGTACATAGTATCACTATAGGGAGAAGTTAAACAAATTCCCGCCCCACAACCCATAGTGCTTGATCCACCATCAGTTCAGACTACCCATTCTTTCTTAGACTGGTTTTCTAACATCTGTCTGGAGGATCTACCAACATGAAATTCTACCAAGAAATTGGCCACTGACTGGGATTTAATCGTCGTTCGGGGTGCATAATCAATATCATAATCACCCAGCTCAACTGACTACTTGGTCATTCTGCTTGACACATCAGCTTTATGAAGAACACTCTTCAAGGGAAAAGATGTTCGAACGAAAATGGAATGAGCTTGGAAATATGGTCTCATCTTTCTTGCTGCAATTACCAAAGTCAATGCTAGTTTTTCCAATTTCAGATATCTTCTTTCATCATCCAAAAAACCTTTGCTAATGTAATATACCGAACGAGGGTATTTGTCCACCTTTCTTACTAGCATAACATTTATTGCATACTTTAATACAGCTAGATATACATATAGATTTCACCCCTGAACAGGTATAAAGAGAGTATTGGGTGAGACAAATGCTTCTTGATTTCAAGAAATGCCTAATCACATTGGGGAGACCAATTAAAGTCTTTCGCATTCCTTAATACTTGGAAAAATGGAGCACATTTTTCTGGTGATCTTGAAATATACCAGTTCAAAGCAGCCAATCTTCTAGTCACTCTTTGAACTTATTTGGTTCTTCGAGGAGGGTCCATAGCTAGTAGTGCATTAAGTTGATCCAAATCAGGTTGAATTCCTTTCTCACTTATTATCTAGCCCAAGAATTTTCCAGATCGGACCCCAGAAACACATTTTTCAGGGTTTAGCTTCAAGTTCACAGCCTTTAAATTAGAAAATATTTCTTGAAGGTCAGATATATGTGTATATTCCTCCAATATCTTTACCATCATATTATCTATATAAACTTCCATGTTTCTGCTAATCTTATTAACGAAGGCTTTATTTACTAATCTTTGATAAGTGGCTCCAGTATTTTCCAATCTGAACGACATCACCTTATAACAATGAAGACCTTTGTCCGTAATAAAAGTGGTGTTGTTTGGATCCTTTGGATCTACTTGTATCTGGTTGTACCCCAAAAATGCATCCATGAAAGACAATAACTTATTCTCAGAAGTTGAATTCATCAACTGATCTATCTGGGGAACATAATAAGGATCTTAGAGGCATGCTCTATTAAGATTAGTAAATTTGGTACACATGCGTCATTTTTCATTCTTTTTTTACTAAGACAAGGTTGGCAATCCATAAAGGGTACTAGGTCTCTTTAATGTGGCCCATCTTAGTCAGACGATCAACTTCTTGAACAATCACATATGCTTTTTCTTTAGAGAAAGACCTTATTCGTTGTACAACCGGTGCAACATCAGTTCGTACAGATAACTTGTGACAAATTATATCAGCCGACACTCTGATAACATCATCATTGCACCAAGCAAATACATGTTGATTATTCATTAAAAAATACAACAGACTGTGTTTCAAACTTGATGCCAACTTGGGACCAATTTTAATATTATTTCCCTCAACTAGGGAATGGGTTTCAACCTCCTCTACAAGTATCATGACATTGGGAGCCTATTTGGGATCATCAATTTCATTTTCATCGGTGGAAGGATCCAGTAGCTGTTAATCTTGACTGCCTCTTAAGACTTAGAGGCGAGGGTGGTTGCATAATATTCCCTGGCTATCTTTTGACTGCTCAACGGAGCACCTACTAGCCCATAGACAACATATTTTAAACATTGGTGGACCGTAGAGGCCACAACATGCATTCTGGAGAGTCAAGACCTTCCAAATATTGCATTGTAAGATGTTTGGAAATCTACCAAAACAAAGTACTCTCACCATTTTTGTAAAAGATCCTTTTCCCAGCAATACCTCTTTTTTAATTCCCTCAATCAAATCTGTAGAACTTCCTGTGAAGCCCACGATGGTTCTGTTCGAACGTTGTATAATCGAAGGGTTCCTTATCATTTTGTAGGAGCTCAAAAACAAGATGTTTGCCGAACTTCCTGTTTCAATCAGGATTCAACGTATATCATTCCCCATATTGACGCCCCCATTACTACAACGTTTTCATGAGGCTCGGCAACATATCTTAGGTCATCTTAATCGAACACTATAAAAGGAGATGGGGTTTGATACAAGTGTGTGGACATTTTTCCATCCAACTGGGTGGTCAAACTATGAACATGCCTCTTCCTTGACAAACTAGAAGGTGCAGTCACAATGTCCCCCCGAAAGATGGTTAGAGATTCAAAGAATTTAATCCAACCGGAGAAAGTTTTAGTCTTGTCTGTTATTACCCCTACATGATTCTGACTTGGATCCGAATCAAGGTACTCAGGGTCTATATCAAACCTTTCAGTTATCACCATAGCATATTCTTGTGTCGCCGTTCCAGGATTGCTTGAAGGAGTAGTTCGGAGAGTATTGGCATTGGCTTGTGCATTATACAGTCTGCTCCCTCCTCGTTTTTTGACATAGGCCCCCAAGTTACCCCTTTCAATGAGGTTCTGAACCTCCTGCTTTAAGGCTATACAATCATGGGTATCATGCTCTATGTTATTATGGTATTTGTAGAAACGGCTACTACGGTTTTCTCTGAGGGACTGCAACGTTGCTGGCTTTCTAAAGTGCTCTTCGTTCTTAGTTTTGTCATAGACTGTAGCCACACTTTCTCCCCATTCAGCAAACCACTTAGGTTGAACCCATGGTCCCCTCTTGTTCCTGACCTCTTGGTTTTAATTTTGGTTAGACTGATTCTGCCTTGATCGATTAGATCCCTGTCTGGTCTCCTTTGACCTATACCTGAACTGATTACCAGCCTGAGGTATTGATGTTGTAGTAGTGGACCTTATCTGAAGAGGCACCCTGGTCTTTTTAGTTTCCTCCATATTGATTTGTTTCCCCACCTGATTCAACAACCCTCTGAAAGTAATGGCTTTCTTCCCGGTGATTGAATCGGTTAAGTTTCCCGGATTTAACCCTTATCTAAGAGAAGCAATTTCAACTTGTTCTAAGAAATTTGCTAGCCCATTGTTTTTATTCACAAATCGGCTGATGTACTCCTTTAGAGACTCATTTGGCTCTTGAGCACAATGGATAATGGTATCCCCATTACCCTTAAGCTCTTTCCTTCCAACAAACTTCCTCCAAAAGGCATAAAATATATCAATTTTTTTAATAGATCCACGAGGGAAACTATTATACCATTTGAGGGCACTTCCTGTGAAATTTTGAGAGAAGACTCTGCACAACAGTCTATCATCATCCTCGAAGTTCATCATAAAGTTCTTAAACTGCTATAGATGGTTGTCCGGATATTTTCTCCTATCATATTTCTCCATCTTAGAGCGATCAAACCTTTTGGGAAGGTGTTCGGACATGGGTCCAACCGGTCAAGGAAGATCAATCCAACCAAACTCAGAGCCAACAAACCAAAAGTAAGAGGGGGCCTGGGTCGATCCTAAGTGGTTTGCTGAGTTGGGGGAAAACATGGCCACAATCTTATGATAAGACCAAGAATGAAGTGCACTTTCGAAACCGGTAGCCTTGCAGTCCCCCAGAGAGAACCGGAACACTCGTTTTTGCCAATATCATAATGATATATGCCATGATACTCAGGATTGCATTGCGTTGAATCGGGACGTCCAGAACCTTATTGAGAGAGGCAAGTTGGGAGCCTACGTCAAAAAGCGAAGTGGGAACAGACCAGATAATGCCCAAGCCAATGCTCCCCGGACACGTCCTTCGAACAATCCTAGGACATCTACACAAGAAGGTGTAATGGTGATTATTGAAAGATTTGATGTAGACTCTGAGTATCTGGATCCTGATCCAAATCAGAATCACGTAGGATTAATAACAGAGAAAACTAATATAGTTTCCTGACTTATCAGCTTCTTCGAATCATTAACCATTTTTGGAGGAGATACAGTGACTGCACCTTCAACTTCATCAAGAAAGAGGCATGTCCATAATTTGGCCACCCGATTAGATGGTGGAATGTCTTCCCATCAGTGCCAAACCTCATTCCCATTCATAGTCTTTGATGAGGATGACTTGAGGGACATTGCAGGACCTCATGAGAATGCGGTGGTTATAGGGGCTTCGATAGGGGGGAACGATATACGCAGAATTCTGATTGATACTGGCAGTTTGGCGAACATCCTGTTTTTAAGCTCCTATAAGCAGATGGAAAATCCAGTGGTCATCCAACATTTGAATAAAACCATTGTAGACTTCACAGGAAGTTATGCAGATGTGATCGGGGAGTTCGAAGAGGAAGTATTATTAGGCAATGGGCCCTTTAAGAAGATCGTAAGAGTACTCTTTGTTGTGGTAGATTTCCAAACATCGTATAATGAAATTTTTGGGAGGTCCCATGTTGTGGATTCTACAATCCATTAATGCTTAAAATATGTTCTTCAGGGGCAAGTAGGTGTTGTTTAGAGCAGTCAAAAGAGAGCCAGGGAGTGCTATGCAACACCCCTTGCCCCTAAAACTCTAGGTGCAATCAGAATTAACTAGGATTAGCAGCTACTGGAGCCTTCTGTTGAGAAAAGTAAGATTGATGATCCCAGAGAGGCTCTTAGTATTATAATACATGTCGATAAGGTTAAAACTCATTCCCACAGTTGAAACGCCGGTTGTTGTCCTTTTTAATGAATAATCAACATGTATTACATGGTGCAACAATAATGTTACTGGAGTACCATTAGACGTTATTTCACACAAGGTGTCAATCCGGAGTGATATTTCACGAGTTGTAAAAATGAGGAGAGCTTTTTCCAAAGAAAAGCAGATGTGATTGTTCAAGAAGTTGATCGGTGAACCAAGATGGGCCATATTAAGGAATCTCAGTACCCTTTGTGGATTGCCAACCTTGTGGTAGTCAAGAAAAAGAATGGTAAGTAGCGTATGTGTATTGATTTTACTGACCTCAATAGAGCATGCCCTAAGGATCTTTATCAAGAAAACGAATGGTTAGTGTATTCTACATCTGGAAACAAGATGTTGTCCTTTATAGATTCCTTCTCAGGGTAAAACTAGATACAAGTAGATCCGATCACACTACTTTCATCAAAGACACAGGTCTTCATTGTTACAAGATAATTCCCTTCGGGTTAAAAAATGTTAGGGCTATTTATCAGAGGCTGGTAAATAAATATTTTGCTAGTTAGATTGGCAAAAACATGGAAGTCTACATAGATGATGTGATGGTTAAAATCTTCGAGGAAGATTCACATGTATTTGACCTTCAAGAGATATTTTCCAATTTAGAAGCTACAAATTTAAAGTTGAATCCTAAAAAGTGTTTATTTGGGGTCCGATCTGGAAACGTTTTAGGCTACATAATTAGTGAAAAAGGAATCCAGCCTGATCCGGATCAGCTTAATGCTTTACTAGCAATGGGCCCTCCTCGGAATATTAAAGAAGTTTAAAGGCTCACGGGAAGATTGGCTGCATTGAATAGGTTTATCTCAAGAGCATCAGACAAGTGTGGTCCATTCTTCCAAGTGCTGAGGAATGCCAAAGTCTTTAATTGGTCTCCCTAATATGCACAGGCTTTTATTGAAATCAAGAAGCATTTGTCTTCACCTAAGACTCTCTTTAAACCTGTTTGGGGAGAAAAGCTCTATATGTATCTAGCTGTGTCAGAATATGCAATAAGTGTTGTGCTAGTAAGGGAGATGGACAATTACCCTCGTCTGGTGTACTACATCAGTAAGAGTCTGTTAGATGCTGAAAGAATATAATTAAAATTGGAAAAATTAGCGTTGGCCTTGCTAATTGCAGCAAGAAAAATGAGACCCTAATTCCAAGCTCACACTATCATTGTCCGAACATCTTTCCCTTTGAAAATATTCTTCAAAAAGCTGATGTATCGAGCAGAATGACCAAGTGGTCAGTAGAATTGGGTGATTACGATATTGACTTTGCCCCTCGAACTGCAATTAAATCCCAATCAGCGGCTGACTTCTTCATGGAGTTTCATGATGATAGATCTTTCGGACAGAAATTGGGAAACTATGTCAAAAAGGAGTGGGTAGTTCGAACTGATGGTGGATCAAGTAATATGGGTTGTGGAGCTGGAATTTTCCTAACATCCCCATATGGTGATAGAATGTACCAAGCTATATGCTTTGGGTTCAGAGCTTCTAACAATGAGTCTGAATATGAAGCAGCCATAGCTGGTCTTAAGCTAGCTCTCCTATGTGGGGCTAAAAGAGTTTGATTAATGAGTGATTCTCAATTACTCATCCACCATGCTCAAGGGCAGTCTGAAGCAAATAAGGAGCAATTTATTAAATACTTGCACATAATAAAAGGTGTGGCAACAAACTTTAAAAATATTTTCTATGAGCACATTCCTAGATCGGAAAACACTTTGGCAGATTCTTTGGCAACTATAGCCTATTCTGAATCATGTCCATGGATTCTTGTACAAGAATGTCCATCTGTATGGATAGGTCAGAAGAAATAAGATGAAGAGAATATGCATATACTTGTTATTTAATCTAAAGACTAGAGATATGCTCGTTTCCAATGCATATCAGATGTGATATTACCTCCGGATAAAGCTATAGAAAAAAAGGTTAAGTACAAGGCTCGTGGTTTCTTAATACTAAGAGAATTCTCTACAAAAGGTTTTTTAACAAGTCTCTCTTACGCTGTTTAAGGTTTGAAGAATCCCATGCTTTGTTATCCAAACTACATGATGGGGAAGGTTCAACACGCTGTGGCTATAAGGCTTTAACCCGGAGAGTCTTGTTGGCAGGATACTACTGGCCAACCATAATGGCAGATGCTAAAGAAATGGTGAAAAAAATGTGATCCCTGTCAGAAATATTGGAATAAAAGTCATGTACCAGTAGTACCTATGAAGTCCATATCTGAGCCGGTACCTTTTGCCAGATGGGGTATGGATCTGGTGGGGCCTCTTCCTATAGAATCTGGTGGATGCAGGACAACTTTAGTTGCTATCGATTATTTCTCTAAGTGGATAGAGGCAGCTCATTTGGCTGGAACCACTTCGAAGGAAATTATTAAATTTATTGTATCTAACATATATTGTAGGTTTGGGATTCCCCAAAATATTACTACAGACAATGGGCCACAATTCGATAATAAAGACATGGAAGCCTTCTGTACCTCTAGAGGGATTCAAAATTGTTTTTCTTCTCCTTTCCACCCTTAAGCGAATGGCCAGGTTGAAGTTGTAAATATTACTATCTTGTCTGGATTAAATAAGAATTTGGAAGGAGTTGCTGGAAAGTGGCCAGGTTATTTACAAAAGTATTATGGGCCTATCGAACTACTCATCGGGCTGTCAGGCAAGATCTTCTTTTGCTTTGGTACATGGGATAAATACAATTACTCCCATAGTGGCTAATTTACCATCACACAGAGTCCAGAAATATTCTGAACATGCTAATGATGTAGCAGTCACGAATCAGTGTGATTTGATAGAATAAAGAAGGGTTAAAGCACATATGAGAACATCGCACTACCAAGGCTTGATGAGGAGCAGATTTGCTTCTAACGTTAAAAGAAGGGATTTTCAGATAGGGGACAAAGTTTTAAGAAAGGTCTTTTTACACACCAAGGAGAAGCAGTTCGGTAAGCTGGCTCCGAGCTGGGAAGGCCCTTTTATGGTATGTGAAAAGGTTGAAACACGAACATACATGCTCCAAGACAAAGAAGGGAGAGCTCTAAATCATCCATAAAATGTTTAACATCTCAAGTTGTATTTAGAATAGAACTCTTTTGTAAATATTTACTTGTTAAATACCAATGTAAATATTATGGGGCATACTCTTTCCTACCTTGGTGGCGCGGGGAGGTTTTAATGAGGTGTCCAGATTTTTCAATAACATATGAGGCCTTCTTCAAAAGTCTAGTGTAATTTTGTTTCAATTCGGATGATTAAATTCTTATTCAACACCCCGGCTCTCAATTTTTCTTGAGTTGATCGGATATGCTTAACACTTGATCACAACTATTAAACATATGTGATCGGAATTGTTAGATACTTTTGTTCAACACTTCTGAAATATCAGAGGCTATTTAAACATGGGTCATAGAAGATTTAAACAAAATATTAAACACGAGGGAAATGTGATATCTAAAATCTGACCGGACTCAAACCGATCGACAGTACAAAAACTACCTTGGCCATCCAAGGACTTTAGTGTTTCAAAACCAAAAAAAGTACATAATGAAACCTTAGAGCTTGTTCCCTTCGAATTTTTATTCACCTCCATCTTTTTTGGGACTTTTGAGTTCAGTAGTTGAACTCTCACCCATTTATTAATCATCATCAGAGTCCATCCCACTTGATTAGTTGTGCTTATCCCCATCAACCATTTTATGGTAAGGGAGATCTTCATACTCCACATATTTCCATAAAGGACCAAGGTTCCTTTTAGGAAAGGTCTCATGGAACAGTAGGACCATATCGGATTTGATCCCATCATCTCTATTTTCCAAAGAGTCCACTATTCCATCAGCATACTTCTGTATTCTTGCAGCTATGACTTGAGTTTGTTGACGTTCCAGGGCCTCTTTCTCTTTGATCTTATGTTCCATATTGCTCTCCAACTTAGCCTTGTCATCGGACAAAGTATGGATAATTCCATCCTTAGTTTTTAATTGCTCCTTCAAAGCTGTGATGTCTTTTGAAGAAGAATTCTCCAAGTTGGAGTACTTGGTTTGGAGGTCCTTGTTGGCCGCTTCTGACTTGAGCAGTTGGTAAGCTAGCTCTTCTTCTCCTTCTTCAATACCTTTATGTTTTGTTGCGTACTGAGAAGATCATTTGACAAATTTTGCTTGTCTGTGGTTAGAGAATTAATGGTACATGTTTGAGTCATTACCTGTCTAGGAGGGCATGGCTCAAAGTGTCTTTCTCTCCGGGTATGACATAGGTCTTCCCATTATGAGTCACCATATTGGAAGAACTCGAAGGACGGTAGGGCCCCACGAAGTCATCTTATTCTAGATCAGTAAAATAAATATTAATGTCTTGGAAGGCCTCAAGGTCTACCTCATTGTTACCTTCAGCAGCCACCTGTCCAAAATGAAGGTCAGTTGGAATTACCTCCTGTAAAGTAGGAGGGGTAGGAGTTGGTCCGGAGGACGAAGGATTATCTCTGCTTCCAAAGTGAATTTATTTTTCTTGGCAGCTTTCTCATCACTGCTGGCCTTGCGCTTTTTGTCCTTCTTCGGAGGCTTCGATGGGTTTTTTGACCCAGCAGCTTCCTTCACAGTCATTTCTACCGCTTTCACCAAAGCAACATTAATACCTCTCTGGTTCTCCGAACCGGTCCCCTCAGTAGTCATTTGGGCTGAGTCTGTTGTGGGTTTCTTCTTCTTGTTCTTCATCTTACTAGGGGCTTTGGTCATAGAAGGCATGTATAATTTGGCATCATTTGGCTCTGTCCTCTTTAGGATCACATCTGCAGGGGAAGGGGTAGTCAACTCTTCCCAGGTGAGATCTCTTCTACTTCTGGTGTTCCACAAGTGAGACCTCACAAAGTTACCTGATTTAAAGCAATTGGGAAAAGCATTGCCCCAATTCTCTGAAGCCCAAGCGTTCAGCTTGGCACAAGTGTCCTGACCCACTTCCAAGTGATCCGAGAACTCCTTCAGAAGTACTGAAAAAGAATATGAGTTAAGTAAAATTAAAAATTTAACATTTGAAAGATAAAGGAAGAAATAAAAAAACTCACCAGTGCTCTTCCAGCGACTGGTCAAAAGGCTTGGGTTTGAATCAGCCTTGATCTTCCTGCCATTCTCCCAAGTCCCACTAATAAAGAGGAACTGCATCCTCCAGGGTTTTTCGGACTCCAAGAGATCACCCACTACCTTATAATCATTCCCCATGTTGTAATGGTAGAAGGGGATCTGATGGTTTTTACACAAGCTTGCCACAACAGCAAAATGTTTCATCGGTAGTGGACAGCGTGGACGCCATGATGTAGACCTGAAGGGTATACCAAGCATTGGGGCTCAGTTGGCTGGGGCATAGTTTAATCAGATGGAAGTATCTGACTATCTCCGGATCCAAAGGGAACCGAAGTCCCCAATTCAACACTTCGGTGTAGACCACCACCTCATTTAGCTTACAGTCTATTGGGGTCTCCAGAGTGATCGAGATCCTCACTTTTACTAACTCTAGGATCCCCCACTTAGGTTAGATCCGACCTAGCTTAGCTATATGGGTATACAAATAGTTAATATTTTAGAGGGCCATCAAGTATTTTATGCTGAGCATCTTGAAACAAGGACCTACTTTGCCCTCCAAGCTCTCCGGAAGAGCATCGAGATGAGACATAGCCACCTTAGTTTTTCCTTTTCAGTCCGAAGTTGTATCTCCTGTTTGACCGGATGCCTCAGCCTCAAAAGGGGCTTCTTCTATGCTATCTTCCATATTTTCTTCCATCACTGTGGAAGGTTGTTCCGATAGTTTTGAAGAAGGCTGTTCAGATGCCTTTGAGGATGGTTGTTCGGGTGGCTTTGCAAACGGTTGTTCAGAAGGTTGTGCAGATGACGATTTGGATAATCTGGTTTCTGTTCGGGGTTTTTGCCCGGATGGTTTAGCTTGTGGTACAGACTTTATTTCCTTCGAAGTGGAAGGCTTTGAAGATGTGGGGGTGGATTTTGGTTTAGAATGACGCGTAACCCGACGAGGATTTAATTTGTCTGGAGACTTTTCTGTGTCTGATCCCATCGCAGTGAAATGTGAGGGTTTTCTTACACTGGAAAGAGCTTTCTCCTTGGGCAACGGGTTTTGGGACTCGTGGACTGAGGACCCAGATAGAAGAGGTGAAAGATTTGCTACAAATGGAAGTTTCTTAACCTTGGGGTTTTTAAAGAAGATTACACCTGATAAGTATTCAGTTGTGGCTGATTGCTTTTTTCACTTGGAGAAGCAGGAAGACCAGCAGCAATGTGTTTTTCTCTCGCTACTTTCTGTGCTCTCTCTAATTCAGACAAGTTCAACCAACCTCCTTTTACTAAGACATTTCTAGCTGTGAACATATATGACTCAAAAACTATGTTGAAAGTGAACTGAGCTCTCTCTCTCTCTCTCTCTCTAAGAATATTTGTGAGTTTTGAAGACAATGCAACAGTGGAAACGTTTATATATAATAGTGAAAACGAGCAGTTACCTAGGAGAAGGTGGAACGACTTTATAGCAATGATTAAAAGCTGCAAAGTATGAAAATTAAAGCCTAGGTAACTTTCTAGCCTAGTGGGTGCGAACATCTAGAAGAATAATGGCTGGGAGGTCGAACTAAAGCCTGACACGTGTCCCACAGTTTCAGAAAAAATCTTAGAATTCTGAGATGAGAAATTAGTTCTGACAAAATACGAACAAGGTCACTCTGGAAGAAAAACTTTTGCGGTTTAAATGATACAAACAGATCAGAAAAAAAGTCGATATTGGTTTTTTGAGTTTTTGCTCTTCCAAAGATCCTTTGCAAGAACTAAATGGGCTACTGATGAGTTCAGATATTTGAGTCACTGTAGAGTCACTGTGCTATGATTAAATCCGAAGGGCAATTGGGACTAAACCACCAGACTGAAATTCCGAACATGACAAGTGTATCAACTATTGACTAAACTAGTTGCTAATCAACTTAAACCTATATTACCTATGGGTCCTTAAACTCGACCCGGTTTCACGAACCGACCAATTAAGCACATGGGTCAGTAATTAAGTATAAATACCCCAACCACTTTCATTAATGAGGAGAATGATAATTTATTACTAGGTAAACAGCTTATTATCTCTCTACTCTTCCCACTAAGCACAAAACACCACAAAATACCCAAAACACCCTTTAAACACTTTACTAGATTACCCGTAAGCAGAAATAAACCACATCAACTGCGTCAAAAATATCCAACCTTATCAGATATGAGCTGGGCTAACGTGTATCTGGAGGGAGGAACCATTAGTCCAATATTTTATTATTAGGCCACAATAGCTCAGCAATAGTTATGGTCCTCTACAACGGCTAGGATATCGAAGTATAGTTTATCACAAACACACGACTAAATTTATCGTTTTTAGTTTTTTAATCTCTTGGATTTTCTCTGCATATTTTCTCCAGTGCCTCCATTGAGGTCATTGTTCCTTACCGTTTGGGAACATTTAGTAAGAAAATAACCTTATTATGGAAAGACTATCGCCTACCGGTCTTTATCAATCAGGCAATTGTTTCCGCTCATGCATGTAATCTGAGAAGTGGAAACGTTCAGATCCCCTCAATAGATAAGTCTTACATAGTGTATTTTGACATGTGTTCTTGAGTTCCAAGCTCGCTGATATGTATTGAATTAAGACATGTTTGTCCATTTATAGACGAGCTTTGTTAAGTCTTAACGGGTTGAAATTAAAAGACTAATGTGAAAATATCCACTATGAATAAATTGGCAATGGTAAAGTTCATGAGCACATTTTTGAAATGACCAATATTCATGGAAAACTTAAGGCACTCGACGTTGACCCCTTGAGGCTACTGTGGTGTATTACAATTTCCTATATCTTCTTTAAACATTTGGTGTCTTAGAGAAGAAGTCGGACATGACGACTCTTGTTGTAAATCTAGCAAATGAGGAAGTGAAGCACCCTCAATGGAATTGAAAGGCCATTGATAATGTCGACAAAAGTGCTCATCAGAACAAGAGGAATAACTCATATATTATTGGTGCATAAAATGCATCATCATGATACAACCAAGAAGTAGGAGACCCCATAAAGGCAATGTAAAAGAAAAAATGATGACCTATTTTCACTATAAGGGCACAAATCACTAGAAGATAAACTTTTTAAAATTTAAGATATGGTTGGAAAATAAAGGTAAGCTCTCCTCTATTGTAACTTCATATGCTAATTTAATTTAAGCGTCAAAGGACACATGATGGGTCAATACAACAGTCATTTTTAACTTTTAGAAACAATTCAGGACATATATTATATTTTAGGGATGATTTGTTTGTACCCTCATTTTACGGATGATTTGTTTGTACCCTCATTTATATTTTAACTTACTAGATTTTTCATTGTTGAACAAATCTGGTTATACTTGTTTGTTTAGAAACAAAAATTTACAACTCTTTTATCACAATTATTTAATTAACTCACATGTTCTTGATTGTAATGATAATTTTTACACGTTCAATCATATCACTAATTATTTAATTGTAATCAATGTAACACATACATATGACACATGAATTTAGGTCATATCTCTAAGAAAACAAATATATAAGCTTGTTGCTGAAGGGCTAGCAGGTTCCACTAACTATACAATTTTTCTAAATATGTAGGGTGAATTAAATGGAAAGCGGCCAAATAAAGAAAGTTTGAGGTCTATTGTGCTAAAGAAGTCTTTGAGTTAATACATACAAACATCTTAAGTTGATTCCCTCCAATATCATGGAATGAAAAAAAGTACCTCATATCTTTTATAGACATCTTTTCACAATATGACTATTTATATTTGCTACATGAGAAACAAAAATTCATTGACATCTAGTTTTAGGACGTCCATGGCGTTTTAAGAGGAATTCTACTTATGATGGTAGAATGAATCGATACAGTTTTGTGAAATATGGTTGCAAGTTTATATTGGTGCCATCTAGAGTAATGTCTCCTAAACCACCACCAGTTAAGGAGGTTCATACTCATACTTCATCAGCTACCGATCTTAGTTTCGACGTTCACATTGTATCTGAGCCCGTGTTTGACAAGCCAGTTTATGATAAAAATATTTTTGAAGATGTATATGGACCGGTATTTGACAAACCAATCTACAATGAGCATGATGATGACTGGGATGATGAAGATCTAATTAATGTCGAGGAGAAACTTGTAGATCGAGATATTGTCTCATTGCTTCAGTACACCAGACTACATCAGTTCAGAAGTTTTATTGAAGAAAGACTACAAAGTAGCAGCTGTTATTGTGGAGATGCATCTTCGATGTATTTTATGTTATCCTAAAATCAAACCTTCTATTCGGTTTTCTGTGGATACATGTTGTCGTGTTGGAAAAATGGAAGATGGAATTTTTGTGTTTGAGATTATGAACAGATTGCTTGAAGAAAAGAATAGTGTTTTAATAGATAAAAAATATTTGGTTTTGTAATAGAACCTGGAGGAGTGATTGATATGGAAATAGGATTTTGAGGATTAAATTATAAATAATGTAAATTTAAGGATTTAATTATGAGTAATGTAAGTTTTGTCCTTAAATTGTTACCGATGTAAGTTTTAGAGAACATTTGTAACTATGAATAATTGTTAAGGACTAAACAACAATTAGTCCTCTTTTGTAACAAATTTTAGTTTGAGACTAAGTTTTGGCTCCTCTATATAAAGGGCAAGGTTACTCTAAAAAAGGGGTTGAACACTTTTTCTTTGGAACTCATTTGTACTTGAACCTTCTCTCTCTAAAAACTCTCTAGCTATTTCTCTCGCTAGAGTTCTCTCTTAACAATTTACCAGGGTGATACATTAACTCATCAAATTTGTGACTCCACTGGGGACTGAATAAGAAAAATCAGTAGCTTATTCTGTTCGAAATTGATACAATCTAGTTATATTTTTTGGTTAAAATTCATACGATGAATCCTAATAACAATCCTACACTTCGGTTAGCGATGGAAACTGTGAAAGATCATTTACAGAGGAATGGAAATAGAACTGATGGATCATCTCTGATCCGAGCTCAATTTGATATTGAAGCGCAAATGAATCAACTCTTAGATAAAATCAATGCATTAAATGAGAAGTATGAACGAAGGGAACAAGATATACACTCGGGAAAGCTTAGATATGAGGTTAGACAAGAAATAGAAAAGATAAAGCAAATATATGACCTCTAGTGACGAGGAGGTAGAGAGTTCAGCTTCTGGTTTTAAGAGGTACAGAGGTTCTTCGAAAGGGGAATCAGATAGAGTTCAGTCGAGGAAATATAAAAGTAAATATAAAAGGGATAATGTTCCTCATTTTACATGGTTCAAAGGGAACACTTCGAATCAGTATGCTGAAATTGATTGGAATCTGTATGTTAACATGGGAACAGATGATCAGTTTGTTCAAGGTGTTGACTGAAGAAATTCTCCATTGACGAGTGAAATTCGTTATGTGACACTTTCGAAGTGTTTTGATATTTCAAAGGTGGAGATGTTTGATGGGATGCAGGATCTTGACGATCACATCAAAAAATTCAAGAACTATATGATGAACTTCAAAGATGACAACCGGCTGGTGTGTCATGCATTTTCACAGACTTTTAAGGGAACAACTCTTAAGTGGTACAATTGGATTCCGAGGGGGTCCATTTCAAATTTCATAGATTTTTATATTGCATTTCGAAGGTAATTTGTGGGAAGCAAAGAGATTAGAGCAAATAGTGATACCATTATTCCGTGCAAGCAGGAATCCGGAGAAAAGTTAAAAGATTATACAAAGAGATTTGTGTTGACCAAGGCTAGTTTGGACAACTGTGAGGAAAATGTAGCGATGAAGTGGAGAGAATGAGGTGACAAAGAGAATAGCCTAAACTTTTGGAGCTTTGAAGGCTCAAGTTGAGGATCAGATTAAAGTGGAGGAGTCGACTAGAGTCTGAGGCGGACCAGTCAGTACTCCGAAGAATTTGGGACAGGCGGCCAATAATCAGGGGCAGCCTTCAAATGGTAATGGAAATGACAATCAACAATCGAGACAGAAAAACAGCAATTTGCCGCCTGTCCCAAATTGCAACAGGCCTTCATCTAATAATTACAACAGGCCTAGACCAAATGCATGGGTCAAACCAAAATACTATGTTGATTTGACAGAGAATCTTTCTTTAATCTGGGATAAGACAAAGAGCTTCATAAATTTTAGGAAGCCAGCCCCAATGAGCAGGCCAAAGGAGGAAATGAATAACAAGTTTTGCAGATATCATGATGATATTGGGCATGATATTAATGGCTGCATGGCTTTGAAGACAGAGATTCAGCTTTTTATTAAAAATGGGAAGCTCCTGACTTATGTGAAGACACAAGGGAGCGCATCGAAAACAATGGAGCATCAACTTCGAAAGCTGCACCACCAGCTGAGAATTTGATTATCTTGGATTCATAGGCCGAGTCTTTTGATGCTTTTTCTGAGTATGTTGAAAAAGATCTGAACAAATTGCTTTTGATGACAGTTGAAGAACCTGTAGAAAATGGACATGTACGGGAGCTATGCAAGTTTTTTGAATTATTTTCTATTTTCGAAGGCGATTCAATGACTGGAATCTCGGATAGTTCGAGGAAGAGGCATGTTGTCAACTTGACAACTCAAATTGAAGGGAAGATGTCTACGCACTTGTATTGGAAGAAATATATTCCCTTCATTTTGTTTGATGAAGACGATTTGCGAGGTACTGCAGGACCATATGAACATGTTGTGGTGCTTGGAGCAGAGGTGGCTGGCGTCGAAATTCGACATGTGCTGATTGAGAATGGCGGTTCTGCTAATGTCCTTTTTAAATCCACCTATGATAGAATGACAAATCCACCTTGGACTTCTCAATCGGATCTAACGATTATTGGATTCACCGGTGTAACAGCTCGTGTTGTTGGAGAGTTCGAGGGTGAGGTGAGTTTGAAAAAAGACCATTTAAGAAAAAGGTCCATGTACTTTTTGTGGTGGTGGACTGTTCCAAAAGTTATAATGCTATTTTTGGAAGATCATGGCTTTCACAAATGTATGGGGTTGTGTCTATAGTTCATCAGTGTTTTAAATATGTGGTTGGAGATACAGCTGGGGTCGTTCGAGGCGATCAGAAGGTTGCGAGGGAATGCTATGCCACTGCACTTCGGATCTGAGGGTCCAGTAGTGGAGATTTAATGCGTGAATAGCAGTTAGAAGGGGTACCTTTGGATTTGGAAGAAAGGGTTGACAATCTGAGGGAAACCCCATGGTCTTTAACGGTGATCGAAGAGATAGAGGAGTTTGCTTTTTTCGGAAGGGAAGGTACTTCAAATTTGAACTTTATTGACCCCTTTTCTACATCAACAATCGCTGGATTTTTTATCTCAAAATTTAGCTATTTTCGCTTGGAGGACAGAGGATGTAACAGAATTACCCATTGAGGTAATTCTTCACAGCTTGGCTATAGATCCGAAGGTCAAGCCGGTTATTTAGAAAAGAAGAGTGTTTTCCTTGGAAAAAGTAGAAGTGATTGTTGCTGAAGTGGATCGGTTATCTAAGGTCGGACACATAAGGGAGTCACAGTATCAATTGTGGACGGAAAATCCGGTCGTTGTCAAAAAGAAGAATGGGAAATGGAGAATGTGTGGATTTTACAGATTTGAATAGAGCTTATCCCAAAGATCCATTTCATGTTCCTCGAATAGATCAGTTGATTGACTCCACTTCAGGAAACAAAATTTTAAGTTTTATGGATGTTTTTACAGGATATAATCAAATCCAAATGGATCCAAAAGATCAGGAATGCACAACTTTTATAACTGATAGGGGCGTATATTGTTAAAGGGTGATTCCCTTATAATTAAAAAATGCTGGAGCCAATTATCAAAAATTAATGAATAAATATTTTGATACTCAGATCGGAAGAAATATGGAGGTAAATATAGATGAATTGGTATTAAAAATCTCAAAGAATGAAGTGCATCTTGATGATTTAGAGGAAGTTTTTTTTAATTTAAGGGCAATCGGGTTGAAATTAAATTCTGAGAAGTGCACCTTCAGAGTTCGATCGGGGAAGTTTTTGGGTTTTATCATCAATGAAAAAGGAATAGAAGCTGGCCCAGAATAATTGAAAGCTTTGATAACTGTGAATTATCCTCGGTCTATCAAAGAAGTGCAAATTCTGACAGGAAGGTTAGCAGCGCTTAATCGATTATTTCTAGATTTTCCGACAAATATTTTCCTTTCTTTCAAGTATTACGAGGACCTAGCAGGCTTGAATGGAATGGACATCTGAGTGTGAAACAGCTTTCACAAATATTAAAAATTTGTTGTCATCACCAGAGATTTTGTCAAAGCCTCAAAATTGAGAGAAATTATTTTTGTACATCGCGGTATCAGATTTTGCACTGAGTGCATTGCTAATCAGTGAAGATTTAAGAGTTCTGAAGCCGGTGTATTACATTAGAAAAAGTTTGGTGGCAGCAGAAAAGAGATATATGAAACTAGAAAAATTGGCATTAGCGTTGGTGATTGCTGCTAGGAAGATGTGTCCATATTTTCAAGCTCATACTATTGAAGTCCAAATTTCATTCCCCTTAAAAAATGTTTTACAACGACCTGATATTTCAGGGAGAATTACCAAATGGTCAGTGGAGTTGGGGGACTAAGATATTTTGTTTACACCTCAAACAGCAATAAAGGCGCAGCCATTGGCAGATTTTTCTATTGAATTTCATTCAAGACGATCGGATGAGGAAGAAAATAAAGAAGTCATTCCAGCTTATTTGAGGTGGGTTGTCCGAATAGATGGAGGATCTAGTGTTTCAATGTGCAGTGCTGGGGTTCAGTTTATAGCTCCAACGAGATAGAAAATGATTCAATCTATTAAATTTTGTTTTCATGCTTCAAACAATGAAGCTGAATACGAAGATGCTTTGGTAGGTTTAAGATTGGCAAAACATTGTGGAGCAACTTCGGTGCGCTTGGAAACAGATTCTCAATTGTTAGCAAATCAGGTATCTGGATTTTCCGAAGCAAGAAATGGTCGTTTGATTTTATATATTCGGGAACTTCAGAATAATGCTTATGTTTGACAACGTTATCGTGGAATATATTGGGAGAGGGAGTAATATGGTGGCTGATTATTTAGCAAACATTGCTTACAAGGAAAAGTATCCTTGGATTTTTCTAATAGAAAATCCTTCGATTGCTATTCAATCTAGCCAATATGAATGTATAGAGGAATTTTTACGACTGATGAAATTCGAGGAGATTGGAGGTCAGATATTCTTTGCTTTTTTACTCAAGGAATACTACCAGATGATTCACAAGTGGCCAAAAAGTTGAGAAGTAAAGCCTTCAGATATATAGTACTCGATAGAATATTGTATTAAAAGGCATTGAGCAGGCCATTGTTACGATGTTTAAGCAAACAAGAATCACAAGAAGTATTATTAGAGTTGCATGATGGTGAAGGGTCACCTCATTGCGGTTTTAAAGCTCTATCACGTTGATTTTTACTTGCAGGGTTTTATTGGCCTACAATCATGAATGATGCCAAGAATTTAGTTCGAAGTTGTGACGTAGTTCCCATAAACTTTTGCCATCTAGTTTTAGGACGTCCATGGCGTTTTAAGAGGAATTCTACTTATGATGGTAGAATGAATCGATACAGTTTTGTGAAATATGGTTGCAAGTTTATATTGGTGCCATCTAGAGTAATGTCTCCTAAACCACCACCAGTTAAGGAGGTTCATACTCATACTTCATCAGCTACCGATCTTAGTTTCGACGTTCACATTGTATCTGAGCCCGTGTTTGACAAGCCAGTTTATGATAAAAATATTTTTGAAGATGTATATGGACCGGTATTTGACAAACCAATCTACAATGAGCATGATGATGACTGGGATGATGAAGATCTAATTAATGTCGAGGAGAAACTTGTAGATCGAGATATTGTCTCATTGCTTCAGTACACCAGACTACATCAGTTCAGAAGTTTTATTGAAGAAAGACTACAAAGTAGCAGCTGTTATTGTGGAGATGCATCTTCGATGTATTTTATGTTATCCTAAAATCAAACCTTCTATTCGGTTTTCTGTGGATACATGTTGTCGTGTTGGAAAAATGGAAGATGGAATTTTTGTGTTTGAGATTATGAACAGATTGCTTGAAGAAAAGAATAGTGTTTTAATAGATAAAAAATATTTGGTTTTGTAATAGAACCTGGAGGAGTGATTGATATGGAAATAGGATTTTGAGGATTAAATTATAAATAATGTAAATTTAAGGATTTAATTATGAGTAATGTAAGTTTTGTCCTTAAATTGTTACCGATGTAAGTTTTAGAGAACATTTGTAACTATGAATAATTGTTAAGGACTAAACAACAATTAGTCCTCTTTTGTAACAAATTTTAGTTTGAGACTAAGTTTTGGCTCCTCTATATAAAGGGCAAGGTTACTCTAAAAAAGGGGTTGAACACTTTTTCTTTGGAACTCATTTGTACTTGAACCTTCTCTCTCTAAAAACTCTCTAGCTATTTCTCTCGCTAGAGTTCTCTCTTAACAATTTACCAGGGTGATACATTAACTCATCAAATTTGTGACTCCACTGGGGACTGAATAAGAAAAATCAGTAGCTTATTCTGTTCGAAATTGATACAATCTAGTTATATTTTTTGGTTAAAATTCATACGATGAATCCTAATAACAATCCTACACTTCGGTTAGCGATGGAAACTGTGAAAGATCATTTACAGAGGAATGGAAATAGAACTGATGGATCATCTCTGATCCGAGCTCAATTTGATATTGAAGCGCAAATGAATCAACTCTTAGATAAAATCAATGCATTAAATGAGAAGTATGAACGAAGGGAACAAGATATACACTCGGCAAAGCTTAGATATGAGGTTAGACAAGAAATAGAAAAGATAAAGCAAATATATGACCTCTAGTGACGAGGAGGTAGAGAGTTCAGCTTCTGGTTTTAAGAGGTACAGAGGTTCTTCGAAAGGGGAATCAGATAGAGTTCAGTCGAGGAAATATAAAAGTAAATATAAAAGGGATAATGTTCCTCATTTTACATGGTTCAAAGGGAACACTTCGAATCAGTATGCTGAAATTGATTGGAATCTGTATGTTAACATGGGAACAGATGATCAGTTTGTTCAAGGTGTTGACTGAAGAAATTCTCCATTGACGAGTGAAATTCGTTATGTGACACTTTCGAAGTGTTTTGATATTTCAAAGGTGGAGATGTTTGATGGGATGCAGGATCTTGACGATCACATCAAAAAATTCAAGAACTATATGATGAACTTCAAAGATGACAACCGGCTGGTGTGTCATGCATTTTCACAGACTTTTAAGGGAACAACTCTTAAGTGGTACAATTGGATTCCGAGGGGGTCCATTTCAAATTTCATAGATTTTTATATTGCATTTCGAAGGTAATTTGTGGGAAGCAAAGAGATTAGAGCAAATAGTGATACCATTATTCCGTGCAAGCAGGAATCCGGAGAAAAGTTAAAAGATTATACAAAGAGATTTGTGTTGACCAAGGCTAGTTTGGACAACTGTGAGGAAAATGTAGCGATGAAGTGGAGAGAATGAGGTGACAAAGAGAATAGCCTAAACTTTTGGAGCTTTGAAGGCTCAAGTTGAGGATCAGATTAAAGTGGAGGAGTCGACTAGAGTCTGAGGCGGACCAGTCAGTACTCCGAAGAATTTGGGACAGGCGGCCAATAATCAGGGGCAGCCTTCAAATGGTAATGGAAATGGCAATCAACAATCGAGACAGAAAAACAGCAATTTGCCGCCTGTCCCAAATTGCAACAGGCCTTCATCTAATAATTACAACAGGCCTAGACCAAATGCATGGGTCAAACCAAAATACTATGTTGATCTGACAGAGAATCTTTCTTTAATCTGGGATAAGACAAAGAGCTTCATAAATTTTAGGAAGCCAGCCCCAATGAGCAGGCCAAAGGAGGAAATGAATAACAAGTTTTGCAGATATCATGATGATATTGGGCATGATATTAATGGCTGCATGGCTTTGAAGACAGAGATTCAGCTTTTTATTAAAAATGGGAAGCTCCTAACTTATGTGAAGACACAAGGGAGCGCATCGAAAACAATGGAGCATCAACTTCGAAAGCTGCACCACCAGCTGAGAATTTGATTATCTTGGATTCATAGGCCGAGTCTTTTGATGCTTTTTCTGAGTATGTTGAAAAAGATCTGAACAAATTGCTTTTGATGACAGTTGAAGAACCTGTAGAAAATGGACATGTACGGGAGCTATGCAAGTTTTTTGAATTATTTTCTATTTTCGAAGGCGATTCAATGACTGGAATCTCGGATAGTTCGAGGAAGAGGCATGTTGTCAACTTGACAACTCAAATTGAAGGGAAGATGTCTACGCACTTGTATTGGAAGAAATATATTCCCTTCATTTTGTTTGATGAAGACGATTTGCGAGGTACTGCAGGACCATATGAACATGTTGTGGTGCTTGGAGCAGAGGTGGCTGGCGTCGAAATTCGACATGTGCTGATTGAGAATGGCGGTTCTGCTAATGTCCTTTTTAAATCCACCTATGATAGAATGACAAATCCACCTTGGACTTCTCAATCGGATCTAACGATTATTGGATTCACCGGTGTAACAGCTCGTGTTGTTGGAGAGTTCGAGGGTGAGGTGAGTTTGAAAAAAGACCATTTAAGAAAAAGGTCCATGTACTTTTTGTGGTGGTGGACTGTTCCAAAAGTTATAATGCTATTTTTGGAAGATCATGGCTTTCACAAATGTATGGGGTTGTGTCTATAGTTCATCAGTGTTTTAAATATGTGGTTGGAGATACAGCTGGGGTCGTTCGAGGCGATCAGAAGGTTGCGAGGGAATGCTATGCCACTGCACTTCGGATCTGAGGGTCCAGTAGTGGAGATTTAATGCGTGAATAGCAGTTAGAAGGGGTACCTTTGGATTTGGAAGAAAGGGTTGACAATCTGAGGGAAACCCCATGGTCTTTAACGGTGATCGAAGAGATAGAGGAGTTTGCTTTTTTCGGAAGGGAAGGTACTTCAAATTTGAACTTTATTGACCCATTTTCTACATCAACAATCGCTGGATTTTTTATCTCAAAATTTAGCTATTTTCGCTTGGAGGACAGAGGATGTAACAGAATTACCCATTGAGGTAATTCTTCACAGCTTGGCTATAGATCCGAAGGTCAAGCCGGTTATTTAGAAAAGAAGAGTGTTTTCCTTGGAAAAAGTAGAAGTGATTGTTGCTGAAGTGGATCGGTTATCTAAGGTCGGACACATAAGGGAGTCACAGTATCAATTGTGGACGGAAAATCCGGTCGTTGTCAAAAAGAAGAATGGGAAATGGAGAATGTGTGGATTTTACAGATTTGAATAGAGCTTATCCCAAAGATCCATTTCATGTTCCTCGAATAGATCAGTTGATTGACTCCACTTCAGGAAACAAAATTTTAAGTTTTATGGATGTTTTTACAGGATATAATCAAATCCAAATGGATCCAAAAGATCAGGAATGCACAACTTTTATAACTGATAGGGGCGTATATTGTTAAAGGGTGATTCCCTTATAATTAAAAAATGCTGGAGCCAATTATCAAAAATTAATGAATAAATATTTTGATACTCAGATCGGAAGAAATATGGAGGTAAATATAGATGAATTGGTATTAAAAATCTCAAAGAATGAAGTGCATCTTGATGATTTAGAGGAAGTTTTTTTTAATTTAAGGGCAATCGGGTTGAAATTAAATTCTGAGAAGTGCACCTTCAGAGTTCGATCGGGGAAGTTTTTGGGTTTTATCATCAATGAAAAAGGAATAGAAGCTGGCCCAGAATAATTGAAAGCTTTGATAACTGTGAATTATCTTCGGTCTATCAAAGAAGTGCAAATTCTGACAGGAAGGTTAGCAGCGCTTAATCGATTATTTCTAGATTTTCCGAAAAATATTTTCCTTTCTTTCAAGTATTACGAGGACCTAGCAGGCTTGAATGGAATGGACATCTGAGTGTGAAACAGCTTTCACAAATATTAAAAATTTGTTGTCATCACCAGAGATTTTGTCAAAGCCTCAAAATTGGGAGAAATTATTTTTGTACATCGCGGTATCAGATTTTGCACTGAGTGCATTGCTAATCAGTGAAGATTTAAGAGTTCTGAAGCCGGTGTATTACATTAGAAAAAGTTTGGTGGCAGCAGAAAAGAGATATATGAAACTAGAAAAATTGGCATTATCGTTGGTGATTGCTGCTAGGAAGATGTGTCCATATTTTCAAGCTCATACTATTGAAGTCCAAATTTCATTCCCCTTAAAAAATGTTTTACAACGACCTGATATTTCAGGGAGAATTACCAAATGGTCAGTGGAGTTGGGGGACTAAGATATTTTGTTTACACCTCAAACAGCAATAAAGGCGCAGCCATTGGCAGATTTTTCTATTGAATTTCATTCAAGACGATCGGATAAGGAAGAAAATAAAGAAGTCATTCCAGCTTATTTGAGGTGGGTTGTCCGAATAGATGGAGGATCTAGTGTTTCAATGTGCAGTGCTGGGGTTCAGTTTATAGCTCCAACGAGATAGAAAATGATTCAATCTATTAAATTTTGTTTTCATGCTTCAAACAATGAAGCTGAATACGAAGATGCTTTGGTAGGTTTAAGATTGGCAAAACATTGTGGAGCAACTTCGGTGCGCTTGGAAACAGATTCTCAATTGTTAGCAAATCAGGTATCTGGATTTTCCAAAGCAAGAAATGGTCGTTTGATTTTATATATTCGGGAACTTCAGAATAATGCTTATGTTTGACAACGTTATCGTGGAATATATTGGGAGAGGGAGTAATATGGTGGCTGATTATTTAGCAAACATTGCTTACAAGGAAAAGTATCCTTGGATTTTTCTAATAGAAAATCCTTCGATTGCTATTCAATCTAGCCAATATGAATGTATAGAGGAATTTTTATGACTGATGAAATTCGAGGAGATTGGAGGTCAGATATTCTTTGCTTTTTTACTCAAGGAATACTACCAGATGATTCACAAGTGGCCAAAAAGTTGAGAAGTAAAGCCTTCAGATATATAGTACTCGATAGAATATTGTATTAAAAGGCATTGAGCAGGCCATTGTTACGATGTTTAAGCAAACAAGAATCACAAGAAGTATTATTAGAGTTGCATGATGGTGAAGGGTCACCTCATTGCGGTTTTAAAGCTCTATCACGTTGATTTTTACTTGCAGGGTTTTATTGGCCTACAATCATGAATGATGCCAAGAATTTAGTTCGAAGTTGTGATACTTGTCAGAGATTTTCCAATGCTATTCACAGACTAGCAATACCACTTATTTCTATATCTGAGGCAATACCGTTTGATAGATAAGGGATTGATCTGGTGGGACCTTTGTCGATAACTTCTGGAGAAAGACAGATGATAATTATAGCGGTTGATTATTTTACAAAGTGGGCAGAGGCAGAACCGCTATCAGGGACAAAAGCAAAGGACGTTATCAAATTTATTGTGAACAGCATCTGTTGTTGTTTTGGAGTTCCTCGGAGGATTACAACAGATAATGGCCCTCAGTTTAATAACAAGGAGATGGCTTCATTTTGTACTTCTAAAGGAATTCAGAAATGTTTTTTTTACGCCATTTCATCCTCAAGCCAATAGACAAGTGGAAGTGACAAACAGAACAATTTTAGATGGCTTGAAGAAGAATTTGACAGGGGCAGCAGGAAAATGGCCAAAATATATGCAAGAGGTACTTTGGGCTTATCGAACAACTCCTACATGGCTACAAAGGAGACTCATTTTGCTTCGGCATATGGAATGGATGCAGTCAACCCCCTAGACTCTACGATTTCATCTTTTATAATAGCTCAATATTCTGAAATGTCTAATGATGAAGTTCGAAGGGGGAATTTGGATCTGATTGAGGAAAAAAAGTTCGAGCTCATCTGAATGTAATTCACTATCAAACTCTTATGAGAAATAGATATTATTTGAAGGTAAAGAGAAGAGAATTTAAAGAACGTGATAAGGTGTTGAGAATTTTTTTCTTGCATATAAAGGAGAAGAACCTCGGAAAAATGGCTCTGAACTAGGAATGGCCTTATACAGTTGCTGAAAGGATTAAGCCGGGGTCCTATCCTCTTTGTGATTTTGAGGGGAGGATGCTTCAACATCCATGGAATATCCAACATTTGAAGCTTTATTGGGAGTAGATATGTTTTTGTACTATGGAATTTTTGTTTTCGAATGGCGCACTTTTTCCTATCCTGTTGGCCCATGAAGGTTTTAACGAGGCGTCGTGTACATATTCAATATTATCAATAAAGGTTTTTTTGGCCAATGGTTGTTTACATATGTTTGAATACTATCTTAACAAATCATAAGAGACTGATCATCTTTGAGATTGGTTAAGAGTAGAATGTTTCGAAGTGTTTATAACACTTTTCGAAGAAACAACCATGTCTAATAATCACATTACATATTTATTTCGAAGTGGACACTTAACAGCACACTGAGAATTTTTCGAAAAACTACAGTATTCACCAATTTCGTTAAGGTATTTAAGGTGTTAAGTTTACATATTGTAAGTATTCTGTTTTTAAAATTTACCATCGAATAATATTCAACGAGAATGATAAAATACACAAATCGTTTGTCATTTAGATTAATTTGTTGAGGTACAAAAATAAAAATTTTAATCTGACAAAGACAAAAAAAAAGTGATAAAATTAATCAGAGGACTCTTCCTCCTCGGATGATTCATCTTCTGAGGATGATGAATTAGGAATAGGATTGAAAGCTTCAATTGGGCGTTTCTCTTCAGAAATGTCATTCCTAAAACTTGTGAGGTTGATTTTTGGGTAAGTAGCGTGAAGTTATCGAAGAATGAGAATGGTTGCATCTTCTTTTCCGACGTCAATAGCAGTCTCCATGTCATTTGAAAGCTCAGCCTCGGCAGTAGCTACAGCAGCAACTTTTTCCATTTCGAAATCCTTCTTCAGTTTACCTATCTCTCGTAGCTCAGTGGAGTTGGATTTTTCAGTGGCCAGTTCAGTAGCATGATCAGCCTTGACTTTATTCATTTTTGTCTTATGAGAGTTCGTCATCAATTCTGTATCAACTATGGGTGTGATTCGCAGATGATTCTTCATGCAGAGAGCACCTTTTATGAGTTTGGATATTGCTACTTCGTGCATATTAAATTGATCAACCACTTTGTCGTGTAAGTCCTCTCTAAAAACATTCTCAGCCTCATACCTTTCTTTGTAATAAACCATATCTTTAGCCAATTGCTTTAGATTGTTTTGAGAAGCTTCGACTTGAAAAGCAAGTGCCTTCGCTGGAATATCAAGATCGGTAAATGGTTGAAGTACAACAACGATTACAAGATTTGGAAGAGGAAGAAGAAATTAAGTTTCCTATGTAGGAAGGTTTTGGATCATGTCTAGGGTAGTGATAGGAGCAGGAGGACATATAATTTCTGGTCTCCTAAAGTTAAGCATGTGGTTTTGAATTTCTTGAAGAGCATGATCGTTTTCACCAGTAAGTGCTTCAGTGTTCTTGAAATTAATAAACATATCAGGATCGAAGTTTGCAGTAGCCTGATTTTCGTTGGAAGTACTATCTTCGATGATAATCATAGGGTTGTCTTTGGTTGGCTGTTCTTCGATCGAAGGGTTTTGTGAGTTTTGTTGGTTTCCAGTAGTAGTGTTTTCATCTTCGTCAACCAATGTATACGAAGTGATTCTCATTTGTTTTTTTTCTTTCCATGGGAACTGGAAGAATCCTTCTTTTTCTTTCAGGACGGTTCTTGATCTTTACCCTCTTCGATGGGTGAGAGAGTTTGTTCTGCAGTTTTTCTTTTTCGAGGATTTGGTTTCGATGAAGTTGAAGTGTTAGCTGCCATTTTCCCACGATCCTGATATAAAGATGAATTTTTGTTTCCAGAATTTGTCAGCCTCTAATAGATCGTCGATGATCTTGAGGTCATCCATCAGGGTGAGGTAGTAAAATGAAAGCTTCAGACCTTTTAACAATTGAGTAAAGGATATGAAGTCTTTAATGCTCATTGGAATTTTAGACAGTCGAGATGCCATAATTACTGACACAAGAGTGAACCATTGATTATGTGTCACTTGAGTAAGACATAAGCTAAACAATTCGAAGTATTCCACGATCATAGGATCCAATGGAAACCGAAGACCCCAATTGATGATTTCGGGGTAGAAAATTAGGTCGTCGTCTTTGTAGTCCAAGGGAGTTTCTCCTTTTTTAGGTAGTCAAATTTTTATGATATCTCCCATTCCCTATTACTTTTTCAGAGCCGAAGCTTGGATATCTTTGTAATATATATAGTGAACATTTTTCAAAGCAATGATGTATTTACCTTCAAGATTCCTCAAGTTTCTTCCAATCTTAGCTCTTTCATCTTCGGAAACAAAGCAAGCATCTGCGTCTTCTCGAGGTTTATGATTAGTTGCATAGGTCCTATCATCAGATTCAGCCTCGAGATCGGTTTTAGTAGCCTCAGAATCAGCTTCGTTGGCTTTCGATATTTCTTCTTGAGGATTTTGATATGTTGGGTTAACAACTTCTAGTAAAGGGTTACCTGTTCGAGGAGCTTCCTCAACCACTTCTCTTTGAGGAGGATTTTCAGTATTTAGATTCGAAGGGGAAGGAGTTCAGATAATTTCTGATCTCATTGCAATAAAAGTTCTTTTCTTTTTGGTTATTGACGAATGATTCGATGAGGGGATTTTGTATTTTTGTTTTAAAGGGGATTCTTCACTAATCAAAGGAGAAATCTTACTTTGAGATGAAAAGGCTCGAGGTGTTTTGGGGCCTTGGATTTTAGATGAGGAACATTCTTCGACTATGAGAGAAGGTGAAAGAGCAGGTTCTTTGGTTGGATCAAAAGTATCGTAATAAATTGTTAAAGTGGTTGTTCCAACTGGAAAGCTATTGATTAATCCGGAAGCACTATATTCTTCAGCCCTTTGAGTAATTGAGAAGTAGTCGTGATGGCCTTGGATTTTTTGGTTTTTGATTTCTTTCTCATAAACCAGATGAAGGTTGATCGGAAAAGATGAAGATTGATCATAAAGGTGGGTTTTTTCTGATGAGAACGCTAAGAACACGATGGAGGTAGCCAAAAGTTGTGACTTCTCTCGAAAATGATTTGTGTGATAAGAATGAAATATTGAGAAGGCTGGTTGAATTTATACAAAGAAATGAAGACGTGTGAAGTTAGAAAGACTTTGATGGTAATAGGTTGGAATACAAAGTGGTAAGATAATCAGATGTTCGACATCTGTCAGGCTAGACATCTAGCTATATGGATCTAAAAACTATAGGGCTATGATGGGTTGAACGGTTATATGAAACGGCTGCTTTTATATGTTGGGTGGGTAAAAGTAGATGAGTCTTTTTAAAGTGTTACTTTCAAAAGAATCTAACATGTATAGACATTCAACCATTATTCTTGAACAACGTCTTTTTATAATGCACAATTTAGATAGACGCAATTCAGTACACATGAATGATCCAATTTATAAATTTTTTAAAGAAATCCTAGATTTGGAATGTCTAATAATATATAAATACAGAGTATTCAGGTCTATTGTTATAAGTCCAATTTGATAAGTCCAGATATTTCCTAGTGGAGTTTTATGTCCTCACTTTATTTGCGTGTTGGTATCTGTCATGAAAATATTCGTATTTTGGTATTTATAGAGAGAGGAATATAATTATTAGAGAGAGAAAGAGACAAAATGAATAATCAAGTAATAATGTTTAATGATTGGACCACTTCCAAAAAAAGGTTGTCCTTGATATAGTACAAGAGGTAGGTTCCTAAATTACACATTTACCCATCCTTATAGACGTGTCTTTCACCTTACTACTTCACTGGTTATAAACATACACCTTAGATATATCAAGTTTTGTACTCAAGACTATATTACATCAAATTAATCCATTTATTTATCTTGTTTAGCTAATTTGTCACAATATTTTTTCCCTTATAAGTAGCCCCCCAATTCTTATGAAAATGTTCGAGCAAGGACTTGAACGCATATTTTTATTCTTTAGTGACCTCCTCGAATTATACATCCCAGATTCATCATCGGATTTTTCTTCCCTTGATTTTTCATCGGACTTTTCTTCCCTTGATTTCTGATCGGAAATAAAGACTTCATGGTCATTCATCACTCATCTTAGGTTGCTTGTTGAATTAGAACTTGATGAGTTGTCCATATCTTTGTGTCAGAAATTTTTTAGAGTTGCACTGACATTTAATCCCACGTGTCAAAAACTTTATGACACGAGTTAGCATGCTTTTGAAAATAATTTTTGGATGAAGAAGCGTGTCAAAAAACCTTTATGTTTTTCCATACGTATGGGCGTTATATCATAGGTAGAATAGTTTCTCCAAAAAAAATCATCTTCTCTAAGTACCTTTTTTCTTATTTGGGCCTTTGAATTCGTTAGAAGCCCACGTCATCTCTATAAATATTTGACTTCACTCATAACTTTAAAGTTACACATTTTTCAGTTTAGAGAGATAAAGTGAGATTTTGGTTTACAAAGAGAAGTAGATTATCCCACTAAGCATTTTATTTATTCTTTCATGCCTAAAGACTCTCAAGGGCTTCAGATATACAAAATTTGTGGGTGGTTCAACATTGCAAAAAAAATATGAGGAAAGAAGGGTTGCCGACATAGAAGAAGAACCTAAGCCTTTAGAAGCCCTCCAAACAATATTTTATGGTCAGTGGCCTTCTATCCAGAACACTCTGACCTAGTAATAACCTCAGGTAACCCTATTGCATATGATCCCCCTACTGTCCAGCCCCCTGTTCAATCTTGTTCGAAGAGCAACAAGGGTGACCTTGGTCCTTCCGAAGAGATTCGTAAAACCTCTTTGTTTCTTCCAATGGGTAACGAATACCAAATTTCCGAGAAGGATAAAGGAGACCGGCCTAAGAGGAAGAAATCTCCATCATCGATTAAACGGTCCACAAAATTGAAGCTCACACCAACCGATCTGACCCCTCAAGCTACTCCACGGGGTACTCCCAAACGACACCCCAGGTCACTACTCAAAAAACCTCATCAAACATTATTCGAAAAGATAAAGTTGTTGGCTCATCCTTACAGTTTATTCTAGAAGTACAAGAGAAGCATTTAACTGATGAGGTAGACAATAACCAATAATGAGATGGTGTGATCCCTATTGAGGCTCAACCTATCCAAGTTATCGATGCACTAACTCCTCCCATTAGAACCTATCCAAGTTGAAGCTAAGAATCTGGTGGCACTTCACAAAATAAAGTACAAGTATTTTAATCTGTCAGAGGAGGTAAAGCTTAGGGACCGATTGGGGATTCTGGACTCCTTCAAAATCTGATTTCTAGAGGTTGGGCAGACGCCTTTATCCGTTAAAGATCACGAGTTAATAGTTTACACATAAATTTTGAGTTGGGTCTTTGACTGCCTCTAGATCGTGCATTGGTTGAGTACTTTTATATGATATAACTATGTCCGGCCCAAGTTGGTCCCAACATGTGGTTTACACTCATGGCGTGCATCATGGCGTCTCGAATTTCTAGGGTCGAATTTTCCATGGAAGAACTAGTTGGATTGAAAATTATGGTAAATAACTCCCATTTTATTTTATATTCAATATTTTTTGCAAAGAAATACAAGATTATGAAGAATCTTCTTGAAGCTGACAAGAAATAGAAACAGAGGTTCATTTTCGTCCCCGCATTATGAGAGACGAGCATTGAAAGTTCTAATCAGCAACCCCGCCGTCTTATTTTGAAGTGGACTAATCGAGGTACTTCTTTTATTCGTATTTGATCTATACTTATTCGAATTATTTTCTTCAATAACAATTTTATTTTGGAATATCGATGAATGGGACAGATAAACCGTTCGAGGACCATGTAAAAAAAGCTAGTACGACGTTTTCTCAATTAAACTACTGGGCCAACAAAACTTGGAAGCATCAGTTTCATAAATGTTTTACTCCTTCCAATTTGACCAAAGTTCAACTTTGGAAGCATGATCTGACCTAAGCTAAAATAATGAAAGAGCTTATGATACCTCACACGAAGAATGTTGTACTCTAGCGACTGGAATATCTGGAAAATCTTGTCTATCTTACTATGGTTAGGGCTCCTAGTCACTTAGATTCGAAAAAAGATAAAAATGAAGAAGAAAATTCAGATGGTGATGCTGGTTTGGACACTAAAACTGGACAGAAAAAAGAAATTAAAGCCGATGAGAGACAAAAAGTTGAAGCCCGGGACAGATAAGAAATATTTTCGGAGCCAAAAGTTGTGGCTAAATCAAAACCTGTTGGGAAAGGTGGTGTTGTTGGGCCATCAAAAATACATTCTGCAAAAGAGAACGGTAAAAAAATACTTGTTGATGAAGATGAAGATGATAATAACACTGCCCCAAGTTTTCCTCATATCAAGAAGGTAATTGTTGTTGATTCGGATTCTGGTGGAGAATCTAGTTCTCAGAGAAAACGTTGGTCAAGGAAACTAAGAAGGACTTCCGGGGAAAATATAAATTACATGAATTATTTTCCCTGTTTCTGATTACTTTGATGTTCATGAAAACAATTGTTGCCAATGAACTTAACAGGTTATTTCATGTTGCCGCTCTCCTCGAACGAATAGCTAATCGGAAAGATCTCTACAGAAAAAAAAAGTGATCCAGAAAAGGTCTAATGTGAATAGATTAGAAGATGAGCTTGCTCTTGAAAATAAAATCTCCTCTGAGCGTTTAGTGAAGATTGAATCGCTTCAAGCTCAACTAAAAAAAGAGAAAGATGAGTTTGACAATGAATGAAACAAATTTATCACTAGAGACATTGAACGAAATATTCTTGCTGATGGTCTCTTTAACTCATGTAATGAAACCAATAATCATTTTAAGAACGACATCAAAGAGATTGAGAGGCTCGATGGTGAGAATCAATCTCTTAAAGATACCACCGATGAGTACAAAAATATTTGTCTTGAGGAATATGATGCTGATACAGTCTCCTGCTTGGAAGAAAGAGATGCGAACATCCAATCAGCTCTGATAGTGGAGACTCATGAATGCTTTCCCGATCTAAAGTTAGGAAGTCTTTGCGAGCATGTAATAGAAAGGCATCATCCAAAGGGAGTTTCCTTGATAGATAAAGACTCACCCAGCGACTCAAGCAGGTCAGATAGTTCTTCCTCCAGTAGTAATTCATCGGAAGACAGTGAAGATGGTAGCCCCTCGGAGTAAGGTTGGGGTATAGCAGTGAAGATGGTAGCCCCTCGGAGTAAGGTTCGGGTATATTACGTAGTTTTGTTTTCATCGTTTTTAGTGTACACATTTTGAACTGATTTTACCATAGGTGTATTTTTGTTAGGCCTTTATATTAATCTACTTTGAACTATAAAAGTTATTAATATGAAATATTTTTGGTTATATACTTCTCCCTAAAACTTTTCATATAAAAATAATTGTTATGCTTATCTTTCATAAAATATTCTTAACTCCATTTTCCAAACATTCTTTTATCTGAAAAATTATTATACTTAACTTTTATGAAAGACTCTTAGCTTTATTCTCCAAACTCGTTCTCAAAAATATTTACAAATTACATATTCACTCTAAATACAATTTGAGATGCTCAATATTCCATAGGTGAAGAAGTTGTCTTCCTTTTTTATGAAGAAACACTTTCTTCAGTACTTTGTCCCCTGTTTTAAAATCCCGCCTTCTAACTTTGAAGCATACTGAATTCTCATTAAGGTCTGATAGTGTAAACAATTCAATTGTGCCCTCTCTTTTTTTTGTTCTATCAAATCTAACTTTGTACGCTTTTTTTTATCATTTATCTTTTTGGAATATTCATTGATGCGGTAAAAGAGGAAGATTATTTTGGATAGGACCACCGCATCAATCCCATAGACCAACCGAAAAGGTGATTCTTGTGTAGCCGTTCGAGGAGTATTTTTGTAGGCCTATAAAACTTCTTGTAAATAATCCAGCCATTTTCCCATCTTGCCCTCCAAATTATTTCTTAAACCATCCAGAATCATTTCATTCGTAACCTTGACTTGGTCATTCGCTTGCGGATGGAAAGGTGCTGAGAAGCACTCTTGTATTCCTTTAACAGCACAAAAAACCTTCATTTCTTTATTATCAAATTATGGCCCATTATCCATCGTTATCTTTCGTGGAACCCCAAAAATGAACATAAATATTGGAAACTATAAACCTAATCACATCATTCGCTTTTATTCTTGCTAAAGGTTCAGCTTCCATCCATTTTGAAAAATAGTCCACCATGACAATTATTCTTTGTCTTCCTCCTGGTGCCATTGGAAATGTTTTAACCAAATCAGTACCCCATCAGTCAAAAAGTAATGATTCTGATATTGATTCAAGAGGCACTCCTAGTGCATGGATTGTATCAGCAAATATTTGACAGGTGTCACAATTTTTAACTAACTCATTGACATCCGAAGAGATTGTAGGCCAGTAGTACCCTACTAAAATAACTCTTCGTTTCAACGTTTTATACCCACAGTTTGCGGATCCTTCCCTATTATGTAACTCTGACAATATCATTTGTGATTCGTTTTCTCCTAAGCATCCAAGTAAAGGTCAACTAAAAGATTTTTTATACAATACATCTCCAAGAACAATATAACCATATCTCTTAAAATGTATTCTTTTTTTGTTATTACTTTGTCAATAAGTAACACATCATTTACCAAAAACTCTTTAATTTCACTGTTCCAATCATTCATTGTGCTTATATAGATTTGAAAAACTTCTATGGATCCTTTTATAATCTCGGACCCTTTTGTTATTGAAGGATTTTATTGTGTGATAATTCAAGGGTACTCCTCATAATGTGAAGAAGTATTCAAAGAATCAGCTACAGAATTCCCAGCCCTATGA
Source organism: Limnanthes douglasii subsp. nivea (assembly GCA_036936605.1). Lineage (NCBI taxonomy): Eukaryota > Viridiplantae > Streptophyta > Magnoliopsida > Brassicales > Limnanthaceae > Limnanthes > Limnanthes douglasii. The sequence goes on along the minus strand of JAUPFV010000001.1, from coordinate 57,308,442 downwards.
ACATGTTCGTATCTGATGTTTTCAAAAACCAACGTTAAAGCCTTTAACGCCCTTAAATACTTCAATAAATGACCTTGTCTTTCCTCAGACTGACAAGATGCATGATTTATGAGGAGTTGTGAATCATTTATCAGATTTACTTTTTTGGCCCCACAAATTTAAGCAAGTCTCAACCCTGCCAAAGCAACTTCGTACTCGGCCTCACTATTCGATGCTTTAAATCTGAAGTGAATAGCTTTATACATGACAATTCTTTCTTAAGAAAGCAGTTGCACTTATACCTCATATCCTAACGTGCTCGATCCCCCATCTATTTGGACCATCCACTCTGACTCAAAATTTTCTTCATCACCCTCCATATCTGACCGTTACGAATGGAACTCAACTAAAAAATCCGCTAAGGCTTGTGCTTTAATGGCAGTCCTAGGCTCAAATTCAATATCAATTCAACTGACCACTTAATCATTGTTCCTAATACATCAGGCCTTTGTAACATGTTTTTCAATGAAAAAAGATATTTGTACAATGATAGAATGAAGGTAAAAATAATGTTTAATTTTACGCGCAACAGTTACTAGTGCAAGGGCCAATTTTTCTAACTTCATCTCAGCATCCAAAAGACGTTTACTGATGTAATACACTGGTCTTTAGCAATTATCTTCCTCTCGAATCAAAACAACACTCATAGCATAATTTGACACCGTCAAATAAACATACAGCCTTTCTCCCAAACTTGGCTTTGCCAAAATTTCTGGTGAAGAAATTTACTCTTTGGTCTGAAGAAAAGCCTCAGAACATTCTGCATTCCAGTCAAAACAATTTTCTTGTCTCATCACTTGGAAAAAAAGGTAACATTTGTCCGGCGATCGTGATATGAATATGTTCAAAGCTGAAAATTTACGTTTTAGAATTTGTACTTCTTTGATCGTCCGAGGAGGTGTCATAGTATTCAAAGTATTTAGTTGTATCAGATCTGATGAGTTCGGAATTTCTGGTAACCATACCTGAACAAAAATCCACTTATTCGAACAGAGACAATTCGGACCATATCACACCACTAAATATCCGAACAGGAAAAATGTATTGCTTTTTGACTAAGCTGTTGGCTAATCAGCTTAAAACTATATAACTAATGTGTCTTTAAATTCGACCCGGTTTCATAACCCGACCCAATAAGCCCACGAGTTAGTAATTAAGGTATAAATACCCTAACCACTCTCATTAATGAGGGTGATCAGAATTTAATACTAGTAGACAGCTTAATTACCTCTCTACTCCACACACTAAACATAAAACATTCCAAAATTATCAAAACACTCTCTAACCATTGTACCAGTCTACCCTCAAACAAATATAAACCAAACCAAATTGGCGACCACAGTGGGAGGCGACGGTACCTAAATTTTACATTCAAAACAAGAAATAAAAAAAGTTTGGGTGGATCTGAATGGGTAAAATACTCCACCTCCTAAGGTGGAAGGTGCAAAGGAAAATAAGGAATACACCATCGAGGAGCGAGACCAGCTGAAAGCTGAAATAGAGGCGCTAAGAACCATAAAACAAGCAGAGAAAGGTATCAATGAGAAATTATGAGCGTTAGTACTTCACCATATTGACAACCCTGTGGAGAATGAGCCATTCCTGAAGACTCACCTTAGTTTAAAGAAAACACACCGGTTTAAGCCTGTTGAAAGCTCTGGATCTGAATCCTTCAGCAGCTCTTCAAATGAGGCAGAACTTGAAGAATAATTATCTTCAAGAAGTGATGAGGGGAGATATAGATTAAAGATGAAGTTAACCAAAAAACACTGAAGAAAGAGGGACAGGCATGGTAGGCTCAAAAGGCACCAGGGCAAAGGATCATCTCACAAGCATGTTGATCAATTGTTGATTGATCATTTTGCCTTTCAGTCCAAAACAGGTATTTTTGAAACTCTTAATGAAGATACTGTTTTTAGTCGCAATAAAAACTGGAGGTAGTCACCTTTGTCTGCAAAAATACTGTTCGGACATCTTCCTAAAATGTTTGATAGCTCTAAGATGGAGAAATACGATAGAAGTTGGGATTCGGACAACCATCTGGAGAAATTCAAGAACTCCATGATGAATTTTGATGACGATAATAAGATCTTGTTCACGGCTTTCTCCCAAACCTTTACGGGAAGTGCTCTTAAATGGTATAACTTCTTACCTCATGGATGTATTAGAAACTTTGAAACATTTTCGGTTGCCTTCCGGAGGCAATTTTTTTGGAGTAAGAAACTGAAGGGTAATGGGGACACCATTATCTATTGTGCGCATGAACCAAATGATTCTTTGAAAGATTATATAAGTCGTTTCGTGAATACAAAGAACGGGCTAGCAGACTGCTTTGAGCAAGTGGCAATTACTTCTCTTAGACAAGGATTGAATCATGGGAACTTAGCTAATTCTGTGACCCGGAAGAAGGCTACGACCTTGGGTGGTTTATTAAACCAAGTGGGAAAAAATTAATATGGAAGAAACAAAGAAGACAAGGGTGCACCGTCAGGTGAGGTCCACCACCACAACAGCTCCTCCAGCCATTAGCCCATCCGGTTACAGGGCAAAGGAGATTGGACAAGGGTCTAACAGGTTCAAGTAAACTCAATCCAACCAGAGCCAGACCCAAAGCTAACAAACCAAAAGTAAGAAGGGTCATTGGGTCCAACCTGAATGGTTTGCTGAATTGAGGGAAAATTTAGCTACAATCTATCATAAAACCAAGGATGAAGTACACTTTCGAAAGCCGGTGGCATTGCAGTCCCCTATAGAAAACTGGAACACTTGTTTTTTCCAATATCACAATTATATAGGCCATAATACTCAGGACTGCATAGCATTGAAAAAAGAAGTCCAAAACCTGATTGAGAGGGGCAAACTGGGGGCATACGTTAAAAGATGAAGTAAAAACAGACCCGACAATGCTCCTCAAACAGGTCCTTGGAACAATCCTGGAACATCTGCTTAAGAGGGTGCAATGGTGATCCTTGAAAGGTTCAAAATAAGGTGGGGGTGATAACAGAAAAAAAAATAAGATAGTTTCCGGAGTGATCACCTTCTTCGAATCATTAACTATTTTTGGAGGAGATACTGTAACTGCACCTACCCCCTCATCAAGGAAGAGGCATGTCCATAATCTGGCTACCCAGTTGGAAGGTCGAATGTCTTCCCATCAATGCCAGTCCCCATTCCCATTTATAGTCTTTGATGAAGATGACTTGAGGGATATTGCAGGGCCTCATGAGGATGCAGTAGTTATAGGAGCTTCTATAGGGGGACTTGATATACGCCGAATTCTGATTGATACGCTCCTACAAACAAATGAGGAATCCGGCTGTTATTGAACGTTCGAACAGCTTCACAGGGAATTCTGCATATGCGATTGGGGAGTTTGAAGAAGAAGTGTTGTTGGGAAATGGGCCCTTTAAAAATATGGTAAGGGTACTATTTATTGTGGTAGATTGACCCACATCGTATAACGCAATTTTTATGAGGTCTTGGATTTCCAGAATGCATGTTGTGGCCTCTACAGTCCATCAGTGTTTAAATTTTGCGGTTCAGGGACAAGTAGGCATTGTCCGAAGAAGTTAGAAGATAGCCATGAAGTGCTATGCAGCAGCTCTTGCTCCTAAGACATTGGGGGCAGTTCGGATTAATAAAGATTAGCGGTTACTGGAGCCTTCTACTGAGGAGGGTGAGATTGATGATCCTAGAGGCGCTCCCAGTATCATAATACCTGTTGAGGAAGTTGAAACTCATTCCCTTGCAGAGGGAAAGAATGTTAACATTGGTTCCTATTTGGCACCAGAATTATAGAAAACTTTGTTGTCTTTTTTATGGATAATCAACATGTGTTTGCATGGTGAAATAGTGATGTAACCGGAGTACCAGCAGAGGTTATTTCACATAAGTTGTCTGTCCGATGTGATGTTAACCTGTTTTACAAAAAAGAAGAGCTTTTTCCAAGGAAAAAGCAGATGTGATTGTTCAAGAAGTTGATCGACTGACCAAGATGGGACATATTAAAGAGTCCTAATATCCTCTGTGGACTGCCATTCCGGTGTTAGTCAAGAAAAAGAACGGTAAGTGGCGCATGTGCATTGATTTCATTGACCTCATAAGGCTTGCCTTAAGAATCTATATCATGTTTCGCGAATAGATCATTTGGTGGATTTTACATCTGGAAATAAATTGTTGTCCTTCATGGATGACTTTCGGGGTATATTCAGATACAAGTAGATCTGAATGATCAATATCACACTACTTTTGTCATAGATAGAGGTCCCCACTGTTACAAGGTGATTCCCTGCAGATTGAAAAATGTTGGGGCTACTTATCAGAGGCTGGTGAACAAAACATTTGCTAATCAGATCGGTAGAAACATAGAAGTATACATATATGACATGATGGTTAAAAGCTTGGAGGAGGATTTACACATAACTGATCTTCGAGAGACTTTTTCCAACTTAGAGACTGTGAATTTAAAGTTAAATCCAAAGAAATGTGTGTTTGGGGTCCGATCTGGGAAATTTATGTGCTACATAATAAGTGAGAGAGGAATCTAGCATGATCCGGGTCAGCTTAATGCCTTACTAGTAATGGATTCTCCTCGAAATTTTAAAGAAGTTGAAAGGCTCACCGGCAGGTTGGCTGCTTTGAATAGATTTATTTACAGGTCTTCGGACAAGTGCGCTCTTTTTTTTCCAAATACTGAGAAATGCTAAAGACTTCAATTGGTCCCCCAGAGTGTGACCAAGCCTTTATTGAAATAAAGAAACATTTATCTTCACCCAAAACTCTCTTCAAACCTGTTCGGGGAGAAAAACTTTATGTATACCTGCCTGTATCAGAATGTACTCTAAGTGTTGTCCTAGTAAGGGAAGTGGACAATTACCCTCGTCCGGTGTACTACATCAGTAAGAGTTTATTGGACGCTGAAAGAAGATATTTGAGGTTGGAGAAGCTAGCATTGGCTTTGGTAATAGCAGAAAGAAAGATGAGGTCGTATTTTCAAGCTCATTCTATTGTTCTCTGAACGTCTTTCCCATTGAAAAATGTTCTCCAGAAGGCTGATGTATCAAGTACAATGACTAAGTGGTTAGTAGAATTTGGTGACTACGACATTGATTTGGCCTTCGAACGGCAATTAAAGCTCAATCAGTGGCTGACTTCTTGGTAGAATTTTATGCTGATAAATCTTCTGGACAAGATTAGAAAGAAATTTCAAAAAAGAATGGTTAGTCCGAACTGATGGTGGATCAAGCACTATAGGCTGTGGAGCTGGAATTTGTTTAACCTTCCCGTATGGTGATAAAATGTATCAAGCAATATGCTTTGGATTCAGGGCCTCTAACAATGAGTCTGAATACGATGCAGTTATAGCCGGTCTTAAGTTACCTCTCCTCTGTGGAGCTAAAAGAGTATGGTTAATGAGTGCATCTCAATTACTCATCCACCATTCTCAAGGATATTTTGAGGCCAATAAGGAACAGGTGGTTAAATACTTTTTCATCTTGAAAGAAGTGGCAGCCAATTTTAAAAGTATTTTCTATGAGCATATTCCTAGGTCAGAGAATACATTGGCAGATTCTCTAGCAACTATAACCTATTTTGAATCCTACCCTTGGATTCTCGTACATGAATGTTCATCCATATAGTTAGATCAAAACAAAAAAGATGAAGAAAATATGAGCATACTTGTGATCCAACCCAAAGACTGGAGATACACACTCCTTCAATACATTTCTGATGGGACATTGCCTTCGGATAAAGCTGTGGTAAAAAAAATTAAATACAAGGCTCGTGGTTTTGTTGATAATAAGAGATGTTCTCTACAAAAAATATTTGAGCAAGCCTCTCATATGTTTTTTGGGGTTTGAATAATACAAAGTTTTCTTATCCGAACTACACGATGGGGAAGGCTCAGTATATTGTGGATACAGGGCACTGACCTCAAGAGTCTTGTTAGCCGAATACTATTGGCTAACCATAATGGTAGATGCTAAATAAATGGTGAAAAAATGTGATCCATGTCCAAGGTATGGGAATGAAATTCATGTGCCAGCAGTACCCATGGATTCTATTTCTAAGAAATACATTTTGCTAGATTGGGGATGGATTTAGTTAGACCTCTTCCCATGGCATCCGGGGGATGCAGAACTATCATAGCCGTCATTGACTATTTCTCTAAATGGATAGAGGAAGCTCCTTTGGCAGGGACCACATCGAAAGTTGTTATTAAGTTCATCATATCCAATATATGTTGTAGGTTTGGATTTCCCCAAAAGATAACCACAGACAATGGGCCACAGTTTGATAACAAAGACATGGAAGCCTTTGGTACCTCTAGAGGCATTCAACATTGTTTTTCCTCTCCTTTCCACCCTAAAAAAATGGCTAAGTTGAGGTTGCAAATATAACCATCTTGTCGGGATTAAAGAAGAATTTGGAGGGAGTTGTAGGAAAATGGCCAAGTTATTTACAAGAAGTATTGTGGGCCTACCAAACTACTCCTCGTGCTGTCACACAATAATCTCTTTTTTCTTTGGTATATGGGATGGATGCAATTACTCATATAGAGGCTACTTTACCATCACACAGGGTCCATAACTATTCTGAACATGGTAATGATGTAGTAGTTAGGAATCAATTGGACTTAATAGAGGAAAAAATCGTTAAAGCACATTTAAGAACAACACACTACCAAGGCTTGTTGAGAAGCAGATTTTCTTCCAAAGTTAAAAGAAGAGATTTTCAAACAGAGGAAGCAATTCGGTAAATTGGCTCCGAACTGGGAAGGCCCTTATATGATCTGTGAAAAGGTCAAACCAGGGACATATAAACTTCAAGACAAAGAATGAATAGCTTTAAAGCATCCATGGAATGTTGAGCATCTCAGGTTATATCTAGAATAAAGGTTTTCTGTAAATATTTATTTATTAAATACTAATGTAAATATTATGGGGCATACTTTTTGCTACCCTGGTGGAGCGGGAGGTTTTAATGAGATGTCCGGTTTTTTTCAATAATATATGATGCATTTTTCAAAAGTCTCGTGTGATTTTACTTCAATTCAATACAAGTATAAATTACTTATTCAAAACCCCGGCTCTCAAGTTTTCTTGAGTAGATCAGATATGCTTAATGTTTGGTCATCACTATTGAACACATGTGATTGGAGATATTAAATACTCTCGATTCAACATTTCTAAAATTATAGGGGCTACTTAAACATTAGCCATGAAAGATTTAAAACAAAGTATTAAACATAAGGGTAATTGGATAAATTAAACTTGATCAGACTTAAACTGACCAGTGGTACAAAATATGCATTGGCCATCCAAGGACTTTAGTTTTTCAAAAGCAAAAGTTACACAATAAAACCTTAGGGTTTATTCCATTTGGATTTTTCTTCACCACAATCTTTCTTGGGACTCTTGAGTTCGGCATCCGAACTCTCACCTGTTCCTTCTTTATCATCAGTTGTAGAGTCTATTCCACTGGATTAGTTGCGCTTGTTACTATCTTCTAGAGTGTGGAATGGGATATCATCATACTCCACATATTTCCATAAGGGACCAGGAGTCCTCTTAGGGGAGGTCTCATGAAACAACAACACCATGTCGGGTTTGATCCCATTGTCTATTTTCTCTAGGGAGTCCACCACATCGTTAGCATAATTTTCTATACCTTCAGCCACAACTTGTTTTTATTGGCGTTCCAGGGCCTCCTTATCTTTAATCTTCTCTTGAACAGTGTTGTCCAACTTGTCCTTCTCATAGGATAAAGTTTGGATAGCACCATCCTTAGTGTTCAACTGCTCCTTCAAAGCTATGAGTTTTTGTGAGGAAGATATCTCCAGGCTGGAGTATTTTGTTTGGAGCTCGGTATTGGCTGCTTTCGATGTGGTAAGATTGGTTGCCAAATCTTCATTTTCCTTCTTCAGCACCTCTATGCTCTACTGAGCACAAGAAGACTATATGACAAGGTTTGCTTGTGAGTGGTTAGAGAATTGATAATACCGGTTTGATTTTTTACCCGCCTCTCCAGATCAAGTACTGGTCGGATGTAACCGAGGAGGGCATGGCTCAAAGTATCTTGCTCTTTGGATATAGAGTAGAACTTCCCATTGTAAGTTACCATGTTGGAGGAGCTGGAAGGACGGTAAGGACCTCCAAAATCATCTTTCTCCAGATCATTAAAGTAAATACTGATGTCTTGAAAAGCTTCAAGGTCCACTTCGTCATTGCCTCCACCAAAAATCTGCCCATACTGAAGATCTGTTGGGGGTGGAATTTCTATTGGGCGAAAGATTATCTCTGCCCTTAGAGTAACCTTCTTTTTCTTGCCAACTTTCTCATCACTGCTGGATTTGCATTTCTTGTCTTTTTTAGGAGTCTTTGGTGGTTTCTTTGACCCTCCGGCTTCCTTTACAGTTTGAACCTCCACTACCTTTAGTATGGATACATCAATGCCACCTTGATTCTCCGAACCAGTCCCCTCTGTAGCTGTTTGAGCTAAGTCTGTTGTGGCATTCCTTTTCTTGTTCTTCATTCTGTTGGGGGCTTTGGGCCTAGAAGACAGATACAACTTGGCATCTTTAGCTTCTGTTCTCTTCAGGATCACATCGGCAGGGGGATGAGGGGTTAGCTCTTCCCATGAAAGGTCTCTTCTTCCTGTGGTGTTGCACAAGTGTGACCTCGCAAAATTTCCTGACTTGAAGTAATTTTGAAAGGCGTTCCCCCAGTTCTCTGAAGCTCAAACGTTTAGCTTCGCACAAGTTTTCTACCCTGCTTCCAAGTGGCCCAAGAAATCCTTTGGTATAACTGGGAGAGATATCAATTAGTCAAAATAAGAAAATTGCAACTTAAGAAATGAAAAGGAAAAGAGAGAAGAACTTACCAGTGCTTTTCCATCTACTGTTCAGGAGGTTAGGGTTCGTATCAGTCTTGATTCAAAGTCTCACTGATAAAGAGGAACTGTGTCCTCCAGAGTTTTTGGGACTCCAGTCGGTCGTCCACCACTTTGAAATCATTCCCCGTGTTGTAATTATAGAAGAGGATTTGGTGATTCTTGCACAACCTTGCTACAACAACAAATTGTTCCATGGGGAGTGGGATTTTCGACAGCCTGGACGCCATGATGCAGGCTAGGAAAGTATACCAAGCGTTGGGGCTTAGCTGGCTGGGGCATAATTTGATCAGATGAAAGTATCTGACAATCTCTGGGTCTAAGGGGAACTGAAGTCCCCAGTTCAGTACTTCGGTGTAGATCACCATCTCATTTAACTTGGAATCCATGGGGTCTTCAGAGTAATAGGGATCCTCACCTTTACAGAGTCTGAGATCCCCCATTTAGTTCGAATCTGACCCAACTTAGCTGTGTAGGTATACACATAATTGATGTTCTGCAAGGCCAACAAGTACTTGACACTAACCTTTTTAAAACAAGGACCCAGCTTTCCTTCTAAAATCTCTAGAAGAGCGTACGGATGAGTCATGCCTACCTTGGTTTTACCTTTCTGATCTAAGGTGGTATTTAGGGATGGCAATTCGCGTGCTGTCCGGCCCGACCCAATTCGGCCCGAACGGGTTTTGTCCAGCCCGAACATAGATCGAGCCGAGTCCGGGTTAAGAAATTGTAACCTACAACTGGGTCGGGTCGGGCCGAGTTCGGGTTTCTAGTTTGTCTGACCCATTCCGGTCCAAAAATTATAAAAATATACAAAAATTAATATTGTTTATATATAATAACAATAATATATATATATTAATATTAATATTAATATATTTAAAATAAATTTAAAACATATTAAAAACTATTAAAATTAATGTCCGCGGATCGGGCCGGGTTGAACAACGGACACGAACGGACGGGCTTGGGTTTGAAAATACAAGCCCGTGAGCGGGTCGGGCCGGGTTCGGACTCGAATGTCCAAAAAACGGGCTCGGGCGGGCCAGCCCGCGGACAGCCCATTTCCATCCCTAGTGGTATCCCTTATTTGACCAGACGCCTCAGTCTCGAAAGGGGCTTCCTCTATGTTGTCCTCCATGTTCTCTTTCATTATTGTGGAAGGCTGCTCAGTTGTTTTTGAGGAAGGCTGCTCTGGCTCCTTCATTGATGGTTGTACAGCTGGTTGTTCATAAGATTGTGCAGATGTCGCTTCTGAGGTTCTGGTATTTGATAGAGGTTGTTGTCCGGAGACTTAGCTTATACCGAAGGGTTTTGAAGAAGTGGGTGTAGATTTGGTTTTTGCTTGACGTGTAATTCGACGATGAGTTATCTTCTCTGGTGATTTCTCTGTATCTGAGCTCATTGTTATAAACGGTGAGGGTTTCTTAACACTAGAAACAGCTTTTTCCTTGGGAATAAGGTTTTGATATTCTTGAACTGAATAACCGGATGGGAGAGGTGAAAGGTCTGTTGTGAATGGAAGTTTTCTGGTTCTAGGGTTTCTTGAAGAAGATGACCCTTGATCGGTATTCTGACTTGGCCTATGTTGCTTGGAGAAGTGGGAAGACCGGCAGCAATACGTTTATCTCTCACTACTTTCTTCGCTCTCTCTAGTTTAGACAAGTTCAACCAACCTCCTTTAACTAAGGCGTTTCTGGCTGTGAACATATATTTCAAAAAAAATTTAAAAATGAATTCAGTTTTCTCTCAAGAAAGATTTGAGTGTGGAAGACAATAAAACAGTGGAAAGATTTATATATAACAATGAAAACACTCGTTACCAAGGAGAAGATGAATAGAATTTTCACAATGATTAAAGGATGCGCAACGTGTGAAAAATTGTAACCTAGGTAACTTTCTAGGCCTTGTGGGTGCGACAATCTTGGAGAAAAAACGGCTGGGATGTCAAACTAGATATTGACACGTGTCCCAAGATTAAAAAAAAACTCTTAAAATTCTGAGAAGGGAAATCAGTTCTGATAAAATTCGAACAGGGTCACTTGTGAAGATAGATTTTTTCAGTTTGAACAGCATAAACAGATCGGACAAGGTTGGTGCTAGTTTTGTGAATTTTTATCCCTTCCAAAGATTTTTTACAATGCCTAAAAAGGGGCTACTAATGAGTTCAGAATTTTTGGTAACCATACTTGAACAAAAATCCACTTATCCGAACAGGGACAATTGAGACCATATCACACCACTAAATATCCGAGCAGGACAAATGTATTACTTTTTGACTAAGTTGTTTGCTAATCATCTTAAAACTATATAACAAATGGGTCTTTAAATTTGACTCGGCTTTATAACTCAACCCAATAAGCCAACGAGTCAGTAATTAAGGTATAAATACCCTAACCACTCTCGTTAATGAGGGTGATCAGAATTTAATACTAGTAGACAACTTAATTATATCTCTACTCCACACACTAAACACAAAACATTCCAAAATTATCAAAACACTCTCTAGCCATTTTACCAATCTACCCTCGAACAAAAATAAACCTAACCAGGATCAACTTCTAATCCACGCTCACTGATCATGTACCGAAGAAACTTTCTGAATCTTACTTTGAATGTATATTTTTTTAATTCAATTTCAAATTTATCTTTGTCAGATTAGTGAAGGTTTCTTCTAGATCTATCAAGTGGTTCTCATCTCTTATGTTTTTTACGAACATGACATTAATATATACTTCAACGTTTCTCTAAATCTGAGTTTCAAAAGTTTTGTTTACTAAACGTTGATAGGTCGCTCCAACATTTTTCAACCCAAACAGCATTACCTTATACCAGTATAAACATATTTTGGCGATAAAAGTGGTACTCTCTTGATCATTTTGATCGATTTGGATCTGACTGTATCCGCCATACGCATCCATAAAAGAAAGTAATCGATTACTTGAAGTCGAGTCCACTAAATGATCTATTCGTGGAACCGGGAAATGATCTTTTGGACAGGCCTCATTTAGATACATATCCGTCATTTTCTGTTCATGTTCTTCACCAAAACCGGATTAGCAGTCCACAGAGGATATTGGGACTCATATATGTGCCTAACCTTAGGTAAACGATTCTCCTCTGTTATGATAGCCTCAAACTTTTCTTAGAAAAAAGATCTTCTCTTCTTGATGATCGGACGACATTGTTTCGTATTGCTAATCTATGATAAATGACATCAGCAGGAACTCATATCACATCTTCTGTACACGAAGTAAATAAGTGTAACTTTGTCCACAAAAAATAAATTAATTTCTCTTTCACTTACGAAGATAACTTTGTGCTGATTTGTAAACTTTTACCCTGAGAGAAAGTATGATCCTCGAAACTTTAGTCTAGGACCATAACCCCAGGGGTCTCCCTCATATCATCTACGGGGTCGGATCCCGAGGAAGACCTCTTTGATTTTTATTCTTTCTTTTACTCAGCCCTCCTGATTTGCTTTGGGACCAACACTGTTCGATAACATTCTCTTGCCAACTTTTGACTACTTCTAACTGTTCCCACATTGTCTCCCATGGCAAACACAAATATTGATGAACAGTTGATGGCAAAGTGTGCATTCTCAGAAGCCAAGACCTTCCAAAAAGTTCATTGTAAGATGTTGGAGCGTCTACCACAATAAACAAAATATCTTCTTGCTTCTGAGCATTTTCTTGGTTTGGAGCAACCAAAGAATTCTTCTTCACAAATGTTGTCAGCTTTCCATTTTCAATCAAAGCATGTATCTCTTTTTTCAACATCACACAATCTTTCGTATCATGCCCAACGTCCTCATGATACTTACAATATCTATTGTTTATGTTCATCCTTAAAGATTGTATTAGGAAAGAATTACAAAATTACACATGTGGACATGTTCTCTTGAAGATTATCGTTACACATTCATTCAGTTCGGGAAAATGGGTTGGTCTGACCCATTTGTTTGATATTGGTGGGACATATTGTTGAGTATTAACAACCGACGCATATTCTTTCAATTTCGGAGGTGCATGAACTATTGTTTGAACGGGTGCTCGAGATCGGACAATGTTTATTGGTTGCGAACTGTTTTGTAGTACTATTGAATTCTAACGGAACTGTTTCTGTTCAATCTGTGCCCAAGAACTCTTTTTCGATTCTTGGGTTTCTTCCACTAAGATTATTTTTTCTACTTGATCCATCAAAGCCCCATATGTCATGGCTTGTTTTTAGTAATATTATCCTTCAAAAATCTTGGAAGCAATCTCATCTGAAAAGCTATTAGGGCCTTTTTATCCACACAGGAAAGTAATTATACCACTTCAAAGCTACATTCTTGAAGGTTTGGGAGAAATCTCTACATAGTAAGTTATCATCATTATTATAATTGATCACGAAGTTCTTAAATTGTTCGATGTGGTTATCCAGATCTTGTGTTTCGTCAAACTTTTCCAGTTTTGAAATATCAAACCACTTGGGTAAATACCTATGAAGAATTTTTGGAGAGAGAGGAGATGACCTCCAATTATGACCCATTCTATGCATACTTCCCCTATGACCTTCGTATGTTTTCGTATATAATCCATCTTCGGATGGATAGGTAAACGGATTACTCATACGATATTCAAAGTTATGGCTTCCAGAAGTAATCTGTATGTGAATGTTTGCTTGTTCCTTCCTAATAATATTCACAATCCTATTATTCTCTTTGGACCCAAGTTCTTTTTTATCTTGTTCATTATTTTGTTTCCTCGAACCCTTAGCTCGGTGAGATGTCCGATGACCATCTTTTTGCCTTCTCTCAAATCTTTTTTCCTGTAATTCTTTGGATGTCGATTATCCCTTTCCGGGGAAATAAATTCATCTATATCATATGATGAATAATTGCTAGGGTTAGTTGATTCATAACGATACTTAGATTTCACCCTTCTTTTCGAAGAGTAACGGTCTCCTTTGATGGCTCTCATATGACCGAGGAGCATTTTCCATGCAATCATTTTCAGTTATTTGTTCGCTTCGGATTTTAGATTTCAATCTTAATGAACTCACCTTTATTTCTTTCTCAACATTCAATCTTTCAATATCTTTCAAAACTTCTTTCCTCCGAGCAACTAAAGCAGATTCTTCTAGCAGCTCCTCGGCAAATCGGTCACTGTTGTTTCTTCGTTTGTTAAAACTATTTGTTCCTAAAAAATGAGATCTCTAGATGGACCTCCGATCACACAATTCTTTGTGCCAGAGTCTAACCCTCCAGATATTTCTGCATCCATTACTCTCAGAGCATTTTAATATAAGATTAATGGTTTTGTAAAGACAATTTCGGGTACCAATCTCCTTCCCACAGATGGCGTCAATGATAAGTCCAGAGATTTCTTAGTGGATTTTTCCGTCCTGACTTTGTTCGTATGAGGATATATGTCACGAAAATGTTCGTATGTTGGTATTTCTAGAGAGAGAAATGGAATGATTAGAGAGAGAAAGAGAGAAAATGAATAATCAAGTAATAATTGTCTAACGATTAGATTTTCCCAAAAATGGGTTGTCCTTTATATAGTACAAGAGGTAGGTTCCCAGATTACACATTTACCCATCCTTATACACGTGTATTTCACCTCACTACTTCATTGGTTATAAACATACACCTTAGATATTACATTTGACCCCCTTAATTTATATACTTGTCAAGTTTTGTACTCAATATTTTATTACATCCAACTAATCCTTTTATTTATCTTATTTAGCTCATTTATCTCAAAACATTTCTCCATTTATTAGAGATGACCAATACCATGTCAGTTCTATCTTATTTCAATATTAGTTTATAAGGTGAATATGTTTTAACTGCATATCGTATAGTTAATCATATTCCACTTAAGAAAACCATAATTTCTCCAAATGAGTTATGAAAACCATAATTTCTCCAAATGAGTTATGAAAACGTATAAGTCCAAATATTTAATATATTAAAGTGTGAAGGTGTTTAGCATTGGAGAAACATGAATCTAAGAAGAATGAAATTAGGTCATAAAGTTATAATATGTGTATTTATTGAGTATACAACCAATAACAGGGTTTATAGGTTATTAAACTTGAAGTCTATTCAATGTTTGTATTAAAAAAAGAGTTTTTTTAATACAAATTAAATAAGGATAACATGACTCAAAACATAATAAAATTCAAAGAAAAGACTATCAAAGAAGCATTTTTAATTAAAAAGTCAACCATGTAAACCCCGTAGGATTCAATGAGATATAATACTTAAAGTTTAGGATCCAATTAGATAAATTTTTAAGGAAAAAATTTTCTATTTGCTAAAATGAAGTTGCGAATAAATCACCCATAAATTTTTTGTAGTGATTCTTTGAAAGACGGTCCCATATCTTATAATGAGGTGATATCGTCCTAAAATAAAAGATTGGCTCGTCACATAATTCTAGACTACAAAAACCTACAATTTAAGATTATGTCTTAGAAACATTTTTTCTTGTCTTTCAGAGCAACTTTTCTTAAGCCAATAACTTCATGACTAAGTTATTGGAAACTTGTTCAAACTTATTACAACAATAAACTTTCTTTTTCCATGATAAGTTTTGGTTTTGCTATAAAACAAATGGGTGACATTTCTACACTACTTAATTTTTGACTAATCGCGACCACTTTTACACTATAAGCAAAGTGAAAGTGTATTTGTTCAAAAAATTATGTTCCTCTGGAAAAACACATCTCTGATGTAATGTAAGAAGTGAGTATATGTATCTCTGATGTAATGTAAGAAGTGAGTATATGTGACCCAATGTAACTCTTTAATAAGTGGGTATATGTAGTCCGTATAAGGGTTTTATAAATCTTATAAATAGTTTGATGGATTAAAAAATAATAATTTTAAAATAAATATACATAAAATTAATATTTTCTGAAAATCTTTGAAAAAACTCTTTTCTTTATTTATCCATTATTGTCGAATGAAATTTGATTACTAATCATTTGTATCAAACTTTTAAAAGCTTGGTATTTAAAAACAATTATTAAGAAAATCAGAAAAATAATAGAATGATCAAAATAATTATTTTTTAAAATCATTTTTGATACGTAGTTTAAATATTTCTATTTTTTCATAAGATTTTCTGATAACTTTTTGATTTTCGAAATGGTTTTAAAGAATTTTATAAATAATTCTTCCAAGACTTTATTTTTTATAATAAGATTGTTGGAGGTTAAAGTAGTACACTGATCGATCGTGACAAGAGCCGATATATATACAGTTAATGAACGTACGATAGAACAAAACGATCTAATTGCGACGTGTAAGAGGAGCAACAAATAAAAGAAAGCGTAATAAAACCAAGCACATAAGATAATATTTAACACGGTCCAGATTATGAAGAAATTCTAAATCCACGGGCAATGTAAATTTTTTTTTATATAAGTATGTTATATAAAAAACTCTCCAAACACAAAAAAAACTCAATCAGTCTTTGCTTCAAAATATTGTTTGGTTCACGAAACCCTATCTTTAGTATTTATCTCTCAAAAGACTTAAAGTGATTTCAGTCTCTAGAAATATCTCCTCATTTAATTGTTTTTCTTTAGTTACGACCTTGTCATATCACATCATTAATTACAATATCTTCTTCCATTTATTGGTTTAGAAAAAGTGTTAATGTTTCATGTGACGTTCCAGATTAAATTTCATTAATCAGCGGCGGAAATAAGTCATACTCTATTAATATAGTAAAACCCAAATAACATATGAGACTTAGTAAATAGAATAATGTGCTTCGGCCTAGTGATGCTACGATTCAATGTTGTTCAGATCAGAATGGGTGCTTCTGATCAGTTTGTTTTGACCACCATGTTTTGGCCAACCTGCTTCGATCAATTTTGCTTCGATTCGACACATATTTCATTTGATCTAATGGTCACCAATTTTCTACAACTTGTATCGGCTTTTAAAATCAGTCAACGTCTATACAACTAAATTACGGCTCAAGCACCAAAATATTTCCAACTGTTTGACGATAGATTCAATGTTCATATACCTTTCGAAAATATTTTTGTCAACAAATTATTTATAGCCTGCCATTAAAAAATACTAAATGAAAAGATGATAAATTATCTGTAATAATTTTTCCATTTTTTTATAAAAATGTATAGTTTATATAATGAAACCACGTACATTTCTTCGATTTGTCGTTTTAAGTTTTCATTTTAGTTATGAAAAATAACTCCAAAAACATGAACAATTCACAAAACTCACAGCGTTTAGTCAAAAATATATATCTATATATATATATATATATTTGTTATAGATTATAATGTTTTTTTTGTTAATTACTGAAAATAATAATAATTATATATATATATATATATATATATAATTATTATTATTTTCAGTAATTAACAAAAAAAACATTATAATCTATAACAAAAGTTATATATAATGTATTTTGTATTGAATTTATAATGAAACCGACAATTTTGTTTCATGTGAGTTGTGGATGACAGAGAAAAGTGGCATGCTTTTGCCATGGTGTCATTGGTCCCTCATTCGAAAGACCGCACCATTTGTTCTGTCCAACCATTTCCAGCTCCTTAACGGTTGCTACTTCATTTTCATGTCTCTTCCAAATTAGGAATTGCCATTATAAAACGATAGTATGTATTTTTAAGTAGAGTCGTTAGAACACGACAAAATTTGAAATAGGTACGTTAAATTATATAAAAATATTCAGTTAAACTGTTACGTCTGATATGTATATCTCTTTTGTTAATATCATATTCTATAACTATCAAGTTAGTTATATAAAACACATATCTTCGTCTTAAATGTAATGTTAATAACTAAAAATTTTAAGAATATTAACTCCCAATATTATGAATAATATATATATAGTATTGATACTTTTTAAACAAGTATGTAATTATCACTTTGGTTATAATTTTTTAATTTGTTTAGAAATAATTATTTTTATTTTTGAGATGTATTATTAGCTCTATAATAAAAACAAAAAAAAATAGAAAAAGAGAAGTATCTATATTATGAATGGATAAAAAGAACTGTCTATACATAGGTTTTATACAATGATACAAAAAAAATTTAAGGTAAATAACAAAATTTTAAGGTTTTAGTCTAACTCAATAAAGAGTTTCTTACAATGAAACTTAATACACATAAAGACTTGGTCTAACCGACTAAATAAGTTTGAATGAAAATAAATATAAAATAAAATGTTTAAACTTTAACACCCTCCCTTAAACCGAAGTCTATGGATATCCATTTAAGAGAAAGAATTAACCTTGTACGGAAAAAAAATTAGAGCAGTATGTGAATAAACTCCAAGTAAACCAACACAACTTCACAAATGTAGCCAACTTAAGAGGCGTGGTCTGCATATCTGCAAGGCCTTCACTTTGACAATAAGCGAGTTTGATTGTTTCATCATTACTAAAATCTCTTTAAAAGATATTTCACATCAATATGCTTGCTTCTTCGTGTAGCACATGATTCTTAGAGAGTTTGATTGTTGAGATGTTATCACAATAAAACTGTAATAGCTTCCACTTCCTTGAACTCGAGTTCTTCAAGAATTCTTCTCAACCAGACAGCTTGACAAGCACAAGTTGTTGCAGCAATAAATTTAACTTCTATAATTGATAACGTGACAATTTTTGCTTCTTAGAAGACCATGAAATATCCCATGTGCCCAACATAAAATACACCAAACTGCCAATAATTTACTTGTAAAGTGTGTTGTCAACCTTCTTCTCTCATGATCTTTTTTTAGCTTTGGTGTGGATAATTATCGTCTGAGGGTAAGTTTGTAATTTGGTTAGTGTTTTATAGTAGTATGTGGGTGTTATGTGTTTAGAGTAGAGAGTAGAGAGATAATTAAGTTGGTTGGTAGCAGTTAATTCTCATTACCCACACTTAATGCAGGTGGTTGGGTATTTATACCCTAATGTTTGGGCCCTTATGGGCTTTCGGGTCATGTTTAATGGACCCAGGTCATGTTCAAAGACCCATGAGCTCTAAGGAGGAGAGCAAGTAGCTTAGTCAAGAAGTGTTTAGGTATTTTAGTACTTTTGTCATAGTTCGAACAGTCCTTTGGGTTAAGTGTTCGAAGTGATATGTCCGGTCCGGAGAGCTTGGACCGATCTGTCCTTGTCCGGGGAGTATGCAAGATTCGGACTCATCAAGCTTCAAGCCAAACTTAGTTGAAGTGCTTACAGGATCGCAATCATATATTTGAAAACTGTCCAAAACATCTTGCACATACTTCTTTTGAGAAATAAAGGTCCCATTAGCTGATTGCACTACTTCTATGCCCAAAAAGTAATTGTATCATACCAAGATCGTACATTTCCAATTCAATCAGAATAGATTTTTTAAATTCTTTAAACATGACACCATAATTTCTAGTAAATATGAGATCGTCTACATCTAAGAAAACAATGAGAAGTTTCATCTTATCTCCACTCTTAACAAAAAGTGTGTGTTCATATGAATATTTGTAAAAGTCTTCTCCAAAAAAATAAGCTCAATGCGACTAAACCAAGCTCGTGGAGCTTGTTTTAAAACATAAAGAGCTTTCTTTAATCCATACAATTTATGTTCATTTCCAATTTAAATATGACTAGAGGTTACTCTACAAATACTTTTTCCTCCAAATTTATATGTAAAAATATCGATTTGGCATCTAGCTAAAAAATAGGCCAAGAAATTTACACTGACAATGCGATTACCAATTTGATTGGCTCATGTCTTGCAACATGAAAAAAACTTATGTATAATCAATCTTATACTTATCAAATTCATCATTTTTTTTAGATTAGTTTTGAAAGCCCACTTACACCAATGGCTGTGTACCCTTCCGAAAGATCACTTAGCTCTCAAGTATCATTTCTTTCAATAACATTGATTTCATCATCCATTGTCTTCATCCATTTTTCTTATTTGATAACACTTTCAAAGGTTATAGGATCATAATCTGAAAATAAAGCAAATTTAGTGATTGGATCATCAATTTTAGTTACCTCATAGTGTTCCATCTATGCGGGCTTTTTTTTTAATATGAGGAAGAGATCGAGTTGCTGCATCATTAGTTTTTGCTGCTGTATTATTAGCTTCTACTGTTGTTGGCAAAATTTAAGCAGTTGTTGGAGTTGCTTCTGATGAATTTTCAGACATAACGGCTGCTGGAGTTGGTTCACTTTCAGAATCATTGTCAAAGAAAAGAACTTGAGTAGATTCCTTCCCATTCCAATTCCAAGTGTTTGTCTCATCAAAGACAATATCTCACCTAGTCATAATTTTTTAAGTTAATAGATTAAAAAATTTATAAGTTTTGGATGTTTCATTAACACAAAAAAACACATTTTCCCTTTATCATCAAATTTTTTTCTTTTCTCATACGGGATATGTGCATAAGCAATGCAGGCAATGTTTTTTAATATACTATACAATGGTTTTCTTCCACTCCAAGCCTCCTCTGCTGTTTTCTTTTGAATAGAAAATATAGGACTTATGTTCAAGATATAAATACTATAATTTATCGCCTCACGCTAAAAGGTTTTTTGAACTTTCTCTCTTACTAACAAACTTCTCACCATATTATGAATGGTTCTGTTTTTCCTCCATTTTGTTATGGTGTATAAGCGCTGTTAAATCTCTTTGGATGCATGAATGTCATAAAAAATTAAAATTCCGATGAGCAATATTATCCACCATGATATGTTCAAATGGTCTTAATGGTCTTTCCTGTTTCATTTTCTGCACGAGCCTTAAAGCTTTTAAATGGACACAAAGCTTCTGATTTTTTCTAATAAAAACTTAACTCTAGTTTTTCGAGTATAATCAACAATGAAGGTAATTAAGTATATTTTACCTCAATTAGAAAATGGTGTTATCGGGCCACCAATATGAGGAAGACCTGTCACCATATTTTTATCTTTGAGGGTCTTCAATCTATAAAAACTCAAATGGTCATAACAAAAATACCACAACCAGTAGGATCTTTTACTTAAGCTACCAGACAAGTTTGCACATTTCAAATCTTTAATGGAAACAACCTCTTAACAAATTACCTTTCAAGTCACGAACAAAAAAGACATTAGAGATTATTTCCACAAAACCATTCTTGGTTCTTATCTCAGTATTACCATTTCTCAACACTTTCACAGTGGAATAATCACCAAAACTTACTTTATAATGAAAGCTTTCATTTAAATAAAAATAAGAAGATACTTCCACACATGTGGTTACTACAACCCGTATCCACATACCGAACATTAGACTCAAATTGCTGATAAGCTTGAACAGTTATCAACAGTGTTTTTACTCTCTTATTTTCGGTAAACTTTGATTACTCTTCATTTTCTTTGTCATTAGGCAGCTTAATATAAAATTCAGAATGAAATGACCAAATTTATGACATCTAAAACACTCTACCTTGGATTTGTCAAAATGTTGATCTCATCATGTGCCTCTGCTTGAAAAACGATCATCATTGGCTTTGGAATACCTATTATCATCTTTATTTCCCTGAGCTCCCCTTCATTTACCTCTGCATCTACCATTTTTCTCTAGAGTTTGATAAATTAGTAGAGATGGAAGCTTTCAAATCTTGCTCTTCTGAACTTAAACTTTAGTTTATCTTTTGTTCATGGACCAGCAATGAGCTATGTAGTTCATCACGAAAGAATGCATCTATGTCTTTCAATTCTTCAATTCAACACACGAAATAATCAAAATTTGGTGTTAGAGAACGTAATAATTTCTCCATAATGGCAACATATTCCATCTTCTCGCCATGAATTCGCATTTTGTTTTTGATCTTCATAGTCCTGACACAGTAGCTGGTAACAAATTCTTCATCCTTCATTTGTAAGGTCTCAAAATCTTTTCTCAAAGCTTGAAGTTGTGCATACTTCACAGTAGCAGAGCCTTGATATTATTTCTTTATGGAATCCCAAATATCACTGGAAGTTTTGTTACTAAGAATTGTTTCCAAGATGGACCGAGTAATTGCCTGAAAATTTTAATTTTTTGCCTTCAAATTTTTTTGCTTTCTGGCTTCCAATTTTTTTCTTGACATCCTTCAACACAACACCTTATGTTGGTTTTATTACTCTAGAAACAACGACTGTCCAAAATTATTTGGACCTAAGTAAGTTGTCCATGAGCATGCTCTAATGATTATAGTGATCATCAAAGCGTGGAATGGCTGGTTGTATAAAACTATCAGAAGCCATCAAGTTTACTCTTTTTTTTACTCGCTATGATGCCATTGTTAGCTCAAGAATAGAAATAGAGGAGATAGAAAGAGAGAAAATTGAGAGAAACAATTGTTTGCATTATGAATTGATAAAAAGAACGACTAATAAATAGGCTTTACACGTTCATACAAAATTTCTAAAGTCAAATAATTTTTTTAAAAGTTTTGGTCTAACTCAATAAAGAGTTTTCAATGAAAGTTAATACATATAAAGATTTGATTTAAACCACTAAATAACTTTCAATAAAAATAACTATAAAATAAAATATTTAAACTTTAACATATATTTTATTTTTTATTTTTTTAAGCAAGTAGAAATTTTATTACTTAGATGAGAAAAGTAACAACATTACAAAGATTGGGATACAATTGAAGGAAGATACAAAATTGAGGACTTAAAAAAGAAAACCAAAATTTTCATGAATTTGAGAAACTTGAGATGGCGCCTAAAAATCCCTCCAGATTAGCAAATTAGGACCAAAATTAGGGTTTCCTCCTGAGACCCCTAGAAGAAATCACCAGCCCCTTTCACAAAATCAGCCCCTTTCACGATATCAGCCTCAACAACCGAAACCAAACAAATCAATCCCTCCTCAGAACTAAGAAACATAGCCCAATCCCAAGCTTTCAAGAAGGGATAGCGACCTGAGATGATTAGGAGCAATAGCTATGGAGAACATCATGTTAGCTTTGGAAGAAAGAGAATGCTTCGCGATCCAATCTGAACAGTTGTTTTGGGTTCGAGAAATGAAGCGGATCGACATTCTAGGATGAATCAGAGCTCTACAAGTGTTTAGCGAAGAATGCAGGTACCAGGCTTCCCTTCGATTTGCTAAAAGATTTATCAGCACCTCACTATCATATTCAACATCAACTTCAGACCACCTCTTCTGCTTGCAGATGATCAACCCTTCAAGAAGCGCACCAATTTCAGCAAAGAGAGGGTTAAGCTTTCCCAACAGCCTACCAGAACCAAGGACGATATATCCCTCCGAGTTTCTGAACATCACACCACTGCTAGCTTCCCCAAAGGCATTACAAGCACCGTCAACGTTGAGTTTCAGCCTGCCAGGTTTAGGAGCAATCCACTTAAGGTACATAGGAGTTTTCCTCTTTATATCAATAGATTTACACCCTTGAACAGAAGCAGCATGATGAGCATTAGTCCATAGTTTGCTGTTAGTCATTTCAGAAGCATCAATACTATTAATGATATAGATAACTCTATCAATTACTGACTTAACAGAATCAAAAGAGCCTTTGTACTTAGAATGGTTACGACTCCTCCAAATGACCCAACATATTATTTGAGGGACTGGATGAGAGATATGTCTGGTCTTTTTAATAAGCCAAAACCATGATCTAATAACATGAGGCAAGACCATATATGTGCCAATTTCGACATTAAAGACACAGCTAAAATAGTTCCAAATTTGCCAAGCGTAATGGCATTGCACGAAAAGATGATTCTTATCCTCAATGCTGTTACAAAACTGACATTTTGAAACAATTTGAATGTGTCTTCGCATAAGAATACTGTCAATCGATATATAGCCTTTAAGAAGCTTCCAACATAGAAATGAAAATTTTTTAGGCACAAATGAGCCCCAAATCTTTTGATATATACCAGATTTAGAGGAATGATTTCTAATGCTATCCCATGTAACATTAGAGTTAAAATCCTGACTATTAGAAAGCTTCCAAAAGATTTTATCAGAACATGTAGGATTGACACTATACTTAGCAATGTGATCCATTCTAGCAGGGGAAAGGGTTGTAATTAGGGAACTAAAGTCCCAATTATTAGTTTTCCAAAACGTTTTCACAGTAGCTTTAAGAAACCAGGATCAAGGGTTAGAGTCACTTATCAGGGGAGGTAGATCATGTCATTCCTCCAACCAAAAATCCATACCACCCTCACCAAGCTTCCATTTAACATGCTTCTCAGCCTCATGCCTGATAGATGTAATTCTTTTCCAAACTGTAGAATCAGAGCCTTTACACTTAGCTTTAATGACATGAGCTTCAGAGCAATAGGTGTTATGAATCAGCTCAGACCAAAGACAATTGTTCTTCCTAAGAATGAACCATAATTTATAAGAAAAAACAAGCTGCATGTCATTAAGATTTTTAAAGTTTAAACCCCCTTCAGAGTAAGGATTACAAAGTTTGTTCCAGGTAGACCAGTGTATAGTCTTCTCATTGTAACTTGATCTTCAGAGAAACCTGTTGAAACAAGTCTCCAACTTCTTGATGATAGAATTAGGGATTAGAGAGTTGTGCATCCAATAGTATAGAATAGGCATAAGCACATTACTTATCAAAGACATTCTGCCAGCAAAAGAAAGGTTAATAGTGTCCCAATCAGAAATTCTATCATGAATCTTTTTAATTAAAGAACAATAGTTCACCCCTTTGTTATTCTTAGAGATAGTGATTACAAGATAACTAAAAGATAAGGCCTCAGGACTATGATCAGAAAGAATATTGAGTCTGCTAGTTGAAGAATGAGTAGCTTTACTAGAAACAATAAGCTTAGTCTTTCCTTTATTGATAGACTGACCAGATAATTGCTGATACTTGTCCAGGAAGTTACTTAAAGCAGTGATGGAGGAAGGCTTTCAATTGGTAAAAACCAATATGTCGTCATCAAATGCCAAACAAGGCACCAGGTAAGATGATCTAGATGCATACTGAAGATGCTTGTTATCATTGAATAAATTGTAAAGACCACGCAGAAGGACCTCTTCAGCCAGGATATACAGGCTAGGTGACAAAGGGTCTCCTTGCCTTAAACCTTGCTTTTGATGAAAGTAGCCTGTGACCAAACCATTAATAAGAACCGAAATGTGAACATTAGATATCATACTTTTAATGATAGAAACACAAGTGTCATTGAAACCAAAACAAGATAGCACTTTAAGGATGAAAACATGAGAAAGCCTATCAAAGACTTTGGTCATGTCTAACTGAATCAATACATTTCCAGAACTAGGCTTTCTATTTATGTCATGCATCATCTCCTTAGCAATAAGAATGTTCTCGTGAATGAGCCTCCCCTTAACAAAAGCCCCCTACATCTTAGATACAATATTAGGTAAAATATAAGCAATCCTAGAGTTTATAACATTAGATAGAATTCTGTTAAACATAGAGCATAAACTTATAGGCCTGAAACTGTTCCAAGAAATTGGGTTAGGGAACTTAGGAATCAAACAGATGCCAGTGGCATAGACACCCTCAGGTAAGACCATACCACTAAGAAAGGAATTAATGGCCATGCAAAGGTCATCACAAATAATAGACCAACAAGATTTAAAGAAAAAGATATTAAAACCATCCAAACCAGGAGCACTATCATTGCTCATCCTGCTGATGACATTCCAAACTTCATCCTTGGTAGTTAGCTTAGTGATTGAGTCATTGTCCTCATGAGAGACCAGCCTAGGAATGTTATTAAAAATAGCCTCATGTTGCATATCATAAACCATATTAGCATTAGAGTTAGGAGCTAAAATATTTTTGAAGTAATTTTGAGCAGAAATAGCAATGTCATCAGGATTATAAATCCAAACACCATCATCCTTAATACATTTGATCACATTGCGACTTCTTTTCTTCTTGACAAAAGCATGATAGATCTTAGTGTTCCCATCCCCATTCTTAATCCAACTATTATAAAATTTCTGATGCCAATAACTCTCTTCATTCCTAAGAGCTTTAATGTACATGCTATTAGCTTTTGAAAGATCAGCCTTCGAGTTCTGAGAATTATTCAGCAAGTGTCTATTCTACATCTCCTTAACTAAATCAGCAGTCTCCTTGACCTTGCTGAAAATATTGCCAAACACCTTAACATTACAAACCTTGAGACAAGCTTTGAGTCTTCTAAGCTTGTACCAGAAGACCTGACTAGGGTTTCCATTACACCTTAAGCTCCAATTCTGACTAACAATACCCAAAAAACTGTCCTCACTAACCCAGGCATTGAGGAATTTAAAACTACCATTTTTAATGGTGTGTAAAGTATCAGAGTGAGCCTGAATTAACAAAGGAGCATGGTCAGAACAAGTTATGACCATGTGAATAACCTGAGTAGTGTTGAAGATATCATTCCACTTAGTATTAACCAAAGACATGTCCAACGTCTTCCACTTAGTACCCCTGTTCCAAGTATATCTAGAGCCAACAAAACCAGCATCCTGAAGATTTCAGTGCCTAACAGCCTCATTAAACTCCTCAGTGCTAGCATAATCATAAGTAACACACCCAATTTGATCATCAGAACAAGAAACAGCATTAAAATCACCCGCTATCAACCAAGGAACCTCATCAGAAGCAATAGAAACCATTTGAGCCCAAAGATCCCTTCTAAGAAGCCTTTGACTCTTAGCATAAACAGAAGAAAAATTAAAGCTATCACAACCAGGATAGACCATCTTCATGTGGAGCATCTGGTCATGATCAACCAGCACATTCAACTCAACATCATCACACCAAAGAATCCAGATTTTGTTGGAGCAGTTACCAACAAAATTCTTGAAACCCAACTTAGTAGAAACCATACCAATCTTGCCAAAATCAGCCATAGGCTCTTGAATCGAAAGAATTTTAATTTTATGATCTTTAATAATAGAGAACAGCCTTCTCAAGGTTGAATTGTTACTGACCCCTCTAGCATTCCAACTAGATATCCTGATCATTATCAGAAAGGGATTTAGACTTTTGTTGTTCTCCAATACGATTCAGAGAATCAACAGTAAACTTCTTTGATTTCTTTCTTTTAAATGCAGATTTCACCTTGCTAGAGAGGATTGTCTCGAAGTTACTGGGAGAAGTAGGCTTACTCCCCAGATTATCACCAGGAAGAGAATCTATACTTCTCTCACTCTGCAACTTACTCTGAGCAAAGTCCTGATCCAAGCTTTTAATAGCTTCAATAATTTCCATGTTTTTATCATTATCAGAACTGATGCTCCTTTCTTTAGTGTTAACAGAAGTATTAACATGTATCGGATCCTTAATAACAATGGATCTTAATTTTCTTCTGTATTCTTTACTGAAAGATTGAATGTTACTAGAAACACTTTTACCATATCTAGCAACTTGTTCAGTACCCTTTTCAGTATGATCTTGAGTATTTTGAGACACAGCTTTAACAAAACTAACATTATCTTGAACACTAGCAGTATGATCTTGAATATTTTCAGTAGGCTCAACCTTTCTTTCTTGATTGGCTTCCCTTTCTTTCTTCAAACAGTCTTCACCCTTGTGACCAATATGATAACAGACATCACAATAAGCTGGAAGGTTCTTATAACTAACATTGATCCAGCATCCATCGTTGGATCCGAAACCAACCCAAAGCTTGTAGATCATCTTCCTAGAGATATCCACTTCAACCTGCACATAACAGGCATTCAAAACAGCCTTATCTCCATTTGGGACGATGATCTTGTAAGGAACCCCAATAGACGATGCCAGATCTTTAATAATGCTTTGATTAAACATGAACTCAGGGACTCTCTCAAAGCGAACCCACACCATGGTATTAGGATTTTCAAATCGCTTGTTAAAATCAGGACTCCATCGCAAGATCCTCATAGTTTTCCCTTCAACGTTCCACACACTTTTAGCCCAAAAAGTACTGACATCTTCAGGCAGTTGAAACTCAATGAAGACATGGCGAGAATCAAAACTGTTAAACATGAAGGAGCCTTTAAATTTAAAGCTTTGCAAGAAAGAATCAAGAACTCTTCTCTTAGGTAAGCCATCACTAAACTTCCCTATTAACGTGACTGAAGATTGATTGAGCAAGGCATCTTTCGTTTCCTTTGAGAACTGAATAGAGCAATGATCAGAACAATGCTTGATGCCTTCTGATTTGAAGATAGATGAACTATCAGTTGACGATTTTTTAACAGCATCAGCATATGATTTTTTATTGCTGTTCTTGTTATTGGCTTGAAGAAGAGTTGGAAACTCTTCAATATCTTGAGGAGAATTCAATGAAGAATTCAATACCACATTCATGGTAAGCAACCAGGAAGATGAAGGATCAAGAAAAAGTTTTAGCGTTTCTTGGAGAGAAAGTTAGCGCCATCCCATCGAATCAAATGCAATTAAACTTTAACATATATATATATATATATATATAACAATTTGGTTTGCATATTAAAATAATTAGTTTAAGTTTTAAAAAAAATTAAATTATATTAGTCTATGAGTTTAAATTTATAATTTTGTTAAAATATATATTATTTTTCGAATGAATAATTACAAAATAAAACATTTATTAGTCACGTGTATAATATCAGCTAAAGTTTTATATATATAAAATGTTAATCTAGTAATAGATGATAATATTTTAAAAATTGAATATTAGGTTTAAGATACACCAAATCCTATAACATAATGTTTATAGTTTTTACTATATGAATTTGGGATACAATTTGAATCATATCACATGTTTTGAAGTTAAGGTTCATTATAACCAAAAAAAAGATCCAATCATACAATTAACCATGTAATTTTATCATTTATAGGATCGACAACTTTATCTTACTTACTATTTTACTCTTTATTTGTTAAGTACATTATTCTAGAGCATTTTTTGCATTTCTATTTCAGACAAATCAATATTTGACGTAACCGAACAATATTATACACATTATTGTCATTGTCTCTAGGGATCAATACTCTATGATGATATTAAATCCTGAAAATAAAAATATATACTAAATAATGTTAAGCAAGACAATGTCAAAATTGCATGTTGTTGAACTTACGTTCGCGTGGCAGAATACATCGTGGATCCAAATCTGGAAATACAATGACATATGGACGATTTGCATCGCACTCATTTGGAGGAATTTCTCACCATCAGCCACGTGGTGTCCAATATGCGCCTGAAACGTAAAAAAAGTTACATTCGAAAGTTCATTGCTCATATCAACAAGATAATTCTAACAAAGATGATGATTCCTCTACCTCCTCCATACCTCGGTATCGTCTTTCTCTTGACCCCTCACAAAAACAAGATACCATTGGTATAAATAAGATATGAGAGTAAGGGGTTCCAGGGGCCGATCTAACATAGTATCACTTTGTAGGATAAAACACCAACACCTCAGGAAAACCGCTCCTACTTGGATGAAAAGAGCCAAAATCATACTCATCAACATCATAGTATCAAAGCGGGCTAGATCCCGACACTACCCACCAAATAGTTAGACGAACCATCACAACAACTTGTCAAAAACTCAATATAACACTGTGCTACTCAATCCAGACTCATTATGGCCCGTACAATATCAGATGTTGAACTCCTTAATCAACTCAAAAATCTCGGACATGCCAAACTACGACTATCCTAGATGGGGGACAAAAAATAGTATAATCTAGAAGCCTTCACAATAACTCCACAAATAATAAAAAAAGATATATATTATAACCTTAACCAATATACGATTGATAAATATTACGGTTCTGATGATCACGGACACCATATTGATCAGTTTCAAAATAAGATACTCAAGCTTAAAGCAGACAATCTATTTTTGTGTAAAGAATTTTATGATCTTATGAGGCATGGCTCTCACATGGTTCAATCGGCTAATTTTAGGCTCAATGCGCAACTTTGATTCATACATCATTCAGAGACCAATTCATCGAGATTAAGGTAATCTATGGAAACGAGGATTAGATAATTCATTATAAACATGAGCCCAATAAAAGTTTATGGAAATACACAAATATGTTTATCCTAGTTTGGTTTATTTTTTGCTGAGGGTAAACTAGTAAAATCCTTAGAGAGTGTTTTGATAATTTTGTGATGTCTTGTGTTTAGTGTGTATAGTAGAGAGATAATTAAGCTGCCTACTAGTATTAAATTCTGATCACCATAATTAATGAGAATGGTTGGGGTATTTATACTTTAATTACTGACCCATGGGCTTATTGGGTCAAGTCATGAAACCGGGTCGAATTTAAAAACCCATTAGTTATATAGTTTTAAGTTGATTAGCCACCAGCTTAGTCAAAAGTTAATACATTTGTCATGTTCGGATATTTGGTGGTGTGATATAGTCTGTATTGTCCCTGTTCGGATAAGTGGATTTACTGGGGGTATAGTAACAAAAAACTATAAACTAATCAGTAGACCCTTTTTAGGTCTTGCAAAAGATCTTTAGAAGGGCTAAAATTCACAAAACTAACACCAACCTTGTCTGGTCTGCCTATGTTGTTCGAACTGAAGAAATTCTCTTCACAAGTGACCCTGTTCGAACTTTATCAAAATTGATTTCCCTTCTCATAATTCTAAGAGTTTTTGTTGAATCGTGTGACACGTGTCAAGATCTAGTTTGACCTCCCTACCGTTTTTTATCCTAGATTGTCGCACCCACTAGGTCTAGAAAGTTACCTAGGTTTCAATTTTTCACACGTTGCACAATCTTTAATCATTGCGAAAATTCTATTCATCTTCTCCTTGGTAACTGCTACTTTTACTGTTATATAAACCTTTATACTGTTTCATTATCTTCCACACTCAAATATTTTTAGAGAGAAAACTTGGTTCACTTTTAACTTCTTCTTGAGACATATATGTTCACAGCCATAAACACCTTCGTTAAAGGAGGTTGGTTGAACTTGTCTGAATTAGAGAGAGCATAGAAAGTAGCAAGAGATAAACGTATTGTTGTCGCTCTTCCCGCTTCTCCATGCGAGAAAGGTAACCATCCAAATCAGAACGCCGATCAAGGTTTGTTTTCTTCAAAAAACCCTAGAACCAGAAAACTTCCATTCACAACAGACCGTTTATCGCAATGGGCTCGGGCACAGAAAAATCACCAGAGAAGCTAACTCCTCGCCGGATTATACGTCAATCAAAAACCAAATTCACACCCACATCTTCAAAACCCTCCGGTTCGGAGGTAAAAAAAGGTTGTTCCACAAGCTAAATCCTCCGAACAGTAGCCTCTATCAGATACCAGAATCTCAGAAGCGTCATCCGCACAACCTTCTGAACGACTAAATGTACAACCACCATTAAAGGAGCCATAGCAGCCTCCCTCAAAAACAGCTGAACAGCCTTTGACAATGATGAAAGAGAACATGGAGAACATAGAGAAAGTTTCTTTCGAGACTGAGGCGTCCGTTCAAATAGGGGATACAACCTCATATTGGAAAGGTAAAACCAAGGTGGTCATGAATCATCTAAACACTCTTCCGGAGAGTTTAGAGGGAAAGGTAGGTCCCTGTTTTAAAAAGATTAGTGTCAAATACATGTTGGCTCTTCAGAACATCAATTATGTCCACACCCACACATCTGAGTTGGGTCGGATCCGAACTAAAATAGGGGATCCTAGAGTCTATAAAGGTGAGGATCCCTGTTACTCCGGAGACCTCCATGGACTGTAAGTTGAATGAGATGGTGGTCTATACCAAAGTACTGAACTGGGGATTTCGGTTCCCCTTAGACCTAGAGATTGTCAAATATTTTCATCTGATTAAGTTATGCCCCAGCCAGTTGAGCCCCAATGCTTGGTGTACTCTCTTATCCTGCATCATGGCGTCCAGGATGTCAAAAATTCCACTCCCAATGAACATTTTACTGTTATAGCAAGCTTATGCAAGAATTATCAAATCTCCTTCTATCATTACAACATGGGGAATGATTTCAAAGTGGTGGATGGCCTGCTGGAGTCTGAAAATCCCTGGACGACGCAGTTCCTCTTTATTAGTGGGACTTGGGAGAATGGCAGAAAAATAAAAGCTGACACGAACCCTACCCTTCTGACTAGTAGATGGAAGAGCACTAAAAAATTAAAGCTGACACGAACCCTCTCTATTTTTCTTTTCATCTTTTAAGTTACAATTTTCCCATTTTGACTGACTGATATCTCTGACTCGGTATTGTAAAATCTCACACTAATGTCGATGGTAGCTACTAAAAGATGAGGTCATACTTTAATGTCCATTAAATCATTGACAGAACATCGTTCCTCTTAAGAAATATTATGCAAAATATATATATATCTACAGTTGACTAACACGGTGGTTAGTGGAAGTTGGGGACTTTAACATAAGGTTCAAACCTCAAACTTTTATTAAGCTCCAAGCTTCAGCACACTTTCTAACTAGGCTCCAAGCAGAAAGGCCAGCTCTCGAAGGACAATCTTGAACCTATATGGGTAGTTTGAACTGGCAAAAACTCCAATAATCTTGGATCATGAGCTGAAGTACACGTAATATCCCCTTGAGGAGGACTCTCTGTACTAATCAGTCAACTTCAAATTTTCTATTTCAAAAAACAAAATCTAATATAATTTACCAATAACAGGCCTTCAGTTTGCTCATGTTTTTCAG
This sequence comes from Limnanthes douglasii subsp. nivea, assembly GCA_036936605.1. Taxonomy (NCBI): domain Eukaryota; kingdom Viridiplantae; phylum Streptophyta; class Magnoliopsida; order Brassicales; family Limnanthaceae; genus Limnanthes; species Limnanthes douglasii. The sequence continues at coordinate 57,275,869 of JAUPFV010000001.1, read as the reverse complement.
TCTGACGATAAAATCATCAATAACTCACAATTGGTGGTCAATCATGCACTTGCAAAACCAAATTAAAGAATTAAAATCTAATATTTTACCTAAAGAAGTTACACAACAAACCTACCAAATTTGAAAAATATCGGGTAGAAATTGAAGTGGTTGACGCACTTGCTTCCTTATAGTATGCTCAATCTACCCCTTGGGTAGTCTTTTATTAGAACTCAACTATTTTCGAACACATCTGAACTGAACCATTAGAAGCAGTACCATAATCAACATCGTAGTTTATGATTTTTAACAAACCTCCGAACTAGCGAACCCCCATTAATGAATACTTTACTAAATGAACGTTATCCCACAAAGAAAACATACTCCATAAGTATAGAAATAATATTTACTCAGTAAGTATGTCTAGGCGATACGTTATATCGACAAAGGTTAACCAGACGCTCCACATATATCTCAGTTTTGAATAGCCAACATTCATCCTTAATGAACTACATGAAAGATAAAGAAGTTCTCAATATTGGTTAAGAATCTACACAATCATATCTTACTAGTATGATACTTTTCGATAGTTACACAAGGTAATACCAAAGCATTTTTCCCACACTATGTCACCTGTCACTATTTTATAAATATGATTCCAAAGTTATTATTTTTTATAGATGAAGCCTAGACTTGGTGAGACCATTACCAAAAATATCAACAAGGTCGATAGTACCTTTTAGTAGTAAATAATACCTCTTTAAATGGGGAGAAGTTGAACCATTAGTAAATCTGAGCAAAATAAGTCATTCATTTACTCATAACCAACATGTCTTGTAGATATGGCATACTAGGTTGATGACCACTGACGATGGGTTACAACTACAAAATGTCTAGTAGCATTATTATTCTGAATTAGAGGAATCCATTATTACTTCTCGATACTATTATATCTGCAACCTAATATGTAGGTTGAAGTAAACAACTGAACCCTCTTGGAAGTAATATGTTTCTTCCTCACAGAGGTAGCATGGAAGTGACCAGAGACATCTCAAGAAACTGGAGACTGTAATACATAGCCATTTCGCACAATACAACTAGGAAAACTCCTTCTCCACTAGTAAATGGAGGCTGTAATTTAAGTATAAACTATTCGTTTTCCTTCTAAATTACCAACTACGATGAAGGTAAAAATGGCTACAACTGCATAGACAAACAAGATTTGATTAAGGATAAACGAATAAAAACCTATCTACACATGTAGTAGTATTAGACGTTGATGTGAAATATGTACGTATAAAATTCGTTTTTATGATTTCTAGATAAAATATTAGGATTTACAAAATTTATTCCTCCATACCAAGGTTAAAACCCTTGGAAAACTAGACCAAATTTGGAATAACCCCACCGCGTCACAAACAAAATAAAACCACGATATAATAAGTTACTAAATGCAGAAGATTGACCTCTGCCACACTCATATAGTGTGGAACACCTAAATCTCTAAACTCCTTAAATAATATTTTATTTTTACTATTTTTTTGAAACTCTTAATTTTATTTTTCAATTTTAGATTAAATACATGTATACTCTTTTGTGCTTTGGTGGCTCAGATAGGATTTTACGGGACATCTGCAGTTAATAAAAATCATTTTCTATTTTAATTCAAGTTCTAAAAAAATAAAGAAAATTTGAATGTGCAATAAAACTTCTCAACATTAGCACCACATGTGCATTAGGCTTTGGATCCAGAATAGTAAAATGTGTATTAGTTTTTCGTGTCATAGCACCTAAAATTTATCTTTGGACCTGATCACCTTGATGAGGTTTATCATTACTTGACATTGTGTGAAAATATGTAAAAACAAGACGAGCAACCATATTGCTTCTTCTTTTAATCTTTCAAAAAAAATGATGTGAATAACAGGAACGCTTAACAAATATGATAAAGTAATAAGTTCTTTTACAATAAATAAGCAACCTAAGATGGTATTAAAATGAAACAAACATAAAAATTTATAATAGTAACAAAGATAAAGTAGATTAAAAAGGCGGAACCTTTTATAAAAGCCTCAGCGACATAAGTGGGATTTGACCGTACAAAATTTTATTTTTTTCAGAGACTTGATTACTTGGAATTTAATAAGAAATATAAAAAATATATATATAATTATGAAAGGCCATGGTCCTTCCGAGGATGAGCTTATTCCTTTCTATTATTCTCCTCCATCACACCAATCTTGGTTTCCGAAGCCATATACAACCATTATATCTCATGTGGTCACTGCTTACAAGGAATTAACTTCCAACAAGACCTAAGTTCAATATCTGGAAAACGGTGGTGCAATAACAAAATAAGATTCATCTCAAGTTTTCCCTCATACACATGGGCGGTCTCAAAGCCAACTCTTTATATTTAGGTCAATTCGGCCTTACACCAAAGTTTTTTTTCCACTAACATGTTGTGAGTAATCTTCAACAAATTTGTGTTACACTATTCCCAAACTTCCAAAGTCACGACATAAATTATGTTAGAAATTTAGAGTTATGTCTCTGAGTCATTGATCTTTTCTGACGGAAAGAAATATAAGCCTAAAAAAATTCATGTTTTATTTTAAACAACATATGGATGTTCTATTTAGTTCTCTATGTCCTCTCAAACCTTAGGCTGAATAATGAGCCATTGTTCCATATAGACCTCTATATGCCACTCTCTCTTTGAATTGCCTATGATCCTCTATAGGGTCGGTCATGGCTATAAGCTACGGTTAAAGGTATGGTATCACCATTCACATATGATTGCATGCTCTTGAGCACAACACAAGAATTAAACATAGTATTCATAAAAAAAGGGATACATAATCTAATTATGCATAATTAAAAGATAAAAATAAGGCACATTATTTACGTCAATGGTGGGATCAATTTTTCAAGTAGGTAAATCTAAAAAACATTACAATTAAAAATTAGTTCCAAAAACAATGTTATTATATTTGATATCATTTCTCCTAACTATATGGGTTCTAGTGGTTTTTTGGATGTCTTGGTGGGAACCTACTGTTTGACTTGGATGTCTTGATGGGTCATCTCTGATAACAACATAAGGAGATCTTGATAGGCAACTTCTATCTATAGATGTAAAAGTGAAAGATTAACATATACAACTTCTATTTTAGGTATACGACCATATATTGAGGATTGGTAAATTTCTCCTCCACTGGCACCATCTGATGATCATTTTCAAGTATAACATAAGTCGGAAGGCCCTTTTTTTCTCATGAATGGGTTTCAAAATCCTCAAATCCTCACTATGGTCATCATTTCTCTGTTTCCAAGAAGATCCACCTATGATTTCCAACTTTTTATTTCACTTCTAGACTAGATTTACTCTACAAGAATAGTCATTCTTCATCCGTTGGATCCATCCTAAGTGTACGCCAAGGTTTTGGCCTCTTTCTCCTTAGTCTTTTTTAGACTATTCTCTTCTTCCTTCATCATATTTTTTCTCTTCCCTGCTACTTAGGAAGGTTGTGGTACATCCTTATGGGTGGTTAACCCCACCTAAATCTAAAATCTCATTAATATGGATATTTTTAGATTTACTTATGCGGGGTCCATATGCCCTGCATAATCTATTTGTATTTTTTAATTGATATTGACCAATAGACATGTGTTATATTTAGATGATGTACTATATATACCTTATTTTAAAAGGAACTTAATTTTGTTTCTTGTTAGACACATGTGGTTATGTTTGTTTATATGGAAACAAAATATTTCGTATATTTCATTATCAGTTACCATATAACAATGCATGTATCTTACAAAGTTACTTATACAAATTCAGCATATCTCTTGCACATGTGTTTATGTCATATCTCTATGAAATGAGTTGAGAAGCTGATTATTAATGATAATTTATATCTTATTTACTATACCGATTTTGAAATGTATATTGTGTGTAATAAAAGATAACATGTCAAATAGAGAAAATTTGAAGTCTTTTGTGCATCATACGTCTTCAAGTAATTCATACATACATATTCAACCATTTCCTTATACTTCATGGAATGGTAAAAACACTTCATTATATTCATAAATTATTATTCCTGATGTAGATTAGTTTATTTGCTTCATAATTATTCTGAAGTTGTTGTTAAGTTCAAGTTCTTTAAGGTCATATTCAGTTTTATCTTAGTAAAAAGATTGAAACCATCAAATATAACAGTGGTTGTGAGTATTATAATATGTATGATGGTTATGGTGAACAATGTTGTAAGTCATTTGCTCTCAAGCTAAATAAATGTGATTTTGTTTCCTCAATACACCATGTTGAGTTATCCTACAATGAATGATGTATTTGAACAAAAGAACCACACCTTATAATAAATGGTTATCGCTCATACATCACTACCAATTTCACTATGAGGGGAAGTCATTAAGTGTGCATCAAATATTCTTAATATAATACTTACGAGAATAAAACTAAAATACTAAATGATCTCTTCAAATGACACAAACATAGTTTAAAGAACTTACATATATAAGATGTTGACTGAAATAAAACCTTATAGGCTAATCGAGTAGATGGTAAAGTTCAAAAAAACTTGTTGTTATTTTATAGGTAATTCATATCACTTCTGCAGTTATAAATTTTACTTTCCAATTAAGCATACAACATGTGAGACGAGAACTGTAAAATATTTTTAGGATACATATTTTTTAGGGGAATGATTCAAATAACAAAAAAATAGGAACAATTACAACCAATTTGTTAAACCTTTGACATTTATACTCTGGTTACAGTTAGTTTACGAGTCATTTACGATATACCATAAATTAAAGTATCTTAGACCTATGTTTCATTGCCTCTTCAAGGAGAGATTTTAGATATTTTTTCTTGGTGATTAAACTTAACAACCTCAAGAAAGTGATCTAATTAATGAGCTTACATTACGTAGATCCATTAGATAAAAAAAGTGTCATATTTACATAAATCTTTCGCCAAACATGTTCTTCACCTTTTGCTCAACATGTCTCAACCTACTTCTTTAACTTTGGTAAAAATTATTTTCATTTCCTTCGTTGGAGCTAACCTTTAGGTTCCATGATTTGCACCTTAGTTATAGCTCAATTCATGCCATCACAAAGATCCAACATTTTATGATTTATAAGTCTTCGGTTTTCCATCCCCAACCTCTTATAGTTTTTGGTTGTAAATTTATTCTCATATACGTTTAGCATACACCTTACAGATTCCAATAAGGTTATGGTATCATGTAAGTACGAGGATAAATTGGACTATTATAATGGAGTCTAGTGGGTGAATATAGTAAAAGTAAAGAGTTAACATGCTTTAAACTAGAACTTACAGCTAAGTACATGCATATTATTTGTAAGTACATTTAATAGTACTAAAGTATAAGTAGAGAGAGAAAAATATAAAGAACAATATCGTTTTTCTCTTTCATCGTTCATTTCCTCGTTAAACGAATGTAACCAACTTGAAATATGTATAACTTTAAAGTTTAAACGTGAATTAAAATATGGTGTAGTTAATTGAGATTACAATGAAAGGTTAAAAATTATGGTGTAGTTAATTAAATTTTTACTAAAAAAATTAAAAATTAAATATAATGAACTTTAGTAATTGTAAAACAAACTAAATTATATACTTTTTAATTAGTATTACAGTTTTTGTTGTGATACCAAAAAAACGTTTAAAATAATTAAATTTTTATTAAAAATATATCTATCTATATTATTGGATAGTATGTTTTTAAACATAAGAAAACAAAAATCTATTTTTATTACTTATTTTAATTTTTAATTTTAAAAATATAATTTGGTTTATTATGTGTTGATGTGTACGATCCATTGTTTTATTTATATAAATTTATTGACGTTTAGTAAAAATTAATTATTTTAAATTTGTTAAATCTTTTATATTTTTTAAACCTAATTTTTAAAATTTATTTGACTTTTCTAAATTTATATAATTTTAAATTTTATAAAATTTACAATGCTCTAAAATTACTTAAAACTTTATTGGATGCATAAAATCTAAAAAATGTATTTAATTTTGATTCGCTGAGCCTTTAAAATACAAAAGTAAAATTTGTATTTAATTTTTAATCGCCAATATAATTTTTATGTTTTTTAAACTTGTGATTATGATACGACATGAAAAGTTGGCTAAAAATAGGTTCAACAGCTCACCGACAACTTAGAGAAATGAAATGAACGAAAAATATATTAAACCAGAGGAGATTCCATAACTCGTAGGAAAGAACAAGTCCGGATCCAAAAAGATTTTAGGTGAGGTTTTTAAATTTACCCATCACCAAAGAAAACATCTTTGATTATGAAGGGATCATTCTACTAAACGATCCATAATTGTATTGGATTTACTATATTGGATATAAAAATATGTAGTTACAAAAGGTCATTTCACTGGACAACCCTTACTGTATTGGATTCAATGTACTGGATATTAAAATATCTAGTTATAAAATATTACTTCACTCGATGGCCCCTCACTTCATTGGATGCAAAAGTCTCAACAAAAATTCACTGAAGTAATCCCTCATTACTTTGAACGATCACTTACTATCATAGATAAAAAAAACATAATTATAAAAAGATCGCTCTACTCATATACCAAAATCTCTAATTATAAATAATTCGCTCCACTGAGCAACTTCTCCGCAATCATTGATACCAACTCTCATATCACCAGAGGATCACCAAAGTGACCCTCTACTGAGCGATCCTTACAAATAAGACACCAAAACTCTTATTTACAAAAAGATCACTCAACTTAAGATCTCTCATTACCTAAGATATAAAAACTATATTTATAAAACTATATTGATAAAAAGATCGCTCAATACCTAAAACACCAAAACCCATGTTTACAAAGAGATCGCTCCATTGAGCGATCCCTCGTTATCTTAAACACACACAAAACTCATGTTTAAAACGGATCGTTTCATTAAGCGATCATCATTACCTTAAACATAAAATTCATACTTATATTGCGGTCATTCCATTGAACGACCCGTCACTACCTTACTCATTAAAATGTCTATTTACAAAATATCGTTTAGTGAAGGAAGCTTCACCACCTTAGATGCTAAACCTTTTATTTATAACGGAATCGCTCAATAGAGCGACCTCTCACTACTTTAAACGTTAATATCTCTACTATATATGTTTGTTCAATTGAGCGACCCCTCGTTACTTTGCAAATAAAAATCTTATTCACAAATGGCTCGCTTAGTGACAACCTTTTTTAACTTTAAAAACACAAAGTCATCATTTTCACTAAGCGACCGTTTAACATCTTTGTGACCTCAAAATATTTTTTAACTAACAACTCAATCTGCATATTAACCTTTCTATCGTCCTTATGTCCAAACCTCCACATCGCCTCATTTACTCTGATATCCATATTCACTTTGATAACACAACGTTTTATTTACTAAACAACCCCTCACCATCCTCGTAACTTTAAATATTTTTTGACAAAGAAATCGACTGATCTACCGAATTTAGATCTAGGCCTCTATCTCCTCAACAAAGTGAACTTTTTTGGGTTGATCACACTTTACCAACCTTTTAAGCTCAAGTGGTCAAAAACGGGTGTCAATGCTCTAGTCATTCAAGTAAGTACTATCCTACTGTTAGAGATATAAGGGCCCAAGCTCATTAGTCTTTTATTTTATCTATAAATATAAGCATATGTTCTATGTGATACTTACTTCTGAATAATACAAAAACCCTAGCCGTCTTGCGGTTTGTTTCTTTTGTTCTTTATTTAACATGGTATCAGAGCCATAAGTAAACTGATCGCAGAAACGTAACAATCTTCTATTTCGTAGAATTATCAGGTATTTGATTTTGGATTAGATTTGATTGATAAAAGTATGAGGTATTTGATTTCATATTAGATCTGATTGATGAAATTGTAAGTTGAATTTATCGGTGAAATTTGGGCTTATAAAGAATCAAAATTGCAAAAGTATTGGTTAAGAATATTTTTGGTAAAATTGCATTGTTAACTTATTGGTAAAGTTGCATCTCGGGGAACAATCAGAATTGAATTAAGAAAGATTGGTAAAATTGCACTGGATAAATTTCTGGTAAAATTGCACAAAAGTATTGTTCGGCAAAGAAAAGTTATGTCCGATAAATTTGGTTTATTGAAGTAGTGGTAAAATTGCACAAAAGTCAAAAAAAAATTGCAGAAGAGTTATTAATGAATTATTAGCAAAAATTTCTAATAAATAGATATAGTTTTCGGTTTTCGGATCTGCTGTGTGCAGCTCCAATAAAACGTCCGATCGAAAGGCAAACAAAGTCCGTTTTTGCTGAATTTTGGAGAGCATGTTTGGGACATCCGACCCTTCAATATGACTGGTCGGATTTTGATTCAGTGCTATAGTTTGGGAGAAATCGTAACTGGAACGGTGCAGCAGTTTTGTTGGTAAAACAGTGAATTCAAATTGATTTTGATTTTGATTTTGAAAATTGGAAATTGAATTTAGTTTGGTATTTGGACTTGTTTTTTTTTATTTAGTTTGGTATTTGGATTTGGATTTGGATTTGATTTTGCTGGACCACTGAGAATTGGAATTCGGACTTGGTTTGATTTTTATTTTTATTTTGGGTTTGATTTGATTTGGATTTGGTATTTCTTGATTGATTAATTGTGTTCGATTAGAGATTGTGGATCTTATTGCGAACATGATAGGAAAAGATGATTTTTTACAGTCTACTAGTAACAAACTGAATAAGAATAACTTTGTTACATCTGCATACCATTCGGGTATGTCCTCGTCTTCCACTTCATGTATTGATTCATCATTGTGGATTTTGGATTCGGGTGCGTCTCATCATATGTCACCTCACATGTCGAACTTTGTTTCGTTGTCTCATGTTTCACCCATATCTATTTTGTCTGCTAGTGCTACACCAATGTTAGTAGAGGGCATTGGCTCTATTTGTACCCCTCATATTTCGTTGTACGATGTTTACTACGTTCCAACCTTTGCTTTGAATCTTGTTTCGGTTAGTCAATTGTGTAAATCTGGTTAGTGTGTCTTATCATCCGATTCTGTTTGTGTTATACAAAATCAACAGACCCATAGAGTTATTGGGACAGGTCGTAAAATAAGGGAACTCTATGTTTTGGAGAAACTCAAAGTAACAGATATGGATGTCTATGGTATTGATAGTAAAAAAACATACTTGACTCATATTGCTGCCTCTGGTGTTGATTTGTCTTCGTTTCGTTTGAATCATTCATCGTCTAAGTTTTATCTTTGGCATTCTCATTTTGGAAATAATAGCGACATGCCCATTGATATTGATGTGCCAGCTCCTGAGACATCGACTACAACTGTACCTACTTCTGCTCCATCAAGTCCTGATTCAGCTTCTTCTTTTAGTGAACCACGAGCTCCACCCCTTAGAAGATCTACTCGTACAAGTAAGTCTACCAAACTACCAGATTTTGCGTATTCTTCTTACTCAGCTCCTTTGGCCTCTTTCATACCAAAATACATGATTTATATGAACCTCAGTCGTTTAAAGAAGCTGTATCCGATCCTCGTTGGCAAAATGCAATTGTCGGTAAGCATATAATCGGTTCTCGATGGGTTTTTAAAATTAAAACAAAGTCTGATGGGTCTGTTGAAAGATATAAGGCTCGTCTTGTAGCAAAAGGGTATTCACAAAAGTATGGTATGGATTATGATGAGACATTTACCCCAGTGGCAAAAATGACGACAGTTCGTACTCTTATTGCGGTTGCATCCGTTCGCCAATGGAAGATGTTCCAACTAGATGTCAAAAATGCTTTTTTGAATGGTGATCTTCATGAGGAGGTCTACATGACTCCTCCTCCTGGTGTTGCTCACCAACCAGGTGAAGTTTGTCGACTTAGGAAAGCTTTATACGGTCTCAAACAAGCTCCTTGTGCTTGGTTTGAAAAATTCTCTATGGTTATTACTTCACTTGGTTTTCTTGCTAGTAATCATGATTCAGCCTTATTTATCAAATGTACGAGTGCGGGAAGAATTATTTTATCCTTATATGTAGATGATATGATCGTTATAGGTGATGATATTGATGGAATTGAGGCACTAAAACGTGATTTGGCTCAGCGCTTTGCGATGAAGGAGCGTTATTTTTTAGGCATTAAGGTGGCTCACTCTTCAAAAGGTTATATTCTCTCTCAGACAAAATATATATCTGATTTATTCGAGCGGGCGCGACTTTCTGATAATAGGACGGTAGATACCCCTCTTGAAACCAATGCTCGGTATTCTCCGACTGATGGTGTTCCTTTGTCAGACCCAACTCTATATCAAACTCTCGTAGGGAGCTTGGTTTATCTTACAGTTACTCGACAAGATATAGCTTATTTTGTGCATGTGGTTAGTCAGTTTGTTACTGCTCCTACATCCGTCCATTAGGGAGCTGTTCTTCGTATATTGAGATATCTTTGTGGGACTCGGTTCCAGAGCATTTTGTTTTCTTCGACCTCTTCACTTGAACTGCGTGCTTATAGCGATGCTGATTGGGATAGTGATCCTCATGACCGAAAATCTGTTTTTGTATTTTCCTTGGGGATTCATTAATCTCATGGAAAAGTAAGAAACAAGATGTTGTCTCTAGATCGTCTACTGAAGCTGAGTATCGTGCTATGGCCGTGACCACTTGTAAGATTGTTTGGTTAGGATGGCTTCTTACAGATATGGGGGTTAATGTTACTAAACCTACCTCTTTACATTGTGATAACAAAAACGACATGCAGATAGCAAAGAATTCTGTTTTTCATGAGAGGACGAAGCACATTGAAATAGATTGTCATTTCACTCGACATCATCTTCAGATTGGCACTATCTCGCTTCCATATGTTCCATCAGCTTTGCATGTTGCTGATATTTTCACAAAGGCTCAGTCAATATCGCGGTTTCGTTTTCTTTGTGACAAACTCTCAATGCTTACTACTATTGCATTGTGAGTTTGAGAGAGGGTGTTAGAGATATAAGGACCCAAGCTCATTAGTCTTTTATTTTATTTATAAATATAAGCATATGTCCTATATGATACTTACTTCTAAATAATATAAAAACCCTAGCCGTCTTGCGGTTTGTTCGTTGGAACCAAATTAAATCAAGCTAGAAAGATATTAATTAATTAATTAAGTTAATTAATTAATTAATTAATATATTGCTCATTGGATAATATATTTTTGATGTAAAAATATTATTCATATTCTTTTAGAATTTTGATTTTGTATTTTAAAGAAAATATTATATTAGTCAAAAATATTATTCTGTTTTAATGATAGACAATACTATAGTCATTCAAACCTTACTCAGACAATAATATAAACGTAGGAAATAGTATCGGACATCGTACAAACAAGTATTACGAAAATCGTATATGGTATTGCCAAAAATAACAAAAACGTTTAAAAAAACATTCTATCCAAAATACCCTAAATAAAAATCACTACACAAATATAAAAAATTAAATAAAAAATTAAAAACAATAAAATTATAACTCAAAATAATTGTAATACAAAATATTTTATTTATTCATTCACTCGATTTATTAACTGAATTTTTACTTCACAAATGCACAATATATCGTTATAAAAAGTAAATAAGATCTACAAGCTTTATGCATAAATAAAACCGACTAAAAGTTATAAAAGTGCACTACGACTGCATCGTATTTCTTATTAATTCCGACCTACCAATTCGAATACCATTTATTAGTGTATTTTATTCTTGGCTCTCGAATAAAAGCAATATAATTTGGACCTACTTATCTGTTTTTAATTATTTAAGAATCTGTCTCAATCCAAACCACAACTAGCCTTCAAGATTCTAAACCTATCTTCTAAACTAAGCAAACCCGGACCCATCCTATTCTTATCCAGATCAAAATTTTACGTAGGGCTTTCAACATATTTGTCAATGGGCGATTCAGTCCTCAAACTTTGGTTATTTTTCATTTGTTACCTAGTTTCTAATAGTTTCGATTTGGATTTTCATAATATCCATCTACATTCGTATTGTTTTTTATTTTTTGGTATAAAAAATAATTTCACAAACTATAGTATCATCTAATACCCAAACTATTATTTATGTTTATTTAGAATTTATTTCAACAATATAATTCTCCCTCAATAATCAATAGTCTTCTAATACCCTAAATACCATCTACCAAGTATATAAGTTTATTTGTTTGTGAGTAATTTATTGTTTCCTCCAATTAGATCTTTTAAACATTTGAATTTGTAAGCAGTCGCCTCTCTTTTTCTATTCATACCCTAAAAAATACCCGATTTAATAAAATGATTTTCAAAAAATAAATTCAGGTGATCTGAGTACCATGAAGTCGAATCTACCTACTACGATAGTAAGAGTTCATCGTTGATAGCAGACCACCGTGAACCACCTACTAACAATCAGAGTTTGCCGGTGCCTGTTTATCTAAGTTTTCTTAATTTCAGCTTTTTTCTTAATCATCGTTTTGTTCTTTCAGCTTGTTTAATTCTTTTGTCATTGGCAAATTTCTTTATCAATGTGGCTTAGCAGCCAGGTGGGGATTCGTAGTACGTTGACACTCTGCTTCTGACATGTTTTCTGATTTTTTTTTTGTAACAGTACGATCTCATGTCTTTTTTGTGATTGCTAAGTTATAAACATGTTATATTGTGTATTTAATTCAGTTAGTATAGCTTTTTTGGTGTGGTTGACTGTATAGAAGGCAGTATCTAGTTTTTAGGTATGTCAGGTTGAGGATGCGATTGAAGGTGTAAATGATGTGATTTTAGACATTTTCTACATGAGTTATCAGGGCACGACTATGCGAGATTAGTTATAGATTTGAAAATGGTGAACATGCGTGTTATTTGTTGATTATCATAGCGATTCCCTTGTAAAGAGATTATGTGATTTACGAAGGTTTATATATATGCGATTCTTTTGTTTTTTAAATGAAACTACTTAGGTCAAACAATGACCATACGAGTTTAATGTTATTAACCATGCGAGTTATATTATGACACGACTATGCGAGATTAGTTGTAGATTTGAAAATGATGAACATGCGTGTTATTTATTGATTATCATAGTGATTCTCTCGCAAAGAGATTATGCCATTTATATAGGTTTATATATGTACGATTCTTTTGTTTTTTTAAACGAAACTACTTAAGTGAAACAATGATCATGCGAGCTTAATGTTAGTAACCATGCGAGTTATATTATGGCACCCAAATACTCCTTACTGTTTCTTACTTTTACAATACATGGTAATATATGTCTAAACCAAGAGTTTGTATTTTCAAATATGGTCACCAATATTTCTTTTATCCGACTTTGAAAACTCTCGAAGTATTCAAGATTACGCTTAAAGTAGATGAGACGAACTGGTCAGAGGTAAATACATTATTACTTACTCATGCCGTGATCACAAGAATTATTTGTTTAATAATAAGAATGATTCATCGGTTTAGTCGTATATCTCGATATGAAGCGTCTAAAAAACGTTACTTTTGTTATAGAACAACAACTAATTGATAAGTCGTATAGTGAAAAAAGTAAATAGTCAAGCATAAGTTTGGGAGAACCCTCTCATAATCAACTAATTAGTGGGGGGAGTAGTAATGGTTTAGTTAATTCTGAACAAAAAAAGACATCTTGCTACTACTGGTTGGGTTAATGTTATCGCAAGTGTTGATCAAGCTTTTGAGGAAAGTGATGTAGGTCTAAGGTTATCATTATACCGAGATGCATTAGAAAATGGTTTTTCTTTCAACTACATGCATAAGACAATAAGTAATATCACTGCTTATTCTGAAAACGAAGACTCAAGTTGATGTAAATGGAGATTTTATGCATCAATTGATTCCAGGACCAGCTTCATAACAATAAAGCGGTTTGTTGAACGACATACATGAACCCGCGTTTTCTCCAAATAACATCAGAGGCATCTGACATCAAATTTTATTGGGAATAAAATATATGATTTGATTAGGTTATGACATTGCAAAAAGTATACAATCATCTGTGAAATAAGACTACGGTTTAGACATCTTTTACCGTCTCTCGTGGAATACTTTAGAGAAGGAAATGAAGGGATTTTTCGGAAATAGTAATACTTCTTTTAGTTTTCTAAAGGGATACTTCAACCGATTCACGAGTCGTGATATTACTACTGAGTGTCACTTGGAATTAGCTGCTAGAAACGTCTTCAGGCACTGTTTTATAGCATTCAGTTCGTGCCTTCAAAGTATACATTTATGTCATCCGATATTGTATATCGAAGGAACATTATCAACCGGAAAGCATAAGAGTGTATTGTTATATATCATAGCAAAAGATGGAAACAACGGTTAGTCCCACGCTTTTATTATATAATGATGACTTGTGAGTTTACTTATGAATATGGACTTACGTGTGATTCTAGTCTATGTTAAATATGAGAGTTATGTGGTATCGTAGATCATGCGAGGTATACTATATTTGAACCTTATATGTGTGAGGTAATAAACCGCGCGAGATATGTGTTTTTTTATCTTACGATTCTTAGGTGAAATTGTTAAGATGTAATTCATTTGTTAACTATTCATGTAATTTACTTCTTCTTATTAACCATGCTAGACATGTGTAAGTTGTTGTATTCTAACATGCAAGTTGTGTATGTTAATTTCGGCACGATTTCTTTTGTATAAGAACCATGCAGGTTGTGTTAGTTTCTGACGATGCTAAACATGTATGAGCAGTTAACTCTTTTGATATTGCAGGTATATTCCATGTCGCTTTTGACATTGCTGGTAGTGAAGGTTCTGACAATTGGCTATAGTTTTTGGAGACACTGAAACCTCATTTGTTGGAGCGTCATATAACATTTATTTCAGACTGTCGTTTAGGTATTATTAATGTTGTTTCTGTTGCATATCCAAAGTGCTATCATACATAATATATTCTCCATCTCAGTCGAAATTTGAGGAGTGCTTTGGAATATACTAACCGAGAGTATAAAAATTGGATGTTATGTCTGTTTAATCGATGTACTTATGCTCATATGGTAGATACTTTTAACGATTATCTTTTAGAATTTCTATGTGAATGTGGTAGTAGAATTTTAAAAAAAAATCTTGATAATTTACCTCCGGATAAGTATGCTCAAGAATTCGTTAAAGGGAATTGATATGGTTATATGGCATCTACTATGGTCGAATCGTTTAACGGACGGATAAAAAAGTTGTGCAGTCTACCCATTGTTGAATTGGTGGACAAGATTAGAGCCTTGCTTATGACTCAAAATTCACGACGTTATTTGGAGAGGCAGAGCTGGAGCACTAATTTATGCCCTGGCTATGAGAAGAAATCTAAGTATATTGTAAAAAATGGTCGTACCTGGCAAGTCTGTATGTCTTCCGCAGTTTATTTGAAGTTTTTTCATACCATGTTATGGTAGTTAATATGTTTAATTTCAAATATTATCGTGGTACATGGCAACAATAATTTTTTTCCATGTCCTCACACATTAGCGACAATAACATCGGCTCACGAAGATCCTATGACTTTGATAGAGCCATTCTTCATGATTAGAAATTCCAGGCCAACTTACTCTTTTAGCATACCGGTTATAACCACTTTTGGTGAAGGATCAAGATCTAATGCTTTTTCCGAGCCTAAAATATTTCCTTTCTATATGAAAAGATGAGTTTGAGGCCTAAAAATATTGAATTCCATATTGACAAGAAATAATAACCAACCAGTTGCGGTGCGATCATTGTTTGGAAGTATGCCATAATATAAGGACCTGTGAAGTTCCACTATGACATGCGATTGATGTACAATTAATTATGGAACCATGCGATTTCATTATATTACTAGCTAGTTGCGATTTACTGCTTGATGTCATAAAGCTTCTATTTTTTTTGTAAGATATTATTGTGAGTTTTCTTATTAGTTAACACTAGGTTGTCACTTTGCGAGATACAACTATTCACAACCATGCGTTTTAAGTTAAATTTTCAACGATTCAATTTCTTAGAAATTTAAAGTTTTGATTTTAGTAATTAATATATTGTTGTGATTTCATTTTGTTACTAGGTTGTCCGTGTTATTAAGAATTACAAGGACTCGAATTGTATTATAATATGTTGCTTCAATCACGTGTGTTTAGTTATTTCATAGTCGTGTGTTTGCTTTGTTAATTAACCATGCGATTATAATGTACATCACTAAATCCATCTACATATCATGATGCAAGACACACTCATTTAACACATCACATTTTTAGTTAAGTTATAATAGATCGAGCTCGTTAGAATGCAATAGTGCGGTTGCTTCGCAAAATTAACCAACCACTTTTCCACTAAATCATAACTAAGATCATAACTTTTTAATATTAGAAAAAAAAACATACATGGCCCTAAAACTGTCCAGAAACTCAATGCTAACAAAAAATACTTCATAATTTAGGGTTGGTAGGTTTAAATCAAAACAAAAAAAACAAATCGACCAATCATAATAATCAACCATCAGAAGAGTCTTCCGAGTCAGACTCTTTTATTTCCTCTTCTTTCTCCTAATCATCTTCATCATCTTCTTCTACCTTTGTGTCCATTTTGTCAGTGACCTCTTCGTCTTCGACATCTACAAAATCCGGTACATCTTCAAACTCCTCCGCATCCTATAGGTATCTTTTCTTTATTCATTTTGGAAGCTTGTTCGGGTCAGATTTGTAACCCGAAAATGACTATGAATCACTGTACTCATCTTCGAAGGTGAAAAATAATATGGACCCATTTTTCAAAGTGTGAGATGAATACTCGGACGTGGTTTTGCGTTTGTAGTCGCCGTAGTGTTTCGACTCATCAGAGAAGCCACCATCGGCGAATGAGTATCCGTAAAATTATGGAGCGGAAGAGGCAATGGTATTAGAATATGAAGAGTTTAGTTTCCATTTTTTGTTTTTGTAAGTTAATAGGCATAACTCCATACTCTTATTTATAGTCAAAATTCTAACTCAAATGCAGCTCAAATCTATCTCAATATCAAAATTTAAATGTGTATTTACTGCTTTAGTCATGATTAACTATCTACCTTTGTGATGTCAAGTAATAAATTAACTAATAAGAAAATAACCCTATGTTTAATTATTGACATGATAAGATAGCTAATTGTCATTTCCATATATTAATTATGTTGCATCTTTAATTTATAATCTAGTTACCAAGGTAAATTTTAAGAACCAACATCATTTGTGATTCATTAGTATATTGAAAAATGTTAGATTGGTGGAACATATGACTTAGTGATGTGATTTACTTGTAATATTGTATCATGCGAGATTGGTGACGCATTTTAGTTAACATAGAACACAAATGTGTCGCAGTTGTGATTTATTTGATACATTAACCATGCGATGTTGGTGTATCGCCATATAGAAAATAGATACCTTACTACAACAGTAAAAAATTACTTACAAAATCAGCCAAATAGGTGTTTAACATCCAAATAATATTACACATTTTACTATAATAGTAAAGAATTACTTACAAATACATTTATTTTTCAAACTTTGTTGCACAATAGAATTTGTCGCAACCTTATCAACTTTGTCAAAAAAAGGATTGTGTACATTGTATGAAACAATCATTTAAGAATGTTATATCAAAACATAATGTTTCGTTCTTCGTATGAGTGGATAATGATGCTTTTCTTGGGTGTTTAATTCAGACTTCATGACCCTTTGTTGTTGGTATTCGTCTTCCTTTACAGCCATCAGTTGTACTTTTTTTGTTGTTTCTAGATGGGTTAGTAATTCTGCCTTCGTGTCGTGTTCCGCTTATTGTTGGGGTTGGGATTCGTGTTAGAGTTGTTCTGATGCACTCTTCGTCAATGCTAGTTGTTGTTTTGTTGCTTCATTTGGTTGTCGGTGATGGCACTGATGTTGATCAACATGCTCTTCTTTTTGTTGTTGATGTTGTTGTTCAGCTTGTTCTTGGTCTTTATCTTCTTCATGGGGTTTTCCAGGGCATACCTTGCACAATACAGATTAAATTTCACATGTATTTATGTGATTGCTTTGAAATTTCTAACATGCCAACATGTATTTTTTACCATGTACAACCATATTATAGATCCATATGTGTTGTTAATAAAATAAAGAGATGTGTTTGCTCTGTCAATTTAAATAAATGTGATTGCTACGTTACATAAATATGAAATTTCAATGGTAATTTACCTCTTGTGATTGGTGCGACAACATATGCATGCGTTTGATGAGATATTTTATGCAAGCAACTATTGGGACATCATATGCATGCGAGTTATTTAAAGTTGTGTATATAACTTTTTCATTAATTTGACCGTGCGATTTATGAGTAATATATCACTGCGAATAATCCGACTTATGTATTAAACAACTCATGCGAATAAAACTAACCTATCATTGTAGGGAATTATACTTACGAATAAACTTGCAACGCAACATATAACTTTATCAGGATTTCCTGCAATAACACATTTTTTAAATCGACCATAAGAGATTCTCTATTATTTCTCCGGACCAATCGTAGTCATTCACTCTGCGCATGTATTCAATGTAAAATGTCGCTATCCAGCCTATTATATTGTCTGAAACTAACTAGAACAGGGTTAAGCAAATGAATAATATTAACAGCCGAACAAATTCCTTCACAACCTCCTCACCTCCTTCCCTTATGGCTTTCTTTATATCTTTCTGCAAGACAACGAACATCATGCTATATTAGTGAAAACATACATCATACATATAACATACCTAGATATCAAGTTACCTTGATCATCACATTCATTACCAATTTGTTATTTTTTGGTCCATTGTTTCTTCTTAGGGACTCAAGAAGTATTTCTAAATTAGCCTCGATTCATTCTCAGCACCATCTATGAATCGGCCTATGAAGGCTACGACTTTTTTGAGAGGAATTTTCTTTGTCCAGTGTTTAAGCCTGAATATGGCCTTCACATCTATTGTAGTTAGATTCACCAGTTTAGAGCCTATTCAGAAAGCTTTGTTATTCCCTGAATATGTCTTCACAATCTCCTCAATCAGCTTATAATACTTTTTCATCGACGACTCTTCGTTTCGGAGGTCAAACGAGGCTTTAAAAAATATATAGAAATGAGTGTTTTTTTTCAGCTTATATATGTTCGGTCGTAATAATATTTCTTTTCAGTAGGTTAATGATGTTGCCCAAATCTTATCTGTAAAACCAATCTTTAGCAGTCGTATTGCCTGTAGAAAGACATTTGTGAGTTGTTTTACAAGGTAACAAAAACAATATTATACAAATCGCATTTGTGACCTGTTTGATAAATTGAATACCAACATTGCGCATTTTATACAAATATCAACCAATCGTGCAATTTTTTTGTAACCAATGATGTATGTTGTTAAACAAACCTATAATACCCATCATTCTCTTGTGATTTTCTTCGACCATACACATACAACCCCCTCTCTCATTCTAACAGTACATGTTATTCATTAACCATATAACAGGATGCGATATTAGTTTAACAACATAATTACAGGATATAGTTTACCACTAAATTACACATGCACATCCACAAAAAATTCCCAAACCAAATAACTTAACATGTACATACAGCCTATATTGACCATAACATAATCAAAATGGTCACAGTACGAGTATCTACCAAACCCTAAAAACTAGCACGAAACA
This sequence comes from Limnanthes douglasii subsp. nivea, assembly GCA_036936605.1. Taxonomy (NCBI): domain Eukaryota; kingdom Viridiplantae; phylum Streptophyta; class Magnoliopsida; order Brassicales; family Limnanthaceae; genus Limnanthes; species Limnanthes douglasii. The sequence goes on along the minus strand of JAUPFV010000001.1, from coordinate 57,256,116 downwards.
TAAAATCTACCAAAACCATAAACAAACGTTGATCAACGATATACATACTATACATACACTAATTAACCGAACACTTTAATAAACTATACAAACCCTATAAACGAAGAACCACATATGCAACTCGATTATTAATGATAAAAAAATTCAAAATAATTACTTGCACTTGTTTATTGACGTATGAACAATGATATCGGCTTCAAATGCGCTTTACTGGTGGATGATAAGTTTCCTTAGATATGGTGAGCAATTCTCCGGAGATAGTAACGGTGGTCGGGGGTTTTGTCCGGAGAAGAAGTCGGTTGGGTTGGTTGCATATTTTACTGGATTTCGGTATGGGGTTTCGTGGTTTTATTGTTCTCATTTTTTTAGTAAATTTGGGAGAGAATGGGTAGTAAAGCATCTAGTCTAGAAGTGAAAAAAGAGATTTCCAACCTACATGAGTCTATTTATAGTATTTGGGGTATTTTTGTCTATCTTTTAGATCCATGTACATTTTGGTACTCTCCTTTAGTTTCGATACTATGTGGTAACAACATACTTGAGAGTGTATTTATGAGTAGTTTTCTCTATAAAAAAACTAATATATATATATATATATATATATATATATTTGATATTTCATCTTTCAATCTTACGGGTTTATTACTATTCACATTTTTTTATGACTTTAAACTAATTTATTAACGAGATAATAAAATTAATAAATGTAAAAAAATTTAAAGTCTCAACAGGTGAATAAATTCATTTGCTAATATTTTGAAATTAAATTATATATGAATATTATTTATAATCACAAAATAATTTAGCCCGTAAATTTATAATTTAAATTTAGATAAAATATACTTATGGCTAGATTTGACAATATTTTTTCATATTATATATATATATATATATATATATATATATATATATTATTGAATATTTTTTTAATAGCCCTCAAATCGTGACCGATTGTAACAAAAAATCAAATTAGATCTGAATGGTTGAGAAAGTTTTTGAGACAATTTATTCAGTGAAGATGTCGGCATATGGATAAATAATGACATAAGAAGAACCTAAACTAGATGAATATGTATTTTTTCAAACAAAAACGTGAATGCCTATTTCCAAATGTTTCACTTGGTGATGTTGAACCGAGTTTTGAGATAAGTACAGGATATACGTGTTGTCATCATAAACAATGATGAATTTCTTGTTATTAAATGTTAAATACGATGCATTAATTGAGAACCATGAAATGATAATTACATACTATTTAATAATATCCACCAAGGACAAACAAATGATAAAATAGTTTTACTACAATTGATAAAGTGCTTACGATTAAAAAAATCAAAAATCATAAGGCCGAGGTGACTAATACGGTTATGCCATGACACATAAATGGAAGTGTGAAGTGATGAGATGGTCCATGAAGTGGACGGATATAATTCCCTTGTGATATTATGATGGGAAAGAAAATTGTCATTTTTTTAGATCTTTTAAAAAAAACAAGAGATCATGATTATCACATGCAAATTTTCAAACGAATAATAAATTTTTGATAACGGTTGGTAAGTAGAGTATATTATTTAAGGTATAAAATTTATTTGACAAGGGAAAAGTCATGACCAGATCTTTTTATTGGCATACAGTTACCATTACCGAGAAAAAAAGTACAGTTAACGAAATATGAGACATGATTTTATATGGATGAGATGTTATGTGAGCAGATGCTCGTGAGTCCATATACTATTGTGGATCCTGAAAATTGAATTAAATATTTGAAAAGGTTGTACAAAAGGAAGTTGGACCGAACACGTTCAAAGTCATATGGATTAGTTGGGGTTGATGAGTCTGGACTTGCGTGTGTTAGAAAACATCATGACAAAAGTTTATTGCAATGGTTGGGCTTGAGAGACAACATAAATCGAACTCATCTAATGTGGTGCATAATTATTTACGAGTCCATGCCATTACTGCGAAGGATATACGCTTAGAGGGGAGATCAACCAAGACCCATAGTTGTTATAATATTGCAAATGATATTGGCTTTGACCAAACTGTAGTCCGTCACCCCTTCTATCGTTCCGACCATGATTTTTAATGATTTCCACGTCCACCGACTATATGGTCGATCGAAGTCATAGGGCGTATGATAGTTTTATGTTGGACTTGGTGGAGTGGTTGTGGTGTTTTGAACAATCGATGAACGAAAGGGTGGTACTTACGAATTAACAAGAACCGTCTAACTAGGGTTTTGACGAGCTTGTTGGCGGTATTCCTCTAGTTGGAGAATGCTTCTACCGACATCCCATGTCGGTGAGTTTTGATTTACGAATGTGGAAACCGTATCAACCTCGTTTAGAATCCCTCGAACGAGTTGTATTAGTGACAAAGACTCACTTATTGTGTTACCAACGTTAACCAATTGATCTGTAATGTCCTTCAATTTTTGACAATATTTCATGCATGGATAAACATCTTGATAATTTCATATTTTTGAATTCTTCTTCGAGAATGGTGACTAGTGAACCCTTGTTATTTAGATATATATTTCCGATCTTAAGGCGAACGAGCCGTAACATCATTCTAAAAATACATGCTACTAAATCATCATATATAGCGCTTTAAATCCATTGTAGCCTTAAATCATTAATTTCATCCCATAGAATGTGACATTCATTATCGATACATCGATACTAGAGAGCACGATTTCATTTACATGATCTAAAATTTTGTATATCTCGACACAAAATCAAATGTTTTTAATCTTGTTATGAATACGCTAAATGTAGTTAATTCACTTTTGAATCTAAAAAATTGATTTTTTTTCTATATTATATATAGTTGTCGATTTTTTATGGTGCCGATGATCGATTTGTTTTTTAGGTATAGATATAAACGAGAAAGATAATAATTTCGTTTAGCAACATTCGAATATTATAAAAATAACTTATAATAGATTGATAGGATGATTTTATTGATTTTTTTTTTTATTATATAAAAATTTCAACTTCGATTACACATTTAACCATTGAACCATAAATACATCCTAACAATAACTAAGAAAATATTAGCCACGCCATACTAAACATCTTCTCCTGAAAATTAATAATTGAGTCCACTGACTAACCAAATCCAAACAGAATCTTCTCTTTTTTCAATAAAAACTGTTTTCTTTTGTCTCGCGTCGCGTCCACTAAGTTCATAGGAGTAATATTGAAAACAACTAATGTCAATTTTTAAGCAAATGTTTATATGTATTTTAAATTTGCATATCACATGTAAATCTTATTTTTAAATTTAATTTACTGAAGCGAAGCGATCGTGTATGGATTGGAAGGTTATGGTCACGTGATATTCCAGTTTCCAAAAATCGATCTGTGGCAGGAGAGGAAAGTTCGTTGGAAGTGTTGCGAAAAGTGACTGCTCCATCAATTAAAGCCGTTGATATAATTTGCATGTGATGTGAACCTCCAATCCATTTAACTTTACTTTTCTTTTTATCTTTCTCGTCTCTCTTTTTGCCCGGCAGAAACATTTGGTAAGAAACGAGGATATGATTATGTTAGATTTTGTAGTAGATAAGGCGTTTGATTAATTTGTCATATCCTGGTAATTGAAGTTATTAGAAAAATATTAATTTGTCTATTAAAGATACTATTTAATGGTAAAAAAAAAAACTATAAAAGGTCTAAGCCCTCTCAACTATAGTTTCGTTTTATTTAGTAATTTTCAGAACTAGATATCTTTTAGGAAGTGTTTTTTTTTTTTACGGAGATTTTTACTAAATAAAATATCTATTGACTCTACCTTTCGATCTATGCATATTATCCTATTTCTAAATGCTAATTTTGTTCTAATTTTGAAACTACAAATCACCTATTTATCACTGTAATTTTGCGTGCGAAATCTAGTCCTATTTTGCTAGCATTTTAAGGGTAGAAATACAAAGGTTTATGACAGTCAAACGCTTGTTTTTGACTTGGTTCTCGTCTGTTAATAATAAAACTCATGTTAAGACCATTTTGCCTACTCTAATAAGTTGGGTCATTTGACAGCAGGGAAACAAAAGAAAAATGAACTCAGTTCACCTTTCTTCCTCTGCTGCAATAAATTATATCATAAATATGATGAATAACCTAGACTTTGCAAAATTGCTTAAAACTAAGCACTCGAAAGGATGTGAAGATGCAACCTTGAACTTTGGCTGCATCAATCACCTTCGTACTAAAATGAATTTTTTTTATCTTACCTAGAATCCTCATGTTTTAGGTCGTCTTAAACTCAACTCTGATGCCAGTTGCTCCACTAATGGTGAAGAAAGCGGACCAGTAGTCATAAGGGACTACCAGGGCAATCTGGTTATTGGATATGAGAATAATTATGGCCTGTTAACTCTTATACAAGCAGAATCTCGTGCACTCCTTGATGGACTCCTCCTGTGCAAAATCAAAAGATATTTAAGCTCAATTCTCAGCAATATAAAAACTTTAATCTCTTGTAAAATGATAATTCATCATATCGTTAGAGAGCAGAATCAAGCAGCCGATTGGCTTGCTCGATGGACTCAAAGATGCAAGATGAAAGTCGATTACAAGGATTTCAAGGCACCAGCAATGCTAGATGCTATTATATTGCTGGAGAGTTTAAATATAAGATATATTCGTATTGAAGACTAACTTACTTTTCTTTTCAAAGTGACTTTAGAAATCAAAAGGAGCCTACTCTGAAGACTCTGTGGAATCAACTCAATCCTCACAAAGTAAGTCGCCAGCCCTCTTGCATGTGGTTGCTTATGCTGAAATCGTATCACTTGTATATTGAATTAAAGATAATAAAAAACTTGCTATACTAAAAATATATATTCATCATTCGATTCAAGGAATGGATGTGCTACAATCTATTGAGGCATGCAAGCTATTTGAAGGAAAATACCTACATATTTCTCATTGTAGACCTGCTGATTGAACTATTTCCTCAACTCTGTGATGAAGATTGAGACAACTTTAAGCCTTGAGCATCAGGAAATCAAGAAGTTAAAGACAGTGGTTATGGCTGTCTAGAGAATAAAGAGAAAAGGTCAAACGATTTATCTGTTAATTGGGGATCTATGGGGTATAAGTACTCAATCTAAAATTGCTTTCAAGTCCCTAATCTTTGTAACTCTTTCAATTTGAGTAATAAAGTCTTTTAGACTTAAAAAAGTTATTAAAAAAATACTAATTAATAGATATTTAAAATTATATCAAATTAAGTTGATGTTGGAAAAATATAAGTTATTAACAAATATCCACTGTATAATTATACCAAATATATCTTTTAACTCCAAATAGATATTTCAAATATTTAATTTTTATTTATTTTTATTCCGTAATTTTCACAATTTTGTTTTCTAATGTATTGGTTTTTTTCAAAATTTTATAACTAAACCTAATCATCATACCAATTTTGACGATGGTTCACTGTTTTGATCATCTTCAAAATATCATTATGTTAGATTTAATCTCAATTACTTAAAAAACAAAATAATAAACATTCGTGCGAAAAATGAACTAAGAAATTGGTGTTATCGACTACTTCTTTTAAATTTGTTATTGATTCGAAGTATAGTTTGTAAGTTTTAAGGTTTGGACATTATGGTTTTGGAATTTCACAATGGAAAATAAATTAGTTTTTATGGTTTTCAAAGCAATGTATTCGTAGAAAGGTTTTGAAATACGAAACTAACTAATTGATATGATGTATTTAGCATGAAAAGTTTGAGATTTCAGACATTTTGGTTGAAAGTTGAGTTGTTGTTCTGGTTTTCGTTTCTATCTTAACTAAAATTTGCGATTTGTGTATGAGTTATCTATATTTTTTATAACTGATTCACGATTCGTATGTACAATAATTTACATTTTAATTTTAGCTATAGTTTACGATTCACACATTATATTTTAATTGTAGTTTGTGCTTTTGAGATTTATATTAATATGTTTATTGGTGATTGTTCGTCCCGTTAATGATTTAAATTATTTTTTGCATGCAAACATTTACAAAACTTATTCTTTTCAGGTTGTGTCTATTATAATTATTAAGGATACAAAGAACAAAAAAAGATTCATATTGAAACAACTAAAAACACCTAATTTATTGTTATCTAAAAGATATAAACAATTTTGTAAAACAAAGAAGAAAAACATGTCTACAAGAAAGGATTGAGACTTCATAGTTGAAATCATAAATATCATTGATAATATTGAAGAAGCTTTCAAATGAGGTTCCAAATTCATACCGCATACAACCAAAGATGCAACGAGTTTCTGTAGCACGATGAATAGAAAATATCACATAATGCTCAAAGAATATTACAACCAAGATACAACGCTGTAGTAGAATAAAAAATTATCAAATAATAATTCTACGACACGAAAGAAAGAAGATAATTTAAACAAGTAACAACGATAAAAAATTACAAATTTGAAGATAAATGCATGACTTTACATTTATATTTACAAAATATTCGTATTTGCTATGCCTATATGTACGTAGCACATATTTCATATTTAAAGTTACCTATTCGTTCACCCATTTACATCTATACTCTCATCTTTGTTGACGTTTCGTAATTAGAATTTATTATTTATTTATATTTTACTATTCGACCATTAAACTGATATTTCAATTATTTTTCCTATTTTTTAGAATATAATAACAAAAACAATTAGGATAAAAAGAGAGAAACAAAAAAATATGTGGGTGTGCTCCTGATATTGTTAGTTTGTTCAACATTATTCTATTTAACATCTGGTGATATCTTGGGTGCGATGATGGTTACCTACGTCGAAGAAATACAAAATATTAAAGAATACAATTACGCAATAATAATAATGGCAAAATGTATGCACTCAAGACACAACCATTTTGACATCAAACGTGATAGAGTTGTAGGATATATCACTATCTTGTTGGTTACTATATTAATAAATTTTTTAAAATAGAAGAATAATAGTATATAAACCCGATCTTATATATATGTACATATAAAAATTCTTTATAGAAAAGACAACACTTGGGGAAGGAACGACCGAAGAAACCTTGATTAAAAAATGTTTAAAATGGGTAGGAATAAAAACATAAGGATATGTTGGTTTGTCAGAAGCACTTGAAACTATTGAAGATGATCAATTATTTATATGTAGCTCTGCATTCTGGGGTTTAGGTATAATTCATGATGCGAATAAAATACTGATTCGCAAGTCACATCTAATAAACATTTCCATTTCCATCTAGTACACTTTTACATTCTCATTTGTTAATCATTCACAGTTCATATTTAATAAGAAGTCTCAATTTATGTTTAGTAAGTTTTAAATTTGAATTTGTTCATCATTCTTGATTTTCATCCAATAAGGATTTGCAGTTCGTGTTCAATAAGCTTTCACATTTACATTTGTTAGTCATTCTTGATTTGTGTCTAATAAGCATTTTTAGTTCATGAATAATACAACCTACATTCTTGTAGGTTTTGACTGAGGGATTGAATCTAACATATACCGCAAGAGAAGTATTTGGGTTTAAAGAATCCAAAGATGAAATGATTTAAGAAGAATAAGTAAAAGTAGAAGAAAATAAAAAAGTAGAAGAAGAAAATAATACCACTGATGGAGGTGATGCAACTAATTTAAAGGAAAATGAAGATGATCCAATATATAATGTACAAGTCTATGGTGCTTCAGATGGAGATAACTGGTAAATAAATTCAGATTTAAGTTACGACGAGAAAATTTACTACACATCTAAAAATATATAGATCTAAGAAAAAGAGCTCATGTTGCATAAAGTCTACATCGACATAAAGAACTATCAAGTAAAAGGTTTGGGATACTTCATCATCTAGAGTTGTTTGTATAAAAAATAGATGGTATCTCAAGATTAGAACTCCTACACAGATACTAAAATATCTTCAGAAACCAGCAACTAGGTCAATTGAGAATATGAAGCTTGCAGATAAGGTGGTCGAGTTTAGAATTTTGATTTTACATTTGTATCATTTTCTGGATCGCGATTCACACTTGTGTTATATATTATTTCATGATTCATATTTTTCTATACAAAAGTTCGTATTTACGATATTTAAAAACTTTGTCCACGATTCACATACTTGATAGGTATTTATCTGTGATTTATAATTTTTATCACTAACTAGCTAGTGTTCGTAATTTTTAATTCTTATAAGCCTGTGTTTGTGATTCGCTATTTTACTATACTTTTTTCTTAATGATTTATAAACAATAAATGATGAGTTGGAAATAAATGAGATAAGGAGAAAATATCTAAAGGAGAAGATGAATCATCTTGCAACCTTAAATGATGAGCTAAAACACTTGAATCTGGAGAAAGATTTACTAACTTTAGCAACGAGAGAAATGTTTTTTCAATATATGATAAAACAAACTCTTAGGTTTCTTATATTGTAAACAGCTAAAATTATGGATCAATCACTCTTCATAAAATGCAATGATGTTGATAACACATCAACTTATGTGCAGAAAAAAAACATTCAACAAAAAGGCGATAATTGTTGCTTCAACATAGGTAATTATTAAAACATTAGAGTTCAATGATGTATATGTTAGATAAAAAAACAATTTAAGAGAAGGTCACAAACAATAATCCAAGTTGAGGATGCACCAATCTAAGTTGATGAAGAATAAATCTAAAAAAATGATACACCAAATAAGGTAAATGATGGACATGTTTAAGTAATTTACATGTATTTTAACTTTTGACTTCATTAGTTATTCATCATTGGTTTTAGTAATTAACTTTATTTGTGATTTGAATTAGTTTACTTTTTATCTTTGTTTGTGATTCATGTTTCTTTATTGTATATTCATTCATTTATTATTCGTATTTGTTTACTGTTTAGATTCAAGATGATGTTGTCCATGATGCTTAACAAGAGACGGTCCACGTTAAAGATGATATGGTGTATGATGTACTTATTAAGGAGGAATTTTTTGTCCGTGAGTCACTACCAAAAGAGGTACAAGTTCAAAATGAGAATGAGTCATTAAAGAATGCATGGTAGGAGAATGTGAAAGTAGTGAATTAGGAGCAGATGCAGGATCAAGAAGATATGGTCTATGTTGCACTTATTAAAGATAAATAATTTAATGTTGATACTATCAAACATGATGCACCAAATAAAGATGATGTATTCCAGGATAAAGTACAGTCTCAAACCATGACTAGGAGATGTTGCAGGTTGTAAACCAGGAAAATAAATTGAAGGATACACCACATGTTGTAAAATATGAGGTGGTAGATGATGTACAACAGAACAAGGTACATGTTCTGAATACCGACGAGACACCAATTTTTTTAAAAGGTATATGTTCTTATAAATACGTTAGATGTGTACTGTTCGGATGTTGTAAAAAACTTATATTTTATTTATAATTTATTCTTTTAATTTGTAACCCTTCACATTTCACACTTCTTTATCTTATTCATTCGCAATTTTTATTTTTATTTTCTATTGTTTTATAATCCTTTAGGACTCTTACTTCCTTATTTTTTTCATTGTCACTTCATTTTCTTCTTCATTCGCAATTCGTAATTCCCTATGTTATTCATTTGCGATTCACGATTCATTATCCGCTTCATTCGTAATTCACACTTCTATTGATGTTTTTCTATTATGTTTTTTTGTAGCGATGTTAGAATGAATTGATTAAAATAATATCTACAAATTAGTCAAGATTCAAAAAGCATAAAACATGATGATTCAATGGTATGATCAGTTCCTAATTCTCAAATTCAATTTTTTTGAGTGTTTTGATGAATATAGCCAATGAAGACCACCTGGCATATGAGGTAAACAATATTCATATAACTATTTTTTTCTTCTTTTACTTATCAATTGGTATATTGTCATTATTCAGATTAGGTTATTGTCATTTAATTCATAATTTTAATATAGTGTCATTCATATTTGGTTATTGTTCACTTCATTCACATTTTATTATTGCAATATCACATACAATTATCATATAACGTCTTCCACATTCTGTTATTGTAACGTCCTTTGCAACTCACATTTGTATTATGTCTTTATTCACGATTCACATTTCAAATTATATATTCATTCACATTTTTACTATAAACTATAAATTATAAGCATGTTTTACAAGTTATTGATGGTTATATCCACTGAATGTTTTTACAAATATAATTTTTTATAGATGCATCTGTATTTGATAATCAACTGAGTAAACATGGTAAATCAATAGCTATTTTAGGACATGCAGTGGTAACAATCTATATATTTTTTCAACATATAATTACCATCAAAAGATAAATAAAAATATAAAATATAGTCTTAATTCATACATTGATCCAATAAGGTGAATATGTTAAGTATATTGTTGATAGTGTTTACCGTAAACTTAATTAAGATTATACTTATGTTATCATTTCACTTTGCATCTTTAAACAACAACATTGAATAATCCAATGGTCGTTATTGATAATAAATATCGATAAAGGAGAATCGAAAAAATATAACCTTCTAGTGTCAAAATGAAAATACATATGAAATAAAATAAAAATGATAACAAGAATATTTTTAATTTATCTAATATTCACAATTACAGTATAGTTGCATTCGCACTTGCATAATGGTTATTATGCTCTTGATGATTTACGTTCTGGATTACATCATGAATCACGTTTGATAACTAAGTATTCATATACATGATGATTCACTTCTAATACTATGACATGATTCACATTTCAAATTACGTTATGATTCACGTTTCATAATTGTTCTTCATCAACTATTTGGAACTTAAGTACCTCTATAAAAGTAAACTTATCCGCAAATATCCTATAATAAATATGCACGGTCAAGAAATATCCCACAACAACAACCAAGAACAATTGATTGTGGTGTACTTGATAAAATATAGTCAAACCATTTATGATGAGCTACATACATAAAAATATACAATGATTATCATATAACTAAAATCATAAATAAAAATAATAAAAATAGGTGACCTCAAATCCTAAATTTAAAGGTTGTTTTATAAGATCGAAGAGATAAATATGGATGGATAGTGACCTTTGGCTGACCATCACCACAAATTACATCATTATTTTAAGGATATAACTAAAAAACAATAAGAGAAATCAAAAGTTTCAGTTGGAAATGTACCCGAAAGACATGAACCCTCTAGATACAACTTAACACTACTAGATGTGACATTAAAAATAGATGTCACTAAAAGTCCTCATTCAGATAGTTAAGAAAAAATATCAAGAAGAATGACAGCGGCAATTGGTATTGCTAAAACAGTAATATTACATTGGGGGAAAACATCAATATCTTCCTTGAGATTAGCTTGCCGGTCAATAACTTCACTACTCGAAACATCATTCAGCTATGTACGATCACCTATTAAATTCTTAGCATTTTGGGAAACCTCAAAATTAACCCAATTACCAACTTATTTGGAATGCAAGAGAGATTAATAGAACCCTGATCATTCGTGATCTTGGTAGCCTAATTACCACTGACTAAAACAAAAATATCTTTTTAATCTTCCATAAAACTGGGAAGGTGTGTAATAATATTTCTAAACACATCCATTTAATAGAAAATAAAGGATTGGCCTTTCGGCATGTAACTTTGAAAGTAGTCAATAACTCGTTTATAGAGAAATGAGGGAAACAACATCTTGAAAAAATTATAGCCGAAAATAGTAGATTGAGGAACCAGCTGGCTCAGAAAAATATGGCTGGCTTGGAAGAACCTAATAATATCCACATCTAATGAAAAATAGAGTATGTGTTCCACATCGTAATTAGAGCAAACAACTTCACTATTATAGACACCAAGGAGAGTTCCCCAACTTTTAGAAATGATAGGTGAACGTAATGAGGTATGGCCCAATCTGTAATTTTTGGAAAGACTCAGTCTTTATAAAGAATTGATACGTACATACTATGAAGGATAATTTATGATTTTTAGTTAAACCATAATCCTCCGATTCGAATTCAAGACGATTACCACTAGTATTTAAATTTGAAGAACTCATACATTCGTGATTAAGAAGGCTGAGTGATTCAATTGTTAGAATTTTTTATCTTTTTCTCGGCCTCAACTTTTATATAGAAATAAAAGTGTTTGTTATAACAAATTTAAAAATCTAACAAACATGCAAAAATATAAAGAAACTAAAAAATTAGGAGAGAGAGATAGAGAGAGAGAGGGAGAGAGAAAACGGAAAATGAACAATTAAAAAATTAAAACCGAAAAGTAAAAAACCTGATATTTAACCCATAAGAACGATTTAAATCTCACCATAAATATTATCCAATTCAATGATATAAATTAATTCGCTAGAAGAATGGTTTAGATCTAAAAAACTAAGAGTCAAAATAATAGTTAAGTTGAAAGGAACGCACCTGCGTAGTTGCAAAATAATACTTTCAACACATGTATCACTTCCGTAATAGCTTGCACAATTACGAAAAACTTTATATATGCATTCAAATTTTAAGAGTATATTTTTTTCTTACTCATACTTTTCACCAACAACTAAAAAGGCTATCTCAAAAATTCCAATAAAATAATGAAATACGAATGAACAAACTAATCAGTTCGACGCAAATAAAACAATTGAGAAATTGTTTTTCTTGCCTTCATCCTTTACCAACGTACATAAGAATTCAAAACAAAAATAATACTCTAGAGATAAATGACAATCATCACCCCATCATTCACTAATGATTAAAGGGAACTACTCAAATATGATCAACAACAAATTGAAATCCTTAAAAAATAGCTTTAAAACCGAAGACCAAATGTCATCCGAACAAGCAAGAACATAACTAGTCCTTTACAAATAAAAAAATGTGCTTTGCCAAAAACAACATTTGCTTCAGAAAAAATAGTATGCGTCTCTGTAAATACGAGTAATACTTAAACCAATGATAAAATCGCTTCAAATAACATTGATCTAGTTATTCTTTGTTACTCGCACAGATGTTAGGAAGAGTCTTTATATGTATATGTATAATTAGTGTGATCCGAACACATGATCCCATCATTTATCCAAATAATCAAATATCTAAAAAATATATATAATTGTAAAATTAAAATAGTTAAATATGAATAAAATATTATCCTCGTTAAACATCAAACAACTATCAATAAATAACAAATTTATTTAAATTTATTTTCATGTGAATAACTATAGGAGAATAATCAACCTCTTACAATATAATTAAATTTATAATATTATTATATAATTAACACTAAATTATTAAAATGTTAGATATTTGGTACATCAAATTCAGATTGGTTACCAATTAAATTGTTCCGAAATTTTTCCAAACGCCACATATAATATATTCAAAAGTAAAATCCATCCCACACAGAATTACAATCTCTAATATAATATAATATCCAAAAATATTTTATTACCTATTTACTCTCTTTCAGTATACAATTACGTTTGAAAATTAATGATTTATATTTCTGTTGGAGTACAAATAACGTGTATGGATTATGGAATGCACGAGAAAGGTGTATCTAGTCATACGTCCGGCGTGGCGGGTAAAATAGATTAAAACAGCGGCAACAACGGCTAGTTTTGTGCATGGTTTGCGCCCACACAAATACCACTGCTCCTACCAATTAAGTACTGTTTATTGGCTAAAAGACATGGTATTGCCACGTCAGTCATTTTCTTTTATCCATATATAAACAGCTTTTCATATTTAAAATACAACAAACATTTTTTTTAAAACGTGAAATACCTATTTATTATAAACGGGAAAACTGATATATTATATTATGAAAAATTGTTTGTTCTGTTTTTGAAAATGTTAAAAAATATTTATTATATAAATAAGAGCAATAGACTAAAATAAAATAATTAAGCTATATTTTTTTTTATGATTTATTAGGAGAGAATTATTAAAGGTTGTGGCTAAATTCGGGCCAAAAAAATGTTAACCAGCCCAAAAAATGAGGCGTTTGTGAACTTTTACTATTTTATCCTTACCCGAGCTCAACCGGCTGGTGGGATCTTCTCACCCGCCGGTTGAGAGAGTCTCAACCGGCCTGGTAAAAAGATAATTTTGGTACGCTTTTACGTTTTGGGGATGGTAATCGCGAGTGGCCCTAATTAAGCCACACCTTTGTTAAAACCATTGCAAAAGAAAAAGAAATACTCCATTAATGAATACTTTCAGTTTTTTTTTCTAATATTTAAAAGTTTGTTATTCATTAAACTAGCTCAAAATTTTTTAAATTTTATTTACCCTACCTATTTACATTTTATACTAAATTAATTCCTTCAAAACCAATGCAAAAGAGACATTTAGAATTAGCTTCTAATGCCTATTTTGTAATAATGTGGAGAGTACTAATCATGTCTTTGTTTCTTGTGAGCATGCTTGACCGATTTGGTTATATTTTGCTAATCTATTCAATGTCAAGGTTTATAGGTTTTGACTCCAATCCATATGGCCAGGAACTGGTTATGGTCCTCGCCTTCGAAAGTCCATATGAAGACCATCTTGCCACCCATTATCAACTGGGTTATTTGGCAAGCTAGGAACATAGTCAAATTCAAAGACTCTACTACTACTGCTAAGTCTTCAATTCAACATATAAAGCATATAATATCAGCTCTAGACTACTCTAACTTAATCAAATTTAAGTACTGGAAAATTGTGAACATGCTGCTTGATGAGTCCGAATTCGAAGTGCTCCCCGGAAGGGTAGTCCAAAGTAAATCTCCCCGTAAATTCGGACAGGCTCCAAGTATTTAATTCGAACAGGACTTTTTGACCGGACAGATGATTTCGAACACTGTAAACTTAAGGCAGTTCGAACTATGACTAAAGTACTAAAAAACCTAAACACTATCTGACTAAGTTACCTGCACATCTGCTTAAAACTCATGGGTCTTTAAACATGACCCGGGTCCATTAAACTTGACCCGAAAGCCCATAAGGGCCCAAACTACATACTATAAATACCCAACCACCAGCATTAACTATGGGTAACAAAAATTGACTACTGCCAAGCTGCTCAATTCTCTCTCCACATTAAAAGCTCTTTGAAACACCCTTAAACACACACACCACCGTGAAACACCCTCACGCCGCCTTAAAACTCCACTTGAAATTACCAGCCTACCCTCAGGCTACTTTTATCCTCACCAAATTGGCGACCACAGTGGGAGCACGAAGGTGCCTGAATCAAGTATTCAAAACCAAGTAAAGAAATTCTGTCCGAATGAATTCGGATAATCCAGAGCTTCCACCAGCTTTGCTTGAAGTGGTGGAAGAGAACGATGAGTATACTGTCCAAGAGCGTGACAGGTTGAGGGTTGAAATAGAAGCTCTGAGGGCTGAGAAGGCCAAGATGGGCGTGAAAGAGAAATCCAAAGCGTCCGTTACTCATCGCTCTGATAACCCTCGAGAGCATGGGGTTTCCAAAACTCATGAGAGTACTAAGAAGACGCATGCCAGCTCTAAAAAGTCTCACCGGTCCAAGCCTGTGGAGAGTTCTGACTCGAGCTCAGAGTCTTCAGACAGCTCTTCGGACAGTGAGGGAAATGAGAAGTCCTTGTCCTCTAGCAGTGATGAGGGACGAACCAGGAAGAAACAAAAGCAAGTTAAAAAGTATTCCAGAAAAAGAGATCACCATGGAAGAATGAAAAGGCATATTGGAAAAGGGTCATCTCACAACCGGAGGCATGTAGACCGGATGCTGATGGATCCTTTTGCCTTCCATGATGAGCCAGGTATCTTTGCAACTCCTAATGAGGATACTGCGTTCAGTCGTGGGAGGAATTGGAGGCAATCACCATTGTCCTCTAAAATACTGTCCGGAAACCTCCCCAAGAGGTTTGATAGCACCAAGATGGAGAAGTACGATGGCAGTACTGATCCGGACAATCATCTGGAGCAATTCAAGAACTTCATGATGAATTTTGATGATGATGATAAACTACTCTGTAGGGCATTCTCCCAATCCTTCACGGGGAGTGCTCTGAAGTGGTACAACAGCCTGCCTCAGGGTTGTATCAGAGACTTTGATACTTTTTGGGTGGCCTTTCGAAGGCAATTTGTGGGGAGTAAGGAGTTAAAGGGTAATGGAGATACCATAATTCATTGTGCCCAGGAACCAAACGAATCGTTGAAAGAATACATAAGTCGCTTTGTAAACACAAAAAATGGGTTGGCTGATTGCTTTGAACAGGTGGCAATAGCATCCCTGAGACAAGGTTTGAACCCAGGCAACCTGGCCGATTCAGTGACCAGGAAGAAAGCCATGACCTGGGGAGGATTGCTGAACCAAGTTGGCAAGCAAATAAATGTTGATGAAACGAAAAAGACCAGGGTGCACAGACAGGTGAGATCCACCCCGGTGGCACCAACTCCAAATCCAAACCAGTCCGGAAACAAAGCAAGAGAAACCGGGCAGGGGCATGGAAGGGGAAAAGCTCAGTCTCAACCAGCTGCTCCTGCACAAAGCCAACAGTCTAGAAACAAAAGAGGGCCATGGGTCCAACCGGAGTGGTTTGCAGAGCTCAAAGAAAGTGTGGTAACCATTTTCGAGAAAACAAAAGATGAAGTACACTACCGGAGACCGGCAACCTTGCAGTCTCCCAGAGAACACCGAAATAATTCCTTTTGCCAATACCATAATGATATTGGCCATACCACCGATGATTGCATAGCGTTAAAACAAGAGGTACAAAACTTGATTGAAAGAGGGAAGTTGGGTGCATACGTTAAAAGGAGAGGAGGCAACAGGCCTGACACCATTCATAGGGTTGGTCCAAGCAACGCTGCCCCGGAGGAGGCTATGGTAATAGTTGAAAGGTTTGACGTGGAGTCCGAGTATTTGGATCCTGATCCAACCAGAAACAGAGTGGGTACTATTGAGGAGCGTTCTAGATCAGTCTCCGGGCTCATTAAATTCTTCGAGTCACTGACAATCTTCGGAGGGGACACTATGACGGCTCCTACTACTTCCTCAAGAAAAAGGCATGTTCATAATTTGGCTTCCCAGCTAGAAGGAGGCATGACATCCTATCAATCTCCGAACTCATTCCCATTCATAGTTTTCGATGAGGATGATTTGAGAGATATTGCTGGCCCTCATGAGGATGCTGTTGTCATAGGAGCATCTATAGGGGGCAATGAGATAAGGAGAATTTTGGTGGATACTGGAAGCTCTGCCAATATCCTGTTTCTGAACACTTACAAGAAAATGAGAAATCCAGCTGTAATACAAAAGTCGGATAGATCAATCGTAGGCTTCACGGGCAGCTCAGCCGATGTGATCGGGGAGTTTGAAGAAGAAGTGTTGTTGGGCAGGGGCCCTTTCAAGAAAATGGTTAGAATACTTTTCATTGTGGTGGATTGTCCCACCTGTTACAATGCTATTCTAGGGAGATCTTGGCTCTCTAGGATGCATGCAGTGGCTTCGACAGTCCATCAGTGTCTGAAATATGCTGTTCAGGGGCAGGTTGGGGTTGTCCGGAGCAGCCAGAAAGTTGCAAGAGAATGTTATGCCACTGCCTTGGCTCCACGAACGCTGGGGGCAGTCCGTATAAATGACCAATAGCAGTTTGAGGGCCTTTCTGGGGGTGAGGGTGAAATTGATGACCCCAGAGAGACCCCCGGAGTATTGATCCCAGTTGAGGAGGTTGAAACACACTGCTTGGAAGAAGGAAGAAATGTTAAGATAGGATCCAAAATGCCACCGATGTTGAAAGAAGGAATGTTGAAATTCTTGAAAGACCATCAGCATGTTTTTGCTTGGTGCAATGCTGATGTTACTGGAGTTCCATCAGAGGTGATTTCCCATCACCTATCAGTCCGAAAAGATGTGGCACCAGTGGTACAAAAAAGGAGAGCTTTCTCAAAAGAAAAGGCTGACGTCATTGTACAGGAGGTTGACAGACTCACAAAGATGGGGCACATTAAATAATCTCAGTACCCTCTGTGGACTGCCAATCCTGTCTTGGTAAAAAAGAAGAATGGTAAATGGCGTATGTGCATTGACTTCACATACCTCAATCGAGCTTGCCCAAAAGACTTGTATCCGGTTCCCCGGATAGATCAGTTAGTAGACTCTACTTCTGGGAACAAGCTACTCTCCTTCATGGATGCCTTCTCCGGGTACAATCAGTTCCAAGTGGATCCAAGAGATCAAGAACATACCACTTTTGTCACTGATAGAGGTTTACACTACTACAAGGTGATGCCCTTTGGTTTAAAAAACGCTGGGGCTACTTATCAAAGGTTGGTCAATAAGGCATTTGCTGATCAAATTGGAAGAAATATGGAGGTTTACATTGATGATATGATGGTGAAAAGCGTGGATGAGAAGTTGCACTTGTCCGACCTCCAAGAGACTTTTGCCAACTTGGCTAAAGTGAATTTAAAATTAAACCCTGAAAAGTGTGTGTTTGGAGTGCAGTCCGGGAAGTTCTTAGGGTATATCATAAGTGAGCATGGAATACAGCCCGACCCGGACCAGCTCAATTCTTTGTTCCAAATGGAGCCTCCTCGAAACATTAAAGAAGTACAGCGGTTAACGGGGAGGTTAGCAGCTTTGAATAGATTCATCTCCAGGTCTTCGGACAGATGTGCTCCTTTCTTTCAAACCTTGAAGGGTGCAAAGGGGTTTGAGTGGACACCCCAATGTGATGTGGCATTCAATGAAATCAAGAAGCATCTGTCCTCTCCCAAGACTTTGTTCAAACCAATTAATGGGGAGACTCTCTTTGTGTATCTGGCTGTTTCAAGTTGTGCCATCAGTGCTGTGTTAGTAAGGGAGGTTGATGGATATCCTCACCCAGTGTACTACATCAGCAAAAGCTTGATTGATGCTGAGAAGCGTTACTTGAAACTTGAAAAACTAGCATTGGCCTTGGTGATAGCTGCAAGAAAGATGAGGCCTTATTTTCAGGCTCATCCTATCGTTGTCCGGACATCTTACCCTTTAAAGAATGTCCTTCAAAAAGCAGACATTTCAAGCAGAATGACAAAGTGGTCAGTAGAATTGGGGGACTTCGACATAGACTTCGCTCCCCGAACAGCAGTAAAAGCTCAAGTTGTGGCTGACTTTCTGGTCGAATTCCATTCTGATAGGGATTCAGAACAACCTGCTGATTCAAAAGACAAAAAAGTGTGGATTGTCCGAACGGACGGAGGATCCAGTACCATGGGATCTGGGGCAGGAATATGTCTCACTTCCCCCTATGGGGACAACATGTTTCAAGCTATTTGTTTTGCTTTCAGGGCATCCAACAATGAGTCCGAATACGAAGCAGCTATAGCTGGGTTAAAATTGGCATACATCTGTGGAGCAAAAAGGGTCAAGCTACTAAGTGACTCCCAATTGCTTGTCCACCATGCTCTAGGCCTGTCAGAGGCCAGAAAGGAGCAATTGATCAAATACTTGCTCCTCCTTAAAAATGAAGCGTCAAAGTTTAAAGCTGTTGTCTATGAGCACATCCCCCGGGCAGAGAATGAGTTAGCAGACTCATTGGCAACGATAGCATATACGGAGTCCTACCCATGGATCCATGTGCTTGAAAGCCCTTCTATTCAATTTGATGAAGGTGAAAAAGAGGAAGTCTTTGAAATACAAGTAAACCGGCCTCAAGACTGGAGGTCTCCTCTTATGCAGTATTTGTCCGATGGCATCGTGCCCTTGGATAAATCACAATCCAGAACATTGAAACACAGGGCTCGTGGTTTCATCATGATTAGAGAAGTCTTGTATAAAAAGTCCTATAGCAAACCTCTCCTACGCTGTTTAGGGGATCATGAGTCACAAATGGTTCTCTCTGAGTTGCATGATGGTGAGGGATCAGCCCATTGTGGATTTAGAGCTTTGACAAGAAGAGTGCTTCTCTCCGGATATTATTGGCCATCAATTATGAAAGATGCTAAGGAGCTGGTTAGGAGGTGTGACCCATGTCAGAGGTACAGCAATGAAATTCATGTACCAGCCATTCCTTTGGAATCAATTTCTGAGCCCATCCCTTTTGCTCGATGGGGATTGGACTTAGTTGGGCCTCTCCCTATGGCGTCCGGAGGGCGTAAAACCATAATTGTAGCCATTGACTACTTCTCGAAGTGGATAGAAGCAGCCCCCTTGGCAGGGACAACATCAAAAGCTGTTATAAAATTCATTCTGTCCAATATATGTTGCAGATTTGGTGTCCCCCAGAAAATAACAACAGACAATGGGCCACAGTTTGATAATAGAGAGATGGAGAGCTTCTGTGCCTCAAGGGGTATTCAGCACTGCTTTTCTTCACCTTTCCACCCACAGGCCAATGGGCAAGTTGAGGTGGCAAATAGAACGATACTGTCCGGTTTAAAGAAAAACTTAGAAGGGGCTGCTGGGAAGTGGCCTAGTTATCTGCAAGAAGTCTTGTGGGCCTACCGGACGACACCTGGGGCTGCAACACAAGAGTCCCCCTTTGCCTTGGTCTATGGGATGGATGCAGTAGCTCCCATAGAGAAGACACTCCCCTCCTTTCGTGTTCATAACTTCTCCGGACAGGTTAATGAGATGGCAATTAGAAATCAACTTGATTTAATTGAAGAAAGGCGGGTAAAAGCTCATCTTAGAATGGCACACTATCAGGGCTTGATGAGAAGCAGATTTGCTTCTAAAGTTTAAAGAAGGGATTTTCAACCAGGAAATAAAGTATTGAGAAAAGTTTTCCTGCATACCAAGGAAAAGCTCTTCGGAAAGCTAGCCCCAACTTGGGAGGGTCCGTATACTGTGGTTGAAAGAATCAAGCCTGGGACATACTGGTTAGAAGACAAAGATGGCAGGGTTTTAACTCACCCTTGGAATATTGAACACCTTCGAATGTACTTGGAATGAACTTGTGTAAATATTTACTTGTTTAAATATCCATGTAAATATTTGGGGGCATACCACTTCCTCTCTTCGGTGCCACGGAGAGCTTTCAATAAAACTTGGAGCCTTCTTAAATAATTTTCTAAGTTTTTGCAAAATTCTGTTGATTATCATACTATCCGGACAGAAAGGTCTAAGGGCTACTTAAATTCTAGCCAGAGAAATTAAACACTCTCACAACACAATAACTCAAAACTACTTAAACTCCAGCTATTTAAACAGACTATGAAAGAAGAGAATGATTCATTCAACAACTTAAAATTGCATTGGCCTTCCAAGGACTTTTTAAACAAGTTTGGGTACAGTACAAAAATCTGTCCGAATAATTCGGGCACCATCACAAAAAAGGTGCCTTGGCCTTCCAAGGACTTTGGTTCAAGCAAAGGATAAACAAAACAAATTATAAATTAGGGTGGAGCCTTTGAAGATGGCTCACCCTCATCTGTTCTCTTGCTCTTGATGTCGCTTTTTTCCTCAATGATCTTCTTACCTTTGGGATCAACCTCTTCCTCACCCGGACTCTCTCCGGTTTCCTCTTCGTCACCAGACGAGGATATATCAGTATACCCTTCATCAACCATGGTCCAGTATGGGAGATCATCGTCATCCACATAGCGCCATAAGTCCCCTAGTCTCCTCTTCGGGAACTTCTCGTGAAACAGGAGGACCATATCGGACTTCACTTTTTCAATCATTAATTCTTCACTCCGTATCATCTCCCTGGCATAAGCATTAATTTTGGCCTTGATCATGGCCTCTTGATCCTTCACTAAAGCAGCTTTCTCTTCAACAGCCTGATTCACTGCATTCTCTAAAGCAATTTTGTCAGTGGTCAGATTGGTGACAATCTTCTCCTTTGCTGCAGTCTCCCCTTTTGAGGCTGTCAAGTCCTTCTCCAGTTCGGACAGCTTAGCCCGGAGGTCTTTCACGGTCTCTTCTAAGGAAGCAGCTTTTGTATTACTCTCATCTTGATTCTTCTTTAGCTGTTCATTTGCCTCCTTGAGCAAATCAACCTTATTGGCAGCAACTCGGAGGTCTTCGGACAGCTTCTCCTTCTCAGATTTGAGTTCCTTGATGGTGGTTGCCTGACTTCGGACTTGCCTCTCCAAAGTGAGTACTGGTTGCACGTTGCTAAGGAGGGAATGGGCTATAATGTCCCTCTCACTGGAAACCATGAAAGTCCTACCATTGAAATTCACTGTGTTGGAACTACTTGGGGGAACATATGGCCCTGCGAATTCATCTCTGGACAGGCCAAGGAAATAATCACCTAGTTCACCAAGACCGGTGACATACACTTCATCCATGTTAATCTCTCCCCTTTCGACCTCATCAGTATGGAATTCCATTGGAATCCCTTCATTAAGATTCCCTGGGATCTCTTCGGCTAACGTCGGGTCGGTTGGGAAAGTGGGCTCCGGATCCCGGAGAGCGAGTTCTTCTCCTTGGGAAGTCTTTTTCTTTTTGACTTCCCTGTCAGCACTGTCACTTGCTTGCTTACGAGCCCGTTTGGAAGCCCTCGAAGGTTTTGGGGGATTCACTCCTTGCTTCTCGCTCTCCTGCTCTACCACTTGTAGAAGGTTTGCATCGACTTGAGCTTGAGCTGGCACCTCTGAACCTGTGGGAGCCTCTTTCTCTGTATCCTCTACCACTTTCCTGCCTTTCTTCTTCTTGCCCTTCATTTTACTTGGGGCTTTGGCCCGGGCAGGAAGGAAGAGGGTCCCATCCAATTCATGAGACCTTCTCAGCACTACATCTTCATCAGGTGGGGTGGAGAACTCCTCCCAGGTTAGATCCCTTCGACCTGTGGTGTTCCACAGATGGGATCTCGCTAAATTCCCAGGGGTAAAAGCTTTGTGAAACCGGTTCTCCCAGTTCTCTGCGGCCCATGCATTTATCTTGCCACAGGTGACCTGTCCGGCTTTTAGGTAGTCTCCGAACTCCTTTGGCAGCTCTGATTAAACAAGAAAGTAACTGATTAGCATAAACTAAATGAAAAGAGAAATTCGAACAGAAACTTAAAGTAAAACTTACGATCACTCCTCCATCTACTTCGAAGAAGGCTAGGATTCTCCCCGGCCTTGATTTTCTTGCCATTCTCCCATGAGCCACTTACAAACAAGAACTGGCTCCTCCACTTGCTCTCCGACTCCAGGAGATCATCCACAGCTTTAAGATCGTTCCCCATGTTAAAGTGATAGAAAGGGAACTGATGATGTTTGCACAAACTAGCTACAGCAGCGAACTCTTCCATTGGAAGAGGGATTCCGGACAACCTAGACGCCATAATGCATGACATCAAGGTATACCATCCGTTAGGGCTTAGCTGTGATGGACATAGCTTGACTAGGTGGAAATAGCGCACTATCTCTGGATCCAGTGGGAACCTAAGTCCCCAGTTGAATAGCTCCGTAAAGAAGACTATCTCGTTCCTTTTGCAATCCATCGGGGTCTCCGGATCGATGGGAATTCGGATTTTTACATTTTCAGGGATCCCCCACTTAGTGCGAAATCGTCCCAGATCTTTAGTATGGATACACGCATACTTGGTCTTTAACAGAGATAAAAGATATTTGAACTCTACCTTGTGAAAGCAGGGCCCTACTCTCCCTTCGAGGCTCTCCGGCAGGTCCGGACACCTCAGATACAAGTCCTCTTTGCCCTTCTTGGCAACAGCTATAGCAGTTTCAGCTTGTCCGGAAGACTCGGACTCAAACCTAACCTCTTCAGTGGAGTCTTCCATCATCTCCTCCATTATTGTTGGGGGAGCTTCAGCAGAAACAGCCCGAGGAGGGATGAAGCTTGGCACAGCTGATCCTCCGGACTGTTGGCTCTTTGTATGAGTTTGAGTTCTTATCTCAGTTTGAGTTTCTGAGGTTGAAGTTTCTTTAGGGGGTAGTGGGCTGCTAGCCCCCGGACCGACTGGCCTTTCCCGGAGAGTCCTAACAGTTGCCCCGGACCCTGAATCACTAGTATTTTTTGAAGAAAGTCCTTTAACCAATCTGCTTGGTCTTTTCATGATTAATTTATCTGGAGAATGGTCGGAGTCGGACCCCATAGCAATGAAAGTAGACGCTGGAAGCCCTGATGCAAGTCTTTTCTCTTTTTCAACCCTTTGAGCTTTCTCCAATTCTGAGAGGTTAAGCCAGCCACCCTTGATCAGAGCTGTTCTTGCTGTGAACATAAACGAATAAGGAAATCTTGAAGTTTTAGAGAGATGAAGCTTTGGGTAAAATGGCAGAGTGAAAGTGATAATGAGGCTGTGAAAAATGAATAGAATTTATAGTAAATGTAAAAAAGAGGGGTTGATTCCTAGGAGAATCCGAAAAGTTGGGCAATGATTAAAAGACGGCGCTGATGTCATTAATAGTATTTAAAGAGGTAACTTGTTCGAGAAAGCGGTGCAACTTTCAAGGTGAAAAAACGGCTGAAGTGACCAACCAGAGAGTGACACGTGTCCCACTAACTCTGACAAGAACCGTTTAGAATTCGTAACGATTGGACTGTCCGGACCTGTCCTCAACTCTCTTCGAATTGGAAGACCACTTCCAAAGTCGGACTGTTTTTCAGTTCTTTAACAAGGACACTTGTTCAAATACCTAAAAAAGGGGCTCCTGATGAGTCCGAATTCGAAGTGCTCCCCGGAAGGGTAGTCCAAAGTAAATCTCCCCGTAAATTTGGACAGGCTCCAAGTATTTAATTCGAACAGGACTTTTTGACCGGACAGATGATTTCGAACACTGTAAACTTAAGGCAGTTCGAACTATGACTAAAGTACTAAAAAACCTAAACACTATCTGACTAAGCTACATGTACATCTGCTTAAAACTCATGGGTCTTTAAACATGACCCGGGTCCATTAAACTTGACCCGAAAGCCCATAAGGGCCCAAACTACATACTATAAATACCCAACCACCAGCATTAACTATGGGTAACAAAAATTGACTGCTGCCAAGCTGCTCAATTCTCTCTCCACATTAAAAGCTCTTTGAAACACCCTTAAACACACACACCACCGTGAAACACCCTCACGCCGCCTTAAAACTCCACTTGAAATTACCAGCCTACCCTCAGGCTACTTTTATCCTCACCACTGCTAATGAATTAGGTTGTTATTTACGCAGAGAAATCAAAAAAAGAATCAAGTAGCTTTACTGGGCTCCTACTTCTTGTGGTAGACTGAAACTCAACACCGATGTTTGCGTGCTCAGTCAGGCGCTATCATCATCAGAGATTATCTTGGCAACATCATTCTGGGCTACGAGAACACCTATGACAAGCAGTTGTCAACCCAAGCAGAAGCTCGAGCTCTGTTGGATGGCCTAACTATTTGTAAAATCAAAAGGCTTTCTAACATTGATATAGAAAGTGACTCTGAAATCTTAATTTCGTTGCTGACTTCTGGTAACTTGATTGTGCCCATTCAACATAACCTTCATCATGCATTTCGAGAGCACAACCTTGCAGCAGACTAGCTTGCAAGGTGGACTCTCAAATACAAGATGAAGATTCATTTCGAAAACTTCATCCCCCAAATCCCTTGCTTGCTATACTGGTTCCCGATAATATGGAGATTGGCCAATTGAGGATTAGCTAACCTTCAATCGTTAATTTAACCAAAGCCCTTTGATTTGCAGATTGCTGAGTCTTCCAAATCTATGATTCGTCTCTACTGGTATTCGAAGGTTCTGGTCTTCTGAGTCTGTCGTAGTGGTCTCTTTCGATTTCTTCAACCCTCGATGATTTAATTAGCTCTTCTTCATCTTTGAGAGAATCCAAAGGGCTTCATCGTTCATCGTCTTCAGAGTGTCTGATTCGCTTGATCTTTGCTTCGATTTGCTATCAATTGGTTTAAGTATTATCTGATTGAAGTCTTTTTGTGTTGATCTAGAAGCTTCTTACTTCAAGCTTTTGGTTGGTTGCTAGTTCAGATCGATTTTTTCGTCGATCATTTTGTCTAGATTTGTTGAATTAGCTCTTCTTTATTCCAATCTTCTTCCTTAGCTTATTAGCGAAGTCTGATTTCTTTGAAGATTTGTAACCTTAATTTAGTTTAATTAGACTCTGATTTTAGGGTTCGCTTTGTAACTTTTCCAATTATTTAATTTTATGGGTGACTGAATAAAAAGAAATCATTAAAAACCTCTCAAACCTTCAAAATTCTATTTATTTATATTTTATGACACCTTATGAATTTTAGGGACTTCTTTTATTAATATTGCAATGAATTTTACAAAAATATTTGCTGCTGTATTCAACTAAATTTTGAATAAATTCGTTATATTAAATTTAACGTATGTTATTAGTGCAATTTTATGATGGCTAAACTTTATCGGAAAAATAAATTGAATATAAACATAAAAAAATAATAACACATTAAAAGATGGTTGTGTTACGATAAATATTTCGCAGGTCGATATCAAATACTGATATCTTTTTGAACAGATCGACTCGACCAATTACACTTTTATCGATTACTATAAATATATAATTTAATAACTAATTTTATTAAATAAACGAAAAACCCTTACTATATACTCCTATAAAGCATTTGGCCCCTCTGCGCCGTTAAATCCATAGTCGTCTCAGTATTGTTTACCTGATATTCCCGGTCACTTTATCTTTTCCGTTTCGTTCTGCTCTTTTTCTCTTTCAAGAGAACCAATCTTCCACTAAAAATTTGACTACACGACACTCGCTCTCTAAATATAAAGAGCACAAACTCCATTGCCGTTAACAAAGAGCATGATTTCTCACGATTATACCCCTCCAACCACTCTCTATTTCCCAATCCATACCTTTCTCTCTACTCTCATCGGAGCTAATCACACTTCCGCTCGTTTCTGCTCCCGCTAGATAATTATCTCTTCAACTGAAACCAAGAAATTTACTGAAGATTTGGAGGTTAGAGGCTGAAATTAACTACGGAGTACTTTCTTGAATAAACCTTTCGTTTCTTTTGAGCTATGGAGGCCAGTACTGGGAGGACAGGCTTCTTCAAGAACATATTGGTGCGTGTACTTCTCTTTGGTGTTATAATCATTCTATTCCGGTTTGCTTACTTCGTTACTCTCGCCGGCGAGTCCTGTAACCACGGTGATTTCTGCTTTTTCTCTTTCCCGAATAACTTCAGTTTATTAATTACCGGAGCGGGACCGGCTGCCTCCGCCGGGAACCATGTGACTAAATCCACGACTTCAAATGAGTTATCACCGCAAGATAAGTACACCAATAAAGACTGGATTGAATCGGTGCGGTTTTACTCCTCCGTTTTTCAAGATCTAATCGCAGACGGCTACCTATCGCCGGAATCCAAATCATTGTGCGTTGAATCGGGTGACGGACAAGACGTGTTCGCGTTGAGAGAGATCGGAGTGAAAGATTCGATCGGAGTTTCGAAGAAATCGTTAAGACCGTTGGTTGTGAAAGGTCACAGTCATGCTCTACCTTTTGAAGAAAACACTTTCGATTTCGTCTTCTCCGGCGTCGGCCGGCTCGAGAAATCAACTAAACCGGTTGATTTCGCGGCGGAGATTCAACGGGCGCTGAAACCAGAAGGTTTCGCAGTTATCCACATCTCCCCTAACGATAGTTACAGTTTCAATTCGTTCCTGGGTTTGTTCGAGTCCTGCAGATTTGTGAAATTGCGTGACATCGATAATCCCAATTCATCCCTAATAAGAATTCGAGAAATTCTGATGCAAAAACAAGTGGAAACCAATATTCACCTCGTCGACAACTCCAACTCAGGCGAGCACTCCGAGAAAAAATGCTACCTCACCGGAGCCAAATTAGAAATAGTCCATAACGCAGAACCATTGATTGCAGAAGAGCCATTAAAGCCATGGCTGACATTAAGGAAGAACTTGAAGAACATCAGGTATTTACCATCACTTGTCGATATTAGTTTCAAGAGTAGATACGTATACGTAGACGTCGGTGCTAGAGGCTACGGTTCTAGCATAGGTAGCTGGTTTAAGAAACAATACCCGAAACAGAACAAAACATTTGATATTTACGCCATTGAAGCTGATAAAAGTTTCTACGAAGAATATAAGTCGAAAAAACGTATCCAGCTATTACCATACGCTGCTTGGATACGAAACGAAACATTATCATTCGAAATCAATCACGATCCAGGGAATATAGTGACTGATCCAAAAACTAGAGGAATGGGTAGGATTCAACCCAAAACGAAGAAATCGAAATCCAATCAGGTGAATGAAATTCAAGGGTTTGATTTTGCCATATGGGTGAAGAACACAGTGAAGAAAAGAGATTATGTAGTGATGAAGATGGATATAGAAGGAACAGAGTTCGATCTAATACCCAGATTGATTGAAACTGGAGCGATTTGTTTGATAGATGAGATATTCATTGAATGCCATTATAATCGGTGGCAAAGATGTTGTCCTGGGAAGAGAAGTGAGAAATACGAAAAGACTTATAACGAGTGTTTGGATCTTTTCAATTCTCTTAGAAAAATTGGTGTTCTTGTTCATCAATGGTGGTAACTATTGAAACTGGTACAAGACTACTCTCTACATTTGTTTCTAGATTTTAGATTTTCTTCTTATACTGTATTGGATTGGATTTTCTCATTGTAAAAGAGAACACTACAAAGTTAAAAGGTTGCAAGACCTTTTATTATGGTACAAGATAGATTTTGTTTGCAGCTTTTTATTTATGATTGATACAGAACTTGGGTAGAGAGTGCTTTGTTATTAGTCTTCATGGTCCCATACATCAGCCACATCCTTGAATGGCCCATCAGTCTTGTTGACAAACATAGTCTCCCCATCAACGATTCGTTTCTGGACTCAGTATAACCATGTATTTATTATTAGTAGAGGGACATTTCAGATCTTAAATTAGTGAAGAGATATAGTTGGTTTGCCTTACCTGATCAGGAAGAGTGCAAAGAGCTTTGAAGTCTTGTGCCGGGATTTCCCAACCAAACACCCTGATGTTCTCCTTTATCCTTTCAGAGTTTGCCGATTTTGGAATGACACTAGTCCCTCTCCGCAAAGCCCACTTCACCAGCACCTGACCTGGTGTCTTGTTAAGTTTCTTTGCGACCCTATCCACAGTTGGATCATGGATGAGATCCCTCCCTCCTTCCGCGGATCCCAGTGGTGAATATGCCTAGAAAATTATCCAATTTATACTAAATTAGTAACATATATGCCATAGAGTGAGTCTGGTCTAAATCTTTAGAGGGGTTCTTACAGTAACATGGATGCCATTCTGCTTGCAAGCCTCTAGCATTTTATCATTTCTCCACCCAGGATGCATTTCCATCTGATAGTTGCAACATAATTTGTCAAGATTTTATTAAAGTGAATCATAGCAACCAAATGGAGTTGTCTTACCTGGCAGACAGAGGGCATGATTTGAGCCAAGTCCAAAAGCTTATTCAGCTTCTTAACAGTGAAATTAGAGATACCGATATCCCTAACTAGATTATCTTTAACAAGCTTCTCCATCTCTCTCCAAACTCCTTCCATATCGAATTCAAGTACATCCCCTGCTTTCGGAGGTTTGCTCGCTCCTTCTCTGAGCCTCACCGGCCAGTGAATCTCGAAAACAATACATAAAAAAAATCAAACAAGAGTTGTATAAACATAAAAGAGTAGAAGATTAAAAGAAGGTTACCAAGTAAAGGTCAAGGTGATCAAGTTGGAGTTCTTGTAGAGTTTTTGTCAGTGCTGTTCTTACCCCAGCTGGGTGCAAATCTGTGCACCTATAGATATATAACAATTATCTTCCTACTTCTACTCCAATATATCTATCTTTTCATTATAGAATAAGAAGAAAAGAAGGAAAACAAAAAGAGTACCAGAGTTTGGAAGTGATAAAAAGATCTTTTCTATCAAGACCTGCGTGTATTGCTCTCTTTATCCCTGTTGCAACCTGATTACAACACATGTTTTAGTGTTAGTGAAAATTGTTGGTAAGTAATGTAATAGTAGTAAAACATAGTTTATAAGGAGATAGAAAGAAAGTGATACATCTTCCTGAACTCCATATTGTGCAGCTGTATCTATGTGTCTATAACCAGCCTGCATATGTATATATGTACAGTGGAAATTTATCAGTTATTTATAGAGTATGAATAAACCCGTTATGAAAAAAGAAAAATATAAAACATGGAAATAAATAAACCTCCATAATAGCAGTGAAAACCGAGGCAGAGGCTTGAGAACCAGATTTCCAAGTACCCAATCCAACGGCAGGGATGGTGTGTCCACTCAGTAGCTCAAACGACTGGGCAATCTCATCCTCCTGCGGTATAAATACTGCCTGTGCCATTTCTTAAGCAGTCTCTAGCTTTCTCTCGACTTTCTAAACTCGTGCATATATATATATATAGAGAAAAGGTAATCGGTGAATTAGGATATGGGCATTTTGCATGTCATACACGTAACATGGTTATTGCTTACTCAACCTCAATCACGACACCTATATTCTACACGTATTACTAAATTATCGGTAAAGAGAGTGTGTATATTAGTTATTTTATTTAACAAATTTGGTTGGGTATTATCGATATATTTTTCATGATTTATTATTATACATGTTACGAATATTTCGTTCAAAGAACATGATTCTGAAATTAAAATACATCTGATGTAATATTTTCTTCTACAACCAAGATAGAAGTTTGTAGAAAGCCTCGCTCCGATGAATTTGTTGCATTTAAAATTTCAAAAGATGGATACAATCTATTATTATTTTGTAGTACAACCTTCAACAAAATGGAAAGCTGTTTTTATCTTTTCTTATTTTGCCGCATAAAGCCTTTAACAAAATAGAAATCTTCGTTCTTTCATTAGTGCGGCAAAAGAATAATTGTCGGCAAAAAATAATTGTTGGCGATATTAAGAACAATCCAAACGTAAAACACAAAAGAACACTTCCTAAAAAAAATCGGATTATTATTGTATATATATATATATATATATATATGGTGTTTTTAGTTACATGTAAGAAGTTCTAGGTACATTTAAGAAGTAAATTGAGAAGAAATATACGGCTGTACATTGTAATGCAGTTGCCAATGGTCCGTCGAAGACATGTTGTTGGAATTCCAAACAAGTTTTTTTTGGAAAAAATTGAAAATACTATTACTAAAGACCGAAATACTAGATTGGTCATCTGTGACTCCGAGAGGTACCTTATGATTTGCTAACGACTTTTAAAAATGTCTAAAATCTTGTTTAATATCAGTATTTAATAAAAAAAATCGATGGATAAATGCATGATACAAGGAACATGGTACAAGCAACCAAAGTAGTTGCCAGACGAATGCCATCGCCAGCGTTCGTCTCATGTATTGTATGATCTGGCCAAATGAGAGAAGGTTGTTGGATGTTATTGTCAACTGAATGAAGATATTATGAATCATTGAACTTCTATAAATTACAAGTGTTATAGTTTGAAATGGATTACAAAGTGAGAGAAACACTTGTGAGATTTGAGAGAGAAACACTGATCGAAGAACGACTCAGATATTGAGGTTAGGGAGAAGGTTCTCACCGAAAAACCAAGCAAATCCACCAAAATGAGTTCTATGAAGTTAAAACTAAAAAATTCAATGCAGATAATGATTTCAACTTCTGAAAAATTAAAGTTAAGGATTGGTTGCTGCCATTGATGAGAAATCTATGAATAAGGTTGATGCTGAACTGCCGTCTATAGCTCGTAGTGCCCTCATATTGAGATTATAGTAATTCGTGAGGTGTCTGAAGAGCCTAAGATGTTGGGGATATAAAATCAGCTGGAGGTGATTTACATGAAGATATACTTGACAAATAGATTATATCTCAAGAAAAAAATTTACACACCCGATTCAGAGTCCAACATAAGGATGAAATGACCAAATTTCAAGTATCATGATGATGTAGGCCATGATATGATAGGCCATGATTCCAAGGATTGCATAGATTTGAAGAAGACAATTTAAACTCTGACTGAGAATGGTAAGCTGACTACATTTATTAAGATACAATCGGGGGGTCAACAACACACTCTAATGGATAATCAAACAACAGTTCGAAGGGAGGTAAATGAGGTTGCATCAAAACATGAAAATGAAATGTTCATAACCAGACTCTTTAATGATTTTGATATGGATGCTGACCATGCTCCTAACCAAATGAGTGTTCTGATAATTGAAGAATACAAAGCTGAAGGGATGGTCAAAGGTTTTTGCAATTTTTTTGAATCATTGACTTTATTAGATAGGGAAACCGTGTTGGGAATCGCCAACTATACGTGAAAAAAGCATGTTATAAGTTTAGCAACATGGTTAAAGGGAAGAATGTAAACCCACCTTTATCGAGATTCATTTTCTTTTATCCTTTTTGATGATGATGACTTAAGGAATGTCGATGTTGTAGTAATCGAAGCGGCTCTTGAGAGGACTGAAATCCGAATGATCTTAATTGATACGTGAAATTCGGTAATCATTAGTTCATGTCCACTTACAAGTAAAGAAGGACCCTCCTATCATTATCCGATCAGATAGAACAATAATGTGGTTAATTAAGGTTAGTTCTAGATGTCATTGAAAATTTTAAAAGGAAGAACTAATAGGCGGATGGTCTTTTAAGAAGATGATAAAAGTTCTATTCATAATGGTGGATGATCCGACATCGTGTGATATAATTTTAGCAGGTTTTGGTTGTTAAGAATGCACGCTATTGCCTCAAATTTCCCATAAATGTTTGAATTACGTGGTCAAAAAATAGATGAGAGTTGTTTGTAGTAGCACGAAAGTGGAAAGAGAGTGCTATACCAACCGCATTGGCCCAAAAATATTTGAATTATTGGAAAAAGTGAGAATAGAAATTATCGGCGTCTATTTTAGAATCAGATATTGTAGATGATCAGAGGGAGACTCCCAGTTCAATAACACCCGATGAGGATATTGAAATTTATAACTTTCCCAACATAAATTTTTTGAAGATCGGTATCCAGTTATCACCCGGTTGTAAGAGAACAACCGATATCCTTTTTGTCAAGAAATTTACATATGTTTGTTTGATGTGTCGAGGATGTAATGAGAGTACTTGCGAGTGTCATTTGTGACAAACTTTGCGTATGCCCTGATGTATGTTCCTTAATTTAAAAACAAAAAGCATTCTCTATAAAAAAAAAGTGTTAAACAATTGTAGTGGAGGTAGATTAGTTAAAAAAACACGACATATAAAAGAATATCAATATACATTGTGGATGAAAAACCGATTGATCGTGAAAAAAAGAACAAGAAATGACGAATGTGTATTGATTTTAGCGATTTGAACAGAGCATGTCTGAAACATCATTTTGTTGTTCCTAGAATTGATCAGCTGATAGACTCGACACTGCATTTGTCGGGTAGTTTGACAAAAATCATGTTCATGTCCACTTACAAGTAAATTAAGGACCCTTCTTTTATTCTCCAATCAGATAGAATAATAGTAGGGTTCACTGGGATCACTACAGATGTCATTGGAGAATTTGAGGGGAAGTATTACTAAGCAGATGATCTTTTAAGAAGATGATAAAAATACTATTCATAGTGGTGAATAATACGATATCATATAATGCAATTTTCGACAGGTCGTAGTTGTGAAGAATGCATGCTATTGCCTCAAATGTCTATCAATATTTGAAGTACATGGTTGAGAATTATGTGGAAGTTATCCGCAGTAGCCCGAAAGGGGTAATAGAGTGCTACACTACCGCATTGGCCCCAAAGGATATTTAAAGTACTAAAACAAAGAGAGAATATAAGTTATCAGGTTCCACTTCAAAATCCATTGTTGTAGATAATCTGAGGGAGACTCTCAGTTTATTACCACCCGATGAGGCCACCTGTCCAGTAGAAAATGTTTGAACACCGGTATCCAGTTATCGCATATTGTAGGAGAACTAATAATATTTTTTTTGTCAATAAATTTGCATATGTTTCCCTAATGTACCAAGGATGTAACGAGAGTACCTACGAGTGTCATTGGTCACAAATTGTCGTACGACCTAATTTACGCTTCATAATTAAAAAAATAAAAAGAATTATCTAGTCGAAAAGTTCGAAGCAATTATAGCAGAGGTAGATCGATTAAAAAAATTAGGCCATATTAGAGAATACCAATATCCGACGTGGACGACAAACCCGGTGCTCGTGATAAAGAAGAAAAGAGAAATGACGAATGTGTGTTGATTTTAGTTATTTGAATAGAGCATGTCGGAAACATCATTTTCTTGTTCCTAGAATTGATCAGCTGATAGACTCCACATCCGGTAATAAACTCTTATCTTTTATGGACACATTTACCCGATACAATCAGATACAAATGGATCTGAAAGACCAAGACAACGCTACATTCATAATTGATAAGAGGCTACATTGCTAAAAAAATCCCATTTGGGTTAAAGAATGTTGGGGCTACTTATAAGTGACTAATGAACAAAGATTTCGTCAACTAGATCAAGGAGGAACATTGAAATCTATATTAACGACATGTTAGTGATGAGCAAACGAGATAATATTGAATCCATAAAAATGCACTTTTGGGGCGCGATCCAAGAAATTCATGGGCTATATAGTGAAAAATGAATCGAAGCTGACCTAATATAGTTAAATTCTCTAACTACCATGGATCCTCTGAGTTCCGTCAAAGAGTTACATATCTTAACTGGAAGGTTGGCTGCTTTAAACAGGTTCATATCAAGATCTTTGGAAAAATATGCACTATCTTTTCAAATTTTGAGAAAAGAGAATCGTTCCAATTGGACTCAAGAATGTGACAAAGCTTTTTTCAAAATAAAAGAACCTTTATCCTCTCCAGAAAGTTTGGCCAAGCCAACTGTATGAGAAAAAAGTATTTGTTTATATCACGCTGTTGGATTACGCAGTAGGTGTAGTGTTAATCATTCACGCTGTTGAATGATTAAATAATGTGTGGAACTAGAAGACTACGAAATCGATTTTGAACCTCATAGAACAATTAAAGTGCATGTCTTGGTAGATTTTCTAGTCGAGTTTCATTCTGAATGACTTGAGTGGGAGCCAGATATTGACATGTCTTGAAACTAGTTGGTATTTAGACCAATGAGGGTTCAAGTATTTCGGGCTGTTGAGCAAGGGTTCAGTTAGTAGCTCAAACTCGGGAAGCAACTTATCAGGGCTTCAAAGCATCTAACAACAATGCAATATACAATGCAGTCTTGGAAATATTACGACTTGCATAAATATGTGGTGCCAAAAAAGTTGGTCATGTAAGCTATTTATAGCTACGTGTCAACCATGCATCATGCCAGGACAAAGTGAGGAAATGTCTTATGATAAAGTACCTAAATATAATAAGGGAAATGACAAACTTATTCCACTACATTCAATATGGACATGTTCAACGGGGAAAAAAATCTTATTGATGATTCTCTAATAACTATAACATACCGAAGGGTGTCCGTAGATACTTGAACAAAATCATTTTAATCGATAACGCCAGTTACCGAGCATACACTTGATACATAAAAAGCATTGCAAATTTCAACAAGTCTGGAAATATGGAGGCACGAGATTAAAGAATTCATGGTCAGAGGGACTTTTCCAGTTAATAAAGCGTTGGTTAAAAAACTGAGATTTAAGATACATGGTTTTACGATCTTTAAAGACATTCTGTATAATAAATATTTTAGTCGACCACTATTACGATGCCTCAGAATGAATCACCGACGGTGTTATCTGAATTACATGACGCATCGGGATTGGCTCATTGTAAGTTTAAAATGTTGACAATAAGGGTTTTACTGGCCGAGTATTAGTGGCTTTCAATCATGGTTGATGATAATAAATTAGTCAGACGGTGTGATACCTGCCAATGATTTCCGAATTTAATATGTGTGCCAACAGTACCGCTTGAATCAATTTCCGAAGCATTTTCTTTTGATAGATGACGTTTAGACTTAGCTATGCTGTTACCTATGGTCTCTGGGGGATTCCAAACCATCATAATATATGTTTATTATTCTCTAAATAGGTGGAAGATGAGCCTTTTGACAGGAACTAAAGCAAGAAATGTTATCAAATTGTTTTTATCCAATATATGATGTCGATTTAGAGTCTAAATAAAAATCACAACAAATAATGGCCCTTAGTTTGCTAACAACGACATGAAAGATTTGTTTCTTCCCAATGTATTCAACATTGGCACCATTCCATCCCCAGGCTAATGGGCAAGTAGAGGTTATGAGCAAAACTATTCTTGATGGCATGAGAAATAATTTAAAGAGGGATACCGGGCAGCGGCCCACGAATCACCTTTTGCATTAGTTTATGGGATGGACGTAGTAACTCTTGCCAAAGCCACCCTCCCATGTTTCATAGTAAAAAACTCGATGCTGGAAATGATGAGGGCCTAGAAGCCAAACTTGACTTTCCATTGAGGAGAAGAGAATGAATTCGCATATATTATCCTTTCATTATCATACTTGAATAGATATGCATCTCGAGTTCATTGAAGAGAATTCAAAATGGAGGATAAGGTTCTAAGAATGGTTTTCTTGCATATAAAAGATAAAGGGCTGAGCAAGTTATTGCCAAATTGGAAAAGACCTTAGTCAGTTACTAAGAGGGTTAAATCCAAAACTTATGGGTTGGAAGACCAAGAAGACAAACCACTTTGAGACACTTGGAAAATTGAACACTTGATGTTGTATTTGGAGTGAATGTAAAAATATAAATATTTTTAATTAACTGTGTAATGTCTGGTAGCATGCTCTTTCTTATCCTGGTGGCGCATTACAGTTTTAATAAGGTGTCTATATAGTTGGCTATTAAATATACATAATTTTCCTTTTATAATCCTATATTATTATAAGTAGGTCCAAAAAATTTCGACCCAAATTTTACTTTTAAAGGCTCCAAAATTAGTTGGTTATGTTTAAAAGGTTCCAACATTAGTTGATCATTCTTAAAAAATTTCAACATTAGTTGGTCAGACTTAAACGTTTCCAACATTAGTTGGTCATGTTTAAAAGGGTACAATATTAGCCGGTCGTGTTTAAAAGGTTCCAACAATAATTTGTCAATTCACAGTATACTTTGGTAGCCGGTTAGAGATTGATCACCCTGAACTAGAAAGATTCCAAAGAAATAAATTCAAATGAAAAATTTATATGATGACATGAAAAAATTGAATAACATGACTGGTATTTATAAACTTCGAATACAAGCATGAAACACACTGGCCGACCCCTGAATTGGTTCGAGAAAAGAACATAAATAAGTTACAATATTAAGAATGTGAAAAAATATTACTTAATTTTCTCGGAGTCTTTTCCGGACGGACTATCTTGGGAGGCTTCATTTTCAGATTATGTACTCTCAGAGTTATCACCATCACCGATTTCCCCTCTCGAGTATGAGAACTCCTCACATACATTTTCAAACGCCCATTTATCTTCGAGTAAAATCCCCGCGGGCCAATCCTCATCTGGAATCATTTTCAAATAATCACTTAAATCTAAGTTTAGAAAGGTGTCATCAAAATCAAGGACCATTGTAGACTTAAACGTAGCTTCATGATGAGTTAACATCCCTAAATTTTGTCGGTAGTAGTAGAATGTGTAGCAACGATTTCTCGATCTTTATAAGCAGCAAGGTCTTCAGGGGATATTATTTTTCCTCGGTAATATTATAGTGGAAAGTGAAGGTTTGCTCTGTGTGTTGTGAAGGTTTGCTCCGTGCGTTGGGTTTCAGCGAAATGAGCCTATTGCTGATTCCGAATGGCTGCAGAAAGCCTCCAAACGTAGTCTATCAAACCAGTCACGAAGAAACAAAACATTTTTTTCAAGTTTCAAATTAGACTTGTCAAGGTTCACAATCTCGATTTTTACATTCCCTAACTCCAATCATTTTTGCCTTGCTTTTCTTTCAAGGTTAGAAATAAAAGCGGCGATATTATGAAGAGTTAGAGCAGAGCGATCTGTCTTAAGAAGTTGGAATGACTCGGAAGTAAGAGCATCCAATATTTGTTAGGTTTCTTTTGGAAAAGGTGGCGTTTGGTCTTCTGGGGGTTTAGTGTCCAACACATGTTGGTTCCCATCAGGTGTATTTGGTATCTCCTGGTTTTCCTCGGGGAATGTTGGTGATTAGTCTCCTAGATTTTGAATATCCGAGCAGTTGGCCGATGCAGATTCATGTCCTGACCTGAAGAGGGGGCAATGCTTTCCAAAGTGATGGATTTCTCTTTGGACAAAGAGCCTTTTCACATTTATTTATATTTTTGATGTAAGTAGTCTCTTAATCAGGGTAAGGGATATCTATTTTCTTGTGGATTTCAACCGATTAATAACCTTCTGCGGTCTCGCAGTGATTTTCGGATCATCCAAGGTGTTTGATTATCTTCCTCAACACTCTTCTTGAATTTCTTTCTTTTCGAACCACTCGAATAATCCTTCTTAACCCCGTGTTTAAGAGCCTTATTCTTAGTTGGAAGGAACACTTAAGCGTCCATAGACTCTAATTGCATTATGAATTCACCAAATTTATGAGGAGTTATCAGCTGTTCCATAAAGCAGGCGATTTTTTGGTTCGTACTCTAAATGGCTTCAGACCAAATGGATCAGAGTGAAGCAATTTTGAAATTCATTTGACAAATTCTCATTTTCCCACGTGCTCAGCTTGGAGAAAGTATTCTTAGTAGCTTCCAGATGCTAATGGTGGGACCTCAAAAATGAATAATAAAATAACTAAAAGGTTTATAATGATCTTACACCGGTCCGATAGAAGTATCAGTTCACCTATACTTTTCCATTGCTTTGGAAGTCGACTGAGTTTTTTGTTCTTTAATATAATCTTCCAATTCTCCTATCACCTAATAACAAAGAAGAAATGGTGTTTCTTGGTTTTCTCCTCTTCGAGGAGATTGTTCACTAACTTAAACTCATTACCTAGGGTGATGAAGTATAATGCATGCAAAGATTCCTCTAAAGAGTAATCAAAGCCACAAACTATTCCATCAGAAGCTCAGTTTCAGCGAGCCTTGAGGAAATGATGCAAGAATCAGAGTAAACCACGTGCTCGGGCTAGCCTGTTAGAGCACAGGTTCACCAACTCAAAGTATTGAACGATCGTAGGGTCTAGGAGAAATTGTAGCCACCAATTTAAAATGATCGAATAGATGCCGAACTTACGCTTTATGATTGATAGTGGTGATTCCCCTATCTTAGAAAATAAGATATTCAATGATTTTTGAATACCCCATCGTAATCTAAGTTTTAATTTATATTCCTCGAAAAGTAAGTGTACATAATATCATATAGAGCTATGATATATCGCATCTCGACTTTGTGAATGGTGCACACGAGCACCTCAAAGATTTTTTAAGATAGTTCGACTTCCACTGCATTATGCTTTATCTTATTTTGTTTTGGATCTTTTATGTTTAATTTTTCCCATGATTTTAACCTTATTATTAATGCCGCTTCCCTTTCCACTTGAGCTACTAGCTTGGGATCCCAAGCCTATTTGGAACTCTATATCCTTATCGGTCTCATCTACTAAACGTATTCGATTTGATTTGGTGCATGATATTTTTTGTTGGACAATAAATCACTTTAGACATATAAAATGAGTTGTATGAATCCCATAGCCTCTTACGAGAACCTTTCCTCCAGACCCAGTCCATTCTTTCGGAGGTGTGTCGCGCTCCCGAGGGATCACATTAGGTCTCTTAAATCTTTGCCATGCTTTATGAGAAAAGACTATATATTTATCCTTAACCATTGAAGGGTTTTTTAGAGGGAAAATATCTTTGTTTTCAGTATGACCTATCAAAATGAAGCGTAATCATCGGTCGTTTCCTTGAGAGTGGGTTAGTCTGGAAGGGTAGGTGTTTGTTATTGAAGACTGAGTCGAAGGTTCTGAAGAGGGAGGTGGGTCAACCAATTTGGATTATTTTCTCTTTAATATGTTGTCTCCATAGTCGAACACTTGAAGAATATAAACATGCCCTTCGTCTGCAATCCCGACAACCTTTTCTGCTTTAGCTTGGTTAGAAATTAACAACCAATATTCTAAAGCGTTGTCAAGACAAAACATATAAATCTAAAAATGATATGTAACATTAGAGAATGTAAAAAAGTTAGTGCTTATGGCAGAACAGTTTTTGTGGCGGTGATTTTGCCAAAAACTTCGATTTTTGGTGGCTAGAGCATGAGAGTTTCTCTATCCCTCTCTCTAAAATGAGTAAAAATGAGAGTAATGAGAGACAAGGCGAATGAATTTATAAAGAATATTTTGGAATTTCATGAAATACTTTTGAAAGGCCCAAGAGACACCCACGTTAGAGATTGAAAAGGTCTTTTAGATGTCCTTTCACCCCCAAACAATTATTCACGTGGAGAATTAGAATATTTGTTTTACCACCTCTTCACTATTCACCACTAAGGGTTTAATTCATATGTAGAATTCCTTCGTGATACGTGTAAATGAGTAAAACCACACGAGACTAGTGATTTTTGTTGCGATGATAATCATAGGACATGTTATCTTATCTAAGCAATTTGGTTCATAAGAGTGGGCCGCAATCCGGAGAAAGGGTTCAAGAAAAATCCACAGCGGCACCAAAATTAGTTCTCTCGAATAGTCTTTGCGAGGGCTAGAAAGGGCTACTAATAAATATATGATTTATCTGATCTGCATGCCGGGCCCATAAAATATTCGACCAAGATTTACTTTGTAATACAAATCCAACAAGTGTGCAATATTGATGGTATTTTATATAATAAGAAGTAAATATATTTAATATTAGTGAATTAATGAGTTGTGATAGTCCAATAGGTTTACCATGTAGGCCTTATGATCGACCATCATTACTATATAAGACAATGCATATTTTCTAAGAAATGAGGAACAATTATTTTTTTTACTAATTTTGGAATCTTATCTCTTTCTCTTTATAGTTTTATTTTTAACTTATTTTTCTAACATTTATGTGACTAAACTAAAAATATATTTGACAATTTTTCCCATTGGTTATTTATGAAGTCATCAATGACCAAGGGATTACAAGTTTCAAAGTTCACAAACTGCATTAGACTTGTGCAAGTCTGTCATGTGGATAAGCTGGTCTCTCAAGAGTAGAACATTGTTTGTAATAGATATTGGAGTTACTATAAGTATATATGAATAATTGTTAGGTATAGGCTATAAGTAACTCGAGAAGAAAATCCGAAGACAACATTGGTCGAAGAAAGGATCATTGAAGACATATAGAGGCATGTTTTGTTTCAATCTATCAGGTAGATTTTAGGATTGAGACTTAGATGCAAATAAGTTTTTTATTAACTAAGTAAAATATCTTCCAAAGACAATCGAAATGCTACTAAAGAAGGTCTAACGAGAAAATTGATCATATGCGACACTAAAGGGTAGTGCATGGTTGGCTAAGCGTTTCTAAATATACTTAAAAGTTAAAAAAAGCTAGATCATTAAGGATCTAAATTGATATTTAGTCTCAACCTTTGATCAAAGAACTGTTGGATCAAAGCATGTTACAAGGGACACGGTATAATCAACCAAGGAAAACTTACAACCGTACAAATGTCATCGCAAACGTTTGTCTAATGTATTGGATGGTCTGGCCAAATAAGGTGATGGATTGTTAGAAACTATTGTAAGATAAAATGAGCATTATGCATCATTAATTGTCAATAAAGGGTTTAACGATTCTGTTTGATTACAAAGTGAGAGAAACACTTATGATATTTGATTACAAAGATGAGTGGTTGAGTGTTTAGTATTTGTAGATTCCTCTTGTAACCTTTTATGTATACAATCGTGTGTTTGTTGCCTATCGATGCAGGTTTCTTTATAATCTGAACCACGTAAAATCTGTCATATGCATATTCTTGTTTTTTCTTGCTTTACTATTTTAAGGGTTCAAACTAAGATTTGAGTACGAGCCAAAGTTGTGTGTCTCTATCTATTCTTGTTGTAGATTCAAGACTATCACCAAACTAGTTTGGGTTGGAGCGGTTGAGTTTCATCTAATATTTCGGAAGGCTGGTTATTGTTAAGACTTGGGTGTTTTGATTATTAAAATTATTAAAGTGGAGTTGACTAAAATTCAGGAATGTGAAGCCACATACGCTGTTTGGCTTCACAAGATTTGATGCATGAGTTAAAAATAATTTTCTAGCAAGAAGGATAATTATACTTTGAAGACTTTTCCAAAAAAAATTCATATTCGAGTCAGTAAATAAAAAACATAGAGAAATGATTAACGGAAAGTATTTTATTGGTAAATTTGTTCACATTAATATAAAGGTTTTAATATTCAAAAAAATCAAGATTTATCTGTTTCGGTATTTACTAAGCGGTTTGTTGGAAATAAATGTCGGTATATTCAACTGGGTGAGAGAATAAAGCTAGAAAGAGCATAAAAACATAGAATTGATAAATAATTGATGGTTGAACGATTTATAGTTTTACTTTGATCCAAGTCTAGAATTCTCTCCAAGAAATCATTTCTTGAAGTTTAAGAAATCTTTACAATGAGTCGATGATGTCTATCTTTTTTTTATCTTCTTCAATTGTTAACTCATGTGGTATCAGTTAGAGATTCAAGCATTCTCTGACTACTTGTCAGATCTGCATCATCTGTACAAAATCCCGCATCAACAATGGAAACAAGACAATTAAATCTAAGAAATGAACAAGATTTCCCTCAAATCAAGAAAAATATTAATCAAAGATTGAATACTTTTTCTCCAACAACAAAAACAAAATATGCATACCTATTTAAAACAACTCAATCAAACCAGAACTTCAATCCAGAATCAATCAGCCACAAAAAAGACCACATCTCGCTTCAGTTATCTAAGCAAGTCAAAGAAACTTTGATGACAAAAACTAAATTTACCTTAATTGGTAAATTCGCTACAGGTATTCCTAAAAGATCACTTGTAACAAAATTCTTGAGTGATCGAAAATTTGCAGGTGCTTATAATATCTCAGACTGGAATTCTCACCACGTACTTATGGAGTTCTCTCTCAAGGAATATATTAGTAAGATTTGGTCAAAACGTGTATGGACTATTGACCAGTCTGACATGAGGGTTTAGAAATGGACGCCAACATTCAATACCAAAATCGAAAGCCCAAAAACCCCTGTTTGGATTAGGATTTCAAGAATCCCTGAATATATGTTCAACAAAGAAACTATTTAAACAATATCATCTAGTATAGGTCTTCCTATCAATTCTTGGGTGCCAGAGCGGAATAAAGAATTATATAATGCGTGCTATGTCTGGCTCGAGATGGATGTTACTCAGAAAATATAGAATTCCATCTGTGGGTGGGTTTCAGTGGAGTGAGGGATGCTGGATTGATGTTAGCTACAAGAACATCCCTCTTTACTGTCAGTCTTGCAAACATATAGGCCACAATATAGACCGCTGCAAAAAGCTTACTACTACCATTTAAAACAAGAAGAAAATAGAAGATCCCGAGACAGAAACAACAAACAATAAATATACAAGAATAAAATCATTGATAGTTGTTCCTCATAATACTTACCAGAGCCAAAGTATGGAGGAAAAAAACAAGTATCAGGAACCTGCAAAGATAAATGATCAGGTTTTGATTAAAACAACTAATATGAAGATCGAAAATGGGGATTCAAGTCAAACGATCAGCAGAGAAAATTAATCTATGAGTGAGTAGATGAACAAGAATAATAATAATGAGGAGGATATCATAGATGCCATTAAATCATTATATAATGACTATGATTTATCTCCATCTACACTATCTAACAACAGCTCTACTGGAGATCATACACCAAGCCAAGAAAACATTGGAAGTTGTCCTCTAACTCATATCCTAAAGAAAAAAGTTATAGATACCACCTTTCAAAAAATTCTTAATATGAAGCTGAAACAGGCAAGAAATAAAAAGAAAAAGCCCTCAGTCATCATTAAGTCTTTGCAGTTCTCGGATCCTAAACGATCTACTCTCACAAGCAGGGGTGGATTTACTATGAAGATTAGTATTGGGGAAATTTTTATTTTTGGAATTTTTAAAGAAGTCATGTTTAAAATGTTTGATCAATGG
This sequence comes from Limnanthes douglasii subsp. nivea, assembly GCA_036936605.1. Taxonomy (NCBI): domain Eukaryota; kingdom Viridiplantae; phylum Streptophyta; class Magnoliopsida; order Brassicales; family Limnanthaceae; genus Limnanthes; species Limnanthes douglasii. The sequence goes on along the minus strand of JAUPFV010000001.1, from coordinate 57,212,048 downwards.
TCAAACGGTGTAGGTTTTGGCTGAAATTTGGACAGCATGTTTGGGACATATAAAGCTTCAATACGTCCGGTTGGATTTTTATTTGATGCTACGGTTCGGGAGAAATCACTTTTGGAATAGTGGAGTAGTTTTTGTGATATTATTCATTTTTGTTTATATATTTTGTTAGTTTATTATGTTTAAAATTGTTGGTGGGTTGTAGATATTTATTATATTGAATTGGATATACTTTTACCATCAACTTATCATAATAGTAGAAGTATTTTTGGTGGAATCTCCATAAGTCTCGTGGTCTTTTACTCTTCACAACGAAATGGTCTTTTCATATAAATGTTTTGGTTGCTGATTTATTCCGTTGATTATTTTTTAGTGATTAGGTTTGTGGTTTTATTTTGTTAATAAATCGGTTATTTTATTATTTGGTTTTTTTTTGAAAATTAATCTCGCCTGTGATTGATATACTATTATTTGGGTCTAATAGTTGGTATTAGAGCTCCATACCCTGACGAAAACGTGATACCGGTGAAATTCTTAGATGTCGAAGATGATGAACCATCAGTCATGCTCATCAAATGGAGTGACTTTATTAGAGTGTATAAATATAGAGTGACCTGATTAATTGAAGTGACGCTAAGGAACTTCTAATATGCTCTAATAAGAGTGAAAAAATATATCCATTGTAAAACTTTATGACTTAGATGTGAATCATGAAACAACCTAATTAGAGTGGACATTAGGTAAGTCAACTGAGGTGAGGTAAAAGTGGTAGAATTTGTTATTTGCGACCAAATTTCCACATCGGATAGGTATGAGAAGGATCAATGACAAATAAGTAAGAACATATCTCAACTAGTATGAAGCCTTTTGATTTTATACATAAATGCTATAACTGGTACTAACTCATATATAAACTTAAGATTATTTAGACATATGCCCCATAAATCAAATGTAGAATATATATATATATATATATATATATATAATTTCAATAAATATTCATGATTTTCTTAATAAATAAAAATGTCAGAATTAATTTTTTTTAATATTTCATGACAAATTATTAAAAAATCAATTAAAAGTAAGAGGTGAATGAATTTTTTTTAAAACATGCCTAGTTTATGTAATACTTCAGCCCCTCCTAATCTGGATTCCTGGTTCCGCCACTGGTTGTTTCTGTAGGAATCCAATCCTCAAATCAGGAAGCCCCATGTCGAAATCAATTGATGAATTCTTAGAACAATACTGAATAAATCAGTCTGGACAAGCTAATTCTAATCAATATACAAATTCAAGATTTGGAATCCAGAGGCATGGAAGAAGGGGTGATAGATCGATTTCAACTTTAGAATCAAATGAGATAATAAGATTGGCAGTTCGAAGGATAGCTGGTGATGACCAGCTGAACTACAGCCGACAGACGTTATACTACCTCCCTATGCACAACAAACAACAATTGCTCATCGATGTCCTCAACCGAACCGGGTGAAACCCTTGCATTGTGCCTCTTTTGTTTGGAGTTTAGGACATTCTTAGCTTGGGAAATTCTTAGCTGCTCAATGACGATCTCTTGGAATCCATCTCTTCGATTCCTCTTGTCTCCATATCAACCTCCCCGAAGTGCAGTTTATCTAGATTTGAAGTGCGGTAATATATTGAAGGATAGCTTCTTCTCCATCTGTAGCTCTCCATGTGAATCGCTCCTACCAAAATCAATCGCATTGAATCTGGTTTAAAAGCTTTCTTTTGCCTCAAAGATTCAAGGAATTCATCAAGTCTGAAGATGCAATGTGGCTCAAACTTGATGGATTCAAATAACTATGGATCCGATTCTCTTCTCTTCTGGAGCTCTATTTTTTGGATTAATCGGCTTCTACCAGGAGTTATGTTTCTTTCTTCCCTCCTCAATGAAGATCCTATAGAATCCTGAACCAAAAATTTATCAAGCTTCAGCGCAGTAAGGTTGAAGATGGAAAGCGGCTATCAATCGAAGGAAAAGTTTCTCGTAAAAATGTATGACTAAAGACTAATTTTAGTCCTCAAACTTTGTAAGAGTAATAAATTATTTTAGCTAAAAGAAAAAAAATCCAGGCCTTAACAGCCTTAACCATTTTCAATAAAATAAAAATAAATAATTGATGGTTTATGTCGGTTACATTTCACCAGCAAAAATGAACAATTGTTCATATCGAGAGTATTATTTAAGTTGTCATATTCATACAATATTATGGTTAAAATACAATATAGTATTTGAATATAATATTTATTTTATATTGAAATAATTTTGAGGCTGATAAAAAGTATTTTGATAAAAGAGATATGGAAGGAAAAATAGTTGTTCGCTATTAAATATAACTTAAGGTTTTTAAATTGTTTTGGGGAAAGCAATGTTCTAAAATATTAATAGGTAGTAACTCGGTGTTTTGAAATTACTGATAGCTATATAGGTCATAGTTTTTATAATAAATACATTCATATACAAAAACATCAAACATGTGTATCTTTTCTCTCTTTTGTTTTTTTATTTAAATTTTTAAGAGTATGTATCTTTAAAACTGTAACTCCATTTGTTTTTTCGAAAGTACTATTAATTTTGTTCTCATGAATGGTATTTTTTTGAATTTATTTTTTCATAAGTCTAGCTAACCTTGGTCTCACATCTAGGATTTATATTTTTCATTTTCCCAATGGCCTCACATTTAATATTTTCATATTATTATCGTCTTTCATCTAACATCTAGGTCTCACATCTAGCATTTTCATTTTACCGTGGTCTCTTATCTAGTATTTAGGTTTCACATCTAGCATTTTTATTTTACCATGGTCTCTCATCTAGCATTTACCATGGTCTCTTATCTATCATTTATTATGGCCTCTCATCTAATATTCACCATGGTCTCGCATCTAGAATTTACCATGGCCTCTCATCACGTACTTTTATTTTACCATAGTCTCTCATTTAACATTTATCTTAGTCTACCATCTAGAATTTATCCTGGTCCCTCATCTAGTATTTATCATAGTTTATAATCTAACATTTACCTTGTCTTTCACATAACATTATCCTAGTATCTCATCTAGTATTTATCTTGGTTTCTCATCTAGTACTTACATTGGTCTCGCAACTCACATTTACCATGGTCTTTCATCTAGTATCTTTATTTTACCCTGGTCTCTCATGTAGTATTTACTTGGTCTCTTATCTATAATTTACCATCCTCTCTTATTTAACAAATTCATTTCAACACGGTCTCTCATCTAGCGTTTAACATTATCGAAGTGATAGGGAGTTATTTCTGTGGTGAGAAATAAGGCTGCCACTTTAGAAACCTGATTTGTTTGTCTTCTATCTTCCATAAATTTCCCTTTCAGATTCTTTATAAGTCTTCCACAAGGTTAAATTCAAGACGGACATGTTTTATGTTCATATGAGAAACATTAACTTCTTCGTGAAAGCCAAAAGAGTTTAGATTTTTCTGAATTGCAACAGACTGTGGTTTTCCTAAAGAAAATTTATCTACTAGCGTGCGTTTAATATTTTTAGAAGGTTTTCTTTGACATTGGAAGGAAAATGTATGTCAATGTGATATTGTTTGCGCTTAACCTGACATTGATCATGGATTATTGTGGTTTTTGGTTTAATAATATCTCTGTAAGACTCTGCGAATCCTTTCTTACCGTGATCCAATTGAGTCTGATAAGGATGATCGTATATTGGATTTGTCCAATCATTTTCTTTACTTTAGAGAACAAACACTTGAAGAGAAGGGAAATCATCAAATTCGTCCAAGATTTGTCTAGGTTGCCCTCTATTTTCTTTAGACTGTATTTTGCAAGTTGAATTTGGAATATTAGATCTTACTTAAAGAATCCTTTTGATTTGGGTGAAGCGAGGAAGTTAAGGACCTTTCTGACATTAGAGAAACACATGAAAGAATTATCGGTAGCCGGCTATCAAAGGGTCCTGAAGGGGTAGATTAATCCAAAACTCGGTTTCTGATTTTCAGCTTATTTTTTCTTAAGGGTCTTGTTTTTTATTTTTTTTAGATAAAAGCATTTTTCATATTTATATCAGCCTAAAACTAAACAAGAATCAAGTAGATTCAGATGCCTTTGTAGGCACAATTACAGGCATTTTTATGTATTTCTATAGACCTAAAGAAAATTAAGTAGATCTAGATGTATTTCTAGGCACAGTTACCAGTAGTTTTCGTAACTTTTTATATTCTGTGTATTGGTGGATTGAGTCTTAAATCCCTGTATACGCTACTAGAAATTCCGCTGCACCAGCTTGGCTCAACACTTTCTTCACTACCAACTCCAATGCCTTGAACCTGAGGTGTTGTGCCTTAGTGATGATATTCTCAATATTTTTGAACTCATCCTGCACACACCACACTGCAGAAGCACCAGACTTGGTTTCACGCACAAGCGAAAATGGAAGATACAAAATACAAGTTGTTAAGGAACTAAAAAGTTCTACCACAGTAAGCCTTTAGTATTTTAGTCAAGAATGAGATCACTTTATTCGTAGATAGGTCTTCCCTATTTATAATACAAAAATTAGTGGGTAGTTATATTTGTTTACGCTTTTAGCGCCAATATTCTACTAACATCATTATCCCTATAACTGTCGAACAAATAACTAACACATTTACTATTTCTATAATTGTGGAATAAATAACTAACACAGTTTAACTCATGGGTCAAAATGTGTGTTTATATAACAAAGACGTTGAGTCTAATCTTTACGTTAATTCGTGCTGAACTACTCCTTTAAACGAAATTAACTTTGTTCTGGTTTGCAGAGCTCGAGATCACTGACTACATGCTCAACTTATCCTCTTTAGGTCTTTTCCTTTCATCACATTCCTCATCCAGTCGATCTACTCTTTCCTTAATATCTTCGAGCTCATCCTGATCTTGAGTTCAGCAACGCTGCATATATCCTTGAGCTCAGTTCGTTGATGAGCTCAATATCCCTTTGAGTTCATCAATGGTGTATTTACCTTTGGCTTTGATCCGCTTTTGATCTCGTCAACGTCGCAAAGCTCGTTCTTTTCTTCATTGCTTATCATAATCCGAACTCACAATGCTCTTTGTTCGTGCTCGCTCTTATTTGAGGGAATCCCCCCTTATCAGGGCTCCCCTAGTTTATAGGTTTATTAAAACATTAATAAGCCTGTAAATTAAAATATAATTAAATTCCTTACTTATACGCGTAGTAATTTGAAACACCTTGCGTCTGTTTGTTTCTGACACGTGTCGTCGATGCAAGTGACGGTTTCTGACATCGCCGTTTATTTTAGATACCTTTTGGCGATTCAGTTTTCTGGCACAGTTTTTCAAATAATTAGTGACATCACAACTCACACGAGTATGTGAAAAGCGTTGAATCACTTAAACACTTACTGCATCCTTTTGCAAAAAATGACAAATTTCTAAATTTTATGCTTCATTGTCTATGGAAAATTCTCTCCAATCTTCAACCAAGGCGCTTTCTATCATCTTCCTCGACATTACTCAGGTAACATTCTTTCTATCGAATAACTAATTTATGTCAAATGTTGGAGAGAACCCTAGACTTAGGGTTTCGAACTTCTATTAGTAAGCGATTCCCAAAATCAAATCACATGCCCTTACCATCATAATCATTCTGATTCATATCCTTACCTAATTGAAACTTGTAAAAAAACCATGGCACCCAAAAAGGAAGTGAAGAGTAAAGGCGAAAAAATTGTGGAGCCTTTATATGAAGACATCGTCGATTTAGAAAACTACTTTTCTCAAATAGCCCAAAAATATACAAACCTATATGATGCTAGAATCGCCGTTCTCAGTGAGAGATGTAATATTCCTGAGAATGTAACTATTAGGGATCCCGGTCTAGGCGAACACCCCCAATCATACACAAGAAACAGAGACCTGTTTTTTACTACTTTATTTGACTAGAGGCTTAGATTACCACTCCGCGAGCTCATTCGTGATTACTTCAGTGTGCTTGGCATCTGCCCTATCCATATGTCTGCGAATGGTTGGAGGTTATTTCTTAGGATAGTCTTCAGCTCACGCATGTTGAATACTGAAATATGCTTACCAGACCTACCATGGACCGTCTCAGGTTACTTTTTGAAAAGAAACTTCATGAGAAAAACAGTCATGGCGTTTGGCTAGCAGTGCCTCAGGTAACCCGAAAAGCTGCTAAAACTTGGGATTCATCCTCTGCTGTTGCTCTCCCCATTGACCAACAAAATGATGCTGTAAAAAACAAAGGAAAAACTGCCGAGCAAAATGAAAAAAAGCACCACAGGTTCCTGAAGCTGCTCAGCCCAACAAAGTTCGAGCAGATAGAGAGAACGAAGACGAGGAGAGAATCTCTGGTGCTCTTGATACGAGGAGGAAGAAAAATCAAAAAGTAATTGTAGATGTTGTTCCCCTAAACACCAGGAGATTTCAAGTAAGAGATAAAGTGAATGACGGTAGTGAAGCTACTTCCAACGAAGGAGCACATCCTCCTAACCTAACGACAATGGAAGTTTGTGAAGGAAAAAATCCTCCTGCTGCTAAGGAGATAATTGATCTAGTAGAGGCTGGAGAAGAGAATGAAAATTGTGCTAAAAAAGAACTAGCAGCGCCCCCAACTCACACAGAGGAAGCAACAGCTAGTACTGAGCTCATCTGTGGATAATCGAGCACCACTAGTAGAGACCACTGAAAAGAACAATTCTGGCGAGAAAGCAGTTGAGTCCAGCCAGCAAAGGGTACATGCAGGGGAGCGCTCAAAAGTGAAAGTTCAGCGCTTTTCCTCTTATATGTTCGATCAACTACGTAGGATCCCTGATCTATCTACTATGACAAAATATCTAACACAAAGATCTTGCAAAGGAAAACCGAGCTAGCGATCGAGGTAAGAATCACTTAATTTATGCACATGTTTAAGTTGTAGATCTGAAAAATTTACATTTATCTTCCTTGGTTGTGTACAGATGCACCATAACTCATTTATCATAAGTTATTGAAACATGTATCCTACTGACATAACTGCCATGGAGAAATAGAAGCCTGAAGCCATGTTTTTTTGCTCAGCTAAGCACAACACTGCTGAGGTCATCCGCTTGAGGCATGTTTATGCTGCAGCCATGAATTTCAAGCATGAAGCCTTAGACGCAAAAGCCCGGTTGGAGAAAGTAGTTGCCATGAGACTCTGAAATGCAGCAATCAGAGGCTAGCGACTGTATTCGAAAGCCATAAAGTAGTGCTGAGCCAGAACGAAAACTTGTTAAAGAGGAAGAACGATCTGCAAGCACAAAATGAAATTTTGCTGGATCAGGCTAACAATCAGGCGTATAGGGTAGAAGAACAAACAGACCAAATTGCAACTCTGACTGTTGAGGTGAGAAAATTGAGCAAGGAAGTGGAGGAGGAGCGTGCTCAACTCGAACGAGAGCGACAACAATGACAGACAAAGATAGAAGCAACTACTGAAGAAAGGGAGGCACAATTGTTTACTGTTGCAACAGAAATGATCACCAAGGGGAACAAGAACGCTATAGCAGAACTAATAGCCTTGAATCCTGGACTGAACTTAGGATCCCTTGCCTATCTTGCAGAGTCTGCGGCCCCGAGCTCGAATATACCCCCTCAGAAGAACACAGAAACTAACACTTCTGTGGATCCATCCAAACAACTACCACAAAATACTTCTAAGTAATATATGCTTGTCTTGTTGAACTAATTTCCTTTTTTTCACTGTTAAACTTGTCGTACTATTCATAATACTTGGATTATTTATTTTAAAATATATTTGAATTGATGCATGATTTTCCTTAGTTATTCTGTAAGTGTTTGTTGCCAATTGTGGACTATGTATGTGCTGAGCTTTCTAGAGATCCTTATAACCCCGAGCTCACTAGGGCTCATTGCGTAACTTAGACAACTTGTGCCATGATAGCATAATCGCGACGAGGTCTTGCAGACCCTATTGCGTAATCTGTTCAGACTTGGTCTTTGACCAGTTCGCTAATATACCCAGTACAAAGTATAGGCACAGTATGACCATTACGTAGCTCGTAGGAGTGGCCAATCAGCCCGTTCGTATTTAAACACTTAGCCTAGACTCAGTGTGGTCCGTTGCGTAGCCGAATATGGCGTGGTCATTGACCCATTTGCTAGCTATAAGGATAGAACTTGCACAAACACACATTGGCGAAAGCATAACTGATATTGAAAAATTCAAAAATTTGTTCTTAGATACCTCTTTAAAAAACCTCCTCGCGCCATCAGAGAGGAAAAAGAGTGCATCTTTACATCTTAAACATTTTGGCGATACAACTTTAGGTGATTAACATTCCAAGGATGCTTGAGTGCTCGACCTTCTTGATCTGCTAATCTGTACGCGCCATGGTGCCCTGTTGATATAACTGAATATGGGCCTTCCGAGTTTGGCCCTAGCTTGCCACCTGTTCTGCTACCGGAGCCTTGAAATACCTTCTTTAAAACCAAGTCTCCCACCTTGAACGAATGCGGCTTTAATCGAGCATTAAAGTGTCCTCTCATAAGAGTTCGATAGTGCTCTGCTCGGACTCTAGCCTGATCTTGTCGTTCGTCTATCAGATCCAAAGATGTTGACCTAGCTATAAGTTTTGCTTCCTCTTCGTAGTGCTCAATCCTATTGGCTTAGTATTATGACCTCTGCTGGAATAACTGCCTCCGCCCCGTATACCAAAGCAAATGGTGTATCGCCTTTTATGGAACGAGGGGTTGTTATGTACGTCCATAGGACCTCTGCTAACTTGTCCGACCATTTGCCTTTAGCTCCCTCCATCTTCTTCTTTAGCCCTTCCAATAGTGTTCTGTTAGTCACCTCAGCCTGTCCGTTTTCTTGTGGGTAATAAGGGGTGGATAAATGCTGGAGAATCCCATATCGTTTGTAGAAGTTGGTAAGGATCAGATTTTAAAATTGAGGGCCGTTATCTATGATTATGATCCGTGAAATTCCATACCGGGTTAGAATTTGATTATATATGAAATTACATACCTCTTGAGTGTATGTTTTGAACAGGGCTTTAGCCTTAACCCATTTTGAAAAGTAACCCACTTCCACAATGAGGAACTATCGTTTGCCTGTGACCATTGGCAAATGACCCACTAGATCTATCCCCCATTTATCGAACGGACATAGGACAAGAATGTTCTGCATGGGCTCGTTGGGTCTGTGCTGCGTGTTCAAATATTCTTGACATTTGTGACATTGAAATACTAGATTCTCAGCATCGCTCAGTAGCTCAAGCCAATAGTGCCCAACGAGAAGAAAACGACGAATCAATGTTCAGTGTCCACAATGGGCCCTTGCTTCACCTGAATGTAAATCAACGAACACAAAACTAGCTTCACCACGGTCAAGGCAACAGAGTAGGGGTCTGGTCGAGCTTTTCCTATACAAAATATTCTCAAGGACACAGTATTTGGCTACTCTGATCTGTAATGCGCGAGCCTCACTTTTACTTATAGGCAATGTTCCTCAGTTTAAGTATTGGAGGTATGGAGTCCGCCAGTCTTCATCATTGGTGATTGCATTGACTGTTGCAGCTGCTGATATTAGCTCTATCGCAAGGAGTTGTTGGAGAAAAATTATTGGATGGTCTCCTGAAGCTGCAACCTTAGCTAAAGTGTCAGCTGGCGAATTATCCTTTCGTGGGATCTGTTCATAAGACACATTAGTGAATTTAGACTCATATTCCTTAAGTATCACAAGATATTCCTTGATGTCGCCTTGTATGACATCATAAAGACCATGTGCCTGATTTACCACCAACTGAGAGTCAAATCTGATCTTGATACATCGAGCTCCATATATCAAAGCCAACTTCATGCCATAAAGGGCAGCCTCATATTCAACAGCATTATTTGTTACCGGAATATTAAAGTGCACCGCTTGTTTGACCTCCTGCCCAGTTGGAGTTCTGATTACAATACCTGCACCTCCTCCTGTTGTAGAAGATGCGCCATCGACTTCAACAATCCACTGGTTGAGCACAACCACTTATCCATCATGTACCTCATTCTGTTCTTCCCTAGATGAGCTGAACTCTGCTAAGAAGTCTGCAACCGCTTGTCCTTTTATAGCTACGCGTGGTTCGAAACAAATGTCATACTCGCCGAGCTCGATGCTCTATTTTGTTAACCTGCCGGAAACATCGGGTTTTTTCAATACTGTTTGTAAAGGATATGATGTTCGTACCGTAATAATATTCCCTTGAAAGTACGGCCTCATTCGTCGAGCTGCGACAACCAAGCTTAAAGCAAGCTTTTCGAGGTTTAGATATCTTGTCTCTACATCTGTTAACGTTTTGCTCGTGTAATGTACTGGGCATTGTTTTCCCTTTTGATCACGCACGAGAATCGAACTAACAGCAAAAGGTGACACTGCCAGATACATAAATAATGGCTCTTCAAGTGTAGGAGCAGACACAATCTCAGGGGATGTAAGATACTGCTTAAGATCGACAAAAGATTTGTCACACTCTTCTATCCACACAAACTTCTTAGCACCCCATAATACTTCAAAAAAGTGATGACTCTTGTCTGATGCACGTGAGATGAAACTTGACAGAACTGGTAACCGTCCTGGTGGTCCCATCTGTATAATTGCGTTTAGTTAAATCGGATCTGCCTCAATACCTTGTTGACTTACCACATAACCCAGGAATTTTCCTTTAGCAACAGCAAAAGAATATTAATCCGGGTTAAGCTTAAGATTAAACTTGCGTAATAAATAAAAAATGACCTGTAAAGTATTAAGGTGCTGCACTTCATCATTTGCTTTAATAATCATATCATCAATATATGCCTCCACATGCTGCCCCAAATGATCTTGGAAAATGTGATTGACTAGCCTTTGATATGTTGATCCCGCATTCTTCAGCCCAAAGGGCATAACCGTATAACAATAGAGACCCCACTCGGTTTGAAAGACTGTGTGGTCCTAATCAGACAGGTGTATGCGGATCTGATTGTATCCTGAGTACGCATCCATGAAGGAGAGGAATTTTCAACCTGAAGCTGAATCGACCAGCTGATCTATCCTTGGCAACGGGAAAGCATCTTTAGGGCATGTTTGGTTCAAATCAGTAAAGTCCACGCACATTCTCCACGGTCCGTTCTTCTTTTTTACTAGAACCGGATTGGCTATCCAGACGGGGTTCCTTGCTTTTTGGATAAGCCCTAATCGAATGAGCTTGTTGACCTCAGCTAATATAGCAGCCTACTTCTCAGCTAAAAATGCCCTACGATTCTGTCGTACAGGTTTGGCACAAGGATTGATAGCCAATTCATGGATTATGATTGTAGGACTTACTCCTGAAACATCAACTGCTTCCCAAGCAAACACATCTAAATTTCTTGCTAGTAAAGCAACAAAGCATACCTTTGAGTCTGGAGATAGCTCGTTTTCCAGTCAAAGTATTCTATTGGCAGCTATGATTGTATACTGTTGTAACATCTGTAGTAGTTGAATCCTCATTTTCTCGGGGATCATCTACTAGATCTGGCGAGGTGATATCTATCGTTGTTGGTGCAATGTCTCCCTCGCCATTTAATTGTTATTCGATAGGTTTGGATGGATCTGACGCAATCGCATAACAAGTTCGCACAGTCGTTTGGCTGCCCCGAATTATTCCCGTCGAACTACCTACTGGATTTTTAATGCATTATCGATGTGGAAGGTGTTGCTTCCATCCTATACAGCCATGGTTGTCCAATAATTGTATGGTAAGAGCTCGGCGCGTTGGAAATAAAAAATAACGTTTTCAGTTATTTCTTCGTAGCTCCATGACTGACTTTGACTAACAGCTCCACCTCCCCAACACATTGAGAAGATTTTCCTTCGTAACCTACCAATGTTCGCTGAGTAGGTCGGTATGGTGGCACGTTTTGCATACGATCAAAGCTGCTTTTGAAGATAATATTTACCAAGCTTCCTCCACCAACCATTACTCGGGTTACCATCACCCATCCAATGTCCAAGTGAATAGTTAAAGCGTCCTCGTGGGGTAAACTAACACCTATGAGGTCATCATCATTAAAGGTGAGATTGGCAACTGGGTCTCTGTAGTTTCGATAAGAATTTCCATCTATTTCATAAACGTCGAACTCATTTTTAGCTCGTTTGTTCTGAGTAGTCCCTTGACCTGTGGCCAAACTTCCCCCTGATATGTTCAGTAGCCACTATTGCTTGTTTGCTTCTGGCTCTTCTCTAGTGGATGGTTTTTCAGTGTTCAGAGGACGATCTTCCTCTCGTCGATCTGGTTGAGTTCATTTGATATATTGAATCAGCTCACCATTGTCTATCAAGCGCTGAATCTCCTCCCTTAAATGCCAGCATTCATTCGTTGAATGTCCATGATCGTGATGATATGCATAATAATACCGATTAGATTACTTAAATCCAGGTGCGCTCATTGTTCATGGAGTCTGGTACCTCGTACACGCGATCATAAATTATTGAAATAGCCTCCTTCAATATGATGAAGAGCCTGTTTGGTTGATCGAGCTGCTGAGGTCTTCGGTTGTAGTCCCTTATTGGTTGCTCGTCAGTCTTTTTTCTTTTGATCCACCATCTTTGAGATCTGACTCGCGCCGCTCAGGTGATCCCCCTCTTCTGGTGTCATCAACCCTGATAAAATTATCTGCTATTGGGAGTAGGTCCCACATGTTTTCAGTTGAGAACTTGATGAGATCTGCATATAGTTCCCCTATTCTAACGAGCCCATGTTTCAAAGAAGCCACCGCCATGTTTTTGGCTAGATCTGGCATAACATTCATGGCATGAACAAATCTTCTAACATAACTTTTAAGAGACTCACCGGGGTGTTGATAAAGATCCATAATTGAATCCCGCTCGCGCTTAAGCTCCTTGTTACAAACGAAGCTTTCCATGAACGCTTTCCACAGTCCAGTATAATCATAGATGGATCTTTTTGGCAAGCTGTTGAACTAGTCCATAACGTTACCTTTGAGGGTCATGGATAGTGCTTGGCATAGCATCGCATCATCATGATTGAAAGCCATCATAATGTTTCTGAACTGTTCCAGATGCCTCTCTGGATCCCCTGTTCCATCATAAGCTTCCATCCTGAATGGGTCAAACTTATTTGGGAGTTCAGATTCCAGGATCTTCTCAGAGAATGACGATTCCTTTAGTATGTAGGCCGACAACTTTGGGCGGACCTAATTGTAGAGAAGGTCCTCATCCTCCTGAGCTCGCTTGGTCGACGTTTGTTTCACCTCGTCCCGTTGTTCTCTGCTACAATTCTTTCCCCCGCTATCGCATTCACCTTCTTGTTTGTCATCCTGTTTAGAAGAACGATCTGTCTTTTTGACTTTACTCGTCTCTGGTCTTGGCGGTTGGTGAGTCTTGCTCGTGCCCTTAATCCTAGCAGTCAGAGCATGAATAGCATCTTTCATACCTACCATCGTGGCATGCATGGCCTGCTCTCTTGTATCTCGCTCAAACACTATTTTCAGCTGTTCCTCCTAAAGGTTCTGAATTCTCTGTTCAAGTTGGAGAACTATCTAGTCATTCGCCGGTATAGCTTCCACAGTTCTACGAGCCCTTAATGCATTCTCTAACTATGAAGATGCGCTTCTTCCCTGGAAACGGTAGTTCGCTGAATTGGAGGTCCCTCTGTCACCACTGTTGCTTGAGGTATCAGAGGATTAACCTCTTGAGGAACTGTGGGGCCAAGATGCAGGATGCCTCGCCCTGTTGGCTGACTTACGGTTCTCCTCCGGTGCATTTTTGTTTCGCTAGTTTCTAGATTGTCCCTCTCGAATCCTGACCTAGTGACTACCATGGTGATTGGTTAAAAAGTTCCCACAGACGGCACCAAATTTGTTAAGGAACTAACAAGTTCTACCACATTAAGCATTTAGTATTTTAGTTAAGAAAGAGATCACTTTATTCTTAGATAGGTCTTCCCTATTTATAATACAAAAATTAGTGGGTAGTTACATTTGTTTACGCTTTTAGCGCCACTATCCCACTAACATCATTATCCATATAACTGTGGAACAAATAACTAACACATTTACTATCCCTATAATTGTGGAATAAATAACTAACATAGTTTGACTCATGGGTCAACATGTGTGTTTACATAACAAAGACGCTGAGTCTAATCTGTACGTTAATCCGTGCTGAACTACTCCTTTAAACGAAATCAGGTTTCTTTTGGTTTGTAGAGCTCGATCTCACTGACTACGTGCTCAGCTTATCATCTTTAGGTCTTTTCCTTTCATCACATTTTTCATCCAGTCGATTAACTCTTTCCCTAATGTCTTCGAGCTCATCATGGTCTTGAGTTCAGCAACGCTGTATCTATCATTGAGCTCAGTACGTTGACGAGCTCAATAACCCTTTGAGTTCATCAACGGTATATTTACCTTTGGTTTTGATCCGCTTTTGAGCTCGTCAACGCCGTAGAGCTCGTTCTTTTCTTCATTGCTTATCATAATCCGAATTCACATTGTTTTTTGCTCCTGCTCGCTCTTATTTGGAGGAATCCCCCCTATCATAAGTAGCTTGAATTTCTGCAAACTCCTCGTCAATTATTTCCTCTTCAATACGTATCTCGTGAAAAATTTGAGAAAGCAGACGTTCACTCGAGTCGGATGAAGTAAAACAAGAATGCGCAGACATGACTCGAAGTAATTCAAGAATTGAAGAAGGACGCCAATCACCCAGCCAAACCAAGGTGGCTAACTCTTGGGATGGCGCCCATCTTAGAAATAGAAGTTTAGATACGTCCTTTAACGAGGTCGGGATTAAGGTGTAGTTGTAATGAACATGGTACATGTTCATTTGTTCGTCGCTTAGTTCCTCTAGTTGGTATCTTGCTTTAAGCTGTTTCTCCGGTCTTGATGTTATGTTCCTCTGTTCATGCCTCCATGAACCGTACTTCACGCTTATGGATAGACATGCACTGAACTTTATCGTTTAGGTTATCAACTTAAATACAACTTTCAGTGCTTCTCTTTTCACTTTCTTAATTGTTCATTTTCTCTTCATACTCATTCTCTTCAGTGAGGATCTTGAAAATGCTCTTCATTTTTCATTTTTTTTTGGTATTCTTGTATTGTTACTTCTATCTATTTTTCTAATATATATATATCGCTTCTTTCTTCTTGAATTCTCGAAGAAATCAATTACTGCTCCCAGTGTTGCAGGAAAGTGAGAAAAAAACGAGAAACATAATTTTGGTCTTTAAAACCTTTTTTTTTTCTTAAGCGTCTTAATTTATATTATTTTTATATATTTATTAAATAACTTAATATACAATAAAATAATAAAGACTAAAATAATAGGGCTAACCTTATAACTTAAAAATATTTGGAATCATAACACGCCAGACGAAATAAAAACAAATACAACCTAGGAGGAGCAGTCTTGTTGTTTAACCGATTAAAATATTACTATCAACATAATGGTAATGCGATAAAACGTTCATATATTATAAATTTATAATAATATAATGAGACCCAAACTCGCCCTATATATATAAAAGCGCACCCATGTACCCTGATCTCACAATTCATTCAAGAGCACATTCTATCATCTATCTCTTAAACCCTAACACACCGAAATCGATAGCTGATTCACCGACAATGGCTGCAACCAAAATGGTTACGATCCTCTTCCTGGCCATTATGGTAGCTGCACCATTACTTTCAAACGCAACCATTACCTGCCAACGAGCACAGTCTCATCTACGTACATGCATTCCCTACGTCAAAGGAGAGGGTAATGCACCACCACCCGATTGCTGTGAGGGACTTAAGACCTTTGGCGCTTCGGCAACAACCAGAGCGGATCGCCAAGAATCATGTAGATGCGCGGTAGAAATAGCTAAAGGGATTCCCGATCGAAAGGATGACCGACTCGCTGGTCTAGTTGAAAAATGTTCCCTCAGAATGACCTACAAGTTCAGCGTTAACACGGACTGTGGAAAGTAAGTATATTTATACATTTTCTTATTAATTCATAATAATAGGTCTAGTTTTTTTTTTTTAATTATTTTTTCGCAGCGTTATGTAAACGTGTTATTTTTTTTTTTTTGCAGGCTGAAGTGAATTCGATGAAAATATGGAGAGTTGAAGCAAAATTAGAAGAAGCTTAAATAATTTTAAAATAAATTTGGGTGTAGCTTGTTGCATCTTGGATGTATATATGAGCTCGTCCTCATATTTTCCGACTTTCTATTAATGTCATTTTCATTTCCATTATGCTATAATGGAATTAACATAATGTTAATAGAAATATTTATATTGAGTATGATTTGCAGAGTGAATGTTATATATCTGGTACGGAAAACTAAAAGTAACTTATTATATTTATTTTAAATGTAAAACTAACAATACAAATCTTGATCAGTTAAGATCCGAAAATTAAAAATTAAATAAGTAACAAAAAAATTGAACATAAAATATTTGATGAATAAGTGAAATATTAAAATAAAAAGATAAAATATAAAAAATAATAAAATAATAGTATTATAGCAATTTAGGTACTAAAAAAATTGGGAAGATATTTACTGATGAAATGAACTTTTGTTTATGAAAAAGTACATATATTTTGTAGTTAAAGATAAATGAAATAAATACATGTATATATTTTTATTTTCATTTAACGATATCTATTGGTTGGGAAGATGATTTAATCAATAAAAATATTTGGACGGTAAATTATTTGTAAACATATTTAATTTTATAAAATAAAATATAAAATATGATTAAAATAATAATAACTATTATCTAATTAATTTTTTTCCATAAGCTTTATTGCATTATTAAGAAATTTTGAGAATATAAAGACCTAAGTGAAGTTTTTTTTTTAAAACGAAAGTAACCTATTGTACAATAAAACCAAAATTTGAAATTGAAATGGCCATTCCGCCCGTTTGGAAACTTGAATTTGAGATTGGGGATGCAAAGACTCCATTGACGAAGGCTGATCTTGGAACAAGACAAAAAAAACAAGCTATAGTTAATTCATCCTCAAATACTATATACCCAGGCTTTCAAGAAAAATAATTGCTTTCAAGGGAATCAGAGCATCACACTGATTGAAATTCATCAGCTTACCATCAATGAGAACTTGCTTCGCAATCTAATCGGTTGCAGCATTCTGCTCTCTCTATATGTGATTGATAGACATTGTCGAATTAATAAACTTTCTGCAACAAGAGAGCAGAGGATCAATATACCAAGGAGCTTTGTCATATGAAAGAAGATCAACAAGGATTTTGGATTCAATATCAATCTCCACGTTAGTGATGTTCATCGTATGACAAATAAGAAGTCTATCAAGAAGGGCTCTACATGTAGCGACTATAGGAGTGTTCTTCACATAAACTCTTCAAAAATCCCAAAATAATGTTGCCTTCATGATTCCTAACAATGCCACATCCACTGCTTTCTCCAGTATTAAGGCAAGCACCGTCCGTATTCAATTTGAAACAGTTTGATTTGGGGTTTTCCACTTAAGAAATAATAGAAACCTAATGGATTTGAGATGGTTAACACATCCCAAACTGGTGGACATTTTTTTGTCTTTGCCCCAGTGCAGATTTTTGAGAATCTTTGCATTATCAAGCCCCGAAAGAATATAGAGGATATGATTAATCATTGTGGAAGCGTTGGCATTCTAACTCTTGTGTTTTATTTGATTACGGGTAGACCAGATTACCCACATAATGATGAAGGGAAGGATCGTGCGAATGTCGCAGTTATTAGGAGTAGACCAGTACCAAGAACGAATCAGATGAGGCAGCGTCAAGTTAGGGAAGATGTAAATCTGAAAAAGGAGCTGAAGTAAACCTAAACAACCCAAATATGAGAACACTGAATCAAGATATGATGAGTAGTTTCTTCATTATTGCAGAACTGACACTGAGAAGTCATTTGAAGATGCCTCCTTTTGAGCACAAAATCGATCTCCAGAGAAAGAAGGAACATTTTCTGGGTGTAACGTTGTTCCAAGTCTTTAGAAAGAGATTCGAGATGTTTTCTGGCTTCTTAATGGCTTTCCAGGTTTCTTTAGAGCTAAAAGACCCATCTGACGAAAGAGACCATTAGATTCTATCTTCATTTTCGGTGAGTTTTATTTTCTTAATCTTTTCAATTTCAATGGAGGTTACACTATAACAAAGATTTCCCATGATCCAATCTCCAGAAGACCAATAACTATTCATCTTATCTTTGTTAGCATTCGACAACCAACTTATATCATCAGTGTCATTGAAGAGGATAAAAGGATTTATGGAACACCATCGATCAAGCCAAAAGTCAATGTTATCGACTTCAGGATTCCCCTAAATGTATTTCTCAGCAATGTCTCTGATCTTCTAGATTCTCATCCATGCTTTTGATGATTTGGACGGAATTGGAGATATGACAAGGTGAAGATTATTGTAGTATATATAAGATGTAAGCTTAGGCTAAAGAGAATTCTGCACTCTGAAGATGAACTAAAGCTTCAGGGAGAAAACAAGTTACATTTCTTTAATCTTTCTCAGATTCAGACTACCCTCATCATGAGGCTTGTAGATTTTGTCCCATTTAGACCAAGTGATAGAGTTATTCTTGTCTTTATTCCCCCATAAGAATTTACTGTAATTCTTTCAATTTTCCTTATGAAAGAGGTAGGAATAAGCTTGTGCTGAATTGAGAAAATGGGAAAGGCTGACAGAATGGATTGAATCAGGGTTAGTCTGCCAGCAAAGGAAAGCGTAGATTTATCCCAATCAAATATTTTGTTTCTGATCTTGGTGATCATGCCTTCAAATTCACTGATCCTGGTAAAAGAGGTAATCGTGGATCCTAGATAATTGAAAGGTAAGTTTGATTAAAACCCATAATCTTCTCTATCATATTAATTTTCTGAGTAGACATGTTTATAGAAACAATAATCTTGGACTTCTTGTTGTTGATGAATTGACCCAAGACACTTTGATAGTGGTTGAGAAATTGCTTTTTTTTATTATTAGGGTGGGAAGAGCCATTACTAAAGACCATGAAATTATCAGCAAAGGTAGGCAATCCACTTTATGCTTGCTTCTTGACTTGTATCTAGAGCTAGGATTGTTTTCAGAGACATTTTTTTTATCTCTCTAATTAAGTACTCCTCAGCCAATATGAAAAGACTCGGGGAGAGGGGATCCCCCTGTCTCAGGCCTTGAGTATTGCTGAAATAACCTTTCAATTCCCCGTTGATGACGATTGAGGAGTGAACATTTGATATGAAATTATACATGAGAGACAAAACATTAGATTTAAACCCAAAACAAGAAAGGATTTCAAAGCGAAACATGGGATTTAGTCTGTCAATTGTTTTGGCAATGTGAGTCTTGAGAATCACATTATTTCCTTTGACTTTCGAGTTTAGATCATGACTAAGCTCTTGAGCAATTAGGATAGTCTCGTGAATATTTCTTCCTTTCATAAACGCACCCTGTTCTTCAGATATTAGCTTAGGCAGAAGATCAGGAAGCCTGTTTGATGATTGTAGAAATTATTATACTCAGCATTGTAGTGAGACTGATAAAGTGATACTCTTGCCAAGTATTAAGATGATCAGTCTTAGGTATTAGACATATTAAAGTAGGTTGAATGCATGTTGGAAGAGTGTATCCTTTGAAGAAACTCTGAATGGCATCACATAAGTCTTTGTTGATGATAGACCAGCAAACTTTATAAAATTCCCCATTGAAGCCATCAGGACCAGCTGCAGAGACAGAACTTAGGGAATTAATGATACCATATATTTAATTCATATCAGGAATAGCAAGAAAGTTAGCATTATCTGTATCAGAAACGAGCTTGGGAATTAAATCATTTAGAATGATAGGATCAATTTCATTTCTGTTGTGTGTAAATAATGCTTTGAAATAGTTCACTGTAAAAGAGTTGATATCCTCCTGGTTATCAAGTTAAGTATCCTCTTCTTTTATCCTATTGATCCTGTTCTTCTTGGTTCTTTTTTAACAAAATTCTGAAAAACAACAAAATTTATGTCACTGTCTTTCAGCCAAAGAGAATGGGATTTCTGCCTCCAGTAGGATTCATCTCTATCAAGAAAAGAAAAATGGGTTTTCCTGGCCACTTCAATAAGCATCTTGTCAGTATAAGAATGAGATTCTTGATATTTATTCTCTCTAAAGTTAATCTCATCCTCGGCATTCTTGATAGCATTAAAGACATTTCCAAAAACCTTCTTATTCCACTCTCTCAAGTCATCTTTGAGCCTCATTTGCTTAAACCAGTATCTTTGAATAGGATTCCCTTCAATATTTTCAGCCCATCATTTCTTAACCATCTCCATGAATGTAGGATGTATAACCCACATATTCAAAAATTTAAAAGATGACTTGTTCATCTCCAGATTAGAAGAGATAGTAATCAATATAGGTGAATGATCAGAGAAATTTCTTGCTGGATGATTCACAAAAGTAATAGCAAAGTAATTCATCCAAGAGGAGTTAAGTAACGCCATATCAAGCCACTTCCATTTCTTGCCATTGGACCAAGTGAATCTAGAACCATTAAAGCCAGCATAATGAAGATTACAATCCATGATTGTATTGTTAAAGTCCTCAATGCTTTTGAGATTAGTTGTGCTACAAGAAAGCTGCTTATTGATGTTAGCAGTAGCGTTGAAATCCCCAAAAATAATCCATTCTATCAGAGGCTAATCTATAGGTCTAAGAATATCCCAAAGATCCCTTCTATGATCTCTTCTACACTTAGCATAGATTACTGAGACTCTAAATTTTTTATTTTAATGCAGTATGATGAACATTTAGGTGGAGAATTTGTTCATATTGAGAAGTACATCTACCTTAAAATCAGAATTCCACAAAAACGAAATTTTGTCATTAGTGTTGTTAGTAAAACCCATATAGTTCAGCTTCTGAGCAATCATTTGAAGGTTTGATGAAGGTATTAAAAGTTCATGGATGACCACAAAGCTTGGTTTGATTAATTTGGTTAAAGATTTAAATCTTTTAAGGGTGCTTTTGTTTCTTATCCCTCTTACATTCCAGTTGAGGATGGAAATTGTAATTTAATGATGGTATAAGTTTTGATGGCTCTCTTGATCTTTAGCAGTCTAGATGATGGTGGACCCATTGAATTCCAACTTTTCAATTCCAACTTTTCAGTTTCTTGCTTCTCTTTGCCTTATTCTTCCTTAACTCAAAATCTTTATCTTTGTCTTTCGTTTCAGGAACAGGAGAGCCAGGTAGACTACCCATGTTAGCTTTACAAGGAGATAGAGAGAGTCTTCAATTGGTACTTGGTTATTAAAGATAAATTTTATGTCAATGGCTTGTAAAGCCTCAATGACTTCAGATTATTTAGGAGGAGAATTAACGCGTGAGGTATTCATTACATGAGAGGTTACTTGCATGTCAGTAGATTCCTCATTCTCCAAATTCAACTTATCAACATCAGAGGTAACCTTGGTACTCATAAAGTCTGTTTTCTTATCAGTAGCATTGGCATTGTTGATTATAATAGATTTTAATCTTGGTGTAGATTCTATCACATATATTGAAATATAAGTAGAGAGATTCAACGTACTATTGTTTTGAGAAGAGATAGCTTTTTTACACTCAGAACTGGAATGCCCAATGTGAGAACAGATATTGCAGTAGCTGGGCAGATCTTTATACACCAAATTAACCCAGAGGCTATCTTCTTGTCTAAACCTTATCAAAACTCTTTGTATAAGTGGTTTTGAGATATCAATTTCTAACCAGATTCTACAACGATTTAATTTAGTTTTGTTGGTAGATGGAACCCAGACTCTCAAGGGAAATCCAATGGTTTTGGTAATAACATTTATAGTAGTCTCGTTAAATATGAATTCTAGTAAATTCGGTATAGTAACCCAAACTGGTGTGCAAGGGCACTCTTGATTAGGATTAAACAAAGGTGTCCACTTCAATAAACTCATTGCACTGTTGCCAATTACCCATACATTTTTGTATCAAAGCTTCATGAAATCTTTATGGTTGTTAAATTTGATGAATATATGTCTGAAGTCCCATACCGATAGATTGTAGAGCTATGTGAATTTGAATTTCCCAAGGAAACCTTTAATCGAGTCAATAGAAGGTTTACCAATAGAGAACTTCCCTATAAGTGTGTTCTTTGATAATTTAAGAAAGTGCTCTCTATTTTTAGCCTCGAATTGAATGACAGAGTAGTCATTGTTGTGAGAGACAGCGACATTGTTATGCTGAAAAATCTTGTTCTTGGTTCCAGGGTGTCAGTGTAAGAAGATGGATTCATTGGATTGTTGTTTGATTTCTCAAAAGTAGGATTGTTTCTCATGAAACCAGCCATTGTTGAAGAGTTGATATAGTTTCCAGGAGAAACAGAGGCAGCAATTGTTTGGTTTGTGTTCTTGAACATGAGAAAATCATGATCACACGAGGATTTTTTTTCAGAATTTGATCTTATTGATTTGCTCGATTTAGGCGTGGGCACGATTTCACCTTCTTCCATGGTGACGACGGAGAAAAACACTTGGAATCAAACTACTATAGAAGGAGATTCAAGAAGAGGATCCTCTGTTCTTGGAGAGAAAGGAGAAAGGTCTAACCGTTAATCCCCGTATAATCGGTTCCATTATCTAATTTAAATTTTAATTAATTTTGTGAAATAAGAAAATAATATTGAATTCAACTAAATTTTAGTGCAATTTTTTCATGTTTAATGTCGTTTTCAAAAATATATTCTACATTTACGAACAAGAAAATTATTTAATTAACGTTTTATTTAACAAAATGTTCCCATAGTTATGTGACTTTGTTTAAATTTTAGGTAAAAATATTTTTATTTTAATTTGTATATGTTTCCACCGATGATAGTACAATAAATTTTTTTTTATAAATGCAATATCAATGAGTAATCAACAATGTCTAAAATATATTTCGGACTATTTTTATTAGATTTCTCGTCTAATTTTTAAAATTTTTATAGACTAATTAATTAATCAATTGTATCCCCTATTCCTAAAATCATTTAAAATAGTCATTATACTAAACAATAATTTTTTATACTCTCTTATTTTTATTTCGTCCAAGTATGTAATTGTTTAGTTGTTTTGGGATAACAAAGCACATAATTCTTTTATAAAACAAAATGGTGCATTGACGATAAATCACAACCGAACTTCACAAAATTCTCAAATATCTATTACTTTTAGACAAGAACCATAAACGTGACCTTTTTTTATAAAACAAATGGTGCATACGACGAAATTAATGTCTTTGGACTAGAAACAAACTTTAACCCATTTAACAAAATCAATGTTTTTTCTCTCTAACTGTAGAATCAGACTCTAACCCACTTTACAGAAATCAAATTCAATAACACCAAGATAAATGAAAAAATAAATTAGATAAAAAGAATTAAAGTATATATGATAAGATCATACCCCTCTGTATGCTCTTTATACCCGACGATGTAAGACCAAAACGAGAAAGAATTAGTCATCAACTAGAGGTAGAAGATAAAGAAGCTTACCAAATGGACAAGATAGTAACCCGACCTGAATATGACTAACCAACCCAATAATAAGGGGTAGACGCAAGAACAAACGGACGAGGAGATAGTAAAATTAAAGCGGTAAGCAAGACAAGACAAGATGTTTACCGATCGAGTAAGATGATATTTTAGGACTGGTCATCAACATACGAACGATTATTTCTAACACGATTCCTAACGAATGTGTATAGTAATGTCACAAGTAGTGAACCTTGTATTAAAAGACACTAAGGTACGTCCCAAAGGACGGTTATATAATTAATAACATAAAGAGAGAATTCTTAATGTACACAAGTATAAATAGAACTGTAAAGAAATAAAAAAAGAACATTTGACTTGATTATTAGTTTTTCTTTTCAGATCTACGAGTTTATCACTTTGGAATATATTTGAGAGGATTTTTTCCCATTAAATTTGGTGTTATCAGTGGGAACATCTTTTTTTATTACTAAAACGTTTTTCTAAACCTTGAAATTGCGAGATCCGAAATGGAAAGAGAGGCTCTATAATATAACTTTCCTAGAAGCAATCAAGTTATTCTTGTCAATGCGCCAAAAAATCATCGTAAGTAAATCGAAGGTCAATCCAACTGTTGGTCGCACGAAGCAGACTTCTACCACCACAACCGATGTTTTGACTAGTGATGGTTCCCAACACGCTCACCCGTGAGATTCTCAGGTCCATTCCGACCGCAATGTAGCCACTGCCCGTTCAAGCAAGAACATTGCTCCCGCCTATGGAGAAAACGTCTCAAACCAAGGTATTTTAGTCAATTCCATTATTTCTCAACTTTTGGAATTTCTCAACTTCCAAACCAAGAAACTAGAAAAGAGATTCGCACCAACAAAATGAATGATCAAGATGAGAACGATCAAGGGAAAAATGAGAGCAACATTGGAAAAAGAGAGAGCAAAGGATCCTGAGGAAGGGATAAAATAAACTAAGGAAGGGGACGTGATGCAACACAATCACGTGAGACCAAAGATGATTGCTTACGTTCACAAACAATCTACCTTCGTCAGTAAAATACTCTAAGCAAAACTCTCACAAAAATTTAACCCTTAACAGATGGAGGCCGACAACGGAACTAGAGACCCAAATCGTCATCTAAAGAATTTTAAAACATGATGATAGAATTGAACCCCAACGATGCCATGTTACGTCGAGCGCTCTCTATGACTCTTAAAAGAAATTCGATGGATTGGTTTAATAAACTGCCGAAAAAATCCATCCGTGACTTCGCAAGTTATGGGCCGCCTTCAGACCTCGGTTCGTTGGTAACAAAGAATCTAAAAAGGAAAACAATTGTATCCTAGATTTATATCAGAGGAGAGGAGATTCACTCAAGAGCTACATCAAAAGGTTTGTCCATACACGATAAATTTCCTACCGGATCTATATAATCAGTTATAGTAGCATCTGTAAAGAGAGGAATCAACATGGAGGGCCCCTAGTATACTTATCTGGTTAGAGTTCCGGTAAAAAATATAGGAGACATCCTCGTGCAAGTGGATCAGTTTATTAAGGTTGACGACGCCAACAAAGGGGAATCATCATACACCTTTAATGCTAAACCGTAGGAGTCCAAAGATTCGTCATCCAATCAAAGATAAATCGATGATGCTAGGTGCAGATAGAGCACAAAGGCCCCAGTAAGTAGACTGAGAGCTCTGTATTACAAAAATCAAGCACATAAATTCACACCCTTGGCGAAGAGCATATCCACTATTTACGACATGATAAAAGAGAAATCCAAATACCATCCCTCATGTAGCATGTTCGCCCATAATAATAAGCGATCTAGTCACCACTTATACTTCTATCATAACCATGATCATCCGTTCAAAGATTTCTGGTAGCTAAAAGAACAAATTCAACGACTAATATAAAATAACGAGCTGGTTTATTTTGTCAAGCGCAAGGAGGACGAACAACAAGATGAGAAAAATAATAGGGGATCCGACAGATGAAGTGTAGGAGTAGAGAAAAGACGACAAGGGATAACATTAGTGGTTGTTCACTATCTCAGGTGGGGATACACTTTAAGGATCAGATCCCGCATCCAGAAAGTGATAAAACAAATTAAAGTGAATTAGGTCGACGAATCAGTCTACCATAACTACTTAGGACCTAATTTATGACTTGATATTTAATGATGACAATTCAAGGAGGGTAGCAACACCCCATGATGATGCTCTATCAATTAATATGGACATCGATAAAGTGATGGTTACACATATCGTGGTTGATGGTAAAAGCTTCACGAATATAATCTTTAAGGCAAGCTACACCATAATGAGTAAGGTACCACCATACTCATCAACTGACCAAACATTAGTAATGTTTGAGGGGAAAGCATCCTAGTGTGCTGGAAGGTAAAACTTATAGTAACTCCAAAAAAGTTGCGAGATCGCTCTGAATGATATCTGATGCTCCCATCTCCAATCATTCCATCATATATAGGTTATGGATACACCAAATGAAAGTAATACCTTACATATTTTGATAATTCCTAAAATACCTGATAAAAAACATGGTTGGGATCGTTAGGGGTAGTCAATGAACCATACCGAGCTCTTACACTATCTCCATAGATCCAATAAAGCTAACTCAATAGCAATTAACTGGAAATGGAGATGAAGGCCCCTAATACGACAAAAACCCATTTCCAGATGGGGTGAATGACCCAGAGAAGAAGATTAGTTTAGTAGTCTGGAAATCAAGGTGGTAGAAGAAACCTTAGCCGAAAGGAAAAATATTTTCGTCAGTAATAAACTTGACCCTCGCTTCACAAATAATTTACTTATCTTGTTGACGCAAAATATGGATATTTTTGTATGAAACACAAATGACGTGTTAGTGGTCACTCCATTAGTTATCTTCCACGAGATTTCCATAAAAAAAGGCGAGACCAATCCGTTGAAAAAGGAAAAAAAATTCATCTCAGAAGCCTTAGGCCATCGCCCAAGAAGTGAAAAAGCTTATCCACTCAGGTCACATTCAATAAGAGCAATACCTACTATGGTTTGTGAACCCTGTATTACTGAAAAAGAAAAATGGATAGTGGGGAATGTGCGTCGACTTCACTGACTTTAATAAGCATGCTCTAAAGATATTTCCCCTCTGGCTTGTATTGATCAGTTGGTTGATGCAACGTCATAATACTAATTCATTTCATTTATGCATGCTATTCAGGGTATAATCAAATTCAAATGCATCCCAAAGATGAGGAACGTGCAACATTCCAAATAGAGAGGGGATTATACTGCTACAAAGTTATGTCTTTTAGGCTAAAGAATGTGCGGTCGACATATCAACGTCTGGTCAACCGGATTTTTGAAAAGTAACTCGATGACAACATGAAGGCCTATATTGACTAGATGATCGTGAAGAGAAATACCGATGGCCACCAACTCGAGGTAAGTTCAACCTAAAATTGAACCCGCTAAAATGTTATTTTGGAATGAGTAGTGGTAAGTTCTTGGGTAGATCGTCAATAATAATGGAACTGAGGCCCACATAGATCATTTTTAAAAGCTCTCCTCAACATGGAACCTCCTTAAACATAAAAAAGTTTACTGTGTCACGAGTAAATTTCCAACCCTTTCTCGGTTCATGTATAGAGCTTCAAACAAAAACCATCAAAGCATTAAAAACACTAAAAAAGTATTTGGCATCTGCTAAAATACTGTTATTATCAACGCACAATGAGTGTATTTACCTTTATATATATGCCTCCGATTTTTCTGTTAGTGGTGTGTTGGCAAGGGAAACTGGAGGGGGAGGGGCGTAGAAACTAGTCTAGTACGCCTACAAGACTCTCCTAGATATAGATATACTTAAACCTGGATAAATTAGCTTTAGGGTTGGTAGTAGCTGCAGAAATATGAGACCATACTTTCACGGTCAAGCATCATCCTACAAACATTATTCCCCTTGAAAAATATACTAAAAAACCAGATATTTCGCGTAGACTCGCGAGATGGTCTGTTGAGTTAAAATAGTATGAAATCACATATGAATTGCATACCGCAATCAAAAGTCAAGCTGTAACAAATTTTATTACTGAATTTACAAACAATATAATGGTAAAATAAATTAGAGACGAACTTGAAGACTATTCACCGATAAAGTGGATAATTGAAACAGACAGTGATTCAAGCCTAAAAGGAGCAGGGTCGGCATTATTTGAAAGACACCAAACAATGAAAAATCAAGTAAGTTTTTGGATTTTGATTCATTGTAACCAACACCACCTTAGAGTATGAGACCGTTTTGAGAGGCCTGAAGCAGGCCCATATTTGCAGAGCAAAAGTCTTTTACGAATAATATGAGATTCCCATTTAGTGGTAAATCAGTCCAAAACCCATTATGAAGAAAAACAGGAAACAACCGCGTGGGTACTTGGAGACAATCTGATAGTGGGAAGTTAAATTCGAGAGTACCACGTACGCGTAGGTTCTGTACATAGATAACTCAATCCTTGCCCTACTAGCCAAGGTATGCTCCTTATATCCAACGAGGTAAGACCAAACTAAGAAAGAATTAATGATCAACTAGAGGTAGAAGGAAATGAACCATATTGACCAGGAAAGATAGTAATCTGAGCTAAATACGACTAGACGACCCGGTAGCAAGGGGACGGCACAAGAGTGAAACGGGCGAACATATAGTAATCATGGAGTGGTAACAAGGCAAAACAAGACACGAGGTTTATTAACTGAGTAAGATGATATCTCAGGATTGGTCATCGACATAAGAACGGTTATTACTAACACGCCCCCTCATTATGAACCACTAACAAGCATGTGTAGTAACAACTCAAGTAGTGCACCCGGTATTAAAAGCCACTAACACACCTCCCAAGGGATAGTTATGTAATTAATAGTAGAGGGATAAAATCTCGACTTTAAACAAGTAAAAATAGAATTGTAAATGAATAAGAAAACGACACTTGATTGAATTATTATTAATCTTTCTAGTTTTACAAGTCTATCACTTTGGCATCTATTTGAAAGGATTTTTTCCAATCAATATAATTCGCTAAAAAAAGGAAAATACCAAAAACAGAAAATTAAGACATGTAAATAAAATATTATACGACGTGAATAATTATAGTGACCGATTAAATAAAATATTTAAAAAATCATTTTATTTTATTAATATACATAAATAAGGTTTGAACTTGGTTCTGAATAATATAAATATAATTTTTACTGTAATCTACAAATAATCATCCAATGTCAAAGGTATTTGTCAATAACGATCCAAAGTTTGAAAAAGTATGGATAACAACTTAGTGGTAAATTAGTATTTACAAATAACTACATGGTAGTCCAAAATACCTCTAACCATTTTTTCTCTCCTGTTTTTTTTAATATATTCCGAACAATAACTCCAAAAAAATATCAAAAAATACTATTGGTTTTGTTTTTAAGACGAACAAAACTAGATCTATGAATGATATTTTTATATTTGCAAAACAGAACTTAGTTGTGAAATTACGTGTAAATTGGTTGCAAAATAAGTCTGGAAAACATTTATGTTCAAGTTACAGATTTACCTATAATTTGGTTGCTAAAGAGAAATTTTGTTTGGTTAAGGAATTACGTGTAATTTGGTTGCAATAGGGAAACTATGTTTCAGTTGTAGAATTACATATAATTTGGGTGTGAAAAAAGAACTATATTCCAATTGCGAAAATATATGTAAATGTGTTGCTAAAATAGGAAGCAGATAAGACTTTTGCTGCTAAATAAGTTTGATTTAGTGAAAAAATAAAATACAACTTGGTTTTTGAAAATAAGTGTTAATTGGATGTGAAACAATTATTTTTTCGTAGTTGCAAAAATATATGCATTTTGTGTTGAAAAAACTTTTTAAAAAGAATAGAAAAATGGAATGTGTTTCAATTGTGAAAAATACGTGCAATATTTTTTACAAAATATGTTTGGAAAAAGTAATTGTGTTTCCATTGCAAAATTCTGTGTAATTTGGTTTCTAAAAAGTAACTTTTTTCTAGTTGTAAAATTACGTGTAATTTGGTTGCAAAAAGGTAATTGTGTTGTAGTTGTGGAAATACGTACACATGTGTTTCGAAAATAAGAAGAAGATATGATTTTGGTTGCTAAATAAGTCCGATTGTGTGAAAAAATAAAATGCAACTTGTTTTGTGAAAATAAGTGTTAATTATGTGTGGAACAACTATTCTTTTTGTAGTTGCAAAATATATGCATTTTGTGTTGATTTTTTTATAAATGGAATGTTTCAATTGTAAAAATACATATAATTTAGTCACAAAATAAGTATACAAAAACTGCTTGTGTTACATTTGTGGAATTACATATAATTTGGTTGCGAAAAAATATTGTGTTCCAATTACGGAATTACGTATAGTTTGGTTACTAAAATAAGAAAAATAATTATCCAAAAATATCACTTATGAATTTCATTTTTTTCTTTTAAAAATAGAAATATATATATACTTTTGGAAAAAAAATTGAGTTAGAGTTTGAAAGATATGGAGTTTTGAAAGTTAAGAATAACTAATTGTTGAAGGTTGTACGTGTTTGTGTGTTTTGGGGTATTTTTGGAAGAATTTATTTTAAAAGTGGCTTTTGGTAAGCTTCAAAACCAAAGTGGTTATGGGCAATTTAAATTCTATATAATATTTAATACTATAACAGTGGTAGTGGTCGATGATAAGAACCGTAAGTTGTGGTTCCACTATTTTAGAAAAATTTTAAATATTAGGATTCTAGATATTAGGAAACAATAATTGTATTTATTTGTGAACTTGATTCTTAATATTATGACATAATAATTATATAAATATATAATTAGAATATTTATTACTACAATAACGGTGAGAAATTCAAGAAAATTAGAATGAAATATAACCTAGTCGAATCACCAATTAGTTACCTTGCTATTTTGTTTTAATATTTTTTTGAAAAATATCAAAATTTAAAGTTTGGAATCTATACTCAAAACTAAATATAAATAAAAAATCTTGGCGCGTTTTAATACGTTATAAATTTAACATTTTCTTATCAATATTTTTTATATAGTAAAATTAAATCCAAAAGTTCGAAATTTTGATCCGTAGATTTCATTGGTGTATTATAATAACCGATATAAAAAATAGAAAAATGGAATGTGTTTCAATTGTGAAAAATACGTGCAATATTTTTTACAAAATATGTTTGGAAAAAGTAATTGTGTTTCCATTGCAAAATTCTGTGTAATTTGGTTTCTAAAAAGTAACTTTTTTCTAGTTGTAAAATTACGTGTAATTTGGTTGCAAAAAGGTAATTGTGTTGTAGTTGTGGAAATACGTACACATGTGTTTCGAAAATAAGAAGAAGATATGATTTTGGTTGCTAAATAAGTCCGATTGTGTGAAAAAATAAAATGCAACTTGTTTTGTGAAAATAAGTGTTAATTATGTGTGGAACAACTATTCTTTTTGTAGTTGCAAAATATATGCATTTTGTGTTGATTTTTTTATAAATGGAATGTTTCAATTGTAAAAATACATATAATTTAGTCACAAAATAAGTATACAAAAACTGCTTGTGTTACATTTGTGGAATTACATATAATTTGGTTGCGAAAAAATATTGTGTTCCAATTACGGAATTACGTATAGTTTGGTTACTAAAATAAGAAAAATAATTATCCAAAAATATCACTTATGAATTTCATTTTTTTTCTTTTAAAAATAGAAATATATATATACTTTTGGAAAAAAAATTGAGTTAGAGTTTGAAAGATATGGAGTTTTGAAAGTTAAGAATAACTAATTGTTGAAGGTTGTACGTGTTTGTGTGTTTTGGGGTATTTTTGGAAGAATTTATTTTAAAAGTGGCTTTTGGTAAGCTTCAAAACCAAAGTGGTTATGGACAATTTAAATTCTATATAATATTTAATACTATAACAGTGGTAGTGGTCGATGATAAGAACCGTAAGTTGTGGTTCCACTATTTTAGAAAAATTTTAAATATTAGGATTCTAGATATTAGGAAACAATAATTGTATTTATTTGTGAACTTGATTCTTAATATTATGACATAATAATTATATAAATATATAATTAGAATATTTATTACTACAATAACGGTGAGAAATTCAAGAAAATTAGAATGAAATATAACCTAGTCGAATCACCAATTAGTTACCTTGCTACTTTGTTTTAATATTTTTTTGAAAAATATCAAAATTTAAAGTTTGGAATCTATACTCAAAACTAAATATAAATAAAAAATCTTGGCGCGTTTTAATACGTTATAAATTTAACATTTTCTTATCAATATTTTTTATATAGTAAAATTAAATCCAAAAGTTCGAAATTTTGATCCGTAGATTTCATTGGTGTATTATAATAACCGATATAAAAAATAGATAGTTAAAATTTATTACAAAACATGTAATTAACCTTGTGTATTTAATATTAATTTAAAATGTATATATTAAAAAATTATACTACCGTGTATTTTTCATCTATATTCTCTCTTTCTCCTCTTAATTTATTCACTCCAAGGCTTGTAGCCTTAACTCTCATGCCACTTTTTTCCTTACAGCTATATATGCTTTCAATGACGGGCTCGAGCGTCGTCTCTTGTGGGCTGACCTTGAGGCTATTTCGGCTTCCTGCTGCAACCACCCATGGGTTACTCTTGAGGATTTTCACGCTATTCGTAATCGTGATGATCATACTAGCTGAATCTCCCAATGCGAGATTGATGACTTTAATCATTCCTGCTATCATTATGAACTGAATTACCTTTGCTTGTATGATCATTATTTCATAGGTATCAATAAAAATCATTTAAACCCTATTTCTTTAAGAATTGACCGTGTTCTTGATAATAGTATTTGAGATGATTTTTTGCTCACGGTCATTGCCTATTTTGGTTTGACCCGCTATTGTTAAACTTAATTTGGGTCATCCTGTGCCATGTATTAAAAAATCTTATAAGTTTTTAAATATGTGGCAGACTCATCCTTCTTATATCGATCATGTGTCTTTTTCGTAGAACCTTCCAATCTCCGCTTTCGGTATGAGATTGGTTTTCCAATATCTAACTCGACTCCAATTTTCCATACACAACCTCAATCGTAAAGAATATATCGATATTAGCGTTGAAGTGTAAAATTCCCAACACTAACTTTTCTTGGTCTAATCCATATTATAAAATGACTCATAAATGCCTCTCTAGTCTCTGCTGAGATTGCTACTTCTTCCACCCATATCTCCTTAAGTCGAATTGATGATTTTTTTACAAACAAAGATATAGAGAAGCTTGGCTCAAGCTTGGGGACCATAACACTAAATTATTTCATAACAACTCAAAAACCGTTTTATTAGAAATATATTTTTTATATCACTAATAGTAACATAATCATTTCCATTGCCACTAACGAAGTGGTGAGTGTCTTAGTCAACTATTTCTCTAAGTTTATTGGCTCCAGGTCTCTCTCGGGTTACCTTGGGCTCGCTCGTATCTCTTTGCTTATTTGTGCAAAGTGAATTCCCAAGACCAATGCTCGATGGTTCGTCTTGTTACTTGTGAAAAAAATAAAAAAATGTTCTTTTTAATATTGACAACGATAAATCCTCTAGGCCTGATGGCTTCAATGCGGGATTTTTCAAGCATTATTTGAATCTCATTGGCAAATACATTTGTGATGGGATCTTAATGTTCTTTAATACGGGTCATCTTGAGCTTTCTTAGAATGCCACAACAATTTCTCTTATCCCTAAGAAGGATTACCCCTCTTTTGCCAATGACTACATGCCTATTGCATGTTGCAATATGGTTTACAAGAATATTTCCAGGATCATAGCCGATAGGATCAAGGACTCTTTCCCTATATGATTCACAAATCGCATTCGACTTTTATGGCTGGTTGTAATATTACAGACAATATCTTTCTTTAACAACGACTCCTTAGAGGATTCCAAACTAATAGTATGGGTCTGCAGGTCGCTCTAAAGATCGATTTGATGAAACAGTTTGCCAACGTTTGTTGGAACCTTACCCTTGACATCTTGCTGGCCATGAATTTTCTGGAACAAATGATCAGTTGGATTATTTACTGTATCGTCACCCCCTCCTATACTGTTAATATCAACAATGATCCTTTTGAGAATTTCAATGGTAGAAAGGGTCTTAAACAAGGTGGTTTTTTTATCTCTCTTCTTATGTATCTTGGTCATACAAGTTCTTTCATGTATCCTTAAAGGAAAAAAGTAATGATGCGAACTTCAATTTCCATAGGAAGTATCATAAGCTCAAGATTATCATGTGTTTCGTAGATGGCCTGTTAATTTTTTGTCGTGGTGACAATAATTCCCTCAACCTTATCAAGGATGGTCTTAATGATTTTTTTTTGTCTCAGATCTTAAATTTAGCTCTCAGATCATCTTCCACTCTACGGTTAACTCTACTCTTAGAACAAATCTGATCAATATCATTGTTTTCAACGTTAGTTCCCACTTGGTTAATTATCTTGGAGTCCTTCTTCTTTCGGGTTGAATGTTTTATAACGATTTTCAAACCCTTCTTGACAAAATTATTACTCACATTGCCTCTTGGAAATATAAACACCTCTCTTATACGGTGAGGCTTCAACTCATTAAATCTGTGTGTTTTATAGGATAAGTTTAATGGTTTTCAATCTTTATTCTCCTCACTAGAGTTCTTAAAAAACTCTCGCAGTCTCTCTATCGTTTTCTCTAGTCATGCCATAAGATGAAGGTTATTGGTGTTAAAGAGGTATGGTCTATTGTAACATTGCTTGTGTTTGAG
Organism: Limnanthes douglasii subsp. nivea; assembly: GCA_036936605.1. Lineage (NCBI taxonomy): Eukaryota > Viridiplantae > Streptophyta > Magnoliopsida > Brassicales > Limnanthaceae > Limnanthes > Limnanthes douglasii. The sequence continues at coordinate 57,177,627 of JAUPFV010000001.1, read as the reverse complement.
TGCGAACTTGGGATTCCAAACCTAAAAACCTGAAATCGGGTGGCCGTCTTGAAATCGGGTGGTGTATCGTAAATAAACTCGACAACTCAATGTGGAGTGATTGGATTTACTATGAGAAGATTAAAGACAAAAACTTATAGTCTTTAAATATTGAATTTTCTCTTCTATAAACTTAGAGGAAAATTTTGAATCTTAGGCCTCTTACTAGTAATTTGTATAAGGTCGCGATTGGTAAAAGGGAGAATACCTCATTTTGGTTTTGATTTGTGTTTGCTCTCAACCTCTTTGGTCAACCACTATGGGCACAATATTATCCGAGATTCTTGTCTAGGAAGAAACTTAAAGGTCTCTAATATCATTCGATATGGTATCTGTAATTGTCCGACTCATTTAAGGCCGGCCAGTACTAGAAACCATCGAACCTTCCAAGAGATTAGACCCTGATATTGCTCGACTTTACCGTACCACTTCTCATTATGACCATGCCACTGCTTTTGTTGACCTTGCCATTGCGTTTGAAGACCATGCCACTGCGCATACTGATTATAAAACCACTCGACATACTATATTTGCTGACCATGCGCCCATTCAACATATTCGCGATCTAGAAAATCATTGTTGTTGAGAAGAACAAGAACCGAAATTGGGAACGGTCGACGGTTGCAGTTCTTGCTGAGGGTATCTAGGATGTGGATTTGGTGGTTTGGTTACGTTTTTTGCGGCCCATATATAACCTAATGATTCCAAATGGTGAATCCATGCCTGTCATTTTGATATCGACTCTTACTCCCAAGAATATATCTCTTGCAATCTTAAGTAGTGTTTACCTATAACACAATTGTTCCTAACTTTGATTAGAGTATACATACTCACATCAACCCCTTTCTTAACAAGCATATGACTTAATATCATCCTATAAGGTAAATTGACCCCCCATCTTTGAAATTCATATGTCGAATCATCAAACTAACCGAATTAATTCTTCCCTCATTTCTTATCACAACAACAATTAAAAATGTTCGAATATAAGAATGTTGTGAATCATTGTTACTAGAATGAATAAAACAACCATTAACCAATTTCAAAGATAATCTCCCTCAGATCATCAAAATTACCTCTAACAACTTAAATTTACCATCAATTTATGGTTAGGGTAGACCAGAACTCAAAAGGTCCACTGCTCATCGAAGTCCATAGGCCAATCATCACCCCGAGACACACGAGATAAAGAAAGCGATGACAATTGGATACGTTTTTTCATACCTCAAATACATACACGAGTAGACTTTCACTACACATCGTGAATGTGAACCTCTCATTCGCCATGATGCTTAATTGTTTGACTCTCAGATTCTTCTACGTCTTGATGCGAAGAACTTCTTTCGAAAATTTCTCTTCTTCTAGACGATGACAAATCATCTCCAACTCCACTTTTCCGGACCTGTTTCAATTTTCTTGAAAACATAACGAACAATTTTCTTTCTTTTTTAGTGTTTTAAAAAAAAATTGTGGGAGAAATTTATAGAGTAGAGTAATTTGATATAAGAGAACTAGAGCTTAGAGATGGTGTGAAAATTTTGTAGGTAGGAGTAGCCTATTTATAGGTTTTTTTTTTCAAAATCGAAAATCTGAATTGGTAACGGTTAGTTTATTCAAATTAGCCGTTACAGACATGCCCAATTCAGATATCAAATTTTCGATTCAAATATCCGATTTTTCAATTTGGATAATCTAATTTTAGGTTGATTGTTCTTTTGTGTTTCTCCTCAATAAATAGTGTACTTTGTAGTGGTAAGGGGATCTTGAAGGGACAAGAGTATAGAGAGGCTGTTCTGGTTACTTTTACCCATATCTAACATATGAAGTGCTTCAATCACTTCATGATTACCAACCCCTCCAGGTACGTTAGTTAGAGCATCATTTGTGGCCACATCAGTAGGAAGTATCAGCTGAGATGTAGAGTTATCATAAATCTTTTGGACTATTATGGATCTGATTTTAGGAGTTGTGGCAGTTTGTGTAGTCTGAGTAATCTGTTTTGTGTTTAATTTCAGGTGAGGATCAGGAGAAGTTTCAAGATTTCCAGAAGATCCAATGGGTTTAGTTTGATCAAGTGCTATAGGAGGTTCAACAACTTCTGAGGGAAGAACAACATCAGAAGTCCCAGTTGAAGCAGGCAGAGACTGTGACTTAGTAAGATTCACTTTCTTGCAATTTTTATCAGAATGCCCCAGATGGTAGCATGTTTTGCAGTATTCAGGATACGCTTCATAGACTAGATCTTGCTAGAAACCCTCGTTACCAAAGGAGACCCAAACCTTTTTAGGAATAGGCTTGAAGACGTTAATCTCTACCCAGATTCTACAACAGTTGAACCTATCACGGTTCTTTGAAGGAACCCAAATATTCAGTGTAGACTCAAGGCCTTTTGCAATACTAAGAACAGTTTTCTCGTTATACATGTATTCTGGCATGTTAGGGAGATTAATGTAGACTAGGGTAACTGGATTTTCATAATTCACATGAAGAAAGGCCCACATTTTAGTAGACGCATTGTTTTACTTCCGATTGGCCAGAGATTTCTGCACCAAATCCTTTTAAGATCATCCAGCAACCCAAATTCTATAAAAACATGTCTACTATCTACATTGGTGACACTGAAATCACCTTTAAAATTAAAATTTCCCAAGAAATTCTTTATCACATCAGCATTAGGTTTGCCAGTACAAAATTTTCCTACTAGAGTGTGTTCTGAGTAGGACTTTAGAATTTTGTTTTGTCTGCAGATGAAAAGTTCACACTTAGATATCCATTTTCAATACCATAAACTACCTTCTCATGAATTCCCTTGTCAGAATTTGATGAAAACAGTTGTGCGAAATACTTCCTAAGAAGAGTAGACTCTCTGCTGGTGACTGATTCGTAAGTTAGATTATCTCTAATATTTGGAATTATATTTTTGATGATGTAGTGCAGGGAAATGAGTATCAAGATCAGCTGATCTACGAATAGAAGGGTAGTTGGTATAGACTTCCATTCACGCATGAAGATTAAAGATGATCTACTACAAAGGAGATGAAGAACTTTCAAAGGAATCTTGATAATCCAAAAGCAGTTGCAACTGATTCTTGGAGAGTTTCCCTCTATTTTTTGTTATTCAATTTTCTTGATCATTGGCATGCATGTGGTTATTTTTAAACAACTGATTAATGCATGAAGATTCAAACAGAGTCACATTAATAATAATAACACAACAGTCATACACATTTTAAAATACACACTCAAACATGCATGAATTATTAGCGTATCCATGCATGTTTGAGTGTGTATTTTAGAACGTGCACGATTGCTGTGTTATTATTATTAATGTATGCATGTTTGAGTGTGTACTACTGCTGTGTTATTATTATTAATGTGACTTTGCCGGTATTCTCATTGATTTGTGGCGTGACATGCCGGTTATGCGTATGGGTGACAAATTTTTTTGTCAATGAAAGTTTCAAAACGCTCGCTTTATTTTTTCGTACCATCGCAAGAAATGTTATTCCTAACCCCAGTAGTTGTTTTTTCTTTTACATCGAACAACAGTATTATTAATTGTTCAAATTGATATTTTGTATCAGGGGTTGAAAATGAATCTCAGCCTATTATAACTAAATATAACGAGAGACACGTTAGAAATTAAATGAATCCAAATAGAAATAACGTTTAACATGCGACACTTCAGATACGTATACGTAGAGACATGGTAATAATAATGACACGCCAAATATATACACATTAAGACACGCAGACACTAATAATAACGACCACACTAATCAATTATATATTATACTAAATAGAAAAATATTATTCCCTTTCTCCCTAAATATTTGAGTTAAAAGATTTTGTCCCAAATTAATTGTCGTTTGCGAAATTTGAAGGAGGTATTTATGGTTGTTTACCATTTATATCTTTTTTTCATATTAATTATTTACTTTTGTTTTGTTCTAAATACATATTAATTGGAAGGGCTATTTATGGCAATTAGAATTACTTTTTACTATTTCAAACCTAATAATGATGTTTCTTAATTAGTAATCAGTGTGGATAGTGCTAAAACATCGAACATTAAGGGAACATTATAAAAGTCATATATGTTATTACTCCTAGTGATACAATCTGTGCAAACCCGGAAGCATGGGAAAAAACCATCACAAAATACTTCATGGTGAACAAATATTGCTTCTATTCAAGTCCGCGTTATTGCCGAAAGTCTGTGGAACCCCCAGGGGATGGTAGAAAGTCTTTACTTTCAACTCCGGTGAACAAGCTACAAGTATCATTGCAGGTGGCCACTAGTTTTTTTGGTGTACATCTCACTATTCTCAGAAAATAGAAACCAATGGTTGATTTGGTCAAAACTCATTCCAAGAAATTCTAGTTTGGGTGAAGTTGTTCAATCTGCCTCAAGAACTTTGGACTCCCAAAGGACATTGTCTTGAGAATCTCAAAGTTCGTCGACAAATAAACTAAAAGCAGGGCCAGACTCAACTTCTCCAGAGTTTGCATTGTGATAATGGTCACTGTTAATTTTTAAAGAGAACTCTCAGTCAGATGTATGGATAAATCAACTGTGTTTCGGATTGAAGACCAAGCACTTTCTCCCACTCGTAAAATGTGTGATATTTTTTGTTAGTGGACTCAGTATGTCATGGAAACAAATGCCAATCCGGGGCTGATGCAGTCAACATCACAACCCTACAAAATTTGCAGTCTGCCATGGCTAACATCCAACAACAATTTGATTTAGGATAAATGGGTTCAAGTATTGACATGGACCAACCTACTAGGGTTGAAGAAGTAAACTCCCACTGAAAGAACCTATAGGTAACAAGTCATACCATAAGGATGCGTTGAAAGACGCAATGCTCCTACACCAATGCTAAAACTATTGTAAGTATCCATAATGAACTTGGCTGCTTGGAAATTACCTGGGCTTAATGATCGCACTCGACAGACTGATGTACTCAATTTTATTTCCACTAACCATATCACATTAATATGTATGCTTTAAACGAAAATCTGTTATAAAATTTGTAGTACATATCATTAGGAAAATAACCCTTTATCGGTAGTTTATAACTAATCATAACACTCAACATTTAAGTAGAATTTGTATAGCGTGGAACGCAAGTGTTCTTAAGATTACGTCCATTCTTCTTCCCCTCAACGAATTCACAGTGATGTTAAATGCTTGACATTCACCGCATCATACAAACTTTCTGCTATCTACGAGCATTCGATAAGGCATCCGCACATACTCATTTCTAAATTCTTGCACAAACAAATTATTTTATTAGACCCTTTGAATCCCTGCATAGTTTCCACAAAAATCGAGGCCTCTGGCAATTTTATTTTCTTTGGCCGAGTTGAAAGTTTTTTGTAGAAAAGAAATCAAAAAATTTGGCTTGAACTTAGTATCCGTAATACTAAGTTCTTAGACAACATTATTGAAACTCGGCTCATTCAAAATAAAATAATCACCATAAAAACTAAGAATATAGTGACTTATAGAAATTCATCAGTTGTTGCTAAAGTTTTCATCTATGACTTTACGAGATGTCTTTTGGAATGCCAACCTCCCCACTATCACCTCTAAATTCAACCTCGAAAAAACTAAAATAATTTTCCCTTCGGAAAACAGATAATTAAAAGCGCTCTGTTTAGTATTAACAACAATAAGAGCCCTGACTCTAACAGGTGCAAATTAGAACTCTTGAAAAACTCATAGGCTATAGTCAGAAGCTATGTGTGCTAGAAAGTTCACAAATTATTTATCACAAAATCCATTGATGAGTTTTGGAACAAAATTGACATCCCTTTTATCCCCAAATTAGGGGCACCCTCTTTCCCCGCATAATATAGAATGATAACTTGTTATAATGTTTCCTACGAAATAGTCTTCAATATTACTGTAAACATCAATAAAAGTCCTAGTTTTCCCTCGTGGACAACTCTTTATTTGTATTTGTCTCAGACCACAGCATTATCAAAAACATCGTATTACCTAAAGAGTTGCTCAAAAGATACCATACTACATGTGAGAGGGTCCTCGAGCAACTCTTAAGATTGATTTAATGAAAGCATTCGAAAATGTCAAAAGATATCTTATTCTGAATATCCTTATCGTTATAAATTTTCTTCATCGGGTGCTCTATTAGATTATCCCCTGTATAATCATTTCAACTTGTTGGGTTCTTTCTATGTGGGAGTCCAATTATCATATGGGCTAAGCCCAATTTGGATAACACATAGGATTTTGGTTTATGTATAAATATATATTTATACAGTGTCTTTCTGAGATGAGCATCATATTCTATAGTGTAGTTGTTGAGAGAAAAAGGTGATTCGAGGCGGAACTTTGTGCTTTCAATCGGACTGTTTCCGGTTGTCCGATCGGCTTCAATTTTGGTGAGAAGGCTCGTCTACTTGTCCTCTACAATCTATCTAGAGGGTTTTTTTATTTGGAGTCATCTAAGTGTGTTTTTCGATCATCTTATTCTAACTGCGTTTTGGGGATATTTCAGTGAGTTTTCTGATTTCGGTTCATTATCTTGTGTATTGGGGTTGTGTATGAAGTTTTCATACTTCTTGTGGCGTATGCTCTAGTTTTATCTAGAGAATAGTTTTGTAACCCATCTTCTGGTAGTGAATATTTGGTTGGACTCCGAAATCAGTCCCGTGGTTTTTACTTCCTACACTGGGAAGGTTTTCCACGTAAAAAGTGTTTTGTGTTGTTTGCGTTTATTTTATTCAGACTTGATATTTTTGTTTGGGATCGTTATCTCTATCATACTTGATACAATGATTTCGTTTTTGCTTATATTTCTTGTCAAAGTGGTATCAGAGCGAGAGGTTGTGTACTTGTCTTGTATCAAATATGGAGGTGAATACAAGCAGAATATGACGATGAATGGTTCAAATTATCATATATGGAAATCGAAGATGGAAGATCTTCTTTATGTTAAAAGTTTTCATTTACCAGTGTTCAGTGATGAAAAACCTAAAGATAAGTCTGATGCAGAATGGATAATTATTCATCAACAGGTTTGTGGCTTTATTCGGCAATGGGTTGATGATAATGTGCTGAATCATGTTGTAGACGAAACAGATGCAAGTAAATTGTGGAGTAAACTTGAGGAGTTATATGCTCGGAAGACAGGAAATAGTAAGTTACTTTTGTTCAAACAGTTGATGTATTTGAGGTATCAAGATGGATCACCTCTTATAGATCACTTGAATACCTTTCAAGGATTGATTAATCAGTTGGCTGCTATGGGTATCAAATTTGATGACGAGGTTTTGGCGTTATGGTTGCTTGGTTCGCTGCCAGACTCATGGGATACTTTCAGAATGTCTCTTTCTAATTCAGCTTCTGAAGGCAATATCTCAATGGCATTAGCTAAAAGTAGTATGTTGAATGAAGATATGAGAAGAAAAACAATTGGCTTCTCTTCACATTCAGAAACTCTATTCGTTGAGAAACGTGGTAGAAATGAAAATCGCGGTTGGAAAACTAGAGGTAAAAGTAGAAGCAAGAGTCGAAACAAGTCTAATAAATTTGCAGATTGGGAGTGCTACTACTGTCATGAGATCAGACACACTAAGAATTTTTGTCCTAAGTTGAGAAAGAAGAATAATTTTGGGAAATCTAATAATGGTAAAGAAGAAAAGATCAAGGAGAAAAATTATGATGAAAGTGGTGACGAGAAACATGTTGCTGCAGTTTCAGATAGCTACTTCGTTGTTATTGATGATGCTGTTGTGAATTCTGTGTCTGATGAAAATGGTTGGGTAGTTGACAGTGGTGCTTCAATTCATGCCACTTCTCGTAGAGAATTTTTCTCATCTTACACCTCTGGTGACTTTGGTTCTGCAAAGATGGGAAATAATGATTTGTCTAAAGTGGTTGGTATTGGTGATGTTTATCTAGAAACAAGCATGGGTGCAAGATTGATTTTGAAGGGTGTTAAACATATACCCGATCTTCGATTGAATTTGATATCTACAGGGAAGCTAGATGATGAAGTTTATTGTAGTATTTTTGCGAATGGGCAGTGGAAACTTACTAAGGGCTCGTTGGTTGTGGCAAGAGGACAAAAATATTCAGCCCTCTACATCATGTCTGCAAGGGTGTCTGCTGAGAAAATCAATGTTGTTAATGATGAAGCAATGCTTGATTTATGGCATAAAAGACTAAGTCACATTAGCGAAAAAGGATTAGATATTCTGAGGAAGAAACAGTACATTCGTGGGATACATAAAGCTCATTTAAAGAAATGCGTACATTGTTTGGCTGGAAAGCAGAATAGAGTATCTTTCAAGAGCTCGGCTCCTTCAAGAAAACCAAGTTTGCTTGACTTGGTACATACTGATGTTTGTGGTCCTTTCAAAACGAGAACACTTAGTGGTTGTTTGTACTTTGTTACCTTTGTTGATGATCATTCCAGGAAAGTTTGGGCTTACACTTTGAAAACAAAAGATCAAGTGTTAGATGTCTTTAAGCAGTTTCAAGCTTCAGTTGAGAGACAGACTGGGAAACAATTGAAGTGTGTTAGAAGTGATAATGGGGGAGAATACATTGGTCCTTTTGATGATTATTGTAGACAGCAAGGTATTCGGCATCAAAAGACACCTCCCAAGACCCCTCAGTTGAATGGCGTAGCGGAGAGACTAAACCGAATATTAATTGAAAGGGTAAGATGTCTTCTTTCACAATCACAACTCCCTAAATACTTTTGGGGTGAAGCTTTGAATACAGTGGTACATGTCTTGAATCTTAGTCCTTCTGTACCTTTAGATGGAGATATCCCAAATAGAGTTTGGACAGGTAAAGATGTTTCTTATGATCATTTGCGTGTCTTTGGGTGCAAAGCTTATGTGCATATTCCTAAAGATGAGAGATCTAAACTCAATTCGAAGACAAGACAGTGTGTATTCATTGGTTATGGTCTTGATGAGTTCGGCTACAGATTTCATGATCCAATTAATAAGAAACTTATTAGGAGCAGAGATTCCGTGTTTATGGAAGATCAGATAGTTCATGATATTGATAAGAGTCAAAATTCAGTGCCTATGTCTCAGAATGACTTGGTAGATTTGGGGCATATTCTGCTTGCACATACTCCTACAGAAGTTGAAGAAATTTCGGATAGTGACTCACCTGCTTCCAGAGGTTCACATATTTTTGATACTGGTGATCATGATAATGATTTCGTGGATGAACAAGTGAATGAAGAAGATGTTGAACAATTTGAAGTTCCAACGCGGAGATCTACTAGAGATAGACAACCCTCTACTAGATATCCTTCTGATCAATATATTTTGTTAACCGACGCAGGTGAGCCTGAGTGTTATGATGAGGCTATTAGTGGTGTATGTAAAAATCAATGGATTGAAGCGATGAATGAAGAGATGCAATCACTTCATGATAATCATACATTTGAGTTAGTGAAGATACCTGAAGGGAGAAAAGCCTTGAGTAACAAGTGGGTGTATAGGTTGAAGCAAGATGATAGGTCTCTGCAACCTCGGTACAAAGCAAGATTGGTAGTCAAAGGCTTTGGTCAGAAAAAAGGTATTGATTTTGATGAAATATTTTATCCAGTTGTAAAAATGTCTTCTATTCATGTGGTTCTAGGCATTGCAGCGAGTCTAAACTTGGAAATTGAGCAAATGGATGTAAAAACAGCATTCTTGCATGGTGACTTGGAAGAAGAGATTTTTATGAAACATCCTGAAGGTTTTGTGGTTGAAGGAAAAGAAGATTATGTATGCAGATTGAAAAAGAGTCTATATGGTTTGAAGCAAGCTCCGAGACAGTGGTATAAGAAGTTCATGTCAGTTATGGCGGAGCAGGATTACAAGAAGACTTCTTCTGATAATTGTGTATTTGTGAAGACATTTTCTGATGCCGATTTTATCGTTCTTTTACTTTACGTGGATGATATGCTTATTGTTGGGAAGAATACTTCGCGGATTGAATCTTTGAAGAAACAGTTAAGTAAGTCTTTCGCAATGAAAGATTTAGGTCCAGCAAAGCAGATTCTCGGCATTCGAATTACTAGAGACAGAGACTTGAAGAAGTTGTTCTTATCACAAGAAAAATACATTGAGAAAATTCTTTAGAAGTTTAATATGGACAATGCTAAAGTGGTTAGCTCACCACTTTCCGGTCACTTCAAGTTAAGCAAGAAACAATGTCCTTCAACTAATGAAGAAACGAGAGACATGGCTAATATTCCATATGCATCTGCAGTTGGAAGTCTCATGTATGCCATGGTATGTACTCGTCCTGACTTAGCTCATAGTGTTTGTGTTGTGAGCAGATTTTTGTCAAACCCAGGTAAAGAGCATTGGGAAGCCGTGAAATGGATTATGAGGTATCTGCGAGGAACCTCTAATTTGAAGCTCAGTTTTGGGATGAATAAACTTGAGTTGTTGGCTTATTCTGATTCAGACTTGGCTGGAGATGTTGATACTCGCAAGTCTACTTCTGGATATTTGATTAACTTTTGTGGTGGCGTTGTTTCATGGAAATCAAGACTACAAAAGTTTGTTGCCCTTTCAACGACAGAAATGAATTCATTGCAGTGACAGAAGCAAGTAAAGAGCTACTATGGATGAAGAAGTTCTTGAAAGAACTTGGATTTGAGCAACACAGGTATGTACTGTTATGTGATAATCAGAGTGCTATTCATCTCGTGAAGAATTCGTCATTTCACTCAAAGTCGAAACATATTGATGTGAGATATCATTGGATTCGAGATATTCTTGATGCTAAACTAATGGAGGTTGATAAAGTTCATACAGATGATAATGGGTCTGACATGATGACAAAGGCTTTGCCTAAGGGAAAGCTTGAACATTGTAGATTGATCGCCGGGATGGCGAATCCTCCCACATAGTCGTGGGGGGGAGATTTGTTGGGCTCTTCCTATGTGGGAGTCCAATTATCATATGGGCTAAGCCCAATTTGGATAACACATAGGATTTTGGTTTATGTATAAATATATATTTATACAGTGTCTTTCTGAGATGAGCATCATATTCTATAGTGTAGTTGTTGAGAGAAAAAGGTGATTCGAGACGGAACTTTGTGCTTTCAATCGGACTGTCTCTGGTTGTCCGATCGGCTTCAATTTTGGTGAGAAGGCTCGTCTACTTGTCCTCTACAATCTATCTAGAGGGTTTTTGATTTGGAGTCATCTAAGTGTGTTTTTCGATCATCTTATTCTAACTGCGTTTTGGGTATATTTCAGTGAGTTTTCTGATTTCGGTTCATTATCTTGTGTATTGAGGTTGTGTATGAAGTTGTCATACTTCTTGTGGCGTATGCTCTAGTTTTATCTAGAGAATAGTTTTGTAACCCATCTTCTGATAGTGAATATTTGGTTGGACTCCGAAATTAGTCCCGTGGTTTTTACTTCCTACACTGGGAAGGTTTTCCACGTAAAAAGTGTTATGTGTTGTTTGCGTTTATTTTATTCAGACTTGATATTTTTGTTTGGGATCGTTATCTCTATCATACTTGATACAATAAAGAAGATTTCGTTTTTGCTTATATTTCTTGTCACAACTTACACCATTATTATCAAAGGTGATCTTCAAGGTTTTTTTCCTGGTTTTTTATGGGTCTAAAACAATGAGACATCCTCCTATTAGTCTTTGTTATATATATCTTAAGTGAAAAGATTCGTGATAGAAAATTCAAATTTCTCTAAAACTGAAAATCATCAGTTTTTGTTTTGCTAACTATTTGCCGGTATTCTTTCACGCATGTCCTAGTTATCTAAAACTAATTATAGAGGGTTTGTGTGAAGTCCATAAATTATCTTCGGACTAGACCTTTCTATCGAATTATTTTTAATAAGTATCTTAGGTTATAACCAAGGTAACCTTCCAGCCTACTATCTCGTTGTCCCTCTTGTTACTAGTGTCCTCTTACTAAATAATTTCAAACCTCTTTTGAACAAAACTCTTGTCCGAATCAACTATTGGACTTCGAAATATCTTTCACACGTACACAAGCTCTAAACAAGTATACTAGTCATTCATCTTCATCTTTATTCTCCCATCTTGCAGCCTTAACTACCTCACTCGACTTCTCAGCCGTTTTTTTTTATCTAATAAAAAAATGCAAATTTCAGTCCCAAATAACTTTGGGATAAATTTATATTGCCATCTTAGGATTTTAAGTTTGAAATCTGAAATCGGGTGACTCTCTTTAAACTCACCTAGTGCACCCTTAGTGGAATAAATACATCAATCTAATGTTAGTAGATAAAAGTGAAAAGAAAAAAAAAATTCCAACCCTTTTATGGAATAATTCCCGGTATGGGCATGCTTCAAAATACTTAGGCTTAGCCCATTGCAATAGGCATATCTAGAGTTAGAATTGGTAACAAGAAAACAACATTTCTATGGTAAGACCCTTATAGCTAAAAAGCCCAAACAAAAATGTATTATTAGGTTTAATTTATTTTATTCTGATTAGGGTTTTGAACAGCTATTATATAAAGCATTGTATGTCTTAAATTTTAAACATTTATTTGTTAAATAATATATTATTTTAGACTCAAAAGCGTTTTAGTCTTGAACCTATATAGGGTTTCATCTATAATGTTACCTTTGGATTATGATTTCATTTATCCTTGTTTCTTTTTGTCATTCTAGTGCATCAGTTTGGTATCAGAGCTATCGATTCCTGCTACGTAGATACAGAAAGCATGTTTATGAATTTTGATGTTTCTATTCAAGATCTAAATAAGAGAACAACATCGATGATTGTGAAGATCTCGAATATTGTTTAGGTATGTTGGAGCACATTAGGAGTTTCAATGACGATCATGCTGACAAGTTACTAAAGAAGTTTAAATTAACTACCAAATGTCGAATCAAAGAGAAACTTGCTTATCGAGATGATGTCTTAGACTATGAAGAGGTTTTTAAAACCAATTTTTTTTCATCTATTGGACATTGGGATGTTGTCAGAGGCTTTGAAGGGATTTTCGAAACAAAAAATTTCATGAATTGGATGGCTTCAATGTGACTTCAAATAAGGAGTGCTCGAGAAGAAAATCCTATTTATTCATATAAGGTCAACAATCATAATTCCCATGTAAAATTTCTAATGTAAAATTTTACAAAAAATGGTTGCTGGTGGTGATTTTGTTTTGAGTTTGATGATGAATTCTCGTCAACCAAAGGAGAATGATGCAGTTGAAAAGTCCAAACAATTTCATTTAATGTAATTTTATTTTATTCTGATAAGGGTTTTTGAGAAACTATTATATAAAGCCTCATATACCTTAAGTTTTATACAGTTTTATTAATAATATATATTTTTTAGAGTGAAAAGAGTTTGAGTATTGAAATCTTATATAGGGTTTTCTCTATCAGGTTACCCTTGGATTAGTGTTTCATCCATCGCTGTTTTTTCTTTCTCCATTCTGTTGTATCATTATCCAACCTATATTACAAACTAATTTGACAGCAATATAATTAGATCATCTACATTAAGTAAAAACACCATTGTTTCCGAGATCATCAATAATCGGCATTATAATTGACCCCTTCAAATCCAGGCCAGTAACACCAATGACCAAGTGCATATTCGTCTCATTCGAAATCAAATTAGTGATTTTTAGGCACCGCCATATGATGTGGTTATTCGAAATAAACCATGGAAGGAGAAGCAAGATAAATATGAATTGGAATTAATATGTTAAATTACACTTATGAAAGAGAACGATTATGAGTTACCGTGTATTATATAACCCGATCGTGAACTTTATTTGATGAATATTATTGAGAAAATTTATCAAGTTGTGATTCACGTAATTAAAAACATACTTACCGACAGAAGAATTTGAAAACTTTATGGAGGATTAGAATAAGATGGTTTGTTCTACCATCATTTTTTACATGAATAAAAATATAACGAATATATAGGGATCGTTCAAAAAAACTGAAAAGGTTCGACCATATGGTAGACTGGTAGATTATAGCTCATACGGAAACAACCCGTCATACATATACAAAAAAGTTTACGATTTTCGACAATGTAACAGCTAATAAGGTAATATATACCATAGTTAATTTGATGAATAATTATTCAAAACCGTACATAAGTTTGAAAATTTAATCGAGATTGAACGTTAGTAGTAAAGTAGTATTCATTTTTCAAACATAGTATAATCATTTTTTCATAAAATTAAATAATGGATAACCCAAATATTAAAGTTGGAAAACATGCTAAATCTACTAATATTGTATTATAAATTTTGCAGAATGTGTAATTGCAAAACATTGGATATTCCATTTATAAAATATTGTATAGTTGTTTAATAGCCAAAGTGACTAAATATGGTGTTTTTAAGTTGCAAAATATATGTTGTCATGATGGAAGTCGCGCACACTACCCATAAACATTTTATTAGGACAAGCCAATTGAGTTTTGATTTTTTTGGAACAATATCGATTGTTTGATAAGAGAATTCATGTTCAAATGATTAGCCACGAAAATAAATTAAAATCGAGAAAGAAAGAAATATACGTTTAATATATTTTTTCTTATTAAGTGTGTGGTCAATCTCCAAATGAAGACCATGATCTTTAATTATATAGTTTACATAAAATATTTTACCAATCATTAAATTACACATATTCATAATCATCCATTTATACGTGTCATTCAATTATAAACGTCTAACAGACTTCTTTGATGACCTCTTATATATTGACAAATGTAAATATGGTTATAATAGTCTAAAATAATTTCCACATGCTCATCTTAATTATTCAGATGCTCTCGTCATAATTCTTTGCATGCCATCGTCATAACTCTTTGCATGCCATCGTCATAACTCTTCATACGAACCTAGCATAATTTTTCATATGAAATTTTTCGTACAAATTCCATAACCTTCTTACAATTTACATGGTCCTCCTATCTTTATTATCCTCGTCTCGTACTTCACTTAATGACCTTCGTCTTGCTCTACTTTGTACCCTCGTCGTAATCCTTATAGTCTTTATGATCTTGCTTACTACACGCATCTTATTCATTTGCCATCCGTACTTACCTTATCTTTATAAATAATATATATTATGCTTAGGATATAACCTTATCATGAAACCCCTTCCAAAGTAAATTTTCTTAAATAAATTTTGAAAAGGCTACTTAAATAATCAAACTAGATAACACTAAAAGATATATGTTTTTTTTAACATTAATATATATATATATATATATATATTGTTATTTTAATTCAAAAAAATTCACTGTGTTTATAATTATAACGTGCGTCTAACTATTATGACACATGTTATAAATTCGGCCATATCATCAGTCATAAATTCTGACTCACTCTAAAAATTGTTTCATTTTCCAATTACTAATCTCAGTTTAGATCTTACTTTTATTCAATGGTCCATCTCTTTTCAAAACTGAACGGTTATCTTTTCATCAAAAGAATCTCATTTTTACCAATTATAATTTTTTCATAACCTCTTATCTCTCCAAAAAAATGTTTTCATTTCTTATACTACCCTCATTAAAGCTCCAAAACTCAGAATTTCCTTCTCATCTTCAACATTTTATAACAAATATCTACTATGTCGATTCTACTCCTTCTCATCTATATTTCTTATTTGATTTTTTACTAAACCAAATGTATCTTCGTAACTGATGAAAGAAAAAAATTTCTAAATTTCATAGTCATACCGCTCGATTCCTAATACTACTCAGACCTTATTTTCTTAGGAACCATGTAATTATTGTTTCTCTTTACTGAATAAAATTGGTTATTAATAAGAGAAAATACAACAAGAAAAAACCCTCTTCAAAATCTACCACCAATGAAATCCAATAGACTTAAATTCTAAAAAACTTCTTAAAAATGTAATAAAAGATCAAAACTCTTTGTAATAGTATTTTTGAAACATATCTAGCCCATATAAGTATATATATGACGAAGATTATGAATTTTTAAGTTTGAATATGGCACCCTAGATTACTTTGTAACTTATCTTCTTAAACTTGGTGACTTACCTCATCATGTTAAAGATGATAAAATATGTTATATTTTCTCCATTTCATTATGGTCTTCGTTTACCGTTCCATTCTTACATTGTTGAATTCTTCAAACACTTTCAAATATGTTATGCTCAGGTAACAACAAATGGATGGTACGCACTACATAATACATTTCTAAGCTCTAAGATTGTAGAGATATTTGTACCTATTGAATTTCTTCTTTCATGCGTCAAAATTGAAAAAACTTAACGATACTCATTTGTATTATTTAACTTTAAATAATTCAACCCAAATTATCAATTTTCCCTCTTGTGACCACACATGGAAATCAAGTTTAATTTACATAACTCGGATTTGCGAGTTTAAAAACTTGTCTGATGGATTTAGCCAAATAAAAAGGTGGATGCAAACATGTACGATATGATCTATTTAACTTTATTTTTTCTTATTTTTATTGTTTATTTTTCTAATATTATTCTCAATATTTTAATTGAAATACATTTAGGCAAAGTTATTAAATGCTTCAAAAATTACAAATATTTTTGTGTTCAATGATTAGTCACTTCAATCGTAAATACCTTAACTTCTTGATCTCTCTCTTCTATATATTGATGAGGAAAAATCTCCATCAAATGTTAAGCCAAAGTAATGAATTGTAATCTAGAATAGAATAATCACTCAAAGTTAATTGTTTTTTCTCCTCTATTAATAAGTCACATCCTAAATGGATATTTAAGTCTTTATTTATAGAATTTATATTTTACTCTCCTCCAATAAGAGAATTACATGTATTATAACAGACTAACAACCTATTTTGATGACGTATTAAATATTGACACATGTTTTC
Source organism: Limnanthes douglasii subsp. nivea (assembly GCA_036936605.1). Taxonomy (NCBI): domain Eukaryota; kingdom Viridiplantae; phylum Streptophyta; class Magnoliopsida; order Brassicales; family Limnanthaceae; genus Limnanthes; species Limnanthes douglasii. The sequence continues at coordinate 57,160,699 of JAUPFV010000001.1, read as the reverse complement.
TATTTGTAACTACTCGAGCAACAATTTCTGCTCTTTTGCATTACTTTGTATTTCCATCGCAACTCTCGCTTAAAGTCTTTTGGATGTCCATCGGTGAAAGTTCTTTGTATTTCCTACTCTTTTGCATTACTTTGTATTTCCATCGCAACTCTCGCTTAAAGTCTTTTGGATGTCCATCGGTGAAAGTTCTTTGTATTTCCCGCTTTTTTGCGTACTAATTTTTTGGTTTTTCAGATTTACCTTGCCACATGGACATATTAATCCATAAAACCATGTGCATTCTAACATTCTTTCTATATATATATATATATATGTTAAAAACGTTTGCTTTAACCATTAATTTGTTGCATGATCTTACTGTTGACGTTCCTCATTGCTTCTCCTACTTAACGTGAAAAACTACATCCTTTAAACTTTCTCTTATTCCTCTACTCAAAGTTTCTTCCTACATTTCCTTCATTGTAGCTTTAACATTTCTCGATTTTGGCCTCCACTTCTTCAAAATAAGTACTTCTCATACTTGCTTTTCCTATTCTCATTAATTTGCTCCATGTTTTCTTAATCAAAATCTACTAAATAGAACATATTAGATGATTCTCAACTAAAAACCTGATTTGATGAAAGATAAAAACCTACTTTTTTATTTGTTAAATTTATTGTAGTGATTTTACTCTTTCTTTTTCCCATAAATGGCTCGAAAATAAAAAAACACATTCGCCACAAGTAACTATAGAAGAAATCTCTCAACTTTCTCCTAATGACATTCCTGAAAAACTCGAATTTTAAATGAATATTTCATATCAATCCCTTATAAAAGCATGTCTGAAGTAGAACTTCAATTTTTTGAAATTTTTATTACTTTCCCGAAGATATTATCACTCGGCTTCCTTTTCGTGACAAACTTTCTAATCAATGCGAACCAGATAAAACGTGTTTCTTTACTTTTGTTTTCCAATGGTGACTCCGACTTCACCTTCCTCGGTTTATTAATGACTTCAAATATATATGTATTTACCCCCACTCAATTTAATGTCAATGGATATTGTACCTTACTTAGTGTTATAGAATTTTAAAATACTTGTCGGTTTTTTGAATTTCTCATCCAGTGTTGAAACTCTAAAATATTCGAATACTCACTTCTACTTTATCAACATTAAAAACTACTATAAAATTATGAAGCTTCTTAAATCTGACCATGATTGGAACCTATCCTTTATTTTTATTTTTAAGAACTGGGAATATCAGAATTTAGACCTGGAATATGGCCAAGTTGGAAGTTGTTGGATGGCAATACGCAAGATAGGATCTTGTCAATTTTTGTTTTTGTCCCATTTTTTTACTTTGTCTTATGGAAAATATTGGTCCTTAGCAGAGTCAAGTCAAAACCAATGAATCCCTGAAAAAAATTACAAAGAAGAAAATTTAAACCCGTTCTCGGGTTTACAATTTGTTTCCTACTCATTTTGATTTGAAAATTTCCACTTTGTCTTTACGATTGAGAATTTTTTATTGGCTGGTCTTTGGCCCATCAACGAGCTCACTATGGAAAAAGAAGTGATGGCGTGACGGAAGACTAGAAAATAAAAAACAGTAGATATGACAACAACCCTAAGTTAGAGAATAAAGGAGACTCAGAAAAATAATCTCAAAATTCTGGTAATCAAAGTCTGACGGCAAAATCGGTTATAGGATGCTTTATACAACACTACCCAAAACCCTAATTCAAAATAAGGGAAATTACATAAATGTTTTAAAATAAAATTAACGCTAAAATATTAAAACTGGTTTTCGAAGGATTTACATGTCGAATATGGGTATCAAACTTTGTGATAAAGTCACAGTTTTGAATTCTGACGGGCTCGTCGAAATCTTCTATTTGAGTACCTGTTTGACCCAATTCCGATACTTGGCCGAGAAACAAGTCTGTTCGCAGTCTTCACTACACCATCCTTCCCCGGTTGGGAAGAATTCGACCTCGAATTCGAAACGCTGAAATATTGACAGAACTCCAAATACATTGGTGTGTTCACCGCTGATTTCAACTGGTACCAGCATAAGGGTGTAAGAGGTGAGAATCTGAATGTTGCAGCTCTTGTCAAGAATTGGTTTCTCAGCTTTGTCCATTTGTACCATGTCATCGGTATTACTGTGGTCAGCAGTAACAAGATATACTCCACCCACTTGTTCTGTGTCTGTTTTTTCAACCCATTTACTAAGCACAACATCACCCTTGCGCGTGTAAAAAGTTATTGTCTTTCTAGTTCCAGACTATGCTTGTTGTATCATATCAAAACCCTTGCAGAAAGAAATAATTCCTCTTTGTTGAATAGTATATGGCTTCTCAATTTCTTCAGAGTATATTTCTGTCAGCAGATTCAAAACACTGCAATCTTCTACTTTTAACTTGTTACTCTTTCTTTTATTTTTCCAAGCATCACCCAAAACTCCTCCAGGTTCTATTACATAACCTAATCTTTTATCCATTAAAACACTATTATTTTCTTTTATTAATTTATTTATAATCTCAAAATAAAAATATCATCTTCCATTTTTCCAATACGATAACATGTATCCATAGAAAACCGAATTAAAAGTTTGATTTTAGGATAACATAAAATACCTGGAAGATGCATCTCCACAATAAAAGCTGCTACTTTGCAGTCTTTCTTCAATAAAACTTCTGAAGTGATGTAGTCTGATATACTGAAGCTTGAGATAATATCTCGATCTACAAGTTTCTCCTCAACATTAATTAGATCTTCATCATCACAATCATCATCATACTCATCGTAGACTGGTTTGTCGAATACCGACCCAGATACATCTATAAAAATATTTTTATCACAAACTAGTTTACCAAACATGGAATCAAACACAGTTTTAGCATCACAGCTAAGATCGGCATCTAGTGCAATTTGAGCATGAAACTCCTTAACTGGTGGTGGTTTTGGAGATACTACTCTAGATGGTACTAATATAAACTTGATTCCATCTTTCACAAAACTGTATCGATTTGTTCTACTATCATAAGTATAATTTCTTTTAAATCGCCATGGACGTCCTAAAACCAGATGACAAACGTCCATAGGAACTACGTCACACCATGCTGTATCTTTGTAATTACCAACATAAAATGCAATTCGACAGCGTTTAGAAACTGTTACCTCGGTGTACTCTATCAATCCTGACATTATGTACGGGTATGGAAGAGCTTCAGTCTTCAACGCCAGTTTCTGAACAACCTCCTCTAAAATCAGATTCTCATAAATATCTGAATCAATTACAAACTTGCAAATTCTTCCTCCAATTGTGCAGGTAGATTAGAAGATTTCGTTCTCTATTCTAGCCTTCAAATCAAGAGGTACCCGGAACATGATTCTTGTATCTGCGTAGCAGAATTGCTGGTCTCTGATACCAACTGATGGCATGGTGGAAGATTAGAAGAAGGAAATAGTAGATGTAACCCTAACCCTATGTTAGAGAATAAAGGAGACTCAGAGAAATAATCTCAAAATTCTATTAATCAAAGTCTGACGAAAAAATAGGGTATATGATGTTTTATATAGCACTACCCAAAACCCTAATTCCAAATAAGGGAAATTACATAAATGTTTTAAAATAAAATTAACGCTAAAATATTAAAAATGGTTTTCGAAGCCTTTACAGGTCGAATATGGGTATGAAACTTCGTGTCAAAGTCACAGATTTAAAATCTAACGGGCTCGTCGAAATCTTCGATTTGAGTACCTGTTTGACCCAATTCCGATACATGGCCGAGAAACCAATCTATTCGCAGTCTTCGCTACATCAAGAAGGGAAACTTATTTTAACAGTAACAGGAGATGAAGCTACACAATTCAATTCAGAATATACTTCTTCAATGTGCTTATAATCGTGATTAAAGCGGTCTTGGTTTGAAAGTATCCAACCAAAGAGTTACAAAAGATATTGATGTTACAACTCTCTCTAAACAAGCTTTTGAAAAGAAAACAATTTGGTTAGCTATATGGCCCTCCTAAACCAAACTTGATACAGACAATTTGCTAACGAATGATGACCCTGCCAATCTTAAAAAAACCCTTGTTCTTATGAAAAATTAAATACATCGGTTGTTACTCACCAAACCGATAACTCATTTGTTATTCAACCAATTGATATACCATATTCTTTTATCCTGGAAAAAAATTCATTTGATGATCGTCTTTAAAAACAGGGAAAACATTGGTCAAACAAAGTGGGCTCCTATCAATCTGAAGAGTTTGCCATTTTATGCTTAAAAATGATAGACCCCACACTTGGCGACCACTCTGAATAAGTCATCTGTTACCGATACATTTATTGGCCAAGAGAAAAATTCCACCTCTCTGGATAAACAAGACTCTCGTGCTACTGCTCAAGACCTTATCGTCAAGAAAAAACCCATTGCTCCTCGTAAAGGATTTGCTATTAGAGAAAAATCTTTTGCTATATCCTCTGATCCCCAACAAGGCAAAAATAAACCAACTAATACTGAAGCATCTCTTAACCAAAAAAAACTTATTGTTCACTGGAAAACCCATCAACTTGGACCCTTACTAACACAAAGAGAAATGTGTAGTTTCCTCGGGTACTTCAAGCCAGAATGTTAATCCTTCAATTGCTCCCACTGATACATCCTCAAGTAATTCAACTCTTAATCTATCAAATAAACAAGTAATGCATGTTACAATCCTTGATAAATTTCCTAGCACTAGAACTTATCGAATTAGAGCCATACTGATGGTTGAACATCTTAAATATTATCCTAATCTAGTTCATTATAACGGTGGTGAGCATTGATGACATTTTGCAAAGACAACCTAAACTTCACATATATATTTTATTTTCATTACCTATTTTTATTCAAAATTATTTTGTTCATTAGTTTTTTTTGTTTTTTTAGAGTTACCACAACTCAATCATTCTTTCTTATTGGGCAATGAATGCATCATATATAGAGAAAATGCAGAATCGTAAGTGGTTATTGGATCGATCAAAGATCTTACTAAAAAATGCTAAATTTCACAAGGAGTACTCAGCTTTGAAGCAATAATCTGATAAGTTAAATAATAATAAAAAATGTAAATGTTGCCTTATCTGCAGAAAAAAATATTTTAAAGAAGGAAACTACTTAATTAATTTATCAAATGGCATAATTGATTGCTCAAAGTACCAACCACATTTGTTTTAAATAAAGATCTTATCTCTTAGAATATCAATTTAAGTAAAGCTAACGCTAGTTTATCAAGTCAGATAGAGACTATGACTGCTAAAGTCAATACTCTGACTTATGATAATGCTTCTTTAAAATTTCGCTTAAAGTCTAATAGTAAAAATACTAAAAGAGAAGCTAACTAGTTTTGAAGTGAATAATGCTGAAGAAATTAAAAAAAATTGTCAAAGGTACGGTGAGAAATATTGAAAATAAAATTCATAAGGAAAAGAATGAAACTAATGTAGAAAAGAAAGAAAAATTATAGTTGTTGCTACGTACATGTTGACATAAATTCAAAGGGAAACTATTTTAAAACTTTTTCTGAAGAATCCTAACATGTTTTTGGGCTACGTTATTCGATAAAGATGATATTGACAAATGTTCTACTAATGATGAAATTACTATAGTTACCGACCCTCTTGTTTCTGATAACCGTTCTGATGTCATTAGATAAAAATAATGTTGGCGAAGGTTTTATTGATGTTAAAAGTACTATAGTTTATGAACCTCTTGCTTCTACTAAAAATGAAAACAATTCTTTCCACACGAACTTTCCTCATCCCAACCCTCGTGAAGGAAATTATCCTTGTTAGGTTTTTTACATAACCTGTTATTTTCTAACTTTTTATCTTGCTTTCTATATTTTGGTGGAGACTCATGCATAACTCATTCCTCTCTTTAATTATTGATTACTCCATGTATAATATTTTACTCTTCTTATTTTGGTAATATATTCCTCATCTTTGATTTATTGCAAGGATCAGTATGTATGTTTGACTTTTTGGGTTAAGGTAACGTATAACCACTTGTGTTCCTGAAGATTTTTCAACGATATGCTTGGTCATTTTAACGATTTCCCTTATTTGATATTTTAAGTTATAGCACAATATGACTACTTGTGTTTCTAATGGTTTTTCAATTATAGGCCTGGTTATTTTAACCACTTCGCTTATTTGAAATTTTAAGTCATGACACATTACGAGTACTTGCGTTCTTAGTGGGTTTTCAACCATAGGTTTGTTATTTTAAATATTTCTCTTATTTGACATTTTAATTCAGGGAACAATAAATGTGTTCATAATCGTTTTTCAACAATAGGCCTAGTTATTTTAACCATTTCCCTTATTCGTCGATATATACCTGATCCTCTTTCATGTAACTTTTCTGTTAGCATAGTTGACCTTTATAACTGATATATTCACTTAATTTCTTATTCTCAAAAAGCAAACTCTTCCTTTAAATAATAAAGATGACACTTTACTTTTCTTAAAGCCAAATTTTTTGTTATTAGCTTATGATATGCCTCATTAAAAAATCATCTCGCGCCACCAAGAAGGAAAAAAAGTACAAACTTATTACAAAATTCCTTTATACAGCTTTAGATGACTGATATTTTATGGGTGCTTTAGAATATTTTCATCCAGATATTTTCTAGTCGGTATGCTTTATGATGCCTCCCTAGAAACAACTCTATACGGCCCATCCAAATTCAGAGCAAGCTTTCATGCGTTCTTATCTTTCGATCCTTGAAAATATTTTTTCATAATTAGATCACCTTCTTTGAGAGTTCTGGGCTTTAGTGTCAAATCGAGTCGACTCTTTGTTAAGATTTTATAATGCTTCGGTCTAACTTGCACTTGATATTTTCGTTCATCAATCAAATCAGTAGTTCTTTGTTTTCCCACACTATTATCTTATTCTAAGTAATTGAGTATTCTATGATTAAGAATGATTATTTATATCGGGATTACCACTTTCATATGCGTATACCAATGATAAATGAGTTTTTTGTAGTTAATCTTGGACTTTTTCTGTAGCCTATACCACCTCAACTAACTTATAAAGCCATTGTTATTTAGCTTTCTCAAGTTTTGTCTTTATTCCATCAATAAATGTTTTATTAGTCATCTCAACCTACTTATTTTATTATGGATAATATGGAGTAAAAAATATTTCTTTATTCCATATCTCTTGCAAAATACCATCAAATTTTCATTCTAAAATTGTGGCCCATTATCTGTCATTAAAATTCTTGGGATCCTAAATCTAGAAAAAAATCGACTTTTTCAAAAATCACAAATCTCTTGAATTCTTGTTCAATATAAAGCTTTCATTTCAATCTATTTCGTAAAAAAATCAACATCTAACACCAAACACTACATTTTTCATGTAACCATTGGTAAAGGTCTCACCAAATCTATTCTTCATTTATTAAATGGACAAGTAACAAGAACGGTAAGCATATGATCACTTGATAAATGACTAGCATTTGATTATTTCTGGAAAGCACTACAGATTTGTACCATGACCTCAGCATCTACTACAAGTTTGGTCCAATAGAAACCGGCCAGAAGAAAACGTTTGTACCCAAAATGTGCCCTTGTAACACACTTATGTAAATTTCTAAGGATAAAAATAGCCTAATCTTCGTTCAAACATGTGAGAAGTAGCCTTATAGTACTTTTCCTATGGAGTACGTTATCAAGAATCTTATGATTAACAAATGTCAGTTTTAGAGAATGAGCCTCAGCTTTATCTTAGGGAAGGATTTGATTTTTGAAGTATAAAAAATATTCATGTATCCAGTCTTCTGTTATTTCTACCAAATATTTTGACTTCTTGTTCTTTGGTTTCTTTGGGTGGATTCACTTGGAATATTATCAACGAGCTACCTCTTCATACAGCTTCTTTAGCTAGGGAAGCAACTATTGAGTTATTTACGTGTGACACCTGCTTATATTCTACTTAATAAAAAATAAATTCTTGCTATTATTATTTTAAAAATAAGAGATGAGTTTAAACCAATCAAAACAGCCTCATATCTGCTTGTTATTTGTTACTTCCAAACAAAATTTTGATGGTTGCCTAATTTCTTCACCGCAAGGTGCTCTTAAAACGATTCAAGCTCCTCATTTATTAGTACCCGATGTCCCATCGACTTCAACAACCAATTTCATACTCGTTTAAACTTCCATTTGTATATCTTCATTGCTATCATTTCTTTCTCAAGCGAATTGATTGAGAAAATAAACAACTTCTTGAGTTTTCACTGTTGTTCAGGGTTCATACAAGATTTCATATTTTTCCAATTCAACTGATCATCGAGTGAGCCTTCCTGAAATATCTGACTTCTGCTAAACAATTCTCAGGGAAATATAAGTTCTTACAACAATGGTATGAATCTGAAAATATGAACTCATATTTCTAGCAACCACAAGCAAAGCCAAATCTATTTTTTTCCTAATTCAGATATTTTATTTCTCAATCGATCAAGCTCTTGCTTACGTAATAGATTGAATTTTTCACTTCCCCTCTTTTCTAACTAGCACTGCACAAATAACAAAATCGGATACAAAAAGATATAAGTATAAGACCTCACCTCCTATTGGAGTCAATAAAATTTCTAGTGAAGTCAAATACTCCATTAAATCATTAAAGGATTTGTTGGAATTATCATTCTACTTAAATGTTTTTGGCTCCCTTAAGAACTTCAAAGAAACAATGACTTCTATCAGATACCTTAAAGATATATCTTGATAATTTTGCCAATCTCTCTCTTAATCTCTGAACCTCTTTAACTGTCTTTGGTGGCTTCATGTTCAACAACACATTCAACTTCTCAAAGGTCAGCTTTAATTTCATTCTTATCAACCACAGAACCGAGAAGTTTCCTTCTTTGCATACCAAAAGACCATTTCAAAAGATTACTGTTAAGATTACATTACCTTAATTTTTCGAATATCTCAGAAAATAATTTGACCTGCTGATCTTCATTGCTATTTTTTACTATCATATCATCTATATAAGCTTCTATGTTATTATCCAAAAGATCCTCAAAAATTTGATTAACCAACCTTTGATAGGTTTCCCCCGCATTCTTCAACCCAAAAGGCATAACTGGGCAATAATATAAACCTCTTACAATATGAAAAGTCATATCTTCTTCATTATTATAATACAAGCAAAATTATATATAGAATATGCATCCATAAATGAAATAAATATATTACCGAGGCAACATCCATTAATTGATCAATACGAGCCAATGAAAAACATCTTTTGGACATGCTCTGTTAAGATTAGTAAAATGTATGCACATCCATCATTACTCATTCGTTTTCTTTATTAGCACTGGACTTGCAACCCACATTGGGTATCTTGATTATGTGATATGGCCTAGTTTCAAAAGATTATCCATATCTTTAACAATTACTTCTCCTTTTTCAGGAGAGAAAGCTCTTCTTTTCTGGCGAACCGACCTCAGACTTTCATAAATTGATAATTCATGGCAAATGACGGATAAACTAAACCATAAAATATCACTAGAAATCCAAGAAAAAATATCAAAAATTATTTTTAACAGTTCTATCACCTTTATTTTAAAATCTGGATTCAAAGAACTTCCAATTTTCACTATCTAGCCATCTTTTATTGCTTGCTCTGTTACTTCACTTAAGAAATCTTCAAACTACATTTCTTCCATAGAGTCATCAATGTTTTTTTCCATACTCATTGTTGTTATCTTTTTTAAGATCCTCTTCTTTATCTCTTAACTGATATTTCTTCAACTCGGTTCTAACAAAATTGCATAACGCATCATTGTTAATATCTAACTCCCCATAATTATACCAATTGATCCTCATACAGAATACTTCAAATACTACCTGAAAGTACAAGATATAGCTTTCGTTTTACGTAGAGACGGTCTTCCCATTATAATATTATAGGGATTGGATTTATCATAGATCATGAACAAATTCTTTACTATCTTTTGAGTGCTTTCGTAGCCTACAAGCACTATGTTCAATTTCGCCAACACAAGCCGAGGTATTCCCTTCATAGCTAACAAGCTTCCTATCAATCAGCTTATATGGAGTTACATTTTGCATTTGATCATAACAACTTTTAAAAATGACGTTAGTTGAACTCTCATTATCAATCAACACCCTGAATATCAGCATTCCGACAATGTCGAGAGGTATGATTAAAACATCTTTATGAGGAGTCATAAATCCTTTTAAATCACTGTCTTTGAATGTCTGATCAGTTACTGGCTTAGGATAGTGATGGTACGATGACCTTTAACCAGATGAAATTCTAAATCCTTTTTGTATTTTCTTCTTGAATAATATCGTTTTCAGACATCGTATCCCCGCCAGAAATGGTAGAAAGATGCTTCTACTTTCCCTTATCTTCTCTTCTCCCACCTTCCTCTCCATATTTAAATTTTTATTTTTTTATTTTTCTTTCCTCTCTTTCGCTTTGATGGACTGCATCAAATCTTTGATATCAATAATTCTATAGATCTCATTACACAACTTCCAATAGTGGATTGTAGTATGTCCATGATCATTATGAAAAACACAAAATAACTTTCACTTTCTATCATTACCCGAAGCCATTATTCGTCATGGTGGATTATATTTTGACCTCCCATTTGTCTTATCAAGATTAACCGTAATATTCTCGGTAAGAATGGTATCTTTTCGAGCTAGAGTATCCTACAATGAAAACGTCGACCTACTACCTGGTCCTCTTTTCCCTTCGTCATGCTTAAAATCTTTCATTTTCCTCGTTAGGTAATGCAACTTTAGACTCTTGGATTTTACGAATAGACATGGCTTCTTTCTTACAATCCTCAAGCCTGATAAATTATTTTGACCTAGAAAAATATCACCCGACTCCTTTTCGGGAAACCTTATCAGATTTTCAAACATTTTGTCCCTCAGAATCCAGACCTTTCTTGAAAGAAGCCATAGCAAATTCTTCTTTACATGTCACCAAACTATTTATTTCTGTTACAAACCTTTGTATGTAACTCTTCAATTACTCCCATATCCTTTGGTGCATGTTTATAATTGAATCAACATCTTTCTTGCGTGCTCGGTTACCTAAAAACGGTTCCTAAAACCTCTCAACAACTCTTCAAAGTCTTGAATGATCATTTCGTAAGATATTGAACCAATCCAAGATATTTTCCTTAAAGTTCATAGATATATGTCTACATAACAGCACGCCATCATGATTGAATCCCATCATAATTATCCTAAAAATTTCCAAATGATTCTCAGCATCCCCTGAACCATCGTAGGTTCCCATCTTGAACGGATCAAATTTCTCGGTACTTTTTTACTCAAGAATCTTCTTAATAAATGGATATCTTGGATCACAGATTTGGTCATTCTCGTCCTTTTTTCATTGTACTTCACTTCATTCATCTCTTTTCCTTTCATTTTTATCAAATTACTCAACTGAGCTATAAAATCAAAATCTTTCCATTTTTTCTTTTTTCACTTTTATATTACTACTCTCATTTAATTGAATAACGCCTTCTCTTTTTCCTCCTATTAATGCCTTTCTTTTTTCCAATGTTTTTTTAAACCATTTTTTATAACAATTGTAATGCTTCTGTTAATTTTTCCATTCTTTCATTGGCTTGACAATCTCTCTCAGTCGGTATCAAATTCGCTCTAGCTTGTTCTCTCTTCATTTCCTTAATTTGAAGCTCTAGAAATATTTATCAGAACATAAAGTGTGAATCAAACCCATGTTTGAATGAAGATTGAATATGAATAGTATCAAGAGTAACTTGAATACCTGAGTTTTGGATATTTTAACCTTGACGTGACGTTAAATAACCAGGTGTATGAGTTACCGCTCTGGTTGGTTCATCTACCTATATCATATAGATACTACAAGAGTACTTTTCTCTTGAACTATTCGACTGCACGCACAAGCTGCCACGTCAGAAGGCTGAACTTACTCTGATTTAATTCTACCAGCTGACAAACTTGTCACAATCCCAAGAATGATTACCAAAACAAATCAAATCGGTCAAATTCTTGGAATCTATCTTTTAATTCGTGATTCTACCATCATCACTGGTACTTGCTTAAGAAATTTAATATTTGAAAATAAAATTTCTCATAGACGGTGTCAAATATGATGAATATAATCCTTATCAAATGTTAAGCCAAAGTAATGAATTGGAATCATTAAAGAATAATCACTCAAAGTTAATTGTTTTTTCTCTTTTTATTAATGTGTCACCTGCTAAATAGAGATTTAAGTCTCTACTTATAAAAAAATATATTTTACTCTCCTCCAATAAGTGCACTACACATATTATAACAAATTAACAACATATCTTGGCGACCTATTAAATAATTATATTTGTTTTTAGTTGTAACTACTCGAACAACATATCCCGCTCTTTTGCATCACTTTATATTTCCAATGCAACCCTCGTTTAACGTCTTCTTTGGCTAAAGTTATTTGAAAGACTTTCGTCTTCCTACTTTTGCTAGCTCAACGTCTAAATACTTCTTTATGACCCTTGGGTGAAGTATTTTAGATGACCTTCATCTTCTTAATATCATGCACTCTCATCTAAATACTTCGTTATGATCATGAGCTAAAATATTTTAGATGACCCTCATCTTGTTACTTTCATTTACCTCTCGTCTAAACACCTCTTTACGATCCGCGGCTAAAGCTTTTTAAATGACCTTCATCCTCTTATTTTCGTTTACTTGTCATCTAAATATTTTTTTATAACTTTCGTCTAAATTCTCTTAGAAGACCCTCATCTATTTATCTTTGTTTCTTCCTCGTTTACTTGTTTCTTTATACCCTTTGTTTAGATTTCTCCTCGCTCATGCTATCCCTTTATCAATTCTTAATATGAATATACCTTGTAAATATAAGCAATATATATTATCCAAAAGGATATATCTTTATCATAGATGGCCTTTCATGAATGATAATGAGCGGGTTGTCCTCAAAAATTGATTTATTAAAGAATCTGCACCCTAATTATCAAGATGAGGCAGTTGCTCATCCTCTATCCTTTCACATTTTTTTCCCACTTTTTTAAAACTTCTAAGCATCTCCTCATACTTTTCTTATTTGCCTTATAAGTAACAATTGAATGTCTTATTATTAATTTATAATATCATATTACTCGAATAACCTTATGTCCATAAATATAGGCTAACTTCAAACCTTCTAAAACAACCTCATACGCAACCAAATTTTCGGTAACATCAAACCCGTACTTTATCGACTACTCAATTTCCTCACCAAATAGTTCTATCAAAATAACTCGTGCTTCACTTCCATCAATTCCTAAAGATTCGTATACTTCAACTATCTATTCCAAATCCTTCGCTAAACCAGCATGCGTATTTTCATCATCATTACTTATAAAATATACTATTATTTGCGAATTTATTGTAGTACGAGGCTCAAACAAGATCTCATACTCTCCTAACTCTATTGGCCACCATGTGAGTCTTCCCGAGATATCTAGTATTTATAACATGCTTCTCAGAGGAAAAGATGTTCACAAAATAATAGTATGACTTTAAAAATAAGGTCTTATCTTCCTTACAGCTACCACCATACTTAATGCCAATTTCTTCAAATTCAGTTTTTTTTCAACATCAACTAAACTTGTACTCACATAGTAAATTATCCCTTTCACTTTATTAACTTATCTGACCAAATCATAACTTACAATATTATTGGATTTATAGAGATAAAGATATAAATACTTACCTCAGACCAAAGCTCAAATGATCTTTATTGAAGTGAAATATTTATTCAATACATAAAATAATTTATCACACTTATCACTCCAACTAAATCTCTCATCTCCTTTAAGGATTTTGAAAAATGGCTGAATCTTGTCAGAAGCTTTTGAAATAAACCGCGATAGTACTGCTTAGCATCATGTCAACTTCTGTACTTCTTTGATGGTTTTTTAAGGCTTCATATATACCAATGTTATAAGCTGCTCAGAATCAGTTTCAATTCCATTCTTACTGGCAACATATCCAAGAAATTTATCACTTCAAACTGCAAAAGAGAATTTCAAATGATTCAATTTAAGGTCAAATTTTCTTAGATTCTCAAATATCTCGGACAAAATCTCAATTTTTTGATCATGGGTATTACTTTTAACGATCATGCCATCTATGCATGCTTTCATGTTATGCCCTAAATACTTCTAAAATATTCAATTGACAAGCCTTTGATAAGTTCATCCGGTGTTTTTAAAACAAAATATATTACCGTATAACAATATAAATGTATTTCTGTTTGGAAATTTGTATGCTCTTCATCATTTTGAAGTATCACAATCTGATTTTATCCTGAATATGCATCCATAAATGATAAAATATCATAACCTATAGCTGCATCAACTAGCTATCAATACGAGGCAAATGAAATTTATACTTAGGACCCACTTTATTTGGGTCGGTAAAATCCACGCACATCCTGCACTGTATAATATTCTTCTTAACCAAAACTATATTAGCAACCCACATTGGATAATTTGATTCTCTTACGTATCATAGTCTCAACAATGTTTCTACTTCTTTGGCGATGCCTTCTGAAATTTCCTGAGAGAAAAACCTCATCTTTTGACAATTCAGACTTGATATTTTATCAAGCTAACTCATGATAAATAACCGATAAACTCATATCATAAACATCATCAACGCACAACGCAATACCAATCAAATTATATTTAAATTATTCCAAAAGCTTGCCCTTAAAACTTTGACTTAACTGATTTCTGATCTTAATCACTCTTCCACTCGATAACGTTTCTTCAACTAATTTACCTAATGATTCATGACATTCTACGACCTCTCTAGGATTACCAACCTCCTTTTCAAATTTATTAATTTCACTCGGTTGACAATCTTTTAATTTCTATGTGGAAACTTTTGGAGGATAAAAAACGATTACCTAACGATCCCTAACTATTCTTTGACTTCCCCTGATTACTCCAACAAAATTGAGAATCTACTCAATAAACACCAAAATATCAACCTACCTAATATTCTATGCAACCATTGTCTGCTCATAATCGCATTGTACGAACTTGAAGCATCATATCATAAATAAAGTTCTTAATGTATTTTATATATTATCTACTAAATAAACACCAAAATATCAACCTACCTAATACAATTAGAAGATTTTCCTTCATAATTAACTAACTAACTATTTGTCGGTAGACTTGCATGGAGAGACACCAATCATTTTGTCAAAACTTCTCTTAAAATTAACCGGACTACCATTATCTCTTAGAACTCAAGTAACTATTACACCTAAAATATCCAAAATAATGATCCGCATACCCTCATGTAGGGCAACGACCCCTCTCAACTCATCATTAATAAAGGATAATCAACGATTGGCTTCCTATAAAGATTGTATGAGTACTCATCAATTAAATGAATCTTTAAAAAAAATTATGCATTTTTCTAGAACTTGAACTCGTTTCAGGCAATGTATCATCATCCGAAATAGTATGTAACTATGTTACTTTCCTTCTTTTTCTTTCATTCTTTTTGATTCTTCATCTTTCTATGACTCTTTACATTTTTCTATCATTCTTTTTTTACTTATTCTTTTAATAAAATCAATCATTTCATAGTTTTTTTTATCACTTTTACACCTTGTCTCGCAACTGAAAGCAATCATTACTCAAATGACATGACCGTTATGATTTGAAAAAAAATATCTCCTACACATCATATTATCTAACGTTAATATGTGACAAGACGGTTTGAAATTTGTTTCTCTCTAATTTTATCAAATATAGTAACACTATTCTCAGTTAACGGAGTAAACTTTCGGTTTTTATAATATTTAAACCTCGGTTTATTTAAGGGATATGCTACGAAGTCATCACGTCAAATATCATTAAAAAATTCTTATGTGATACCAAAGATTTTGATTCCTAAAATTTTGGATAACAAAAAGGCTTTTCTTTTTTATCCTCCAATCCTAATAAATTGATTTGATCTATCCAATGTATTTCCTTTAAATGTCATTGAAAATATTATGCACAGTAAAAGCCATCCGCGTTAAATCCCATCATCATATTTCTGAATTGTTCTAAATGATATGCACGATCACATGAACCATCATAAGTATCTATGCGATATAGATCATAATTCATAGGAAACGGATATGGAAGTAAGATTTTGAGGATTAAATTGTGAATAATGTAAATTTAAGGATTAAACTATAACTAATATCACTTATGTCCTTAAATAATATATATATATATATATATATATATATATTGTAAGTTTTAGAGAACATTTGTAATTATGAATAATGGTTAAGGACTAAAGAGCAATTTGTCCTTTTTTGTAACAGATTTCACTTTGAGGCTAAGTCTTGGCTCTTCTATATAAAGGGCAAGACTAACCAAATAAAGGGCTTGAACAATTTTTCTCTTGAATCATTTGTACTTGAACTTTCTCTCTCTAAAAACTCTTTAACTTTTTCTCTCTCTAAATTTTCCTCTTAACAATTTACTAACGCGAAATATTAACTCATCAAATGGGCGACTTCACTGGGGACTGAATAAAAGAAATCAGTGACTTATTTTGTCGAAATTGAAACAATCTTGTTGTATTTTATGTTCAAAATTAATACGATGAATCTGGAGAACAATTCTACGCTTTGGTCAGCGATAGAAACTCTAAAAGATGATTTACAAAGAGACGGATGTAGACCTGATGGATCATCTCCGATCCAAACTTAATATTATATTGAGGTCCAAATGGACCAGCTTTTGGACAAGAATAATGCTTTAAATGAGAAGTATGAACGAATGGAACAAGAGATCCACTCGGTGAAGCTTAAATCTGAGGTTAGACAAGAAACAGAAAAGACTTAGATGGAAGGTCAGTCGGATCGATCCTTTGATGATCGACGGGCTAAATCTGACACAAAATGCGTTTTGTGTCTTCTAAAGAGTGATATTCATCTCGTAAAAGCAAAAAAAGATAAGCAAAAATATGTGACCTCGAGTCACGAGGAGGTAGAAAGCTCAGCTTCGGGTTTTAAGAGATACAGAGGTTCTTTGAAAGAGGAATCAGACAGAGACCACTCGAGGAAACATAAAAAGGAGAGTAAATCTAAAAGGGATAATGTTCCTCGTTCTACATGGTACGAAGGAAATACTTCGAATCAGTATGTTTAAATTGATCAAAATCTATATGTTACAATGGGAACAGATGATCAGTTTGTTCAAGGTATCGACTGGAGAAATTCTCCTTTGACAAGTGAAATTTGTTCTATGACGCTTCTGAAGCATTTTGACATTTCGAAGGTAGAGAAGTTCGATGTGATGGAAGATCCTGGTGATCACGTCGAACAATTCAAGAACTACATGATGAACTTCGAAAATGACGATCTGTTGGTGTGTCGTGCATTTTCACAGACTGTTAAGGGAACAACTCTTAAGTGGTACAATCGGATTCTGAGGGGGTCTATTTCGAATTTTAGATATTTTTATACTGCATTTCGAAAGCAGATTATGGGAAACAAAGAAATGAGAGCAAATGGAGATACCATTATTCAGTGCATGCAGGAACCTGGGGAAAAGTTGAAGGATTATACAAAGAGATTTGTTTTGACCAAAGCTAGTTTGGATAATTGTGAAGAGAATGTGGCGATGGTAGCTTTTTGACAAGGGTTATTGCCAGGGGATCTGGCCAATGAGACGAAGAAGAGAAGAGCCTTTACTTTTGGAGCTTTAATGGCTCAAGTTGAGGATTAGATTAAATTTGAGGAGTCGACTAGAGTCTGAGGCGGACCAGTCAGCACTCTAAAGAATTCGGGACATGCAACCAATAATCAGGGACAGCCCTCGAATGGAAATGGAAATGGAAATGGTAATCAGCAGTCAAGGCAAAAGAACAACAATTTTCCTCCTCGGAGTGGTGGTTATTCAAATCATGCTCCAGCTAACACTTACAACCGGCCCAGCCCCAATCAATGGGTCAAACCAAAATATTATGCTGATCTGACAGAGAATGTTTCTGGGATTTGGGATAAGACTAAGAGCTTCGTAAATTTTAGGAAGCCAGCCCCAATTAGTAGGCCAATGGATGAAAGAAATAACAAGTTTTGCAGATATCATGAGGATATTGGCCATGATACAAATGGCTGCATTGCTTTGAAGAAAGAGATTCATTTTTTGATTGAAAATGGGAAGCTCCTGACTTATGTGAAGTTTCAAGGTAGCGCATAGAAAAACAATGTTGCATTAACTTCGAAGGTTGCACCACCAGCTGAGAATTTGATGATTTTTGATTCACAGGCTCAGCCTTTTGACGTTTCTTCTGAGTATGTGGAAAGAGATCCGGATATATTGCTTACGATGACGGTCAAAGAACCCATAGAAAAGGAATTATGCGGGAACTTTGCAAGTTTTTTGAATATTTAACCATTTTCGGAGGCGATTCGAAAACTGGTAATTCAAATAGTTCGAGGAAGAGGCATGTTGTCAACTTTACAACTCAAATTGAAGGGAAAATATCTACACATTTGTATGGAAAGAAATATATTCCCTTCATTTTGTTTGATGAAGATGATCTACGAGGTACTTCAGGACCACAAGAAGATGTTGTGGTTATTGGGCCAGGGGTGGCTGGTGTCAAAATTCGACGTGTGCTGATTGACACTGGCAGTTCTGCTATTGTCCTTTTTTAATCCACCTATGATAGAATGAAAAATCCACCTCAGATTTCTCAGTCAGATCGAACGATTATTGGATTCACTGGTGTAACAGCTCGTGTTGTTGGAGAATTCAAGGGTGAAGTGAGTTTGGGAAAAGGACCATTTGAGAAAAAGGTCCATGTACTTTTTGTGGCGGTGGACTGTCCCACAAGTTAACTTATTTTGTGTATATATAAAAACATGATTCAATTGTAAAACATCTTGTATTAAGGGAACTATACGAAACATGTTGTATAGAACATCTGTAAACATATTCTACTATATATAACTTAAAAAAACATATCGTATATTAATTTTAAAAATATTGTAGTTAGATAGCTTTACGAAACATATTGTATTTAGCATTTGCGTAAGTTATTGTACCATACTACATTTACGAAACATCATTTACCAATTATGAAACATAATGTACGTAATTATGAAGTAAGATTTCACACAACATTTTCAAAATACGGTGTACATAATTTGCAAACCCTTACTTGTATCTCATTTTTTAAAATCATATCATCATATATTTCAAAATTAAGTCTATATGATGATATGATTTTCAAAAATGAGATACAAGTAAGGGTTTGCAAATTATGTACACCGTATTTTGAAAACGTTGAGTGAAATCTTTTGGCAAGATTAGTCTATAAATGCCAATCATGCATTCGCAAATGCGCTGGAAAATTAGTTTAATTTTAAAATTATTAACATAAACTAGAGGTCCGAAAACTTCTATATCAGCACGTCATGTCTCTTCATACTCTCTCATTTAAACACACTTAACATTTTTTAAACATTAAACTTCAACACTTATTCCCTAAATTGTTTTATGTGATTCAATTCACTATCATCGCCAAAATCAATTTTCTATTAAATTTTAAGTTTTACATGTGTTCATGTATGTAATATTTGAAAACCCTCATTTATATAACATCTGATGGTAGTCTACTCATAGTACTTCTTAAACCAATTTTGTTGAAAACAAAATGTACGTTTCTTTTAGTTTTTAAACCGGTTTTGCATATAAGTTGTTTGGTCTTGCACATGCTAGTGCATGTATGCAAGTTTCTCAGTTAGATATT
This sequence comes from Limnanthes douglasii subsp. nivea, assembly GCA_036936605.1. Classification (NCBI taxonomy): domain Eukaryota; kingdom Viridiplantae; phylum Streptophyta; class Magnoliopsida; order Brassicales; family Limnanthaceae; genus Limnanthes; species Limnanthes douglasii. The sequence goes on along the minus strand of JAUPFV010000001.1, from coordinate 57,140,839 downwards.
GGTTAACATGTCACAATTATTATATTTTCTAAATTTGTATTGATAAACATTTCACAATGTTTGATGTGTGGAAATTTTATATCAATGCATGTTTGTAAACTTCAAAAAAACTACAACAACTTGGTTTTGCAAATACTACACTAACTTGGTCTTGTAAACAATATAACATATTTATTTCAAAAATAATTTAACCCTTAGGTTTCGAACATAATACAATTGATTGGTTTGGTAAGTAATACAATAATTAATTTATAGGAATTATGGAACGTTTATGGAATTTTCCGACATGGATTGTTTTCGTTAGAGAACATAATCAACTTTGGTCAATTAACAACAATGCATATCAAATATATAAAGTAAACTCCTCTATAATCTCTTCAAATAATTTATTAATTTGAGAAAATAAAAAAATTGTCAATAATAAACATTGACAATTAGTAGGTGAAGTGAATAAGGTCTACGATGTTCACCTAACAACATTTAAGTTGCATGAAAGATATGTGAAGATTGCAAACAATTATGTCAAAGTCACTTATGTATCAAATGTGGCATTAAACGGTTGCCATTTACCAGGATAATGGGCAATATAGAAGAAAATTGGAGAGTATTTAGCCCATAGTTCTCTCAGACGATGCAAAGAAAAGTTGGAAACAAACATCCCCTTTAAATAACAAACAAAAACTTAACGGTAAGAAATCCAACCAATATTTCGTAATATATTATGAGCTTATGTATTGTTACATTTTGTACAAATATGAGTAATCTTGGATTTATAGGAGAATTTAATTTATCTATGTAGGGTCCAAAACATGCTTTAATAAAATTCGATAAAAAATAATATTATTTCATGATATGGAAATGAAATGTATAGACTATTGATAAGTTTTATATGCGAATCCTTAAGTGGAATCCATATTATAACTCAAAATATTAAATCACATTTCATACATGTGTGTATTACTCTACCTAATATACCAGAATTCATGTACGATGAGGAAGCCATATTTTCTATTTCAAAGGATATTGGACATTCCTTAAAAGTCTGGATTCCATTTAGAAACAGATCAAGGTTCAATTCTTGTAGAACATGAGTAAAGATGGGTGCGTCCAGCAATACTATCACAAGTGTGGGTTGGTTTTAGAGATATTGATGGATTCTGGCATGAAAAAACACACCATTCTACAGTAAAGAATGCCACAACTTAGGTCTTAATATCTTGATATGTAAGAAACTAATTCCAATCAAAGATGATTTAACCAAAGAGAAAAAACAGATGAAGCCTCAGTTTTATAACAATTATAACGTGAAATATCTCAATTAAGTTAAAGTTGGGCTCTGAAACTAAAATGTATCATAATTAAATATGATGAATCAAATGTTGTTTCACAAGAAAATCAGAAATCAGAATATCATATGCATGAGGAAATCAATAAGGAAAATGCAGAAACTGAAAATACAAACCTAGCAATAAATAGCAAAGATAAAGAGTTTCTTAATACACGTCCTTATAATATTGGAAAGGAGGTTATATAAGCATTGGATTTGTTAGAAATATGAGTCTTATTCTCATTATTAGATAACTTAGATGATTCGGAATCAGAACCCATATTACCTTTATAAGAAACTGTCGGAAGTCTACATACTTCTCATATCATGGGAAATATAGAAAAATGGAAGGATTTAAAGGAAGTTGTTAGTAAAAGAAATAAAAAAATATATCTCTAAACATACTAAAGAGCTAGATTCCAAGAACGCATTGATCTTTAAAGGGTCTTCTGGATCCTTCGTAAAATTATCTAAATGATACTCATAATCCTTAATTGGAATGTGAGGGGAGTTGAGAATTAAGAAACTATAAGAAGATCTGAATAATATATTTTATAGTAATTCAAGAACCTATGATCTTGGTGGTTAATTTTGGGCAAGTCTCTAGGAAACTTGGTTTTATCCAATGAGTTGCGAATATAAGTAACAAAATATGGATTTTCTGGAATGAGAATTTTAAAGTTTAAATCGTTAATAATCAAGAATAATTTCTTCACTTAAAAGTATGTCATTCACCTTTAGCTACGGATTTCATGGTTACAGGGGTGTATGGAAAAAATTATTAGAGAGAAAATGGAAGCTCTTTGGTGAGAGTTTAAGAGATGTGGTTGATCAATCTAAAACTTTGATTGTAATTGGAGATTTCAATTCATTATCAAATTACCAAGACAAAATAGCTTACTCTACTATGTGTTTAAGAAGCATGGATGATTTTAACATCACTATACATGATTTTCATTTTGAAGATGCTGGATTTTATGATTCTAAATACTCTTGGAGAAACAATCAAAAATGGAAAAGACTTGACAGAGTTTTATATAATTTAGGTCGGTTGGATCATGTTGAAATTAAAAATATTAAACACTTAGCTAGAACAGACTTTGATCACTCTCCTTGTGTATAAAAATATCTGTTAACAGAAATCAAATCAAAGGACTAAAGTTGGATGGAAGATACGAATGATCCTCCAATTCTGGTTTATTAGAACAAATTATAAAGACTAAAAATAGATTAAAAAGCTAGAATTGGGACACCTTTGGAAAAATATTTAATGTTATTGCTCAATCAAAAGAGGAGGTGAAACATCTTAAAAACTATATTTAGGAAAGTACAAATATAGAAGATAAGATTAAGTATTTTAAGGCTCAGGTTAATCATTTTCATCTTATGGCTAGGGAAAAAGTTATTGGGAATAAAAAAATATAGTAACTTGGATAAAGAATGGTGATAGAATCACCAAATGTTTCATAACTATCTTTAAAAAGAAGAAGAAAGGTAAACAAAATCCATGGAATCATGAAAGGAGATCTCTGGATAACTGAACAATTTAAAATTGGAAAGTTAGCTGAAGAATATTTTAAAAAGCTGTTAGCTGGGAAAACTAAACAAAGTGAATTTAAAGAACTCCAAAATATTATATCAAAGTTAGTATTTTACCAAGACAATGAAATATTATTAGAATTATCTTCTGAATATGAGATGTACAATTCTGGAAAGTATTTGAGATCTAATAGCATAGTTGTAGTAGATGAATTTAATTCCAATTTTTTTTAGTTTTGTTGGCCTATAATGAACATGGATTTTGATTCAATAATTGTTTCTTTTCTTAAGGTCACCGTGCTCCTTAATGAGAATTTGTTACTACCATATGCTTAGTTTCTAAAGTATAGTCACCTAAGTCATATAGTGAGTTTAAACCAATCAGTTTGTGTATTGTTTTTAATATAATTTTATCAAAAATTCTAAATGAAAGATTATCAAAGTTTCTTTCTAAGATTATATCTGAAGAATAAAGTGGTTTTATAAAATGTATAAATATTAATAACAGTTTTTTACTAATTTAAAAATTAAACCATGACCTGAATAGAAAAATGAGAGGATGTAAAATGATTTTTAAGATAAATATGTCTAAAGATTTTGATAGACTCTTTTTTACCTCCATCATAAGAATTATGGAAGCTTTTAGTTTTGATAAGAGATGGTTGGACTGGATCATGAATTGTATCAATTCTAGTTGGTTTTCTATAGTAGTGAATGAATAATTGAAAGGTTATTTCAAATATTTTAAAGGAGTTAGACAAGGAGATCCCTTATCTCCAAGCTTATTTATCCTAGCTGAAGAATATATAATAAGAGGTCTGAAAAACTATATGATAAAAGTAGTGATATGACATTTAAAACAAGTAGCAATATGGTCATATATTACCTTGCTTTAATTGATGACTTCATCATATTTCAAATGGTTCATCTCCGAATCCCAATAATTTCAATGCGTTCTTATATAACTATGAAAAAAGATAGGGTTAGATGATAAACAAGGACAAAACTATCTTTGTTACTCCTTCAAAAATGTCTCAAATAAGAATCAACATTATCAAAAATCAATCTAGTTTTAAAAAATGGCAGATTACCATTCAAATACATGGGAATCCATATCCACACAAGCAACAAAGTTGGTCAATTTGATGAATCAGATTAAAAAATCAAGAATGGGATGGGAAGTTGCTATCTTTTGGAGGTAGGCTAATTCTTATACAATGTATCTTGATAGTTATACTTATTTATCATATTTGAAACTGTCTATTACCTAAAACTGTGATTTCTATGATAGAAAAAATGTGATAGGTTTATTTGGGGTTCTACCAAAGCTAAGCAAGTTATGAACTAAACTAATTTTACTAATCTTTGCAAAACATATGAATAAGGTGGTATAAATATTAGAAGATTATATACCTAGTTTGTAATTTAATTTCAAGCATTATCAGATCTTCAAGAAGATTGAAAATAGTTTGTTCTTCCATCTATTAGCAGTATCAATGATAAAAAATATTCAGAGGAACTGGATAAGTTTCTCCATCTAAATAAAAGATAGAGAAATTTTATTAAACTATCAAGATTATTACCCAAATGGAATTTATGATTGCTGGAGAAACTGACATGATCTTAGAAATAGCAGAAATGCTAAGGCAACCTTCGGTTTCGATTCAAATTCATCTTCCTTGAAGTTAATAATGAGAAGAATTCCACAAATGGAGCTTCGATGATTTTGAATCTTTATTTTCTAAACAAGAAGTGGATAACCTATATCAGATTCCAAAAAGGAGAAATGGTTTTGGATTAACAATATCTAAGATAAAAATGTTGATTATTCTATTAAAGACTAAGAAGATAATCTGAAATCATTACCTGTTAAATATTATAGCTAAGGTTTTTGTCTTCAGATTTGGTTTTGTTAATACAAATGAAAGATGAAGAGACTTCAAATTAGAAATTATTTCTTTTGAAGTATATAGATGATGGTTTGCTGCTAAAGGTTTGCTGCTAAAGGTTTTTAGAAATCTGATTTTAAGATACTTAGCAATTTATGGTTTGCAAATCTGTGACTTGAAGTAAATGTTTTGTTCTCTCAAATTTTGTTTGTCCTAAAGAAGATGAAGATAGCTACTAAGAAATATTGTTGTTAAAAAACACATAAAGCAATATTTTTTTTCGTCTAAAAAGATAGAAGATCGTTTAGATTCAAAAATGGATATGAAAAAGAAGTTTATTGATTAAAAGTATCTTGATAAACAACACTGTAAGGGAGTTAAGAGAAGTGAAGTTCTAATTGGGTAGAAATATAGTTGAGCAGAATAAATATCACCACATGCTAGCCAAAAGTCTAATATTGGAAATTAGTCTCAGCAAAAAAACCAAAATGAAAAAAAGTTCATAATTCAATTTCATTTCAATTTTCCTTATACTTGAATGATTGTAAATGATTTATTGTTGAAAAAAAAATTGTCATTTTTTGTTTCCTATTTTCCGATATGGAAAAACCATGATTCTAAATCTTAAATTTTAAATTTATACTAAAAAAATAAAAAATAAACTATGTTTCCAAATTTTAAAATTTAAATTTATACTTAAAAACAGTAAAGTAACCGGACCATGTTATTGTTCCAAAATCAAAATGGACAATCATTAAACAGAAGATTGAAAAATTTGTTTATATTATTCTGTTTTGTTAAGTTTTAAGAAAGGTGAGTTCAAAACTAGTACATAGATTTTGAAAATAACAATGCAAAATAATCTAGTTTTATACTAAAAGTGTTTTGTTACGGACTATGTTTAACGACTATTTAGACAATTATAGTATAGGTAATTGAGAACGACTGTTATGACTTACGAGGCACTTTGTAACGTGGCCGGTGGCCCAATGATTTGTGCGTGAACCGTGAACTTCTAGGACGAGGACAACGTGGGACTACGACGCGATAAATCCATTAATTCAGTGCCGGCCAATCCACTAGGCATCATATGACCTGCTGCTGCTGAGATGACATTTTACCTATAAGGGTATCATGATTTTCTTTTATAGGGTATCATGATTTTTTTAAACAAATTATTTAGATAACATGTCTCATTCTATGAGATTAACTACTTATTTTAAAAAGAATAGGTAACATAACTATTTAATAGTTTGTTTTTATTTAATATTTTGTTGATGAAATAATATAAAAATATAATTAAATGATCTATAAAAAAAATTGTAAAATTGGTGATAAATGAAATGTAATTTGAATGTGAGAGTTATTTCCAAACTATGAAAAGTGTTCCAAAGTAAATTTTATTGTGTGCGCAAAACAAATTCCACGCAACAACACAGGTCATTGTCGCTAGTTTTGGTGTGTTATAATTTAGAATATGTCTCATTCATCACGAAAAATACTATACTTCGTCATAGTAGTTTGGGTTCGTAATGACTTGTCTAGTTTAGGGGCCACAACCAAAAGTGTGTGTCACTGTTTTGGTCAAATTGTAAAAAAAATTGCAATCTTCGAAAGAATGATGAATTTGTAAACAATGTAAAAAAACAAAGTTATGGCGATTGTGACATAAGTCAACATTGCGGAAGAAAAATATTCTGACTTGTGGTTTGATACATATGCATCGGTGCATATTAATCATGATAAAGATCTATATAAATCAAATGAGTAGCGATACATGTGAGGTGCAAATGGGTAACACCAATATATCATAAGTAAAAAAATGTTGAAATGTCGAGTTAATCTTTACAAATAAGAAATTGATAACTCTCACAAATTGTTTATATGTTCTAGAAATGAACAAAAACTGGTGTCAAGTGATCTTTTGGCCAAGTCTAGAATTCAATATGTGTACTAATCCAGTAAATTTATTATAACCAACGACGGTATCTTTGTTAAGAAATTATACCCAAGTTGAAACGATATACTATCGAAACATCAATTAATATAATGAATAATTATATTTATGTTTGTTCTCGTAATGACTAATTGGTATGGCATGGTAGACTTGCTCATACAGGATATAGCATGATAAATATAATTGTTAATGCATGACTTACAAAATATGATATAGGTTCTTATGAAAAATATGAATTGTGTGTAAAATAAAATAAAAATGTCTTATAACTACACTCCGACATATGTGAGTTAAACAGTATCTTGATGCGTGAGGTAAAAGATATTTTATACTGATCGAGGTGAGGAATATTTCTTGGAAGAATTTTCGAGTTTTAGTGAAAGCGCATTGGATAATTTATCCATGCTCGGTGCCTTACTCGTTGCAGAAAAAATGGAGTGGTTGAGCGCAAAAATAGAATTTTAATCTAGATTAACAATATTATGCTAGTTAATTAAAAATTGCATATTAATTTATAAGGTGAGTATGTTATAATTGCATTCCATATTTGTAATTATATTCCCCTTGAGAAAACCAGAATATTTCCATATAAGTTATTAAAGAAATAAAACCAAACATAGACTACTTTAAAGTGTGAGATTGTTTAACATTTTGTAAAAACACAAATCTAAGAATAATACGCTTAGGTCCTAAATTTATATGATGTGGGTTCATTGGTTATGCGACCAATAGCAAAGTTTTTAACTTATTAAATTTTGAATATAATGTGGTATTTGAATCAAGAGAAGTAAAGTTCTTTGAATCCAAACTATATGAGGATAATAGGATACAAACCATTGTAAACAAGGAAAATACTTTGAAAAATCACATTCAGTTGATGAGCAACCACGAGAACCTTGTAGGATTCAAAGGGAAAAGAGACCTAAAAAAATTTAGGATCCAATGAGATAGACTCTCAAATGATTTCTTTATATTTATCATACTAAAATTATGAAAAATCACCCGGAAAATTTTGATAGTGTTTTTTTAGAATACGCCCCTATATGCCACACAAGTGGAGCAATTCAAGCTTTCAAAGCAAGACCGGTAGCAAAACGTTTTTTCCAAGAAAAGGAATAGTTGGGACAACAAACATTATGATGCTATTTGCAATTTCATCAATATATAAATTAAAAATTCACTAAATGGATGTCAAAATGATTTTCTAAATTGAGATCTCGATGACGAGGTTTAAATTGAGTAGTCCTAAGTTTTTGTACTTCCAGGGAATGAGTATAAGGTATGTAAGATTGTTAAGTCATTATATGGTCTTAAACAAGCACATAAGAAGTGGCATAAAGATTTTATCATGTATTTGCATCTGATGAGTTACATAATACGGCGGACAAATGTTTATATACTAAAGTTCATGGTGATGTAATAGTTACTGTATGTCTATATGTATATGATTTGTTCATATTAAGTCATGACATAAAAGATATTAATAAAATAAAGAGGTTTATATTGTCTACTTTTAAGATGAAAGATCTTAATGAAGTAGATACTATTTTGGGAATTAAGGTATTCAAAAATAGTTAAGGTTATGCCCTAAGTCAATCCCATTATATTGAGAAGGTACTTGATAAATTCAAACATTCAAAACTTAACAAAGCACAAACACCATTTCATCATAGTTTAAAGCTTAGAAAAATATAAAGGAAGAGCGGTGGCTCAACTAGAATAAGTTAGTGTTATAGGAAGCCTAATGTATGTCGTTTTATTCACTAGAGTAGATATATATTGTGTGATGAGTAAATCAAGTAAATTTATGAGTAATCCAAGTACATAATTGCGTTCATCAATCAAATGTGCCGTAACGGGTAATGAGGCTGAATGGTTAAGAGATCTCTTGTTAGAGATACCATTTACTTTAAAATGGAATATGAAAATATAAATACATTGTGATAGTCAAGCAACATTCGGTAGAGCATACAGTAGAATCTACAATGGAAAGTCTAAACATATAAGTTTAAGACATTAGTATGCTAGAAAACTAATTCAAAGTGGAATCATATCAATCTCATGCGTATGTTCTACTGAGAAATTAGCAAATCGGTTTACCAAAAGATTACCTCAATAATTAGTGAACTCTACATCAAGATGGATGGGACTAAGAGTCTTGAAATAATTATTTTTCTAATAATGACAACCCAATTCGACTATAGAGAACCTAAACATCAAACTTGAAATGGATAATAACAAGTTGTATGTGAAAGTTTCAACATTTAAAGAGATTAGAGTTTTATATGTGATGAATGTGAGATATATGTACGTTACCATTATGTTCATCATAAGAAATATTTCTTGAACTATAAAATTCTTGGTTCTTGTATTGAAAATATGGGAAATCAGAGCTCCGCTTGCATTGTTGGATGGGTGATATTTGTGTGAAGACATGCACTGAGTGCATGCTTATAATGAAGAATGTGCACCATATTCATGATCTAGATCTGAATTTATTGTCTGTAAATGTTCTTACTTAAGTAGGTTTCTATCACACCTTTGGCGATGGTAAGTGAAAATTATCTATTAGTTCGATGATTGTTGCTCGAGGTGATTTGTGTTTCTTGTTGTTGAAGACATATTTGGGTATATTTTTTAGTGAGTTGAACGCAATTGAGGAATATAATTCTCATAAGTCAAGAAGATGAAAACCTTAGTAAGTAAGTCACTCATTTAGGTTGATTAAGTTGTTATTATTGACCTTTGTGGCTATTTTTTGGCAGGAAAGCAACATAGAGCTTCGTTTTCTAAGAAGTCCACTAAACAGACCATGGTCTTATGAAAATGGATCCTATTGGTGTTAACAATATTTTGTTCCATTAGTTGAATGATTCTACTAGAATAACTTGGGTATACATGACGTAAACAATAAGCCGGGTTTTTGAGATTTTTCAAAAACAATCATGTCATAGTAGAATTGTAAACAAGAAGAAAGTTGGAATATATTTGATCAAATAATGGTGGTGAGTATACTTTAAATGAGTAAAAAATTATATTATGGTATTAGACAGAGAAGGAAACATTAGGTACACAATAACATAATAGAGTTACAGAGAGAACGAACCATTGTAGAGAATATGAGATATATACAAAAAATATCTAAGCATCCTAAGATATTTTAGAATGAAGTAGTTAATTGTGTTGTCTACTTGATCAATAGAGTTTCATCAACATTTCTTTATTTTTATACTCATATGAGATTATGGAAAGGAAAATATATTATATGTTCACATATTTGATATTTTGGGTGCAATGCATACATGCATATTCCAAAGGAACAAATATCCAAACTTAATCCGAAGACTAATCTTCGTGTCTTTGTTGGATATAATGATGAAGAGTATGTAATCTAACTCTATGATCCTGAGAAAAGAAAATAATGAGAAGTAGAGATGTGGTATTCTTTGAGCACGAGAAGACTACATATATTTTGAGTACAAGGTTTATTTCTACCATTGATGTGTCTTTTAATTGTATTAATTATTAATAATCTTTTACTATTCCATATGTAAATCAACCAACAAATGACAATGTTGAGGTAGTTCCTGATTATATTGAGGATGTTCCACATGGTGGTGATTTACAAGATCACGTTGATGATGATGATTCTAACGAGACCTTATGAGAGAAAAAACTTTATGAAGAAGAAGTTCGTGAGAATGAGGAGGGGGAAAACCCTTATATGGAAGATGTACAAGTCCAAAGGTTAACTAGAGAGAGAAAACCATGAACAAGGTATCCAAACTCAGAGTTTATTATAGTCAATAAAGATGAAGACCCAAAGAATTGTTATCTCATGAAGAGAAAACCCTTTGTCTTGATGGTATGAAAATATAGATGAATTACCTAGAAAATAATGAAATTTATGAGCAAGTAAAACCTCATAATAGAAAGAAAATCTATAAAATAGATGGATTTTCAAGAAGGTAGTAAGAAGACTATCAAGCAAAAAGGTATAATGGTAGTAAAAGGATATAGCGAGAGAAAGAGCATTGCTTTTGATGAGATATTTTCTCTTGTTGTCATGACTTCTATTAGAATTGTGTGGGGTTAAACTGCAGGTCTTAATCTTGAGTTGGAACAACTTTATGTAAAAACTTATTTTTTACATGGTGACTGGCATGATGAACTCTACATGAAGAAACCTAAAGCTTGTGAAGATAAAGGCGAATAAAAGTTTGTTAAGCTGAAGAAGAGTCTTTATAAGATTAAAAATACACCAAGGTAGTGGTATAATAAATTCAACTCTTTTTTAACGAATGATGGTTATAAACAAACTCATGCTGATGTTTGTGTTTATTTCATAATATTATCTAGAGGTAATTTTATCATACTTATTGTATATGTAGATGATATGTTGATATTTGGAAAATATGTTCATATTATATATTATTTTGAAGAAGGATTTAACAAAATCATTTGACAACAAATAGTTAGGTTCTACAAAGAAAATCTTAGGTATGAAGATTCCTCGTGGTAGTGAAATAGGAAAGTTGTGGCTAAGAAAAAATATTAAAGATGTACTTCAATTTTTTAATACAAAGAATGGAAAGCCAATTAATATACCATTAGTTACACACTTCAAGATAAAAAAGGAATTATGGCGTACAGCATAAGAAGATAAAAAAAATGTATGTCACTTATTTGTTACTGTTTTTTTGTTGATTATTTGATGTATGTCATGGTGTATACAAAACCATATATCTCATATATTTTTTGTTTAGTGAGTGAGTATTTATCCAGTCCAAATAAATATTTTGGGAAACAATCAAGTGGATTTTCATATACTTGGGAGACAGTTCCTTTTTTAGTATGTGTTATGGAGGTGCCTAGTATATAGTTGAAGGATATATATAAATGCCGACATGGCTAGTGATCTTGATAACCATATATTAGCATCAAGTTATATGTTTAAATTTTCAGGGGGAGCTATCTCTTAGCAATCTGATGGATAACATCGCAAGTGCACGATAGTGAGTATTTTTAAGACTATTATATCGAACTCAATGGAATAAATTTAAATTTTTAAAACTATAATTTAATATAAAAACATAATAATTTAATAACAAAATAATTATTTTTTGATCCAACGGATCCAATATATATGGTTTTGAATAAACTAATCGATTAAAAGAAATAACAAAATAACTTAGAGAAAATTAGTAGTATAAAATATTCGAGAGTTATTAAAACATGTATTAACAATTATAAACTTTTCATATAATTTTTTTACCAGACCGTCTAGCTCAGTTGGTAGAGCGCAAGGCTCTTAACCTTGTGGTCGAGGGTTCGAGCCCCTCGGTGGGCGTTATACTTCTTTTGACGGTTGATTTATAGTATCCAAATATAGGCACATGAACAATCTTGAGGCTGATGATGGGTTCGCTCCAAGAACCGTGACCGGGTATTCAAGAAGCCCATGAAGTAGTAAGCCCTAGCTTTTATCGTTTCCTCTTCTCGAGGATAGTTATCGTCTGCCTTCTCTCTCTCAGATCTCTCTCTCTTGCTCCTTCTCTTTCTCTTTGAAAACGGAAAACAAATCTCATAAAGCCGATTTCCCTAAGAGTTTAGCATCAAAATAAACCTCAAAGCCGATCTCCTGAAGCTGGTTGTCGATTGTAGCTTCTCAGTCTCTTGATGAGAAGCTGTTTTCGCAATCTGAAATCCCCAAGATTTGGATCTGTTGCTGGTTCGTGGCTCAAAAAGTGTGTCCGTGAGAAGCTGGTTCGTCAAGGAAATCACCAAGATCTCCAAGATCTGTGGCTGGTTCGAAAAGCGTGTCCCGGAGAAGCTGTTTTCTGGCTCAGCTGTTTCTTGATCCGAAATCACCAAGATTTGGATCTGAGGAAAGATGAGTCAGAATATCGCTCAAGAAGACTTTCCCCTCTTGAAAGGTGCTGCTGTTCCGACAATGAGACTGAACCCTACTTTCGATTCTGAAGGAAAGAAGTCGTTTGCTGAAGCGCTTGGAGGAAGAAGCAAGGAGTTCATTCATGAAGGAGTCGTGCATGAGGAGCATGAGGACTACAGGTCGATTCATTTTCGACTTTCAGATAAGTTTTCTCTGATTAATAACTCTAAGCATACTTTAATCGCGAAGTTCTCGTTTGGGAGTCCAACTCTCAGCGAGTTCAAAGCGTACATTGCTGCATTTAGATTTGTAGGATCTTACAGCATATCTATATGGGATTTTAGGCATTTTTTCATAGAATTTGCTCAACTAGAAGATGTAAAAACATTCTGGACCAAACCTGTTAGATCGATAGGAAGTCTATCCTTTAGAATTCTTAAGTGGTCCCCTGACTTTCACCCTAAAAAGGAGTCTCCTGTGACTCCACTTTAGATTTCGCTACCGAAATTACCTGAAATACTATACAATTCTGATTCTGTTAACCAAATTGCTAAATCAATAGGTCTGCCTCTAGTTGTATGGATCCCTAGGAATAATATTGCTATGTATAACTACTGTAAAGCTTGGGTTATGGTTGACGTGTCTAAGCCTCTTCCTCAAAGCATTTGGATAGGCTTTGGGGAAGAGGATAGTTTTTGGCAAGATATTGTTTATTTGAAAAAACCTTTTTACTGTAAATCTTGTAAGCATATAGGACATAAAGAAACTCAGTGTAAAAAAGATGAATTAGAAAAAAATATGAACAAAAACAGAAGTAATAAAGATAACATTAAAAATATATCTAATCTAAAAGAAGTATGGATACCAAAAGTGACAGGAACTGATAATGATAAACATACTGAAATTGAGGTTAGAAATATTGAGGGAACTACTAAGAATTCTGAAATTAAACAAACAGCTAATGAGGATAAGATCTTAATAGAAGATAAAATGAATAAAAGTGATATAGAAAATATTCAATCTGGAAGGCAACAATTAAAAGGAACAGAAGTTAATATTGTAACAGAAGTAAATGTAAATGAGTCAGTTGAAATAGCTAATAATGATGGATCCAATATAAATATAACACAGAATGATATAGAACAAAAAAATATTGAATTAAGTCATTGTAACAATCAAACTGGTCTTAATATAATAGAGATAGATAGTGGGTCTTTAAAAGAAACAAACGAAAGTTCAAATATGGATATATCTAGTGTGTCTTTAGAGTGTCAGAAGAATAATGTTAAGATTTTTAATCAATTAGAAGACTCTGTAGAAATCACTAAGGAAGATATAATTAATGAACTTGAAAATATAAAATTAAGTAATCCTTTCAATGCTTTATCTGATGATGAGTTAGAAGAATTAGAAGAGGTAATAGGAACAGAACAGATGCCCTTAGTAAGGTCTAGTATAAGTGAACCTAATTCACATAAGCAAATGAAAACTATTAAAGAGTCATTTAATGTTAATGTAAGAAGATCTGCAAGAAATAAAGTAATATGTAGAACAAGGAACTTTAAAAGATCTATAGCATCCACTTATAAAACTTCTAAATAACTGTGTTACTTAATTTGAATGTAAGGGGAATTGGTAATTGTAAAACAATAAGAAGAATAAAGAACATGATTAAAAAATTTGTTGTTGATATCATAGCTCTTCAGGAGCCTATGATATCAGCAGAGAATATAGCTTCAATCTGTCTAAAATTGGGTTTTAATTCACAATTGGCAAATGTTAATAATAAAATATGGTTGCTCTCGAAAAATGGTTATGATATTGATATTTTGGACAATTCTGATCAACTTTTAAATACTATAGTAAGTCATTCTTCATCTAAGTCAGTAGTTTTAATTACTATAGTCTATGCAAAGTGTAATAGGGCTCATAGAATGTTGTTATGGGATCAGTTAAGGAATATTTCAGTTACTAGTTTATCCTGGTTAGTAGTTGGAGACTTTAACACTATTTCTAATGAAAATGAACAATTAGCTTGTAGAACTCTTTGCTCTAGAGGTATAGATGAGTTTAACCATATGATTATAGACTGTAAGTTAGAAGACCCTGGTTACATTGGATCAAACTATACCTGGACTAATAATCATAAGTGGAAAAGACTTGATAGAACACTGCATAATGATAAATGGAGGGAAATTTTTAATATAACAAAGGTAAATCATTTGGCTAGAACATATTCAGATCATTCTCCATTGTTAATCTCTGTAACTAATAATTCAACATATAAAAAACCATGTTTTAGATTTCAGAATATGTGGTTAAGGCATGAAAATTTCTTAAAAACTGTGAATGATAACTGGTCTAAGTCAATCTGTGACTCTTCAAACATGTTTATATTTTGGTCAAAACTTAAAAGGCTTAAGGAACATTTAAAAATATGGAATAAAGAAACATTTGGAAACATTTTTTATCTTTTAAGTAAAGTAGAAGAAGATATAAAGATTGTTGAGTTGAGATTAGAAGAAGATGATTGTTCTGAAAATCAAAGTAAGTTAAACAGTTTAAACATTACATATTCCATATTGCTTAAGAGAGAAGAGGATTATTGGAAACAGAAAAGTTATTCTAATTGGATCACAGATGGTGATAACAACACTGCAATGTTTCATAATTATGTAAAGAAGAGAAGATCTAAAAATATTATAAAAGGAATTTAGGATAATAATAGTTGGACTGAAGATGATAGTTTGATAGGAGATTCTGCTGTAAAATACTTCTTTAATTTGTTAAATAAAACTCAAACTCAAAAAGATTTTTCTTCAGTTAGAAGTGTTATTCCTAAGTTAATATCGTCTGTTGATAATGATAGTATCTTAGAATTGCCTACTTTTAATGAACTTCATGCTGTTATTAAGAGTTTGAACCCTGATAGTGCTTCTGGAGTTGATGGTTTCAACTTCAAATTTTATGTTTCTTGTTGGTCTATTATAAAAAAACGATATTTTAAATGCTGTTATAGATTATTTTCTAGATGTTACATTACCTAAAGGTCTGTTTGCTATATTAATATGTTTAATACCTAAAAATGATTCACCTAAAACTTGGAAACATTTTAGACCTATAAGTTTGTGTTCAGTGCTGAATATTATAATTTCAAAACTTATAAACCTTAGAATAGCTAAGTTACTGCCTTTTATAATATCTAAGGAACAAGGAGCATACGTAGAACATAGGCTTATTCAAGAGAACATATTAATAACTCAGGAGCTAGTTAAGGATATGAATAGAAAAGTCAGAGGAGATAATGTAATTATAAACTTGGATATGTTAAAAGCATTTGATAACTTAGAGATTAACTTCATTTATGATGTCTTGTTGTCATTTGGGTTTAATGATAGAGTTATTAGTTTGATTAAGAAAAGTATAGAGAATGTTAGATATTCAGTTATTGTTAATGGGAATACTTATGGTTTCTTTAAATATGTTAATGGTCTTAGGCAGGGAGACCCTATGTCTCCTTATCTCTTTATTATAGCAGAGGAATTCCTAATTAGGGGTGTGAATAACTTAATTGAACATCATAGCTCTATGGCCTATAATATGAAAAGTTTAGTAAAGATTAACTGCTTAGCTTACGCTGATGACATTATCTTATTTGTTAATGGTTCTCAAACAAATATAAAAAAGTTAACTGAGTTTCTAGATTCTTATCAAGCTCTTTCTGGTCAACAAGTAAATACACAAAAGACTACTTTCATAACTCCTTTAAGAATGAACAGATTAAGAATATCATCTTTAGAAAGTATTTTAGGTTTTAAACATTCTGATCTTCCATTTACTTATTTAGGCATTCCAATTCATACAAATAATCATTCAGTTTATTTTGAGAAGTTAATAGATAAGATAAGAACTAAAATTTTGGATTGGAACTCTAAAAAACTATCTTTTGGAGGTAAAATGACCTTAATAATCTCTGTTCTTATGTCATACCCTATATACTATTTGCAATCCATTAAGTTACCTTTAAAAACTATATCTAGGATTGAGAAGCTGCTTAATAAGTTTTTATGGGGGTCTAGTGAGACTGATAAGCATATAGTATGGTCTACTTGGGATAAAGTGTGTAAGCCTTATAATGAAAATGGATTAAACATCAGAAGTATAAGAGACTTACAAACTGTTTTTTCATACAAACTCTGGTTTAACTTTAGGGATAATAAAACACTTTGGTCAGACATGATGCATTCTAAGTACTGTAATAACTTACATCCTTTACAATCAACATTGAACATGACAAACTCTAAAATTTGGAAGAGAATGTATGAAATTAGGGAAAGTGCTGAAAGACAAATAAGATGGAAGTTAGGTAATGGTAATGCACATTTTTGGTTAGATCATTGGTATAATACCAAACCTTTAATAACTTTAACAGCAAGTAATTCTATACACTATACACAAACAAAGGTTAAGGAGTATTGGATAGATGATGTATGTAACACTGATAAATTGTTAAGTATGTTGCATGTTAATTATGTAACTGAAATTACTAAAGTTAATTTTAACCCATGTTTATCTGATTCTATAATCTGGAAACTATCAATTGATGGAAAATTCAATTTAAAGAGAACTGTTAATGAAGTAAGGATCAAAGGCTTAAAGTCACAAATAAAAGATAAAGTCTGGAATAATATCTCACCAAAAAAATGTTCTTTTGTCCTTTGGAGAGTCCTGAATAACACTTTAAGTATAGATATTAGGCTGCAACAGATTGGTTTTAGTTTAGCATCTAAATGCTCTAGTTGCCAGAATCTAGAAACTTTAAATCATGTCTTTGTATCATGTGAATCTGCTTGGTACACCTGGTCATACTTTTCTGCTATGTTTAGGATAGATATAGGGAGACATATGACTGTGAACAACATCATTAATCTTTGGTTACTGTCTACATCTAAAAGAATACATGTTAGAACAATTTTACCTGCATTGATTGTATACTCTATTTGGCATGCTAGAAATAGTTGTAAACATAAAGATAAACCCTTATCTCCCAAAAGGATAGTTAACAATATTCTATTCATGCTTGCATCTCTAGATTCTGGCTTGCGGCTGTCTAGGAAGCTTTGGTCTAAAGATCTGCATTTAGCCAAAGACTTGAAATGTTTTAATCATATTAAATATACAAAATCATGAATGTATGTTGCCTGGTCCTTGCCTGATCATAATAGACTTAAGATGAATTGTGATGGATCTGTTTTAAACAATGGTGAGGCTAGTTCTGGTTTTATAATTAGGGATAGTTTAGGAGTTACTTTAATAGCTAAAGGTGAATTACTTGGGAAGTGTTCTCCCATCACTGCTGAGGTTTTAGCTTTAATAAATGGGCTGATGTTCTGTAAGGATCATGATTTATTATCTGTAGATATTGAGACAGAATATCTCAACTTATTCAATATGCTTGCAAATGACAGTTATCCTTGGTATTTAGATCAAATGCTTACATATTGTAGATCTTTGTTTAAGCCTCAAATGACCTTGAAACATATATATAGAGAGAGCAGAACTATGCTGCTGATTGGGTAGCAAAATACGCTCTGAAATTGAATTCTAATTTCATGGTTAAATCACTACATCATTTGAATGAACTAAATGCAATAACGTTATTAGAATCATTAAATCTAGGTTATTTTAGATTCTTTGATGATGATTAACCCTTTTGGCAAGTGAAAGCTTGACCAACGTTTTGTTTTTTTACAGGTTAAGGAACAATAAACAGCTCTGGTTGCAGAATAAGAACTTGGAAAAGACTTGTTAAAGGAAAAAAGAAGAAGAGAATATATGGAATGAAGCATGGAAGAGATGAACTTGGCAGCTACGATATAGAATGGCATGGAAAGAGTAGTAAGAGAAGAGAAGAATGCAAAAGGAGACAAGGAAGAATATGTAAAAGTGGAAATGTAAATTGAAGTTAGTAGTTGGAAAGAAAGCTGTATAAAATGAGTTACAACTCATTACACATTTGTAAAGCTTTTTTATATATCAATAAAGATGTATTTTCTTGGAAAAAATAAATAAATAAACTTTTCATATAATTTAAATTAATCATGTATTCGTTAAAGTCAAATTTTATTTGGAGGTTTTGTTACATTTATCTCTTGATCACCGACAACTAACGTTTTTGTATGGTTTGTTATATGTCTAGTCATGTACTTCTTAAAATTCGGTAAAAAAGAATTTAGGTCAAATTTCATTGTATCATGGTCGCATCACATTACTCATTCAAACCAGTAGCATTGATATAGTTCAGAAATAGACGTTACATCTCGGTCTTAGTTATTTTTCTATGAACAAGAGATTAAACCAGTAGGTAATTGCATGCATTATTAATTTACAGATACTAAATATATATATATATATATATATATATATATATATATATATATATATAAAATAAAAAAAATATAATCACATATCAATTGCATTTATAAAGGTTTTCTAATCCGAAAATAAAGAATAATGAGCTCATACTATTCATATTCATAATATTAATATATAAAAATAGTAGAAGCATAAAAGAAAAAAAATGATCTCATTTTTTTGTTAAGCTTTTTTAAAAAATTCACATAAAACTTTCATCCATTTTTCTATGTCATAATCAATGAATCTGAAGCGAGTTGGCCTAAGTCTTTAGGTGATAAGACACCTCAAAGGATATATAAATTTAGAAACTGAATGAAATTATTTTTCATGTAACTTGTTGAATGTCTAATTTTATCAAGTTTTCTAACTAATCCATTTAGCGAGCTTTAGATCAATGACTTCCTCTCAACTGCTTAGGATTATTGGATGATAAAACAATCATAAGGATTTAGAGACTCATAATAACTAGGCTATAAAACTAGACAAGTTACATCCAAGAATATATATAAACGACTTCTCTTTTTATGTGAATCTCGACCAGATGAGGAATCATATCGGGTTACTTAGTAAAATTATTTATACACCCTCTTTATTTATTCAATATATATATTTATGACAACTATTTGTTTAAAATATATTATATGAGTAAATTAATTTCAAATTTGTCTCACATTTGGTCCCCTTAATCTTTTATCACTAATACAACCCCTAATATTTTGCTAATAATATTCGAATTTAAAAGGTGAGTATTATTAGAAAAAGATTAGAGGGACCAAATGTGAGACAAAAAGATATTATTTGAGACGCCACATGGAAATCGTAAGTAATTGCACGTGGAGGGTGGGATCAAACATGCAAAGTTTTAAAACATAAAAGACTAGTGGGAGACAAAAGTGAACAAGGAGACTAATTTGAGACAAACACGAAACTGGGGGTTTAGCTACAAGATTATCTACCACATCGATTGAAAAACATGCATTACTATCAAATGGAAATTTTAAAGATTTCAATACAATAAATTCCATATTCATCTTTTACACGAATTATTATGTTTCCACCTCCAACGTCAATCACGATTCAAGAAGTGGCTAGGCTAGATCTCCGTAAAATGAAGATACAAATCTATCTTCTTCCATGTCTAAAATTGTAAAATCAGTTGGAAATATAAATTTATCAACCTTTATCAAAACATTGTCTATTATGTTTGTAGGATATGCAATAGACATATCAACTAACTGTACAGAAATAATTATAGCCTTTATTAAACTTATTCTTAATTTCCTATAGATATAAAGAGACATTAATTTATGTTAGCACATAAATCACATAAGAAACTAAAAGTTAAATCACCAATTTTATAAGGAACAGTAAACTTCCCGGATCTTGTAGTTTTGGTGGCAAATTTATTTTGAATCAATGCACTGGATTTTTTTGTCAATGTAACTGTCCCATATTCATTGAATTTTCTTTTGTATCAAATGATGTCTTTGATAAACTTCACATATTTAGGCATATACTTTAGCAAATCTATAAACGACATATTAATTTTCAAGCTACAAAATATTTTAGGAAAATTAGAAAATTGATTTTAAGTGTTTTGTTTCTTTTTCATGTCTAGATATGGAACTCAAGGGGCATATTTAGATATCAGAGGGTTTTGAGCTACAATTATAGTTTAACCACGATCACTGAAGCTTGGTTGCGATCAAGAAATACATTGTGTGATTTTCCTTCGACAAACTCACCACGATCACGATCAACTGGCCCCTGGTCATGATCATGTGTACACTTGGTCACAATCAACATTATGGTTGAGGCCTTCTATCTCAGTTTTATCGACTTTTCCGCGGCCAACAATGTCTTTTCCACAAAAAAGTACCTATGGTCGCGATCAACTTCACCTTGGTTGTGGAAAAATAATCTTTTATTACAATCTCCTTTTCTTTTTGATACATTATCGCGATCACCTACTTCATGGTTATGATCAAACCTTTTTTTACCATTATTTTATTTTATTTTTTGACCAATTTGTTTCCCTGTTCTTAGTGTGATTGCATTTTATTTCTTTAGGTTTTTCTTAGTATTTCTAAGCCAACTTCTTTAATTTCAGCGAACATAGAGTGTACATGACCTGTTTGAACCTCTAGATTCTTCATGCATGCTTGTTGGTTTTGAACCACCACATCTATGTTGGTCATACAAGATTTATGATTCTGGACCGAGACCTCAAAGTTCTTCATACTTGTCTCATTCATTTGAAATTGATTATTGGAGTATTCTACAAATTTTCTCATATCCTCTTCCAAACTTGATTCATTTTCCAACTTGTCAAAATTTTCATATTTTTATGCGTTATCGTTATTCTTCCAAGAAAAATTTGGATTTCTCATGTAATATTCTTGATAAATATTGTTATTATTATATTAAGGTCTATACACTTGTTGGAAATTACTAACATACATTGCATATTCTGATGTTGTGAACTCATTTGTGATGGACGGATGATAAGCATTAAATGCAGCAGAATTCATCTTAAGGTGGTTTATTTTCTGCTCAAGTGCTTCTATTTTTGCTTGAAGGATAGTCTTATTGTTCACTGCTTACATTTCGTCTTTTTTTAAACACATAGTTTTTGTTGGAGAGAAATTCAAGTTGTCGGTACTCTTTGTCCGTATTTTATCGATTAATGACCCTCCATTGTGACGTCTATCATTAATTTGTCGTTTCCCCTTAGTCTATTGTAGAATGTTTGGATTATCAGTCGGGCTATGATCACATGGTAAGGGCATATCCACAATAACTTTTTGTAACATTGCAATGAGTTATAAAAAATTTCATCGCTTCTCTAGGCGAAGGTTGATATATCCTTACGCAATTTTGCTGACCTCATAGGTGGGAAGTATTTTACCATAAAAAGTTGAGCTGATTTCTCTCATGTTGTTATAAAGTATGGGGGTAATAATTATAACCATGCTTTTGATTTTTTCATAGAGATTAAAAATAAAAATTATGAGTTTTATTGCATTTAGGGAGACGTTATTATACAAACATGTGTCGCGCATCTCTAAGAAACTAGTGAAATTAGTATTAATTAGCACACTTCTCCTATGAATATGTTGGTGTTTTAGATCATAGTAATCAGCATCAACTTTGATTTTTAAATGACCAGTAACCATCTCTACCCTCAAAATGTTGGCTTAAACCTTACTAACGATAGGTTTGCAAAAATAATCTTCCCAAAATGAAGACCTATATGTACTCATTCTTCAACTATTTTGAGCTTATTTCTTCTTCACTGAAAGATTCTTTTAATATCTAGAGCAAATGGTATAATACTCTTACTCCTAATTATCTGGCATTAGAAATGATTAGTGTAAATATAAACAAAACCAACAAATAAAAAAATAAAAAATTTATTCTTCGGTAACAACGCCAAAAGATTGATGGATAAAATCGTAAATGCACGTTAATAGTGAATATTTTTAAGACTCGTATATCGAATGTAATGAAATAAATCGATATTTTTTAATCAAAATTTTAATATAAAGATATACAAACTCAATAACAAAAAATATTATAAAAATAAATATTCGATCTAAAGAATCCATATTGAATGTTTTGATTAAAATTAATTGATTAAATAAAATAATAAAATAATTAAGAGAACATTAATATTATAAAACATTCTAATTAAATTTAAACATGTATTAACAATTATATGTTTTTCATATTATTTAAATTAAGAGAAAAGTACCCCTAACTACCTTCTCAAGTATCAAATACCAAGATGGTACCCGTTTTTGGACTAGTTTCATAAACTACCTAAAGCCACATTTTGGACAATTATACCCTCTAGGGTATAAAAGGGGTTTTTTCCTTGAAACCCACTTATTTTCACCTTCTAATCTGACTTTTAGGTTCCAATTTCCCCCCACTTTCACATTTCCAAATTTGAGGAGAGAGAAACACGTTTTACGAGAGCGAAACCGAAAGCCATTTTTGGAAGGTTACGTACCGGCGAACCACGACTGAACCTGTTTCTCTTCCGATTTTGTTGCCCCCTACCGGAGAACCACCGGCGACTAGTAAGCAGCATCTAGGTATGCCTCCTCCGATAATTCTGACATCGACCGGCAAAAAACCGGCGACAACTAACCAGTTTTTTTGTCTCTGTTCCTTGTATCAGGCACCTACAGGCGCACCAGAACTGTCTCTGTCTCTGGTTCGATATTTTGAAACACAACCGGCGAGAATCCAACTGCGACGAAGTGTCCGTCGAACCGAACAGTCGCCTTCAAACGAAATCAGGTATGTGTTCGATTGTTATGCGTTTCTGTTGAGGTTTTCGAACACAAGGATAGTCCATGCTGTATTATGTGTAACACTCCGGTAGAATCGTAAGGTCATTTGTTGCTGTTGCTGGACTGGACAACGTTACGTGATAGTTGTATTGGTAGTGAGGATGGTTTGTTGTAATCATTGTGAGGCTGGGGTTTTAAGCATTGTCATGCTGATGTTTTTAGCATTGTGAGGCTGATGTTTTAAGCACTGTGAGTTTGCGAAGTGTTGGTCCATGTCTAGCAATATGGGTTCTATTATCTATCAGTACAACTATCAGGTTTATTAGGCTGATCGTTAACGTGTTAGATCTTGTGTAACAGCTATAGGGATGCTGTTCCAAATGTTGTTAGTGTATGCAGGTATCGTCATACAGGTAGCAATGTATATTGTATTATATATCAGGGTGTGGTAGTAGTTTACATGTAAGACAGCAGGTCTAGGGGATAAGTATAAGTTTCAGGTCACTTATACGAATCTTCATAATGTAGTGGCTGCTTAGTATTATTGTTTTAGTTACCATGTTAATTACTAACTACCTTGTTATGTGAACGTTGACAGGTTAAAATGACAGGAGTATTCTACCGCTCTGGATTGGTTGGCATAATCAACGTCCTCAGACGAGATATTATCAAAGCCGAACACATCGAGGCTGCTCGCGGAACACCTTTTTACACATTCCTCAAAACCTCGTACGACTTGAGGAACGAAACTCTGAAGCTTAAAAAGTTCCACCACCTTATAGAGGCGATCTGTGGTTTATACGACGTCAGATGGAAGGCTTTCAAGATTGGACAAAAGCGTGTAAGGCTGACGAAGAAAGACGTTCAGGCAATCTTTGGCCTGAGACACGGTAACGAAGAGATGCCGATGAGCAAATCAGGTGGATTTATCGCTCGTTACGCCGAGGGAGCAGAATTAGATTCGACTTTGATGAAGAAATATTTCTTGAGTCCAAGGACGAGGAGAAGCGGGCCAACGAACGACAAATCAGTGTCAAACGCGTTAATAAAGGTAAATACAGTATGTTTGAATGTAGTTGTTTTGTAGTTCGTACTGCAGGCTGTGCTGGTTCATGAAATCCAGGGACATTTTCACATAACTATAAATAGATTGTTGTTAATAGCAAGGTATGAACACTAACATATCACAGATAGTGTAACATTTAAAGGAACTGTCCAGTTAGACCTAATTTATATGATGTTAGCATACATAGCAATTTGGAATGTAATAAATATCAGAGGGTAGCAGTATAGATAGCAATGTAAACGTGTATAGATATCAGAGTATGTTTACAAACAACTATGGTATGTATGCAATCATATATCTAATGTCTTATTAGTTGTGGATGCCTTTAATTGTTCTGTCTGTATTGTTGTTATGATTTTGGATGTTTTTGTAGGAAGCAATCGAGAAAGCAGTTAGAGAAGGAGGGGAGGATGAAGCGAGCGATGTGGCTAGGCTACTGATACTTTTCATATGCTCGACACTTTTCTTTTCAGTGTCGGGCGATGTAATCGGTTGGACAGCAATCTTCTACGTGGAGAATCTTGACAAGATAAACGACTATGACTGGTCTGGAGCAATCTTGGATAAGCTTCACAAATCGCTGGACAAATGTATTAAGGCCGGGCATCCTTCAAGAGTTATCGGATGCGTTGCTTTGCTTTTTGTAAGTATAGCTAGTTATGATCAGCCTGTCTGTTAGGAAAATGTTTTTTTTAATACTTAGTTATGTTCTGTGCAGCCGTTTCTTATGGAGCATATTTCTATAAATGTCGACATACCAAGGCCTTACATAATACCTAGATGTTACAAGTGGTGGGGGCTAGAGGGCAAGGAGTCCACATTCGAAATGATCCAGATGGTCGGTGAGCTCAGGGACGACGAGGTATGTTGTGGTATAGTAGATATATCGTAGTAGTATGATACATATATCAGTGATGATTATAATATTTTGCTGCTAAATGAACATTATAATGTATCTCCTAGGTTGTCGGCGGGGAGTTGGTGTTTACAGCATCAGAATGTTTTGGTTATGGAGTAAATGATTCGCGGATAAGGTGGGAAGGGGCTGGGGAACCAAGCGAAGAGAGGAGTAGGAAAAGAAAGAAATCTGTTGCGAACAGAAGTTTGATAAGCAAGGAAGATGACGGAGCTGGTAGTAAGAAGACAAGACATTCAATGATTGAGGTTGAAGATGATGTTACGTTGGGGGAGTTCATTGTGGAGAGGAAGGCAAGAGTTGGTAAAAACAAAGGGGAGAGGTTGAGGAACCGAAAAAAACGTAGGTCTAGTATGATTCCTAGTTTTGGAGTGTTGTCGCAGTCGGTACTGCGCGACAGCAAAAAACTGAAAAAAAGGAGCCGGTTGCGGCGGTTGAAAGTTGAGAACAAGAGGCTTAAAACATGCCTTGATGAAAGAAACGAAGAGGTTAGTGCTAGCATGCCTTCTAAGTACTACTAACATCTGTATGGTTGTTGAAATGAACTTTTCTATCA
The DNA here is from genome assembly GCA_036936605.1 of Limnanthes douglasii subsp. nivea. Taxonomy (NCBI): domain Eukaryota; kingdom Viridiplantae; phylum Streptophyta; class Magnoliopsida; order Brassicales; family Limnanthaceae; genus Limnanthes; species Limnanthes douglasii. The sequence goes on along the minus strand of JAUPFV010000001.1, from coordinate 57,114,978 downwards.
ATAAAGTATTCTGTAACTATCAGTGCTGTAAATAATGTAACAATTTCGTATGGTCGTTTGAATCAGGTTGAAAGATTGAAGAAAGATTTGGAGCACCTTAAAGAACAGCTGGAGATGGTCGACTCAAGAGAGGATGGCGAGGATCAACAACTGCTGTTGACCTTATCATCGCCATTTTGCCGCTATGATGAGGATGCTACTGAAACCTTAGATGCACGGGCTGCTGAGAAGGTGGTTAAGGAAACACTGGTTTACAAAAGAACTCGGAGGCATGTAGTAACTGAAACAGACAAAGCAACGGAAGAAGACGACGTTGATGGGGAGGATAAAACAGAAGAACAAGAGGAGATTGACAAAGCAAAGCAAAAAGAAAAACATTGCTCGGAGGAGGACAAAGAAGAAGTTGATGGAAGGGGTGTTCAATCCGAAAACCGTGTTGAACCAATGGAAGAGAGTACTACACATGATGCTGTTGCTGTAGATGTGTTTAGGAAGCCAAAAGGGACTATCACAAGTGTTTGTGACGCTGGTAATGGGGAAGGGGATGTGGCAGAAGGAATACCACCCCTAACTCATGCTGCCGGTGCGCAGAATATAGTTTTGGTACCTGCACAGGGACCTGGAGTCGGAAACGACGAGGTTGAACAACAGCAGCTGGTGGTGGATAGAAATGATTTGTTGGACGAAGAATCCAACGATATAACGAAAACAATGGAACGACAGTTGAAGGAGTCGCAAAAAGCCGTCGATGAAGGAAAGAAGGCAGCGATCATCGGTGAGGACAAAGGAGAAGATGACATAGTAGTAGCAACTACATTGTTGGAGATAGCAGCAACCGAACCAGTGGTTTCGGAACATGTCTCTCACAATGTAAGTGGATGTTAACGTTGTATTTGAATATCATACATGATTGATAGTTAATCTCGCAATGAATGGTTTTCAATCGTATGTTTTTAGGAAGTCGAAACAGCGGAGCCTGAAGACACACGAAACTCTAGCTTAGTTCTATTCACTGGCACCGGAACAGCTGCAAAGTGCGAACAGCTATCGCAAGCTCTGTCTCCATTAAAGGTGATAGAAATTTCCAACATAGTAGATCATTCCGCAGAGAAGATCGAGAAAGTGTCACAGGTTGAGCCATCTTCGTACGCAACACCAGAACAACAGAAAGCAGCATCGAAGGGTCTTATTGTCAAGTCGGTTACACCGTTGGTTGACGATAGCTTCATAGACTGCACCCAATCATTTTACGCTGAAGTTGACAAGGCTGTTGAAACTTCAAACGAGAAGAGACGTACACTCGAATCCATCGAGGAAGAACAAATGGACGTTGAGGTAAGTAGATATTTGGTATTCTCCATAAACTTTTAAACTGTATTGTTAACAGTTTACCACCATGCTGCCTTTTTTTAGGTACCCATTGATGACATGCCTGGGTTCAACTTACTTACTCCGACGCAGGTTCAACAACAGCAAACTGAAGTTGTAGCTTGGCCGTTCCAGACACAGACAACAGAACTTATCGATCTAAGTGAGTACGAGAAAGTGCTGAAACTGAAACAGGTAGAGACCCAGGAAGATCCAGAAGTGTGGTACTTGCCAACATCAGAGTTCTCTTACAGGCTTTCCGTAAGTGTGACAGAGTTAATGGAACTTCCTAACGAAACTCAACTGGACTTCAAGGTAAAAATATATTAGGATCTATCTATCGTATTGTACTTGTGCGTCTACCAACGTGTCTGTATACGTCTATCATTAGTAATTGAAGCAACTATCATTGTGTCAACCAATAAGCTGTTGGTTGCTCAACTGACTTGGGATTGTAATTGTGTTCTGATAGGTAATAGATGCTTGGATATATAAGCTGTTAAAGGATTCAGATTTCAAAGTCCCTGTGAAAGGGTTTGATAATAAGTATTCATTTCCTGCCAACGCCATTCAAATATCTGGGATTGCAACTGTAAGTTCCCATGGGATTATTGGTTTTATATTAGGTACATCTACTTCCTGTATTAATGTCTTAAATTTACAGGGGACACTGGCTAACAAGGGAGATATGTCTACCATTGTGGACAATGTTTTTGAGACAATGCCCAGCGACACATATGTTGCATTCGTCCCCCTCTGTACTGTAAACACGGATGGCGTGAACCACTGGATGCTCCTGGTCATAGACATGGAGAATGGGGCTGCAAGAAGCTACAACCCAATGTTGCCGTGGAGCAAATTCATTCCCGATAAGACAAGAAACACAGCCGATGGTCTGGTAAGGAATCTAAATTCCAAGTAAACTATGTTGATTGCAGATCTAGCTATTTCGAACATTATATCTAGCAAACAGTATAGTAATGCATATCAATGACTGCTACTGTATCTATCAATGCAGCTGGCCTATTGCATGAAGAAGAAATATATACCGCATGTTAAAGGTGGGTACAAAATTAAGACCATGTTAAACATCCCACAGCAAAAGAGGGGCAGCTACGACTGCGGTGTTTTCGTTTGCAAATACGTAGAAGATATAATTACAAAAGGGTTGGTTGGACGGCAATATGGTGATGAAATGCCGGCAGTAACAAGAGCTAAAATATTCAAACATTTTTTGAATGATTGTAACACAAACAGACGTTGGTAGTATGTAACTGGCATTTTGGTACCAATTTGTATATTTCGCATAGATTAGCATCTATGATTTATGTTTGTAGACTGAAATTTACATGTAAAAGCACTTTTTGCTTGATGCAGTAGGCTGTGAAAAAGTTATCAAAGAAAAGTTTGTTTAAATTAAGCTATCTGAAATAGCCTCCAAAGCTAGCAATCAGGAATACCTGAAATACCATAGTATATAATACAAAATATCAGACAGTCTGATTTGATCGCAAAATATGTAAACATATTAGTCAGGCCAATATGTATATTGAAACGTATTAGCAATGACAGTTGCTTCAATCTATAGCCACTCCAGAAAGCACCACGCCACCATCTTTACACAAAATCAACATTAATAATGATCCACTGTTCGAAAATATCAATATTGCATATATAAGATAAACTATCAATGTTCACCAAAATGTCTATCTGGGGTTAAGGAAAGATCTATCTGGGGTTAAACAATAAAATATCGCAGTGCGAATCATATCATAATTTATGAAATTTTTTGTTACGAACCATAAAGTATAGTTTTAGATATCGTTCAGAAAAAATAGATAGACCATTAAGGTTTTAAATTTTTAATATCATTTATCTACCATTCAGAATTACTCGCAAATATCATATAACAGGTTGGTGATGCACAAAATTAAAATATATGGACTGCACAACATGGTTATTGGTAGATAAATGCAATTAATTTGTTGAAAGGACTGTTAACCACACACATTACTCAGTACTACATTAATGTGTTAAAACCATTGGTTAGTTTGAACTTGAAAAGACAATGGGTAGATGAAGTAGAATGATTACATTCATTTAATGAACGTGTGCCATTAAAGTTGTGAAAGAAAATATGGTTGCTTAAGGGGACTCAGCATTGGAAGCTGGGTTTTGCTATAAATAGAGGGGCATATGACAACCTATTACTCACAAACTCACAAGCAAAGGAAAAAAAAACCCAGAAACTATACCCTAAGTTGAAACGCCTGCTCCTCCAACCATGGCTCCTTCATCACCCTTCTCCCCACACCACAGCAGCGACGACGCCTGGTCCTCTGACTACTACTCATGCGAGAAGGCCTACAAGCACACGACGACGTCGGAGTACTCCTCTGACGAAGAAGATGCATGGTCGGTCTGGTCTGAGGAACAAGAAGACCCTTATGGTTCATGGGATTCTTGGTCCATGGACGACTGTTATCTTTCTGACGATGAGAAGGTGCCAAAAAGGAAGAGGTGTAAGAGCATTAACCCATTTTGGGATGAGGAAGACGATGATGAAGATGAAGAGGCAGACGATGAGGCCTCTGGCGATGATGATGAAGTTGAAGAAGAAGAAGAAGAAGAAGAAGACGAAGAAGAAGAAGAGGACGAGGGCTCTAATGGAGACGACTCCGATTAGGTTATAAGGTTTCTAGATGTAGTTTCATGGCCCTGTTTGTTTCTATTTTGGTGTTTTTAACGTATGTTTATCTTTTTTGTGGACTGTAACTTGCACCAACCCTGTGCAGAAGTGTTATTTTTTGGGGGGGCTGGTGTATTTGGACTATATGTAGCAGTCACTGTTTTTAATGTTAGCGTTTGAATGAATTTTTCAGTTCTATGGCTTTTCTCAGTATGATATAATAAGATATGTTGCAGTTGAGGAAAGCAGTTTTAACTGCAGTTATATAACAAAATCGCAATGTATGACTAGTAACATATCGGAGATATGAAAACATAAAATTATGTATCTGTCAGATGTAGAATCGACGATCTATCAATGTTTCATAGTTTGTCTATCATAGTACAACAGCGTGTATAGCAATGTAGCAGTTAATAGATATCAGAGTCTGAACCAAACAGACAGGTTACATGTCAATATTAAAAGTGTAAAAAAACATAAGTCGAAAGGTACCGTTAGATGGATGTACACCGAAATAAATGTAAGTAACATACTTTGATGTATCTGTTAGATGTAAAGGCATGTTAGATGGATTTATCTTTGAGATGAACATGGCAATTCTTTTAGGGGACTAAACATAAGTGGAAATAGAAGAAGTGCTTATCTTTGAGATGAACATGGCATGAATAATTTGAAGTACAAGTATAACTAATGTGAGCAAAGCATCAGATGGATGTAAACCGAAACAAAAAACATAGGTTTGATGTATCTGTCAGATGCAATATCTAGAATCTATCAATGGTTATAAGAGTCGCTATCGTAGTATATCACCAAAGATAGCAATGTACATGTGAATAGATATCATAGGGGATAAGAAACAGAAATGGAACATGTAAATGTTAAAATTGTACAAAACAGACGTCAAAAGATAAGGAGTGTTTATCTTTGATATGTAAAATGTTACGAAAAAGTAGGTTAATAATGTTTAGAACGGAGCATCACATGACCTCCTATTATGGCCAGATTTGAAACATCGACCACAACGGGACTGGCTGCTGGAAATTTCGCCTCTTGATGGAATACGCTTCTTCCTCGGACGACCGGGTCGTCTTTTAACGTTAGGGGGCAGCACCAAGGGCTCTCCATCACAATCTGCGCTACTGGATTCACCAAACTCTGTTATAGCGGGTATGTTAAATGAATAGCTGGACAGGAAATTTTGTGTAGTGAAAAACGGCTCGACCAACGTCATAGGATCCTCGTTTATAGATGCAATTACAGCCAACGCATGAGCGCAAGGGAAACATTCTTGCTGCCAAGAGCCGCATGTGCATTTGAAATCCAGTATGTTGACAACCATGACTGGGTCCGATAAAACCTCAAAATAAGCCGCAGAAGACTTGCGAACTAACCATGTCCGACCGGATTGTACATTATCTTTGAACATCTTGTCAAACTCGGGGAACAAATGGGTGTTCCAACTTTGGCCTTCTCCTAAACGTCGAGACATTTGAGTCATCAGAAGAGCTCTAATCCGGTCGATTAATTCGACTATAGGCAGATGGCACAACTTCTTAATCTGGCCATTGAACGATTCAACAACTGTTGATGCCATCGCCCCATACCGTTTGCCTTTCACATATGCCTGAGCCCATTTTTCTGGGGCAAGATTCCTGACGAAGTTTTCAATACGATTACCGCCTTGGCGCAACCACTGACCATAACGTTCATTAAAAAGATCGAGCGTAGGGGCATAAGCACAGCTCTTAAACATCGCTAGCATGTCTTGTTTGTAGACTCTGTTAGTGTGTTCAAGAGCTTTATTCAAGTTCTGAACAAGATGGAAGATGCAATAAGCGTGGTAGTCAGTAGGATAAAGAATTGCGACAGCGCTAATAATACCAGCATGGCGGTCTGAAATGAAAGTTATCTGGCGCCCTAGCAGATGAGGTTTTAAAGTTTCCAGAAACCAGAACCAGTTGTCCGAGTCTTCACTACCACATATACCAAAAGCAACGGGGAAAAGACCTGGGATGGAAAAGAAGATTAAAAACAGAACTACATTAACAGAACGATGTTTTGCTCGATTGTGTAATAGTTAACAAATCGCAGTCTGTGTAACCAAATCTAGCAAACAAAGCCTATTAAGCTAGCAATCAGTAATAACTAAAATATCAGAGCATGTAATACAAACTATCAGACAGTGTTATTAAATCGCAAACTATGTATGCTTATTTATCAGATCAAATGTATATTGAGACGTATTTTTACTGACCGTTGTTTCCATCTTTTGCCACTGCTGAAAGCAACACGCCCCCGTGCTTCCCTGTCAGGTGGGTTTCGTCAACGTACAGCAGAGGGCGGCACGAATGGAAACCCTGAAGACACGCCCCAAATGCTATAAAACAGCGACGTAAAACATTGCCGGGAGCCAAATCCAGACGACAGTCCGTAGTGATGTCACGACTCTGTAGCCTCTTGAAGTATGGTTTTAGCAATCCGAAAGAGGTATTGCTATCTCCAAATACAGCGCGACGGGCCTTCTCCAACGCATTCCAAGATAGACGATATGAAACGTCTAAACCGTAGTCTTGCTTGATGGTGGACTGTATAGTCTTAGCTGTTAAAGAATGGCTGTTTCGTAGAGAATCGTGAATTTCATCAGCAATCAAATCGGAGGACAGATGCCGGCTTTTCTTCTTAGTGAATACGGGACTGCACGTGTGGGTACTGAAAAATCTTTTAATTGTCATCAAACCAGTCTTACAATCGACAGAAGCGTAAAGCCTCCATTTGCAGCCATCCGAATCTTTGTTTACACAATAAACGGTGATCTTGTTAAAGGTGTTGTGCATGTACCTAAACGCAAAACCGTTCTCTAATGCATAACGGGATAAGGATAACCTCAGACCTTGAGCACCGTCTGGAAATGACTGTCCAACACCGATGATAGCTTCAGCCCATCCCGCTGTAGCTAGATGTCTTTTTTTCGGGGTTGTAATGGCCAAACAGGTACTGCTTTCACCGCTGGTTCGTTGTATGTGAGAGGATTCTTCGAACAGTTGAACGGGTTGTTTACGTTTAACGGCGGAGCCTTTATCAGCAACATATTCTTGGATAAGAAATGACACACTCTTCAAACGCTCAACATCGAGGTAACATTCCAACCCGATGAAATCGGTCTCCTTATTAAAAATACAATTACTCTGAGCACCGCAAGAGTACGTTATGCTGTAGTTGCCTCTAACAAGCCCTTGCCATGTTTGCTCAACGTACTGTTGAAATGACTCGAAGTCTACGAATTCAGACAGCGGAACAATACTTGTCTCCGTACCAAGTTTGAAAATGCAAACTTTTGGTTTAGACATTGTGTACCCTGAATTATAGGACTTTTCGTTAGTTTGTTTAATGTTGGTGTAGAATTACTGAATCTGTTACTGATAGTATAACAGATATAACAATATCCTATGTCTAACATATCATGGAATATCGGTGGTGGTCAATTTTCAGGACAAATAGCAAACTGGCATACCTAAACTATCAGGGTATGTCGGTCGTGGTCACTTTTCAGCACAAATAGCAAACTGGCATATCTAAACTATCAGGGTATATGGACTAATAATCTGTTTTCAAACACATATATGAACATGTTATATATAACATAGCAGCAAGAGGAAATGGTTGGAAACATATAGCAATATCAAGTACCTAAACTATAAGGGTATATGGAGCCATGGTTTATTTATCAACACATATAGCAACCTGACAAAACTAAGATAGCATGGTGTATGCAGTCAGGTTTAATGTACAAACAAATCTAACATATCAGGGTGTATGTAGTAATCTAGCAACCTGTAGCATAGAATTGCAGGCGTAAAATCGCAAGGAGAAACCATATAAATATCAGGGTTCAAACAGAGGTGTGGGAATGAAAATTCTCACCGGAATGTGATCGGAGCCGGTTTGGATACTTTGGATTGAGCAGAAGCAGATGGAAATAAGTTTCCTAGCATTAACGCACGTTATATTAGAGGTTATAATCGATTTCGAAAAGGGAAAACGATTTCGAAACTGAAAACTCGACTCTGTTACTCACCTGTAAAATGTAACGACAGGCTACGAGTTCGAAACTATCAACCGGAGCTAGGAGGCTGTGTACGGTGGTCTAGGAGGCTGAGACACGGTGCAAGATCGGAGCTAGGAGGATATAACGGTGCAAAACAGTACTCAGGAGGCTGACGACGTTAAACTTGTTTTCTGAAAGTCGCCGGTGATCGGAACACTCCGATAAGGCTCCTAGATGGGTCGCCGGTGGTAACGTAAGGTCGCCGGTGGTTCTAGTGTGTCGCCGGAGGTGGTGTGATCAGCCGTAGTTTTTAGAATATGAAGAAACGTTCTTGAAAAATGGGTTGTTTGAAAGGTTAGGAGAGAGGAGAGAGAAAGGAGGCTAATAAATTCAAAATTCAAAATTCAAAAGTGATTAAGAAGATGCTGGAGCTAAAAGGGGTCCTTTTTTTCACAAATCAACCTTATATACTAGGTTGAGGGTAATCTTGGTATTAAAAAAAGAATAGGTATTAGAAGTGGATATGTTTAATGAGATGGGTATTTAGTAAGCATTAATCCATTAAAGGGCACTAGGTTGTAATAGGTTTGGCAAAAGGGTACTTAGTGTGTCATTTCCCTTAAATTAAACATATGTTTTTTAAAGCGAGATTCTCTTTCAATGTTGTATTTATCTTTCGCCATCGACAACTAATATTTTTGTATGGTTAATTATATTTCTAGTCCCCTAACAATTATATGTTTTCATATAATTTAAATTAAAATTTTTTATTTTTAAAGCAAGATTCTCTCTGAAGGTGTTGTATTTATCTTTCGATCACCGATAACTAAACTTTTTGTGTGGTTGGTTATATTTCTAGTCTCATACTGCTCACAATTGAGTCATAAGGTCTGAAATCTAGTTCAGACTTCAATGGGTCATGATTTTAGTGTATCACTCATTCAACCCAATGATATTGGTATAATTCGAAAATAGATTTTACCTTTCGGTCCCAGACATAGATTTATGAACAAGTAATTGAATCCGTGGATAATTGTACACAATAATTATGTACCAAAACTAAAAAATATACACATAATTTCACATATCAATTATATTTACAGAGGTTTTCTATGACCATAACAAAAAATGATTAACTCATGCTAATCATGTTCATAATATTAATAAAAAAATAGTTCAAGAGAAAATAATATGTTATTTCTTGTTAAGATTTTTTAATAATTCCCATATGCCTCTTTTCCGGAGAATTTATGGTCATAATGAGTTTTCCCATTAATTTTAATAAACAAAAACTTATAAATGATGGATTTGAATGGTTTTGAAATTCACAATCATATTTTTATTTCTCTTTTAAAATTTAAAATCTCATATATTTAATTCTCTTTAATTTATTTTTTCTTTAATAAGATTTTAAATTTCTCTTTTAATTCTTCTTTATTTTCTTTAAGTCTTTGGTTTTAATATTGTTTTTTAATTTTATCTATTTTTTATAATTTAGCTCACTTTTAATGTTTTAGCTCTCAATTTACTAATAAGCACAAAAATAAAAATGAGAGTATTTTATTTATTATTAATTAAAACTATTATATAAATTAGTATAAATACAATATAAAATCAAAGATAAATACCATATGGCCATAATTCCAAGATAAAAAAATATTGCATTGAATAGCTAAAGCAAATAAAAAGATGATATTGCTTAAGATATTACTTCAAGAGTGGGAGTTGAAACAAAATGAGTATTTTTTATTTTGCGATTATTATAGTATTCTGAAATTGAGCAGGAATCCAATGTATCACTCATGTACCACGCGTACTAATGTAAGATATCATTGGTGGTAGGACATGCTCGAGATAAAGGAAATAAAATTAAAAAATGTTTACATCGATAAAAATAGTGGATATTTTTTTACTAATGTCGTTTCCAGAAGCGAAGTTGAGCTTTGTAGTAAGCTCACCAGGATGACATTCTGGTGATCACACCACGATCGTGTCTTTCCCGTTTTGGATTGAAGAGGAAAGTTGTTAGGACTCCTTATTCTATGATTATATTTATAAGGGAAAAGATAGTTAAATAATAATGAGATATGAAGGAGCACAAATCTAAAGAGAAGTTTTAGATTATTTATTGGTTAAAAAGTTTAACTGAGATGCAAGTGGTTTATGTTGAATTACGGAAATCATGTTTTCTAAAACTTTCATCTGGCAACTAAACTTTTGTTTAATAGTATTGTCCGGTAAAAATTGTTACTTAATATTTAAAAAGAAATTGGATGATTCTTGTAATAATAACAAATTATTGAATATGTACCAAAAAATGTTAACGGGGCAAATGCAAACTATCAAAACCATTAAAACTTACGCTGTCGAGTTCATTTTAGTTTTATTGAATATGTGCGCTTGGTTTTTCTTTTGTTGTTAATCCAATGTGTTTGTATTCTTTTTATTATTGTTCATTTAAATTTATAAATTCAGTCGGTTAATGATCGGATGAATCGTCAATAATAAATTAAGCTAACTATCGGATTAATTGTTTTAAAACTGATTCCGTGAACAATTAATAGGATACAAATGAAATCCTATAAAACAAAAATTTATATAAGAAAACGTTATGTTAATCTTCTTTTATAAAGGATAGGAGTTCAAAATCTAATTCAAAACATTGATAATCAAAACCCAAATTGTTTTTCCAAACTATTACTTTTACCAACAACAAAATTTTGGAATTCAAAATCCAATGCAAAACAAGAATCATGTATATTTTGGTTGGTATACAGATTTGAATTTGAAATCCAGGGATGAAATTTCTAGCATCGAGAACAATATCGGCAAATCAAGTGCTTTTGTTTAATATGAGTTGAATATAATCCTAAAACTATTTTTTTTTTCTTTTTATAATAAAATGTACACAGCACAAAACAAATATGCATTTTAATAAATTAAAAAAAAAAAAAAAACTTAAGTTTACATATGTAATGTCTAATCAAGTAGCCCATAGACTTAAATCGAATTTAATGTTTTGTACAAATACTACCTCTAAGTGTCGCGCCAATATGTTAGGCTAGCTCGTACCGTGTCGGTAGCATATTTAGATTTTCCCTATTTAGTTTTGTTTCTTTGAGATTCTATAGTTTGTTTTATCGGTCTCTATTGGTAAACTATACTAGTATTTTATTGAAATATATCGTATTATTTTAAAATTCTAATATCTATCAAATGACAATTAGTCCTTGTTAGTTTAAGACTTACGGTTTTCTTTTATACGAACCAAAATTTAGAGCTCCTTAAATTAGATTAAATAATAAGAAACTAAGCTAGTTGATATAGTCATTAAATTCACCGTTTACTGTTAGGAGTTATTAGGGCTTATTTATGCTGCATGTATCCACCCCGTCCAACTAATTTGGGTTTCTATTAAAAGAAATAGACGATGACTATATATTATCCGGTTTTTTTCTATTATACAGAGTTTGTTTTATTACGCATTTTATATTTTGTTATATAAGGTTTTTTCTTTAAAGTTATCCACTGAGTATTCAACCAATTATTTTCATTATAATTAATATTTAAAAAAATGTTTTTGAACATACAAAAAATCAACTTTTTTTATTATTAATTTGTGTTCTCTCTGTATTAAATCCATCAAACTTAGTTTTTCATTCAATTTTATCCATCAAACGGTTGGTTTGCTCGACAGGTAGCAGTGCTTGAGAATTTTTCAACTTCTCTCCATCTACAACTTTTACATACCATCCATTTCAAGATGAGTCTTTGAACTCTCGCTTTGAAGCATATGTGTTGACCACTCTCTTTACACCTTCGACACACATTTTTTTTTCCAACAATTGTCTCTCTAGAAGACTAGTTCCCTATATGGAGCGGTCCAATTCATCATCCTCATTAGGTGAAGATACACATTATCAATTCTTTGCAATAACATGTTAACATGCTCCTCTCCCATTTTTTATGACCGTTGATCAAGGAAAAAGTATTTAAAATAACTTTCTTGGACAAAAAGCAAGAAGAAATATGATAATATATTAGCATATAACGACAATGAAATTTACAGTCAATTAAACATCTTTACCTCAAGCTTATGGCTGGCTTGTCAAATGATCTGATATTGATGTTTTTATTTGCAGTGAGGATGACATTATAACGGTAAGGTCATCAGTTATTTGTCATGAATTACTTATTCATGAGATTGAGACCGATCCATTAAAAGAGAATGTATTTTTCTCAAGCAACAATAAAGGATATTGTTAATGAAGTAGCAACTTTTTTCAACTATTATATTGGAATCAAAGTATTCAATGTGAGCCCCCAAGGTGGTAGCCGAGTTGGTTGAGTAAGGCATGCTTGTGACCAAAGGTCATGAGTTCGAGTCCCTCTACATATGTTTTTTCGACTTAGCGTGTCACTTTGTGTGGTTTACCTTCTAACGTTGGTTTGCAGACTATTGCTTCAGATTGAGGGTTTACCCTGTTCGCACTTATTGCACTCTGAGTAGCAGCTGCGGGTTCCCTCCGAAAAAGAATATCCAACGTGGTTAGCTAATCTAATTTTGGTTTAGAAAAAGAATAGTAATTGACGGATGAGCGTGGATTTTACTGATATTAATAAGACATGTTCTAAAGATGCATTTCATTTTCCTCTAATTGATCAGTTGGTTGATACAACTTTTTGGTCACGAGTTTTTATCATTCATAGATGTATATTTAGGATATAATTAAATTTAGGTGCATCCGAATTATGAAGAGCATATGGATTTTCAAACATATAGAGGTTTGTATTGCTATAGAGTAACGTCATTTGGATTAAAAAATGGTGGATCAACGTATCAAGGTTGATTAATCAAAAAATTTAAAACCAATTAGGCTAGAAAATAGAAACCTATATAGATGATATGATTGTTTAGAGTAATATTGAGGATCGACAAGTAGAAGTCATGTGTGAAACTTTTCAGAATTTAAGAAATTTTAATCTTAAGTTGAATCATCTAAACTGTTCTTTTGAAATTAGACACGAAAAATTCCTTGGGGATGTTGTCAGCAAGAATGTAACTGAAGTTGATCATAAACAACTTAAGACATTACTAAATAAGGAGTATCGAATGAATATTAAGGAAGTGCACAGGTTGACAAGATGTTTAGCGCTTTTGTCTCGATTTATTTCGAAATCCTTGGATAAGATTCATGTCTTTTTTTATATCCTTAAGGGAGCTACTAATTTTTGTTGGAATGAAGACTATGATGAGATATTTTGACTTTAAAATATTATTTGGTTTTTCCATGATTTATGTTGTCAGCAGTGAAAAGTAAACCGATCTACCTTTATCTTTTATCTAGTCATGTGATGAGTTTTATGTAGGTGAGGGAAGTCAATAAAGTGCAAGATCGGGTTATTATGTGAGTAAATTTTAATTCATTTTGAAAACAAAAATTTGAATTTTGAAAAATTGACTTTAAGTTTGGTTGTATGTGCATGAAAAATAAGGCCTTATTTTTAGAGTCGTATTATCATTTTGTGGACATCTTTTCATTTGATAAGTGTCTTGTAAAAATTAGATGTATTGGGAATACTCAGGAGATTGTAGGTTGAGTTGGCATAATAGAAGAATGAGCCTCGTATTGTGATTAAAGCTTATGTTATACTATATTTCATAATTGAGTTTACTAGTGAAATGATAACTAATGCATATGGTGCATCGTATGATACCATAAGAGATTTTAATTGGATACTTAATTTGGATGAAGCTTCAGGTATTGGTAAAGGTGGAGCATGAACATATGAAAAACATCATTTGGTGAAGAAATTAAGCGATCGATAAGGTTTGGGTTGATGTTACCAACAATGTTGCTTAGTATGAGGTTGTATTGGGAGGTTTAAAGTTAGCTCATTATATGGAGCCAATATTATTCAGGTAAGATCATACTCAAATTGGTTGTAAATCAAGCTAATGATGTTTATAAGGTCAATCATGAGGATATATTTGGAGGTTTGAAAGAAATATGAAAAGAAATTTGAAAATTTGGAATTTGAGCAGGTACCTCGTCTTCATAATTCGGCTGTTGATTTACTGGAAAAGATAATTATATTGGGGGTAATATTTTAATTAGTATATATGAAAGATCATTTTTTTCACGAGGGAGATGAAACGATTAAGGTTCTGACAGTTGATGTGGTTAATGATTGTTGACAAGAATATTTATTTTTAGAGATTGGCATTATTCAACCTTAGGATTGGTTTATTAACCGTAATCCCTTATTACATTTTTTGAATAAGGAATCAACATTATTCATTTTATGATATTTGCATGAAGGAGTTGTTGGGGCTCAATATGAATATAAAAGTTTGGTTGTGCATTTTCTCTTTGCGAGTTTTTATTTTCTAAAATTGGTATCTAATATTAGGGTCATGGTTTAAGGATGTAATGCTTGTTAATTGTATACTATAATGATTCATTTTCAAAGTGAGCATATGAGTGTGGTTCTAACTGCCTTGTACTTTTTTTATAAGGGGGGAGGTTGATTTAATGTGTCGTGTGTCGGTGATGACTGGTAGAGATATGTTTTTTTAATGGTTGTTGATTATTTCACTAAACGGGTTGTAAATTTATATGTTATCAAGATTTAGCATCCCAGGGATATTAATGGTTGATAATGGACCTTAGCTCCAAAATACGATAATGATAATATTTTGCAAAATATATGAAATTGAGAAGCATTTTTCAACCACTTATTATCCTCAAGCTAATGGATAAGTGGAGGTAACGGATAGAACAATTATTGATGGGATTAAAAATAAAGTTACGATGGGCAATGAGAAGTGGGCAGATAAGATATCCGAGGTATTGCGGCTTATAAGACAACTCCCGGATTTGTTACAAAGGAAACGCTTTTTTTATTTAGTGTATGGAATGGATGTTTTGATTTCAATGGAGGATTTTATTCCAAGTCATTGAATACGAAATTATTCATATGAGGATTATATTGAAGGAAAGCGGATTTTGGTGGATTTTATTAAGGAGCATAGCGATCAGGCTTAAGTTAGAGCATATCATTACATAATTTTAATGAAAAGTATATATGATTCGAAATTGAAGCCGAGAATCTTAAGAGAAGGTGATTTGGTTGTAAAGAAAGTTTTTCAAAAATAAATAAATAAAAGTATAGGAAATTTCGCTCCAAAATGGGAGGGTCCATACAAAGTGATGTCTAAGGGGTATCATGGGTTATATAGGTTGCAAAATTTGAATGGTATATGTTGAAGCATCATTGGAATATTGAACACTTGAAGATTTATAGGAAAATTTTGTAATTTGGATGTGTCTCTTTCTTCTTTCAAGTAGCGCCGGATGATTTTTTAACGAGGCATATTGTAAAGCTGATTCATCAATAAAATTTCATTTTTCCATTGAATCCACAAATTTGAATTGCTCAGATACTTGATAAGATAGAAAAAATGAAATGAAGATTCATAAGGAGGGGCTAGGTGAAATAATGAATATGCGATTATGGTTAATAAACCAAGCCTAAGGTTAAAAAATGGAACGGTTAAGCAAATAGCCATATTATGCCCTAACGGAATAGTCAAATCAACGATTATGGTTAAAACCAAGCCTAAGGCTAAAAAGCCGAAAGGTTATGTAAGTGGCCACATTTTTCCACGAGGTAATGGTCATATCAGAGATTATGGTTGGAAAACAACCCTAAGGTTTAAAGACTAAAATCTCATGCAAGTGGCCATAGTTTTCCTTAATGTAATAATCAAATTAGTGATTATTGTTGAAAAACTAAGCCTAAGGTTGAAAGATCAAAAGGATACGCAAGTGGCCATACGAAGCCTCGATATTAATAATCAATGATATATGGCGATCTCATAATAAATAAGATAATGTATGAAGATATTTCAAATTTTTAAGTACAAGTACCAATTTATTGTTAACTTCTCAATTTAGTAAGTATGAGGTAAGAAATTCAAGTTAGAAAAAGAGTTTTTGTTAGAAGAATAAAATTGGTTATATGTTAAAATGTCTCGTCGATTATGTGAAACATACGTTAAGATAAAGATAAGGCTAAATAAAAATGATTGACATGAGAATAAAAGCTAAATATTCATAGTTGGATAAAAATTAAAACAGTTAGGAAATTTAAAGTACATCATTTATTTTCTAAGTATCAAACAAATAAAATTCAAACATATGAAATGTATAGTCATGTTTCCACCTCTTCATTCTTGTTGGTTAATAACTTTGGCAGGTGGAGAGTTTGCAGTGGGAGAGGCATTGTCGTTCTTGGTCTCAGATTTCTTGAAAATGACCTCTTCATCTTTGGTCTTGGATCTTTTCTTACTAACATATTGTAATTCAACATCAATGTTTTCTTCTTTTTTCTCCTTTTCAATAAGGGTCATGGAATATATTTCTTTGTTAAGCTCATCATTCTTGTTTTCATTTTCATCCTTGTCATTTGGAGTTTGTAGCTCAAGAATTTGGTTAGGATGTTCGTCTTTGGATAATAACTATTATATTTAACCCAACAGTAATGTTATGATTTGAACTGAACATTATCAAGATAATATCGCTTTGATTTTTATTAATTAAAACCTCAGTAACAACAAACACAGTTTCTTATCCTTCAGTTATAGCTTTGAAATTGTTACTGTCGACATCTTCTATTATCTTTTGAATTTATCAATCTTTATCATTCTCTTAATCAAGTACTTTTTTTCAAGTACTTTAATTTATAAAACTAAAGCAAAGACTTAAGTAGTTAGAGTTCTGATTTCAACATCAAAAAACCTTTGTTTTGATTAGAGAGAGCGGTGTTTTAAGAGATCATGTATGTGTTCAGGGTTTTCAAATAGGTACATTGTTTGATTAATGCTTATTTTTTAGTGAATAATTATTATTTTCTCAGCAATAGCAGCATCTCCTTCGGCTTCGAGGGTAGCAACATATTTGTCAATGATTTTGTATCTTTTTCAAAATCTTGTGAGCTAGTTCCATATTATGTAGTCCTTGTTGAAAATATATCAACTATCTTTTTTTGTTTTCTTGATTCAATCACAATATCTTGAGATTGGAAGTTGGTCGTAGGATCAATATCGTAAGGATTCATCATCATATAGGCAAGCGTAGTTGAATTGAGAAAACATAAAAAATGATAATCATTATAATATAAAAAATAAGGAGGAGGATAATTTATTATGAAATAAAAAGGGAATATTTGTATTGAAAGAAAACCTCTAGTTGAATTTCAAATTGCATGAATAGGATGTCAAATATGTTCATGTTGTCGTATATGGTCATGTTAGGACAGTGTGCCAGCTGGCAAGACATGATTAAAGTTAAAGATCAAATAGATGTAAATATGATGAACCGGTGAGAGAATGGGTTGTTGTTACTAGGCTTAATTTGGGTTTCCAGGGTAGGCAAAATTTCTATTAAGGCCTTTAGTTGACGGTTGTTTGATAACTTATTTTTGGCTTTGAGCAAAAAAAGGATCCATATCTATAAACGCAGTTTTCCTTTGTGTGTTTCTTGGTTAGATGAGCTAAAAAGAGTGGGCAATATTTTGTTGACGTTCGTGTTATCGGGATCCTTGGTGTTGCAATGAAAGGAATGAATTTTGGTGGCATCGATACTATAAGTATTGGTGTTGGTAGAGCTTGTGTTGTTTTTAATAGGTTTGATATTTTATTTTTTCGGTAGTAGTTCGATGTTGAAGACATGGTCGACATTTTTTTCATCATAAAAAATATTAGTTTTTTGACGAGATGTGGTCTTTTGAACATTTTTTATATGAGCATCATTTTTAGAAGTAGGTTTGGAGTGGTAGGATTTTTTTCTTCTTTTTTAGAAGGTTTTTCTAGGAAATAATTGATAGTGTTAACATTTTCTAAGTCTTTGATCGTGTTTTTTTGTTGGAACACCCAATCTGATTCCTTATTGGTTACTGGATTGTACTCGTTGTCGCAGTATTCTTAGAGTGCTTTTTGTTGTAATTGGTTTCTCTGTATTGCAAATTTTTGGTTTACCATCGGTAATCATAGAGATCTCTTTTAATGGCCACAACTCTGCTTGGATAAAGTTTTAGAGTGTGAAAAAGTAGTGAAAATCTAATAGGTAAATGAGTCGGGGAGCTAAAGGCAAGATTTGAAAGGCTTGATGTCATGGTAGAATTTGTTAAAAAATTTAATAACCTTATATTGGTCTTCAAAATGAGTAAAAAATTCAAAAAAATAGTTAGATAAATAAAACGGAATGATTAAATAATACAATTGAATGGTATAGACTTTATCTTACTTGTTTGCATCCATCTTCTTTTTATCTATGACCAAATCCATTAGAAGAATTTCTAAATTTCTAAATTTTGGTCACATTGATAAACTTTATTTTTTTTATTATGATTAGAGGAGGTTACATTAATAATTCGAGTGGACTATTTCTGAGTTAAGAAATAAAAAAAGGTTCTCCCGAAGTTTTTCAATTTTAATATCGGAAAGGAAAAATAAAAAGGGCACTTTTATATTTAGTATAATTAAGGATAGTAACACACTAAGTATTGCGCGCTATCCATTATTGTTAGTTGAGTGGGACATATTCGAACACGTTTGAATAGATAAGCAATTTAAGAGTGAAAGGTAATCGAAAACCCCATTTAAATAGATAAAATAAAAACTAAATTGTATCTTCTTCAATATAATGGGGAAAATCACCAACTTTGTGTCGACGGGATGTTATGTAATCCAGAATATCATATTCAAATATAAATAATTGATGATCTTTCTCAGATATATATATAAATCTTGGTATGATTACTGAATAATTCTTATAAGAAATTTGAATCTTCAACTATATCTTTTGAAAATTCTTCACGGTCTAAATCTATTGTGTTTTCTTTTCGGGTAAATTATTGGGAAGGTTTTTTGCTTGGTATATTTCTTTTAGTACCTGCCATTTTCAAATAAAACAGGAGAATAGTATCACAAAGTTCCCTGATAATATAGAGGTGGAGTTTCTTAGATTTTCACTGATATGAATTTGGAATATATAGAGTTTTTTCTTTAAAACTCTAGGGGGTTGTTTTCGAGGTAGTAAGTGGACTTATGTTAGATTTTCATTGATTTGACTTTGAAATATAGAGATTTTTTTCTTTTAAAACCTAAGGGGTAATTTTTGAGGTAGTAAACGTTTAAATTGAGAAATATGTAAGTAAGAATAGATTGAAAGAAGCATCTACCTATCTAAAGTAAGTTTAAAGTCTCGATTTCTGCAGATTTTGTGTAAGCATTGTGAGCAAAACAAGTATTTGTGATTCAGAGAGAAAATTATATAAAAGAAGAGGAAATGTTAGAGAAAGTTTGTTTATGAGTAAAATGGTGGACGATTAAGTTGTTAGCGAATAAGTACAATTAGTGTAGAATGGTATTAATTTTTAGATTTCTATGGAGGATATGAAATGGTGTTGTTATGGTGTTAGAGTTGCTGATTTACATTATGACATGTGTTTGTGAGATGTTTCAATTTAGAAATGCTCAAGTCTTTTGGTAAGCATAGGTATGATATTAAAATGTGTCATCTCGTATTCTATTTTTCTTAATCATATAAAGTCATAATTATTATATTTACCCTCCTTGTAACCTTAACATATGGTCTTGTTACAATTATGATCCTTATCCTGGTTGGCTCAATTTACCTCGGTTTAATAAGGCGTATATTATATCTATGAAATATAGCCTTATCAAGACTCCCCTTAGTCCTTGAGACAAATTACTTTTAAGTAATTTCTTAATCCTATAACAAGACCATATGTTAAGGTTACAAGGAGGGTAAATATCATAATTATGACGATACTCTATGTTAAGGGATTAAGATAGGGGTAAAGATCATAATTATGACGAGGATTGTGTCTAAGGTTATGCCCGGGGGTAAAAATTATAACTATGACAAGGGTCATATTCAGAGGATGATGAGGGTTGTTTTCAGTTATGACGAGGGTTGCCTTCAAGATGATGAAGAGAGTTGTTTCATAGTTATGATGAGGGTTGCATTCAAGATGATGACGAGGGATGTTTGCAGAGTTACGACGAGGATAAAATTCAGATTTATGACGAGGGTTGCATTCAGTATTATGACGAGTGTTGAATTTAGAATCAAGGCAGTCGCACACATTTACACATATCATTTCATAAAAAGTTATCATACAAACGTACATATATTTACACGTGTCATTCAATAAAAGGTTATCAAGAAAGTTTGTTAAAACCGTTATAACAAAATGACACATATAATTTAGCGATGGACATAAATAAAATTTAATAAATACTAAAATATTTTAAATAAATTCTATAAATAAAAAATAACTCTTTAGGTAGAGATTGATCACAATTTTTTGAATAATTTTTTTTTATATTATATATATTTTCGTTTTTTATTTTAGTTCTATTATTGAGGCTAAGTATTTTTGTTTTTCATCTAATCACTGTGATAGAATCTTAAACCATAAAGTATATTCCGGATCAAAGATAAAAATAATCTCTGGTGTAATATTTTATCACCCGAAAACGTATATTCAGTATCTTCTGCAACACCTTCAATTTTCCACTAATAGCCATCTACATCAAACTATACAAACTTCTTATAAACCCATATCACCACGCAAAGTTTTGAAGATTGAAAATCGAATGTGAAGATAGAAACATAGACCCTACGTACTTAAATTCGAAATCCAACCACCTAGCCAATAATAGAACCAAATCACATCAAAAACAATAAATGCAAGATCTAACACTCAACACCAAACCAACTATATTTTCTCTCTATATAACAACCACACACATCACCCTCACTACTCACACTACAACACAATAGTCTCGTACTCTAAAACAAACCAACCCTAATCCAAATCCAACCATGGCTAGTACTAAGATTATTTCACTTCTCCTCCTCTGCATTATGGTGGCTGCACCGTTCTTGACGGCCAACGCAACCATTACGTGTAGTCAGGTATAGAGGCCAAATCACATATATTTTAAGTGGCCATTTGCCCAATAATGTTTTTGTCACCCTCTTTTAAGTTCATAAAGTAGTGTATAATTATAAATCTTGTCATTTTAGTGTAAACTATTTTATGCTCCATGATCTAACTTTCTAAATCCCTCGCTTATTAGGTCATTTCCAGTGTGGCTCCATGCGTTAGCTATCTTCAAACCGGTAGAGGACCAACACCTGGATGCTGCGGTGGGATCAGGGGGCTTAGCGGTG
The DNA here is from genome assembly GCA_036936605.1 of Limnanthes douglasii subsp. nivea. Taxonomy (NCBI): domain Eukaryota; kingdom Viridiplantae; phylum Streptophyta; class Magnoliopsida; order Brassicales; family Limnanthaceae; genus Limnanthes; species Limnanthes douglasii. The sequence continues at coordinate 57,093,605 of JAUPFV010000001.1, read as the reverse complement.
CAGCTAGATCCACAGCAGACCGACAACAGGCATGTAATTGCTTGAAAGCGGCATCTGGGTCTATTAGGGGCATTAACCCTAGTTATGCCGGCAGTCTACCTGGAAAGTGTGGTGTCAGCGTTCCTTACAAGATCAGCCCCACCACTAACTGCGCTAAGTAAGTATATTTGACGGATCCAAAAACTGAACTAGCTAAGTAAACTTGTTTGATTCTTATACATGACAGCTTATGTTTCTATTATAATTTTTTGGCTTTGCAGCGTGAAGTAAAGTTAAATGAGGAGAGAAGGTGAAGGTGAAGGTGAAGAGTACCTAGGTCTTAAATAGTAATTTGAGAATAATAAAGATGGTCTCATGACTTGTGACTCTTGATAGGGGTCCATATATTGCGAGTCCATTTATTTCATAATGTCTTTGCGTATTTATTATTTTCCACTCTATGTAACGGGATACTATTTATTATATGATATTTGTCTTTATAATAACTTTTTATTTTCCTTTCGTATATATATATAGCTAGGTATTCATTCATTTTTCCTTACCTCCAAATCCGAACTCTGTTGCGAATAGAGAAAACAGTTGAGGTTTGTTTGGGTATCTTGCTGGACAGATATTTGTTTTACTTAAAGATGAAAAGGATTCCTAGTGGGATTAGCGATATGTTTGGTCTCTAATCCTTTCTCATATTTACTTTGAGATGAAAAGGATTCCTAGGGAACACCTAGATTTTTAGACGAATGAATACCCATTTTTATTCTCGATCTGCATCTGCTATTTATGTTTGTAGATCGGTTGTTTTGTTTGTTCTTCGTTGTTCAGTTTTGGTTTTGTGTGCCGACATTGTAATTCGAGTTTGAGACACGGATTAAGGAAGAATTTAATATGTTGTAATATTTCACTCTATTTTTAATATTTATACCTTGATTACATAACGATTTGTAGTACACACATACTCAAAATGTTGCATAGGAGTATGAGCTGTACTAGGTTCTATACAGCCTTAAAAATAAGGTTTGTGGCTATTTTTATCTAGTTGGGTAGCGGTTTGGAATGATCCTACGTTTGGGTTTGATACAATGTTTGGCCCGTTTGTAGGGCTTCCTTGTTCAGCATTGAAAATAGGGATGGCAAGGGGCCGGGTTCGCACTGGGTCCGGGCTGATCCGTTTGAGCCCGTTCTTTTTTATTCGAACCCAAACCCGGTTCGACCCGCAACGAGTTTAATATTTTTGAACCCTCGTCCGCCCGTTTATGTCTGCGGATCAGCCCGACCCGGTCCGTAAACATTGTTTTTATTATTTTTAAATTTGACTTATTCTTAATTTAAAACAAAAGTTTAAAACATGAATTTTTAAACCACTAAAGAGAGAAACTAAAGAGAGAAACATCCAGAGAAACTGAAAAGTTATAAATTAGGATTGAGAGTATATATAGACAAATATCTGAAGAAATATATTTATAATTTATGGAATTAGTTTATTGGAGAAAGAATATAATTAATAAATATAATATTGACATTAAAAATAAAATAATAGTTACGCATAGATGGTATATTATTGGTAAACATATAAATGTGAGTCTACTAGTAATTAGTAAGCATATTTTGTTAGTTATATTTACAAATTTACAATTATTTTTTAATACATTTTTTATTTTTTATATATAGTTTATATTTGTGGCCCGGGTCGGGTTGGACAAATCAAAACTTCATACCCGACCCGACCCGCCTACGGGTCACAATTTATATATCCGTACCCGCCCCGTTAAATGTTCGGGATGGACAAAGCCAGACCGGATTAGGCCGGGTCGGGCCGGTTTGGGCGGGCTCGGACCAAGATTACCAACCCTAATTGAAAATAATACGATTAGGTTTATGTTGATTTGTCAAAACACACAGATTTTGGTCTCCTTAGCCTCAACCCATCTTCCGACTCCAGATCTTTTTCTCTGTCTCTTTAACGGCTCACTTTTTCTTTAATATTTGACTAAAAAAATATCGATCTCTATTTTATTTAGTAATACTTTCTTGTTTAAGAGGGGTATTTCTGATTTCCCCTTCTCAGATAAAAGGGCCACACCGAGAGCTTGAGTGATCGAAACATTGACTTCGTTAATATGTCAGAGATTTTGTCATGTGAAGGGAATATTTGATATATAAAGTCCTTTGATGAGTTTGATCTATAATGAAATGGAGATTCAGTTCAATGTGTTTCGTTTGAGCATGAAATACAGGATTAGAGGAAATAGAACTTGCTTACTGTCACACCAGATAATTGGAGGTCGGATTAATGGGAAAGTAAGTTAAGTTTAAATGGAGCGGAGCCAAATGGGTTCAGCGAACATATTTGTTATAGCACGATACTCTGATTCAGTACTCGAGCATGCAACCATTTTTTTAGAACCATGAGACCAATGTTTCACTAAAGAATATACAAATAACAAACCATAGAAGGGTAGTCATTAGGCAAGGCAGTCCAATCAACATTATTGGAATTCTTGTGATGAAGGTCAAGGCACGACTTAATGTGAAGACCCAAAGAAGAACTCCCAGATAGGTATCTGAGGATTCTTTTAACACTTTGAAAATATAAAATAGTTGGACATTGCTAAAACCGGTTCAGTTTTGACTATAATAGTCATGTCTATTGTGTAAAGTAAGTACTGCAAAGCTCCTAATACGACGGGACGTTTTGTAGGGTACATTAGAGGTTCTCTATCAAAAATAGAAAGAGTTAGACCAACATGCATTGGAGTGGCACACAGATTTGTGTTAGTGAGGTCTTGTTTCTCCAATAAGCCATTAATGTACTTCATTTGTGTTAGATAAAAGCCAACTTAGTCCCGATAAACCTTAATATCCACAAATGGGTGCAACCCTCTCATGTTCTTTAGAGCAAAAGTAGGATGTACTTAGTGAATAAAACTGTGTATGCATGTTGAATGGTTTTATGTGACATTAGTATCATCAACATAGACAAGTATAATAAGTATAACCATCTTTGAAACATATAAAAACATAGCGCAATCGGCTCTGGAATTTTTGAAACCCTACTGAATTAGAGTGTCCTTCATCTTAGAATATCATGCAATATGTTTCGTTTTCAGACCATATAGTGCTTGTGTAGTTGACAAACATAGGATGGCTTGAAATGGTCTTTAAAACCCTCAGTTTGAGTCATAAAAACCATTTAGTATTAACATCATTTAGGAAGGAATTGTTTATGTTTAGTTTTCCAAGATCCTAGCTTTATACGTTACCAATGTTATGAATAACCTAATAGTATAGGCATTCATCACCGGATTAAACGTTTCAAAATAATTATATTTTAAGAGTTTGTTGAAAACCCTTAGCCAATAACATGGCGTTATAGCGTTGAACAAACCCATCTGAGTTGTGTTTCTCCTTATACACCCACTTTCAACTCACTATATGCATTGTATAAGTCCATGGAACCAGAGACCATGTTTGATTTTCAATTAGAACATTGTACTCCACCCTCATTGCATGAAACCAATTTGGATAATTAACAATATGATCATACTTTGCAGGTTTTTTAGACACTCCATAAATAGTGGTCAGTCCATTATATATAGTTTTAGGTTTAGAAATCCCATGTTTGGTTCTTATATTCTTGCAATGATAGTTGGATAGAGTTCATATCTAATTAGTGATGTTAGAATAGGGTGGGTGATGTCTATGGTTAGGGTAGGTGTGTCTGTTTGGGTAGATTTTATTAGAAGAACAATTTCTTTATTAGTAAAACTGATTTGTTTTTGGGTAGGTTGTTTGCCATGGGTAGATTTATCTAGCATAAAGTTTTGTGGGGTATGACTTAGTGTTTGTATTTTGTGTAGACTATCTAGTAGAATCACACGATTGTAAAACATAAGATGCTGAGAGAAAACTGAGTCTGATTTGTCTAAAATATAATTGCTACCTTTAACTACTTTCTTAAGAAGACTAGATAACCAAGAGTATACACTTTGAATTTCAGGAGACTTAGTGTTTAGGAAGCTAAAAGAACAATGGAACTCATCTCATTACAATATAAAATTTATGGAAATATAAATTGTACCTATAATACTTAGATACTTATATCTTTTATGCGTGTCACTGCATCCTAGGAAAACACATTTAGTGAGGTAGAGGTGAAACTTGTGGGGTTGGTAGGGCCTTAAGCATGGAAAATATGCACAGCCAAAAAATTTTGGAAAATAAAATTTAGCTTGTGGTGATGTAGCTTCTCATAGGGGGTAGCATTGTTTAAGACAGTATTTTGCATCCTATGTATGAGATAGACAATTGTTAGAAATTCTTACGGTCATAACTTGTAACTGAGCAAGAAGAGTAAAGCATGTATGGGCAACATTCATGTGCATATTTTATACTCTACCATTTTGAGCATAAGTTTAAGGACAAGATTTTCTGAGCAAGATAGTTGACTTTTTATTAATAAAAGAAAAATACCTAAACTCTCATTTTCAATCAGATTGAAAAACTTTAATTTTTGTATTAAATTGATTTTCAACAAAGGTTGTAAACTATTTGAAAACATATAAAGCTTCATTATTTTGTTATAATGGGTAAAGTCAGGTGTACCTAGTACGGTTATCCATAAAACTAAGCTTAAATCATTGTCTAGTCCTTCGACTATCATGTTTTCTGTCATTTACTCCCCGACTAAAATATCACGGGTGAGGGTCCCTTGACTATTAAAAATCTATAAATTTAGTGTCCATGCGCGGTCTTTATCCTGAATCTGCCACGTGTCACCATAGTTAAATGGTTATTGTCTCACAAATAGTCTCTTGACGGTGAGGTTGATGATAAAATTATGTTAATATCTTGATCGAGGAAGACGAAGAAAAAGATCTAAAAAACTTGGAGAGTCAAAAGAGACAAGGAAACGAGAAAGGAAACCCTGAAATCAAGGAGAATGAGAGAAATAGTATGATTTTAGTAAGAGAATGTGATCATTAAACTACAAAAGTAAGCAAACCAGGTTTTATTAAGTTTGGGTTTTCTTTTGGAAGATTTTGTTTGGTTCAATAAAATGGATTCGTTCATGGAAGTTCTTATAAAACCATTGTTAGAAAAACGAAACGAAATGGGAAAATAAAAAGGAAAACGGAGTATCTCAAATTTTACGATACTCTGTTTTCAGAAAAATAAAATAAAAAAAATATTAAATATTAAATATATTATATTTAAGGATAAAATGGAATTAAAAGCAAGAGACTATCTATGAGAGAATAACCATTTAACTATGGTGACACGTGGCAGAACCAGGAAGAAAACCAGGCGCGAGGACTAAATTTATAGATTTTCAATAGTCAAGGGATCCTCACTTGTGACTTTTTAGTCGATGGACTAAATGGCAGAAGACGTGATAGTCGAAGGACTATAAAGTGATTTAAGCCTATAAAACCATATAATATCTTCATCCTGACTGAGATTGAATACTTGCAACCATCACAATATGACTTTCCATTATTTGAAACAATATGTAGATTGTATTATTTTAGACAAGAGAATAAACTCTATTTGAAGGGTTTCAAAGTTTCATATTCCACCATTCTCTTAGAGAAACTAGACTACTAGCTAAAACAGACTGACTCTTAGAATAATAATGAATATTGAAAGCATTATGTTGAAAACTTGAGAACTTATGAATGAACAAACTAGAACTAGGTGACATTTCCATTATGTAGGAGCACATTCTCAGTTCTCCCTATAAGTACCACTTTCCTAATGGTTTTATCCATAAAATCAGCATAATTATGAAACTGTGTACAGAAAAAAGTATGTATTGTAAGGTGATAAGCATATATCAAGTTTTTATTTATCTTAAAAACATGTAAAAATTTGTTTAAGTTAATTATTTTAGATGAAGGTGTGATAATTTTAGAGTTACCTAGGTGTTGAGTACATAGTTTCTCACCACTACCAACTGTAATTATCTTCTTACCAGTATACTTTTCTTTCTGGCTCATTGAGATATGTTGATTGTCCATATTGTTAACATACCATAAATTATGTGTTCCTTGTTTGGGTAGCTAGGAATGATCATTGTTCATGTTCTCATGTTTTGGTAGTTAAGAGCTTATCCCATAACATTAGGTTCATCCCTAAAGGAGTAGTAAGAACATGTAAGGGTATACTTAGCACGAATCTGGCAGATTGGCTTGTTGAGGTATATCTTCCACCCTTACCTTCTCTATAATTACCTCTGCCTCTATAATTGTTTGGGTAGTTATTAGTATAACTATTCGTGTCTATATAACATATTATTTTCCCTTTAAGATAACCATTGTTCAGAATTCTAGAGTTGTCTTTTTATATAAGGTGACACATAATACCCTAAGATACTTACCAAATCTTGCCTAAAACTGATAGTAATAATTGGATCCCATGGGCCCATTATACAATAAGTTAAAAGATTTAGTAAAAATAATTTTGCAGCCGTTGTCGATTCTATGAACCGAACCGGACCGGTTTTTATCGGTTTCAGTTCGATTCTCTTTTATAGAATCAAAACCTTACCAGTTCGGTTCAGTCCAAACCGACAACCTTAGCGGTTATGTCTGGTTTTGTTATAAATCCAGACCGAACCGGACCGATAACACCTCTTGTCGAGGGACTATATGTCACTAAATTCGATAGTCCAAGGACGAGTTATTGTTGAAAGCCTCAAAAATAGTATAGATTTCGTGTTTGATATTGTATGAATAAAACATCTAACATATTATAGATATTCAGCCAAAATGGGTACATGATTCAATTAAAGTAACAAGTATGATATAAAATGATGAACCAATAAGAAAGTACCTGCCCAGGATCCCCCAATTACAAGACCAATATATAATAAGCAAGGAAATCATTCTTAGGGGTGAGGTCAAAAGTTAGACAAGAAGCGTAAACAGAGAATCAAAAATTGTATAATCTGAAGTATCAAATAAAATCGAATGTTCTTATTCGAAGTGTATTTCACTCTTATATTATTTTTGCTTCAATTTTGTTCCAATTTTATTATCATGTTTAATTTAATATGTGGGTTTTTATCTTTAGATTTTGGTTTTCTTATCAAGAAAGAGTTCAACCTTTTATCATAGTCCATCAACTAAATTTTAAAAGAATGAATCTAAGATTAGGAAGGATGTCAATAACCGAGTCAAGAGAAACAACGTTCGAGCTTACATCACCAGAGGACGTGGCCCTAAGAGATGACAATGTTCCCCTAAACATGGTAGGTAACCTTAACACGAAATAATGCATCTTAAAATCGTGTACACACTGCGTGCTAACTTCATTGATGACATAACGTTCATACTATCTGATGGTGAAGAGCAGGACGACGACCCAGTCATTTTGACCAACAATCCTCTAGACAACTATTTGGTCCAGCTTATGCATATAATTTTTATATTTAAGGGGGCTAAGGCCACCTAAAGACTCTTGTATCCTAACTTGGTGGGCCAAAACTGAAATAATATATAAAAAAATGTTAGACACGCCCACAACATACAATCTCATTTTCAGGATGTCATGACTACACGACTTAAAAATCATGAATAATTTCACTTGAATTTCCTTTTTGAAGGAATATCAGATACATTTTATAAACTATAATACCTCTAACATGGGTTTGAGTTCTAAGATAATATGTAAGTGTAGATCGAAAAGACGATGTGTGATTATATGTTTTCTCAAGGATAACCCTAAAAAAATTATAAATAGGTTTTAGACTATTTACGATTTTAGTGGTTTATGTTTTTTTCTCTTAAACAAGGTTATAAATAGATCTTCACTTTAGCATATTTACACTAATATAGGTTTAAAAAAATTCGACTATTTATAATTTAATGATTCGTGGTAACTTGCCGAACATATGTTTCATATAGGATAAGATAATTTTAGATACTAAAATGAGACTAAGTTAGATAACATAATCTTTTTTGTTTTCAGTTTGGAAATAAAAGGTGAGGTTCAAATATTATCCAATCTATTGCATGCCCGTTTATAAACAAAAGAAATAAATAGGACCTCTTTAGACAGGAGCTAACGAGTCCGGCATTTTTTATATCTTGATTACTCTCTCACTTTACACACTCGAAGAACCGTTTGTTAAAGCATTGCATGTCGTTATACCTCGGCCAAATCAATATCTGATAGGACTGAACTAGAACTATAATTTATTTGACGCCATATGTGAGGACCAAGATTTCTTGAAGACATCATTTTTTTTAAAATATCTCTTACATAAATAAATAAAAACCAAACATACCATACCAAAATTACAGGTTACTAAAACCCATGTCGTAATAAAAAAATAATGTGTGGATCTGATCGTGAAAATACACCTATAGACCTATAGATGAATGATATGTAACCTTTCCGCTTGGTCAAGTTTATCCGAAAGGGGTCAGCCCGAGCGCAACCACTCTACTGATCAATAGACCATATCTTTCATATACCCAACCTCCAGCCAAACTTGTTACTCGGCATGATCTCGCAAAGCTTGAACACTCTTCTCTGGGCTTAAATACTCTTCTCTGGCTAGTGCACTGATTAATTCGACACATATTTTGGATGTTTGTCCAGTCCGATTTACTCTTTATAAGTAGCTCATCTTTAGATAAAAAATAGTGCTTTGAATAGTAAATCGTCTATGAACTATTGAATTTAGTGACAGATAGTCCTTGGACTTTCAAAAGTCCGCTGGTAGTCTCTGGACTATCCATTTTGGTGATATATAGTCCATAGAATTTCAAAAGTTTGCTTGTAATCCCTGGAGTATCAACTTTGGATAAATTGAGTCCACTGTGTATTTTTTTAAGGGGACTACGTTTATCAAAAATGGAAAGTCAAAGGACTTACTTTATCGAAAATGAATACTTCATGGCCTATTTGTCTCAAAAATTATTATTCAACACATGCAAGGGGACTAACTTTATCTAAACTGGTTAGTCCATGGACTACCAGCGGACTTTTGAAAGTCGAGGGTAGGGCTGTTGATGATCGGACCAGAACCGAACCGGTAAGGACCGCAACCGAACCGGTAAGAACCGGACCGAACCTTAACAGTCCGGTTTACGGTTTTATTATAAAAAATGAATCTGATAAAGAACCGAAGTAGTAAAACCAATAAAAAACCAAACCGATAAACCAATAGAACCGATCCGAAACCCTTTTTTATTACATTTAATTTCATTTTTCTGATAATCTATAATCACGTTTTAGTTAAATACATATAGTTTGTTATATATATTAATCTTCAAAAAATAATCCAAAAATAAAATACTAATAAGAATAATATAAACTATGGTGTTTAGAGAATATTAGAGTGATTTTTCAATGGATTAGTATCTAACATACATGGTAGAAAACGTTTGTTTAAATTTCAAAATTCAATTTTCATTTCAAAGGGATTATTAGAACCTTCCTATTATTTGAATCTTTTATTAGCATAATAGAGTACTCGCACTAGAAAAAAGTAAATATGATAGAATACTTAATCCCACATCAATAATTCTATATAAAGAGACCACATTCTAGCCCTCACCACCTCCCCTTCCCATTGGGTTGTATTAGGGGATTTTAACACTATTCGCAGTCCACACGAGAGAACCTCCAATGATAATAGATCGAACAATTCGATCGCCGCTTGATCCCCTTGACAGCCCCTCGCACATCCGACCCCCCCTCGCACGTCCGACCCTACCTCGATCATCCTCTATCTTTCTGCTCCATATATCCCCAAACCCAAACCCTTTAAATTCTTCGATATGTGGACCCTCCACCCCAGCTTCATGGAGATTGTATCCACTATATGGGCCCTCCCTTGCTCCCCACACCCTATGGAAGCCATTGTAGCAAAGCTTACAAGACTGGCCCCTATCCTTGAGTCACTAAATAAAAGAGAATTCAGTGACATCAACCTTCGAGTGGACAATGCCCAAGCTGAATTAGCCCAAGCCCAAATTGTTGTATCCTCCAACCCCTCTGACAAAAACCAAATTCTCCTGGAGCGAGAAGCTGCCAAAAAGTACATCTTCTTTAGCCGAGCCGATGAATCCTTCCTCAAGAAAAAGTCCCGTGAGACTTGGCTCAAGTTGGGTGACAAAAACTCCAAATTATTTCACAATAGCATTAAGGCACGCCGGGCCAAAACAAAATCCTCTCGATCACCACTCCTGATGGGCGTTCCAGTTCCAACCCTAAAACTATCTCGTTCACCTTCCTTTCCCGATTCCAAAACCTGTTTGGTTCCGCTAGCGCCACCGACTACCCCGACCTTGCCAAAGTCACGTCCCTCATAAACCATATCGTCTCCCCCTCGGACAAATCGAACATGACCAAGCCCTCCTCCGACTCGGAGATTAAGGCTGCCCTCTTCGACATTGACAGTGACAAAGCCCCTAGCCCGAACGATTATAGCGCGGGCTTCTTTAAAACCTGCGGGGATATTGTGGGCTCGGACATTTGTACTGTCGTCAAGCACTTCTTCCTCTGCTGGCACTTGGATCCAGACTTGAACAAAACCCTCATTGCCCTAATCTCTAAAACTGACAACCCTTTCTCCCCCTCTGACTACTGCCCCATTTCTTGCTGCAATGCCATCTACAAGTTCATCTCGAAAATCATAGCCAACAGACTCAAACCCGCCCTCCCCTATCTTATCGACCCTTCCCAATCCGCCTTCATTTCGGGCCGCTCCATCGCTGACAATATCCTCCTCACCCAAGACCTCCTGCACGACTACCATACTAACCGCAAAGGCCCTAGATGCACTCTTAAGATTGATCTCATGAAAGCTTTCGATAATGTCAGTTGGGAGCTAATCTTTGACGCTCTTTATGCAATGGATTTCCCTATTGAAATGATTGGCTGGATAATCCACTGCATCTCCTCCCCTGCTTACTCGATTACCATAAATGGAAACACCACCTCCCCTTTCGCTGGGAAAAGAGGCCTCCGCCAAGGAGACCCTTTGTCCCCATACCTCTTCGTTATTTCCATGCATGTACTCTCTCGCATCCTCCAGCAAAAAATCCAAGACCCTGGATTCGAATTCCATTGGAAATGTCACTCCCTCAAAATCATCAACCTTTGCTTTGCCGATGATCTCATGATCTTCTTCCGGGAAATCCTCAAATCAATCAAGTTCATCCATGAGGGCCTCCAAGACTTCGCATCGCTCTCGGGCCTCCATCTAAATCCGAACAAAATCCAAGTCTTTCTCTCTGGAGCCTCGGGGAATGAACGTCTAGCCATCCTCCACCTACTAGGCTTCAATGAGGTATCTCTTCCAGTCCGCTACCTGAGGGTCCCCATCATCACTGGTAGACTCACATACAACGACTGTAGATCTCTCTTCACCAAGATCACCAACCGCATCAACTCCTGGACCACAAAGCACCTATCCTACGTGGGCCGCCTTCAACTAATCAAATTTATCCTCTTTGCAAGCCAAGTTTACTGGACCTCTATTTTCATTCTCGTGGTCAGAGTACTCAAGGAACTATCTCAGCTCTATAGACGATTTTTTTGGTCTGGGACCGAAATGAAGATCTCGGGATCTAAAGTGGCTTGGGACACTACTACCTTGCCAAGATCGGAGGGCGGCCTTGGGATCCCAAACCTTAAAATTTGGAATCAGGTGGCCGCCCTAAAATATTTCTGGTCTATTCTCACAAAGAACCCCAACTCTTTGTGGACCCAATGGAGCATCGAGGAAATGATGAAGAACAAAAATATTTGGACAATCCCCATACCGGCTAACTCAAGTTGGGGCTGGAGAAAAATCCTAAAGCTCAAAAATCTCGCAGCTAGACTCTATAAGGTGGTCATCGGTAATGGATTAAAGACGTCTATATGGTACGACCCTTGTCTCTTTCCTGCCTCCCTGGTAAACTGTTTCGGACAAAGTATCACCAACCTTTCTAGACTCTGCAACCTCTCAGTTGTCTCATATTTTAATTTAAACGGCAACTGGCATTGGCCCATCCAAGCGAGAGCTCAAAATCGGCACCTGCTCTCTCACGTGGATGAAATCAAAATTGCTTTATCTGATCTCCCCCCCCCCCCCTCTCATCTGAAGAAGACACTTTCCTTTGGATTCCCAACCAATCCAAACCCCAACTCACTATCAGCAGCACCTACGCGGCAATCCGCCCTTCTAAGGCGAAAGTCATATGAAGTTCTCTTGTTTGGAACAAATACTCAATCCCTCGGCACTCTTTCATCGCCTGGTTGGCCATCCAAAATAAGCTATCCACTCGCAACAAGCTCATCAGATGGGGTCTTGACTCCCCCCGGATTGCATCCTTTACTCAACCTCGCCCGAAAATGTTGACCACATCCCGGTCTCCTGCCCCTTTGCATCCTCCATCTGGGAAAACATTTGTGCTAAGCTCCGGTTCCTAGGTCAACCCTCTACTTGGAATACTTGGATAATTGAACCTGTAATAGGCCATCCGCGAACCCCAACACCCATACATGGTGTACTGCCTTATGTACTATGATTTACCACATCTGGCAAGAGCGCAATGAGAGAATCTTCAACAACAACCACTCCCCGGCCTCTAACATTGCTTTCAGGATCCTTTCAGACATAAGATACAGATTTTATAACACTAGTATATATCTTCTTCTATAACACTTGTAATTTATTTTCTAGCAAGAAAATGTAATATGGCCCTGAGCCACCAGTTAACTCTGTAAATTTTGTTTTTATTAATTTAATGTTTTTTATACCAAAAAAACATTATATAAGGTGACACATAATACCCTAGGAATTGAATAGTACATCGTCTCTCGACTATCGCGTTTGGTGGCAGATAGTCCCTTGACTTTCAAATGTCCGTTGACAGTCCCTGGACTATCGCGTTTGGATAAAGTTAGTCCATCAGATCCTTTGATACATAAGAAGCTCCCATTTGTCACCATAGTCCCCAAATTTTTGTATCACCACTAGTCCCTTGAGTTTAGATGGAACCCAAAATGTAGAATATTACGGATAACTAAACTCAAAGGACTAGTGGCGATACAAAAATCTGGGGACTACGGTGACAGGTGGCAGCCTCTCATGGATCAGAGGGTCTGATGGACTAACTTTATCCAAACGCGATAGTCCAGGGACTGTCAACGGACATTTGAAAGTCAAGGGACTATCGGCCACCAAACGCGATAGTCGAGGGACGATGTATTGTTCAAAGCCTAATACCCTAAGGTACTTACCAAATCTTACCTAAAACTGATAGTAATACTTGGATCCCACAGGCCCATTATACAATAAGTTAAAAGATTTAGTCAAAATAATTTTGCAGCCGTTGTCGGTTCTATGAACCGAACCGGACCGGTTTTATCGGTTTCGGTTTGGTTCTCTTTTATAGAATCAAAACCTTGCCAGTTCGGTTTGGTCCAAACCGACAACCTTAGCGGTTAAGTCATGTTTTATTATAAATCCAGACCGAACCGGACCGATAACACCACTAGTCGAGGGACTATCTGTCACTAAATTCGATAGTCCAAGGACGAGTTATTGTTCAAAACCTCAAAAATAGTATGGATTTCGTGTTTGATATTGTATGAATAAAATATCTAACATATTATAGATATTCATCCAAAATGGGTACATGATTCAATTAAAGTAACAAGTGCGATATAAAATGATGAACCAATAAGAAAGTACCAGCCCAGGATCCCCCAATTACAAGACCAATATATAATAAGCAAGGAAATCATTCTTAGGGGTGGGGTGAAAAGTTAAACAAGAATGAGAATCAAAAAAATTATAATATAAAGTATCAAATAAAATCAAATGTTCTTATTCAAAGTTTATTTTGCTCTTATATTATTTTTCCTTCAATTTTGTTCCAATTTTATTATCATGTTTAATCTAATATGTGGGTTTTTATCTTTCTATTTTGGTTTTGTTATCAAGAAAGAGTTCACCCTTTTATCATAGTCCATCAACTAAATTTTAAAAGAATGAATCTAAGATTAGGAAGGATGTCAGTAACCGAGTCAAGAGAAACAACGTTCGAGCTTACATCACCAGAGGATGTGTCCTTAGGAGATGGAAATGTTCCCCAAAACATGGTAGGTAACCTTAACACAAAATAATGCATGTTAAAATGGTGTAAACACTGCGTGCTAATGTCATTGATGACATAACGTTCACACTCTCCGATGGTGATGAGCAGGACGAAGACCCAGTCATTTTGACCAACAATCATCTAGACAACTATTTGGTCCAACTTATGCATATAATGTTTATATTTAAGGGGGCTAAGGCCACCTAAAGACTCTTGTGTCCTAGGCCAAAACTGAAATAATATTTAAAAAAATTGTTAGACACGCCCACAACATATAATCTCATTTTCAAGAGGTCATGACTACACGACTCAAAAGCGGTATCATATACCTATCACCAGTGCCTGAAGTACATAACCGGCGATGAAGTAAGGATAGTAAGAGGAAACCATAAGGTAGCCTGCAAGGGTCTAGCAGAAGCCCTAAAATATTCAACACAAATATGGAAACTAAAGATGTTGGTACGTACATGGATGTTTTTGGAGCTCATCAATGAGGTCATTTAGTTGTATTTCATATGATTTCAAGTTTTGTTTTAACTTGTTTTCTTTTAATGAAAAAAAATAAAATATGTTGATTTTATTGTTATGGTAATGGTTAGACGCAACATCTTCTTTTCTACAAGTTACGCCCCAACACCTTATCTAGTCAATAGTGGGTAGAAGCTAAATCGATAACTTTCTCAGTACTTAACTTGACAAATAGATAGAGAAAGGGAAAGCTTACACAAAAGAAAGACCATTTATGAAATCTAACTTATAATTAGCTCGGTACGAGTCATTTTACTCAAAACTCATAATGTCAAAAGGGAAGTTATCCAAACTCTCCTGATTTCTAAGAATAGTGTGAAGCATAGTTGTCAAATGGCGCTATGGCGGTCGCCACGGGGGTGTGGCGAGGCGTGGAGAGCCTCTGGCGCCACAGGATGGGACGTGGCGACGATCTTAGCGTGGTGGTCGCCATGGCGCGCCACGGTCGCCACAAATAGTGTGGCGAGGCGCTAACCATGGCGCGCCACACTAGGACCCATATATATATATATTAAATAATAAAAACCTAATAACTTAATAGATCCACGTTCTCTCTTCTACTTCTAGAATCTTTCATTCTTACCTCAATCAAGCAGCCACAAACCCGATGGCGACGTAGACACCTCCGTTTTGGTCCTATTTTTATGGTAATTTGTCCGAAACTATTCCCTGCACACGTATCTGGAATGCTTTTGTTCTAAGGGTAAGCTTCCATATCCTATCTTTCATATCATCACACTCATTATATTAACTGTATCCCAGCTCCAAATATTTATTGAAATTAATACTGGGTTTTGTTAGTCTTTTAGGAAGATGAATATACAAATTGTCAAACAGTATATGGAACTGTTTTAGGTTATAAAGTGAAAATTGTTTTCAAACGGAATTTCCAAGAGGAATTTTGATTGACAAAAGACTTAGAATGGGGTATTACTATTTGGTTCCTACTAATGCATCATTATCTTCTTCATTTCAGTATTTTCAACGAGAAGACAATGCGCTGACTATAATATTATATGTCGTGTACACAACCGGATGGGTTGGATGTGAAAATGTTGTCTCGGGCGATGATGTGTTTTAGTCTATGTTTGTCATTTAACTCATATGTTTTAAGAATTATGTAATTTGATGTTTTATAATTTGATCTTTTAATCTATGTGTTTGTCATTTGACTCAGATGTTCTAAGAATATGCAATTGGATGTTTAAGTTATTATTGTTAGTTTAAATTTCTAAATAGTACTATTTAAATTACAGTTATGTGCTATAAAAAAATTATTCAGGTAAGGGATCGCCGCATGACATGTGGCCATCGTCGCGCGGCTCGCCTCGCCACTGTGGCTTTTTTAGCTCTCTTCGCCACGGACCGCCGCACGCCACTGACAACTATGGTGTGAAGTTTTAATTTAAACGAATGTTACTCGAGATCTCCTAAGGGGAGTAGAAGAGCTACTTCGAATAAATCACTAAGACTTTGGTTGCTATGATATTCGATGAGTTACGGGTAGTGGGAACGTATCATGGGAAGATAATTAACATGTGTCATAAAGAAAATAACAAACAACCATCTACATAATTTCACCTAAATAATAGCAACAAAAATCGGAAAACAAAATAATAATAGGTAAATAGGCTTAAGGGAAGGCGAAGGACCATCTTAGAAAGAAACTTGAACAAAATTATCATCATCCTCTATTTTAAACTCATAAAATGATTTATGTTTGTGCTCCAAGAGTAAAACGGAAATTTTCGAATTTTCGTTTAGAGGAATGTCACTTAGGATCTACCAACTTGTAAAAAGCAGAAATCTGAATTTCCTTTTAAAGGCAAGTTGCTTAAGATCTACAAACTTGGGTAAAGCAGAAATCTGAATTTTTGTTTCAAGGCATATCACTTAAGATCTACTAACTTGAGCAAAGTGGAAATCCAATTTTTTATTTAAAGTTATGCCACTTAAGATATACCTACTTGGATAAAGCGAAAATTCAATTTCTTCCATTTAAAGGCATGTTATTTAAGATTTACCAATTTTTTGTGAAGAGCAAATCTGAATTTCCATTTAAAGGTAGGTTAGTTAACAGCTACTAACTAGGTCAAATAAGAAATATAAATTTATGTTTATAGGCGGGTTACTTAAGATCTACCAACTTGGGAAATGTATGAATCTGAATTTATTGTGAAAGGCAAGTCACTTAAGATCTACCTGATGAGGGAGAATAAAAGACATGGTGAAATTGTAAAGAAAAAGTTTGTTTAGGAGAGAATTGTAAAGAAGAAGTTTGTTTAGGAGAGAATTGTGAAGAAGAAGTTTGTTTAGGAGAGAATTGTAAAGAAGAAATTGTGTTAGAGGAAAATCGCGTAGGATATTGAAGAAGTACCTCTTGTGAAGATAAAAAGATATAGGGACCAATATGTAATTAATGGGAGTTGAAGCGTGTGGGGCCCGTAATTGTACTATATAAGGACCACACACGCTTCACAGATCCCAAGGATAATTTTACGACTTTCTCTCTCTACTTATGCTAATTTGCACTTTCTCTCTCTAAAAAGATACCTAAATTCAGTACTTGAACTAATCTGGCACTAAGAAATCTTCGTATCACAAAATCACCCCGAAGCGTTTCTAAAACTCTTCAGTGGCGCCATCTGTGGGAAACGAAGATTGTCCTGACGACAATCGCTTCCTGGGAATAATTCCTATTCCGAGGGAAATTATGGAAGAGCAGGGGGACGATTTTGTTAACAATTGCGAGGAGAATCTCGTGGGCGACGATTACCGGAACGACATGGAATACGACGCACGTGGGGGGAAGCGAGTCGGAGACACTTTTGATGACTCAGATCTGTTGGCTCGAAGGAATGAGCTGTTGCTAGAGATCGACAGATTGAAGGCAGAAAAAGAAACCGTACAGGCAAATCTTCGCTCCGAGATAAGGAGGGAACCTGATAGTGGAAAAGAGGAGCGTGAAACCGATTTTCGTCCTAAAGCCATGGACGATAGATATAGGGGGTACGAACGACGATCATCGAGGAGGAAAGAAAAACGACGTGTGGATTCATCTGATTCGAGCGATTATTCTCGATACAGCTCGTCGGAATCGTCTCCTAGGAAAAACTGCAGAAAGAAAAGACACGGTCGAGGGCACACTGATCATCGAAGGGGAAGAAGCTCGGAGAAAAGATATCCGAGGGAGAAGAGTTATCATGATCAGGCTAATGAACGGGACTATGGCCAGACGAAGTTCCCCTCTGGAAACCAAAACGCTGGCCCATGAAATTCAGAGTGGCAGCATCAGTATACCCTACCGTCTGAGGAGGGATTATATTTTCCGAGCCATGAAAACTTGAGATCCAACGTTTATCGGACGGGTCATAATTGGAGGGCTTCTCCTTTGGCCCCTGAAATATTAGTGGGCAACCTCCTTAAGCACTTTGATATCTCGAAACTGGAGAAGTTCGATGCAACACAAGACCCCGATAACCACATCGAGCAGTTTAAAAACTTCATGATTAATTTCGACGACGATGATAAATTGTTGTGCAGAGCATTTTCTCAGACCTTCAAGGGGGTGGCTTCCAAGTGGTACAATAGGCTTTCGCAGGGTTCGATAAAGAATTTTGATATGTTTTGGAATATTTTCAGATAGCACTTTTTGAGGAGCAAAAAGTTCAGAGCAAATGGCGATACGATAATCTATTGTAGAGATAAAGTGGGGGAGAGCTTGAAGAACTATACCAACCGATTCGTCAAGACAAAAACAGACATGGAATACTGTAAAGACTCAGTGGCACTTGCAGCTTTCCGGATGGGCCTTCTCCCCGGATTATTGAAGGACACAGTGGCAGAGAGTCAAGCCATGACCTTTGGAGCTTTGTTTGATCAGGTGAAAAAGAGAATTCTGGTGGAGGAAACTCAAGCTTCGGAGAAGGGATCCGGCGACCAATTGGATCAGAACCAGTTTCAGAGATCCGAGTCCAGCAATCAAGGGCATCGCGCCAATGTTCATACCAAAAACACGGGTCAGTATCCGCCGAGGCAGAAAACAAATTCACAATATTATGGCAACTAGCAAAATTATAATCAGGGGGCCGAACCAATATCGAATAAGTGGGTTCGACCGGACTACTTTGCGGAATTAACGGAGAATGTTGCTGCCATATTCGATAAGGCGAGATCCACTGTGCCGTTCTGGAAACCTTTTCCTATTCAGACTCCGAGGGAAATTCGAAGTGTTAACAAGTATTGCAAGTATCACGAAGACATTGGGCATGACACCAAGGACTGTATAGCTTTGAAAAAAGAAGTGCAATCTTTGATCAAAAATGGAATGTTGCTAGAGTATGTGAAAAAGCACTCCCATAAAAATGTTGTGGTAAAGGCTGTTCCAAAAAACACTGACACAGCCATGGTAATTTCTGAGGAAGTTGATGTTTTTTATATTGAGCAAGAATATCTGGATCCTAAGGAGGGCAGGAACAATGTGAATTTGGTGGAAGAAATCATTCTGAGGGGGAAAGTAAACCGCATCTGCGCTTTCTTTGAGTCAATGGAAATATTTGGAGGGGATACCATAGCGGGGAATTCCAATAGCTCGCGGAAGAGACACATGGTCAATCTCACTACCCAGATCGAGGCGGGGGTGTCAGCACAAATACACCGCTTACCCTCACCTATTATATGCTTTGATGATGATGATATGTGAAATATCGCGGGCCCACACGAAAATATGGTAGTGATTGCTGCAGGTATTGCTGGAGATCAAGTTCAGAAGATACTTGTTAATACAGGAAGTTCAGCGAATATCCTATTCATGAGCACTTACAGGCGAATTTCCGACCCACCAGTTATACGACGCTCAGACAGAACTATAGTGGGTTTTACCGGTGCCACGGGCCATTCAAGAAGGAGGTGGAAGTCTTGTTTATTGTTGTCGATGCACCAACTTCGTATAATGCTATTCTGGGTCGCTCTTGGCTGTCCCGAATGCATGGAGTCATTTCAACGGTGCATCAGTGCCTGAAGTATGTGATAGGGAATAACATCGGAATGGTTAGGAGCAGCCAAAAAATGGCCCGCGAATGTTACCAAATCTCTTTATCTTCGAAGGAAAGTCGGGGAGGAATTTCGGATAAGGCATATCAATTAAAGGGGTCTTCCTCGGACGTCATCCTATGTGACGATTCGAGGGAGACCCTCGGGTTTCTTGTCCCAGAAGAGGATTCCGAGGGACATGATTTTGGGCATGGCAAAATCCTCAAGATCGGAGTCAAACTTTCCTTTGAGTTCAAAGAGAGATTACTTGCGTTTTTGTCTAATAAACTTGATATGTTTGCTTGGTGTGCACAGGATGTCACGGGCGTGCCATCGGAGGTAATATGCCATAAAGTTGCGATACGACATGATGTTAGACCCATTGTCCAGAAGAGGAGACCAGTTTCTCAGGAAAAGTCTTCCGTCATTCTTTTGGAAGTGGAAAGGCTATTAACCATAGGCCACATTCGCGAGTCGCATTATCCCGTATGGGCTTCGAATCCAGTCTTAGTGCGGAAAAAGAATGGCAAGTGGAGAATGTGCGTTGATTTCACAGATTTGAACAGAGCTTGTCCCAAGGATCCATTTCCGGTGCCCCACATTGATCAGTTAGTAGACTCGACCTCGGGCAATCGACTGTTATCTTTCATGGATGCGTACTCAGGGTATAACCAAATCCGGTTAGATACTCGCGATGAAGAAAGCACTTCTTTTATTACCGGGAGAGGGTTATACTGCTACAAGGTTATGTCGTTTGGCTTACAGAATGCAGGGGCAACTTATCAGCGCCTGGTCAATAAAAAATTTTAGGGACAAATTGGTCGGAATGTGGAAGCATATATCGAGGATATGCTAGTCAAACGTTCGCGGGACGAAGATCATTTTGCGGACCTAGAGGAGACTTTTAACAATTTAAGCAAGGTCAATTTGAAACTAAATCTGGATAAGTGCATTTTCGGGGTGAGGTCGAGCAAATTTCTTGGATATATGATCAGTGAAAAAGGCATCGAGGCTGACCCATAACAGATAAAATCTTTAGTCACCATGACTCCCCCTCGGAATATCAAAGAAGTCCAAGTCCTGACAGGGAGATTGGCCGCTCTGAACAGATTCATTTCTAGGTCTTCGGATAAATGTGCACCCTTCTTCAAGATATTGCAAAATGCGAAACAGTTTCATTGGACCGACGAATGTTCAGCCGCTTTTCGCCACATCCAAGAATGTTTGACGTCCCCTGAGATATTGTCTAAACCATTGGTGGGGGAAAGATTAATTGTTTTTTGTAGCGGTATCCGATTGTGCGGTCAGTGTTGTTCTACTTCGGGAGGAGGACACTTTTTTAAAACCTATCTACTATGTCAGTAAAAGTTTGTTGGAAGCGGAGAAACGATACCTCAAGTTGGAGAAGGTAGCTTTAGCTTTGGTCACAGCTGCTCGGAAGATGAGGCCTTATTTCCAAGCACATCCTATAGTTGTTCGAACGACATTTCCCTTGAAAGGTTTGTTACAAAGGCCCGATATCTCTGGGAGGATGACCAAATGGTCGGTGGAATTGGGAGATTTTGACATAGTATTTGAACCTCGAACGACGATAAAAGCCCAAGTTTTGGATGATTTTTTGGTTAAGTTTCATTCTGATAGAGAAGACATGGAGATCATTGACCGTTTTGATGAAATATAATGGTCAGTTCGAACGGATGGGTGGTCGAACAACTCTGGAAGTGGTGCGGGTGTCCAGTTGGTTTCTCCAGAAGGGATAGCTATGTTCCAAGCTATTCGATTTGGTTTCAAGGCAACTAACAATGAGGCGGAGTATGAGGCAGCTTTGGCGGGTTTGCGTTTAGCTCGGATATGTGGGGCCAAAAAGATTAGACTGATCAGTCATTCACAGTTAGTGATAAACCAAGCGTTGGGAGAATCCGAGGCCAGAAAAGATAGCTGATACGGTATCTGAAAGCACTCAAAGACCTGGTTTCTGAGTTCGACGCCGTCCAATTTAAGCATGTTAGGAGGGAGGCAAATATCATCCCGGATTCTTTGACCATAGCCTCTCGAACGGAAGGATACCCATGGTTCTTGACTCAGGAGCATCCTTCAGTCATGACCGACGCAGACCATTCTATGAATATTCAGGAGGTAAGTAATGTCATTACACATGATTGGAGGTCGGAAATTATTGACTTCTTGGCAAACGATATTTTACCTGTTGGAAAGTACGAGTCAAGGAAGATCAGATTTAAGTCTCACGGGTATATTTTATTGGGAGGTGTTATGTATAAGAAATCTTTGAGTCGTCCATTATTAAGGTGTTTGAACAAGGATGAGTTGCAGTTTGTCCTGTCGGAATTTCACGACGGGGAAGGTTCAGTCCATTGTGGTTATAAGGCGTTAATTCGGCGGGTGTTTCTCGCTGGATATTATTGGCCGTCTATTTCTTCCGACGCGAAAGACATGGTCAAACGATGTGACACATGTCAGCGTTATGCTAACATAATCCACCGGCCTGGAGTGTCAATGGAGAGCATCTCCGTGGCAGTCCCATTTGACAGATGGGGCATCGATCTCGTTGGGCCCCTACCAATGGCATCCGGAGGCAGACAGACCATAATCGTAGCAATCGATTATTTCTCTAAATGGGTCGAAGCGGAACCATTAGCAGGGACGAAAGCCAAAGATGTTATCAAATTTATGGTTTCAAACATTTGTTGCTACTTTGGGGTACCGCTGCAGATTACAACGGATAACGGACCTCAGTTCGACAACAAAGAGTTTAAAAGTTTTTCCCTTTCTAGGGACATACGACAATGTTTTTCTGCTCCGTTTCATCCTCAGGCTAACGGTCAGGTAGAAGTAACCAATCGAACAATTCTGGATGGTTTGAAGAAGAATTTGGAGGGAAAGGCCGGAAAGTGGCCTGATTATTTACAAGAAGTACTATGGGCTTACAGGACAACGCCTCGAGCTGCTACCGCAGTATCTCCATTCTCCTTGTTATATGGTATGGATGCGGTTGTCCCTTCGGAAATCGTCTTCCCATCATATCGCGTGGCAACTTATACAGAGGAATCGAATAACCAAAGCCGGACCTTGGCGTTGGATTTAGTTGAAGAGAAAAGACAACGCGCCCAATTGAAATCTTTGCATTATCAAACACTTATGAGGAGTAGATATGCTTCCAAGGTGAAGCACAGAGATTTTAAGGTGGGAGATAAGGTCTTACGCAAAGTCTTTCTCCACACTAAGGAAAAAGTCTTGGAAAATTGGGACCCAACTGGGAGGGCCCTTATGAAGTCACAGAGAAAGTAAAACGGGGCGCGTACCGTTTGAAAGACAAAGAGGGGCGATGTCTGCGACTTCCATGGAACATTGAACACTTAAAATTGTATCTTGAATAAGGAGCTAGTTAGAAGATAACATATGTCCTCTTTTGTATTTTCTGGTTACCAAACATAGCGAGGGTATACTCTTTCATACCCTGCTAGGCACATGAAGGTTTTAACAAAGTGTACCTATGAGCTGCTTAATACAAAGTATTTTTTGCCTCACACTATTATTTGGGTCACAATATTTTGTGCCTCGAATTGTTTCATCACTCACACTATTATTTGGGTCACAATATTTTGTGCCTCGAATTGCTTCATCACTCACACTATTATTTGGGTCACAATATTTTGTGACTCGTATTGTTTCATCACTACACTATTATTTGGGCCATAATATTTTGTACCTCGAATTGTTTCACCACTCACACTATTGCTTGGGTCACTGTAATTTGTGCCTTGAATTTTTCATTGCCTTAAACTATTATTTGTGTCATAATAATTTGTGCCTCGAATTGTTTAAATCCTTCGAATTATTATTTGGGTCACAGTAATTTGTGCCTCGAATTTTTCCATTACCTCACACCATTATTTGGGTCACAAAAATTTGTGCCTTGAATTTTTTAGTTGGGTTACATTCGGTGATTCCTTGAATGATATTACCCTTCGAACTATTCTTTGGGACACAATATGCTGTGTTTCGAGTTGTTTACACTTTTAAGTAATTATTAATGTCATGCCTTAGGATATTTCTTTTTCTTCGGATAATTCTTGAGGCATACCACAGGGCAAAGGAATGTAGCTGACTGAATCGGGACAAAAATATGAATCGGCAAACACGTGGGAGAAAACGACAACTAATAAATCACATGATAAAATGTTCCAAGTCAGGGCATACACAAAAGTTCGAGGAGAACATCTCCTCGAATAAACAACGAAGGAAAACAAACACTTCCTCCTCAAAAATTTCCTTTTAAGGTCTTATACACAACAAACTACGCCACCGTGTTTACCTACTGTTGTGATTTCTCAGAGGACTCACTTCCCTCGGAATCCGACGACTTACTCTTACTAACCACAATATGAGGAGGACAAAGATCCGGGGACACGAGCTTCCAAAAGCTGCCAAGGTCGTATTCGGGGTGCTCTGCATGAAGTTGAGTTATTAGGCCTGCTCGGACTGTTGCATCTCGATCAGCAAGGTTATTGGTGCATTTTCTCACATAGGCATTCACAGCCTTCTTCTTCTCCTCCTCCCCTTGCCGAGGGAAATCTTCGATGCGCTTCACCAATCCTTCTCTGTCCTTGAATATTTTTTCATAGTCATTGATATAATCGTTAAAGCCTTTGCGCGCTACTTCATGGGCCTTTTGATATTCAATGATGAGTTTCTCTTGGCCCTCCGTCTTTTTCTGATAGAGGTCCCTTTCCTCCTGGCAGCACCTCTCAAGCATGATGACATAATTTTCCGATGTAGATAATCTTTCATACAGTGCATCTGCTTGGCTCTCCACAATAGCGTGCTGCTTTTTTGCTTCTTCAAGTTGTGAAGCCAGCAGGGAAGCTTTGAACTTATAGTGGTTCTTTCGATTCTCTAAATTCTGCATTTTCTTTCCCTTAATAACAGAGGTGTGCAGCAGACCTCGCAAACTTAGTGAAAATTCATCATCAAGAGGCACTTCGAATGAGCTGCTGGGAGAGCCTAACCCAACAACGTCAAAATCTGAGGACTCTCCTTCGAGAATTCCAAGGTCAACATGTTGAGGAGGGTTACTTCGAGGCATAGGCAGTGGAGCAAGTAGTGGGGGCTCCTCAGGGGAGCTGGATGTGAAGCTTGGGTGCGGGGAGTGCTAGGTGTCAAGTTAGAGTTTTGTTTGGGAGAGTTATCCCCTACCTCATGCTCAGACTCACCCAATGCTTTTTGTACTTCAATTTCTTGGGCTGGTTTGGGGGCGTCATTTGGAAGTCTGCCGTCCTCGGACAACTCTTGGATAGGCTCTAAGGCAGCCTTCTCTTTCCCTTTGGTTCTCACGTTTTTCTTTTTCTGAGGATGGACGGACTTTTTGGGGGGAGCATCAGGATTGGGGGTCACTCTGTTGTCCGAAGAGGCCGGCTCTGGGACGATGGCCACTTCCGGTTGTGGTTGTTGTCCCTTAGCAGGGAGTTCTTCATCGGACCCGTCCCGATGACTCTGTGCGAGAGCACGCTTTGGAAGATAAATCACTATGTCTTTCTTCGTCACTCGCTCCAGCACCTCATCTTGAGAATGAGGGGTCATCAAATCTTTTAAGGACAATCGATCGAGGGGATTCAACCTCCAAAGTCTGCTCAGAGCCATATTGTTGTCCCTAAAACACAATAGAAATCTATTTTCCCAATTTTCTTTGGCCCATTCACTGAGCCTAGTAAAAATGGTAGTGGCACTCTCTACATAATCAGCAAAGGGCTTGGAGATGCCAGTCATGGCTACAAAAATAATAAGTTAAAATTTGACTCCTACTATTCGAAGGGCTATTATCAGAATTCGTTCGAAGAATTACATTTATTGGTCCACGGAATAGATAATTTGTGGGGGTTCGAATGGGATGCTTCTGAGCCTGTCTCCCAATGACCTGAGAAGAAGATGAATTGCTGTCTCCATTTTTTGTCAGCTTCTAGCAAATCTTTTAACACCTTTTGCCTTCGGTTAAAAGTCAATGAGTAGAATGGGAAGAATGGGTTCCTAGCCAGTCCGGATAATCCGATGAACTGTTCCAAGGAAATTCTTGGGCTGAAATCCTCGAGGCCATGATGCATGCCATCAATGTGAACCACATGTTGGGTCCAGCTTGAGAAGGGAAAATATTAATCTTAGCGAAATATTCGATGAAAAAGGGGTCTAAAGGAAATCTTAGTCCCCAATTCATGATTTCGGTGTACACAACAAGTTCGTGATCCCTCACTGATAATGGGGTCTCTCCTTCGGAGGGAAACCTGATGTCGATGTACGAAGGGATGCACCAACGAGTACGAAGCAACATTTCTTCTGATGGAGAAAAATACTTATACGATACATTATAAAGAGCAACAGCATGCTTGTTCTCAATCCCCCGAATATTGTTGCCCATGATGGCATCGAGTTCTAAGGGAAGTGGTACATCTCCCTTTGACTTGGGGGAGATTCGACTCGTCTGTTCTTCGGATATGCTTGGAAGAGGAGTAGGAATTTTGCTCGATGATTCTGATGGAAGTTCAATGATTTTGTTTGGACTTGTGGCTTCAACTGCTCGACTATGTGACTCAGGATTATTCGGGGGGATGGGCTGTTTGCTCGATGAATCTGCTAGAAGTTCAATGATTTTGTTTGGACTTGTGGCTTGAACTGCTTGACTATATAACTCAGGATTATTCGCGGGGGTGGGTTGTTTACTAGATGATTATGTAGGAGTTTCGATGATGTTATTCGGATCAGCAACCTGGACAAAACACAGTTTATCCTCGGAAATCACAGTTTATCCTGGATAAAACCGAGGAGTTCCAGCCCCTGTTATGAATGGAGTGGCAGGTAGTCTTGAGGCAGGATCCCCGGTCTTCTGAAGAGAAGCATCCACTACTGCAGTTCGAGGAGCTTCAGGGGTAGTTGGTGGCGCTTCTTTAGAACGTTTGCGCTCCCCCGAATGCCTATCTTTGTGTTGTCTCTTCCTTTTTCCCGAGGAGTGTTTGTGGTGCTTGTCTTTCCCCATTTCTCCAAGGATGGACGGGCTGGCGATTTGGTTCTGTTGAGATATTTCGAGGGGAATAATGGCCGTCGAATTTGCAGGAGGGGGCCACGAACCGTAGAAGGTAGTCACAGCAGGTGGAGGTTGAGGCTCAGTGTATTCACCAGCAGCAACTCTCTCTTCGAACTTTTTACTAATAAGGAGCCACTCTGGAATCCGGCGAGGTTTGTAAGCCAACTTTCTCTCTCTAGAAATCCTGGGTGGAAATTTTGAGTCACTAATGAAAAAGGTAAGTATTTATAGAAGTCCCTGGGCTTTTGGGCAAGTAGGGTCTGGGGACATTTCCTATTGTTTTCCTAGGGGAATTACAGGTACCCTAGGTAAAGAATTGATGACAGAAAAGCGCGGGAGAAGACGTAGAGACGATCTAATCTTAGGAATATGAAACGATCTCTCTAAAGATTCGTTGACAAGAAAATACGACTGCTTATGTCATGCCTTTCCAATCAATCATTGCAACATCTTATCATCATATTATGGTGGTTGGAATATGCTCACATAGCGAATTCTAATGGGCTCCATTTCTATGCAACAGGCTTGCCTTTGCTAAGACATTGCAAGGATTGGGGGGCCACTCGGGTTATATGAGGCAAAATAAGTTTATGGTCTAAGGGATGTATTTTTAGGAAGATGCTTTTTCGAGGAGCTATTTTGAAGAGGTATGTAGCATTCGAAGAGACACTATTTTGAAGAGGTATGTAGCATTCGAAGAGACACTATTTCGAAGAGGTATGTAGCATTCAAAGAGACACTATTTCAAAGAGGTATGTAGCATTCGAAGAGACACTTTTTCGAAGAAATATGTAGCATTTGAAGTACTGGTCAGTGATGACTTCCTTACAGTCCCAGTAAAACTATTTTTTACTAGGACTAGGGGGCTACTGATGAGGGAGAATAAAAGACATGGTGAAATTCTAAAGAAGAAGTTTGTTTAGGAGAGAATTGTAAAGAAGAAGTTTGTTTAGGAGAGAATTGTGAAGAAGAAGTTTGTTTAGGAGAGAATTGTAAAGAAGAAATTGTGTTAGGGGAAAATCGCGTAGGATATTGAAGAAGTACCTCTTGTGAGAAGATAAAAAGATATAGGGACCAATAATGTAATTAATGGGAGTTGAAGCGTGTGGGGCCCGTAATTGTACTATATAAGGACCATACACGCTTCACAAATCCCAAGGATAATTTTACGATTTTCTCTCTCTACTTAAGCTAATTTTCACTTTCTCTCTCTAAAAATATACCTAAATTCAGTACTTGAACTAATCTGGCACTAAGAAATCTTCGTATCACAAAATCACCCTCAAGCATTTCTAAAACTCTTCACTACCAACTAGGGAAAATCATAAATTCATATTTCTATTTAAAGCATGTCAGTTAAGATCTACCATCTTCGGTAAAACAAAAATCCGTTTAAAGACAACTCACTTAAGATCTACCGATTGTCGGGTCACTGAGAGATCATATAAAAAAACCTCCCACTCAACAAATGAAGGTCACTCATGAACCTCTCACTTAAAAAGTGAGGTCATTCAAGGTCTCTCGGTTGAAGTTAAGTGATCTAATATTTTATTCAAAAGAGGTAACTTAAGATCCCTAAATTTAAGGTAACAAAAATATAAGTTTTCGTTTAAAATGAGCTCACTCAACAAAGGTGCGAAATAAAGGGAGCTCATTTAAAAAACTCTCGTTCAACAAAAATATAAATATTTTTTTCAAATCAAATGGATCTCACTCATCAAAGTTTGTTCAAACTAAAAGGAGCTCACTTAAGAACCTCTCATTCAACAAAAGTGAAAATACGTTTTTCAAATTAAAGGGAGCTCACTCAACATAGGTTGTTCAAATCAAAGGAAGCTCATTCATTCTTAAATCTACATCTGCTCAACCTCAAACAGTCTCACTCAACCTCTCTAAGCCTTACTAGGCACAAGCTCGACCTCACTTAGCCTCACTCAAGAATTTTGCCCTCAACATAGGTGAAAAAATGGGTTTTAAAATTAAATCGAGCTCACTCAGCAAAGGTTATTCAAGCGAAATGGAGCTCACTCAACAACGTCTCACTCAAGAAATATAAAAAAAAATTACAAATAGAGCCAGTAATATGGTCAGATTTCTTCAAGGGGTAATTTAGGCCTAAAATAAATACCATAGTGACTCACCATTTTTACCTTTTGACTCAGATGTGTCTTAGCTATATCTTTACTTGTGAAATATGTATAATGAATAACAATTAATGGGCTTTAAGGCTTATGGTTTTGACCCATATTCATGACCCAATCTGTTTGGCCCATTAACCCAAAGTTAGTGTATAAATGATCAAAAGAACAACATTTAAAGGGTTGAGAAAATGTCTCACTAAACATTAAGTAAAGCAACTCAATTATTTATGTACCTTCCATCTCGTAATTAATACATTACCTAGATATTTACTTAAACACCCCAAAACTAGTTTTATTCATATCAGATCGGCGGCCACAGTGGGAGAATTTGAGTAAGGTACCCGGATAAACAACATCCAAAACCTAGCATACCAAGTATTATCTTCGGATTTCTTTGATACTTTGGATCATGATATGCAGATAGATGTCCCTCTTGAGAATGAGTAGGTTAGAATTGAATAAGAGGAGCGCGATCAATTACGAGAAGAAATTGAATCGCTGAGAGCTAGAGGTAGGCTGAGAAGGATTTGGCAGGAAACAAACCATCAGAGTATCCCAAATCTGAAAAGCCAGATCATAATCTAAATCAAGGTCAAAATGACCAGTCTCCCAAAGCCCACCAAGAATCTAAAAAGTAAGATCGAGTTAAACATAGTACAAGCTCCTCTGAGTCTGATGAGGACTCAACAATATAGTCAGAATCTAAACTTTCCTCTTCTTGGTGAAGTAGTGATCATTGTTGTAAGAAGAAGAAATGAAATTTATCTACAAAATTTTCAAAAAAAATCTTAGCTCAAGTAAGTAGGATTCTTCTTGGAAGAGAATATGCTAAAAGGGTTAAGGGAAAAAAAGGACCATGAAAAGCTGAAATGGTCAGTTGACCATAGCATTGATCGTTTGTTGAGTGATCAATTCGTTGTATAATCCGAGCCTGGGATTAATTCTACTTCTAATTATGATCACATGTTTAGTCAATGACATAATTGGAGGCAATCACATTTGTCTTCGAAAATCCTCTCCTGACATCTACCTATGCGTTTTGACATTTAAAATATGGAAAAATATGATGGAAGTCAAGACACCGATAACCATCTCGAGCTGTTTAAGAATTTTATGATGAGTTTTGATGATGATGGCAAGCTATTGTGCATGGTTTTATCTCAAACTTTTAAGGATAGTGGTATAATAGACTACTGCAGGGATCAAACAAGAATTTTGACATATTTTCGATGGCCTTCCGAAGGAAATTTGTGAGAATTAAAGAACTTATGGGTAATTGAGATACAATAATCCATTGTTTGCGACACCCTTATGAATCTATAATATATTACACCCATCATTTTGTGAACACCAAATATGGATTAGCATATTGCTTCAAACAGGTGGCAATAGTTGCGCTCAAACAAGGACTATTAGCTAGTAAGTTGGCTGATTCAGTGATTCGTAAAAAGGCAATGATATGTGGTGGTTTGTTAAATTTGTTCGTATAGCAAATTAATATGGACGAAACTAAGAGATTAAGACAACCTCATCAATATAGACTTGTCTCTGCATGCCCTCTTCCACAAGAAAATAGTCAATCGCAAGCCACGATTAGCCATTGCTCGAGGGACTCTAGAAAAGGTTCCCATCGACCAAGACCAAGACAATATAATCAAGGACATCAATCTAGGCCAAGTGGGAATCAGTTGGTCCAACCAGGTTATTTCGCGGAGCTAATTGAAAATGTTATAACCATTTACGATAAATCCAAACAAATTGTGCAATTCCAAAGGTCTACACGTATCCAAATTTCGAGGGAAAATCAAAACACACAATTTTGAAAATACCATAATGATGTGGGAAACGTAACTAAGGATTGTATTGCTTTTAGTAGCTTAATCAAGAAGGGGAAATTAACTACCTTTATTAAGTCACGAGTGGGTAATAGCCAAGTGAGCAATAAGATCACAGCCAAGTACAAGTGGGGCTCATGCTTCATCATCTGTTGTTCAAAAGTAAAATACAAAATCTCTCAAACAAGAGAGTATAATGGTTATTTATGAGCAATTCGATATAGATTCGGAGTACTTGGATCCTGATCCGTATCGAGGTCGAGTGAATGTGGTGTTTGAAAATACTAGAAATGTTTCCAAGTTGTGTTATTTCTTCAAATCATTAACTATTTTTAGAGGAGATACGATGATATCATTTTTGAGTTGTTCCAGGAAAAAGCACATGGTTAGTTTGAACACTCAATTGGAAGGGAAAATGTATTCACATTTATACCAGAACCTTTCTACCTTCATAGTGTTTGATGAAGATGACTTAAGAAATATCACAGGCCCACATGGGATGATGTGGTGATAGAGGCATCTATTGAGGGAACAAAAATCCGATGAATTTTGATTGACATTGGTAGATCAACTAATATCTTATTTCTGTCTACCTATAAATAGAAGAAGAACCCTTCTATCATACTCCGATCGAACAGAACCATAATATGGTTTACAAGAAACTCGACTGATGTTATTGGGGAGTTCGAAGAGGAGCCAGTTCTTGGAAAATGTCCATTTAAGAAAATGTTCAGAGTATTGTTTGTGGTGGTGAATTGTCTAACCCTTTATTATACCATATTTGATATATCTTCGCTATTAAGGATACATGCAGTGGCCCCAACAGTTCATAAAAGTTTGAAATACGCAGTTAGAGGTCAAGTACGGTGGTTCGAAGTAGTCAAAGAGTGGCTCGGGAATGTTATGCCACTGCATTTGCTCCAAAATCAGTGTTGCATATTCTTAGACATACCCTTGGATTTGGTACAAGAGGGTCCTTCCATAACAACAATCCTCAGAATGGAATTTCAAAATGAAGAAAGTTTCAAAATATCAGCCACAATTAGTCAAGACTAGAGGTGTGGTATACAAGAGTTCATTACTAAAGGAAACCTTCCTTAATACCAAAGCCTAACTAAGAATTTAAAATTTAAGGCACACGAGGTTTTGGTTTTGAAAGGGGTCCTCTATAAAAGATGTATTATTAAGCCTTTGTTAAGCTGCCTCGGATCCGATGAGTCCCAAGCAGTTTTATCTGAATTACATGATGGGGAAGGGTCTTCCCATTGTGGCTACAATTTTTTGACTAGAATGATCTTATTAGTATGTTAGTATGGATCATCTATCATGCCAGATGCTAAAACGTTAGTTAGAATATGTAATCTTTGTCAGAGATATGGAAATGTAATACATATACCAGCATTTTGGAGGGAGTCAGTGTCTGAAGCAGTACTTTTGATAGGTGGGGGCTGAATTTGGTTGGACCCCTTCCAGTGGCTTCTGGAGGGTGTCAAACTATTATCTTAGCGATTGATTATTTTTCAAAATAGATAGAAGTTGCACCCCTTTTTGGAACTACTTCCAAAGCAATAATCAAGTTTATCATTTCCAATATTTGTTGTACGTCCGAAATTCCTAGATGTATTACTACAGACAATGGCCACCATTTTGAAAATAGGGATATGGAGATTTTTTATACATCTAGAGGAATTCACCATTGTTTCTCTTCTATTTTTCATCCCCAAGATACTAGACAAATAGAGGCGGATATAGGTCTCAAAAAGAATTTTGAAGGGACGGCAGGAAAATGGATAAATTACCTACAATAAATATTGTGAGCTTATCAAACTAGTCTACATACTGCCACACAATAATCTCTTTTTTCGTTGGTATATGGAATGGATGCAATAGCACAAATAGAAGGTACTTCTCCCTTTTTCAGAGTTCAAAATTATTTTTAAAAGGAAAATGAGGCTGCAATAAGAGCTCAACTAGACTTGATCGAAGAAAAGAGAATTAAGGCTCATTTAAAAACAATATATTATTAAGGGTAATGAGAAGTGGTTACGCGTCTAGAGTACGAAGAAGAGACTTCCAAATGGGGGAAAAGGTTTATAGAAAATTATTTTTTCACAACAAAGACGAAAATTTTGGGAAGTTGGCTCCGGATTGGGAAGGATCTGTGTGTGAAAAGTTATAGAAAGAAACATATCGATTAGTTGACCAAGAAGGCATTCCTTTGACGCACCTATGTAATTTCGAACATTTAAGGTTATATATCGAATAAATTTACATTGTTTATATTTACTTTGTTTTTTCAATGTAAATATTTGGGGGCATACTTTTTCCTACCCTGGTGGCACTGTGAGGTTTTAATGAGGTCTCTGAATCGTTATTAATCTACCGCATTTTCCTTTAAAAGTATGTTAACAAGTATGGTATGTGTATGTTAAGTTTTTGTTGCCTTCGAATGGATTACCTTTGAATGAATCATGTATGTTAAGTGTTTATTGCCTTCGAATGACTTGTGTATGTTAATTTTTTGTTGTCTTCGAATGGATTACTTTTGATGGAATGTGTACGTTAAATTTGTATTCCCTTCGAATGGCTTGTGTATATTAATTTTTTTATTACATTCGAATGGATTACCTTCGAATGGCTTGTGTATGTTAAGTTTTTATTGTTTTCAAATTGATTAACTTCGAATGTATGACCTTCGAATGGCTTGTGTATGTTAATTTTGTATTTCCTTTGAATGCATTACATTCGAATGTCTTGTGTACGTTAAAGTATTATTGCCTTTAAAAGGATTACCTTCGAATGTCTTGTGTGTTTGTTTAATATACCTTCGAATGTATTACCTTCGAACGGTTCTTGTTTAAAGATTAATTATCTTTGGGTAAATTGGACTAAGAAATAAAGATAAGAATATTCAAGGAAATACGCCAACTTGATGAGATGATAGCTAATATAAAATCCCATGGATGACCCAATGACTTAATAAAACCAGGGAGATGGTTATAAACTGCATTGGCCATGCCAAGGACTTTCATAAAGATATCTGATTCATAAACAAAATGTCTTGTACACAACAAGGGCTTGCATAAAAACATACTGGCCTTTGGGATCGTTCCCATCGATATCTTCTTCTTCTCTTTCTTTTGAACACTCACCATCAGAACCCATTCATCACTATTGTCAGAACTGTTATCAAATGAATCTTTAGAGATACCAAGTTGATCCGCTATGGATATGTCAAGAGGCACAAAATTATCTGGGACCAATCCCCATAAACATCCAAGGGTAAACATCCGAGGGCAAGTGTGGGAAAATATTTTATGGAACTCCAACACCATATCCAATTTGGTTCATACATCTCTCTTTTTTAAAGAGTTTATCATCCATCGGTATATGTATCTATAGAATCAACCGCCTCTTGGGAGGATTTCTCTTTGAGAGAGGTAATTTCATCATCCTGTTTTTTTATAAGAGCCTCTTGATTTTTTTTTCTCGTCCGATAAACGCTCAATGGTTGCTTCAACATTAGCTTGTTGGTTCTTTAATGAAGTAATCTTTCTAGATCTAGATGATTGTAGACTTTCATAATCAGCTTGCAGCTTTTCATGATCGGAATTCACCTTGACCAGTTCTTCCCTGATGGATTTGACCTCTTCGGATAGACAATTATTTTTCTACCTTTTCCTCGTCGATTGAAGCTTTAAAATTCTTGTTTTCCTATTGAAGAGAAGTGATGATTTTGATTTGCAACCTCATTTGTCTCTCTAAGTCAATAATTAGCCTCACATAGCTCAGTATCGAATACCGTAACACATCGTTCTCCTTTAATAATTCAAAGGGAACCCCTTTGAACACCACAAGAGTAGCAGTACTTGTAGATTTAGGGAAGTCAGTTTCAAAAGATTTAAAGTCGAAAGCCCTCATACCTTCAATTGGGTTAACATCTCCAAACAACCTTTCAGAAGGGGGAAGTAGTGGAGAAGGAGGATCGGCAACTGTGGTTGTTGGAGGTTCAATAGTAGAGAATGTGGGAGGAGTAATTTCTGAACGAAGGACTATCTCCAAATGATTCGAGCTTTTCTTTATGTTCTTGTCTCTCTTATCACTGCCTTGTTTGCCCTTCTTGCGTACTTTTTTATTCTTAGGCACGAGAGATTTTGAGGGAACCTCACCTTCTTCAATGGTGGCAGTCACAGCAGCTAACAGGGTTGAGTCAAATTTATATGGTTGCCCTTCATTTCCCACTTTGGCAGCAAATTGTAACGGAATTTCTTTGTTCTTTTTATCTTTCTTATTTGGATATTTGGGAGCTCTATTCCTGGTGGGAATATATACATTACCGTTAACGGCCTCGGTTCTCTTGAAAATGGAAAAAGGTCGAGAACAAGTGCTAAACTTCTCCCATGTCAACTCTGTTCAGTATTAGTCCTCCAAAGATGACTTCGATCAAAGGTGACAGGAGTAAAGCACAGATGGAAGCCATTACACCACTTTGCCTCTACCAATTGATTCAGATTTTAAAATTTCACCTTCACATCGGCTAGATGATGCCGATAGGCTTTGAGATAGTTGATACAAAATAGGTTGGGTGTCAGAAGTACAATATTTGATAAGAAAAATGGAAGGTCAAAGATAATTTCGAGGAAACTTACTTGTATTCTTCTAGTATCCATTGAACTGGCTCAGATTATTTTGGGAGGTAATGTTATTACATTTTCCTACCATTTAGTGAATAAAAGGAATTGTGTCTTCCCATATTTTATCAGCCTCCATCAAATCATCTACTACTTTGTAGTTATTCCCTATATTAAAGTAGTATAATAGGATTTGAGAATTGCGAGATAGACCAACAATAATAACTAGTGGATCCATTGGCATTAGATTCTTGGATATATAGACCAACTATCTCAGGGTCCAAGGGAGACCGAAGGCCCTAGTTGAGAAAATTAGTATAAACTACTAACTTCGTAGAGTTATAGTTCATTGGAGTCTCTCCATACCTAGGTAGCCTTACTTTAACGGTCTCGGGGAACCCCCAGTTAGCTCGAATAGCCTCTAGCTTAGATTCATAAAAATAAACATATGAAATTTTATCTAAGGTTAAAAGGTATTTGACAATACCCTTGTGAATTTGGGCCCAACACATCCGACTAGAGATAGAGGAAAAGGTTCGGTTCTTGTCGTCAGGGCTTTACATTTTCCCTTGCCATCACCACCTTGTGGTACCTTCGGATTTTCCTTTTTTTCTGGCCTCGAAGTCTCCTCGGTCTAACCAGATGTCTCGAAGGGAGAGTCTTCACTGATATCCTTCATATTCTCTTTCATAAGCATGGGACTAGATCTTGAACGATCGATAGGTTGAGTGTTAGCATTCTCTCCTTCAGGTTGAGTGGACTTGGTTGGCACCGTTGCAGAATTTTCCTCTCTATTCGGATTTGGTGAAATTCCAGTTGGAAGAGTCACGAGGTATTCTCCCATGTTCGGAATTTGTGGGGTGGGGGGGGGGGGGGGGGGTTTACTACATTTTTTTCTTATATTGTTGGCTTTTTTCTACAAAAGGTCTAGCTTTGGTTTTTGATAGTCTGGTTACTTGCGTGGAGTATTCTCATCAGAATCCGATCTCATTGCTTGAAAGTGGAAGGATTTTAACGACTGGTGGCCCCTTGAGATTGTGATGATTTGAGTGGTTTAAGAGAACGGTTCGGTGAAGTAAATGACGGCTTGGGTTATAACAACAGTGCCTGGAGAGGCAGGTACCCAGCAGTGGTCCTTGCCTTTTTCTACCTCGGAAAAGTTCAACCAACCACCTTTGGTTAATGAGTTTTAGCGGTGAACATAAAAACCGCAAAAAAGTTATCGGAGAAAAGATTCATGGTGGTAACGATGGTGGAGGGAAAAGAAAGCTTGCCAGCGATGAGTAAAATATCATATAATGATAAGTTGTTTTTCCTATTTAGAATTTAGTTTTTCTCTCTATAACAATCTTTAAAGTGGAAAAATAAGGAAGAAATTTAGACGTTGTTAGAAACTCTTGAGTACCAGACTAGGAAAATGGAAGGGCTAGTGATGGTTGTTAAATTTTGAAAAAGTAGAAACGACTCTTATTTGATTGGTTAGTTTTAGGGTAAAACGAATTTTTGGTTCCAATTTAGAAGTGACACGTGTCAGGGAAAGTAACTTGTTGAAAATGATGACTTTTTGATAATAACCGACTTCAAATTACACCATAAGATGCGATTCGAATAGATCTTACTGCCAAGGTTATGAAATACTAGAAAATCAAAGTTAAAAAATAAAGTAGTTCGATTCGGAAATGTATCGATTAGCCCTCCCAAATATGTCTTTGAGAGGGCTAAGGGGGTTAGTTGATAGGGTCGGATTTCTTTGAGTGCAATAGCGGCAATAAGGTCGGATTTCTTTGAGTTGGCAATTTTGACCCGAAATAAATACGATGCTCACTCAGCATTTTTACCTTTTGACTCAAATGTGTATTATCTATATCTTTACTAGTGAAATGTGTATAATAAATAATGGTTAACATGCTTTGAGGCTTATGGGCTTGACTCGTATTCATGACCTGACCCAGTTAGTCTATTAGTTCAAAGTTAGCCTATAAAGACTCAAAAGAACAACATTTAAAAGGGTTGAGACTTTATCTCACTAAGTATTAAGTAAAGTGGCTCAATTATCTATCTACCTTCCACATCATATTTAATACATTTCCTAAACATTTACTTAAATACCCTCTAAACTAGTTTTATCCATATCAAGAAGAGTTACTAATACAATATGAAATACCATCTAGAGAGAGAACTTATAAAATCCCAAGTAAAACTCCAAAACTAAGACCTTGTTAATTACCTACAAACATGCCCTTAAAAAGAAGGCATACAGTTACTTATTTTATGATTTTTTCCGGTCAAATTGTTCCCCTCGATTTTATTTTACGATCTTTTTCGGTCACCGTCCGAGTATATTTTCCCGACCTCTCGCACATAAAAAAATATATAAGGATTTTTTTTACTATCTACGTTATCGTGGCGTTTTATAACCAAACCAATATCTTTTCGGTCTTCTTGACCCATTTAACCAATGCTTCTTGCGTATAATACTCAGTCATGGAAAATACATGAGTGTAGTCAGTGTTGAAAGTTTTCGCGGATCCATCTGTAGCATCCGCTCCTTAGTTACCCAAATCAAAACACAACTCGTAGTTATAAGATAAACATAAATGACTAAAACTGATAAAAATAAAAGTTTTGACCGTTAAGAAGACAATTTTTTTGTGGCCATGCGCCACCGGTTCATGGGCTCTAAACCGGTGGTGTATGGCCACAAAACCGGTGGCTATACACTTCGTGAACCGTCTGTGCATAGGACCATAACCGGTGGTGCTGGGGCTTATTACGATCAGTTACAAGGTCACAGCACCACCGGTTCTGGCGCCTATGCACCGGTGGTGCGTAAGGCTGTGAACCGGTGTTGGTGCACCTTCACGCCACCTGGCTAGAACAGATGGTGCGAAGGTGTACCAGCACCGAAGTTTTTTATTTTAAAAATAGTATAACGTTGTTACCTTTTCCCGTAAATGAACCACCTTCTCCGACGATTGAAGCTCCTCCTCCACCTCCGGTGAAAATAACCCATCCATGTTAATCCCTAAATCTGGTTGACTCATGTTTAATCTTGTGTTTTTGTTAGAATAAATTGGAAGCTTTTATAAGAGAGTTTGAATATTCTGTGTTTTTGTTAGAATAAGTTGGAAGATTTTATAAGAGAGTTTGAATATTCTTGATTATGTTTGACTGTTCAACAAGATTATAAAAAAAATCATAAATTTATAACAATACGAGGTTTAATCTACTAAATCAAAATATTTTTTCATAATTGGGGTTATATAATTTGATTGTTTTGGATTTGAGTTAACCTAAAATACACTTAATATATTTTTATTAATGTCAATTAAATTAAATTTAGGATAAATGTGATAAAGTAAATTAAACCCGAATAAAATTGGATTTTGAATAAAGATAGATAGGTTTCGAAGGGTTTTCACCCTGACCCTTAATATATTTATTTTCATGAAAAAATATTGTGTTGGGAACATTTAGCCCACCCCATAGCAAACAATAAGTTGGGCCTAATTATCTATTTACAGGCTTTCTCCTTGCTTTAAAGAAAAAAAAAGAAACTTATTTCACATGTATATGGTTGGTTCCAGAATAACGTCACGTATAAATTCATACTATATGCACCCACTCATAAAATTCAATCGATTAAAATATATAAAAAAGAAGGTTGTAAAAACAAAAGTCGTAATTATAGAAAAGGGAAAAAGTGAGAGCGTATTTATAGGCCAGCAATGTCAGTTATATCTTTTGCTTTATGTCTGCCAAAAGTTAAATAAAAGAAAATACGACTACTAGTAGTAATTAGGTTTGCTTTGGTCGCCTAAACACAGCCTTAACTCACTGCTAACAAATATCCTAATGTTAAATACTACTCTATAAGGTTGGGTTTAACAAATATCCTTAGGAGGAGTTTGGTTTTAAAAATATCCTTAGGATATTATATACTCCTATAGACATATAAGACCAGAGAGATGAATGTATATATATGTGGTCTTTTTGTTTTTATTTATTTGGTGTTTGTTTATTGTAGTAGTGTCGTAATCATGGTCCGGAGACTGCTAACCAACTAGTCTACGTATAAAGAGATAGTGGCAGCTACGTCTCCACTATGACTAAACCATCAACGAGACTTTTGTGACGAATAAAGAAAAACAAAAACCATCAATAGTATACATACCACTCGACTCAACTTGCGACGTTGCAAACACAAGTACGAATAGAATGATTTTGTTGAACGGGGGACTTCAACTTGAGTGGCATAAGGATTCGAATTTTTATAGTATTATTAGTTTAATCCGATTGATTATGAGCATATCTAAGCATATTGCCGAGGGATTGGCGATAAACAATAAAACAATTTTTATTATTAAGTGGCGAATCGTGCTTTTTATAGTTTATAGAATTCCTAAGGATAAAAAGAAAAAAAGAATTGTTTAGTTATTTACTATTACAAACGTTCATACTTTTTTAAAATTTATCTTCATTAAATAAATAAAAAATTACTTAACTCCTCAAGTTAGGAATTTATCCAAAAATAAATTGTTATTTAATTTTAAAAAAATTATCTTTTTAAATTTATTCTAGATAAGATATATAATCGAAACCAACGAAAAAACGACTAGTAAAATTGTACATTTAGTAGAATCGTTATTGGTAACGATCGTAAAAAATATATAATGATTTTTTACTATCTATTTTCTTATCGTAAAATTATTTAGATTTATACCTTCAATTTTCTTCGTCATTGTATTCTGAAACATGTTATATACACGATACGAAACATAGTATCAAACTAGATTTTGTATGAGAGCCGGTATAATAATCTATATATATTTCGTACGCTATGACTATGGAACGGGTATTAATACGATTGCGAAATTTCTATTGCTAAATTATGTAACCAACGTATTAGACATATTTCACAACTACATTATTTTCTGTTTATAAAATGCGGTATAATTGTCTTGTGCAATCAAATATAACTATAAACAATTTGCTTAGTAATATATTTATCAAATGTTTCACGTAAGTTTTGAAAATCGTTAAGTGTCGGCAAAATTTCAACGTTAATACGTCATTATGCTGGGGAATAACCCAAAAAAAATTATCCCCAAAATAGCGGATTTCACATAATTCACCATCGATTCATGAATACTATATATATATATATATATATATATCTTTTAATATAGGTGAATTGTAGATATTATTTTGTCATATAAACGGCGAGTAAAACTAACTAATTTGACAATGCAATGATGAATTATTCTGGGTCATTCAATAATGGATTCATTGGTTTTGTAAGGACCTATATATTATTTTGGTGTTGTGGTAACAAGACTTATATGGATTATTGAGTTTAGATGCTTGTTCTGGTCGTTTTCCATCCTATACCATAAAATGAAAACTACGCCATTGTTTCCAAAATGTAAAGCATTAAACGTATGAAACCTTCTTTAAATTAGTTGGAAAACATGTATTATGTATGATAAGAAATGGAGAATGCGTCATATTGAAAAATGTTTGTTACTTATTTTGCATGAGACGTGACAAATAAAACTAACTATATCACAAATACAATACCGAGTTATTTTCTGTCATTACACCCACCGATTGATCTGATGGTTTTGTTAGGACCCATATGTTGTTTTTGTATTGTGGTAGTAAGACTTATATGAATTATTTACTTTTGATACATGTTCTTATCGTATTCCATTATAGACTAGGAATACAAAAACAATGCTTGTTTATAAAATATAATGTATCAAACGTATGGAACCTTATATAAATTATATATAAAATGTGTACTTATTTTGTTTTTTAAAAGTGACGAATAGTTAATGCAATGACCATGTATTTGTATTTCATTCCAACCATCGATTTTTTATTTTTGTTAGGACCTGTATGTTGTTTTAGTGTCGAGGTATCAATATTTATATAAATTATTCACTTTAGAATGCTTGTTTTCATCATTTTCTATCCTAGACAAGAAATACAAAAACTACGTTATTGTTTGCAAAATATAATATATTAAACATGTAAAACCTTATGTCAATTATACGTGACACGTGTAGTATTTATGATATGACACAAAGAATAAATTATATATGTGAAACCTTTCTTAAATATGAAAAATAAAACTAACTACACCGCTAATGCAATGACGAATTATTTTATGTCATTCCAAGAACTAATTTTTTTCTTGTGAAATACAATGTATTAAAATTCTTTAATGTAAATTATATAAGAAATGTGTAATATGTATGATGCGAAATAGAGAAGGCATCGTATATCTGAAACTTTCTTACTTATTTCATATTATTAAAGACGAATAAAACTAACTATGTTGTCAATGCAATAAAAATATTATATGTCATTCCAACCATCGTTCGATTAGTTTTGTTATGAATGTATTGTAATATATATGCAAACCAATTTCACAACGATTGTAAATCAAGTACTCTTATCTCATTGAATGTCAATTTCGTAATATAAATATAAAAATATGATTCACGATGAAGTGACCTAAACAGGTAGACACAATGTAGCTCATTAATCGTAAAAAATACTATTCTATTTTAAATAAATAGAATTTTGTGTCGTTCTAGTTTCCTTCTTTTCATTATCCTTACATAATATATCTCTCTTTCCTTTTATCCTCACAAGCCACCATTATTGTTATTGAAACGTTTTCTCTTATTTCTACTGATTTCATAAATTACATGTTTCTCATAGATTCAATTAAAAAACTTTGTTAGTTAAAGCCTTAAGTATTATTTTTGCATTTTGTATTCTTAATTATTTCATAAATTAGGTTAATTATCTACTACTATTACCTTTTATGTGGTACTCAAGTCTTGTTTGTGCTTGTGCTTTTTGTTTGTTGTAGTTTGATTGTGTTCTATGAATCAATTTAAACTATATTTGCAATACATATCATGTATAACCCATATATTATTTTTGTTTGTCTGTATGTGTTTTTAATCCCTTGTATTTTAGTAAAAACATAGTTTATGCAAGTGGTGTAGTTATATATTTTCTTTAGTTTTTTTGTTGATGTGTTCTAGAGTATATTTGATGTAAGGATGCATTGAGTACATTTTTTCCAATCAAAACCTTAAAACTATAATCATTATCAAAGTTTTGATAATAATTAATTTAATTGTTAGGTTTAGAGTTTTCTTTTCACAATGGTATGCGTTAATGTGAAATTCATGTGATTTAAAATCATATTACGATCATATCCTATAGTATAAACTTAATTTTAAATATTATTATTTTATTATTATACTAACTATTTATAATAACTACAATGTTAAGGATTTACATTATATAAGACCTTTTAATTATAAAATTCTTACAATTTTTTATCTGAATCGTCATTTTTACTAGAGTAATTTATCCACTAAAAACACTCTAAAGAATATTGTTTTACTAACTAATAAAATAAACTTATACTATTATGTAAATAAATTTAGATTTCCCATTACGTGCAACACAAAAATTATATGACAATGCAATCATAACATGTCAATTCTCAATCGATCCTACGCATTTGTAATGACTACTAAATTAAATACACAAAAAAGTCAAGATAAAGACTAAAATAATTATTTACTATTAAATTAGAAAAACATATATATTCAAACATAAATTAATACAGTCCAAACACATACTAAAAATGAAATTAAATAAACTCTTAATGAATCTAAATATTATTTTGAATAAAAATACACATACGAACGGGGTATTCGTGAAAGACTTTGGGTATCGATGTCTTAGTAAGAGAAAATGCAGCATTATAGCTTGTTTTGATATACTTTATCCTTAGTTTTTTATTTTTTATTTTTTATATACTATATGAAAACTTGATTTTTATATGTGTTGCAACAAAATTCTACTTTGTATTCTTCCATAAAATTACACCTCCCGCAAAAAAAGAATATATATAATTATAGACATACAATTTCCCATACAACCGATAAAATATATATATATAAATAGTATTTGATCTCAGAGATATACCTCATTCTTCATATGTATCTCAACATCATACTTCCTTCAAAATATAACTCATATTTCATGTAAATCTAATATCATAATACCTTATTCAAAGTATACATCGTCATTCGAGTCGCTCCATAAACGACACTACGTCATATTATTATTATGAACTCTTACCTCTCTAATAAATATATAGGTCACCTACACAGATATGTGAGCAGATAAATGCCTCGTCATTTTAAGATGTTTGTCTGATAACATTTAGTTATTCCACAAATATCATCATTTCATACTACAGTTATGAACATTTATCTCTCTAACAAAAATAGTTGGTTATATCTTTACCAATTATTTTTAATTATTTTAATATATTATTTGAACTACTAATTATTCATATTATTTTTTATTGACTATTATCCAAATTTATATAAGTTTTATATGATTTTTATGTTTACTAAATTTATGACTACTCTCATCATTGTTAATTAAAAAACTATTATCTTTAAAGTTTCCCGCTACTTTATTTTTTAGTATGGTAACATATGTTATGATAGTTTTGTGTCTAAATAATTAATGGAATACTAAAAAATATTTACTTATATGGAAAGATGAGACAACGTATAATTATAGTTAAAAACATATATAAAACTATACGGTTTGTGATGAATTTTAAAATTGTGTATAATTGTATTAAAAATAGAAAAAACATAAATCGTACGATTATAATTGAAAGTACAAAAATACGTGGAAGGAATATGTTAAATGATATATTAAAAGATAAAAATCATAATATCCCGTATTAATAATGTTAGTCATCTATTTATTAACTTGATAAAATAATTCTCATCTTATCTCATCTTTTTTGTTTTTTCCTCTTTTATTTTTTTAAGCAAAAAGGTATAACCATCGATGAAAAGTAGCCTAGTAGACTTGAGTGTTACATGTAATAAGCTACTTATTTAGCCCAAAAATATAAAATTTTATATGAAAGATAAAAATAATTTTATTCTCAGTTGAATTCAAAGTAGTTTTATCACTTGACTTATTCTCCATGCATCATGATATTCTCCTCGTTTCGTCGCTTATCTGCTTCTTGCAAGGTATTTTTTTTCCACAGAAAACTCTTTGTGGGCCACTATTAATTTTTATTTCATCTCGTTTTAAATTTTACTTTTTCGTTCATGGAGATTGGATCTGCATTCAAGAACATAAACGAGTCATTGTCATCACTATAATTTCTTTTCATCAGATTTTGTAAATGGAATCCTTCTACTTCTTCTTCTCTGGCCTCAAACTGTATCGGATACCGATGATCATCTTCAACGACCATAAGTATGTGTTGTTAAATCTGGCGATTGTGTTGGAGGGGTTGTCAGAGTGGTAGCTGTTAAAAGTTGATGAACATGTACTTTTCTAAGCTTTGCTTCATAACTTAGCATTGGTAATGCCTCCCCATTTGATAATTTTTTGTAGATTGAGTTATCATAAATCCCAAATCTTGCAAAAGGATAAGGGACTAAACCACTCACATTCCAACTTAGAATATTGACTAGCATAGGTTTATCTTTGGTGTTGTTGTCCATATAAGTTGGTTATGATTCCTTATAAATTGTGGATTT
Organism: Limnanthes douglasii subsp. nivea; assembly: GCA_036936605.1. Taxonomy (NCBI): domain Eukaryota; kingdom Viridiplantae; phylum Streptophyta; class Magnoliopsida; order Brassicales; family Limnanthaceae; genus Limnanthes; species Limnanthes douglasii. Next base: position 57,048,630 of record JAUPFV010000001.1, on the reverse strand, counting down.
TAGGTTTAACATCCATATTTCAGTAGGGTTAGGTTGATTAGAGCACCCCCAACAGATACGCTATTAATTTGCTGATGTAGATAGAATTTTGATACTCTTAAATATTTAGATTACCGAATAATACAACAACGTATTTAAAATTAAGTTAGTTATTTGTTTTGTAAGTGGAGGAGAAAAATAAGGAGAGTTTTTACAGATTGTGTAACTTCCACTACAAATACACCTATCGAATATTACGCTATTAAATATAGACATTGTTATACATTATTTGTTGGAATGAAAAAAATTGTACATAAACGCTAAATTTGCTATTTAGTCCTATATAGAGAGTCTGTTGGGGATGCTCTTAGTGTTGGTTGTGGACTTAATCTTCTGTTGATTTTCTTCTTAAGATATATTGACTTGCACTAGTTTCTTAAATTCCTTTTTGGTGTGCCCTATGTGGTAACATTTTGTGCAACAGCTAGATTTTTTTCCATATTTTACTTTTTGTCAAAAGCTCTCTACCTTGCTAAAACTGGTCCAGATTTTAAACGGTAGAAGCTTAAATAAGTCCAACTCAATACAAGCCTTGCAGTAATTGTAGATAACCTGATTCTTGTGAGGAACTCAAATATCTATAGGATTGTCTAGAGTTTTAACCATTGCTCTGATAGTATCATCATTGTACATATAAGATGAGATGTTTAAAAAAATATTTGAATGTAAATTACTTTTCAAGTTTAAAAAGTATTAAAAAAAATTAATTATATACAATTCAGAGGTCTAAATCGACCTAATGAGATCGGTGAACAATATATGTTATTAATGATTTATTACGAAAACAAAAAATAAATTATTATTTTTTTAATTTTATATATAACAAAAAATAATCGTCTTTCATTTTTAAACATGAATTTACGAAATGAACCATCTACTACTTAAAAAAACATAAAACATTTAGAATCTCATTCTATACGAGAGAATCACGGGTGAAAAGGTGTATTCTATCTATAAAAAAATTATTTATAAAAAAAAAAACATTTAAAAACATTTAATTTGTAGATAAGTACATCATTTATTAGAAATGAGTTTAAAATGGAATGAGTCACGGGTTAGCTATGAAACATGATAAAGCAAAGAGTGATTAACTTTATAAGCAGCTTCTCGATCACTGTACCTATTTCTGGTAGCTTTTAACCAGTTGCATACAGATCTTCACTTTTCCCCCTCCTCCATTTATCCAATTCCAAACCCCCTTTTTCCATTCACACTCTCTCTCTCTCACTATAAATTTTCTATACATCCTCTTCAATCATTCCCACATCCGATTCTCACTTTACTCCCCAATTATTCGACGCTTAATTTTTCCAACCTTAATTTTTCTCAGATCCAAAACTAAATCATGAATCGTCGCATTCTCGAGATCCACTCCAACTCTCGTAACGACGTTTACGTCAACGTCAACGTCAACGAAGCTAGATTCGACACCAACATGGTGGTCATACTGGCGGCGCTTCTCTGCGCTCTCATCTGCGCTTTATGTCTCAACTCTATCGCCCGCTGCGTGCTCCGCTGCAGTCGGAGATTCGCAACAGAAACGTCCGCGCAAGCTGCGGTGAGGTTAGCCACAACAGGACTCAAGAAGCGCGAACTGAACCGGATCCCTGTAGCTGCCTACGGAGACGACGGTGTTAACTTATCGGGAACGGAATGCGCGATTTGCTTAGGAGAATTTGTTGATGGCGAGAAGGTTAGGGTTTTGCCTAAGTGTAGTCATGGATTCCATGTCGGCTGCATCGATGCTTGGCTGATTTCGCATTCCTCTTGCCCTAATTGTCGAGTTTCGTTGCTCGAACCGAGCAGATCGGATTCGAAATCGTCGAGCGAATCGAGTCCTGTGGTTATTATAGTAGAAACTCAGAATTTATAGTTTGATTTAGTACTTAGTAGTACCAATTTAGTAGAAATGTGTACATAGTTAATTTAGATCTGGACAATTATGATATGATATGAAATGAAAATGGATCATATATTATGATTTTCTTTCGTTATTTACATGATAATTATTTTTTGGAACAGATTTTTGTAGAGATTTTGCATAAACCTAGAGATCTTAATTTGTAGTTTTGATGAATTAAAAATAAAACAAAAAATTAAATTAAATTTAAAATAAAATTGTATAGAGTTTGGAGTGGGTTATTTTGGAAATTAGTAGGTGTTTGTTTATGGAAAAGAAATAAATAGATGGGTGATGTGTTTAAATGGATAATTACTTTGGAGTTTTGTCTGTATGTAAATTTTATCAAACGTGTAATGATGATTTGTTATGATAAGTGCTGTCCAGTAAAAGTGTCTAAGCATGTACTCCAAAGTAATTATCCATTTAAAATCCATATTAAAAGTTTAATATGATGGTATAATAAGGACCCTCTTTATTAACTCTAACAAACATTTCATTTCCATTTATGTGATGGTGGGTTATTTCAAACTACGAAAATATGTTTTGTAAAATAAAAAATAAAATAAAAAATCGTTCCCCGTTACGTCATGATACCTTTTTCAGAATATGTGGACTTAAAAAATACAAAATTTAGAGATATATTTTCCCTCAAAAATATTATTTGGAAATAAAATTACAACGGAAGAAAAAAATATATGAATAAACAATGTAAAAAAATTATAAATATCTTACATGAATTTGGCAACATGAAAACAAAGATCCAATAATTGGTGAGACAAGGTTGATCTAACCAAAACAAAATCACAAAAAATCGAAGTTGTCATGCTAAAAAAAAACAGTATACATGAAAATTAGTAAAGCTTTTTTCATAAACGATGGATTTTTGAGTCGTGAAATTTGTAACGTAGATCCGAGAGGATGCGATGGGAGATTGCAGATCCCAATGAAAGAGATTCCGAGAAAATATTCACACTCCTCTTATACCATATATGGTAGACCACCGCGCAGAAAGCGACACACCAGAGATGATCGAGGCCGGAAGGTAAAGGGGGGTCCAAGCACTAATGTTATGTAGCTAGAAGGACAAATCGAGGTTCGACGGGAGGGGGAATGGGACTTCAACTTCTTCGAATAAGCATCTTGAGAAGCTGTTGCACAAGAAACAATATGGGACCGTGTTTAATCTCATGCGCGAAGTTTATCTCTGGAAGTGAGCTTCTCTAGGATGACGAGCCATACATTAAAAAAGTATATGAGAATGTTGTACTACTGATTCTGAAGCAGTGACGATTCTAGTTAGGGACCCATAACTTAACATTCTCTATATATAAGAGGGTGGGGAGAAGGTTGGTAGCGTAACGATTTCGATTAGGTGGGATTGGGGAGATCTTATGCCAGAGCAGAGCTGAGTAGGTGAGTTTAAAAAATCATTTTCTATTATACCGAAGACTATGTTATTGTTGCACATGCTAGCAAAACTGATATTACTAGGACCATAACAGTCAAGAAGAGAATTAAGGAAGAGCCAAAGGTCATACTAGAAGGGAGGTTTATAACCGATTGTCGATTTCGGTCATGTAGAGCTTAGCAACAATAGGTCTTAATTGGATGATTTTCCGCCACCCTCAACTAAGAGAAGAACCAATACTAAAATATATTTACATGATAGAGTTATAATTTTAGAAACTAAAATTTGTGTATTTAGTTGGAATTTACAACTTATTAATCATATGTCTTCTTTAAATCTTCTTCACACATCCTTTCAAGTATTCTTCGCATCTCTTCAAATATTCTTAACATTTCTTCTACCGCATCAATTTCTTTAACAAAATATTCAATTCAATATTAAATCTCAAACCCTAAATCTTAAATCTCAAACCTCCAATCCTAAATCTCAAGCATTCAATTCAAAATTTCAAATTCTTGATTCTCAATCCTTATTTCTAATCCCAAATTCCAAATTTTTGATTCCCAATTCTTATTTCTGATTCCAAATTCCAAATCAAATATCAAATAATAAATCTTAAATCACCAAATTCCAAACACCAAATGAAATCCAAATTCTAAACGAAATCTAAACGTCAAATATCCAAATGAAATCCAAACGATAAAAGAATCTAAACATACGTCAAATTGAATCCAAATGCAAAATAGAATCCAAACACTAAAATAAAATCCAAATGACAAACACCGATTTAAACACACGTCAAATAAAATCCAAATGCTAAATGAAATGCAAACATAAAAAAATCCAAATGAAAAACACCGATCGAAACAAATATCATATAACATCCTAACGATAAACGTTGATCTAAACAAACGTCAGAAAAACTCCAAGCATAAAAAAAATCCAATTGGAACTCTTAAATACCAATATTAAATATGAATCCAAATACAAATTGAAATCCTTAAATCAAATCGAAATCAAATCCAAATAAAAAATTAAACCACTACAAATCTAAAATCAGAATTAAACCAAGTCCAAATTCAAAATCTCAATCCAAATCCAAATAAAACAGCAAAATCACATCGAAACCCCAAATCAAAAACCAGAATAAAATCAAATTGATGTCCAAAATTAAATCCAAATCAAATCCAAATTCAAACTTAAATTAAACTCAAATCTAAAATTAATTTATGTGTAAAATCATACATGTTTTACCAACAAAAAAACGTTGCACTATTCCAGCAATGATTTCTCTCAAACCATTGCACCAAACCACAATCCATCTAGTCAGATTGAAGGATTAGATGTCCCGAACATGCTATTTAAAATTCAGCAAAATCCGATACCATTTTCCTCTCAATCAAGTCTGTTTATTGTGGTTGCACACAACAGATCTGAAAAACAAAATTCTCTATCTTTTGTGACGATTAGGGTCATATTATTATTTAGAAAGATAAGTTGGTGGTTTTGGGGAATCATTCTAAAACAAAATTGATATATTGGTTTTGGATATAAATAGATACTAGATGATGTTTCAAGGTGGTACAAGTTTGTTATAACTGATTAAGTGTATTATTTTATCATAACCATCTATTTGAATATTCGTATAAGTTTGTTATAGTAACTATGTGTACTAATTTATAATAGTTTTTTATCTCGATACTGGTACGAGTTTATCATAATAGTCTTGGTTTGTTATTGTGAGCATGGTGTATATTTTTTATTATATACTCCTCATTAAATACTATATATATTTGAATAACACCTGTACAAAATGTGAGAAAGTAGAATTTCTAATACCATAGCTTTTATAGAGATAAGTGAGCGTTAGTGAGAAAAAACACTAAAGAAATTGGCTAACTTTAGAAATATGAATTCTTGACTAGAATCATTAAGAAAAACTAAGAGATACTTTTGAAAACTTGTACTATATTTTGAGAAGTGTTGTACATAGAGTTTTTGCTTATTTTTGTGTTATTGTAATTTCTTATAATTGATCACTCTATAAAATTAGATTTATTTTCTATGGATGTAGAATTACTATAATCCTAACTACGTAAATTTTATGTTATTTGTTTTTGTTTATGGAAGTGTTTATACGTGGAGGAGTCGATTTATTAAAGCCAATTGTTGAAGCCAATTTTTCAAATATTTGTACCGATTCTGAAAGTTGATTCCTATTTTAGGCCTTCAGATAAGGGTGATTTCACTAACAAGTGGTATGTGAGCATGAGTATCTAGAAGTAGATTTGAAAATTATTTAATATTTGGTGATCAAATGAAGGGAGAAGGAAAAAGATCTATGAAGATGAGTTTAATAAAATTTCAATTTGATACATTTACTGGAGATAATGATTTTAATATTTGGAGAATGGAAATCAATGATCTATTTGTAGGGGATTAAATATTATCATTAATGAGAAAGTTGCAAGAGATATTGATGCAAAAGTGTTTTACAAGGCCCATAGTTTTGTGATATTAAGTTTGGAGGACGAACTACTGAGGGAGGTGTCTGAAGAGTCTATTTCCATGGGGATTTGGAATAAGCTTGAAGTATTTACGATAAATATTTGGTAAACATATTTTGTCTCACAAAATAGAAGTCAAGATTGTAGATGAGGACCAATTAGTTATCATATGAGTTATTTTCTAAAAGTGCATGTACAATTTATTAACATTGTACTCTATGAAAAAAGTCTCTTACCATATTAGAAGTGAAAATTGCTTTGAGTTCAAAAGAAGATTCTTTGGAATAGTGATTGTACTATAGATGACTTAAGTGTGAGAGAATTTTCTAGAAAGATAAATTTAAATAACAAGAGAAGAAACTCAATATCCAAATTTATAGAATCAACTACTGCGTCTAGAGTAAAATGTGGTTTCATAAAAGATATGGTACCAAGTGGGTTATGGACTCAAGAGATTTATTTTCTATAAATGCCAACAAACATTGTTTCAAAAAATAAATAAGTTTGATGTTGGTAAGGTTATATTGGAGAATTATGAGCATTGTGGCGTAGAATAAATAGGGAGCATTTAGCTCAAGCTGTCGTCATGACTTGAAAAAGTCATAATAAATTTAAGGTATGTCCTTGATGTTAAACAAAAAACTTATCTTTATTATATTATTGTCTGAAGAATGGTATAAGGGTGAATATGACCGACTTAGAATCTTACAAGACTCACTGGTTATTATGAAAGCCTATAGATCTAATGGTGTATTAGTTCTTGAATGATATTAGTGGTTGGAGGTGTGTCTAGTGTTAAAAATAATTATATTACATTTTTGAATCTAAAGTTGGGACATTTAAGTGAGAAATGAATAAATAAATTTAGCAACAAGAGTTATTGAATGGTGATAAGGTTTATAAGCTAATCATCTATGAGAAAGATATACTTGAAAAAAGTAAGAAAGTTAAGTTTGTGACAAAACATTATACAACTCAAAACGTGTTTGAATATGTTTATTCAAACCTTTGGGGATCTACAAGGCATCCTACATTGAGAAGTCCTAAGTACTTTATATCTTTAACTCATGACTATACGTGAATACTATAGATCTTACTGTTGAAGTTCAAAGATGAAACATAGTGCATTTAAATACTAGAAAAACCGATGGATAAGTAATCTAAGAACTAACTGAATAAGTTAAGAACATACACTAGATATTATTCTAAACTTGGTATGCTAGGCACATAACTGTGAAAAATCCCCAATAAAATGGCCTAGATGAGAGCATGAATTAAACCTTACTTGAGAGAGTGAGGTGTATGTTTATGATAGTTGTATTAGACTATAAAATTTTGGAGAGAAGCTGAAAAAATAGCTACATATATCATCTATATGAGCCCGTGTACTACATTGGATTTCAAATATCCTTAAAATAGATTGGGTGGAAGAAAACTAGTGTTGATCTATTTGAGAGTGTTCATATGTTCTTCGTATACACATGTGAAGGAGGACATGCTTCATCCGAGACCACTAAAATATATGCATGTCTATTATTTCAAATGTGTAAAAAGGTATATGTTATGGTGTTTGGAACCTAAGAATGAGAAAATTTTAACAATAAAGGATATATTATTCAATAAAGTTAAAATGTCACTACTCAAGACGGTTAATACGAAACCGACTATTTCTGAGAATTAAGTTTGAACAGAAATATGAATATGAGGATGTTTCTTTAGAAGCTAGTTTCATGTTTGGTATACATTCGACTTATGCAAATGAAATTCAACCACTGCATAAGTTTAGTTTAGGGCTGGATTCTAATGGTTTGGATGATCAGAGTAACGAGCAATAAGGATATTTTGGCATTCATCAACTGGTGAGGGATAAAGCTCGGATACCTAACATGCCCACAAGAGTTACAATTATGTTGATATTATAAGTTGTGTTTTATATACTGAAGCAGTCAAAAGGTCATAAATTTATTAGATGTAAATGGGTATTTAAAAATAAGCAAAGTATTTTTTCTATATAATTATTTAGGTGCAAAGCTAGATTGGTAGCTAGGAGTTTTACAAAAAAAATATATGTTGATTATAATGAAATTGTATTACGGACTGTGAAATAAACCTTTATAAAGGTTATGCTGTCAATTTTTATATAATTTGATATTGAGTTAAATCATATTGATATTGTCTTCTTATATATAGTATCATTTATATGATATAACTGTAGTGGTTTGAAGAAGGTCTGAAGTCTCATGTCTGTTTATTGAAATGGCCTATATATAGGATGAACAAGTCACCGAGATAGTGCCATAGGAGATTTGACTCCTTCATGGAGTCAATCAATTATGAGAGAATCAATTACGATAATTGCGTTTATTGTAATGAAGAAACATATATGGATATGCATATATATTTTTCTATTGTATGTTGATGACATATTTATAGATGAAAGAACATAATGAGTATTGAAAGTCTGATAACTCATCTTAAATAAGAGTTTGAATGAACGATATAAAGAGAAGCTAAGAGGATTCATGAAATCGACATTAAGAGAAATATCTAGAGAGGTTATATATATATATATATCTTAGCGAGAATAGATACAGAATGTGCTCAAGAATTTTGGAATATCCAAAGTAGAGTTGTTGAGACTACCATTGGTGCTCAACTCAAACTCAATATTACTCAAGAACCAGTTAATGTAAAAGACATAAAGTTTATGCAAGAGATACCATATGCAAATGCCATCAAAAGTATCAGGTATGTTATGATTTGTACCATCCTGATCTTGCATACTCAATTAGTATTTTAAGAAGCGTTATGGCTAATCCAAGAGGCTTCACTGGCATGCTCTTACATGGCTAATGAGAAACTTGAAGATAACGTTAAATATTAAAGTTTTTTATAATTAAAAGCATATATGATGAGATATTCAGAGGGTTATATGTGGACTCTAATTATGCATGTTTCTTTAATACGAGGAAGTCAAATTTAGGTTATATATTTACTGTGTTCGGTGGAATGGTTAGTTGGAGAGCTAGTCTGTAAAATTGTGTTTCCTTGTTATCTATATTATCTTAATACATTATTAAAACTGATGCAATTAAATAAGTCATATACTTAAAATGATTGTTAAGCGAGATAAAAAAAATGATATTGTTATATGATAGTGCTCTTCACTTGATGAAAAATCTTAAGTTCCATAAAAAGATAAATCTTATGTATGTCAAGATTCGCTTAATTAGAGATATGGTAGAGAAATAAAAAGTGAAGGTTGCAAAGAAATTAAGTGAATATAATTTTTTAGATACTCCGACAAAGGTACTGACAATTTCAAAATTCACATACCGTATGTGACTTATTCAAATATAAGATGCAAATGGACCAGAATTCTTTGAAAGAATAGCTAGATCATTTGGGGCAATGAATACTTAAGTTACTATAAAAATAGGTGGAGAATTCTTAGGTGTAGGCTCAAAGTGTCTGGAGATAGAATGCGGGCTTAATATGAGTTTGGCCTCAGCTAATGGGTTTGGTCACTTTAGAGGGATCATATTCAATATAAGCGGTTCGATTATTAAAAAATGATTGCTATGGGTTTGGGTTAAGGCTCTTTGTATGAGTTTGTTATTGGTTAGGATAAGTCTGGAAGAAGGTTCGACATCTAGTAGCTCATAGCTTTTGTACTTTTTAGGAATCAGTCTGAAAATGGAAATAATATATTAGTTTGGATTTAAACAAATTATACATAATGTGTCAAGGTGGTACAAGGTTTATATAACAACTTTGTGTTATATTTGATCATAGTCATTGATCTGGATATTAGTATAAGTTTGTTATAAATAATTTTGTGTACTTGATCATAGTTGTTGATATCGATATTGGTAGAAATTTATTCAAACAACTTTGGTTTGCTATTATGAGCATGGTGTACCCGTGTGAAAATATATAGAAAATTGAAGATATACATATTAGATAATCCCATGTACAAAGTGTGAAAAAGTAAAAAAATTGAAAGTAGAGATTTTTAGAGAAAACTGGGCGTTGGTGATGACAATACTAAAAAATGAGTGATTTAAGAATTGATGAACTCTTTAGAGAAAATCACTAAGAATACAATGAGATAAATATTAAGAGTTGAGAAATAGCTATGTAAACTTGTACTTTGTTTGGAGAAGTTTTGTACGTAAACTATTTATTTTTATTTTGTGTTTGTAGTAATTCATTATAATTGCGTCATCTATAAAATTAGATTTATTCTATATAGTACAAACCCCAAATAAATATATTGTTTATATAGAATTCATGTTAAGTTTTATACTAGTAGGAGCCAAACTGTTGCTGTCAACTACCAAAGACAATTGTTGTGTCGAGCTGAAAGTTGATTCCTATTTCATGTCTGATGACGCGACGAAAATTAAAGAAGAAGCAACGATAAATGAAACCCTAATTTAAGGGTAACATGATGAAACCATAATCTAAGAGTAACAAAGACTGAAATTTTTAGAGAGAAAAAAAATATTATTCCAAAAACTTAAAATAACTTAAGACATATGAGGCTTTATATAAGAGCTTCTCAAAACCCTAAATTAGAATACAAGAAAATAAAATAAATATTCTAAAATAAAATAAAATCAAATCTTAATATAATTTGATTTGATTTGAATAATATAAGATATTTGAATAAAATAAAATAAAATAGAAAAAGGTTTGTGTTTGGACTTTTTGGGCTACATCATCCTCCCTTGGTCGATAAGAATTCGTCCTCGAATTCATAACACCATCACCATCAACAACTAAAGTTATTATTTTTTCAATTGTTACATTGGGAATTATAATTGTTGACCTTATCGGAATAAGATAAATTCTTCTCGAGTGTTCCTTATTCGAAGTCACATTGAAGTCATCCAGTTGATGAATTTTTTTTTGGTTTCGAAAGCCTTTCATAGCCTGAAAACAACACCCCATGTCCAGTTGATGAAAAAAATTGGTTTCGACAACCTCTTCATAGCTTGATACAACATCTCGATAAGCAAGTTTTACCTTGATCCGACGATTGGTAGCCAATTTAAGCTCCTCCAGTAACCGGTCAATAAGATCGTTATTGAAATGGTTGGTATGTCCACTCATACTCAAACGATCTCATGATCTTCATGACCATGTTTGTTGTTCTTTTCTTTAAACCTTGAATCAAAACAGTCAAGCTTTAGAAACATGCTTCCCCATAGCAGGAACTAAGGCTCTGATACCAAACTGATGATGTGGCGGAAATTGAAGAAGAAGCAACGATAAATGAAACCCTAATTGAAGGATAACATGATGAAACCCTAATCTAAGGGTAACAAAGACTGAAATTTTTAGAGATAAAAAATATATTATTTCAAAATCTTAAAATAAGTTAAGGCATATGAGGCTTTATATAAGAGCTTCTCAAAACCCTAAATTAGAATACAAGGAAATAAAATAAATATTCTAAAATAAAATAAAATCTTAATATGATTTGATTTGATTTGAATAATATAAGACATTTGAATAAAATAAAATAAATTAAAAAAGGTTTGTGTTTGGACTTTTTGGGCTACATCAATGTCGTCATTCGAGGGTAGTTTCCATAACATATCTAAACAAAAACACCCATATCTCAGTGTGCTCTACACTAATTTGACGACTCATAACTCTTCATATTATAGACATAAACTTGATATCTACATGTTTGGACTTAATCAAGTTTTATTACTATTTGCATACTAATATCTAAATTTTTATCAAAATATAATTGAATTGATCTTTCTGTTCCTTTTACGATTTGCAATTTTATAAAAAAAATTGCAACCAAAGTACATGTTTGGATGCTTGAAAACATGCAATGAATTATTCTTGCATACTATAATATGCAATAAGTGTTAATTTACACTTTTCTATCATAATGTATATTAAAATAAATATGATAATTGAATTTGAACGATGAGAATCCTCATATCTAGAAAAACATCTGAGTTAGAATACCTTATAATCTCAAGTTTATCCGATTTCATATACATTAATATATGATATTTCACATATTTAAAATATTAAAGATTTTTTTTGAATGCCTTTCAATGTTACATATTTGGCTTACTTACATGTCTCTTTAACGTTCAGACAACAAATGTAATTTCTGATTTTCGTATAAACTTAAACAGACACAAAAATTCCAACAATCGGACTATATGAAATATTTCATTTTAAATAAAGTTTTTTTATGTTATTTTATAACGTTATAATATACTTTCAATATGCGTCTTTTGTGATAAAACCAAAACTCCACAGAACGGATGCTGATAAATTTGAATTGATAACACAAAAGATGAATCACCATGATATTTCATATCAAATATTTTTGAAATGTTTTGGGAGCATACAAGAAATCATTATCTTATGTGACCACTAATATGTCATCAACATATATTATAAAAAATATTGATTTCTTCTCAGTTAAATTTTGATACACACAATCTTCTACTGAATTTATTTCAAACCAAATGAGATAACTTTGAGAAATCTGCGGTACCGTCGGTGAGAAGTGTTAAGCCTAAAATAGATTAATTTAGTTTTCATACTACCAATTTTTTTATCACCAAAGTCAAAGTTTTAAGATGTAACATATAGATTATTTTCTCAATATCTTTATTAGAATGATATTACTATCTATTTGATGGAGCCCACAGTTGAAATGTGCAACTAGTGCAATGATTGTACATAAAAAATAATTCGACAAAACTAGAGAGAATATTTCTGTAAAGTTAGTACATGAGTCAAATTATTCACCATAAGTTTTACTTTATGTATTTCACATCACCCTAGAATATCGTTCAATTTTTAAAAAGTATACAACCAATTGGTTTATTTCATTCAGGTAATGGAACAAACTCTTACACCGTGTTAACTAACATTGATTTGTAAATTTCGTTCATTGCATTAATATATAATTGAAAATGAGAACTTGTTATGGTTTCACAAAAATGTAAGGGGTGTTTTTCATTACACCACAAAAATTCCTCATGTTCTTGATGATACAACGATATGTTGTTTTCTACTAGATCTTTAAAAATGCATAATTTCTGCAATTTGTACTTTTTGAGGAGGTAGAGTTTTCTCATCTAAAATAACATCATTTGGTCCATTAGAACCGCTTAATTTTGTTCATCTTCGAAAATGTCCAAGTGAAAGACAAACATCATTCTGAGTATCCATATGTTTTAATGGTTTTGAAATTATTATCATGAATACCAAATTGCCTATTACTATATTATCATTGTTAAAACCATCATAAATATCTACACATTATTTCTTAAAATAAATTATCGTCTTAAAAAATAGTGTACACATCTAAAAAATATTCATATTATAAGGATCATAAAACTGAAAACCGTTAGTACAATATAGGTTTCTAATGAAATAATTACTAGTTGTTTTCAATTCCAAATTAGTTTACTTTTGGCCTATAAGGGTTCGCTTCAGCTGGAAATCCCCAAATATGTAAGCTCTTTAAACTAGGTTTACACCATGCCCATAGTTCATACGATGTTTAGTAGTTTCTTTTGTCAGAAATATATTAGGAATATATGCTACATATGTTATTACTTCTCCCCATAAATATATAGGTACAATTTGAATAACTAATCATACATACACCATATCCGCTAATCTAAGGTTTGCCTCTCATATATGTCATTCATGTTAGGTGCCAACATTGTACATTGAGGAACTAATCTGCACTCTTCTTGGAATTTTGCACACGTTACATGATGTTGTTTATCTAAACTAACATATCTTCCATTATATTTACCGTCACGATAAAATCTAACGTACTTAATATCCTTACAAAATTATATTTTTAAAATTTAGTTTTAACGACTTTAAACTTATGAATGACATCTGATTTCTTGTGATTAAGATATAGATACCCATAAAATATCATTAATAAATGATACAAAGTACCGTTGGTTGATCAATGATGTTGTAGAGTACGCTTCACAAATGTATTAAGTCCAATACCCATTTCACCTGGTATGCATCTGATCTCTTTCACCTTAGTATGCTTTACATTAATATATTTGATGCAAACATATTTGTTTGAATAATCTAGAAAACTCAATAAACCTTTTGCAACAAATTTTTAAATTCTATTTCTATAAATCTAACATATTCGTTTGTGTCAAAGTTTTACTCAAATTTTAATTTTACAATTTAGTTTTTAGGTTATATATATAATAATTATTTCTTTGTAATCTTTTAAATTTTTTAGTAAATAAACATTATCATTTTAATTAGTATTCCAGATATCAACAATATTGTTTTGTAAGTAAAAATACATACAACACCAGTTCTAAATAGATAATGATAACCAAATTTGTTCCACAACGTCGGACGAAGCCTTATGCTCTTTTGTACCAGAACCTGATGCATGTACGTCTGAACCCCTCTTATCTTTATTTTTTTGTATTTTTTAATTTTATAGTCCATTATTTTAACCTTCAGATATTCTCATTTCAGATTTTCTTCATCTTGTATTTGTTTAGGAATAAGCTCAATGATAGTGTATTTCTTATGCTGACAGTTATACAAAGTTTTGAAGTTCTTATACTAAGACGGAAAAGTGAAATGAAAAACTCATAATTACATCATCCAAAAGGTTAATCTTAAGTGATTTCATTTTAGAAATAATTTTGACATTTTCAGGATGTGTTCCCGAGTAGTCTGTTTGCCATGATACTTCAAGGAAGCTAATTTAATAAGAGCATATTAATTTTTTCTAATCATTCTTTGCAAAAAAATTATCTATTTATTATATATATTTGACATTATCTCTATTAGAACTGCACCATGAAATGCTAATGATATCGCTTGTTTCATGATTTTGAGACTCAGCCTATTGGATTTCTCCCACTTCTCTGATGCTTTATTCTCCATACGGTAACTTTCTTACATCATAGCTTTTAGTTTTTTTTTCTTAATTTTTAAGTTATAATCATGATGTGTAAGATGCAAGAGTATATCTCAATTCGATAACTGAAAAATAATCCCATCAAGAATGAGAGTTTTGTTATTTTATGTATTATAGAGACTCGATTTTTTTAAACAACAATATACATGAAACAAATACAATACATAGAACACAACATCACTATGATATATAATCTCAAATAAAATTTAATATAACATCGTAAAATATATATTTTACAACATAAAAATATATTTTTGGTAAAACATACTAACTTGTACATGTTTGAGTTCAAAAAAATTAATGTTGATTCAGTTAATCGATTAGTTAAGAAAATCATTTTTTATAGTGATATTTTTAGTTTGATGCTTAATAACCAATTCATATTTAGTAATCTCGCGTTCAATTTTAACTATGCTAAAAATAATATTCTTTAAGGCTAGTTAATGTCTGCAAACTTATCAAAACTCTAAAATGTTTTAGTTCATCAATAAAGATCATTTTAACGATATATTGGATTTTTAATCATTACCCAAGTTTGGACAACTTAAAATATGTTAATCATATTAAAATAAAATATCATATGGTAAATTATATACTTAAAGTCTAATAATCTTCGTAGTCTTATCCACAAATTTAGAAATAAAAACATACTTCCAACATATGTATCACATTGTCGTGACGAGTTGTTTTATCAATGCGACAGTCTTGCTTTCACCACAGTGCTAACATGGACCGCTATAATATTCCATATCTAGAGTTTTTCGTCATCATGGTGAGCCATATGACCATCACGGTGATAATTTAAATTGCCGTCACGATGTTAAAAAATGTCCTAATGAAGAAAGAAATATAATATTTTTTACTTTGGTCACTATGACGACAGATTTCTATATCATGACGAATATGATATATTTGTATTTTCTTAATGTGTGTCGCGATGAGATTTAAAAAATCGTGACAAAAAATCAACCATAATATTTTATTTTTAATCGCCGCGACTATAGCTTTTTTTTTACCGCAACCGTCACCATTTATAAATTTCAATATCATGTTTGCAATCGTTCGTTTGTCGGAAAATCGAATCTCAATATCTATTTTCTATAAAATCAATTTTGTTATGTATTTTCGATTATATATACATACATTTAATATTCATGAACAACAATCAAACCACATGAATAAATATTTGTTGATTTTAAGCCAAACATATTCAAATTATTAAAATGATGGATTTTATAATTTTTAAAAAATATATTCTCAACAAGTGAATTCGATAGCTATTTTTGAAAACTTTCATCTCCATTGTCTATTAAACATGTATGATAATATAAATCGTACGAAAATATAAAAAATATTTTAAAGTCGAAGCTATATTATTATGCTTTAAATTCTTTAATTCGATTTAAAAATATTGATTTGCTCACTTTGACTTTATTTTAAAAATTGTTTGGAATAAATAACCAAATTTAATATTGAAATTTTAAAAATTCTTTCAATATATACTTTTTCATTTTTATTTTATTCTATTTTTAGATTAAACTGAATTCAGTTAAATCTGAGCAATAAATTTAGAATAACAAACTAATGGAACCGATAAAAGAGTTGAATAAATAATAAATCCATCCAAGTTAGTAGATTTAAAATCAAAATAAAAGGGTTTGGATCCGGATTTTTATTCTCGTGGTAGCATCAGAGACAGCAACCCTCATCCAAAATTTATTTCATCATACTTTTGAATAAGAAAATCATATTATGAATTTGTTCAGAAATAATTGTTGTTGTCAATATTGGTTAGATGTCACTACAAGTTGAATTAAAGTTCAGACTTGATGTTTTTGTTCTAATCAATCAGTAATCATTCACTAATGCAAGATACTTATAAGATATTTATAGATATTTTATGTGTTGCCCTCTCTATGAAGAAAACTATTTTAGAAAACATAACTATCTTATTATTACAATGTTCTCAATTTCGGCAATGCTATGTTGTTTCAAACATTCTCCTTAAAAAGTTAGCACATCCATATATATATCAATCCAAATAATAATAATAATAATAATAATAATAATAATAATAATAATAATAATAATAATAATAATAATAATAATAATAATAATAACTATTAATTTATCTTATTTAGAAAACGATATCTAAAATCCAAGTATTGTATTATTCTAATGTAGCTGCTATATAAAATAGTAATTTAATTATAATCCTACAACTTTAAATTAAAATTGATAAGAGGTTGATTTTGAGTTGAAAATATCAGTTTGAAATACATTTTAACTTTTATTTTCTTTCTAAATATTATATTTTAATTTTAAAAAAATGTTCAGAAATATAATTGATTTTGTTTTTTTAATATTGATAAAACTAGCTATATGATTTTTTTTTTGATTTTTTAATTATATAATTGTGTGTAATTGGATTGCAAAATAAATTTGAAAAAATAATTTTGTTTCAATCGCGAAATTACATGTAATTGGATGGCAGAAAAGCAAGTGTGTCTTACTAGGAGAATTATGTGTAATTAGATTGTGACAAAACAATCGTGTTTAATATGAATTGCGTAAATAAGAAGAAAAAAATTGTGTAAATATGATTTTCGTCGCAGAAAAGCAATTGTGTAGAAATGGGTTGCGTAAATAAGAAGAACGTAGTTGCGTAAATAGGAGTTTGGTTGCGAAATAAGTTGGGAAAAAGTAAATGCGTTCCGATTGCGGAATTATGTGAAAATCGGTTACTAAAAAAAATTGTGTTCCAGTTGCGTAATTACATGTCATTTGGTTGCGCAAATAGGAAAAATAAATAAAAGTTCTTTAAAAAATTCACTCACGGATTTCGTTTTATTCGTTAAAAAAATTAGAAATATATGTATTCTTAGAATATATTTTTTGAGTTTGTGTATAAAAGATATAAAATTAAACGTTAAAAATAATTGATTATTGAAGTTATACATTTGTATTCAAAACTATTTTTGAAAGTATTTATGTTCTATGTGATTTTTGATAAACTTCATAGTTCACGTAATTATCTATAATTTTTATTTTTTAGGTAGATATTAGTAATTTTCATTATAGAAATTTATCAAAGCTCTTTCTCTCCATGAAAAAGTTTCTTGAAACTCAAACAAAACCATTTTATATTCTTTTTCTCCCCGCCCATGGCTGCTTGCCATCTCTAATATAACAAAGAAAAATATGCAAAATAACAGTAACAAAAGAAACAAAAACTAGAAAAACTTCTCACCCTTCATGCCATCTGATGCCCCAAATCCGCAAAATAGATCCAATAGATTTCATCCTTAAACTTTAGTCAATACAGATCGAAAATCATATTCGGCAGCAGTTGTACAACCAAAATCAAGCACAACCTTTAAACCTATTTGAACTCAATACAAAGAAGATCACATTGCATTACAATTCGAGGAACATGTTAATGATACTCTTCAATAATCTTCTTTATACAATCTAATCAGAAAAATTACAAAAGGTTTGCCTAAGAAACAAGTTCTTGACAGATTATTTGAAGCTCGAAAATTTGACAAAGATTTTTCTTATTTTAATTGGGACTTAAGAGACATATTCCCTAAATTCTCGTTAAAGGTTGATATCAGTAAAATATGGTCTCGAGGGGTCTGGACAGTATGAGTGAGAATATTAAAATGGTTGCTATCTTTTAGCCTAAAAAGGGAATGTCCTATTGAAACTACTTGGATAAGGACCAAAAATTACTTGAGCATATCTATAATGAAAATATTATTGATTCAATAGCATCTTTAATTGGTAATCCATTCAAATCCTATATTCCACCAAATAACAAGGGTGTACGATGTTTGTTATGCTTGAGTTGAGACTGATTCCAAGAAGCTTCATCATCAAGTCTGTCTGGGTTTTGGGTGTAAAAAAGGTGTCTGTATTCGCATTAGTTACAAAGAGGTACCAAAATACTGTGGCAAATGCTTCCATATGGGTCATGATGAATCTTCATGCAAAAAACTAAATCATAAATCAGAAAGGATAATCACTCATAAAAGCCAGGAGCAACTGAATGTATCTACCTCTTCACCAAAGACTACATCAATCCAAAAGAAGAACAATGTAGATCAACCTTACAAGCTTAAGTCAATTATTGTGAATCCTTGGGATAAGTCTAGCAAAATGTCAGTACAACATTGTCCAGTAACTGCAAATGGAGGAATCAACTCGCTGAATGTGGAACCTAAAGTGCATTGTAAAAGAATATGGAGCAAGAATATACATGTGATGATGATATTATTGATGCTATTAAATCACTTGATGATGACTATAATCTTTCACAATCAGTTGAAACTATATCTCCATCAACTGGTAAGCTAACACCTAATGAAGACAACACCGATAGCCTTCCACCAACTCCCACCCTGAAAATGAAGAAAGTATATCCAAAATTTCAAAAAACATTGGATCAAAAGTTGAAACAATCAATAATCAACAAAAGGAAAAGACCACTAGTTATCAAGTCTCTACAGTTTGATGAGACAAAAAGATCTTTATTCACAAGTCCTAACTGATCAAATCCTTAAGCTGGAATATACGTGGAGTGGGTAACAAATCTTCTGTGAGAATACTGAAATCAATAATTAAAAAAAAAGTATAAATATTGTATTTATCTAGGAGCCTATGAAAGATAGTGATCAACTGGAGCCACTATCTAGTAAAGCTCAAAATCCTTAAGGTTTTTGCAAACATGTCTAACAAGATATGAATGCTCTGGAATAAAGATTTAGAGGTCAAGATACTGGTTGACAATGTTCAATTTATTCACATTGACATTAAAAAAATTATGATGGACAAAACCTTCAATGTAACATGTGTATATACAAAATGCCAAAGGAGAAACATAACTGATGTCTGGAATGCCTTACGATTAATTGTTGCAACTATAAAATAATGGTTACTTCTTGGTGATTTCAACTCAATAATATCCCCTTCCAGCAATCTGGTTGTACAAATTTATGTTTTCAAAGCTTTAATGATTTTATACATGTGATTAAGGATTATTTTTTGGAGGATGCAGGTTTTGCACGAACAGGGTTTACATGGACTAACAAAACAAGATGGAAGCGTCTGGATAAAGTACTATTTAATCAAGATTGGTCTTAGTATTTTGTTGAAACCAAAGTAGTCCATATGGCTCGTACATGCTCAGATTATACACAACTATGTATAACTATTACAAAAAAACAAATGTAAACAAAGCAAAAGCTTCAGATTCCTTAATATATGGACAATGGATAATGAATTCATCATCATTGTGGAATCAAGCTGGAATGAAGTCATGAAAGGATATCCACAGTTTGTATTCAGGAATAAAATGAAAAGATTCAAAAAAAGTTTTGAAAGAGTAGAATAAGAACTACTTTGGAAACTTATTTGATAAAGTCAAACAAGCTGAAGAAAATGTTTCTTCCTGTGAAGAAAAATACAAACCACCTAACAACCTAGAAGATAAGAATTATCTCTCGAAAGCTATAGTTGAACACCTACTAGCTCTTACAATAGAGGAAGAGTATTGGAATAGAAGTGATATGCTAACTGGATACAAGATTGGGATATAAATACTAGAGTTTATCACAACTATGTTATGAAAAAGAGAAGGAAGGGAATGATAACTGGTATAAAACTCAATAACATATGGTGTACTGATGAATAAACAATCAACTCATCTGCAGTCTATTCTCCATCTTTTTCTAATATAGATCAAGAATTTGAATATATGAACAATAGAATATTTAATGTCATTCCTAAAATTATAAATGATTCAGATAATGATTTGAGTCTAACTTTCCTAGTGAACAAGAAGTTTGGAACATTATTCAAAATCTAAATCCATCAGGGACTGTTGGTATGGATGGTTTTAACAGGTGTTTTGTCATTACTTGTTGGAAAATCATCAAAAGTGATCTTTGTAAAGCTTTGACATCTTTCATTCAGGGTCAAGATATCCCAAGGGAATAATGACCACTGGAAATTGTTTAATTCCAAAGGTTGATAATCCATCATATTGGAATCAGTATAGACCAATTAGTCTATGAACATTTATGGATAGTATAATGTCCAAATTGCTAAACAATATAATGTCTATATTACTGCCTAAAATGATCTCTGAAGTGCAGGGAGCATATGTCCAGGGGGAGATCAATCCATGATAATATATTGATCGTAAATGAACTTCTTCATGACATAGACAGAGAAACAAAGGCAATAAATAGTGTTATTAAAGTCGATATGTCTAACGCCTTTGACAATCTTTCTCACAGTTTCATTCTTAGAGTGTTACAAAGCTTTGGGTCTAATAACAAGGTTATCAAACTAGTTAGTAGTCAATACTAATAAATGGGAAAGCAATTGGATACTTTAAAGCTAAAAGAGGGGTTAGACAAAGGGACCCCTTGTCCTCCAGTCTATTCATCCTATCCGAAGAAATTCTGCTAAGAGGGCTTAGTGAATTGTTTGAATCAGATGCAAGTCTTAAGTTCTCCAGTAAAGGCAAAATAATTATACCAATCCTAGAATCTGCAGATGATTTATTAATATTTACTAATGGACTAACCTCTTCTTTGGATAAAATTGGCAATTTCTTGCAGGTTTACCAAGATACCTCTGGACAAGCACTAAACAAAGAAAAGACAAAGATCATCATAACAATTAACATGCCGCAGAAGAGAAGAAGAACTCTTAACATTCAAACAAGCTTCAAGACAACTTACCTACCTACAACTTACATGGGAATAACTCTAAGCCCACACAACAAGTCAGCCAATTTCATCCCTCTCATGGAAAATATTAAAGATAAGATTTCAAATTGGAAGACTAACTCTGGTCAACTCTATATTAATGTATATTCCCGTATATTGGCTTCAGAGCTGCTGGTTTCCTACTTCTATCATCTCAAAAATAGAAGGAATATTGAACAGGTTCATGTGGGGCTCTAGTATTGAAGAAACCAAATTACATTGGTCTTCCTAGCCAGCAATATGTAAATCATTTAGTGAAGAAGGGCTCAATATTAGAAGCCTTCAAGACATTCTAAAAGATTTCTCATATAAGTTGTGGATACGATTTAGAGAAAACAATTATCTTTGGGCTAAACTACTACAAAATATCTATACTGTAAAGGTAGTCATCTACTCCAGATTGACTACTAAAAAAAGCTAAAAAACTTGGAAGAGGCTGTCTAAAATAAAGGAATTTACTGAGGTAAACATCAAGTGGAAACTAGGTAAGGGTAAGGTAAACCTATGGTTAGATAACTAGTGTGGTAGACCCCTCTTATTAGTCTTAATTCAAACTCTAATAAAACCTAGTTTAAAGGTACTATGGTTAGTTCTTTGTGGGAAATAATTCACGGAATATGAATAAACTAAAACCACTTCTAACTTACTACAACATTAACCTTATATCCAAGTTTAATATCAATGATCGGGCCAAGGATGTCATTACCTGAATTCCTTAGAATGATGGAAATCTTAATATAAAAGACACATTGCAAATCATTAGGACTATCTATAACAGGTCTTCTCTTTATGAAAAGTTATGGAATCAGATATATCGAAAAAAATGCTCGTTCTCTGCTTGAAGACTTATTCAAAACAAATTACCTATTGACTCGATTATGCAAACAAAACATATGATACTGGTTTCCAAATGTCAGTTTTGTCAAAATTTGGAAAATCAAGATCATCTCTTTGTATCATGTATATTTTCTTAGAGAATTTGGTCTTATTTTGCAGGGATTTTGAAAGTAAATATACACAATTTTATGAGAGTGAAACATATGTTCAGGTTTTGATTTTGATCTACACCCAGCAAGACTCATATCAAAACGATTCTACCTACAATTATTAGTTGGGCTAATGGCAGCAAAGAAATAAAGTTAAGGTGAATGGAGATTCATTTTTATCAACCACAACAATCAAGTACATCACGAATATGTTAATGAGCCTGGATCAATCAAACCTCTTGAGGAACAAGCACTGGAAACAAAATAAAAAATCAGCAGTTACCTTAGGATGTATTAATCCCCTGAAACTGAAGAAGAAAGTGACTTATCTAGCATGGATTCCTCCATGTCTTGGTAGATATAAACTTAACTCTGATTTTTGCTACTTGACATCATGAGAATCAAGTGGAGCAGTTGTAATTCGAGACAGTCAAGGGAATTTCATGACGGTGTACAATTATGCAAAATTAAAGGATTAAGGGAAGTCGACATTGAAACATACTCTAAAATTCGAGTTTCGCTCTATTCATCTAGATATTATTCTAATCATTTAGAATCAATTCTCAATAGCATAAGAACTCTATTAACTAATAAAATAATTATGTATCACATCTACAAAGAACAAAATCGAGCAGCAGATTGGTTGGCTCGATGGACTCAGAAATGTAAAATGAAGATGGATTATAGAACTTTTGAACCTCCATATCAGTTGGAAGCAATCATATTTTTATAAAGTCTTCAAATAGGCTACATTAGAGTTGAATAATGACTTCCTTTCTATGATCTCTCAGGAACCCATGAACCGGAGATGACTTCTTAGCTTATACAACTCTTTGTTTATTCAGGGATACTATGGAAATGAAGAACATGTGGTAGATGACGAAGAAAAATATCAAGGTTTGAAATAAACAGTTTCCCAGGAATAAGAAGATGATAATCATGAGAAATAAAATGAAGAACAAGCTAAAGTTCGTCATAGATGCAAGAAAGTGTAGATGACTCTCAGATAGATCAGTGGATTTCCAAATCGTTTGAAACAATTAAAATCTCTTCTTTAGTACAAATCAGAGCTGAAAAAAATGATATAAAGATAACATTCAATCTATACCAAGTTTCTCTCAATTTTGATTTTGGTGGAGGGAAATGAAAACCCATTCTGACGCTGTTTGATCCAAAATCAATTTACATTAATTCTAACCATATTGTTCATTATAATAAATTTTTCTTTTAGTCTTAAAAAATATTAATATTCCCAATGGGCTTTTAAATAGTTCTTCATTGTAAACCATAAAACCCCAATTGTTCAATTTTAAGGACTGAATTCACGGAATTTAATAATAATATCCCAAATTGTTTTGATCTATCTCTAGATTACAACACGGTGTTTTATTTTTTGTTTGGAGGTCTTGTTTACCGGTCGAAAATATTTGGATTGTTTTTCTTTACTTGAGTCAAAAATAGGGATCCAAATGAAAATATTCATTTGTTATCTTTAATTCTTGACTGTTGAGAACATGTAAGCTGGATTAAAAAAAATTATATACCTAGAATACATATATTTTATTTATATTTATTCAAAAGTAATATGGGTTTTGAGATCTTATTAATATTATTTTGACTAATTTTATGTTTGGAATGACAGGAAAATATTATTCTAAGTATAACACTCATTTAGCTGAATGGTTGTTTTGGGATCGAATAACTTGATTCATTTTGCTATTTAGGTGTTCGAAAGCATTTACGCCAAAGAGAGTCTAGTTTGTGATTTTGCCTTATAACAAAACCTCTAATTTTAGGTACTTATATGTATGACCAAATTAGTGGGGTCGATGTAGATGAATAGTCAATTTTTTTGGGGTTTTCAATTTCCTAGCTTTTGCGACTATTTTTTTTAACTTGTGGTTTGACCTACTATCTAAACAATTTTTGTGGCCGTTTTTTTTCAATTTTTTCCTGATCCTAATAATCAAATGTTACCGGAACTTCTCAATTGCTCCTAGCTAAAATATTGTTATTCAGGAAAGCTCGGCTTGATAGTGCGCATACTCTCTGTCATTTTAAAAACATTTTGTCCGCCTAAACTTCTCTTGATGATAAACAACTATTTTACCGTATTTTTATTCTCCAAGTATGTTTTTTTTCAAAGTAAAAAATGTTTTTGTTGATTTTATCTGTGGGAGTAACCCTCTTAGTACTTTTTTAGTAAAAATAAATAAATACTATTAGTAAAATGATAAATTCAAATAAATAGATGGTTCATACATGATTTTTTGTGGTATACCAAACCTATCAAATAAATTTGGATACATTTCAGGACCCTTAGAAAGTAAAGAAGAAACAACAAAATAATTGGTAATTGAAAAGGTAAATGATTACCCATGTGAAAAAGAGGTGTGTGAGATGTTAGTGGCAGCTAACATGCTCAGATCTTGACATAAGTCCTACTTTATAGATTTAATACTTAGGTTACTCTCTTATGACCGTAAGTGATAAGGTAAAACCTCAATAAAGCAAATCCTAATGGAAGTTAGGACTAAATAACTCAAGAATTTTAGATATACAAATGAAAGCTTTTGTTATTCAGAAATCAATCACCCTCAAATGAAGGTTTATAGTCCTATTTATAGAATTTCTCAAAAAGTAAAATGAATAGATGAATGACACATGTAAATATGGATACATGGTGAACATCTAAGAATTAAGATGTTACGTATATGACTAATATATTTTCTAAATGCCTAGAGTATTTAAGTTATATTATTAAACTACGATAGAATCTGTTCAGCATTAGTAATCATGCATAAAATGCTCCAACCATTCAAACACCAAAACAAAAAGCTACTCTCATTGATGAAAATATAATTTCATGTCCATCATACAACCTTATAAAAGATGAAAAGTTTGGCCTTAATCTTCTTGATCATTTCTTTAGATCATAACACAAATCATATGAATATGTTGATGAATCCGAACTAACATCTATTATGTATAAATGGGGAACCCATGAAAATATAGTTAATAGATTACCCAAAAAATGAGAACTTCCTCATCAGGTTATAGGAGATAAAATTTATGTTTTAGTAACTTATTAAAATAGGGACTTAGATTTCCTCTTCATTCTCTAATCACATAATCTATTAAACTCATATGTATTTTTGCTTCTCAACTTACTCTAATAGTTGGAGAACACTTATCAACACAATCATGGCTTCTAATATTTTGAAAGTTTCTATAAGTATTGCATATATTCTTAACGAATGTAAATTTTCCAAAATATCTCAAACTTTTTTCTATTATTTAGCCCTAAGTAGATTTCTTCACATAGTAAGACTCTATGTGTGTGTGTGTATGTGTGTGTAT
This sequence comes from Limnanthes douglasii subsp. nivea, assembly GCA_036936605.1. NCBI lineage: Eukaryota > Viridiplantae > Streptophyta > Magnoliopsida > Brassicales > Limnanthaceae > Limnanthes > Limnanthes douglasii. The sequence continues at coordinate 57,022,674 of JAUPFV010000001.1, read as the reverse complement.
GTGTGTGTGTATGTGTGTGTGTGTATGTGTGTGTGTGTGTGTGTGTGTGTGTGTGTGTGTGTGTGTGTGTGTGTGTGTGTGTGCGCGCGTGATCACCAATATACTAAAACAAAATTGTTAGGCAAAACATAAAAAAATTGTACTTATAGAACACTATTTTACAAAATATAGTATTATATACCACATCTGAACTACTTACTAACATAGTATAGTAGCACAAGTATGCCTTAAAAGTAATGTAAGGCTTCGAAGAACGTAATAAAATACATAAATCTCTATACTTTATAACCTTACATGAGATTCTTTTCCAATATGCTAAAAGTAAATTAGCATATTAGATTAGATCAAACCATATATGAGGGCTCTTGTACTAAAATACTTGTATTAAAATTAATACAAGACTAAAATGGACATGTATATGTATCAAACATATAAATTTACAAAGTAAGCAAACATGTGTATTGAAAAAAATAGTTTTTTTTAGAGTAAAGTCCCTTTTAAACTAAATTTGGGCATGAGAAACCGAAGTACTTGCAAAGAGAAGTATGATTATATAAAACATAAATCATGTAAACTTGCTTTTGTTAAGGGATTTCTTTCTCAAACAAAATTCCAAAGCAACAAATACGGATTCAGGAAAGAAATAGAACTTTTAGAATAAAAGTTGTAATTGTGTGTATATAATTTTGTCTTTAAATAAGCATTGTTCGAGTTTTCCCTTCTTTTATAATCTTTACATGGCATTTTCTCTCACCATATTAAATATATACTTATTGCATATTTGAATTGGATCAACGTTCCTTAAATGATGGTCATGTCTCTTAATGGATGTTAAAACACGTTACTCATTATTGTGTTGACATGCATTACTTCATGGCAACCACTCAGGTGCTTCAGTCTATTCCTTTGTGCGCTTGTTCAGTTCTCGTCCATGTAGGTATATTACCATCGACTCATATTACTATTTTTTCTCGTATTTTCTTGTGGTACTCATCTAACATTACTATTGTGGGTTCGTATCGGTTCTTATTATGCATCGTCTTATTGTGGTCAGCTCGTACTAATTGTTACCCTAATCTCATGGTTCTAAATAGTGATTTATTTTCCTTAGCTGATGATTTTTCCTCAATTTTTAGCTATTTTTATATGAGCGTAGTTTTTTTTACATAAAAAGTATATACTATGTGTAGGATATATCTTTAAGAGCAATTGTGATAAAAAAACTGATTGAAGGATTACAAATATAAATAGATGTGACAACGTAGGAACATGCAATTGAACATATGACATACTATAGAACGCATGCGTGTGCAAAGTCGTACTGGTTGTGTAAGGGTGGCGACACGTATCATTAATATCGTTGTAGGTCATATGTCAATGTTGACCAGGTGACATACTACATGTATATATTAAATGATGAACAGTCGAGTTACCTATATGTTTATTTTATTTTTTTATAAAGTATTTATAGTTAATTTTTAATAAGACGATATGGAGCCATTGTTTGTTAACGGATATAGTGGTTGAGATTAAAGTTACAAGGGGTCCATATGCAAAGTGGTTTTATTTTTGATTCATTATTACCCTTGGTGATTGTCACTTTCTTTGTTTCCTTTAGCGGTAATGTGCTAACGATTGTCGCCCTTCTGAACATCCAAGTTTGCCCAAGTAATCGATTTTGGAAATTAATTTGTTAGTTGAGTAATCTATCAATCCTCCTCTTAAGTAGCGATAGATGGTCTGTGATGATAATGTATTAAGTATAAAAAATCAGTAAGGTCATACTGATTAACCTAGGTTGGGTGTGGGTGGTGTGCACGTTTGTAGATTTTTTGTCATAGTGTAGGAATATGGTAGTTGAACCAGCAGGTGATGGCCTCAGTGCGCGACTCTTAGATATTCGGGTGGATTCGATAGACTTGTTTTTGAATATCAATGTAACTAAACTATGTAACTCGCTTTTTTACTATATGTCTATCTGAGGTGGGAATCAAATTGTCAACTATATCATTTTGGATCGTAACTGGAAAAACTCTTTTATATTTGTGTCATGGAAATTGAAGTATCAGAGTACACCAGAGTGCGGTCAGGTTGAGCGGAGATGGATGAATTCACGTAAGATATGGTTTTGAGTTTACTTATTTGCTATAATCATGTGTTGCTCACCGATTGTCATGAAAGCTAATGGAAGAATAAAGTATTAGTTCTTAAAGGATTTGTAGTGATTGAAGGTGTATCTACTGTTGTGATTGATTTCATCAAGTTGTGGTGTTTATGATTAAGACTAAGTGAGAAAGAACTGAATGAAATAAACAAACAAGAGTTGTTAGATGATGATAAATTTCATAAACTAAATTTCTCTGAAAACTATATACTGGGAAAAAGCAAGAGAATACAGTTTATGATCAGTAAATATACAACATAAGATGTGTTTTAGTATTTTCATTAAGATCTTTGGGGCCCTACAATAAATCCAGCAGTGGGAGGTGTTAGGTATTTTATGTTCATAATTTATGAATTATGTTGTCAAAGTCTGAAGATGAAGATCTTAAATATTTTAAATATTGGAAGATGATAAGTCCATATTCCCCTAGGGGTCATATATCATTATTTTAGACGCAAAATCTATTCACTAGTAGTTTGTTGCATTACATGTCATTAGTGACAACCCAAAGCAAGTAATAGTATGGTAACGACCCATGTACCAAAGAAAAGAACTCAATTCTGATTTAGGATCTTGCACTATATATATAATGATGACATGTATATCAAGACGACCCTAAGATGAAAGCTAAACCAACCAAATGATAGAAGTGAATATTTAGAGCTAAGGAAAAAGTTTATTTAACAAGTTGAATATAAATTTAAAATGAACTAAGTAAGAAAGATGACGACTTGTGAGTGTAAAATCTTCTAAGTACTTGGAAGAACTCAACATAAATAAGAAGTTGACTGAAGCAAAGAATGGCAAAAAAATCACACGTAGATGAAACCTAGATCAAGCTAAGAAAATATCGATGGCATGTTAAATAATATTCAAGAGCCTTCATATGACTTTTTAAGACATTAATAAATATTACTAAAATACTATAGGCAGTTAGATGGTATATTTATAATATTTGTAACTTTTGTTTCTTAGATGAATGTCACCTGGATGCAAATTCAGGTGTCATTCAGCGATGAACTTATATTACAACTAGGGTGATATTATAAATAAAGGCTCCGGATTCATTGTAAAGTGTTATGAAAATTTTAATTGGGAGAGAAATCAAATAAGAGAATAATTTCCCATTTTTCTTGAGTTGTTCAATCCTTTAAACCATTAGCATTATTTGTTAAGGATTTATCCTTATCATTTTCTGCGTCGTTTGTGGGAATTCTTAGCAAAAGGATCTTGTAACTAATTATGTTGACTCGTTCAATAATTAAGAGGGTTTCATCTCAGGATCTCTCAGTTTGGAGGTCTCTAACGATCGTTCAATGAGTTCCAAATGTAGTACCTCATGTCATGGAAAATGAAGTGATGCAAATAAGAGAAATCTTGATTTCTAGTTGTCTGAAAACAAAGGAGATTAAGGTATTTTAAGATTTATTTCTCTCATTATTATAAACGATGATGTTCTAAATGAAATTGGTGTATTCGTGGTTGCTATGGTTAATTTTGAAGTGATGAAGTGAAAGTTTCACCTACTGAGGTAACGGATAACATGCATATCCATTAAGCTCTATTCGGATCAGGTTCGTCAAGAAAGAAACACACTACTCGCAAAGGTGAGAATTTATATGTTTTTAATGCTTTACCATTGCAAATGAATGATTTAAAGCAAGAGCAATATAATTTTAATAGTTTACAAAATCTAAGAAATGAAGATGGATGAACTATGTTTGATCATTTATCCAACATGTTGTAATTGTTAATTGGAAAGATTATGGAAAAAGGAAAATGAAAATTTAGACAAGGTTATTATTCGTGATGTTTTGAATAAAAAAATAAAATTTTGGATAAGGAAAATGACGAACATTCTAGTAACGAGGTTAATTTTATAGAAAAATGAAAAGTAGCTGATAAATTCATAGAAACTTTAAAAAGACCAAGGCTAGTTTCTTCTACCTTATCAAACTCTCTGTTGTTCCAAACAATTCTTGAAGGAGATCTATCAATGAAGTTTGATCCTTATAGGATGGAAAAATATGATGGGGATAGAAGACCTAGAGTGTCATCTAGAGAATTTTAAGAAAATTATGCTAGGTTTAGTCCCGATGGCACTATCTTGCCTAGAGTTGTTTCTATGGCATTTATGGAAAATGCTTTAGTGTGGTTTAATAATCTACCTTCTCGATAAATCAAAATATTTGAGGAGTTATGGACTTCTTTCAGGAGTCAACTTACTAGAAATAAAGAAATTAAAAATATATGGTGATTATGTAATGACTTTGTATCAAAAGCATGGTGAATCTTTGAGAAAATATGTAAAAATCTTCGTCCAATAAATGAATAGTCTAGATGGTTGTGTTGAATAAGTAGCTCTGGAAGATTTTAAAAGAGGTTTTCCAGCATTTTGTAAATTACTTGAAGATTTGATAATATATCCACTTGATAGTATGGGAAACTTGTTAAAAATGCCTGAAATGTTCACCAAAATAGAGAAAACAAGAATGAGGGAGCTTGTTTTAAAGAAATATCTTGATCAAATGGGTGGTGTGTCTCATAGAAAATAAGGTGAAAACAAGAGACCCATAGAGGTCGTCAAGGTTCTAAGTACACATATTTATTCATTTTACAAAAACCCAAACAAAATATTTACTACTTTGAATGTATCGACTCCAACTATTTTTTATAAAACATGGGAAAAGTTAATTATAAACCTCCAAGAAATATGTTAACTCTGAATAATCAAAGATCCCAAATATTTTACTATTCTTATCATTGTGATAATTGACATGCTACAATAGATTATTTCTAATTAAAGAATGAGATTCAAAGACTAGTGAATAATGGTGATTTGATTGAGCTTGTCAAGAAAATGGAAGTAGTAAATAAAGAAGAAGTTAAGCAAAATCCAAATCAGAAAGTGCAAGAAGAAGAGGAAAACAATTATTTGTACCATTGCCGGAGTGGACACTTTGGGAAGGACAACTACTAATTTGAGGAAGAAACATAGAAATAATCATGAGATTCATCTTATCATTGAATTGGCCATGCACTTTAATAAACATTCGTCTCTATTTTTAAATTTTATTGATAAAAATGTAAGAGACTTGTTACTCTTCACAAAGATTCCATGTTGATAACATTTAAAATTACTGATGCAATAATGAGATGAGTAATTGTTGACACATGCAGTTCAACAAATGCTATTTTTCAAATTGGTTATGATAAAAGGATTGAGATGACTCGATATGGAAAATCCAAGATCTGTATTCTCTAACGATAAAATAATTATGTTGGAGAGATAGCTCCCATTTTTTGTAGGATATGACAATACAAAGAAAGCGTAAGAACCTTGTTTATGTAGTTGACGTACTGAGTTTCTATAATATTATTCTAGGTCAACCTTGATTATACAAAATAGAGGCAATGACATCATCTTACCATTAGTACATGAAGTAATTTTTTGGAATGAGTGATGGAATTATAGAGAAAATCATCCAGAAAACATTATTCGATTGCGTTGTCTCTAATAAACATATTCACAAAAATATCATATACCCATCAAAGGGTGATAAGCCAATAACATTTTACAAAACTTTGGTGGGATCTAGTGAAGAAGAGGTTGACGACCCGATGGAAACAATTTTTATAGTAGATACATTGGATGAAATAATAAGTGTCGGCTTTGATGATCAAAATTAGTTTTTGTTTAAAAGATTTGACATTTTAAAGAAATTCAATTTGATGTTAAATCAACTGAAATATTTTTTAATGTATGAGTTGGTAAACTTCTTGGATATGTCATTATCAAAAAAAGATATCGAAGTCGGTCTCGCACAAGTAAAAAAAAGTTTTAACCATGACCCCACCAAGTCAACTAAATAAAAGCATAAGCTAACATGCTATCTAATTCGGCTATCATGGTTCATATCTAGAGCTTCAAATATAAGTCATGATTTTTTTTTCAAATTTCAAAGGAAGCAAATCGATTCGAATGGAATGATGATTCCGGAAAGGCTATTCAAGACTTTAAAAATTATTTAATTTCTACAAATATTATGTCAACACCTGTGAAAATAAAAGATTTTTCTTATATCTATTAGTATCAACTTTGATGGTAAGTTTGGTGTTGGTTCGTGAAGATATTGATTTCTAAAAAGTCAATGTAAGTGAAAGTTTGGTGGATGTTAAAACAAGACATTTTGGATTTATAATTGGTAGCAAGGAAGATAAGGCAATAGCTACTACGAATTGGTGGAGCATCTAGTTTGGATGGTTGTAAAGAATGAATTATATTAATTACCCTTTATGGGGAGGAAATTAAAAAAACAATTATTTTGAAACCACAAACAATGAGACAATTTTGGCAGGAATGAAATTGGCTTCTATTTGTGGGGCTAAGGTGGTTCGTATTATGTCTCAACTAAACTCATAATAAACCAAATTCAGGAAGGTTTGAAAAAAAACAAGATAATATTTAAGCACATGAAATTGGTTAAGCAACTAGAATAGATTTTTGAAATATTTTTTTTTTGAACAAGTACATTGTCTAAAAAATGCCAGTGTTGATACTTTTGGCCAGTTTTGGTTGTTTGGAAGGAAATCTTCTTGTTATAATTAAAGAACATCCATCATTTAAAGTCACCTAAGAATACTTGAAAGTGATTTATGTGGGTCAAATTGACATAGAGAATACATTTTATTTCTCAAATATCAAGTTTTGCCTCCAATTGAGGCTAAGACACAAGAAATGAAAATTAAAGCAATGATTTTGTTTTGTATTTGACAAGGTATTATATAGAAAAATCTTGATACGGTAAATTCTAAGGTGTCCAAATAAAGATTAAACTTTATTTATTCTGGAGGATTTACACAAAAGATTTGACAAAAGGTTTTTGTTGGAAGGAAATCGTAGAGCACGCAAATAATTGATTAGAGGGTAACATGTTAGAAATAGCATTGAAATAATTAGCATTAGAAATTGTACAATTCTTCAATGTAATCTTGGACTGAGTACTTTTTTCCCTCCTCATGGCATGGGCGATTTTTTTAACAAAACATTTAAGAAGTATTATTAATGCAACTTTTTTCCATTTTAAACAGCTTCTTTGAGAAATAAAATACTTGTTAAACATTGAAAACTAAAAAAAATCAATTCTGAAAGTATTGACAACCTTTGTATATCGGTAAATTATTCTACATAAAAATCATACAATTAAGCATACTAGAAATCAAGTCCATTACTAATATAATAAAAGGCTCTATAAGCAACGTTTTATGGATGACATCCAAAAGCAACCCATTTGCTATTGTAATGGATTTTTGGATTTTTTAAACTTTTGTCAAAAACTAAAAAAATGTTTAAATTATGAATTAGAAAGAATTTTTTTTACACAATCCTCTAAGTTTGACAATCTTGACATGTCAACAAATTAATTAGCATGAAAACCTTGTCACTATAATACAAACTTGTTTTTTAAAAAAGATAAAAAAAAAATTAAAAGTAAAATTGATTAAAAATAAGCTTATCTTTAAAAGAATAAGAGGCTATGTAAACGAACATAACTCACACTCTACGAGATACGCAATTGCACATAGTGTGGTCTGACTGTTGTGTCAAAACGCGACCATGACTATATGTCACGCTACATGAGGTATACAATTTCCCTTACGGTGACATGTGCAAGCCGCAAAGGCCATGCACTATGTTATGTATTTTTTTTTCATATTACAGTTAAATCAAACGTATCTCAATACATATTAATAAATTAAAATTGACGAACCAAAATATTTTTATTTTACGTATAACTTTATGATATTTATTGAACCAAAGAAAAAAAATAAACGAGAAAAAACAAGAAAGGAATGATAACGTTATTTAATGGTCTTATGAATATCTATCATTTGATATACAAAACAATAAATGAATGCTAATATCAAAACTTAAGAATTCAAATCAATACGAGATGAAAATCTAGCTTAAAAGCATAGTTTGACATTCATGAAACATAAAATACTATTTAAATTTAAAAAACGACGATAATTTTTTTTAACATCTTTCAAAAAATATTCTCACTGATTCAGAATGATATTCAACTTTATCAAGATAGTAGATTTCATGAAATAATAAAGATAAATTGACTTATGAGATTCACTCAAAGTAGTTTTAGTAGTTTATTTTGTTAGAGAACATGATCATTAAGAGTTCCTCTGATTCCACTATCTACGACATCTTATGCAGTTGCATAAGCATTATCCTCAACAATTAGTTCTTCGTCATCTTTAGCAATTGAATCATCATTCCTACAATTGGATTATCGTCATGTTCATCCTCAATCACCTTGTCATCTTTTAACACATTACCCACGTATGACATATTACCTTTCATCTGATTGTGAGTCCACTCTTCTTTAGGAATATAATTTTGTAGGAGACCAAAATGAATACTAGGATTATGCTTTCATTGTACAATAATGGTTCTTTTTTGTATTTATTGCATGTAATATTAGCAGACTTTAAGAATTTCAACCGCACTTTTGAAATCTGCATCATCTCTCTCATATTCAGCATTCATAACCTTTTTGTTACGATTACTTATCTATGTTTCATAGAATTTACATCCTTAGTATTTTTCTTCAGTTTAGTATTTTCTACAACCATTTGTTCATACTTCATTTTAAAGATAATATATTTACTTTTTTATTTATCAAGCTGATATTTCAAAATAAATATATTTCTCCAAAGGTAAACGGACAATCGACTTGAGTATTCAAAAATTAAATATCAGAAGATTCCATAAACTTATTGGCCATGAATATTAAGTTGTAGTAAAAACTATTAGTATGGATTAAGAAAAATTACATACGCTCGTTCAATAAGAATGAAATTACCCCAAAGTAAATTTTTACCTAGCATAAAAAATATTCGTGGGGGATGCTAATGAGTCAATAAGGACGATTGAAGAGATGAAAATTTGAAAACTAAGATGAGATTGTGGATCTAAAAACAACCTTATTATTTCTTTTGATGACAAGGTAGTATCAAAGGTAGCTGGAGGTTCATTTTGTATAACTAATATGGCAGGAGAGTAACTTCAAAGTTACTTAATTATCTCTTAGGTAGATTTTTACCAAAAGTAGTGGTAGGGGTATTGTTTTGGTAATTATAGATGTAACGTTTTTTGTTAGAGATGGATTAAGATGAGTTTTTTTTCCTTTGAAAAACTTCATCACTTTTTTTCGGGGTAACCTTGTCATTATTTTTGTTTCACTTCTTATTTTATTTTTTGTGTGGAATATTAAGAGTCAATCCAACAAGGTCTCTCACCAACCATTTGTTTATATAAATCCTTGCTCAAATCATCTTTATTTACTTCAATCCCAACATTTTATATCTTAATATATCCTTGAACAGACATTTCAAAACCTTCGAGTAACCAAAGACCATATAAAACAAAATTATTTTTAGTAAACAAAAGGCAATAATTATTTTCAAATTGGCGTACGAAGCTTGAGACCATTCGTTTAATACATAAGGGTCACAAATAAGAGTTGAAAAGGTCTTCCTTATATGAGCAGCATCTGAAAATTAAATTTTTTTTTATCAATAACGCACAAAAGAAGACGACCTTGATGGTGTTACATTTATCAAAATGTTACTCCTTATCTTATATGTTTTCATCCAACGTCTTTCAATTTGACCACTTTCTTGACCTGAATCCTAAGTGTCAGTCACATAAAATAAATTTTACATACATTCATGGTTTGAAATAGAAAAATCTTGACGAGCCACTCAAAATGACCCAGAGTAAGAGAAGAGAAGGTGTTGCTTTTGAATTTTTGAATATTGCAATGAAGCATAACATCTTTTATATTTATAGGCACCCTAAGGAGTTTTGAGGCTAACACAACACTAATCATATTCATCCAGTCATTTTAACTGAATTCGATAGGAAAAATACGAACATATTTGAAGAATTCAGTAATAAGTGGGAAGAGTGGGAATCAAATACCCTAATTCAAAGGGTTATGGAAAAAACACACATCGTCATCTATCATATGATGAGGAAGTTCTCATATTTTTCGAAGCCTAATACTAACATAATCAAGAATACCCCAGTTGTAGTGAAGTGTGTCTTCTTGAAGATTGTTAAGATAAATAATAGTGTTGGGTAGTGAAGAGGAAAAAACTACCTAAAAAAAGACATATTCAACAACATCGTCAAGGTTAATTATATAAGATCATTAAATGATATATTGATTACATGATGAAGTCATGTTTGTATTCAAAACTTCTAAAGAAATAACATCTCCAGATTTTTCTTAAAGTACCAACTTTTTAGACGAAGTCGAAGTACTAAATTTTCATTCATATATAATTCAGTATCATAACCGCTGTCAGGCGAATTATCATTACTAGAACTCAAGATGTCAAAGGTTGTACTATTACGATTGTTTTAGAAATCAGATTAACCTATGCTTTGTGATATTTCTTCTTGACAAAGTAACATAGCAGACTCGTGACTCTTACCACTAATCATAAAATAAAGATAATAACAAGTGCAAGGGATTAAGGTTGTTGACCTCCTTTTTTATCTTTGAACAATATGAACTTGAATTCTAAAAGAAGGATAAAAATAGGGATGCAAGGCACCTGTGATATAACAATTTTAGATAGAGAATGTCTCAAGAAAAAGTTAACGAATTTTTTAAAGATTTTATATAGGCAACTGTTTTGAACAGGGACCGATGGATTAAGAAAGAATGAAAGGATTAGATTTTTTACTCATTTAAAAACGAATATATAATACAAAGAATTTTAACTTTTTATTTATTAAATTTGGAAATAATTTAGATTTTTATGAGGTAAGTTCCACCGTAAGTCATTAAAAACAAAGGATATAGATCACTAATCCAACAACGAGACGAACCTTACCCCGTCATGTAGGGATCCAATTTCATAGTTTCGCAACCTTTACCTCACATTATAGATTTTAATTATGAAATTATACTTAAGAACTAGGGGAGCCCGAATAATACCATACTCCTATGTGGATCATATATCCTTATTTTAGAGGTAAATGTCATTTACTAATAATTACATACATTATATATCATTGATGATTACTCCAAATCAAGATATAATGTGATGATGACTCATGTGCCAAAGGAAATAACGCACACCTAATTAAAGGAAGTTGTAATATATATCATGCCAACCCGTATATCAAGACGACCCTAAGATGAAAGTTAAACAGACTAAAAGAAAGTAGTGAATATATAGATTTAAGAAATAATTTTATTTTAAAAACTGGATATATATTCAAAACTAACTAAGTAAGAGAGATGATTACTTGAAAGTGGAGAATAACCTAAGTACTTGGGTCAGTGAGGAAATCTAGTGACGATAATTTACTATGATGATTCGAAGAACAAAGTGTTGTTATCTTATTAATTCAGTTGGAAAATCTTACGTTGTTATAGGGGTTTCAATCATTTTATTACTTCGTTATTGTATTTACTGACCCTACTTCCTTAGCAACTGCTCATTATCGACCAAGGTACGGTTCAGCCTTTACACGGACGAGAACTGGATCATCCGTTGATGCTGCTCTCACTACACTATATGATCGGGGGTAGCTCGATCTGATCGTCGTGTGTAATCCGATACGAGGTTATTCATTAGAAGTTACCCTTCTATTACCGTTTGACAGTCGAAGGTTCCTCGTCCTGGTCGATGGGTATAAACCGATATAGGGGTTATGCATAATCATGGACGACCTTAACATAAAAAAGAAATTGAGCGAAGTAAACAATGCCATAAAGATCACACGTATATGAAACTTAAATCAAGACAAGCAAGTATATTTTATGTGTTAAATAATATTCAAAATAATTTCTATGACCTTCTAAGATATTATTTAATAATACTATAAAACCCTAGGCAAGTAGAGAGTATAATTGTAATGTTTGTAACAATTGTTTCCTTCGATAAATGCCACTTGGATGCAAAATTACATGTCATTCATCCATAAATGTAAGATTAGAACTAGGATGATACTATAAGTAGGCTTTGACTTTATTGTAAAGGGTTCTTCAAATTGTAATTGAGAATGAAATCTAGTAAGAGAACAATTTCCCTTGTTTCTTGAGTTGTTCAGTCATTTAAGCCAATAATTTTATTTGTTAAGGATATCTCATTATCAAAAGAACCTGGTTGGCATCAGTCAGGGAAGAAAGTGAAGAAGTTAATAACAAACAGTGGTTTGGAATTTTATGAATGATCCATTTAATAACTACTTTTTTAAGTATTTATTTCTAGGCGCAAAATAGTGAAAGAAATACCTTCAACAAAATGGTATGGTTCAAAGAATGAGTAACATCATACTTGAAAGAGTGAGATAATGTTTCTTACAGCTAGAATGAAGAGAATATGTTATACGTAGAAGTTGTTAACAATATTGTTTATATCCTAAACAAAATCCCCTCTACTGCACTAAATTCAATTATCCTCAAGAGAGGTGGATTGGAAAAAAAAACCAATGGTTTGTCACTTTATAGTTTTTGGATGTGTTTCTTATGTACATATTAAGCAAGACAAACTTCAACCAAGAGCATTCAGTGTTTATTAATTTTTCATCCATACGAAGTGAAAATGTATAGGCTATAATGTTTGGAATGTAGGAGCAAGAAGGATTTTAATTAGTATATATGTGACATTTAATGAAGTTAAAATGCCATTGATTAATAAGGTTAATATTATAGCAAATAATGTCAAAAGTAGTGTTGATGTTGAGATGAAATTTGAATAAAAAAATAAAAAAGATGATGATGTAGATACTTAGCATATTCAAATGAGGAGAATCAAAAAGACATTAGTGAATCTTAAAGTTATGAGTTAGTGAGACATAAAGTAAGAAGAACAAGTAGACCTACACATAGGTATGACTATACTAATATTATATGATTTGTTTTGTCTCTTGATTTGGAGAGTCTTATCTTGAACTTGAGAGTTATCAAGATAATGATAACGTGAAATGGTATAAATCCATAAACGAAATAATGAACTCTCTAAAGAAAAATGAAACTTGGATTTTTGTTAAACAACCAAACAATCAAAAGCTTCTTAGATTTAAATGGTATTCAGATGAAATAAGGTATTTATGGAGTTAAACTACCTAGATGCAAAGTTAGATTACTAGATAAGGGATTTACATAGAAGGCTTGAATCGATTTAAAATAGATTTTCTCACAATTTAAGAAACAAACATCTATAAAGTTATAATTCCAATTATCGTAATATTTTAATCTTAAGTTAGATCAAATGAATGTTACTACTTCCTTCTTTTATGAAGAACTAAAGGAAAACATCTATATGACATAACATAAAAGATTTAAAGACGGACGTGATACTAATGCATGTTTGTTAAAGAGACCTATATATAAGCTCGACCAGTCACCGAGAAAGTAGAATAAGATATTTGAGTCTTTCATAAAGTTAACCAATGATAAGATAAGTTGTTATGACAGTTATTTTTATTATAATAGAGAAACGTGTATATATAGACAAATTATGTTGTTATTGTATGTGGTTGAACGATTTCTTAGAATAGATATTAAGAGAAACATAAATTATATAGTAATATATGAACATGAATGTTCTAAGACCATATAATCCTATTATATGGTGATAATTATATATACTTATCTCAAAGAGAGTACATGCGTAAGGTTCTGTAGAAATTTGAAATGTCGAGAGCCGGAGTTGTTGAGACTTTCACTGGTCCTCAATTCAGACTCAGCACAATATAATAACTAACTCGTATGAAAGATACTGAATTTCTACAATGGATAACATATGCAAATGTCATTGGAAGAATCACGTATGTTATGATTTGTATTATACCATATATTGCATACTTCATGCGTATTTGAGCAGCATTGTGTCAAATATGGGAAAACCTCACCGGTATGCTATTTAATAGATCATGAGATACTTGAAGGGTACATTAGATATTAGTGTTATGATCAGAAGTATAAAGATGATGAAATGTTGAAAGGGTGTATGAAGTCTGATTATGCAGACTGCCTTGATACAAGAAAGTCAACTTCAGACTATATGTTTATAATGTTTGGTAAAGTGGTTAGTTGGACAATTATTATACATAATATTGTTTTTTTGTCATTTATACAAGCTGAATATATGGCTATAACTAATGTAATGAAAGAACTCATATGGTTAAAGGGATTACACGGTGAGATCATTGGTATACACAATAAATGATATTGTTTATGATAGTACTAGTGTTCCACACTTGATGCGAAAATAATAAGTTTCATGAGAGAATTGAGCATATCGATCTTAAACTTCACTTCATCAGGGATAAGGTGGAGAGAGAGCACACAAAAGTTAGAAATATTGCAATTAAATCAAATATCTTTTGATGCACTAACAAAGGTTCTATCAGTTTAGAAGCTTCCATGTTATATGAAATTTGTTTAGTTTTGGATGCTGATAGACTGAATCTCTATGGTAAAATCTATATGAGCAATAAATATTAAGGTCACTTAGAGTCTAGCTGGAGAATTGTTGAAATAGGCTCCTAGTGACTTTGATATGTCACATATGCTAAGATGACTTATGGATGACCATGATTCAAACTTTATGTTTCGTCCTGGAACAAAGTGCATGAGTGCATGATAGTCATTAATCATGTTGATAAAATTGGTTGTAAGAATAATTTGGAAGGCAAACATGACATTTAGAAAATAAATACACTAGCAAAAAAAATTGTTGTGCAATTTAGACGTTTATTCCATGTCGTTCCTTATATAAGTACATAATCTACAAATTGATATAAAAAATACATGAAGAAACAAAATAAAAACCATAATCCTTATAATTAATATAATAAAATTGTTCAAATTAGAATTAAAATTAAAATTTATACCTTATTGAATTTACCGGTCTAAAGGACTTATAAAATTTTAAATTGGACCATATTAAAATATGGTTAAATATTAAATTAATCAAAATGGTTTCAGCTCGACAGACTCATAATATAAACACGATAAATTCAAGCTAAATGTTATTATGTTGAAACCAACGTGGTTGACACTAATATCCGATAAAATTATCTATAAAATATTTATACCTTATATTTTTATAAGAAATCCATTCAATAAAACAAAACTATTTTAAAATTTTTATGTTTTCGCTTTAAGTAATATTATATTATTTTAAATATTTTGATAAAAATACAATTAATCTAACGTAATTGTATCAATTGCTACAAGGTAAAGTCCGTTGGATCGTATTTTAGATATAAAAAAATACGTATTGATATTATTATCAACTATTGGATCATTAAATGTAAATTAGTTAACATATGATTTTGTTTTTAAGAGATCTCCTAAATGATTTTCCTCCTACAAATATGAATTTATTCCATATAATACCAAATATTGCTATATCTTTGAATCCATCTAACCACATTTTTTCACACCAAATCGACGTTGTATGTTGAAAGCGATTGTTGCTCCAAATATTTTTCTTTGAGAAAGCAATGATACCTAAAAGTAACTGATGAAGATCTCACATACAGATGTTACGATCGTCAATGAAGACATAATATTGGAGGTTTCCAGTGCTTTGCCACCAGCTTTGATAAATTTGGTCACAGGCTTCCAGCAGCTGGTGCATGACCTTCGCCAGGAGAACACTAACAATTTAAAAATATTATATAAAAATATTTCTAATCATATCTCGCAAGTGAGATTGATGATTCAACATATGGAGGCCCACGAGGAGGAAAAAGAAAATGATGCTATAAGCTCCATGATAAGGAAGGCCCCAAGACATGTACCAATATGCGCAATATCCACTCATCATTAGCAAGAGTTAAGAACAACAAAGATGAATCATATCGAGGATCCTCTGACCATAGTGAAAGACACTAATGAAAAAATAGGATGAAGCGAGAGTAAAATCTTTGTCTTTGAACCCACTTGTGGAAGAGGAAAGAAAAAAGTCCAAGAGCATAGTCCCTCTACCTATGGGCTTGGTGAAAGACAGGTCGGACTATCAACAAATACTCAACTATAGTCGAATTACTAGCAACTTCTGCCAGTAACACAAGGACGTCAACATAATCTATAGTAAAGTCCTTTAATGTTCCAGTCGAATCTATAGCAGCACCATACGACGGTCCAACGGAATTTCCAACAATTTCCTATGGCAAGTAGTCAACAGGTTTCGGCCAAGCAGTCAACAGGTTTCCTAATTTTTGTTAATGCGTCTGAACCTCTAGCAAACTTGTCTTATGCTTCATCCAAACAATCAACAAAGAACTCAACACTCTGAAGTGTTGTTAATCCTGTCGCAAACCTCATCGACAATCCAGTATGGATATCAGCACGCTTCGATACCACCATTAGGATTTCAACGGACTCATTACCACACTACTCAAACATGTATCAACATCAGCACAACTATATGTCGGTGTACCTGAACATGAACCAGTGATACATACAAGCCACGCTTGCTTTACAGAGAAAGTAGTAGAATATTCCAAACCAAGCTTATAGGGTTCAACTAAACTTCCTAAGGAGAAACCTTTCAGCTTAGCCGGACCATAATATGGTTAGTAACCCCAAGGGTATCCACCAGTGTTCCAAAATAAGAATGGTGCAACACATTCAGCAGAGATATGGAAATAACTAGGATACTAATAGGCTTAATCATTCTTCCAATAAATAACAATAATCGAGTCGGTGTTATCTTGGAAGACGATGAGGATTTTCAGGGCGAGAAATTCACTTTGGTTCCCCACATCCTATACAAAGATCTGCCCCCAATTTTTCTCCACCATAAGATGGATAAATACAATTTCAAGGGAGATCTATAGCACCATATCGAACAATTTAAATGCGAGATGATGAGATATGTGGTGGAAGATAATATGAAGTGTATGGCCTTCTCAGTAACTTTCTGAGGCAACGTCTTGAAGTGGTTAAATACTCTCTCCTCATGCGTGCGTCAAAAATTTCAAAATGTAGAAAACGAAATTGATGAACCATTTCATAGGGTTTCAAAGTAACCAAGAGAGATGGATAGTACATCAACCACTACAAGCAGCAACCAAATAAGATCTTATAATAATATACTAAATGGTATGTGGATACAAAAAGCGAGTTACAAGGCTGTCATTACTTGGAAGAAGTTGCATCATATAGACAAATAATACTACACATACCTCTATTAGATGTTATCATAAAGAATAATGCACTCAACTTTAGACAGTTTCTTAAGCATATGGAATGTCACATCAAGGTCAAAAAGATCTCTAGAGCACAGATCGATGGAGACACGACAATTTTAACTATATATTCCTCACAACACTGGCATAGACCAATAAACGCTTGACAATGGGTCAAGTCAAATCCAAACCACATATGGAAGTCTCTAAGAACAATGGAAATCATTCGACAAGACTGAGGAACAAGCAAAATGTTAGATGAAGTCATAGGGGAAAGTATAAGAATAAAAAAATGTGCGACGATAAGAACATTTGATCTTGGGACCATTCATAGAGCACATCAAGAATATAAGAGTTATCTATTACTTAACTGAAAATATACTCACGTACCAAAGGCCAAAAAATTTACAAGCCTCTAAGGAACATGTAGACAAACACAAATTCTTTAAGTTCCATAATGACATTGGAGGCTATATTATATATTGTTTGGTGTTGCAAGATCTAGTCCAAAATATGGTTGATGAAGGAAAGCTCTTGGAGTTCATTAAGAAGTATAACATACTCGAAACAAGATATGCATCAACTAAACGAAATCTTCCATCAAGGCATGAAAGGCAAGCTCAAGTAGCACAAGACGAACTAAGAACCTTGAACACCAATGAAATATTTGAACTAGAAGAAGAGAATTATCTCAATTTAGATTCATACACATAAACTATTGGAGTCATTACCAGTAGAGATCCCTTATTTGTAATTACTAAACATTCAAAGAAGTGGCATGTGAACGATCTAGAAGTCCATATTTATTGTAATTTATACTCAATAATGGGGGTTCATCGAGAATATTTTGAGAGGAGTAACAACAATTTATAACCACATCGTTCTAACCATAGTAGAATTGGCAGGAGTAGCGGTCAAACGAGTCATGATCAATATCAGAAGCTCCACCAATATTCTCTACAAGAGCGCATATGATAAGATAAAGGGTGCTCCAGCCTTGATTCCCTCTCACAAATCTTGACTGTGTTTATTGGTGTGAATGTCATTATATTGGGAGAACTCATGTTAGATGTCTATTTTAGGAGCTGAGTTCTACAACACGGTCTGATGCTTGTTCATAATATTAAAATCTCCCTCACTCTATAATGTAATTTTAGAAAGATTATGGTTGGACCAAATGGATTTTGTAGCATATATAGTTCATTAATGACATCGATATCTGAGTAACTAAAAAATAAGAGTGATCAGAGGGAATTAGAACACTTTAAGGTAATGATATGCAACTTCATTTGCCATGAAGAAATATAAACTAGTGTGGGACCCAATCATCCTTGGGGATATGAATAATCTACGAGAGGATCCCCTCTTTGTAGAGCCATTAGAGGAAGTCGAATACATTTGCATGAAGCAAATTGCTTGATTTTTTTTACAATGTAATTTAGACATATTCGCCTAGAATACTCAAGATTTTATCGGGGTCGCAGCCGAGGTTATATACCATAAATTATATATTAACAATAACTTTTGACCGATCAAACAAAAGTGACGGTCTTACTTTCAACAAATAATATAATCCATTTATTGAAAAAGTAGACAAACATACTATCGTATTCTACATTCAAGATTCCCATTACTCAGTCTGGAAGTCTAACATAGTACTCGTAATAAATATAATAGAAAATGGTAAATGTACATCGATTAACAGACCTCAACAAAGTGAATGATCATTTTTTGTCGTGAATCGATCAACTTGGAAATTCAACTTCCAGAAAGAATATGTTTATGTCCATAGATGTTTATTCTAGATACTATCAGATAAATATGCATGAAGATGATCAAGAGTGTATAATTTTTACAAAAAAAAAGGATTACATTGCTACAAGATTATGTATTCCGGCAGAAGAACGTCATATTTACATATTAACACCTTATCAGCAGGGTTTTTGCCATAAAGCTAAGCTAAAACTTGAAAGCTTATATTTTTGATACACTAGTTACCAGTGTGCAAGAAGATGATAATTTGGTCTTTTTTTCAAAAACCTTTAGCGACCTCATGTGAGTTAATCTCAAGCTCAATAGGGAGAAGTGTACTTTTAGCCTTTGATAAAAAAAAATCCTTAGTTTCATGGTCAGCAAGAAGAGCACTGAAACCGACCCAAACGAAATCTTCAATCTAACTTTCATGGACCCTCCCACGTAACACAAAAGAAGTATAAATACCGACATAAAGATTTGTAGCATTGAGCCGATTTAGTTGAAGATCTCCATAAAAATGCCAATCTTCCTTCTAAATCTTACGAGGAGCAGGGAAAAATCCACTAGACTCCAGCTTATGAAGAAATATTTCATAACATCAAGAGGTTCATCACCTCACCAGAAGTGCTAACCAATCCAATATCGAGAGAATTATTGTATATTTACTTGGTGGTCTTGGACCATGATATAAGCCTTATGTTGATCGTGGAGAAAGGAAATTCACTATGTAAGTAAAACCTTAAATAATGCAGAAACTCACTACTTACACATGTGAAAGTTGTCTTTAGCGTTGGTGGTCGCAACTCGAAAGATGATAACGTACTTCAAGGCTCACAAAATGATTATATGAACACACTTCCATTTAAAGATAGTATTTCTGGTAGTTTAACTAAGTGATATGTGGATCTAGGAAACTATGACATTCAGTTTGAACCGTAAACAAAAATTAAATCCCAAGCATTGATATAATTACTAACCGAGTTCTATTCTGAAAGACTAATACCTACCAAGGTGGATGTAAGTTGGATTCTCACCCCTGAGCCTTGGCTATTGCTTCCACCATCCATTTATGTGGAGCAATGCGGGTACATGTACTTACAGACTCAAAACTGGTGGTTCATCAAACACAAGTCCATTCTGAAGCCAACAAATATCCAATCATTCATCACCTGAAAGAGCTTTAGTGCCAACCATCCCTATTTGCTAAAATTAATTTTGAGGAAGTCTCGATGGCCGAGAATGAAACCGATGATACCTTGGCTTATTTGACATGTCCAACTTTAGCCCCATGGGATATATTCTAAGACAAACCTTCTATTACCAAACCTAACAACTTTCTATTGATCGTCTCATCTTCAGAAGTTATGGTAATCGAGGAGGATGAAGTATAATAGGATTATTAGTGTACTCATACTATAAAATATTTGAAAGAAGGGTTTTTTTTACGATCAAGGTCAAAACTTGAAAAAATAAAACAAAATCGACATGATTTTTGTAGATAGCATATATAATCTACACGTAAGGTATTACTAAACTATAGATTTACTGCATCGTCCTTAATGAATCAGTATTTGTTGTGAATGAGTGGAATAGTGCCTTGACAGTCTGCCATTTTCGGCGGTACAGTTTTATGTCTCTCATAGTGTCATTTTGCCTTGACCGTGTACTGTGTTCGGCGGTATAGTTTTGTGTCATTAACAGTGAAGTTAAAATGGGTAATGTCATTTTTGGTCTGGTGTATACGATCCCATTAGGACCATTATCTAGTAAGTCTATTTATTCCATATAAATAGATTACTATGACTACACAAAACAAAATCTGAAATGTGTAACCTTTTCTATCATAGTGAAACTCTTTTCTCTGCGGCGCCCGTGGACGTAGACAATTGTCGAAGCATGTTAAATCTTATGTTCATTTCAGTCTGTCCTTCGCATATTCATTGTGCTTGAGCCATTTTGTGATAATTACATAGTGATTTAATAACAAAATTGGTATCAGAGCCACGTGGTGAAATTAGGGATTTTGCAATTAGGGTTTCACAATGGCGTCTAAAATAACAAAACACATGATTGAAAAATTTGACGGGGGATCCAGCTTTGCGTTGTGGAAGATTAAACTTAAATCTTCATTGGTAATGCAATGGTTGTGGAAGGCTGTGGAGAATAAGTTACCATAATAAAT
Organism: Limnanthes douglasii subsp. nivea; assembly: GCA_036936605.1. Lineage (NCBI taxonomy): Eukaryota > Viridiplantae > Streptophyta > Magnoliopsida > Brassicales > Limnanthaceae > Limnanthes > Limnanthes douglasii. Next base: position 57,001,329 of record JAUPFV010000001.1, on the reverse strand, counting down.
GAAATAAGAGGAGAAGCACGATCTTCAAGAAAGGGCTTTGTGCTGGATTTTAATGAGTGTGAAAGACAATGTGCTTCGTGAGATTAGTGGTGAGAAAACTGATGCCTGCGCATGGAAGAAGCTAGGAGATCTTTACTCAGATAAATCAGTAGTAAACCGATTATACTTGAAGAAGCGTTTGTATGATTTTAGATTGAAAGAAGGTATGTCCATAACAAAGCACTTAAATAATTTTAAATCAATTATAATGGACTTGTAGAACATATAATCAATATTGAGGATGAGGATCAAGCTTTGTTTGTATTGAGATCGTTACCAGCTCCCTATGAAAACTTCGTAGATACCATTATGTATGGTAATGATAAGTTATCACTAGCAGATGTCAAAGAGGCATTGAAATCAAAGAAGATGAGACAGTTGCAGCCAAACAATCAGGCTGAAGAGGAATGTCTTATGACTAGGGGATAGATCTAGAAGCAAAGCGAGTTCATTAAGAAGGAAGAACTGGAGGTCCAATTAAAAGGTAAAGCACTCAAACTGTTATGAATGCGGTGAGCAGGGTCATTATAGGAGAGATTGTCCAAAACTGAATGGTAAGAAGGGAAATCAAAAGGAAAATGCAGCAAACATTGTTGAAGGTGTGAACGATTCCGACGATAGTGAAAACAGTGGTAGAGGAGATGTATCGTCCGTGAGTTTAGACTTTGGGAAAAACTCTTGGGTACTCGATATTGGCGCTATATATCACATGTGTCAATTCAAGCAGTGGTTCGATACTTACAAGCCAATGCAGGGAACTGTCTATTTAGGGAACAATCATTCGTTGATTGTTGGTGGTATTGGTAACGTCAGAGTCAGAATGTTTGACGGGGTTGTTAGAATCTTGACATGCTGACATGTTCCTGGGTTAAAGAGAAACCTGATTTCTCTTGGGACTCTAGACTCTCGGGGTTACAAGTACTGTGCAGAAGACGGTGTAATCAAAGTGACAAAAGGCTCAATGGTATGCATAAAAGGCAGTTTGCAGAAGGGTCTTTAAATCTCCAGGGGAGTGTTGTTATGGGCGATGCTGCAGTATCATCATCAAGGAGTAATAACCAAAGTAGGCAGGATCAAAATCAGTTGTGGCATTGGCGTCTTGGTCACATGAGTGATAAAGGATTAGCTATTTTAGGAAAGAGAGATTTGTTAAAATGGTATAAAGCAGAATCATTGGGATTTTGTGAGCACTGTGTGTTTGGTAAACAAACTAGAGTCAAATTCAGCAAACCGTCTATAAGAAAGAATAAAGGGACAGTGGACTACATTCACTCAGATATTTGGGGTCCAAACAGAATTTCATCTAAGAGCGGATCCAGATACTACATGAGTTTGATTGATGATTATTCAAGGATGGTGTGGGTTTATTTTCTGAAAACGAAAGATGAGGCATATTCAACCTTTTTCAAATGGAATACGATGATTGAGCAACAAAAAGGAAGAAAAATCAAACGTCTTAGGACAGATAATGGGTTAGAATATTACAATCGAGAGTTCAGCGAGTTCTGTGAAGCTGAGGGAATAGTGCACCATCGCACTTGTTCTACAACACCACGACAAAATGAAGTCGTAGAAAGAATGAACAGAACACTTTGTGACAAGACACGAAGTATGCTCTCGCATTCCGATGTGGGAAAGGATTTTTTGGCTGAAGATATCAATACAACGTGTTAGTTGGTCATTCGGTCTCCATCAACGGTTATTGATTGTAAAACTCCTTTTGAGATTTGGTCTGGATCGTTGGCTGATTATGAACATTTGAGGGTGTCGGTTATCCTGCGAATGCTCATGTGAAAGATGGTAAGATTGAGCCGAGGGAAAAGAGGTGCATATTTTTAGGATATGCTACTGGAGTGAAGGGATATAGGTTATGGTGTACTTCTCCAAAGTCTCCAGGTTTTCTCATCAGTAGGACGTTAATTTTAATGAGTTTGCTTTGATAGACAGTCAGAAGGAAGTAGGAGAAATGGTCGAATCAGGATCGGTTGTGAGTAAACAAGTGGAGCTTGAATAGAATCAGTTCCTAGCAGGTCCAATAATTCAAGTGGTTCTGAGGTGGATCCAAAATCAGGAGGTGAAGCGTCAGCATCGATGATAGTGACGATGATGCGCCCAAACCAGAACAACAACCTTATAGCATAGCATCAGGCAGAGAAAGAAGGGATATTAGACTTCCAAAGAGGTATGCGAATCTAGTTGCATATGCTCTGTCAGTTGCAGAAGAAGCTGAGATGCAGGAACCTAGTAGCTGCAGAGAAGCTATAGCAAGTTCAAAGGTAGATCGATGGATTAGTATTATGGGGGAAGAGATTGAATCTCTTCATAAGAATCAAACATGGAAGTTTGTTGACTTGCCAAAAATATAGAAGATAGTAGGCAGTATATGGGTGTTCAAGAAAAAGTAAGGTAATCCAGGGGTTGACGCATCTCGATTCAAGGCAAGGCTGGTTGATACGGGTTTTACTTAAAGGAAAAGAATCGACTTCAATGAAGTGTTTTCTCCAATGGTGAAGCATAGTTCGATTCGAGTGTTGTTAGCCATAGTAGTTTTGCAAGATTTAGAGCTTGAGCAGTTGGATGTGAAGACTGGGTTTCTAAATGGTGAATTGGAGGAGAAAATATACATGAGACAACCAGAGGGATTTATCGAATCTAATATGGAGGACAAAGTTTGTCTGCTGAAAAAGTTACTGTATAGTTTGAAACAGTCACCTAGGCAATAGTACAAACGTTTTGATACATTCTTGGTGTCAAAATGGTTTACGATGAGTACATATGATAGTTGTGTGTATCATTAAAAGATGTCAGATGATTCTTATGTTTACTTGTTGTTGTATGTGGATGATATGCTTATTGCTGCTTGTAGTATGTCACACATTGTGCAGATAAAGAAGCAGCTTAGTTCCGAGTTTGAGATGAAGGATCTGGGTAGAGCGAAGAAAATTCTTCGTATGGAGATTATCAGGAACAGAATTGTAGGATCATTACACTTGTCTCAACGAACCTATATTGAGAAAGTGTTATAACGATTCAACATGTTTGATGCTAAAGCGGTTAGCATTCCTTTTGCTACTCATTTCAAGTTGTCTACAATAGGAGCGACCATGAACGATGCTGAGTTGGAACAAATGTCGAAGGTTCCATATGCAAGTGCAGTTGGTAGTATCATGTATGCTATGGTATGCACACGTCCTGATATTTCACATGCAGTTAGTGTAGTTAGCAAGTACATGGGATGCCCTGAGAAAGAACACTAGCAGGCAGTGAAATGGATACTTCGGTATCTTAAGAATACTATGAACGTTCGCTTAACATTTAACAAGACTGATGTTGGTGAATCGTTGAATGATGTTGCAGGATCATTGGTTGGTTTTGTTGATTCTAATTTTGGAGATGATATGGATAAAAGAAGATCTCTGACAGGATATGTATTTACTCTAGCTGGGAGTGCAATCAGTTGGAAAACACAGTTGCAAGCTATTGTAGCTTTGTCTACAATAGAGGCAGAGCACATGGCGGTAACAGAAGAAGTTAAAGAGGCAATGTGGTTGCAAGGTTTGGTGGCAGATTTGGGCTTGGATAGGACTACTACAAAAGTGTTTTGTGACAGTCAAAGCGTCATACACCGTACATGGAACCATATGTACCATGAGCGTACAAAGCACATAGATTCCAGGTATCATTTTATTCGTGAGATAATATTAAAGGGAATTTTTTATGTGAAGAAAGTGTCTACGCACGATAATCCAGCAGATATAATGACCAAGGCAGTATCAGTTTGAAAGTTTAGGGAGTGCCTAAACTGGTTCGGTGTTCGCAGTATAAAGTGAATGCCTTAGGGAATTCGGTGAGTCATAAGAAGAGAAGTTTCTTTGTTGATAGTGAAGAAATGATATTTGCTAAGGGGGAGATTTTTTGTGAATGAATCGAATAGTTCCTTGACAGTGTACGGTGTTCGGCGGTACAATTTTGTGTCTCTCATAGTGTCATTGTGCCTTGACTGTGTACCGTGTTCGGCGGTACAGTTTTGTGTCATTGACAATGAAGTTAAAATGGGTAATGTCATCTTTGGTCTAGTGTATACAAACCCATTAGAACCATTATCTAGTAAGTCTATTTATTCCATATAAATAGACTACTAGGACTACACAAAACACAATCTGAAATTTGTAACTTTTTTATCATAGTGAAACTCTTTTTTCTGGCGGCGCCCGTGGACGTAGACAATTGTCGAACCACGTTAAATCATGTGTTCATTCCAGTCTGTCATTCGCATATGTTCTGTGCTTGAGCCATTTTGTGATAATTGCATAGTGATTTAATAACAGCATTTATGGTATAGGCGCTCCATGACATAAAAGGAAGTGCCATTATGGATACAAGTTTCTTCACAGAATAATTCATCTACATGGTTACTATTGGTCTACTATAATGGAGAACGCCAAGAATAAAGTCAAGAATTATGATTCATGTCAACATATATCCAACTCAATCGAAGTTCTTATTGTGTTACTTGAAACTATATATGAATCCATCATTTTCAATAGAAGGGGCTTGGACATTGTAGAACCCCTACTAAAGGATAGAGAAGGCGGGAAACTCTTACTTATAGTAGTGGACTACTTTTTCCAATGGTTAGAAGCGCAAATATCGGTGAACATCACGGAAAAAGAAGCTATAAACTCCATAACTCCAATATTTATTGTAAACACGATATTCCAAGAGTCATTACAACGAATAATGGGACTCGGTTTCAAAACGACCACTTCACATGGTTCTGCGGTATAAAACATAATAAGAAACTTTTATATTCTCCTTTACATCCTCAAGAAAATGGCCAAGTAGAGGTTCTTAATATGACCATATCTGATGGCATCAAAAATATTTTGGAAAGTGTGGCACAAAATTTGCCAGAATTATTGAAATAAGTCATATGATCTTACAGAATACTGCATATTTGATAACATGACAAACACCTTTCGCTTTGGTATACGTCATTGACGTAGTGCTGCTAGCCATAAAAATTATTCCTTCTTATAAAAAACTATACTTACAATGAGAGGAATAATTTAGAAGCAATGAGTTCTAGACTCAACGTAATTGAAGAGATAATGGTTATAGTCCTCCTTCTTTTAGAGAATTACAAAACTCTAATGCACAACATATATAACTCCAAGGTTGTTCAAGAGCTTTGAGGTGTGGGACACGGTCTTAAGATGAGTCTTCCTCCTTACCAAAGATAGAAGTATTTTAAAGTTGGCCCCCAATCGGGCAGGTTCTTACACCATTAAGGAAAAGTTAAATCAGGCACGTAAAAATGAATGGATGAAGAAGCTAAACAGATTTGCCCTTCTAAAATCGAGAATTTATATATCTATCATTATTCATGAGCTTTTATTATTTAATATGCTCTCGTATATGTAAAAGATCTATTATACATGTTATATATCCTTTCCTATCCTGGTGGCATAGTAAGATTTTATAGAGACACTTGTCTTTAATAAACGTTTATTCTTATCTTTACATGCATCTCAATTTATTTTCTTACATTATTATTTTATATTTTATAAGATAATAAGCCAAAATCAATATATACAAGATAAGTCTGGATGTCTACGAGTAGTCTACAACAACTTCGAGGCCTTCAACCTAGCTTCAATAGCAAAGAAAATGATAAGTCTAAACACAGTATGTGTCCCCTAAATAGATCCAACCTTCAGTCCGACGAAAACAAAAAGGAATAAGCTTGAACATAGATTTTAGCCTTTTGGAGAGTTTTGGCCTTCGTACAAGATATTATTAGATAAGCTTCAACATAAGTTCCAGCCTCTTAAAAATGTTCGTCCTTCATACAGCATAAACAAATCAGGTAAGACTAAATATGATATTCAGTCCTAATGAGAGCTTCGACCCTTAATTATACACAAATAATATAATAAATAGTTCAGGAATTCCACGTACCCCTACAACAAAATGAACTAGTGATGATTATTCGAAATAGTCCTCAAGGGAGTCATATACTCATCATAAAATAAAAAACAAACACAGTTTAGTTATTTATAGACATAATCCAAATAAATATATCACACAATCCTTATTCAGGTCTCGATCTTTTACAACCGATCAATCCAATTGAAAGTAATAGAGAAAAAGACAACATGTTTCTTTTTTATAAAATAACACAAGAAAAAAGAAACATAAGCACAAATCAATGAAAATTTCAAGTCATATTTCACTATGTCTATAAGACAACAAATATTACCCTAGTCGTGGGGACTTGTTCCAAAAAAAATCACAAACATAGAGAATTTAGTCATAAAGATTTCTTTAAGGTCTACATAAATAAAAAAAGTACAACCAAAATTAAAAAATGGCTACTGAGGTTTAGGCCACCTTCAACGTCCAAACCTCTTACTTTGGTTGTTCTTGCATAAGCATCATCTATCATATTATCGTGGCCTTCATCTTACGCGGATAGTTGAATCAATACTTGTCTTTCCATATTTAAGCTATGATCATATAGTTGATAACCATATATTTTACAGTTATAAAAGAAGTTCATACTTAGGGGAACTAACCCAATCGCATGTCTTGGGTATTTCATCCTTAAGAATATAGTTGCATAATTTACCTAAATTTATATCATTATAGTCCTCATAAAATTGTGGTACAAGTCTTATTGACTGCTTCAAGCATATCTCCATCAAAGCAAGCTACAAATTTTGCTCGTTCAGCGCGTTCCGCATCAAGGTATCTCCAATATTGTTTTATGGGCCAAGGCATCCTCCAGCTGAAATTACAACTCTTCTTTCTCATATAGGGCTACAATATGTTCAGCTTCACGTTCCTTGTACACTTTGGATAATTTAACATTGACTTCATCCAACTTCTTAGGCACTGAGGAGATGACTCTAGCATGGACAAGATTCATTATATGCAAGAACTATCCAAATCCAATACAAGAGAAATATTATTTGGCGATACACTTCAACACACCATGGAGCTTTGAGATCGTCCAGACCTTGGCATAAACTTTCTCTTCAATCCATTTATGACTTTAATGTTGGATTGAAGCTCAGACTTTAATAATTTTTCGGCCATCCATTTATGATATAGTTTCGCCTTCAGCTTCTCTTTAGCTTCTCTCTCTGCCTGAAGGGTCATCTGCAGCTATGTGCTCTCTTCAAATGGCCCAACAATAACCTATAAAATTGGTCAAAGATCAACCCTAAAGTCGACAGGAGTTTGACATGTGTGATGTATGGTTGTTAAGGCATTCAGTAGTGTCTATAATACAAATGCAAAGATATCAAACTATGATCACACACATGCATAAAAGTAAATAAAGTTTAAGCATACCTCATCGGCATATGCATATAAGGCTGTTTCCCTTTCTACTAGAATCCAAACCTTTGTGTTTGCAAGAATCCTCCAGTCTTCTAACTTTAGACTACTCTCTCTAACTATTTTTTGTTCACAAAAAAAATTACTATAATAGATGGAAGTGGTGATGAGGAAACGATTTGATTTTAAGAAAGAAAGCTTTCAGATTTTGTGATTGACATTGACACAAATGTAATACGACTTTCGCTTTGTAATGACGATAATGATGAAGAACAAAAGTGGAGACTCGCAGAGGCGTACCATACTTATACTTTCAAGTGCTTAAATACGGACATTCCATGTTTTTTAAATTGATTTACCCATATTAGTCACAAAGTAGTGGTTTGGGTGCTTACCCGTGGAAAACCCCAAAATTAAGAGGTGAACAACCCGTATGCATGAAAGCTTACTTAATTACCTACACTTCTATCATGTGTCATTTTCTCAACGTCTCTTGAGCAATATATTTGTGCACTGATTGTAGTCGACCTTCCACACCAACTCCAGGTACGAACATGTGCTACTTCAAATGCCTGATAGATTTGGCTATCTCTTAATTTTGCACGTATTTATATTTAGTCATTTACAGGTATTTATATTTAGTCATGCTATAGTATATATAAGATATATTCGACTTGTCTAATTCTGAAGGCACCAACATCTCAGCAAAGCCAAACCTCCATCTTTATTTATTTATTTATATACTCCTTCGACCATGATGGAATAGTCATTTTTTTATCCTTCAAAAGGACTGCGTGGTTACTCTCCTATACATAGAAGCAGTTCGAAACAACCTTAAACTTATATCAGATCTTTCCGATTTGGCTAGGGGTTTAACGAACCTATCAGCATGCTACTTTTACTATTTTTACCTCTGAAAATATAAAGTTTTTTTTTCTTAACAAGGCACGAACATGGTGAGCATGAACCAATCTGGAGACGACTCTGAAATTTCTTTTGGCTATAGTGAGCTGAACACATCAAAAGACAACATCAACGTATCTCAAAACTCTTAAAAGTCCAGCTAAATACAGTTTGTGGTCAGGATCAACATCCTATAAAAAAACCAATAATATTCTGCCTCAAACAACAATTGCACAAAATTCGGCATACCTCAAATCCTTTATCATTCATCAGCTTTCTCACATAAATTATAAAATTAATGTTAAAAGTAAAATTGGTTCAACCGAGTTACTCACCCCATTAAAAGATAAAATGGATTACTGTTGCTTGGATAAAAAAATTGACAAGACAATCATGTAATTTATTATCAACTAACATATAAAACTTATCAATTAAAACTTCCTAAGCTACTACTTTTTTATAAATAAAACTCAATTCTATATAATTTTATCAAAACCATATTATTTCATTTACCTAATTTAACCATTTAAATATTTGGACTTATTTGACCGAGTGCGACACGAAACTATAATATAAATCAATCAAATAATTAATATATATATATATAATAATAATTTAATTTACTTTTAGTTTATCTTATTTTAAAAGAAAATTAACCCCAAGTTTAACCATTTGTATTACCTAAGTGGGTATAATATTAAATATGCAGGGTAGTTGCTGATTATAAAAGTTATATATAAGAGAAAATAGAAGTTTAGATTGATAATGGGCTTTAAATAGTTGTCAACTTGTCATTCAATATTATAAAACCCCAATAGGTGTTACTTGAACTACCCCAACAACACAAATTCTCACGTGATATCTTCGGAATTATTCTTCCTCTTCACCGTTGTTTTTACCTTTTACACCAAAAACTGATAAAATACATTTAAATAAAAAACAAGTTTCCATTTTTATTGATTAATTTTTAATATATATCAAAAGAATTAATTTAAATTTTTATCGATAATTATAATTTTATTTTACTCAAAGAAAATGGTACTTCGTATTGGCATCCACCATATATGTAACGGATTATCCCCATTTAATTATCATTATTATCGTCTATTAAGTCTATTATTAATATTGAATGATTATTACCGAACTATTATGATCATTATTATCGGTTTGTTATTATTATCGTTGGTTCATTACAAGAAAAGTGTATGTTGACGGTGTTTATGTTTACTTGTTGTTTGTTACTATTATCGTTGGTTCATTACAACAAAAGTGTATGTTGATGGTGTTTATATTTACTTGTTGTTGTTTGTAGTATGTCACACATTGTGCAGATAAAGAAACAACTTAATGTCAAATTTGAGATGAAGGATCTAAATAGAGCAAAGAAGATTTTTGGTATATAGATTATCATGAATAGAAGTATATGATCATTACACTTGTCTTAATGAAACTACGTTGAGAAAGTTTTACAACGATTCAACATTTTTGAGGCTAAAGCAGTTAGCACCTCATTTGCTACTCATTTCTAATTATCTATAACAGGGTCGGCTAATGATGATTTTGAGTTGGAACAAATGTTGAAGGTTTCATATTCAAGTGCAGTTAGTAGTATCATGTATGTTATGGTATGCACACGTCTTGATATTTCACATGCAGTTAGTGTAGTTAGCTGGTACATGGGATATTTTGGGAAAGAACACTGACAAACAGTGAAATTGATACTTCGGTATCTTAAGAATACTGCAAACATTGGCTTAACTTTTAACAAAACGATATGTGTGGATCGCTGAATGATAGTCCAGGATCAATGGTTGGTTTTGATGATTCTGATTTGCAGGTGATATAGATAAAAGGAGATCTCTGACAAGATATGTGTTTATTCTAGCTGGGAGTGCGATCAGTTGGAAAGCACAATTGCAAGCTACTGTAGCTTTGTCTACAACAAAGGCGTACATGGCGGTAACAAAAGAAGCCAATGAGGAAATCTGGTTGCAAGGTTTGGTGGCAGATTTGGGCTTGGATAGGATAACTACAAAAGTGTTGTGTGACAGTCAAAGCGTCATACACCTTTCAGGGAACCAGATGTACCACGAGCGTACAAATCACATAGATGTCAAGTATTATTTATTCGTGATATAATATCAAAGGGAATTGTTGATGTGAAGAAACTGTCTACACATGATAATCTAGGAGATATAATGACCAAGACAGTCTCAGTTTGAAAGTTTAAGAAGTGCCTAAACTGGATAGGTGTTCGCAGTATATAATGAATGCGTTATGGGTGTTTGGTGAGTCCGAAGAAGAGATATTTCTTTGTTCCTAGTGAAAATGATGTTAGTCTTAAGAGAAATATTCGTTGAGAATGAATCGAATAATTCTTTAACAATGTACAGTATCTGCTAGTTCAGTATTGTGTCATTGGCGGTGTACTTTTACGTTAAAATATAATCATCGTTATAGTTTATAATCTTGTGTATATGAACATGTTAAATAACAAAGAGAGAAGTAGCCGCAGGAGGCGGCTAGGGTTTTGTGTTTATTAGAAAATGTTCCTTTTTGTATTAAACTGTTTTTTTTATAATGCAAACTCAAGTAAGGCTCTCAATATATAGAGAACTTAGAGGCCTATACAAGGAAACTTAATACACTGAATATTCTAACACTCCCCCTCAAGTTGTGTAGCGGGATCACCAATACCCAACTTGGATAAAACTGATTCGAATGTTCTTGCAGCAACCGCTTTTGTCAGGATGTCTGCCAGTTGGTCTTCGGATCTAACAAACGGAAGTTTGACTGTCCCATATTCAATCTTTTCTTTTATGAAGTGCCTATCTATTTCAACGTCCTTTGTTCTATCGTGTTGTACCGGGTTCTTTGAAATCTTAATCGCAGCTTTATTATCGCACATTAACTGAGTTGGACACTTCAGGGGGGATCCGATTTCTTTCATTATCTTCTTTAACCAAAGTATCTCGGTAATCCTCTTAACGATTCCTCTAAATTCTAATTCAGCACTTGACAGTGATACTACTTTTTGTTTCTTTCTCCTCCAAGTCACCAAGTTACCTCCAAGAAGAGTAAATTAGCCAGCAGTTGATCGCTTGTCGTTAGGATTCCCTCCCCAATCAGCATCTGTGAATACTTCAACATCAAAGTGTCCATTTTTCTTAAAAATTATGCCTCTTCCTGGTGTGCCTTTGAGATATCGAATAATCCTCATTACTGCCTCCATATGGTGTTCCTGATGATGATGCATGAACTTGCTAACTACTCCCACCGCGTATGCAATGTCGGGTCGAGTGTGAGCCAGGTAAATCAATTTTCCCATCAACCTTTGGTACCTTTCTTTACTCGTTGGTCTGGCCCCTTCAATTATCTTTAGTTTGTGATTCACAACCATAGGAGTGTCATTTGGTTTGCAATCCACCATGCCAACTTCAGCTAATAAATCCAATATATATTTCCGTTGGGAGATATAAATCCCTCCTCTTGACCTAAGAACCTCGATTCCTATGAAATACTTCAATCCCCCAAGGTCTTTCATTTCGAACTCCTTGAAGAGGTTTTTCCTAAGAGAGCTAATTTATTCTTCGTCATTCCCCGTTATAATCATATTATCGACTTATATTATAAGACAAGTGACTAATTCTCCTCTCTTTTTGTAAAACAAGGTATGATCCCTATTACTCTGTTTGTAGCTATACTGCTTCATTGACATTGTAAATCTCCCAAACCAAGCACGAGGAGACTATTTGAGCCCATATAATGCCTTTTTCAGTTTACATACCTCATTTTCTTGAAAACCATCAAAGAACCCTGGTGGGGGTTCTATATATACCTCTTCTTCCAAGTCTCCGTGTAAGAAAGCATTCTTTACATCAAATTGATGAAGAGGCCAATCTTTATTCGCGTCTATTGAAAGTAAAACTCTGATAGTGTCAATCTTTGCAACCGGAGAGAACGTCTCAGAGTAGTCTATACCATATGTTTGTGTATATCTTTTGGCAACCAATCTTGCCTTGTGTCGCTCAATGGTGCTATCGGATTTATATTTTATATTAAACACCCATCTACACCCGCCTGCTTTCTTCCCTTGTGGTAACACACAATTCTCCCATGTACCATTCCTTTTTAGAGCTTCCATTTCGGTATTCATTGCCTCATGCCATTCAGTCATCTTCTTAGCTTCTTGAGTTGTTTTAGGGATTTGTTCAGAGAGAATATTAGCTGAAAATGCCTTTTCAATCTTTGTCATTCCTTTCCTGACCGTTTTTACCGGATATATAGAAGCACGAGGAACGTGTTCCGGTGAATACCGGTCAAGAGGAACCCCTCTATTTTTTCTTAGGGGAAGAACCAGAGTTTGAGTTTCAACAAATGAACTTCCTGAAATGTCATGGTCAGTAGTAGTTTATGAATTATGACATTGTAAATTGTTTACCTCTTGATGGACATTTTCTTTGGCTGATTCGCTGGTAGTAGATATGACATTTATTTCTTGTTGGACATTGTCTTCGGGAGAATCATTGGTGGTAAGAACTACCTCGTCAGTCTCCTTTATGTTGGAAGAGGCGTGTTCGATGGTGTCATCTACCGACTCTATCGGCACATCCTCAAAGTAACTTTCATATAGCAACCAGTCGAGTGATTCACTTACTTTCTCCCCCTGAGCACAAGATTGGTGGTCAAAAAAATAATCGGATTCTAAGAAGTCACAGTCCATGGTGACATGGATTCGACGAGTAACCGGATTGTAACACCGATAGCCCATTTGATGGACACCATACCTAACGAATACACACTTTTCAGCACACGTATTAAGTTTGTTTCGACTAGTTTTAGGGATATGAACAAACACCGAACAACCAAAGACACGAGGTGGTAAGGTCATAACAGATGGAATTGTAACTTGGGTGGCAAGCACTTGTAATCGAGTTTTATTTCCTAGACATCGGGTTGGTAGACGATTTGCAAGATACGTGGCTGTAGCAAGAGCTTCTGGCCAAAGAGAATGAGGAACTCTAGATTCAATCATAATAGCACGAGTTTTTTTAAGTAAAGTACAATTTTTTCGTTCTAAAGTATCGTTTTGTTGAGGTGTGTTTGGACAAGTGGTTTGATGGATAAGACCATTTGTTTTGAAAAAATTATGCATTATTTGGTTGACAAACTCTGTTCCATTATCAGAACGGAGAATCTGTATTTGTTTTTTTCAAATTGAGTCAAAATCATTTTGTAAAAACAAACAAATATTTCTGGTACTTCCGATTTATGTTTCATGAAGTATATCCAAGTCATTCTTGAGAAATCATCCACAAATAAAACAAAATATCTGATTTGATTGTTAGTGGAATTTGGTGTTGGACCCCAAACATCAGAATGGATTAGCGAAAAAGCATAATCAACTCTAGTATTACTTTGATTAAATGAGACCCTACGATTTTTTGCAAGAATGCAGGTTTCACATTTCTCATGAATGGAATTATTCAAAAAAAGACTAGTAAACAAACTTTTAAGATAGCTAAAAGAAGGATGACTAAGTCGTCGGTGCCATAACCAAAGTTGTATTTCGGTTGTTCCATGAGCAAGCATGGCATGTCCCTTATGAACTACCTCATCAACATAATAGAGACCTCCTTGTTTAGTACCACGCCAAATGATCTCCTTCGTACGAATGTCCTGTAAAATGCAAAAAATGGATACATAAGAACCACATAGTTGAGTTGTTTTGTCACTTGACTAACATATAATAACTTTAAGGGTAGTGAAGGAATGTAGAGGCAGTTTTTAATTTCCATTTTTTCTGAAAGAATAATTGAACCTCCCCTTTTGACTTCACAAATTTCTCCACTAGCAGTCTCAATATGGGACTTCTTTGGAGATGACATGTCACCAAAGTCTTTAGGATCATAAGACATGGTGTATGTAGCCCCGCAGTCAAAGATCCAATTCATTGATTTCTCAAACCCTTTACCTCCAAGTTTTTCATAGGAGTTTGCCGTTATTCCTCCAAAACCAGTGCCACTTCCTTGCTCATTTTTAGTCGGATCTTCACCGCCACTTGTAGACGAAGCCCGTTTGACATTATATCTGAAACACTTGTTATTTTTCTCCTTATGACCGTCCTCCCACCATTCTGGATAGCCAACCAGCTGGAAATATGTCTCTTTAGTGTGTTTCTTCATCCCACAATGAGTGCAATACAACTTGAATTTATCTTCTTTCTCTTTGGATCGGAATTTAAATATCTGGGCAGAATCTTTAGCAGCCAAACCCATTCCAATTTCAATCGAGTCACTATCAGAAGAACTTGATTTTAGTATATTAAGCCTGGTCACTTCCCTTCGTATTGTATCATATGTTGTTTCCACGGAAGGACGAGGATCATTTTTCAGGATATCTCTCTTGACTCGTTCTAGCTTTTCATTAATCGTCATTAGCAATTGATAAAGTCTTTGTTCTTGAGTCTTCTTAGTGTAGATCTGAATGTCTTCTGGGTCTTTCATAGGGTTCGGATCTCGCATATCTATAGACATCCAGATGTACTGCAGTTTGTTCCACAAGTCTTCTAGTGTATCAGACCCTTGCCTTAATGAATTAGCCCTCTTATGAAGGTCAAACACCTGTAACGAATCTGTATCACAACCGTATGTGGTGGCTAACCCATCCTAGAGGTCTTTTGCAGTGGGATATTGCAAGACATTATTCACCAAGCTGGATTCAAGATTTTGGATAATCCATGTGAAAACACATTGATCATCTTGTTCCCACTTTGTATATGTGTTGTCAGTTTTGGATGGAGGTGTCGGCTCCCCTATAATGTGAGAACCTCTCCCTCTTCCCCCAATTGTTTTCTTCATCAGGTTTGCCCATAGGGCATAGTTGTCACCACCGAGTTTAATCCCTAGGGATAAATTCTCGGGGTTAGTTGTTTGTTGTTGTGTTCCGAGACCATTTCTCAGAAGGCAGCAATCTGCATTGTTAATTCATCAGGGATTTGACTGACCACGACTTCATTGCCAGCTATCTTTGTTGAGGATGTTCAGAATTCCCAGAATCACACGTGCTCTGATACCATGTTAAATAACAAAGGGAGAAGTAGCCGCAGGAGGCAACTAGGGTTTTGTGTTTATTAGAAAATATTCCTTTTTGTATTGAACAGTTCTTTTTATAATGCAAACCCAAATAAGGCTCTCAATATATAGAGAACTTAGAGGCCTATACAAGGAAACTTAATACACTGAATATTCTAACATAACCCAATTAGATCAATTATCTAATTAATGCTATTTGTTATCTATAAATAAATTACTAGAACTATGAAAAAATATCTTAACAGCCACATGTAGATAATAAACACTTGTCAAATAATGTTTTTTTTTTACCTTTTGTTTTATTCCGAGCCATTTATATTATATGCAGTAATTTCTTATAGATAACCACTTATGTCAAATGCCATGCCTCATCTGAGGAGAAAATAAATCTCGAATGCAGTATGCGATACATTAATTTGACCAGTAAAGACTACAGCCACAAACACTCTAATATTTCGAATGCAAATATATTCATATCCCATGCAAAACAATCCATACTCGGTACACAAATCTATGCACTTTTTAAATAGAGAGAAACAAAATGCAAAAGAAATATATTAATTTGACAAGTACAGACTGCAGCCACAGACACATTGAAATTGTAGACCTTTCAACATGAAGTACACAAGTATACAGATATATAAATGGATACACAGTTCATTAGTGCCAAGATTATATAATTTAAGTACGTAAATTGCTCATCATGGATTGTCCTACCTTGCTACAAGCACAACTATTGACATTAGTAACACGGAAAGAGCTAAAGTAAAGAAATAACTAGCTTGAATGTCTAAGCATCCAATAATCGATGTGTCAACAAGCATACATATTGCTTCTTTGCATTACAGTGACACGGCTGTGAACCTAGCAGTTAAGAGGTTGATAGCTAATGGCTAATGTTTTGCATTACTAATCCAGGATCTTAATCAAATAGTACGGAACGAAATGCAAATAGCAAACCTATCAAAAACCTTAATAATTTGAACTTAACTATAGAAGAAAGTTCCATATTCATATGACTTACAAAACATCATACAAATGTTCCTATCAGCAAAACAGGCTAATCAAATAAGACAGCTAACATTAAGCACAAGACAGTTTATAGCAAGAACTATGAAGCATGGTTGCCAATGGATATTATAACTCACTGTCACAAGCTTCTTTTTGTTAGACATGAATAATAAAGAGGGCTAGAGTTTTTATTATTTAGAATCATATATTTATAAAAGGTTTAGACGGCTATTTATAAAGTAATAATATGGGTTAATCGGTTTAATATTTCTATGAACCTTTTTAAAACTTACAATATCCTTCAAAATCACAATGTAATAGTATTAAACATGAGAGTTTGTCACTAAGAAAACAAAATCGTGATGTCGACTGAACCTTCGTAAAGATATAACCAACATGCAAAACTGATGGAACATATGGAAGCGAGATGGTAACGAGTTGGAGATGATAAGAAGTGAAGATTGAAC
Source organism: Limnanthes douglasii subsp. nivea (assembly GCA_036936605.1). Classification (NCBI taxonomy): domain Eukaryota; kingdom Viridiplantae; phylum Streptophyta; class Magnoliopsida; order Brassicales; family Limnanthaceae; genus Limnanthes; species Limnanthes douglasii. The sequence continues at coordinate 56,984,471 of JAUPFV010000001.1, read as the reverse complement.
CTGAAATTTGTTTCGTCCTCTCATGGAAAATAGAATTCTTTGCAATCTGTATAACGCTTTTGTTATCACAATGTCAGGAAGTTGACTTAGTAATGTTAACCCTCATATCTGCACGAAGTCATCGTAACTAAACAATCTCATATGTAGACAATGTCATAGCATGGTAATCAGCCGCAATAGACAATCTAGAAACAACATTTTGTTTTTAGTTTTTCCATGAGATAAATGAATCTCAAATGACAAAACAGAAATCATAGTGGATTTACGGTCATGAAGATCATTATCTCAATCATCATCACTATAGGCACACAGTTCAAGTGAAGAAATCGATAGAAACAAAATACTCTGGAACTGAGTGCCACGAAGATATCTCAATCTACGAAGAACAATTCACACTGGACAGAAGTAGGAGCAGTAACAACCTGACAATTGACATGAACAACATGAGTTATATCTTGCTGAGTAACTGTACGATAAATCAAGCTCCCCACAAGAGTACGATAAAGAGTTGGGTCAGGTAAATGAACACTATCAGATAGAAAATACCGAGCATTGGTTTCAAAAAAGTTTATATTGTCCTGTGATCGGAAATTGTGTTCGCTCAAATATATTAGATATATATTCCATCCGAGAAATGATATAACCTTTTTGAGACTAAGTCTCCTCAATACCCAAAAACTAACGTAGCAATCCTAATTCTTTCATTGCAAACCCATGTTCTAGTGTCTTAATACTATTAATATCATCACTTATAATAATCATATCATCTATATAGAGGGAAAAAATAATTTGTCATGCAATCGAACATGTGATACATAAATCTGAATCGTAATTACTAGCATGAAAACCAAATGAAATAATAATTATACAAAATTTCTCAAACCAAGCACGAGGAGCTTGTTTGAGACCATATAAAGCTTTCCTAAGTCGACAAAATTCACATGGTTTAGAGCAACACCCGGGGCAGGATTCATGTAAACCTTTTTATGAAGATTACCATTTAAAAATGTATTGTTAACATCCAGACGAAAGATCTTCCTTTGACGAATGGATATGACAACAATAAGAGTATGCAAATTATCCTCATAATTCGTATCACACTTCTACGAATACTCTTTTACCACAACTCATGCATTATATCTTTCAAACGACCCATCGGACTTTGTTCTGATTTAAAAAACCTAACGAGAACCAATTATATGCTTACCATGTGGAGGTTCAACTATATTTCATATATGAGTCTGATAAAGAGAAAAATGATTTTTAACAATAATATTTTGCCAACAAGGATCACAAACAGCTTCTTTAAAAAACCGAGGTTCATATAAATCATATATATTTGCTATGAAAAAAGTAAAAGAAGTTGAGTAAGAATAATAAGAAAAATCTAGGTAGTTAGGTAGTCTTGCTTTACGAATGAATCTCCTAAGAGGTGGAGACTCTGTTAGTTTACTAGAGGAAGTAGCGAACTCATTCATTGGTGGAGCAGAAGTAGTATCAATAGTTATAGATGTCTCGTGAAGTGTTACATCAATTTTAATAGATGTATCGCTATCAATTCTAAAAAGACCAATAGCCTCAAATTATGTCTCCATTACATCATGTGAGTTTTCTAAAATCGAGAAAAACATGATATGCTCAAGAAATTTGATATGTCGAGTTACATATACCTTCTAAACTGTGATATCTCTAACATTTTATATATGTCAACTATGAGAGAACCAATCTCTTTTATATAGTATTTCCCATCGATAGGTTCAGGTTCTTGTTTCTAGATGATACTCTATTTTCTTTAACATCGCATCTGAGACGAAATATAAAACTTGCAAGAAAAAAAATAAACAACATAGAATTTGAAAGTGAAAACTGAAATCATAGTCGATAAAAATGAGGATATAACAGCAGAAAGTGAAAATTATAGGAAATATGTATATAAATCTATAAAAATGTAAGTGGATTTACCTTTATTAATATGTGAGATGAACCCTAATTTTGATTTGACTTGGTATTTAGAGATGAACCATAGTTGTCCTCTAGATAAAAAGAATATGGTAAACCAAAGATATGCAGAGGAAAATGGGGGTGGGAAAAGATCTAAACCCATCTTTTTTTTAATTTAGACTTGACCGTTTCAAATTTGATGGAAATTTTAAATTTTGTTTTGAAAACAAATTTTGATATTTTTATTTCAGTTCTAAATAAGTTGGTAGATTAATTAAACTATTAAAATTAAAAATTAGTTGTAGTTACTCAGTTACAAAATAAAAATATTTGGAAACGTCGTGTTAAGTTTGTTACAAATTCATGGAAATTATCGACCCGAAGTGGTTTTCATAAATAAAAAATATTTTTGTTGCCAATTAGTTATAAACCTCTTGCTAATGGATATCAAATTTGCAACAGATTTATTGATAGATTATAAAAGATCATTTCTCCAGTAGGAGCCGAAAAGCATGAACAAGCTTAAGATCTATATTAGATATGATTAAAAAAAAATTATTTCAATCACTTTATTACTTTTATCTTACTTTAGAAGTTTTTTCGTGATATAACAAGTGTTATGATTTCTGAAACAAGCAACTATAAATCATAAATCAACGTTTGACAATAATTAATAATGAGGAAGAAATTTAAAACTTTCAAGATATTAGAGAGATTTTATGAAAATGTTACATTTTAATCTCTTGAATCATCTAATTACATATAAAGAACCGTAAACCTTTATGAAGGGTTACATTTTTCACAAAACTCTTAAAAATAATTACATTAATTGGAAATATGTCTTTTAGAAAGACAAGTTTCTTTTAAAAGGCACCTATTTAGTTTTTGTTGCGACCAAGAATCAATTTTTAGTTAATATTTGAATTTTCACCAAGGATGTGACAGCAAACCCTATTTTTACATTGACAACAATTCAAATTTTAGCTTCCATAAATTTTTAAAAACATGTGTTGACACGATAACACTTTTTTTGTCATAGTGATTTGCGTGTTGTTACAAGCCATTTGCTTACCCATCTTCCATAGTTTGTTTGGACAAGCCTTTTGTCTGTCACGACAAACACCTTATTGTCGCAAAAACCAAATGGATTTTCGCGATAAAAATCTATAATTTCATATTACAAGTCTTTTTGTCCAGTATTATTGTGTCAATAAAATTTTTCTATGCCACTTTATTTATGAGGAGTATCTAACTTTATATGCAGTTCTTCTTTGTTTATAAGTTGATTTTGATATCTAAATTCATCTTTAGATCAATTCTAATCAATTTATTTAATTAAATTCTCAATAAAAATATATGTCTAATAAAATATAGATATTCGCACTTAAAATAAACACACACAAACAAGATTATTTTCACATAAATTTATTATCTACTTTAAGAAAAGATATCATACTAAAACAAATATTTATTCATATGTAATTTAAGTTTTACGCAACTTGAGTCCTAACCTAACTAAAACGAGACCTAATAAAACTAAAAAATAATAATGTTATTTTTTGGTAAAAATAAAGTATAGGTTAAATAGTGTATTGAACATACAATACCCCGGAGAATGGTATCAAACCTAAAATAATAATACGCATGTCACAATTTGACTCAAACTCGCTTGGATCTTGATACATAAAATATAAAGGAGGGTTCAAATGCAAATATTCGAGCAGAATAGATTAGGTTAGGAAATAACAAAGATGTCAACAAAAGAAAGAAAGTCGATAAAAGTCGGTAACATGTCGGGAAAAGTAAAACTTTCGTAAAGCCGTGAGCAATGTGAGCCCAAAAATCATCATTTCTAGAATTAATTGTAGCTTTTACATAATAAAGGGGTCAAACTGTAACCAAAATAAAAGTAAGTTAGAAACAGAGCATAAAATTACATTGGCCAGACAACCTTAGATCTAAGGAATCTAAATCTAAAGTCAGACAATATACAGTGTGAAACCGTAGAGATGAGGACGGTAAAATAGCCAAATTCTTGAGCTCTTCTCTCGCCATATGTGGTAAATGAACTTTTCAAATAGGAATGATAAAGAATGAGATAGATATAGGGTGGCCAATTCGAAGCCACCTTGATCCAATATAGCCAATTATGATTGAGATATTAGTACTAATGATAAAATCAGCGACATATTTTTATTGTACTAGATCATTTGCCTACAGACATTCGAGGAAGCAATAAACATTTAAAACTTACTGTAGATGGGGCCTAATAATGGACTGTAACTACATTTTACTATTCGATAACTCATATTTGGGACTACGTCCGATAGAAAAAAATTGTCATTCTATTTGTATCATAAGCCAGCCTACTTGATGGGTCAAATAATATAAGGGTTGTAAGTAACAAACCCTTTGAAAAAATGGTAAAATAACCAAATATAATTTAAAAAATATTAATTAGATAGGATAGTGTCCCTAACATTAAGACTCGTACCACCAAAATACATTTTTTTTAAACAAATACAATAGTTTTACTTTAATACATCCTAACTTAAACCCATAAAATATAAAAGGTTTGCTAAAAAAGCAGAAATTACTCTGTGAAGTCGTTGGGTTCTGTTTTTCAGTATTTAACAAAAATTAGGGCTAGGAAAAAACCCCAAAAACACGAAAACATGTGACTTCATGAAGTGATTTCGGCTTTTTTTAGCAATTCCCAACATATAATTAAGAAATAAAATCCCAATAAATAAGTTAATTCCCTTGTAAAGAGTCAATTGGCTCAATTAGGCCATAAGAAATAAGGTTAGGTCAGTAGCACTCTTGAACCATTCTATATGACGTCGTTCTTACACCTAAAGCCATTACTTTATTCTCATAGGCGATGCTTGCCACCATAATTTTCCAAACCTTCAAACTATATCCCATTGACTGAGCTTCTTCATTGGTGGTGGTCGATCTCTTTCCTTGAAAGCCACCAGCGAGCAACCCTAGTGAATCTCTGGCCATCTCTCAAAATGACCCCTAAATACCGCATGCCACCATACCAAAAACCTTGGATAGTGCTTCCATAATATCGGCTTAAAGATCTTCAAAGATGCCTCTAAAACTTTTGAATCTTTCATTATACTCGAATAAAATGCTTAGGAAGCGATTTAAATTAACAAAAACAAGAAAACACCAAAATAATTTTGAGTGATACCTTACAACATCATGGTCGCGAGATAGGGTCAAAAGAATGGAAAGATAAAGCTTCACCCCAAAGGGTAAGAGGTTACTAGGCCAAGCAACGAGAAAACCCCGGCATCGAGAGCAAAACTCACCGCCAGATTAGTCCTACTAGACTTTAACGGATCACCAGAAGGAGGGTAACCAGTAAAGGATGAGACAAAAGATAAATTTATACATCAAATGGATTCAGAACATTGATAAAATTCCCAATACTTTTCTTTCAGAGTGGGTAATAACCGCCATGGAAAGATCGTACATGCTCGAAACCAATAAAACAAACTAAAGTGAGAAAAAGAAAGATATGACCAAACGAAAGAGAGGAAACTTGAACATGATCGAATGAGAAAAAAATATTGGAAGATACTATAATCCAAAAAACTAGTTGTGGCTTTCAGAAAAAAAAAACATAAATCTACCAAAAACCAATTTCACCGAAATTTTCAAACCCTTATAAAATATTATTGTTATAAAGTGAGACGTTATGTTTAGATATAATGATGATAAATTATATTTAAGTGAATTACTTCGAGGGTCATGCTATATATCATACACTTTTTGTTAAGTCTCTCACCCTACTCATAATCGTTTTCTAATTCAAACTTAAAATTCAAAAATACCCTAACTAACCCAACTGTATACGAAATTATCACTCAACTAAGAAAAACTCTTTAAACCTCTAACTCTTTAGCCTAAAATAGCTAACTTAAACTAATAATCTACCTCACTAAATCACTCTCTCGTATTAATAAAACATGGAAGACCAGGAATTAGGCTGTTCGTTAAAAGATTGTATGGATGAAGAGGAAGCCACTCCAATTGAGATAATTTTCTTCTCTTCGTTGTTGTTTAACCTAAAACTGTGCAACATACGCGATGAGTTGTAATAGAATTGTACCCATCATGCTAATTTAGATTGGGAAATCACACCTGGTGTGCGATATAGGATAAATGTAGCGCAATAAAGCATGTGACAGAGTAGTTTGTTCATCAAAAATATGTATGAGATATATTGTACAATTATCTGTAAATTTTTACGATTTATGAACTTTTTATTTATAATTTGGTACGATTTATTAATTATTGTCTTTGTTTAGATTATGCTTATATGTTGTAGGAACCTGAGAAACCGTCATTTATGATCGCTGATTACATATACATTTTTACAACTTATAGATTTTTTACTAAATCTGAACTGGATGAATGGGTTTTTCAAAAGGGAAAATAAAGGGATTCATTACCATTTCTACCATATATGATTCGATTAAATGGGTATGAACTCCTAAAATAGTGTGCCAATACGAGAGGTACGATATTTATGTATTAAAAGCTAAACCGTATACTTTTTTAAAAAACAAAATGTACAATGAAAAATGAAATTATCAATTTTTATTAAGAGGGCATCTGATTGTTATATTAGCTCAACAATGGCGGTTTACCGTTAAACATATGAAACACAACCACAAAAAATATATATGGCTAGACAGTCATCTACAAGCTTGTAAAATCAATTCGGATGAAGGGGACTTAGTCCGTAAATTGTCTTAAGTTAGCTAGCATCATAGGAAAATATACGTTGGTTTGAAGATGAAAACTCTAGAGAATGTTTCCAACATATGTACGATATATAATTATCGTCAAAAACATTATGACATTGATTATGGTGGTCAATTTCAAATGAAGTATTTCTTGGTGAACTTGAAGGAACATAAGTACTACGTGTGGGATCGGAAAAGTGATACATTAGACGTGATCACTAATTTATTTTTTGTGCATCCTACAAGTATTGATTTGTTGTGTACATTCTCGCATGTTATTATCATAGATTGTACGTATATTAAAACTAGGTAGAAAATACCATTGCTCGAGATTGTTGGAGTAACTTCAACACCACTTACATCTAGTTTTGGTTATGTGTTTATAGGTGCAAAGAAGGAAGCCAACTATAGGTGGGCTTTAAGTGTTCTACACAGTGTGGTAAGGGATAATATGTGCACGTTTACAAGCATCATTTTTTATGAGCTGAGAGAATCTTTAGTGAGACTCAAGAGCGAAGATGTTCGTGTGACGGGGTCGGACTGGAGAATATTCGTGTAACATGACAGTGAATAGTAATTACTAGAAAAGAGGGAGACAAAAGGAATAAATGTTGTAATAATTGATCAATCATTGGCAATTCTTCCCAAAAGGGAATGTCCTTTATATAGTAAATGAGGTGGATGGTAAAATTACATATCTACCACCGTAAGAGTGGATTTCTTACCCCACTATTTGACTATTTACAAACAAGTTCTTGGGATCTATCATTTAAGCCTCTTAGTTATTATGTGTGCTTTACTTTAGTCCTTAGTCATTAAATACATGGACCTTGTTCTTATTTACGAGCTAAATTACATGTTAACCACCTCTATTATCCTTTCCTTATCAGTAGCCCCCCAGTCCATGTGCAGTTCTCTAGATGTGTACTTAAATAATTTATGTTCAGATCGGAATCTACGTGACCTCCATTGGATCGGATATTGTCGTTATCGTGGTCGGATTTCCTGCTTTTAGGTAGAATTCTGATAAGGTCGGATCGGAGTCTTTGTACCCTACTCGGATCGGATATCTTGCTCTGCTGACCTCACCTCTTAGTCATGCTGATGTCACCTAAGTAATCATTTATGTCAGACGCGCATGCTTTACTTCGCTGTTATCGAGTCAAGTAATTTTTAGGCGGCCAGCTACCATGGCCACGTTGTCAATCACTTTATTGCTTTTATGGATGAAGAAGAAGCCACCCCAATTGAGATAATTTTCTTATCTTCGTTCTTGTTTAACCTAAAACCGTGCAACATACGCGATGAGCTATAATAAAATCGTAGCCATCATGCTACTATGGATTGGAAAATCACACCTTGTGTGCGATATAGGATAAATGCAGCGCAATAAAGTATGTGGCGTAGTAGTTTGTTCATCATAAATATGTATGAGATATATTGTACAATTGTCTGTGAATTTGTACGATTTATGGACTTTTTATTTATAATTTGGTACGATTTATTAATTATTATATTTATTTAGAGTATTCGTATATGTTGTAGGAACTTGGGCAACCACCATTTATGATCGCTGATTACATAGACATTTTTACAACTTATAGATTTTTTACTAAATCCGAACTGGATGAATTGGTTTTTCCAAAGGGAAAGGGAGGGATTCATTACCATTTCTACCATATATGATTCCAGTAAATGGGGAAGAACTCCTAAAGTAGTTTACCAATGCGAGCGGTATGGTATTTATATAGCAAAACCTAAACTAGATACTTTTTTAAAAAATAAAAATGTACAATAAAAATGAAATTATCAATTTTTATTAAGAGGGCATTTGATTGATATATTAGCTCAACAATGGAGGTTCACCGTTAAAAATAAGTTACAACACAACTATAAAAAATATATATGGCTAGACAGTCATCTGCAAGTTTTTAAACTCAATTCGCATGAAGAGGACTTAGTCCATAAACTGTCTTACGTTAGCTAGCGTCCTAAGAAAATATACGTTGGTTTGAAGATGAAAAATCTGGAGAATTTTTCCAACATATGTAAGATATATAATTATCGTCTAAAACATTGTGACATTGATCATGGTGGTCAATCTCAAACGCAATATTTCTTTGTGAACTTGAAGGGACATGAGTACTACGTGTGGGATCAGACAAGTGATACATCGGACGTGATCGCTGATTTCTTTTTTGTGCATCCTACAAGTATTGACTTGTTGTGTACATTCTCTCATGTTCTTATCATAGATTGTACGTACAAGAAAAGTAGGTAGAAAATACCATTGCTCGAGATTCTTGGAGTAACTTCAACACCACTTACATCTAGTGTTGGTTATTTGTTTATGGGTGCGAAGAAGGAAGCCAACTATAGGTTGGCTTTAAGTGTTCTACAAAGTCTGATGAGGGATAATATGTGTACGTTTACAAGCTTCATTTTGACGAATCGGGAGTTAGAGATGATGCTAGCTATGGAAGACATATTTTCGGATGCAACAAACTTGTTATGCAAATTATATATAAATAAAAACAATCTTCGCACGGTGAAATATTAGATGCCCAACACCGTGACTTCGGAGCAATTTATGAAGCTTTATAACTTTTTTGTCGGAGCAAACAATGTAGTACAAAGATCATAATAATAACAACTGATAATTAAAAAAAATAAACATCGTGCAACAGTCTACGTATCATAAACATACAAAACAGTAATATGATGATCAACACAAACACAGATGATAATTATAAATAAAAAAATCCTAACACATTAATAGTAGCAATATAATGATCAAAGCAACAAGCTAAAGAAGTAATAAAAAAAATAACAATTCCCAATGGAGCTAAGAATGACCTAGATACCTCTCGGCTATACGAATACATTGCTCTAACGCATCAGGTATCATTTTCACCCGTTGTTATTTTATCAATATGTGGTCGATATGCCGGTATCTCACTGGAGGGTTTCCTCTCATATATGTATCGCGACCTATTGAGTCGGGTTTGGACACTGTATACCAAAGGTTATCCCTAACCGAAACTTGGTATATCTGTATGTACCAAACAGTCACCCCTTATATACATCACCTCTACTTGTGAATAAATAATAATGCAACTAACCGATATACTCGGATCCTACGAATAGTTGAAACCAATTTTCCTACCTGCTTTCTTAGGCATCAAAGCTCGTAAAGAGCATGGTATCATCTTTATGTGCCCCATCTGATGTGTCATATAATCCGGATAGTACACCTCCACTACGTCCCACGACTTTAATGGAGCCAAGAAGAGAGAGTTGATAAGTGGGTTGATCATAATTCCCATCACTTTCTCATGTACTCTACTCTGGCTGTGGCTCAAGTCTTGCTTGCGGGAACTATCATACATAGCTTAGCAATCTAAATCACTCTATACTACAAAATGAATTAAAATATATTAATAAAAATATTATAAAATATTGAGAGTCAAATAAAAATAATATGTAATTGATTAAACCATAAATGTAACTTACATCGTTATGGAAGATAATGTAAGCGTCCTACGTATAGTGATGGAGATATAAGGCCGGAACATGTAGATTGACAACTAAGAACGCATCTTTTGGTTGTGACGATGAAAATCTAGTTGTGTTACTAGCGGCTTCCCACCCCGACTCCTGAGTAGTGTACGGTTGTGCCTTACAGTGATTGCATTGTACATTCCGAGAAGTAAGATCAACCCTATATATCTCGCGTGAATGGACCAATGCTACCGGAGAGGTAGAGTGATCTCTCGTCTTCCTCACTGTAGTCTTTATTTTAACTTACTAAAGAAGAAAAACTGTTTACGAATAAATAATACAGACATAACACAAATTTATCGTTTTTTTATGAAAACTATACGTTTCAAACTATAAATGCATCATATAAGAGTAGCATAACGTATGAAACAAAATAAGAAAACTTGTTGGGTATCACACAATGCAACTATTTAAAATCACACAACACATATGATAAATTTTACCAAACGTTGCATGATATACGCGGTGAACACATGCAAAATTGCAAGCAAACACACGACGAACAATCATAGTTAACCGTACAAGTCGTGCGACGAACACCTGTATTGAGTGTAGTTTGATATTATGATATTTTGAGAGTTATTGAGTGTAAATGACAGAAAAGTGAAAATAGTGTAAAATCTAACAAATTCTATTTATAAATTTTTTCCAAAAAGTATAAAAAACGATTATAAATCAAGTCAGAGATCTAACAAAAATGTATAAAATCCAACGATGTGAGATCCAACAAAACCATATCGAGATATAACTTAATTCTTACATCAAATCATACCCATATGTAATTGGGGATACGAGGGAGGGCCAATACGATTTTCCGAGAAACCTATTTCTTTTTTCTTCGACTTAAACCCAAATTTCTAAATCATAGCCCAGCCTCTCTGATTTCAAGCTTAATCAATGGCAATATGCTTATTAAAACCTCATCTCAAGGTTTTTAAACCTCACAATTAAGTAATCAAAGGCTTTCTTTCATCATTTCAAGCAAAATCAAGAACTATAAGGCTTCGTACAAATCCAAATCAAAATTTCAAGTCCTCGGTAAATCTAAAGATTATCATGAACATGAAACAAAAACCTCTACCGCACTAGAAGCTTTCACTTTTTTAATCTAATCTTTTCTCGGTAACCCTCAAATTGTAAACCCCGAATCAAGTCAGAAGCTAGATTTGGCCAGATTGATGGTTGAAATCTATAATTAACCTCACATTGAGGTTGATTTGAGAATCCAATCCTTAAATTGCTGAGAATCATCAATAACACAATTCAAGACCTCAAGTTTCAAAAAATCGCATAGAAGCAACCCAGTTTCAACAGATTAAGAGATAGAGGGAAACAATCAACTTCCAACATCTGCCTTCGACTATCGGGAAGAAAGTTTCCCATCAATCATCTCAGCTAGTAAGCAATCCAGTATATGGGAGCGGTTCTAAAATTCTTATGGAGCTAGCATCTCAATATTCAGATCTTATGCGGAGGTGACATGACTACAAATGAAGATTTTCTATCATACAAATTTTCTCTACCATGACAAATGACTACACAAGGCTATCATCTTTCAAGAATTAGATAAGGAGTTACTTTTATATTCCTCTAAAATTACATTAATAGCTAAGTTTAGTTTTGGTCGTCCCAAAATAGAGGAATTTAAAGCCTTTTTAGGATCTTTTGAATTCACTAGAGAATATAATATCTTTATATTTGATTATAGACATCTTCTTATTGAATTTTATAATATATACAATATTTTAAAAAAACGGAAGAGACATGTTTGGAATGTAGGACAGTTCAGATTTAGGCTCTTGAAATGGTCACAGGATTTTAACCCTAGACTGGAGTCTCCTCAAACTCCAGTTTGGGTAACCTTCCTAAAAATACCGGAACACTTATACAACCAATACTTTACAGCTCAAATTGCAAAATGCAATTAGATTGCTTTAGAAGTTTGGCTTCCATTCAAAAATCGATCAAGCTTTAGTTATTCAAAAGCTTGGCTCGTCATTGATGTTTCTATCCCTCTTCTCCAAAAAATATGGATTAGTTTTTGGGAGAATGATGGTTTCTTGCAAAATATCACCTATAGTTATATTCCTCCATATTGCCAATCATGCAAACACTTAGGTCATATGGAAAACAGTTTTAGTAAAGATCTTAAAAGCAAAGATATAAATGATATTAAAAACCAACAAAACTTAGATCTTAAAGAAATAGTAAATAAATCTACATCTCCTTCAAAAGAAATGTGGACTCAAAACCTTAAATCGGTGATTGTTAATCCTAAACAACATCAGGCAAATGTCAAAAATAAGGAAAAACATATTCAAATAATAACTTTAGATAGGTCAATACTCTTCGTTCTAAATCTAATTCAAGTCAATCGGACTTAAACAATAATCATAGTCAGAAAACTAAAGATAAAACAAAAACTATTGACAATACCTTCACACAAGATCATAGTATATAAGGTAAAAGATTGATAACAACACAAAATTATGAAACAAATGAGGTTACGGAAAAAGACATTATTGAGACACTCCATACAATAAACATATACAACTTGTTCCAGAATCGATACTAATCGTACTATTTTATCAACTCAGTAACCTTAATGACATGGTTATTAGTAACCATACTTTTCTTTTGATTTTGATGCATGTAGTGGATAATTGCTTAATATGGAAGAAAATTTCAAAGATAATGTCCATGTAGATCTAACGTATCAAACACAAAAATGTTGTCTTATTGGTTCATATATTTAAGCTAAATAATGGAAAATAAATCAAAAGTGATGTCTTAAAATGCAAATCAAGCTTAAAACTTTAAATCCATGATCCAAACAATTATAGGATTAGGTTTTCTCTTAATTCCAAACATGCATAACATTTTTTTGGACTACTCAACTTGGCCAATTTATAACATTTATACCTTTAAAATATCATCAAATGGAATTTTATTTTATTTTAAAAAAATATTCACATATAATTGAATTGAAATTTTATAATATTTCGTTACCTAAAATTATGTCTAATGTTTTAAGCATGCTCGAATCTCCGACCTAAAGGTATGAACAAAAGAAAATCATACAGTTCAAAATGCGACATTCTTGATTCTTCTGCAAGCAACCCAACACTTTTATACGTACATAATTCTCTCCCTACAGGGACAAAATTATGTAGAATAGGCCCACCAAATATTAAAATAAAGTATAAGTACACAGTTGCCATCGATATTTGGATTAGCTAGAAATCGGACGGCGGAGGTTAAGAGTCAGAAAGATAGGTGTCTTTGACCAAATCCAGAACAGTATACAATACAAACATGTCCGCGCAGCGCTTCATTATAAAACGAAAATCAAATTTCTAAGTTTGACTGGTCTGTCATCCTGTCACCTCAACCTAGCCACTCTTCCTCGAAATTCTTGTGTACTTACTATATTACCCACTCCACATTTGTTTTGGTAATCCTTTTTTCCCCGAAACTTGGCTCCCTAATATCTATCTATACTATTTATGTCTTCCGATTAATTAATCAAATACCAGAGCATATTTTTATAATATAATATGTTTTTAAAAATTATTAAATTAAAATAATAATATATATACAACAACCAGACATAGTTTTTGAAATGTCAAAAATCAAAACCAATGAAATAAAAAGCAAACACCAAATGTGAGTGCAAATTCAAAAATAATAGACTATTTCATAAAAAGTTTAAAAAACATGGAAAAGAGATGTGGTGGTCTTTTTATATCTAAAAATTTATATTCATATTTTATTTTTATTTGAAATTTAAAAAAAAAAAAAATTTGGGTAGTTATTGGTCTTTTTCAATCGCGTTCATCTTTTAGTCTCTTCATTTTTAAGTCATAGATATTGCCGGAGGAGGATCTTCGTCATTATGGTCACTGTATCTCTCTATTATTCTCTATCTGAAGCTGGTGCTACGTATAGGGTGATTTTTAACGCGTCGTTCCCGGTTTTTACAACTTTGTCTCTCTCTCTCTCTCTTTTTAAACTCGATTTTTGTCGGATCTCTGGTGGTGATTTTTTCTTGGCTCGGGAGAACGGGGTTTCTCACGGTGTATATAGGTGATGATGACTTATTCTCGCCGACTGCCTTCAACCGTGTCACGTCTTTCCTTTTCTGGTCTACTAGATAAGCTAAGTTGTTCCTCCTTTCAATATCTTTATTTCACCGGTGCTCTCCTCTATCTCTCTGAAAAACTTCTCGCAAGTTGTCCTTCAGAGATTGGAGAAAATTTATTTGGTGATTTGGTGCTATGTTTCTCGTGCTTGGACCTTCCTGTATGTGTTTCAGAACTCTGTTTGTCGTGTTTAAGCGTTGGACCGGAGTTCGGGGGTCAGGTGCAATGGTTCTTGTACGTTGAGCCTTAGAGAGGTCATTTGGAATTGTATTGTTTCTGGTCAAGGCTGTAAAGTCGTCCATGGTTGCAGTTTCATCCTTGGATACGAAGGCGGTCTTCATCTTCTCTTATTATACCCAACGTGTGAACCCCATTCATACTCATCTCGGGTTCGTTGCTTTCGTTGAGACTCATAGTCAGGTGGTGATGCTGAGTCGAATGGAGAAGGACTTGGTATGGGTTTTAGTTTAGCTGCGTACAGTGAGGGAAGGGGTATATGTTCATCATATCTTGACCTTGGATGCTCCACACCTCATTCTCCCTTCGATATTAATGGTGATTTATCGTTGCGACGCATGGTAAGAGAAAGGTAACTTGTTTGGTTGTGGTTAGATCTACAACTCTGGATAAGATGTTTTTGTGCAAATTTGCACTATGGTCCTTTCAGTCTCATTACGCTTTAGTATGGTGATTTTTTTTATCAGAATTGCATTATGAACCTTTCTTTTTTCCTTTCTTATTGACTTGGTGGCCTTCTTATTTTTACGTATGATTAAAACAATATTTTTTTGAATAGATCACATTCAATATTTTTTATTAGGTTTGGTTCACTTTACTTGTACTAATAGTTTATCTAATCTCGTATTTTATCTTATTAATTTAGATATATTTTATTTTGGATGTTCCAAATTTAAGAATAAAATATATATTTTTAAACACCAGATCTACAATCCAAGATATCTTTAGTTGTAGTTTATCTTTCAGATGAGATCGATCCTACTGATCTCGACTTTCTGGTCATTTCAACTCAGGGTCTTAAGAATTATGATCCTTTTAAGCTTGGTTCGGATTTTGCAAAGATTTCCCTAGCGAACCCACTAGATGGGTTCAAGGTGGTTGAAAGCGGTGAGGAGGTGAACTCGCCTTCTAAGAGGCTTCACTCTACTAACGTCACTCCTCAGGATGAAAGCACGATTTTTGGACAACTCTACTCGGAAGTTATGAGAAAGATCATACTATAAATAAAGTTACCTCCTGCCCATGTAGAACAAGTCAGCGTCATTCATACATGTCGTGTTGACCACACCAATGAGCAATGCAATGCTTCAATATTAGTCTGTTTTTCTATTTGTATGTTACTCGTACTTTGCAATCTCCATGAATATTTCTTCCTAGAATGTTAGGGAAGGGTGTGGTGTATATTTCTTTATAATAGTATCACTATCACTTTCATGCTAGAAACTTAGGTAAGTATCGATAGTGTTGATTGAATAATAAGTTGCATGCTTCTATTTTGGCACCACATAACAAACATGAAGCTCATCTCTGTGGCATAATATGGATAGCATGGAATCCAAGTGTCTTAGGGTTGAGATTTTAAGGAATTTTTCTCAATTCATGGACTGTAGGCTTACATACATAACACAAAAACTACATTGTTTCCTCACAATGGTTTACAACTTCAATGAGCCCAACAACCGCCAACCTTTATGGCACAATAACACTCAAATTTCTAACTCGAGTACGACTTCCCTCGGGTAGCTATGGACGACTTAGCACCATTAGATGCCCCTCGGAACGTTCGGGCAACTCTGATCTCTGGAATAGTTTTATTAGGGATTTTAATAATTGTTGTTGTTTGACCGGACTTAGTAATCTTCGTTCATCGGGATTCCAATTTTCTTGGACTAACATGCAGATTATCAACCATATCTCGTTTAAAATATTTAGAGCTCTAGTTAATGGGTATTGGGATGACATATTCCCAAACATTTTTTCCTATTACGACCTATCTCGCACCTCGGACCACACATGGATCACATTTTACCTCATCATCCTGATTTTACCAAAGTAAAAACCTTTTACATTTTTCAATATGTGGAAAATCCATCCTAGTTACACAAGCATCAATATAAACAGTTGGATTTCCCATGACGAGGGTGATCCTATGACCATTATCCCTCGTAAGCTTATGCGGTTTCAATCATCCTTTTCCCGTTTTAAACAAAATAGAGTTTAGAAATATTAATGACAGGACCCATTCCATGCCCAACTGATCCTTGTCAACAACCCAGGTGATCCTCATTTTGTTAGGACTAAAATTGAGGCCTCCAAAAACTATGTATTTTTAACAAAGCGGAGGAATATTTCCTCAAGTAAAAATACAGAGTGACGTGGTTAAAATTAGGTGATCGTAATTCAAAATACTTCCATAATAGCATCAGGTCAAGAAGGGTGATAAATAAATCATTATATCAATGATGTTAATAGGAAATCTATCACAAACCCCAAAGGGGTTACGAATATTTTTATGAATCACTTTGCTAACCTCTTAGGCTCCAAGGCCCCCGGGCCTAATGGTTTTTATGTCAGCTTATTTAAAACCACTTTGACCACTATTAGCCATAATTTCTGCAAAACAATAAATTGTTTCTTCTGATATGGGAAAATAGACCCCCTCAGGAACAAAAAGGTTATTTCCCTCATCCCAAAAATCGATACCCCTTCCTCCATCTTTGATTTCTAACCGATTTCTTGCTGTAATATTATTTATAAGTTTATTTTCAAAACTTTGGCTACCATGATTAAAGATTTTCTCCCGGTTCTAGTCAACTGCTCTCAATCTGTTTTTATTCATGGTTGAAATATCTTGGATAATACCCTGCTTACCTAGGAGCTCTTGTATGGTTACCATACTAACAGAAAAAGGCCCTATGTGTGCCCTTAAGAATGACCTCGTGAAGACTTTCGAAAATATCCATTGGCGCATCTCGCTTGACGTCTTTTATGTGATGGACTTCCCTACTAAGACGATTGGGTGGATTCTTTATTACATATTCTCACTATCATACTTTATTTGCATTAATGGAATCACATTTGGTTTATTTAATAGTAAAAAAGGTCTCCGACAAGGAAACCTCATTATCTCCGTATTTGTTTGTTCTTGTTATACATGTCTTCTCTAACATCACGAAGGAAAATAAAAAAAATCAGTATTTCACATACCATTGGAAGGGTCACAAACTGAAGATTGTTAAACTCAGCTTTGCAGACGACCTCATGATTTCTTATCGTTAAAATATCTCATACATCACTTTAATTAAATAGGTCCTTAAAGAACTTATGAGTCTTTTGGGTCTTAAATTTAACCTTAGCAAGAGTCATACATACATCTTGGGTGTGCCTGAAAACATTCGCAACGCCATTATCGCCATGCTTGATGTCGAAGAAGGCACCCTTTCCATCAAATACTTGTATGTCACTCTCATCTCAGCTTGGTTATCATACAGTGACGGTCGGTCCATGTTCCTCAACGTAACAACTGTATCAATTCCTGGACTTCAAGATATATTTCCTATGCGAGGAGACTCCAACTTCTCAAATTGGTCATCTTTGTCATTCAGATCTATTAGTATTCAATTTTCATCCTCCCCGTTTAGGTTGTGAATTAGCTCTCTCATCTCTTCCGACGTTCATATGGTCAGGACCTGATACGAAAATTATCGGTGTTAAAATTGCTAGTGACAAGATTACCTTGCTCTTGGAGGAGGGTGTCTTTGGAATTCTTAACCTAAAGGTTTGGAATCAGGCGACCATCCTGGAATATTTTTGGTCATTTTTTACTAAGAACCTTACATCACTCTAGACTAACTCGATCATTAAAGAGAAATTAAAGGACAAAAGTATTTGGAGCCTCCCCATTGGCTCATCTCTGAGTTGGGATTGGAGGAAAATTTTTAAACTCACGCACATTCCTGCAAATATTTACAAAGTCGATGTCTCAATGCTATGGCTCTTTCTAAATTCCCTAATAAAATGCTATGGCTCTAGCATAATCGGATATACTCGTTTGCAAGTCAAAACCAATGTATCATATGGAGAGATAAGTAGCGCTTTTAGACCATTAGGGTTTCTCAAGAAGAGTGCCACTTTGATATGTATATTTTATAGGATGAATAAGTGTTATCAGTTTGTTTTAGTTTGAAATTAATAAAACGATTAAAAAATTGTAATTATTCAATGCAGGTATAAATATGTTTTTTCAATTTATACAAATGCTTTTGAATGATTTTTTTTTGTTATTTATAGTTATTGTCACTAATTATTAAACAATACGTAGTTATCTAAAAATAAAAAGTTTTGTGGAAATGTTGTCAAATATATATCATATCTTTTGGAAAAAAAGTAAAAAACTAAAAAGCTTTTATAAATAAAATAAGAAATATATTATTTTTGTTATAAATAATATAATATATTATTTTTGGATTGACTTTTATAATATATATATATAAAGTTTTTACAAGGATTAAACATGAGGATTTCTTTAAAACTGTTGAGGATAATTGGTCTAGGCAAATTAGGGATTCTTCTAATATGTTTAGTTTTTGGTCAAAACTTAAGAGACTTAAGAAGCATCTAATAAACTGGAATAAGGAGAAGTTTGGAAACATATTTGATTGTTTAAGTAAAACAGAAGAGGATATAAAAGTAGCTGAATTAAGATTAGAAAAGGAGGATAGTCCAGTTAATAGAGCTAAGTTAGATAGTCTAAATGATACATATTCAATGTTGTTGGAGAGAGAGAGAGAGGAAATTTATTGGAAACAAAAGAGTTACTCTAATTGGATTATAGATGGTGATAACAACTCTAAAATGTTCCATAATTATGTTAAGAAAAGAAGGGCTAAAAATGTGATAAAGGGAATACAGGAGAATAACAGTTGGATTGAAAATGATAGTTTGGTAGGTTCTTCTGCTGTTAATTACTTCTCTAGCTTGCTGAATAAGACTCAAATTGAAAATGACATAGCTTCTGTTAGGAATATTATTCCTAGGATAATATCTGATATAGATAATGATAACATTTTAAGACTGCCAACTTTAGATGAATTGCATGATGTAGTTAGAAGTTTAAACTTTGACAGTGCCTCTGGAGTTGATGGATTCAACTCCAGGTTTTATCTTGATTGTTGGACCATAAGTAAAGAAGACTTATTGAAAGTAGTGATGGATTTTTTCTTAGATATTATGCTGCCAAAAGGGCTGTTTGCAACTTTGATATGTTTAATTCCTAAAACTAAATCTCCTAAAACCTGGATGCAGTATAGGCATATAAGTTTATGTTGTGTTTTGAACATTATCATTTCTAAACTAATAAACTTTAGGATAGCTAAGATATTACCTAAAATAATATCTAGGGAACAAGGTGCTTATGTAGAACATAGGACTATTCAAGAGAACATTCTAATTACTCAAGAGCTAGTTAAGGAATTACATAGAAAAACTAGAGGTCATAATGTAATTATAAATCTGGATATGTCGAAAGACTTTGATAATTTAGATTTTAAGTTCATCTATGATGTCATGTTTTCATTTGGTTTTAGTGATAGAGTAATTTTATTGATTAAGAAGTGTATTGAAAATGTGTGGTATTCTGTTATAGTTAATGGTTGTGCATATGGTTTTTTTAAATCTGTCAATGGTCTTAGGCAGGGAGACCCACTGTCCCCCTGTCTTTTCATTATAGCAGAAGAGTTTTTAATTAGGGGCATTAATAAACTAGTTAACCAGCATAGCTATATGTTTTATAATATGAAAAGCTTAATTAAAGTTAATTGTCTTGCTTATGCTGATGATATAATTTTGTTTGTAAATGGTTCACAAAGAAGTATCAAGAAGTTAATTAGGTTTTTAGATATTTATCAGTCACTTTCTGGTCAGCAAATTAATAGGCAGAAAACTTCTTTTATTGCATCTTTAAGAATGAATAGATTAAGTTTAACAGCCTTAGAAAACTTGTTAGGATTTAAGAATGCCAAACTTCCTTTTACTTATTTGGGAATTCCAATTCATTCAAATAATTATTCTGTTCATTTTGAGAAACTGATTGATAAGATTAGATGTAAAATCTCTGATTGGAACTCTAAACATATATCATTTGGGGGCAAAATAACATTGATAAACTCTGTTTTAATGACATATCCTATATACTATTTGCAAGCTGTTAAATTACCTTTAAGAATAATAGCTAGGATTGAGAAGATGTTAAATAAGTTCTTATGGGGGTCTAGTGAAACTGATAAACACATGATTTGGTCTAATTGGGAGAAATTATGTAAACCATACAATGAAAATGGATTAAATATCAGGAACATAAAAGATATACAATCTGCTTATTCGTTTAAGTTATGGTTTAACTTTAGAGAGAATAAAACATTATGGTCAAGCATGATGCATCCAAAGTATTGCCTTAATATTCATCATTTGCAGTCTATTCTTAGTAAGTCAGATTCTAAAATTTGGAAAAGAATGTTTGAAGTTAGGGATAAAGCTGAGAAACATATAGGTTGGAATGTAGGAGAGGGCAATTTGGATTTCTGGTTAGATCATTGGTATAGTAATAGACCTTTAATATCTCTAACAGCCTTAAATACTAGACATTATACACATACAAAAATAAATGAATATTGGATTGATAATTCATGGAACATTGATAAACTTTCATGTATGTTGCCTTCTGTTTATGTGCATGAAATCAGCAGAATAAAGATTAATGCTCTCTCATCTGATTCTATAGTTTGGAAACTGTCTGTTGATGGAATTTTTAACTTAAAAAAAACAGTCAATGAAATAAGACAAAGAATGAAATATCTCAAGTTAAAGATAAAATCTGGAATAAAGTTTCACCTAAAAAGTGTTCTTTTGTTCTTTGGAGAGTGTTGAATAACTTGTTAAGTGTTGACATTAAATTGCAGCAACTTGGTTTTAGTTTAGCTTCTAAGTGTTATAGATGTCAGAATTTAGAATCGTTGAATCATGTATCTGTGTCATGTGAAACTGCTTGGTTTATTTGGTCTTATTTCTCTGCGATGTTTAGGATTACTATTGGTAGATATATGAAAATTAATAATATTATCAATCTTTAATTTATGTCTACAGCCAAAAGAACACAGATTAGAACAATTTTACCTTCATTAATTGTGTATTCTATTTGGTATAGCAGGAATAACTGTAAACATAATGATAATGTTTATTTACCTAAAAGAATAATTAATCACATTCTGTTCATGTTATCAACACTAGATTTTGGTAGACATTTAACCAGGAAGCACTGGTCTAGGGACTTGCATATAGCTAAAGAGTTAAGGTGCTTTAATCATGCTGTAAATTCTAAAACAAGTTAGTACGTTGTTTGGTCTCTGCCTGTAAATAATAGATTGAAATTGAATGTTGATGGTTCTTCTTTGATAAATGGTGATTCTAGTTATGGTTATATCATTAGGAATAACTTAGGTTCTACTATAGTTGCTAAGGGTGACTTAATAGGCAAATGTTCTGCTGAAATGGCTGAAATTATTGCTTTAGTAAATGGTCTTATGTATTGTAAGGATAATAATATAACTTGTATTGATATTGAAACAGACTGTCTTAGTGTATTTAATATGATTGCAACTGGAAAATACCCATGGTACTTAGACAAGATTCTGAAATATTGTAGATCTTTTATTAATCCGCAAATGACCTTAAAGCATGTTTATAGAGAGCAGAATGCTACTGCGGATTGGATAACTAAGCATGCATTAAAAATTCAGTCCAGATTTATAGTAGAATCACCCCATTCTCTGAATGAGCTAACTGCAATCACTTTGTTGGAATCTTTAAACTTAGGATACTTTCGATTTTTTGACTAACTTGTTGGCAAGTTGTAAGACTTGACCATTATTGATCTTGGTTTTGCAGGACACGAGTTAGATGATGGTGCATTATATAAGGCAGCAAGGGGGAGAGAAGCTGCTCAAGATGGAATACAAAGGATGATGAGATGGGAAGAGAGAGACAGCAAGGGGAGATTGAAGAAAGGCTTGTTAGGAAAATGTAATGAGTACAAGTATGTAGGAGTAACTCACAAATGTGTTACTCAATCAAATGTAACTCATTTAATCTGTAAAATTGAGTATCTTACTCATATTTTGCATTGACAATTGTAATCTTTTGTTTATGATCAATAAAAATACTATTCTTGGGGTTATATATATATATATATATATATATATATATATATATATATATATATATAAAGTTTTTACAAGTATATATGTCTAATATATTTTTATTTACATGATATAAACCTCTTAATACACACTAAATGTTTTTATTTATTTAATCACATAAATGCTTTTATTTCATTATCCGGTTTGCCTATTATATCATCATCAGGGATCCGCTCCTAGTTTTTAAGTTTGAAATCAAATAAAAGTTAAGAATTATAAATTTTTAAATAGTCTTCAAGATCTTTCTTTTTTTATGTCGTACGTGAGTACTTGAGATAGATAATATTTAAATTCTTCGTCATGATGATACATGTCCAACTATATTGATATTATCCTCATATTTATCACTTCATTGTATAAAATACTATGATAAAATTGTAATCTTATAAATGATAAATATTTTGATTTTAGTTAACCACTTAATTCGGAGCTCGTGGGGATGTTGATTTACTTCTGAAATAGTTTGTCAAGTTCAGTGTGCTCCAAATCGTCAAGTTAAATTTCATATGGGTCATCAAGCTAAATGTCATTGGTGTCATTTTATCTAGCTCATCCAGATGCTTTATCTTTTTATGTCGTCTACTGGAGCTTGTCTAGTTATCTTATCTTTCTAGTTTGTTTTGCCTAGCTTGTCAAAATATTTTATTCTTTTATGTATTTTTTTTAATCTTGTCTAGTTGTCTTATCTTTGTAGGTTATTTTTTCTAGCTTGTCAATATTCCTAATGATTTTAAAATATTTGGCTTGTTTTCTTTTTTTTAGTATTCCCATTTTATATCTATTATCTTCTTATCTTTTGGATCGATATCTTTAACTTATCCAACTTGTTTTTATTCTTTACTATTTAGGGTTTTGTATGTTTTATCTTATCACATATAGATTGTCATCTTTAACTCATCCAATTTGTTTTTCTTATTTAATATTTACAATTCATATATTTTACCTCGTTATCTTTGGATTTTCAAGTTACTTAATTAACTTATCATATAAATTATATTATTTTACTTTTTATTGTATTGATGCATATTGTGTGACTTTTATCATTTGTCTTTCATATTTTGTTGTATTATCTTGTAATTTGCTCATTCTTTATTATTTAGCTCGTCTAGATGCATTGTATATTTATGTTGTTTATCTCATAATATTCTCATCATCTTTTGTTTGGATCGTCCAGTTGTATTACTAAATTAGGTTGTTTATCTCATAATTTTCTCATCATTTGTTATTTGGCTCGTCTAGTTGTTTGTTATGTTTATCTCATAATGTTCTCATCTTTCAATTATGTATATAACGGGACATGTAGCCTCCCCTATTCTTGATACAAATTCAAATTATTTGTTCAAAGACTAATAATTGATGGATACAAAGTAAAGTTTATATTTTTTTCTATTTTCTTTATTTTTATAGACTTATTTTTCCGATGGAGAACTTATTTCACCATTAGCTTGACAATTTTTTATTTTCTAAGGTTTATTGCACGAACAATTTTCTGCTGATGAAGAACTTTGGTTTATAACCTCGTATTAAATTCATGCAACAATTATATTTAACCGTATATGAAAACGTAGTACAAAATCCTCAAATATATGCAAAATATAATGCTAGTTTCTTAAATTCATGCAAAATATGATGCTAGTTTCTTAAATTCATGCAAAATCATGTAACATTCTTAAATGTATGCATGTTAATTAATGTATTTTATGACAATTGAGTTTTGATACAATAAATACCTCAACTGTGAAGTATTATTGACGAAATTATATATTGAAATATCAAGATATTCACGAGGTTATTTGGTCGTCTTTAGTTATTATATAAAATAATTTGTGGAACCATTCATGTTGACGAATGATATACTTCATTTTGATGATTTGGATTATTCTTAATTTTAATATCAAACTCATAGCAAATAGATTTACTTATGTTCTTTTTATCATTATTCTCCTCTGAATTTGGTACTTCTTAGGCTTATTTTATTATCCTCAATGCTAGCAATCTCCTCATCTGAAATGACGATGTAATTATGACGAGGTGATCATTCTATAAAAATGACGACGAGGTAAAACTCTTCAACATATTGATCTTTTTGTAGTCTTTTTACCCTTTTCTTTCTCATTATTTTTGTTGTTTGTTAAAAATAAATATATTAATGCCTTAAAAAAATCTAGTTCAGATACCTTAAATAATTACATTCTGATAAAGGCAAAAAAATATAGTGAGGAATAAGATTTAATATGATAAATAAACGGTTTAAATTGATGTGATTAAATGTCAAAGATCAGACTAAAGCAAACATAAGGGTTGAGGGAGTCACATGTAATAACTAGTAAACTTGTTTGTCAATAGTAAATGAGTGAGGTAAGAAGATCCATTTATGAGAGGGTAAATATATAAATTCAGAACCTACATTATGTACTATATAAAGGACATTCCTTTTTGGGGGCAAGAGTCTAATGATTAGTAAATGATTGCTACATTTATTTTTTGGTCTATTTCTCTCTATACTCATTCGGTTTCTCTCTCTAGAAATATCCACATACGAACATTTATGTGATAGAGACTCTCATACGAACATAGTTTTAACATGACTAATACATAAGAAATATATGAATTCATCAGTGGCGTCGTCTGTAGGAAAGAATTGGTACCTGAAATTGTTTTTCCGAAACCATAATACTAATCTTAATATATTGTAAGAGAAATAGAGACAGAAGTTCGTGGAAAGCTAGAGGCTGATCCGAAAAACCATGCGATTAGAGACTCATCTGAAGATCTCATAATCGAGGAACAAGTAACAAACAAAGAAAACAATAACGATCAATATGCTGAAAATCTACTCGAAGAATCTGTCTTGGTAGCCCGGTGGAAAAAATTATTGGAAGATATTGAGAGGTTGAATATGGAAAATGAAGTGATAATCACTTCACGAAGAATTAAGTCTAAGGTCCAACGAGAACAAACATTAGAAGCAGACCAAATGCAAAACGTTTCTCAGTCCGAAGAGAAGCGTCAGAGAAAACCTCATCATTTTTTCTAAAAGAAGAGCAAGATCTTAACAACGCTATGAATCAATAGAATCCAATGAATACTCATCTTATAGCTCATATGAATCTTTATCTTTCGATATGGATACTCGACATAAAACAAAATACATGCAAAAAGATACGAGACGACACAGAGATGTTCAATGAGCTGTTCGGGAAGAATAGGGTTCGAGGAAGCGAAAGTACGATCCCGACAAGAAAAATATTTACTTTGAAGAGCCCGATAAAGTTGTGAATGTAACTCGACGAGAACATATAACTCCCTGTATGCAACTAGATATCGTCTTCTTTCTCATCGAAAATTTTATAAGGTCATCTTCCGAAGTGATTTGATATTTCTAAAATGGAAAATTTTGACGGAACACAAGACCCGGATAGTCACATCGAACAATTAAAAAATCTCATGATTAATTACGATGATGATGATGATAAACTTTTGTGTAGGGTTTTTTTCTCAAACTTTCAATAATGTTTCATCAAAATGGTGTAATCATTTGCCTCAAGTTTGCATCAAGAATTTTAATATGTTCTCGGTCATGTTTCGCAATATTTTGTGGAAAACAAAAAGTTCTGTACAAATGAGGATACGATAATCTATTGTATGAAATGGGGTAAGGGAAAGTCGCAAAGAATATACGAAACGTTTTGTCCAAGTAAAAACATACATGGAATTCTGTGAGGAAAAAGTGACTATGGCTGCCTTTCGAATGGGACCGCTCTCTGGGGTAATTAAGGACAATGTTGCGGAAATAGAAGCTATGATGTTCGGAGCACAACTGGACCAAATAGAAAAAAGAAATTCGGTAGAAGAGACAAGCGAATTAGAGTTAGAATACATGTCGCAGTTTAATCCGAATCAATTTTACCAATATCCAACAATGATAAGGAGCAGTGCACCACCAAAAAAATATCCAACAGCAATTATCGCAATCGGAAAATGTGGTTTGACCTCAAACACATGTTCAAGTTGTCAGTCATGCACCTCCAAGAGTGAAAGAATATGCACAAGTGGTCAGCGCCCCTCAATATGTCTGACCCATGTCAAACAAATGGATCTAACCCGCTCATTTTGTCCAATTGACTGAGTGTGTGGCGACTATCTTCGAGAAAATACATTATCGCGTACGTTTTTGTAAACCATCTCCAATGCAGAATCCAAGGAAGAACATGAAAAATAAATATTTTCACTATCATGAGGATATCGGGCACGATATGAAGGATTGCGTGACATTGAAAAAAGAGATACAATACTTGATTGAAAATGGAAAGTTGACTACATTTGTGAAGAAGAATTCTTCGGTTTCTCCAAAACATGAAGCTATTCCAAATCAAGAAGATGCTTTAATGATATCGGAAACAATTGATGAAGAATCTATTATTGCGTTCGACATCTCCACCGAGTACTTAGATCCAAAACCGGGCAGAAACAACATAAATATAGTGAAAGAGCCAATAATGAGAGAAAAGGTTAGTAATTTATGTGCTTTTTTTAATCACTAATAATTTTTAGGGGGGTATTGTTGTATGAACATCAAATTATTCTCGGAAGAGACATATTGTTAGTTTAGCAACTCAATTGGAAGCAGGCGCTTCACCACATTTGTATAGAAGTCCGTCTTCAATACTCTGTTATGAAGATGATGATATGAGAGATGTAGTTGGTCCACATAAGGATGCGGTGGTTATCATAGCAGAGATAGTTGGAAACGAGATATGAAAAATTCTGATTGATACTAACAGCTCGGCCAACATCATGTTTATAACTACTTACAGCCAGATCAAAAATCCACCAACAATTTTATGTTTGGATCGGAAGATAGTAGGATTTACTGGGGCTACATCTGAGATAGTATGAGAATTCGAGGGAAGATTCGAGATGGGCCAGAGACCGTTCAAGAAGGTAGTCACAGTCTTGCTTGTTATGGTAGATGTTTCCAACATCTTCTAATGTTATTTTCGGAAGGTCTTGGTTGTCTAAAATGCACGATGTACCGTCAACCGTTTAAATTATGTTGTGGGAAATAATGTGGGAGCAATTAGAAATAGTCAAAAGATGGCAAGAGAATGTTATCCAACAACTTTGGCCCCTAAACAGATCAAGGGGTTGAATCAAAGAAATAATAGAAATCAGTGGAGTTTCTCTCAGGGTCCGATCCCGTAGGTGATCCGAGGTAAATCCTCGGTTTCATGGGCCCAAACGAAAGCTTCAAGGACCATTTTTTTTCTCCGGGTAAAAGCCTCAAAATCTGCATAAAGCTATCTTTGGAGGTAATAGAAAATTTAATCAAATTTTTATCAACGAAATTACATTTGTTTGCATGGTGTAAAGAGGATGTCATAGGGTTCCCTATGGATATTATTTGTCATAGGCTGGTAGTATGAAGTAATGTTCGTCCCATAATCCATAAGAGAATATTTTTTACTCAAGAAAATTCTGAAGCTATCATGGCATAGGTAGATTGTTTGACTAAAGTGGGTCACAAACGCGAGTCACGATAACCTTTATGGAGTACTAATCTGTTCCTAGTAAAGAAGAAAAATGGCAAATGGCGAATGTCCCAAGGATCATTTTCATGTACCAAGAATAGATGAGTTAGTTGATTCAACCTCCAGAAATCGGCTACTTTCTTTTATGGATGTGTACGCCAAATATAATCATATCTGAATGGAGCCAAAAGATCAGGAGAGTGACATTTTCATCACCGGAAGAGGTTTACGTTGCTATAAGGTATTGTTGTTTGGGTTACAAAATGCTAGAGCAACCTACCAGTGCTTAGTAAACAAAGCTTTTGCTGCTCATATTGGCAGGATTAAATAGATTCATACCGCGATCATCGGATAAGTGTGCTCCTTTTTTCTAAGTGTTAAAAAGAGCAAATTGTTTTGGCTGGACCCAAGAATGCTCAGAGGCTTTTCATCAAATCAAAGAGTATCTTTATTCGTTAGAAATCTTGACAAAGCCAAATCTTGGGGATAAGTTGTGTATATACTTGGTAGTGTCAAATTATGTTGTAAGTGTCGTTTTGATCCGAGAAGAAGATAACTCTTCGAGACCAGTGTATTATGTGAGTAAAAATCTTCTAGATGTTAAGAAACAATATCTAAAGTTAGAAAAATTAGCCCTTGTATTAGTCACCGCTGCACGAAAAATAAGACCTTATTTTTAGGCCCACTCTATCACTCTACGAATATCTTTTCCATTAAAAATATGTTACAAAGGCCCGATGTGTCAGGAAGAATGACTAAATGTTCGTTTGAGTTGGGAGATTATGATATCGAGTTTGAGTAAAAAACTGTCATCAAAGCACAAACATTAGTGGATTTTTTAGTTGAGTTTCATTCCGAACGGACATATATAGAGATTGATGAAGAAAACTTTTGAGTATAAACAGATGGGATTTCCAGCTCATCAGGATGTGGAGCACGAGTGCAGTTGGTTTATCTATAGGGAATTTCCATGTATCAAGCTATCTATTTTGGATTTAAAGTATCAAACAATGAGGCTGAGTACAAAGTTGCCTTGGTTGGTTTAAGACTTGTTAAAATTTGTGGGGCTAAGAAAGTAAGGTTGGTGAGTGACTCACATCTTATCATGAACCACGCATCTGGTCAATTCGGGGCAAGAAAATATCATTTAGTGAAGTATTTGAGGGCGTTAAAGGATTTAACATTGGCTTTTGAAGGCATAAGATATGAACATGTTCATAAGGTTGGAAATTTAGTAGCTGATTCTTTGGAAAAGATTTCTTATTCCGAAGAGTATCCTTGGATTATCACACAAGAAAACCCTTATATAGTAAGGGGATCCGAAGCAGTTGAACGGTATGTTGAAGCTTCCCAAATTTCTACAAGCACATCAAAAGATTGGAGGAGTGAAATTAATGAGTTTTTGGTGAACGATGTATTACCAGTTGATAAGGTGATGGCTAAAAGAATACGGTTTAAGGCATACAGTTATGTTATCCTAGGATATATACTCTACAAAAGTTCTTTTAGTCGGCCTTTACTTTGATGTTTATGAGAGAATGAGTCATATATGATACTATCGGAGTTACACAATGGGGAATGATCAGCGGACTGCATATACAAAATGTTGATACAAAGATTTTTACTTGCAGGATACTATTGGCCTACACTATCTTCGGATGCCAAGGAATTAGTTTAGAAATGTGACTCCTGTCAGATATTTTCTTACATAATCCATGCACCAGGTGTGCCTCTTGATTCGATATCTAAATCGCTACCATTTGATCGATAGAGAATTAACTTGGTCGGACCGTTACCAATGGAATCAGGAGAACAACAGACGATAATCGTTGCACTAGATTATTTTTCTAAGTGGGTGGCAGCTGGACCATTAGTGGGAACAAAATCTAAGGATGTGATTGTTTCTAACATATGTTGTCATTTTGGGGTTCCGAGCAAAATAACGATGGACAATAGACCAAGATTGGATAACAAAAAAATGAAAGCTTTTTGTGATTCTAAAGGGATACAGTAGTGTTTCTCGGCACCTTTCCACACCTAAGAAAATGTCCTAAGTCGAGGTTACTAATTCGACAATTTCGGATGACCTAAAAAGACCTTGGAAGATAAGGCTAGAAAATGGCCGGATTATCTATATGAAGTTTTATGGGCTTACAAAACTACTCATCAGACTGTACTACAAGAATTATCGTTCGCGTTGGTTTATGGAATGGATGTAGTCGTTCCATCCGAGAAAATCTTCCCCTTGTATAGGCTCAGTGAATACTCCGAGAAGACAAATGATAAAAGAAAGCGTATGGAGTTAGATTTGGTAGAAGAAAAAAGAAGAAAGGCGCAATTAAGTTCTCTACACTATCAGATTTTGATGAGAAGTCGATATGCTTCAAAGTTTAGGACAAAAAAAAACAAAGCAGGGGATTAAATGTTGAGGAAGGTGTTCCTTCATACAAAATAAAATCGACTTGTCAAGTTAGGTCCTAATTGGGAAGGTCCATACACGGTAACGAAGAAATTCAAGCCGAGAACATATCGACTCAAAGATAAGGAAAGAAGAGATATTCTTCACCCCTGGAATATTGATCGTCTCAAGATATATTTAGAATGAATATCTAAAGTTGTAAATATTTCCCTTGAGAACTTATGTAAGTATCGGTGGCATACTTTATCCTACCCTGGTGGCGCATGAAGGTTTTAATGAGGTGCCTTAATAACCGACTTATATATAATATTTCTTTGCCATCTTAAAATAACTTCTATAATCTTCATCTTTTTGAACTAGAGAGGCCCTCTAATGAATGTCGGGTGACAATTTTCATCCTTTTGAATTAGAGAGGCCTTCCAATGAATGTTGGGTGACAATGTTCATCATTTTGAACTAGATTGGCCTTTCAATGAATGTTCGGTAACAATCTTCATCTTTTTGAACTAGAAAGATTTTCCAATGAATGTTGGATAATAATGTTCATTTTTTTTAAATTAGAAAGGTCTACCAACGAATTTTGGTCAACTATTTACATTTTTTGTGTGAAAAAATTGGAAGAAGAATGTGAGTATTTTTATAAAAAGTTAAGGGTAAAACATTTTCATTTGAAAAACTTTATAAGAAGAATTTGAGTATTTCTGTAAACAGTTAAGTGTGAAACATTTTCATGTGACAAACTTTGGAAGAGGAATGTGAGTTTATTTTTTAAAAGCTAAGTGTAAAACATTTTCATGTAAAAAACTTTGGAAGAGTAATGTGAGTATTTTTATAAAATTTAGTTAGATATGGTAAAAAAAATCACATTAAAATGTGTGGGTGGAAAGTATGAGTGTTTAAAAAAATACGTATAGAGTATTCTCGTATGAAAAAATTTGGAATATGGAGGTAATATGTAACCGGAAAACTTCCTCATTAATGATTTTTCACAATACAAAGTATGTTGATAAAGATAGAAGTCCAACAAAATGTACACCCATGGAGGGGCACAAAAAGATGGTTAGTAAGCATGAGTTACACAAAAATATAAAGTTCAACACGAAAAGTAATAAACCCTGATTTTATTCGGAAACGACACAATCTTTACTATATTCTGAAAACCATAGCCAAAGGAATTTTTTTTTATTAGCTGGAAGTCACTTCATCCTTCAAAGAAACTCCTACTGGACGATGTCTTTCTATAACGCGCCCCCAAAGGCTTCCTAGCTTAAAATCAGGAAAGTGCTCATGCATCTCTAAAACTAAAGCTGACTTTATGTTGGCATCCCTTTTTTCGAGGCGAGAGATGCAATCAGCAATGTATTTCTCAAGATATTTCTTATTGTCAGCCTCAAAGTATTTCTTAAATGAGTCATTCTCTGCGAAGAGCTTTTCAATCTCTCTAACAGCGCTCTCAAAGTATTTTTGGGTCTTATCACAAGAATCAAAGAGACCGTCGATGAGAGTATATCATTCGACGTCCCTAGTGATGAATCGTTCCCTTATATCATTAAACTTCTACTTCTCTTTAGAAAGTTTAGTCTTGAATGCAGTAATATTTTTCAAGTGCTCAACAGATGTATCTTTCTTACGGGTGAGTTCATCTTCTAACCTTTTCACCTCGGTTTTTCTTTGGTCAACATATGTTTCTTTCTCACGGGCAAGCTCTTCTTTAAACCTTTTCACCTCGGCTCTTCTTTGGATGACTTCGTTTTTATAGCGATCTTTGTGGTTGGCCTTCCTTTCGAGGAGAGAAACAACGCGAAACAACCTATTAAAAATCTTAGGGGCTCAGGAGGAAGAAAGTTTTCTCTATCCAAATCAGACCTTGTTTAAGTATCTTCACAAGGAATATGGGGCTACTAATAAGGGGAACAATATGGTGAGGAATAAGCTTTTATATGATGAATAAAAGGTTTAAATTGATGTGATTAAATGTCAAGGATCAAACTAAAGCAAACATAAGGGTTTAGGGAGCCACATATATTAACTAGTAAATTTTTTTGTAAATAGTAAATGAATGAGGTAAGAATATCCATTTATGAGAGGGTAAATATATAAATTCAGAATGTACCTCATATACTATATAAAATACATTCTCTTTTGGGGCAATGGTCTAATGATTAGTCAATGATTGCTACATTTATTATTTTGGTCTCTTTCTCTCTCTCTACTAATTTAGTTTCTCTCTCTCTAAAAATATCCACATACAAACAATTCTCTGAGAGATACTCTCATACGAACATAGTTTAACATGATTAATACCTACGAAATATATGAATTTATCACATTCAACTTTCTAACGAATCAATTTCTAGATGAGGTAATAATTTTGTTACACATGGGGTAATTTTGCTTTGAAAAAATGCTAAAATTATTAATTAGAAAATGTACATTTGTTCCGTGTTATCTCGCTACATTTATTTTGGAATATAATTTAATATTATCATACCAACCAAGGGGAGATAAATTATTCTTAAAATATTTCAGATGACTAATAAAATATATAATTATTGTTTGACAACGAAAATAATGTTAGTGTTTATATGTATGTAATTCAACCTCTCACTTTCTCATTTCAAAATATAAAAACAAAGCCGAATTCTAATATATTTATTATATCTTTAATTTTCAAATTTTTGAAGAAGAACAATAATGCCATATTCGATATAAAATCCTTCTGAAGTTATTTCACCCTCTTGTATGTCTTATGTATTTGCTTTCACAAAGTTCTTTCAAATTTTAGTATATTTATCAATGATGCAGTTTTTTAATCATTAAGTTTTCTCTATTTCTTAGTAGAATTCTTCCTTCAACAAGTTATAATACTACTTCAGCATCAGTTTCATAGTAGTTAACACCAAGCATGTATATATCCTCATCATTCTCAATCGTTTACGGTAACAGGTTTCGTCGTGAAGTGTATATAGGTTGTGCTATATCGTGGAAACTAAACTTTGATGGATGGTCAGTCATGCCAATATTTGTTTGGAAGAACATTCTTATGATTCATATATCTTTTAAGTAGTTATTGAAAGTAGGAAACTATTATAGCCTTGGTCAAATAATTTTTTCTCAAAACTTACCTTCCAAGTAGTCATTGATATATAAGTCTTGAGAAAAAATTATTTTACCAAGGCTTTATATTTTCTTATCCGAAATCATTTATTGTTGGAAAACAACATGAATGTAATATAATGTTTTTTGTCAAATTGTTCTCTCAAATTCATAAAACAACCATATGCACTATTATTTCTTTTAGTTATCAAGTCATAAACAACCTCTATGTCTTTACTTATTTTTTTTACAACGTGTTTAAAAATAATTCCCAACCTTATTATTCTTCAAATACAAAATACTTTTGTCGAAGTATTATTGACAAAGTCATTGTCCACCATATGAACTATACTACACAATCCCCTTACTCATAGCTAGTTTTCCTTTAACTCTTCTATGTTTGAGTTTACATCATCTTTTGAAAAATCCAATTCCATGGATAATGACACATCAGAAACATCATCAAACCTCAATCAACTTAATTGTTCTTTAACAAAATAGTTATGTGTAATATGAGCAGTACATTAATACATAACTATTAATATGTAGATTATTTGCAGTGTTAAAATTATATAAGACAAGAATTATGATGTGTGTGATGTAAGCCATGCTTAAAAGTTATAGTGAAATATTAATAAAAAAATAGATATGTTATAAGAATAATTGATGAATTGTGTATTATGTGTGTACACAACGAGAAATCATATAAATATCAAAGACATGCACAATTTTGATCATGTCAATATATTATAATATTGTGATAATATCAATCGTGTCACATATAGTATATGAGTGCATGTTGTCACATAGTAATATAACACATACAAGTGTAATTGTGTTTGTTTATACATGTTTTGTGCAACATAATTTGTGACTAAGATAAAAACTTGAATACGTTTCAAATTTTGTTATATGCAATAATAATAAACATGCTTAATACGAGCCTATGTGCATCGTGTATTAGCATTAAATTTGTGACTAACTTGAAGTGTGTATAAAACTAAACATAGTGCATGATCAAATAAATGGTGCTTAATATTCAATTTATCGTTAAAATCATTGTTAACAATTGCATGGTATGAGTACAAATGATAAATTAATTAAAAGAATAAATTTATGAAATAATATGTCATAATTTGTATTAATAAAATTATAATATGTAACTGATACCATATGTCTACATTACACAACAATATTGATTATATAATGTTATATATTATAATGAATTTAACATCATTTATAACAAGCTAATTTGGATTCCATCATAAGTGAAGTGAGTTTGAAGGAACAACTTTTGAAAGTGGTAGCGTGAGAAAAATACATAACAAATTAAGTGTGAGCATGAGTGTACAATTCGCTGAAAGTTACAAAGTAACACACATGAGAAACAAAAATAATTTGTAATCATACTCATTGATTGAATTTTATAATATGACTAAATGTGTTATATTTGAGTCTCTTAAATTATGCAGGTACGCGTGGATAAATTATGTGGGGTGAATAAAGTGTGAATGATTTGCATTGATATATGCATGTTATTATATATAGATGCACATTTAGAGCAAAATTAATCAATCATTGAACACACAATGAACGCGTATGAAAACATTAATAACCCGGTAACCAATAATAAAGAACCATGCAATTTTTTAATATTGTGAA
Source organism: Limnanthes douglasii subsp. nivea (assembly GCA_036936605.1). Classification (NCBI taxonomy): domain Eukaryota; kingdom Viridiplantae; phylum Streptophyta; class Magnoliopsida; order Brassicales; family Limnanthaceae; genus Limnanthes; species Limnanthes douglasii. Next base: position 56,949,083 of record JAUPFV010000001.1, on the reverse strand, counting down.
ACTAAAATAATGTAAAATCATGTGTGAGAATATTAAACAAAATGTTGATCATATACGAATATGAAGTACAGTATCATATTATACTATGTGTGATGTTATATAACACAACGTACGAGTAGCGTATTTGTGCAGTTTGTGTTAGTTACAAACAACAAACCAACAATTTGATTTTTAAAAATCAATAAAGAACCAATCAAGATAATCAATCTTGATGGACAACTCTTTATTAATATGAAAAGATAAACCTGACAAAAAAATACACAGATTAAATAATCAAATTGCATAAATAAACGATGAGAAATATTCAACAAACACACGTAAATATTCATCAAATATTTACTCGTCCATAAAAAACATGTCCTAAAAAATCATAAAATTATGATTTATTTTTAGAAATATATTCATTTATCGATTTAAAATAAAAAAAAGTTGAAACAACGAATCAACAATACTTTATTCAAATTTTAATCAAGATAATAAATTTTTAATATTTATTAATATAAACAATAAGTTGTACAACAATTATTCATCAATCGTACATTAATTGAGAAACAGAGAATGAAAATATTCATTGTATCGCTATAAAATTGATTTATTCTTAATCATAGAATTTGCTTCAAATATGATTCTTATTTCATTTATCTTTAAACAATAAATAATTGATGGATGTTCGAGAACAAAACCTTATTACATGTTTTTCCCTACTTTCGGCTTAAATAATAATCAATTGATAAATATCTTAATCGATAATAATAAATAATTTTGTATTTCGATCGCCAATTAGGCAACGATAAATTTCACTAAAAAGTTGTATCTCGGTCAAGAAGATGATTCAATATAAGAATCTAAGTTCACAACTGTAAATCAAACCTTCGTTGAATCATGGTTGGTCAAATTAAATGAATCTTTAATTTAATACTCAATCTTTTTAGATCTGAATCGTTTGAAAACCAGAAAATTCCAATCTCTAATAAATCATGTGGATTCATCGTCTCCTTATTTAAATATATTTTATCTTGCTCTTTATATTTAGTAATAAAAAATGGTAAAAAATATATTCAAAAAATAAAACGACGAGTTATAAACATTTATACTATCACATTGACTTTTTGTTTCAATTTGAATTAAAAAACTTTCTCACTGAATTACGAGTGAAAAAATTATACCATACCAAAAACAAAATCTAACTAGAGCCGCGACAAGCTATGATTACTTAACTAATTTTTAATCATTAAACTCACTATAGAAAATCGATTCACAAACTCAAATATCCCTCAACATTAACTTGAATGGATTTTTATCTCGCTAATTAATCTTTCTCGATCTAAACCATGTAGGCTAATTTTATCTCAAACAAATAAGAACCGATGAACAATGACAAGTAATTTTGTTACATGCATCGCGGTTAAAATAATTATGCCTCATAAAATTGGAAAAATAATAGCATATCTTCAATAAAATCAAGTGCAAAGTTATATTTATTTATATTAAAATTGTGAAGCTTTACTTGTCAAGGGTTAATAAAAAACACATGATATCACCTCAATAGAGAATCAAACGCATATAACAAATTAACAATAAATCATCTTTCTCTTACTCGTCACGTTTTAATCAACTATATTTTTTTTTATGGAAAATAGAAAAATAATAACAAATGATTTAAATAAAAACATGAAAAGAAATAATCAACGATTTAGGTTGAAAGTAGAGAAGTAACACGAGGTCGTGATGAATCTCAATTATTTTTAGAGAAAAAAATGAAATATCTTTCATTTTTTCCCACTTGTTAAAATCTCAAATAGTTTAAAAAGATTATGAATTGTCCCAAACATAAAGAATTACCTCATCAAAATGTTGAACGTCGACACTCTTAGATGAATTAGACGATCTCACCGATTCATTTTTATTATAGAATAAGAAATTCAACACCTTTGGTATTGTGATATAGAAACAAAAAGCGTTCTCGCATATGACTTCGTTTCCTAACAGAAAAAAAACTCGTCAAAATACTGTAAAATATGTGTTTATTGTAAGAATAGAAATACATAGATAAATAGAGGTTTATAGAGATAAATTAAGAAAGAAAGTGTTTTGTTTATAAATAATTATTATATTTCTTAAGTGTCACCTAAATCTATCTATCTATATATATACAAAACACTTTTTTTTGCCCTGAGGGGTAGTCGAGTTGGTTGAGTATGACATGCTTGTGACCAATGGTCATGAGTTCGAGTCCCTCTACATACGCTTTATCGGCTGAGCTTGTCACTTTATGTGGTTTACCTTTTGGCGTTGGTTTGCAGGCTATCACGTCAGACTGAGGGTTTACCCTGTCACTTTCTTTCTTATTTATATATATATGTCTATACATATTTAATTATATATTTTTTGTGATTTTCTTTGGTTGACCGTTGGCGAAAAACACGAGCAAACTTGACATGATTTAGAATGATTTTGTCTGATTCGTTAGTCATAATCGTTTGCATATGAGTCTAAAACCTAATTCTGACACCAAAGAACATGAATCTATCTTTAAATCTTTAAAAACAAATCCAATTTAGATTTATGAATTTCGTTTTATAAAGTTAAAAAAATTTATGTGTTAAAGATAGAAAAAGTGAAGAGTGTGTACACAAATTATCTTAAAATTGGGTGTTTAATGTGAATTTATTGAAGAAAATATGCAATAAATTGAATACATATCACTACATTTTTTTTAGTAAAATCAAACTTTTTTTTATAGTTGTTCTCTTAAATTTATTTATATACACTACTCGGTGAAAAATCTTTCGAAAGTCAATGAAACATTGATGATATAAGTTTATCTTGAGCACAATGTCACGTAGCAGCTTCATATTAATAAACAAATGTGGCGACTAATTTTATCAAAACTGGAAAGAAACTACCACATAACTCTTAAAAAATCTATAAATTATTCGTTCCTAGTTAAAATTCTAAAAAAATTAGAATTTTTATTTAGCACCTAAATTTTACTCTAAATTAGACTTTTGGTTATAGAGAACTACCTAAATGTGAATTTACCACAGTTCAATATTCTTTTTATTGGTTAAAAATAAATTATTGTTTTTCTTACCCAAAGACGTAATAAAATTAATTTTTTTTAAGTATAGAAAAAAAAAAAGAAAAAAAAAAGGGCAAACCAGTAAAAGAAATGACAAAACTGATTTGGTTGCTTGGAGAACTAAATAAGAAAAAACATTTAATAATTTGGTTTAACATTTAATAGTTTGGTTTAATTCGCCGATTTTGGTAGGTTTGACTTTGACCAATGCTTATGTGCGGCTCCTCCTTTTCAAAACACCCACACACACTCCCTAAACCATCACTCTTACGCTTTTTGTTTCTTCAAAATTTATATTTTTTTTACTACTGCTCTGTCTCTCTGCCTCTGCCTCTGCCTCTGCTGCTAAAAACGACTTTCTCTCTCTACAATCATACAACCCAACCCACAATTCATTTTCTGTCTTCTTACTCCTTCAACTCGATTCGCTTTCCGATTCATCTCAGCCCACACTCCATCAGGTATTATTATTATTATTATTATTCGAGTTTTAATTGTGTTGGGTTTTCCATTTCAAGTTGGTAGGTAACCTTTATCGTTTTTAATTCACATACTCATGTTTGGATAATGGGTTTTACTTTACTTTTATTTGTTTAGCTGCAAGATTGTTTTTTTTTTCTCAATTTATGGGTGTGAAGCTAAATTTTTTTATACAATTTTGATGATTTTAGTGGATCTATGTTTTGTTGTTTATGTCCATTTAATTTGATAAATTCTTGATGGGTTATGGCTATGCCCATTTTTTAGTATCAGCTTTTTTTGTATGTTAGAGATCATGTTAAAATTACCAGAATCGATTTAGGTTTGAAATTGGTTTTGTTCAGGTTCTTGGTAAGCCTTGTTGATTTGTAGTTTGTTTAATTTCAGTAATTCTGGGCTTGTTCACTGAGGTCAAATTTTTAGTCTATTCGACCGTTTCGTGCGGCAAAATGTCCAAACATTATCATTAGTTCTTTTGTTGGTGGTTTTGTTCAATGATGAAAACAATGAAGTTTTGAGATTTTTCGTATAAAGCTAAAGCAGTAAACTTTTAATCTTTTGATTTGTTCACACGATGTTTTTCTTTGCGAGAAAGTTTGATTGTCCGGTCTGAAACGAGTACGGAGTATAGATGGTCGTTTATTCGGTTCCATTAGTGTTTTGTGTTTTGTAGACTTAAACAAATGAAGCTTCATACCCTTTTATTCTCAATAAATGCCATAGTAGACTGAGATATATGCCGTAGTACAAATGAAGGTTCATTCCCTTTAATTGATAGAACTTTTGGTTTTGATTATGATTGTATGTATAAGATTTTTTTCCGATCCGATCGTCTTCGAGTAATGAAAAAGTCTATAAATATTATTTATAGAGTTCTATTAATGTTTTGTATAAGTCTAAAAGAAAGTTCATACCATATTCGAGAAATCATAAGCCACCTTATTAGACTGATTCAGCTGTTGGAAAATTGATTTGTTAGTTTGACTGGTCTTTAATATGTTTGCTAGTGGTTTTGATTATAGTCTTTATAAGGCACTATGGTTGTCTGTTCATTTCAGATGACGCCAATTCTATAAATTCTAGTTCATTCAGTTCAATTAGTGTTTACGTGCAAATGAAAGATGACACCAATTCTATAAATCTTCGCTTATTCAGTTCTATTAGTGTTTCGTATACAACTTGCAAATACAAGTCGTTTTTTTTTCTTCAAGACTTCTGTTGGTTCACCTTAGTTTTATCACGGGGTGCTTAGGCAAGAAGAGCGAATAGCTAACTATTGGCATCAAACTGTAAATTAATCTGACTCTTCTTCATTAGGCACTTAAAAAGTATTAAATAGAGATACAAAAAGATAAGATTTTATTTATAGTTGTGTTTATAGAAACTACATTCTAGTTACATCTGTTTTGACTTTATATGCTGGTTAGTCCCCTACAATGGCGTCAAGAAATTCGTGTCTCACTGATATTATAGTACCATGTCATTTAAATCACGGACAGCTAGTCGATGGCCGATGGGGGACTGTGATGGTATATGTGATACTCCAGGGACTAATTTCTAGAAACACAGCTAGTTGGAGGACTAATGATGATTTTAAGCTGTTTCTAATTTTTATACTTCTATATATGTAATGTAAATGTTTGGACTTCTTACAGAGGTTTGTTGTAGTTCTGCACCTTTCCTTTTAACAATATTGATGTGCATACCTTTATTTTCCACAGATCATAGCACGCCTTAGTAGACCAGTGACAATCTCGAGCAACCAATGGGTTGTTTCACTGTATTAAAAAGTCGGAAAAAAAAGATCGAACGTCAACCTAGCAGTGTCAAACGGGTCGACCATAAAAAACAAGTTCCAACCGCACTTCCCGAGCCACCACTTCCCACTCGATCGCTCCAATCGGCACCACCAAGTTTTACGACCCGAGTAAAACCATTTCAATCTAACAATAATAAACCAACAAGTAGTAGGATTAGGGCATTGTCAGCTCCATCTACACTTGATGCAGCTGAACAAGACAATCTTTCATCACTCGAATACGATCGTTCGTTAAGTCCACAACCGCTTCCTCTTCCATCACCTCAAGCTACGACTACTGCTTTGAAAAATCTGGGAAGTTTTAAACTCGGGACTGTTAGTGGTTTGCTCGCACAGTCTGGACCGTTGCCTTTGCCTCCATGTGGAGCGGTGCGGAACTTTTCTTATGAGGAAATCGCAATGGCCTGTCACCATTCAGATCAATCCATAACAGAAGGTCTCACTTCGGTCGTATATAGTGCTTCCTTTGGAGATGACAGCTCAGGTTCAAAGAAGTTGGAGGCTACTGTTACGCACCTTCACTCTCCGACTCAGGTAAAATTATAAGGATGGATCCTATTAGGGCATATTTGGAACACCAGATAGGATAAGCATAATTTTCATTTGGCATATATTCACACCATTATAATCTATACAAACTTTTTTTTAATCATAATTGATTAGAATAATACAAAGACATGTATTCTAATCCCATTGTTGATCTATTAGTCAATTGAGTGAATCATAGCAAAACTGGTAACTAAATCATACCAATTAAGGTTTTACTTTTTCTAGCCAAGTGGTATACTATATACTGAGTGTGTGTGGTACCATTATGCTTTTAAGCTTTCAGGCTTATGACCAAAAAGGTTATCTGTTTGGCATGACTTTTTAGGCCTAGAGAAACCTTGTTTCTTAATCTTATAAATCAAAAGGCTAAAGTAATTTAGCTTTGTTGTCTTTTTTATTTTTTGACTTTCTTTTACAATATAGTGCAACCTTGAAAGTTAGTTTTCTTCTTCATTATGCACTAAACAGACAATGACTGTTTTTATCGTTTTATTTCAAACTAACTTTTAGTTGATAAGTTGACCACAAAATAACCTCATCACGAATCTTAAAGCACCCCAGAATCCGGTAACACTGTCGTACTAATTCATGCTTTGCTATTTAGACTTTCAGGGAATTTGTGAATGAAGTGAACACAGTTGCATCCTTACAACACCCAAACCTTTGCAAATTGGTTGGTTATCACGCACGAGACAGTTCAGAAAAAAGAATGCTCGTTTATGAAAGACTCTTTCATGGTAGCTTAGACCGGCTGCTGTACGGAAGAACTGATGGACCTCCAATAGACTGGAATACTCGAACGAAAATTGCCTTATGTGCTGCACAAGGTCTTGCCTTTTTGCACGAAGAAGGACCTTTTCAGGTAATAACAAGTCTTTCAAAATTTTCAAAAATGCACTAAATAAGTACTGGTGTCTAGAAATGGCAATTGGGTGGGTTGAGGCTGGGTATCTGCGAAGCCATTACTCACCCTACTGTTATGTTTTACTACCTGAATCCAAAGTCAAGCCTGGCAAGTATTTAAACCCATATCCAGGCCCAGTGGGTCGGGTTACCCACCAACTCCTGCTGCCAGCGAACGGCCCATTATTAAATAACCGCTGTTCAATTACCACTTTTGTCCTGCCCATACATAGACTGTTTTTTTTTAATATTAAATTTTATAAATTGTAAAAGAATATATAGAAATTTTAAATTTTTATAAATTGTAAAAAAAGAAAATATAGATCTGAACAAGTAGGGTTTGTTCAGCCGGGTACCTGCTGCTAGCTGAATAAACCAATTTCGGGCCGTACCCATGGCTTGCTCTAGCCAAGCTTGGAGCCTATAATAGTTTGACTTTCATTCCGTGCCTCAAACTGGAGCTCGCGAGTAACTCAAAGAACAATACATCTATTATTTTCTATTTATATAAGTTATTTTAGACCAATAAATGGATTTATAATAACTTCAGATTTCAGCATAGGTTTCAAAATTTTAAACTAAATAATGTAATAAATTTGGTATGTATTTTTTTTTTCTTTGAATTAAAAATAAGTACCCAATACAAGGCCGTAATTGAATACATATGGGCATATCATAATGTGGAAGTTATATGCTACATTAGAGCATAAAAAAGTAACTTAATCTAAATGGATAAAGATATCTATAGTACTAGTTTTATTATGTCCGAGATCACTCCATATTCTTGCCCACGAAAAATAATACACATAGAGTGAGGTTTGCATTGGATCGGGATGGTCTTCGGATAACACATAAAGCCGTCATTTTCAAACTTTACTTCGATTTGGGTTTCAAGTATTTATTTTGAAATGCCACTTTCATATTGTTGTCATGTTGCTTTAAGTTTGGTCTTTCTATCTTTCACTCCACATTTCAGAGAAAACATACTATTTTTAATTCGAGAGTTAGAGAGACCAAACTTAACATGGCTTAGCAAAGATTTGAAAGCCACATTTTGAAATAAACACTTGCTCTCACATTTAAGTAAAATTTGAAAATCAGAGTTTCATGCTTTATTAGAGTCGAATGCCATCTTGGTCCAATACAAATCTCACTCTATGTATTTTACTTTTGGTGCGCGAGAATATTGTGATACTATACATGTTTGTTAATGCTCTACAAACTAAGTTCGTAATTGAATACATATGGCAAAATTATGATAAAAATATAGAAGTTATAGCTAGATCATAGGTTAAATGAAAAGCAACTTGCCCAACCCGAACTCGGTAATTAGATGTGTATTCGGCCTGTACCTTTTGGCATAGGTCTTCTCCTTCCTTTGCTTTGAACTAAGGGATTTCGTCCAACAAATACACAATAAAATTGCATGCTGAAGCTTATAACATAGATCTAAAGTGAGAATGCCCTGTCAAAAGACTTGAGCTCAATATTGAACATGATTTGATATAAAGGTAAATGCTTCGAGACAGGGAAGTATTAGTATAATGTATGGTTATGCATTGAATGTATACCAGTTATAATATGGACTAAAAGAGATCTATCTTTAACAATAATTGTATATACATTTTGTTTGGATAAAAATAGTATTATTAACATCTATAATATGGACTAAACAAGATCTAATTTCTAAATCGTAATTATCGTATGCCCATACGTATTCAAATGCAGACTTGGCTTTGACTTTGAAGTATAGGTTTCGTCTTACTTGTGTAGAAATACTGATTATATTTGTTACAATAACAGGCAATGTACAATGAATTCTCAACAGCCAACATACAAGTCGATAAAGATTTTAGTGCAAAGCTTTCGGGTTATGGTTGTGTGGGTCAGATTCCCGATCTCGAGGCGGAGATCTCTAATCATACAGTTGTAAGTTCTAAATTCTGCTACTGTGATTTTGGCTACTTATCCCATAAAGTAGGGGATTGTTTGGTACCATTAGTTTTTTTGCTTTCAATTTTGTTTTAACTGAGCTTTTTATCACTACCGACTAATATCTTGGTGGACCTTTAATCTGTGCTTATTTGAACAGGCAGTAGCAAATCTTTCAGTTGAGACAATCGAGAGAGGACTCCTTACACCGAAAAGCAACGTTTACAGTTTTGGAATAGTTCTTCTTGAACTACTGACAGGAAGGAAGAATCTCGACAGTCGACATCCCAAAGAAGAAAGAAATCTAGTAAAATGGACTCGGCCTTTCTTATCTGACGATTGTCGACTTTCACTAATAATGGATCCTAATCTCAAAGGTCGATACCCAACTCGAGCTGCCCGTACAGTAGCCGATATCGCACAAAGATGTCTTCAGAACGATCCTTCAGAACGGCCAACGATGAGAACAATTGTCGAAAATCTTAAACTCATACAAGACATGAAACATTCGTTCCGGTTTCGTCTTCAGGAACCTGGAAAACAAATGTTAAGATCTCCTAGTCTTAACATGATAATAACTCCTAAAACACAATTGAAATTTTCAAAATCTCCTCCTCCACCATCGGCGAAGGCAATACCGTCTTTCTCTCCTGCACGGTCGCGTGCGCTTCCACCGCGTGCTTGTGCATCAATTTTGTCGCTTGAGGAATATGAAGGGCAAGAACGGCGGAAGTCGTCGTCTTCAACTTCACGAAGGGCTAGTGTGGAAGGATTTTGATTGTGGATATATATAAACCAGAGTTTTTCAGGCTACTCTTTTTTTATACAAAAGATGTACAGATAAAAATGAGCTCTCTTTTTCCGCTATGAATTATTACATAATTATATAATATAAGGGTGTTGTTTTGTAGTTAATCTCGAGGCTTGTCTCGAGCACAATTATATCTTGTGTTTGGCCATTGATATAACTTCTAGTTATTAGATAAGTTTTTGTATTTTACCTGGATATTTCTTTTTTCAAAAACTTATTTTTCTTATTATTTTATTATATTTTTCTATTTTCATAAAAAAAAAGCTTTTTTCTAAAAAATAAAAAATCATTTTCACTTATGGAGTAGAAAAATAGTAAGTTTTTTTTAGTCTTGCATTCATTGATTTTTTTATAAAATCAAAACGGGTAGGGTGTTCTGTCATAATTGATTTTTCGGTTCATGGAAATCGTATCTGTTTTTGAACATCTTGGCTAAATTGCTTATGTACCACCAATATTGTGGAAGGGAAACCGTTTACTATACAACCAATATTATGGTACTGATGGTGCAATAAAATGGTTCCGTAAGTACCAACGTTTCCATAAAAATATATACTAGCGGCATAATTGGCAGTACAAATAACTATTGTTTAACTACAAGTTATGAAAAAATGCGAAGGTTGTTCAAATCGAAAAAATTACGAGTTAGGAATAAAAAAGCAGATGAAAAGACTAAGATCTATAAATGCTTGCGTAGCATCAGCTCCAAAACCTAAGAAGCTTCTACCACTAAGTAGAATGAGCATTCACATACCGAACGGTCTTTACGGAAAAACCATTACATGCTTTTAATACAGTCCACGAAAAAACCGTGACGCACGTAGTGGTTATTAAGAATCACATAACGAGGATACACAAACCGAGCCTAACATTCCTACTAATACACCTAGTGTTGAAGTCGATCTAAAAAAATTATTTTTGGAACAAAAGAGCATTATATTGTTTTTGGACTTCAAGTAACACGAGATCTACAACCCATATCTCGTAAATTTAAATTTAATCATATTTCAATATGTTTTTATAACTTGGTTTATATTTATAGATAAATTATAACAATATTTGTTTTTTTTGTTTGTACCGTCTCATATCGGTATAAACATCCAAGCCACGTACGAAATGTTACAGAAATATGACCTCAGTAACCATGAGGGTTAAGAATCTATTGGTTAAGACTGCATTCGAACCACTGATTGATTAGTTGAGTAGGTTATTCACAAACTCTCGGTTGAACGAGGCTTTCCTCGAACGATGGCATTAATAGACTAACATTTTCCTGTTCTGCTTTGGGGAGATGACTATCACTCTTGACAACTTGTTCGTTATGACTGGCCTCCTGGTGGAATGGAGAGTAATCAAATTTAAAGGAACACTACTTTTAACAATATGTATGAAATATATGATTGGTTGTTGGGGGTTTCACCAAATAATGTTCGTCCGGAGTTAAAGGCGCATGAAGAAGTCGAGTTTAGCCTGAAATTTTTTAGGAAAACATTTTCTTCTAATTTTTATATTAATGAAAATCAAAATTGTACCATAGATATTGTCGTATATGTTACATGTGTATAGCTTATGTGTTTGTTTGGTTGCATCATTTTCTTCGATACTAGCCAGAAGTTCGTAAAGACAGACTTCTTCGTCGTTTTTGAAGATATAGATCGACTAGAGGATATAGTTTGGATGTGCACGTTGGAGTGACTATAGGGTTATGGGAGAAGCGTCAGAGTCTTCGATAACGACTTAAGACTTCTCGGTATGTCAGATTAATTGATATACTACCATTTTCCTTATTACTCTCAGGTGAACGTGTGGATAGCATATCCAATCTGAAGCTTCTTAGCTAGTTGCTGAAGAAGCTTACAGGCGCGAATGTTCGACCAATAATTTAATATTACGACGTTTTTGTTGGTCTCAAGGAGAATAATGCAAGTACTCTATTATTTTTATTTTGCTTGTATCAAACCCGAAGTGTTTCTTAGTTATGTGTTTGTTTGCAGGTTATATTTGAACCATATGTGAACATGTGGGATTCGTTTCCAATATAAGAAGTGAAGCTCTATAAATATCCTATTTGGGTTACGTGGACGATTAAATTGCCAGAACGATTTGGTATGGTCTAGGATAAACCAAAGGTTCTTTAAAAAGCTTAGATGGTTATTAAGAAAAAATAGTACAACATATATCCTTACATGATACTGGATTAGGATGAATGACGTAACCATTTACTTCATACGGGTCGTATGACACATACTATTTCTAAAAATTACAAGAACGATGTCTTAGTACGATGATTATGTGAAGAGGTATGGATGGTATGTCATCACTCATAATGCTCACGGTGATCGTGAACATTAGAAGTGATATATAAAATCAACAGTTGGCTCTTTATTATTTTAGGTATTTTGATATTGTGTATATCTTCTTAGTCACGAATGATATTGTTGTACTATGGAATCTTGGTGTTGTTTTTCTAAGTTGCTGAAGAATGTTGTTTTCTCTATGTGGATGATGTTAGTTATGGCGATTAAAAACTTTCTTATATTATGTTGTATTGTTGATTCAAATATTTTTTTATGATGTACTGCAGATGTTGTGCGATGTTACAAAAGTCTAGCCACATTGAATGTGGTACCGAATATTAATCAATTTGTTTTCAAATTTAAAGTATTATATGATTGGTACAATGACACCATACCATCGGGTTAATATATGCATCGTCGATATGGAAGTTCTGTATCACTAGTTTAGTTTCATATCAACCGTATAAAAAATTCATATTGCTGATACAAGTATTTTTTAAACTCTAACATCGGCGGTACCATAAACATATACACTCGTATAATTGTATCATCGGTGGTATCGAAATAATGTACAGTAGGTCTAGTTCCATATCGGTGGTATGAAAAAAATATATCTTCGTACATTCTCTTAAATATTGCTTAAAATTCAAGCGTTTTTTTAACTTTAACACCGCTTGTACCATGAACTTATATCGTCATTATAATTAAGGCACTAGCGGTATGGAAATTACGTACCGCTAATAAAGTTTGTACGAACGCGAGAAAAAAAATCATATCACCAGTATATCGTCCTGGACATGGTTTAAATTTAAGTATGTTTTAGACTATAACACCTGCGGTACAATCAACCTATACCGCCAATATAATTGTAACACTGATAATATAGAAATTAAGTATTATTTGTCTAGTTTTGTAGCGAGATATGATTTCAAACATGATTTGACTTTAAGCGGTTTTTTAGATTTTAAGACCGATGGCACCATAAACCTATACAGTTTGTATAATTGTGGCATTGACAATATGAAAATTACATAATCAAACAGTTCTATAAAAAAAAATTCATATCGTCGGTGTACTCTTTCATATATGACTTAAAAGTTAATTTTTTCTTAGATTCTAATACAAATTGTACCGTCAATTTATGCTACTTGTATAATGTGGCACAGACGGTATGAAAATTATATGACACCGATATAGTTATAAGATTGAGAATAAAATAATTTTGTTTTAAAATAAAAAAAATTATAAAACAATTTTTTATTTCAAAAAAAAATAAGTTTAATGTCGCGGATAAGATAGATTTATATTGAATTATATATTTTTAAAACTATTTATCTTTTTTGGTTAACATTTTTTAGAAATAAAATTAAAATTAAGTAGTAAAAATAATAAACTCGTAAATGACCAAAATAAATAAATAAACTTAAAGCCAACTAAATAGTAAAGTAATAAAATGATAAAAGACTAAATAAAATAAAATAAATATATTATTTTTAGTGAAAACTTATAGTTCAAGATCGAAAATTTAGCCATACATTCAATATCATTTGGCATCCGTAGTAATAGTAAGGTTTTGGATATTCGTGCTAGGATGATACTCCCTCTAATTCAAGTATTTTTTTTTTCGCAATAAATTTTAGGGAATTGCTAAAAAACGGCTAAAACTACTTCGTGAAATTGTTTATAATTTTTTTTAAAACTACTCCGTAAAGTTACTTTGTTTGACGATTTTACCCTTACAAAATCTTATAAATAGTCAAATTTACTTCGCAAAGTTATCATAATTTTCAAAAAAAAACAACAATTCTTTAACTTCTCTCTACCTTCTCTTTAAAAATCTAAACCAATTGGCATCTATTGGCGTGGCAATCATGTCCTACGCCTTCTCATTGGCGTACGTTGTGCCGTACACGCCAGAGGGTGGCGAAGAACAGCAAAAACAGGTTTTTTTTCTTCTGAAAATCTATTTTTTTCGCGAAAATGATAGAGGGAAATGCAATGTACCTCCTCGGCGACAATGCTGCTCTGCATGGGAAGTGCTTCCGACTCTTTTCCGACCATGTCGTAAAGGTTTTGAAGTTTTTGAAAAAAATGGGTTTTGTTGGTTGTTAAGTGTCTATTTTTAGTAGGTTTGAAGAAGATGAATTAAGGTTGAGATTTGAAATTATATTTGCAACTTCATGGAGTAGTTTGGACTCTAAAATGGCATGCCTTGTAATTGATTTGACTTCCAAGGGTTTTTTTGGGTTTTTTGCTTAATGGCATTTTTATAAATATTGAAAATCAGAAACATGCGACTTCGCGGAGTAGTTTTGGCTTTTTTTTTTGCAATTCCCTAAATTTTATTTTAGAATTTCAATGTCATTTCTATCTTTTCTCTTTATTTATTTGTTGTTTTGTAGTGATTTTTTTTATATTATTGTTTTTATTAATAGTTAAAATTATAAATTTATAATTATTTTTGATAAAGTTAAGATTAATTATAGATTTAGTATCATTAAGATCCATTTACTATCTATATTTTCATATATGTTTGAGAAAGATTTATTTCACTCAAATATTTATCATTTAAGATCCAATAATATCATAAATATCCTTAGTTTGTTATATAAAATATTTATTTATTTTTTTCTGTTTTTTCTGGTTTTTTCTTTTCTCTTTCGATTTTTTTATCTCGTGATTTTTCTCTCTTCTGTGCGACTAGTATTGATTTATTTTTCTTTATACACTGACGCTTTTTCTTCTTTTTGGGTTCTGATTGGTCTCGGATTGGGGTCTTTTCTATTGTTAGAGCCGGTGCAGCCTAGAAAACTCTATTCCAAGTTGTAAGACCCGATTCCAGTACGGAGGGAACCAGTAAGGAAGAATTTGGAGAATCTGAAGATGGAAATAGTTGTTCTATGCAAAATACTTATGTCAAATGGATTGATTATGTGAATCGAATTTGGGTGAATCGAACTCTTTGGATCAGAATCCGACTAAGAATCCAAGAGTGTTTCGAATTCGAAACCTACGAAGACAAAGTGTAAGGCAAATTCTGGTTTGAAGCCTTAAGATGCTAAGAAAGCTAAAAATAATCATTCGGTTATGATAGATGAGAAAGCATGTCAACTATGATAGATGCTAGATGCTAGAGGCGAAACCAATCCAACTATGATAAATGAGAAACCATGTCAATTATGATTCAAGACGTGCCAAATGGGGAATCCACAAACCGACTTTTGGAGCGCACAGATGCCAAATCACATCTGAGAGACGTGTCATGTCAACTATAATTGCAATGACGACATCTCCATGAGGGTTTAAAAATCTCAGGTTTAGGCCGTCACCGCAATCCGCGTCGGTCCACGCTCCGAGTCGATTAACGAACCAGGTTCCACATCCGACCGGAGCACATCGTCCCATGCCAATTATGATAGATGAGAAACCAATCCAATTATAATAAATGAGAAACGATGTCAATTATGGTAAATGAGAAACCATGTCAATTATGATAGATGCTAAACCAGGCCATGTATGATAAATGTTAAACCATACCAACTATGATGATGCTAGATGTGAAACCAGATCAACTGTAATAGATGAGAAACCAGACCAATTATGGTAGATGAGAAACCATGCAAATTATGATAGATGAAAAATCTAACCAATTATGATAGATGAGAAACGATGCTAATTATGCGATGAGAAACAAGACCAACTATGATAGATGTTAAACGAGACTAACTATGATAGATGCAAAACTATATAATGGAAAACGAGTGTAAAATATGATTTTAAAAAATAATCAGAACATATCATAAATAGATCTAGTTTTATTCTACCTAAAAACAAAACTAATAATCAAATTTTTTATTCCAAAATTACGGTTTAAAAAATATGTATTTTAAATTTTAAATTTAAAAAAAACACGTGTATTAGTTAGATATAAAATTTATAAATTTTATTGGATCTTTATCATAATAGATATTAAACAACCTTTCTATTTTTTAAAGCCCATATAAACCATATTAAAACACACTTATTATGAAATGGAGGACTAACTAAAGTATTCATGAGATTAATTCGTCGAATCTGATGTTTAATGGCCGCATAAAACTAGTTATTTTTGTCACGAACTATGCCCATTTATAACTGGTTAGTCATGAGAATAACCCGCTTTAAATTTTATTTATTCTATAATTTTATAATTAGATAAGTGATGGATACCCATCTGCGAATAAATAAAAAGGAGACTTACCTTTAAATTTAGAACGATGTGATAGAGACAATATGAGTGACATGAATCTGGAAAAACAGACTTCACGGAGCTAATGATACCTTTATGACGATCAGATATGAAAGTAATTTTTCAATCACTAATATGCGTCTTCAACAATGATAAAAACCAAAGACAGTTAACTGAGTCTTCAGATCCAACAATGGCGAATGCTACTAGAAATAAACCTAAAAGAATTAGAAGTTTTAGTACACTACTACACACAAACAGAACTGTATATAAAAAAATAACAGGAATAAACAGATTACTGCAAATCATAAATAAAACAGAAGAAACATAAAAATATTACCTTGGTTTCCATCTTTGGCTATAGCAGACAGTAGATGTCCTTTATGTTTGCCATGGAGAAAAGTTCCATCTGTGTATAGCACTGGCATACAGCTTGAAAACCCATTAATACATGCAACAAAACAATGCCTAAACGTCTTAGTCTCTACTTCACAATCAAGCACAAAATCACTTGTGGGATCCAAAGCTTTCATAGCACTAAAGTATCCTTTTATCAAACCGTATGAAGAAGAACTATCACCAAATACCTCAACCCTTGCTTTTTCTAAAGCACACCAAGCAACTCGATATGAAACTTCTAATCCATGACGTGTTTTTAACATACTTTTAATAGCACTAGCACCAATCTTATTATTGTTTTTTACCTCACTTAAAATTTCTTAAGCAACAATATCACTAGATAGATGTTTACTAGCAACGTTCTTAGAGAAAACCCCACAACTATGCTCTTTGACAAATTTCCTAATAACCATAAACTTAGTCACATGATCAATAGCGGCATAGATTCTCCAACCACAATTTTTACTCTCCTTAAAAAGACAGCAAGCAGACACACGGTCTTTACTATTCCGTTCGTATTTAAATCTAAATCCGTGTTCTATAGCAAATTTAGATAGAGACCTTTTAAAACCAACCGAGCCCGTTTTAAAGATTTGACCTACATCTTCAATTTCGTTAGCCCATGACTTGGTAGCAAGTTCTACTGATGTATCATTTAAGAAGTTGACAGCAGAGCAGTCTGCTATGGTATTATATTACGGTAAATTGCCACAGCATTTGATCTATAGGCCAAAATGTTTTCGTTAACAGCTTCAACTTGGATTTCTAGATAAATTGAACAACTTTGCTCGGAAATTGTAACCATATCAAAAAACTCTTCGTCATTAGTCAATGAACAACCTATAAACTGTCCAATACTTATACTTCATAATAATACTATCTCTACTCAAAGAAGTCCATTTATCAACTAAATAATCGTAAATACCGTTTAAGCTGTGAAACGATTTTAAAGAGCGAACAGCGGCATCATTCCCATACTTAAAATGTATAAAACCAGTAGACATTGTACCTGCAAAAATATATAAAGATATATTAGTAGTTAGAAGTACCGTCATGTTGTACCCAAAATAATCCAATATATATCTTGAGTTTCATCTATGACATACATTCAGGTTGATTTTGGATGAAGATCAGTTTTGTAAACATATCTACATAATTTCTAGTGGTGGAGACTGTAAGCAAAATTGAAAATACTATAGGATGCATTACTATAAAAAGAACTCGAGCCTGAATATGTCTAGCAGGAGCTAGCTTGTTTCCTATCATACAGGAGTATGATCTTCGTTTCAAAAGATAACAGCTCTGGCCACACGACTAATGCCGCGATAACAGAATTGTAAGAAAGAGGTAAGACGTACCTTTGGAAATTGAGAATCCGGCGAACGGCCAACCGAGACGAAATTAACGACAAGCGATCACGGTCCTCATTGAAATCGATCGAAAAAATGACCAACAGAGACGGTCACAGTCATCCTTGAAAGCGAGAGAAAAACAGGTTTTGATTTTGAAATCAAAAGAAAAGAGGGGCCAACGTTTGACCTAGAATTTGTTTAGTAAGTCATAAAAGGGTAAAATTGTATTTCGAATTTAATTTTGGACTAATAAGTAAATAAAGTCTTATTTTGGCTGGTGTAGGTAAAATCTATCGAAGACCGGTTTTATTGGTAAATTGTGAAAGTTTTATACCCTAATTGGTATAAAACCCATAAATAAAATTAAGAATAAGTGTTTAAGTTTTAAAGTTAACCATCTCCTATATATGATAACACAATATCTAAAACTTCGATAGTTAATTATTAGTTACTTTATTTATAAAATATATAAAAATACGTGACTGTCTTGGCTATAACTAAAAAGGTAATAATCTAAAAACTCATATATTCCTTCTTCTTCTTTTAATAAAATAAAATTAATGATTAATATTTTAAAAATATATATTTTTATTATTATTGCATCCGAATTATTTATAATTACACAATATTTATATATTTAAACAACTATTTTCTTTTCATTTACACAATTTATTTTACACATAATTTCACAATTTATTTTGCACAATTTATTTTGCACGTAATTTCGCAACTGAACATGGTTGATCTTTACAACCATAGACATAACTATTTTCTTCTTACTTAAGGTTTATTTACAGCATAGATATAGACATATATCTACGAAAAATCGAACTGAAATAACAGATTCAGTTTGGTCTAGTTCTTTATAAATATATGTTCGGTTCATTGCTTTAAATACTCACGGTTCTGGGTCCGGTTCGGAACCAAAAAATAGCTAGTATCCATAAAAACAGAATAACCCATAGTACCTTTAAGTATCCACGGTTTTCGGTTTGGTTTGGTTAGTTTTGGTTTAGTTACTTTTAAAAATTTGATTCATTTCGGCTCGATTTCAAATGGTTCTTTTGGTCATAAGTAACCATTTGGAACCAACCCAAATAGAACTGAACATGAATGTAACCGAAAATCGAATATAACTGTTTTTTTTTTTTCAGATTAAGTGTCCATAACCAACCGAATCGAGAAGAACCAAACCGAACCAAACCGAATTTTAATTTGTTTCTAAATGGGTATTAGTTCAAAAAAATAAAAATAAAACGAACCGAAGAACCGAATATTCATACCTAATCCCACAACTAGAACACAATTATTTTTTCGCAACTCAATTACATGAAACCCAAGTATTTTTTCGTAAACTAATTATATATAATTTCGCAACTAAAATACATTTTTTTTTCAAATCTATTACGCGATCTAAATACACATAATTTCGCAACTACAAACTACAAATAGTAATACATATTCTTCGTAGGTAGAACTATCGTCCGAATAAACTGATACCCAAAAAAACAAACATGCATAGAAAATGATTAAAGATTACGAGCCTTATCAAATTTTATCAAATTTGAAACCAAAATTTTATTTAATTTATTGGTATATAAATTTTGATCTTAGGTGCTTATAACTACGTTACCTTTTATAATTTTATAATTTTCAACGTCTTTTATACTATGTTGACTCTTCTTTATTTGCCACGTAAGTAATGTGAAATTAGGATGAGAAAAATGGGGCTCGAATAAGGTAGAGAAACGAAAATTCTTGATCACGATTCCAAAAGTACGAAAGAAAAAATTAACGATATTCGCAACACCTTATTAATTATGACTGTATATATTCAAACTTTCAAACTCAGGACTATGAATATTATTGTACAATAATACATTTGGCTTCTGGGATAAAACTACAGGACGAATGTTCCAAAACCTTTAACCACCCATGATATACTCTTGTTGTAAGTTAATATTTACTCAAAGCAAAACCTATAGGCAAGTCTAGGATGAAGTCATTTTGAATTCGATAGAGCTTCCGGTCCAGGGGTACCTTCATTGGGATTATCTTGCTCTTGAGAACCAGCAGCAGCAGCAGCAGCAGCAGCAGCAGCAGCAGCAGCAGCAGCAGCAGCAGCAGCAGCAGCAGAAGGTGAGTTACGATCTTCGTGTACCTGTTCCTCACTCCCCGGTGCTTGTGATGGTACTTGGCTTGTAGATGTCAGTTGTTGTTGTTGTTGATCAGATGTTAAGCTTGCGAGCCCGTTTTGTTTTAAATACGTCTGTAAAGGAAGTGTTGCTACTTGAAGAAGAGTCAACATAGGCAATCCAATTCTCGAGTTTTCTGGAGGGTGTGAATTCAAGTCTATATTGTCCCTTCCGATTTCAGTCAACTTAATAGAATCTGGTTCGTTCGCTGATGTATTATGCCCAGAAACAGCTTCCATTTCGCTTTCCTCTTTTGAGCCCCGTGCATTTTGTTGTTGCTGATTCCTCTGAGCTATTTCGGCTTCGCGCTCAGATTGGCGTTTTTGCTTGCGCATCGTTAGGGTTTTAAAACGGCGTCTGACTGTCATACAAACATTACAGGTACAAGAAGGGGGGTGTTTTCCTTTTCCACTAGGAGGCTGAATGCAGACGATGCATGAGCAGCCAGGTCTATGCCTTGGGTGTTTAGTTGTAGTCGCAACAACTGGTGTTGGGTCACCAGAATTTTCTCCAACGGTTGAAGCATCGGTCTGGCTTATTGCAATTCTCTTTCTCTTAAAATCTATAGTCAGGCACCAAAAATCAACATATATCAAGATTTGGTAACAAGGAATATGTAGCAAAATGCTGATGTCGTGTAATTTTTAGAATGTAACCATTTCACAGCATATCAATCTGGCCCAGCTAGGGATGGAAATAACCATGCGTAAGCTCGGATGCTAGGATTCAGAATGCTCAAACTCGTTTTTGATATCATGTTTGGGCTCAAGCTCGTATAAATACTGAAGTTCAGGCTCGGCTTGTTTAAGAGTCTCAATCATTTGGAGCCTAAATAAGCAAGCCAGAAGCCTAGAACTCGATCTTGCAAAAGAAGGCACAATCTTTGAGATAAATATAAATTTTGCATTCGTATTTCGTAAACTTATTTTAAACAATTATTAATAATATTTGATATCTTAAATGATGCTAAGGTATAACTGTTCGATAGATTCATAATAATGATATGTATTTTTTGTCAGGTTAAATATTATATATGATCTAGGTTTTATTATAATATATATATATATATAAGCAAACAGCTCTTGAACCTAACAAGCTTGAGCTCGGCTCAATTAATTGAGTGTGTCCAGAATAGTGTTTGAGCTGGACTAATTTACTACAGGAGTAGAGCTATATAAGGTTGTGCCGAGTTCGAGCTACTGGTATAATTTCCACCCCCAGGTGCATGCAGCCTGTTAAGATTGCATATTATCTAAAAAGAAGCATCTAAATTGGCATCATACCCTTGCTCAACCTTAGGAGAGTTTCCTGTTCGCTTGACGTCAGTTCATCTGGAGCACAGCATGAAGACCTGGTGGACAAAAAGAACAATCATCAATTTCTTGAACCTGTCTTACAAGAAGCACCATACATGAGAAAACTTAATGTTACCTGTATTGGTCCCAAGAATTTTCTGCACATGTCCACTTAGATGGTAGGAGAATATCCATTGGTAACTTCCGCCATTTACAACAACTATCACACTGTACCCATTGCTCTTGTTCCCTGAAGATCCAGTTTAGTAATCAAGGTTAGACGATCAAACCAATTAGTGAAGACAAAGCTGCTGTATGTATATGTTCTGTAGCTCGAAATATAAGAGCATGTCACATGTTCTACTTTTTGCCTATACTATTTTGTGGTGCTTTTTGCTATTTTACTCTATG
The DNA here is from genome assembly GCA_036936605.1 of Limnanthes douglasii subsp. nivea. Taxonomy (NCBI): domain Eukaryota; kingdom Viridiplantae; phylum Streptophyta; class Magnoliopsida; order Brassicales; family Limnanthaceae; genus Limnanthes; species Limnanthes douglasii. Next base: position 56,927,330 of record JAUPFV010000001.1, on the reverse strand, counting down.
CTTAAGAATTGAGGATTTATAATTTTGAACCGGAGAGTTGTTTAAACAACAGAAGACTTTGAAATCATTGAGATATACTTTGGGCCGAAGAAGATAGCAATCACACCCCAAGGGCAACTAACTCCAATCTAGGACCCTCGTGAATATCATTACTTATCAGAAGACTTTTGAGTTTAAAAAGCTGTAGCCTAAATGCTACAAAGATATCAAATGGAGTATCTTAGAAGTTCAGCAAAGAAGTTGACATAATATTATTTCTTTCCCTAATACTGTCTATTTTTACAAATTAAATAGGAACAGATAGAATTTTGCCTCACCCAGTTGAACGCGCTATAAAAATGCTCCTTTTTCCGAAAACTGGAGGTTCCTGAGTGAAAAATATAAAAACATTACTAACCAAATCATATCCTTTTTTATACATAACCAGTTACACATTTTTGGCTGAGTCTCATGATTCAGTTATAATAGAAAATATACATGCAAAATATGAATAACTGAGTAGCTACAAGCATGGCCAGAAGCTAGCAGAATTTACTCACTTCGTATTCTTCAAAATCATGGTCATCTATCTTGATAACACTTGGTTTGGTGCTTGGAGGTGGGCGTAACAGATCCTGTGCCTCTTCCCAAGTAAGTTTCAGCTCCAAAGCCTCTACATTATCCATGATCAGCCTTTTATTTTTGGATCCTATGTTTCGTGTTCTTTTTCTCTCGGGAACTAGCATTGATGTCAGCAGCAGGTTGTCCTTTACAATATCCTCGTGTTTATCTTTATACCAGTTTATATCTCCAGCTGCTGAAATCAAATGCTTGGAAAGTGCATTGAAGTGGGGATCGCTGCTTCCCTTCAGAGAGGCAAGAAAACCAGGGTGACCACTCATTATCGGTAGGTTCTCAAATACCCCAGAAAAGTAGCTTTCATTCGAGTGAGTCATACCAGGAGGAATTGCCGGTAGCTGGACTTCCTGTTTATTTAAGCATTAATATACATATATGATATATTGCACTTGCATGTAATGAAAATATTTGTAGTTTTACCTGTACTGTGGAAGATATTGTTGCTTTACGAAAACCCATAACAAGCTTTCCTTCAGGATCCATCCTGCTAAATGTAACTGCAGCAGAAATTAGAGTAGATAACAAATTTTGATTACTCAATCCTCCACCAACCCCTACTGAAAGGTAGCTAATGCATATAAAACTGAAATATGACAATTATTAATTGACTTAAACTGTCTAAACATAGAGAAGAACATCACAAGTAATCTTGGTGTATGGAGCTCTTGGCAGCGTCCAGTCCCATGAAATAAGTTTTAAAATTTATTGACTCAAGTCAGTCCTGAAATTACCAGTATCACCAGCTTGCAACTGCATCGACTGTATACAAGGAGTCACACCCTCCAAAACATACATTCTGCTGTTATTGTTGGGCCAAAATCTGAACTGAAACACCCATTCTTTTCCCTTTATATCTTGAATTCTCAGAGGGAGACCCTCAGGTTGAGATATAGGTGGAAAATACGCCTAAAATTTGGCAAACTCAAGCAGATAAGCAAAGCTACAAAATCAAATGACTCACTTACTATAATAGTTTTGAAAGACATATTATAGATATAATACAAAATAACAAGAAAATCTTACTTCTGCACATGCTTTAGGGAGGACCAGACGACCAATGCGCCCAGCATCACTTGCACTCAGAACTTTTTCAAACAATGGGACGATGGTTGAATTTGAACTTCAGAATACATGGTTAAGAACATCAAAAATGAATCTTGCAGATAGACAAGTCATTATGATAACTGAGAAATGCATGGTTCAGTATAGAAGTACATAAAACAAGCCAATTTTAAAGGATACTCCCCAGATATCTGCTGTAATTCTTGATCAGTAATCTTTGGCCAGTAGCGAGCAAGCATCTGATTCTTTCCTCTTCCATCAGCAGGAGGCCTAGCAACACGTATCTGTGGTGCATCTGCCTCCGAACTGGAAGCAAGTATTGACCTTGGGGGCTTGGGAAGAAGATAGCGGGACCTGGATGCCTGTTGATAAGTGGCTGATGTCTTACCCCTTTCATCCACAACCGCATTATGAAAGGGACTTTGACTTCCTGGACTTCCTAGGGACATAGTCAAGTTCGCGTGTGCTACTGATTCAGAAATATTTTTTTCCCCTAAATTTGCTTCGAATTTGGCAGATTGAAATGGCCCATAAGAGGTATGGTTAGAGGAGTATACATTTCCATTGGCCCCTGGAGGAGGTAAAAACTCCTCTTTCATTGGAGGAAAGGACTGAATCAGGTCATTGTTCTGAAACTGGAGGAACTGTTTTATCCCCAAACAACCTGCTGTATTGTTGCTCAACTGAATGAGACTTGAGTTGCCAGCAGTACCACCTTCTAATTGGCTCTCTGCAGCACTAGATTGCAGTGCACTCGCACTATCAACTTTCAAAACATATCCATTATGCTTATCATCAGAAGCCATCTGTGTGAATACAGAACCACAAAAATCACTTACTCAAACAGTTTTTAGGGGAAGTCTTGCTACAGTCGATAAGGAAGGCTTAGACACATAAAATATTTCTAGAGTTATTTTTTAGTAGGAAATGTAATATGGACAAGTACAAATCTTACAGGGCTGATTCCTGCTTTTTGTGCACAGCTTATACAATTGACACCTCTACTATCAAGAAGCTCAATTAAGGACCTTGAAGCGATGCATCCACAATGTAAGCGCTGCCAATACCAAAAAGAGGAACATTATATCATAACACCAGGTTAGGATAGGTGATAACAGCAGGCTAATAGTTTAAGCTCTCTCTTAGTTCACCTTGCCGCACGAAGTACATTCTCTCCAACCAGATTCTTTGGAGTGGAATACCTCACAGAAAATTGATTGGTCATACACATACCTGAACAGATTACCAAATCCAAGCAAAATAGTGGATTATCTATGAGCAAATCCATGGATTCATTTGATCTAGAAAACAACTTAAACAAGCTTAAACTAGCACATGATTTTGCTGCTATTATAAGAACTATAGATTTGGTATGACTACAATATTCTTGTTCCAGAAAAATAGATGTTTTGACATCCAAAACAAATCAAGGAAGAGCTATTATAAGAACTATAGATTTGGTATGACTACAATATTCTTGTAATTACAAAACAACGGGATGGCGCTAATTACTTCAACAATCACTCGTATAACATACTGGAATAAAAACAATAACTTGTGTATCCAAAGTAACGTTTGCCGTACAATTCCATGTTATATATACAAAATCAACACATAAACGAAGAAAGAAACATGAAATTACCCGCACTTATCGCACAGACTTACGAATTCACCAGATCGATCAGTCCATCCTTTTCTCCAGTCGCTCGATGAGGACACCCCGCACTGCTCATTCATGCAAGTCTTGGACTCCATTTTCATCGAGCAACTTGATTCTACAGTTAATCAAAACCGTCAATTTATAAACCCTAAGAAAAACCCCTCTTTTGAACTAAGTAAAAAAGCAAACACAAATTCAAATATAAGATTAGAGAGATGAAAGTGGAAAAGACCTTACCTCTCTGTTACTTTTTCTCTGCTAAACAAACAACAACCACTTGATTCCCTTTGTCGATTTCACAAAGCACGTGAAATTGAGATAGATCTTTTTGTTTAAATAATCTCTTTAAATGTTCCGATTAGAAAAGGAACCGGGATCGGAATCGGAACCGGAGGCGGTAAAATATCGGCAATAAAGTAGAGAAGGTGAGTTTATCGAGGTTTGATTCTAGAAAGAGGCGCGGTGCTCATGCATAAGAAAGCTAGAGAGAGAAGGGAGAGAGCGGGTAGAGAGAGAGAGTGTTTGGTGCAGAAACATAAAATGCATGCACGATGATGCTTCAAGACTCGGCGAACTCTCTTTGATAGACTCTTTCCTTAACTTTCACTTTACAATTGAATTTCTAAAATCTAAAATTTAATACAAAGTCGAGTACATAAAATTACTACTCAATACGTCACAAAATATTCAAATCATCATTCTATATTGCGCTTACAAGATATATTAAATTTACCTAATCAGTATTATATCCAAAACATCCGAACCCAAATTTTACTCTTATCCAGTATCAACTGAAAAAAAAACTATATTTATTAGCATTATTTCGGTAATAACACTAATACTCATATTTTATTATTAGTTACGTTGCTCTCTCATTTTCATTTAGAAATTCGTATCAATCAACCTGAAGTTCAAAAAAAATCGAAAAATATTATCGACCATAACTTTTAAGAGAACAAAATTAGATCTATAGATGGTATTATCTGAATTTTTTTTTGTCAGTCCTAATAACTTTGGTCTCGCATTACGTTTGTATGGTCTCACATCTCGTATTTTGTTTTTGTCCTGGTCTCGCGTGATGTAATAGGAATATGCGAGACAAGATATGATGTAATGGAAAGATGCGATATTATTCGTGATGTAATAGAGCAATGTGAGACTATGTAAGATGAAGTGGAGAGACCATCCATGATGAAATTGAGAGATCATGCATAAAAGTAGAGAAACTATGCATAATGAAATGGAAAAATCATGCATAATAAAATGGAGAGATACGAGATAAAGCATGGTGAAATGGAGACACCATATATGATGAAATTAAGATATGTAAAATAATCCATGATCAGTTGGAAAGACCAACATGATAAAATGAATAGATATGAGACAATGCATGATGTAATAGAAAGATGTCAGACCATACATGATGAAATGGAGAGATGCGAGACTAGGCATGATGAAGTGGAAAGACCATAGCATGATGAAGTGAAAAGACATGCATGATGAAGTGGATAGAACAGACATGATGAAGTGGTGAGATCATGCATGATGAAGTGGAAATACCAGACATGATGAAGTTGAGAGATCATGCATAATGGCATAGAGAGGTGCGAGATAAGACATGATGAAATAGAGAGCCCGTACATGATGAAATAAAGAGATATAAGACAATATATAATGTAATGGAGAGAGCATGCATGATGAAAACTGAGAGAGCATGTATGCTGATGTGGATAGACCACAAATGACGAAACGGAGAGATGCAAGACATATACTACTTAATGATTTAAGATCAAAGATCAAACTAGTTGGGTCTCACGAAAATATCATTCATGGTAGAGGTAGAGCTGGGTGGGTTCATGTGGCGGCTCATAAACCCATTATGTTTTGTATATAACATAATAAGTATAAAGAAATAACAAGATATATTATTGCCCACTAGAAAAAACAGAGGTAATGTTTTAGTTCTCGCTAAGCCATTGATTCATGGATCTAGTTTTGTTCATCTTAAAAATAAAAAGTCGGTGCTATTTTTTGAGTTTTTTTCGAGCTACGTTTTGAAATATATAGACTTCTAAAAAATAAAAATAAAATTAGGAAAGAGAAGATTTGGTTCAAAGAAAGACAAAATTGTTATTTTTTGTTTATTTATTGGTTTAAAATGTTTTTTAATACTAATTGTGGTTTGGAAACTTGACTATGTATGTTTAAGTAACTCACGTTTTATTTTACATTACATATTTTAAATTTAAATGTTAAACTTTAAATCCAAAATAATGTATCATAAATCTTAAATTTTAAATAGTAAGACTAATTTTTAATGTTTATATTCTAACTTTGACTTTAAACTTTAAATATAGATATTTAAACAAATTATTTAAATTTTGATATGGCAAAAATTTGTTCGCCACGTATATGGAAAACTTTATAGGTGCTCATGTATGTCATGGACCACCTTAAAATATAAAAAGAAGTTTACGAGTAAAAATATTTTCTTAGTTAAAAGAGGTGTCAAATTTGATTCCTATTAATGACATAAAAAATTCATTTTTTACTTCATTCTTTTTCCTTCATTTTTTGAACCTATGCATCTTTTTCCCGATCAGCGTCTCTCTCACACGTAAATCAGCCCAGTCTTCACTAGTTTTATAGTCTGATTATCTGTGATTTATTTTGTTTAATCCTGATTACCTTTAACTTTTGGAGATTAATATTGAATCTAAGCTTGCTTGTGTATTTGTGTTCATTTTGGTGTTGTTTGATTTAATAAGTAGAATAAAAACTTATTTTATTTAACATTTGTAAAAAGTTAGCAAATGCATGGCTTACACATAAGAATATGTTAGAAAATAAGAAGTCGGATCTTAGACGGTTTATGCTTTTCTTTCAATAGAGTTTCTCATTTAATATAATAATGAGCTTATGCTTCTATTTTAATGAAGATACATTTTTATTTTAATTAAGATTATAATGATAACTGAACTAGTTTCGAAGAATTATGTAAGAAAATATAAGGCACCTCGATACTTATATTGAGTGTGTGAAGATGAAAGATAATTAAGATTCAAAGGTTAGTTTAATTTGTTTAATGGATTTGTTAGAATTTTTTCAAAATGATATATTTGAATTGTTTGATTGAATTTACCCAAATGACTTTGAGGGTGTTAGTGATAAAGAGTTGTAGCCATCTAGAGACTTATATTAATTGTATCAAAATTGACGATAATTTTACTAATTTGAAGAATATTTTGGATTTATGTAGAACTTTTGTTTGTACAAAAGAACACAAGAAATTTGAATTGCAAGTGTTGAAAGAGTGTGTGTTAGTATGAAATATGTGAAGGACAAATTGATAAATCAAATGTCTAATTAATGACTAAATAACTCCTTAGTAATATTTGTGAAGACAAAATTCCTACTATAAAAAAAATCTAGACATTATAAAGCGCTAACAAGCCATGAGTAATAGGAGAGGAGAAGACATTTACGCTTGGACTAGAAAAATATTTTCATTTTGAGTTGTAATTTAAACATTAATATATTTGTAATTTTTGTTCTATAATAGTTTTGGCATATCCTGAATTTTATACATGAACTTAACAACCTAGGAAAATGGAAATAAATGATATGTTTATTTTTTTAGTTGTAATTAAATGAGATAAATATTTTCCTATAACTATGATGTTCATTTCATCAATTAGAAAATCCTAAGATCTTTCTATTATCTAAATTGTTATAATTATATTATTTTACCCATCAATCGCATTTTGTTTACTTATTCAAATATATTTACTCATTTATCATTCATTTCATCTTCGACCGTTAAATCTCAATAAACTGGAATTTTAAACATTATTTAGTTTCGTATACGGGAAAATGACTGTTGTCTCAAAGTACTTGTTTGTTTTATTTTTTTATTTTAGGAACTTAAAAAAATAACATCAAAAGAAACATATGTAAAATTCACCCGTATCTGGATCTTCATATCAATGGCGAAACAATAATTGAGACCTCTGACGTCATGCTTTCAGCCCTGACGGCTTTGTTGATTCAGCTCATTGCTTCAAGAGATCCCTTCACCCAACTTTTATCTTCGATGAACCCCTTTGGCTGAGCTTTTGGTTCCAGCGATCACGATGACTTAGCTGCTCACTCCGACCATTGTACATGTTTTACCTTCGGCCCCGGCTGTTATGGTCATGAACTTCTAGTATTTGACGTAATATCTGTGTGTAGAGTAATATAATAATTTTAAAAATGTATAGGTTTTGATGGTCGTTCATTAACAACAGATAAAATCGATGATCCATACTTCATGAGCCAAAAATGAAACCAACAAGGACGACTCAGACCGAGTATCCTATGCAAAAGGCAGAAATTATCATAACAAGACAAAAAAACAAAATAAGAAACACGACGAGATCAAAGCATTCCACCGACAGTAAAGAGGTCAGAGCGCAAGTGGTAGGAGCTTTTGGTTATGAGCATGGTATAATCATTATAGTTGAAACCTCAAGTTAGCCTCGGAAACGAAAAATATTTGTTAGCCAATGACTCCAGCAGAACCTCTATAAATGCTTAAAGTCTAGTTGAACCTCCAACAACATTCTAGAGTAATTCTAAACTACCAGCAATAGCTTGGAGTCCATCATAATCATCAGGAACATCATGGAGTATAAATGAACAGATAATAATATCTTGGAGTCCAACCAAACTTTTAACAATATTCTGTAGCAATATCAAACCTTTAGCAGCTTAGAGTCCATCATAACCTCAATCTTAAAGCCTGATGTAACCTCCAAAAATACCGTAGAGCCATAACAAACCTCCATCAGCAACCGGTAGCCTAGTCAAGCCTCCAACAACAATTTAGAGCCCAATCGAGCCTCCAACATAAACTAGGAGCCCAATCAAGCCTCCAACATAAACTAGGAGCCCCGTCAAGCCTCCAACAATAACTTAGAGTCCAACTGAATCTTCAATAGCAACCTGAAATCCAATATAACCTATAGCATCAACTTGGAACCCAACAGAGCCTCCAACCCAGAGCCCAACCGAACCTAAAACATGAACCTAGAGTTCAACCAAACCTACAACAGGAACCTAGAGTCCAACCGAACCTTGAACAACAATATGATGTCTATTTGTACATCTGAACATACCTTGGGGATTTATTTAACCCATAATTGGCTAACATAACTCACCAAGCCCTTCAAAAAATATCATTAAACTCCAAAATACAACCAAATTTTTAATTAATCTCATGGATCTAACCGAAAGAACATCATTAAGAATTTTTAATTTACCCGATACATGGTTACATTGCAAAGGCCAACAATCACTCGCCCACAACACAATACTACCAACCTCAACCGAACGTTGGTGGACCTCAGCAATAAATCTCATTTAACATGCATCCCAAAGTATTTAGGCCATCGTACAGTACAAACACAATAAAAATGCCACCAACAAATGGTAGGGGCCATAGTATTATCAAGCATACTCTTTCGTTAGAAAAATACACTATTATAAAAGTGGCACCCGCATGAAGATGATGAGGACAAATAGACAAAGATTCTTTCTTAGCCCTATAAAACTTGTTTGGAGACTTAACACATTGTTACAATAGTCGCAATATGGATTAATACAAGAAGGGGGAAATTTTGAGCATCATATTAAGCAATTAACCAACGAAATGATACGTTTTTTGGAAACAATAAAATAAAGTTCATAACATCTTCAAACACATTCAGGGGTAATGGTTTAACTTGATTCAACACCTTACCACCCGAAAAGTATAAAACTTCAAGATTTTATGGACGAATTTTCGTAACAATTTTATCAGATCCAATGTTATTAAATAAAGACAAGTATTACATCATTCACTAAAAAAACAATTGAATGAGACGTTTAGGGAATACACCTGATGATTATTGGATACAAAAAATGACTTACAAATTATCATGACCTAGTGACGCTTACAACCTATAGGTAATGCATAGTCTCAGGACTACTATTGGAAGTTATAATGAGAATAGAATTCTTCAATTTCGGGAAGATATTCAAACATGTATAGATCTATATCTAGAGAAAGTAAAATGCAAAAGCTATAATATATGGGAACATTTTTAATCTAAATATTTATACTTTTTCACCATAATCTAAAAAAAATTAACAATTCATTGACAATGTCTCAAGTGAACACTAAACATCACTGGAGGTGTTCCCACTAAACCGAGGGTTTTAAGCATAAATATTTGAGGAATCTCACATGACAACATTGTTAATCATGAAAGTAGTGAATAAAAATGTCATTCATCATGCACCTCATTCACTGAATTAAGAGAAAACTTGGAAATTATTTATGATATAACAAATGATGTAGTTTGCTACTTAATACTAGAAAATTACTAGCACCAAAGGAACACATATACAGTAGAAAGAAATTCAAGTTCCACAAGGGAATTGAAAAATTATACAATAGATTGTTGGGACTTACATGACTAGATACAATACTCGGTGGATAATGAGAAACTCTTAGAGTTTGTAAGAAGTAAGAATGACAATGAAGCACGGCGTACTTCGGCTAATAGAGAACCCCTACCAAGGAAATAGAAGAAACTAGACCCTACTATAGTGGAGCCACAAAATTTCAACAACGATTCAATGACTATACATGGTAAAAATTTGGATTCAAACCCTAACCGATAAGTTATTACAGTCATCGTTGGTGAAAATATATTATATGGGGTCACACACAAGTCCAAGAAGCGTCATGTTATCTCATTGGAAACAAAATACCATAGGAACATGTGTTCACATATTTATTGTAAACCGTATCATATATTGGGATATAGGAAACATGACTTAAGATGTGTTCTTGCACCGCACAACGATGTTGTGCCAAATACGATCGAATTGATAGAAATAACAATTAACATTATCATGTTTGACACATAAATCTTGGCCCACGTCCTATAAAAATAACTTAAAAAATATATGAGGTGCTCCAGTGTTAATCCCATATAAATAAACATTGACCCGATTCACATGAGCTTATGTCAACATACTACGAGCATAAGAGAGTTTAATAAAAAATTCCAATGTTTATTTATGATAATCAATGATATATCTCTCTAAAACATTATCTTAAGTCAGTCTTAGTTGGACAAGATGCACGTCATCATCTCAATGATGCATCAGTGCATTTGATATCTAGTTAATGGCAAGTCGGGGTCATCCAAGAAAATAAAAAAAATCAAGGGAATGTTATGAAACCTCTTTATCCTCAAAAGAAATAACAGCTAGCAGGGGGCCGATCGTCTATACACCACTTACAATCCAATAGATCTCCCTAAATTATTGATCAAAGAGAGGACCTTAACCATATTACGATAGACGACGTCAAAACACTAAAGACAAGATGTCCATCTCTGCATTACAGTCCAAACTACTCAATTTTCTATGATACAATTTATATATATTTTCCTAAAATTCTAAGGACGTCACGAGATTCTTGGTTGAGGTAACATGCTACAAACTCATAGGAAATATAAACTTCCGACCAATCAAACAAAAAAAATCACATTCCTAACAGAAAATAAAAACCATTATTGTAAAAGTAGAAAAAATCATCGCAATCAGACATATCCAAGAGTCACCAATTACCCAGTTTGGATAGAAAAACGGGTACTTATCAAGAAGAAGATCGAAAAGTGGAGAATGTGCATTGATTTCACAGACATTAACAAATATTTACCGAAAGACCCATTTACGTCACATCATACTGATAAACTCGTTGATGTAATGTTTAGGAATAATATGTTATCATTCACTAACATTTATTTAGGTTATAACTAGATACAAATGCACGAGGACAATCAGGAGCACACGACGTTCACTACAAAGATAGGAGTACACTGTTATAAGGTCATACCATTGAGTTTAAAAACGTCGGGGCATATATCATTGACTCATCGGCAATTTTTTTGCAACATAACTTAGATGGATCATCCAAGCATACATCTAAGACATGTTGGTCATTAGTCTTCAGGAGGAAGAACGTATGGCCAACTTTTCCAAGCATTTTTAAAACTTACAATACTTATAGTTAAAACCCGACAAATTCACTTTTGATGTCAAATCACCCAAATTATTGGATTGATGGTTAACAAGAAGAGAATAAGAAAATTAGAACTAACTTAGCTCTACAATTCGTACGTCATAGACCTTCAATGTAACACAAATAAATTTTATATTTTAACATGAAGGTTGGTCACTTTAAACTGATTCATTTTTCAGTATTCTAAGAAATACCAACCGTTCTTCCAAGATTTATGTGGAATAAGAAAATCCACATGGACCTGGCATGTAAGGGAGATTTTACCAATATTAAGAAACTACTCGGTTCCCCATAAGTGCTCACGAATCCAAACTATTGAAGGTTATCTTCCTTAATCTTACAGTCTCATGCCGCACTATAAGTATCGTGCTAACCAAGGAAGCCGGAAAGGAATTTTGAGCATTACACTATATAATTACATTTTTACTTACTGTCAAAACCAAATACATGCATTTGTTGTAGCTAATACTCACTCTGGTGATGTCGGCCCAAAAAATACGCTCGTCTTTTCAAGCCTTTAACATCATTTTATGGATGATATTCTATCTACACAACATACTGCACAAGCTAGACATTTCAGAAAGATTGACTAAATAGTCTTTCGAGTTAGGGTATTACAACATCAAATTCAAGTCACATTCAGTAATCAATTCTAGAGACTAACAGACTTCTTAACCGATTTATAGTCAGAAAGATTAGTCTTTATAGATAAAGAGTCCAAATCCACATGAAATATACAAACAGGCGAATAAAGTAATATCTAAGGCTCAAAAGTAAGGGTCTAACTAATCTCACTAACATGCGATATTCTAAAACAATGAATTAAACCTGGTTTCCCTACTACCAACAATGAATACAGTTATGAAGCTGTAGTTATTGGACCGCGGTTGGAAAACAATTTATGTTACCAGAGTTCAATCATCGATCGACTATACATTGTTTGTTTATCAAGCCTTATGGCTAGTTAAGGTTACGAATGATAATATTATCCAATATATAATAAAGTTTTGGCCTCATGCATCATTATTGAATAACATCACGTTTGAACAATTCCCCATGGTGAATAATAACGTATGAGATGGTGTCTCTTCAATATGTATGGTGTTGAAACCCTTTGTTATTCTTCAAGAATACTTTTAGTCAGCCTATTAAATAATTTCATATTCAATTTTTTTAGAAGGTATCACAGTGATAAAATGAGAAGCTCATTCGGATGGTTGGGAAACACCCATCATCAAATACCTCATGTATGGAATGCTCCCTCAATAAAATAACCAAGGCAATGAAACTTAGATCCTAGTCGATCTGGTTCACCTAGATTACTGATATGCTACATCAACGAAGTGTCTCCAACCATGTTCTTATATATATCAACCACGATGAAGTCACATTCATAATAGAACCACTCTACAACAAAAGAGGAAATGCACATTGTTAGCACAAGGCGTTATAAAGAAGAACTTTGTTACAATGGTATCATTTGTTTACGAAAGGTCAAACATTGCGACAAACGTTAATGTTTATCTAATTTAACTAATGTTTTAGTTATCCTATTATATATATATATATATAAAGCGATAGTATTCAATATATGGGATCTTTAAATTGTGGAACCACTTCTAATAAAAATATGAGAAATAAAGTTTATACTCATCGCAATCGACTATTTTTCTAAATGGGTCGAAGCACAATTATTGGTAAACAAAACGACCAAAAAATTGATAAGATTTCTTAACTCTAAGATATTTTACATATACAGGCTACCATGAATCATTTCTATAAATAATGGAACATAGTTCCAAAATGAACGGCATACAATATTTTGTGCCACTTAAGGAATAAAAAAAATAATTGTTCCACCATCAAGCGAATAGTCAGGTGAAGGTCACAAACTATAAAATTCGATAAGGAATAAAAAAATAGAATGGAAAGAGCAAAAAACATGGTCAAGGTTTTTGCAATAAAGACTTTGATCATACTTAACTATCACATGATTAAGCCATAAGAGAAATAATGTTTGCACTAGTATACGGTATTGAAGTAGTCATTCCAGTTGAAGGTCAAATACGTTCCTACATGTAGCCACGTATAAAAAAATGAGAATTTCTGCAGCCAGAAGTGCAGAGCTTGATATGGTCAAAGAACTTATGGGGGCTACCATAGGTCACAAATATTTTTCCTATAAATTTTGAAATGACTTGGGGGGTACTTTAGATCATAAGTTCTGTAAACACCATTGTCTCGACCAGCATCCATAGACTTTGGAAAGACCGTTTTGAGGGTTTCTAAAATAAGTTGATGGACTACTCAATATTTTTATAGGAATCGATAATAATCAAGCAGTATTGATATCGAACCCGACACAACATTAAATATGCATAATGTAGAATATTGACACTCGGCTCCCCTTTATCGAGATAGATTACATATTTTGGAAAAGTGCACAGTCGTCACACATATTGTGATCCTTCATCGACAAACTCAAAATGACTAAGGGGACTATTAATAAAGCTAAAATCGGTTCAGAAATAATTATCCGGCCTAAATAGCTTCAAAGACAATATGGTCAAATCTCATAATTCAAGTAAGATCATGTATAAGAAGTAGTTTTCAATAATCGAGCACGTTTTATACCACGTTGCAATATGAAAAAATGAAAATAAATTATGTATTTATTACTTAGTTGTAATTAAATTAGAGAATATTTTTCTATAAATAAGATATTCATTCCATGAATAAAGATTCCTAAAAACATTCTATCATATAAATTGTTATAACTCTATTATTATATTCGTTTATCGACATTATATTTACTTATTCAAATATCTTTTAATCATATATCAATTATTTTATTTTTGACTTTTGTATATTCACTAACAGAAATTTCTATCATTAAAATCAAAACTGAAAGTTTAAACTTAAGTTTGTAAATACTTATAACATATTTGAAATATACAAAATATGGATTATATTTTACACATTTATTAATTGTTTATTGATATTTAAATATAATAACAATAATATATATATATATATTATTACTTATTGATAAAAATATAAAGTATGAAGATGAGTTGAGTTAGTCTAAAGTCATATATAGGACACTTATACAGAATCATATTTTAGCCTAATTTTTATAATTGTATCTCGAGATCTACAAAACTCTGAGGTATATGTGTATTGTTTATGAATACAAGTATTTGTTTTACAAACTAAATTTTTTTAATTTCAATTTTCTCCTGTTTTGTTTTGTTTGGCCAAGAAAAACTCTATATAATTTTTCTAATTTTCTATTTATTCACTCATCCACTATTCTACACATGCTCCAGCGGATGATAATAAACACTTACATAGGAAATTATTAATTCATGTAAAAGCATATTATTTAAAATTTTCAAAACCAATGCACCCCATTCCAATTCATCTTTATTTTCCCCTAATACATAACCTAATTTTGATATTTAGAATTCTATTGTCTCTATCATTAACGTATAATAGTAGTTAGATGCAACAATATAGCTGAAAAATCTTTCGATATGGTATATAGAATGGAATTTATAGTTATAGTAAAAACAATAATGTTTTCATTCTGAATATCTAACTATGACGATGGAACACATAACAAAATATGCAAGGTCAAACTTAACATAATAAAATATAAATATATAAATATCACCTACACATGAAGCACTAAAAAACTTTAATGAGAAGAAGGTATGACTTTAAAGTACACTTTTATATCTTTGAGAGAGGTAACCAAGCACTTAGTCGCGTGTTACTCAATAGCAAATATAAGATGTTTGGAGATCTAGGTTTGAACTAGAAAAAATCTTACACTATATCGACTAAGATCAAGATAAAAATATACATAATGTTTAATAATAAAGGTCAGCCACTTACTTATCGATAAAAAATAAGAAGAGCATTATATAAAAAAAATAGTACGGTCAATTGTGTTTCATACAAAAACAAAAAATGCATTGCCTCAAAAAGTGCATACATTAATCCGTCTTCAATGTTTTACTCTGAGGAACATCATTGTTTTTTTTCATGTCATTCCTCTATGTACTCAATTTTAAATTTTATTAGGGACACTTCACGGATGTAATCAATTCCCTTGGGTTGCCAAGCTATAGATACGTAGGACCATAACTATTCCAAGCTTTTCCTTAACATTTTACAAAGTTTCTTGATTATGCACATTTCTGAAAGAAAGTGCAACCGGAAATATATTATAAGCTTTCTTCTAATTTTTAAGAGCCTTTAAGTCATTTAAAGGTTCATATGAACCTGGGTATATGACTCTTCCAGGGAAACCAACTTTGTCGATGCTTTTCTGTTCATTTTTGTTTGAGAGGTCATTTAACAACCAGCCTCGACTTTCTTTGCTTAAACACGACGACTATCTTTCAAAGAATTGGCCAACTTCCGAATCAGTGGTTTGAAGTCGAGTATGATAGATGCGTTATTCCTAATTATCTTTTGCAACATGACAAAAAAGTTGAACATGATTTACACAAAAAATAAGGTTAATTCATAAATTTAACAAGTAAAAAAATATACAAATAAAAATTTATATTTATACCAAGCTCTATTTTTCTTTCAATTATTTATCAACTAATAAATCATAGCTGAACCTCGAGTACAGACTAAAGTAAAAACTTAAAAACTATATATTTTATTTGTTCAATAGGTAGAATTCTCTCGTTTGAACAGTTTCCGTATTTGTTTTTCACTTATTGATAAGAACTCAACAACCACTATAAGGTTTGTCTGAACCATATTTAAAATCAGAAACCAAATAAAAAAAATTAACTTCAAACACAATTTAGACAGCCTAGTACGACACCCTAGTAGACCTACTGGTTCCAACCTTAACTATTTAAGATTCGGTCCTACCCTAGATCTCGTAAACATTTTTTTATAGTCCAATAATTTTTTGTAGCTTCATCTTCCATTCATGATGTACATGCTTACAAGCTAACTTCTATTTATTTCTTTTATTTATAATGGTAACTTCCTCAACCTTCTTTGTAGCTGGAGTTTATTGTTTACAAATTTTTGACTACCTTTTTGTATGATGATCTCTTCAAGAAAATTGATATAAGTGAATGTATAACCAATTCAGTTTTTTCATATGAATATACAGTAAGATTGGAGTATATAATAGTATCTACCATTTGGAAAGGATTCACTAGACTATAGTCGAATTAGTTTGTTCGACCATGGTCAGAAATCAGAACAACTAAATTTTTATAGGTTAGTAGAAGGTGATGTTTCTACATTCATTTATTTGTTCATTAAGTTCTGGAGTGTGGTAAAGTTTCCTTCTTCATATATGATAACTCAATAATTACAAATATTTTTTTAATTTCATAAAAAAAACATCGGCTACAAAATATCATACTAGTTTTCAATAAAATTAAGATAATAAAAATTATTACTAAGAAGTTACCAACTCTAAGGTATCGTTGGCTGATAAAACAGTTAACTAGTCTCCAAATATCCGTTCAGAAATATTAAAAATGCTTCCATTATCTTTAAAATTGGAAAGTTTGATGATAATTTTGTGACAATTCATCAACGAAAAATAAAAATTGTAAAAAAACTCATTTATCTTGAAAATATATTGTCCCAAGCCAGAGGTCACTACACCCATTGGGTATCAGTTGGTTGTGGCATGTTTGGATATGATAAAAATAAATCAAGTACTTGAGGTTAGGGGTAATTTGACCCAATATAAGTAAATAAGACTATATTATGGTCCAACACGTCGGCCTGTAGCGCTCTCACATTCGTTAATTGAACCATTAAATTAACAAAAATGTCGTATTATTCCATAAGGTTTGGTAGAGCATCGGACCCCAATAAACATATGTTTTGTTCATCACTTCATTCCAAAACTGATAGAGTGAGTTTAATTTAGATTCAATCTTCATATTTCACAACAGGGTCCAATAGGTGCAAAAGAAGTAACCTTAAAAAAGATTATTGGTTGTCATTGCACACAATCTCTTAAACAACATCGCCCAAAATGAACAATCCAAATGTCATAAGACAATATCTTATAGAACCAAAAGACCAAAATAGATACCTAAAAATAAAGCAAAGATATGATCAACATAAATAATAGATATTTCATTCAAATGGGTACTACCGTGAGACGCCACATCAACAACTCTAAAATATTATGGGAGACTTCCCCAAATAATCCACATTATTAATCATTTTAATTTTATAAACCTATATCGAAATCATGATCCATATGCACAATTTTGCGAGCTATTTTTTAAAATTAAAAAAATTAAAGATTAAAAAATAAGAAAAATGAATGAATTAAAATAGGTAGTTCGAACATATTGGAAAAACAATACAATAAATTCGGCTAAAATATCAAACAATTTCAAAACATATTTGATTATATTTTAGGTAAGTCATTGATTCAAATAACTAATAAATAGTCTATCTTTTCCATGTAGAGTACATATATTATGGTGTTCATCCAGGTTCGACAATCAAATAATTAAAAAACGCGTATCACCATTGACCATGCACACCAAAATTAATATGACGATAGCATGTGATGTCTAATCAACGACAGATCTCTAATAATAAACATGTGTCAAGTGACACCTCATATAACTAGTACGAGCATTGTTAACTTAGCATGATTATTCAAATTATATGAAAATCAATCGACCTATATGTTGCTCTTTGAATCTCAAGTGATTCATTTATTCTAAATACTAACATGTCTAATCGGTGGTACTTTGGACCTTGAATAATTCAATCAGTCTAAATATTGGCATGATTAATATGTAACACTAAAAAAAATTCGATCAATCCAAATATTAGCAACTCATCAACGGTAGTTCATATCTCAAATGGTTTGATCACTTTATGTTTCAGCTCGGTAATTGCAAATAAAAACGATTTGGTTGTTTGTTGGCATACAATTGGCTTGAGTTTATCAGTGGTAGTCTTTCTTCGAATTTTAAAGTATTATGGAAGCTATAATGGGTATGTATTTTTTCTAATGAGATATCAGTTACTTGAAAATAAACAAAAATATAAAAAATACTACTCACGCTTGTATTTTTTTATCTTGTCAAAATATAATCTTTTTTCAATTGAGATTATAACGAGAGAAGGTTTTATCGAGCCAAAAGTGAACTCGATTATAATTTTTTCTAATGATATACCAGCTACCATAATATAAAAAAACATATAGAATACTACCCACGCTTGTATTTTTTTCTTTTGGCAAAATATAGTTCTTTTTTCAAGTGAGATGTGACTAGGTATGAAAGGTTTTAGTGAGACAAAAATGAGAGCAGTAAACCTCAAAATTCTTAAAGGTCCAACAATTGGCTCGGTAGCTCGGCTCAACAAATAATACATGGATTGGTTAAGACATCTTTTACACGACAAATTCATATAAACAATCAAAACAAAGATTGGCAAAAATATAAAAGTCCGCATAAACGGTGTTAAACATCATACGACAAATAACTCATATACGAGCTTTTATCGCTCAAACTTCAAAATGGTTTAGCATAATTCATGTTATTACCTTGTCTCGAATTTCTTTTAACTGATTAGGAAGCTACTGATAATGATATAGACTATAATAGACGAGCTGAGTTCATTTAAGGCTATAAATATGGATTTTAAGTATAAATAGATTCAAACTAAACTTTTACAATTACAACCCTAAACTCACATCTACCAGATATAAATACGAGGAGTGCATTTACTTTTGAATGCTGGTTTTTTTACTGTCTCCTGCTTCTTACTTTTCACTTCTAACATTCTTTTAAGTTTGGTCATAAACAATTTTTCACTGCTTCACTTTTCAACTACTAACTCACAACTTTCTTACTACTTCACTCTTCGAACTCATATTCTCGACCAACATTTTTGTCTGTAACAAACACATAAACACATCATCATTTATTTAGTGTTTTCAAATCTATTTACATCTTTATTTATAAAAATATATTTTTGATATCTCAATTTTTTTTTATAAATTATAAAAGAGTATTAAATTATTAATTGTAAAATTAAATTTTACGCTTTAAATTTATTTAATTTTATCCCTCGAATTTAATTATATTAATTATATAAAAATTAAAAAAATCAAAATTATTTCATTTTACTCCGTTAAAACTAAATATGAAATAAAAAGTTCACCAAATTTTCATTTTATTTTTTTTGCATTCCTTTTTATTTAAGAACATAGTATTATTACTTTTAGATCAAGATGGTTATATTTGTAATATTTGTAAATTTTTATGCTCGTTTAAAAAATAAAAAATAAAAAATATTATGTAAATTCCATCTTAAAATCAAATTCAATCTAAATGTAAAATTATATATATATATATATATATTAATAAAACACGTTTATTTATTAAAGAAATCATGATTTAAAATTCGAACTTAATAAGCGATCAACGTTATAAACTATAAACTATAAAGTTTAATTCAAAATCGTCCATCTCTAGGGACGCCAGAAAGTGCGCCACTTAATCCAATAGCATCTCATCCATAAGCAACGCAGTTTACGAATGCACCCCTCAATCTTCCACCTATTTGTCATCTTTTAATAGGCGAAACTCGTCATTTCATAGTTCTCTCGCCACCCAACAACTACGCATGTGTCAACAACTGGTATGAAGTGTTAACGATCATTACACCATTGAACCTTTCTTTTTCAATTTTAAAGTCCGATTTTATACTAGTGTGTAGATTAGTATTTACTTTTTTTTTCTTCGCCAAGTCAAATTTTATTTCAAATTCTATATTCTTGTTTATGGTAAAGAAGATGGATAAAATTTCGAATTCGTAATGAATTGACTTAAAACTTTCGTAAAATTAATTTTCCCGTATTATTGATTATGTAAAAAATAAATTGAAAGGAAAAATATTTATTATCAAAGCAAGATAATATTTATAATGCAACTGATATTATATTATCATAAAAATGATGATAATGAAACGGTTATCTACAAGTGCAACTCTTTCATAGTATATTCTGTATTCAAATTGTTATTTTTTTTTAAATTTATTAATGATTTTTTATCTATATATAAAGATTTTTAAAAAAATTTAAAGATATGATATCAGAAAGTAAGTTTAAATCCGCTATGCCGATAGGCAGTTGGCTTAGTTGTCCGTGGGAAAAGAAAAAGAAAAAAATCATTTTTCGGATATGTTGTGCGTAACCATAATCAACCGATCTGATCGAGAGGCATACAAGTTTTGATTTTTTGCTGAATTTCGCTTAACGTGTTCGTGATATCCAATTCTTGAATCTGATCGGTTGGATTGTGATTTGGCGCTATGGTTAGAAAGAAATTCGTACTGGAACAATGCATCATTTTTGTTGGTAAAATCATTTATCAATTTTGATTTTGATTTAGAGTATAAATTATATTAGATTTTGGATTTAGTATTGGTTATAATTTTGATTGGTATTTGGGTTTGACATTTAGATTTTGTTTGGCGATTAGATTTTGTTTTACGTCTGGACTTTGTCTAACGTTTGCTTAAATTAACATTTTCCGTTTGGATTTTATTTGAAGTGTTTATATTTCGTTTGACGTTTGGATTATGTATCACATTTGCTTAGATCAACTTTTTTTGTTTGGATTTTGTTTAGGTATTTGGCGTTTAGATTTCGTTTGCCATTTGGATTTTGTTTACGTTTGGACTTTGTCTAACATTGGATTGGATCGACGTTTTTGGTTTGGATTTTGTTTGGGTATTTGACGTTTAGGTTTTGTTAGGCATTTGGATTTCGCTTGACATTTGAAATTTGGTGATTTGATATTTGAATTAAGATTTGGAATTGGAAATCAAAAATTTCGAAGTGAAGATTTGAGATTTGAGATTTGAGATTTGAGATTTGAGATTTTAGATTGAGATTAGAGATATGGTTGAAGAAATATGAAGAAGAAGATGCGTGAAGAAAAAATGTTTGAAAGATAGAAATAATATGATGTTTGAATATTATTTTAAGATTGAAGACAACTTGCGGATTTCTTAACAAAGACCTATATAGCTTTTTTTTGACAAACTCTTGATGCATCTCACTAAGTCATCATGAGTTTGAGAGGTGATGTTACAATATATAGTCTTTCTATATTATGTTTATATCTCGCATCGTTATTCTCTTAATTTACTATTGGTGTCTCTATCTATATATGGAGACATTTATGTTTATCGTACTAATCTATTTTTAAATAATAATAAAACCCTAGTTGTCTTTCTTTCTTTATATTTTTTCTACATATATAACTAATGATTTTAATGATATACGTAGAGTAAAAATAAGATTTAATCTCGTATCATTTTTTACGTTGGTAGATTTCAATTTATTGAACTTGTGCTATTTATGGAGAAAATCTATTGGTTTTTTCGTTAGAGTTTTTAAAGAACTCTTCTAGTTTTTTCGTTGTTTTTTCTAGTCTGACCACGAGATAAAGGTTTTGGGTGCAAAAATGACTTGGTTTATTGTTAATTTTCCCTTGTATGAGGGTCGTTTTGGGTATCTAGACCTAAAAACGTGGTATCATGTTTTGTCCTCAAACATTTGTGACCTATTATTAGTGAAAATGATATCTCACTCTAGTGTGATTGGATTTAATCTTAAAATATTAAATATAAAACTCATGGTCTTTAAAGATTAACTATTCTCCCTCGTGGAATTGGAGAAAAATATTAAACCTTAGGCCTTTAGATAGCAAATTGTACATAGTGATTATAGGTAATTGGATAATACCTTCTTCGGGTACGATATGTGGTTGCTCTCTACCTCTTTGGTTAACCACTGTGAGAAAAATATTATTCATGATTCAAGACTAGATACTAATCCCCAGGTATCATACATAATTCATGGTGGTCTCTGGAACTAGTCGACGCAATTAAGGTTTGTTAGTGCTGGAAACCATCATAATTTCCGAGAGAACAATCTTCTCGTTATATCTCTCCCACCTAATAACATTAATTATGCTGATGAGCATTGATGGTCTGCCAAGATTGGGAATGTAAAATTCTCATTTAAAGATACTTACAATGTTATTTGTATGCCGACCCCAGGGTTGGATGGTCGTGGTTAATAGGACGTAAATTTAATATCTCCAACCATTATTTTATGATTTAGTTTGCCTTCCTGGATAAGTTTCCTACCCGCTGCAAGATCATTAGTTGAGAAATAAACTCCCCTCCTGAGTGTGTATTATGCAATTCTTGTGATGGATGTGTTTCAAGCTTACATTGCACAAGTCTTTGTGTCTTTCTTATCTTTATTTACGTGTCTCCGACTTTTGTCGATATTAATACGTTTGATAATATTTTTTTAGTTCTCTAGCTTACCTCTATGTGGGTCTAGTAATTTTTATGTATACTAGTCTGAACTACTTGGGTCCAATTATAACTTTCATATATCATTTTTTGTAAAATGCCAATCCTCTGGGGTATGCCCCGTTCCTGTGTATGAATAATATATTTTTTTAATTTAATATTTTATCTATAACAAAAGTGAGACTTAAATCTTATCGGTTTGACTATTTTCAAAATATATTATATTTATATGTGATTTTTTAATTAATTCAATAACAAAAAAAAAGTCCACTACGAACATTTTGAGATTTTTATAACTTTTTAAAATTACAAGTTTAATATTTAATAGCATAAAATTGTATTTATTTTGTGGGATTAATATTAAATATATATTATATTAAATATATAGTATATATATATTAGATAGTATTGAAGAGGTTCAAGATAGTCCAGGGGTGATTATGCGATACGAAGATCTCTTAGTGTCAATAATAGTAAGTCTGTTCTGTTTAGGTGTTAGTTTTAGAGAGAGAAAGTAAGAGCTCTTAGGTTAAGTAGAGAGAGAAAGTATTATATTCTTCATCTCGGGATTTATGAAGCGTGTATGGTCCTTTTATAGTACAATTGCGGACCCCACACGCTTTAACTCCTGTTAATTACATCTTTAGTCCCTACATTTTATTTTCTTCCTATTCTGGCTATTTCTTTAGATAGCTTATTTAGTTTAGTCCTTACACAATTTCCTCTCTGCATTTTCCTCCTATCATACTTATTCTTTGTTATTTTCTCCTATCATGTTTCTTCTTCACACTTTTCTCCTTGTCTTTTATTCTTCCTTATCAGTAGCCCCCCAGTCCTAGTAAAAGTTCTTTTACTGGGACTGAATAATTCTCCGATTGCTCACTTCACACACCCTCGAATAGTTACCTTTGAAAGGCAAAAACCATTTTTCTTGAATCTCAAAAATCAAATAATATTCCTCGAACATTTTCTTTCTTCGAATCTCCACAATTTGCCTCGAACTATCGAAGCCATAAATCACTCCTCGAAGATCGCTCCTCGAAGATCGCTTTCCTTGCCTCGGACTGTCGACACCATAAATCGCTCCTCGAAGATCTCTTTTCCTGCCTTAAACTGTCGACGCTATAAATCGCTCATCGAAGATCGCTTTTCTTGCCTTAAACTGTCGACGCCATAAATCGCCCCTCGAAGATCTTCTTTCTTCGAGTTTCTCCTAGTATCTGAGTAGCCCCCCCAGTCCTTGCACCATTTTAGCCATATAAGCACCTCGACTTTGGTTGTATCAGTTCCCCGAATGAATTCAAATCAAGGCTAAAAAGGGTGCTAGGACTAATCTTTATCATGACGTCGTTAAGCAACCATATCTGCCAGCATATCTTTTTTCAAAATGTTCCCTATTCTCCTGACATTTTATGACTAGGAAAACTCTGCATCTTCCCCTGTGGCTTGTGTCAGGATAATTCACACCTATATGGACCATAATGCCCCTAGGCAAACACCATAAAAAGTCTTCGGGCGTGGTCTGTCAGGAAAGCCCAACTTCACCTATAAATATTGATCTTCTCTCCTCATTAATTCAACTTTTGTTCAAACATTTCTAGAGAGAGAAAGCTGGCGAGCAAACCCCGTCGGATTCCTGATTGGTTGTTGATCAGCAAGAGGTTCAAGGAGAGAGTTGCTGCTGGAGAAGACGTGAGGCCTCAACCCCCACCATCAATTACTACTTTCTTTGGTACCTGGCCTCCCTCAGCAGATTCGACTGCAATTATTCCCCTCGAAGTCGCTTGACAAAGCCTTCATAGTGATTCTAACCCCCTCAGAAACATGGGTAAAGACAGGCAGCACAAACACTCGTCTAGGAAGAGAAAGAAATCTCACAACGATAAGAAAGGCTCGCATGAGCGAAAACGTGCCAAGGAGACGCCCCTGGTCATTCGGGAGCCTACTTTCCCAACAGCCCTCGAAAATCTCCCCCAGACATCTGCTAGCCCTCTTCGAATGTTTACCAGACCTCCTCGGACATCTGTTAGTCCTCCACGAATATCCACCAGCCCCCATCAGACCTCTAATAGTCCTCCCCGAAGAAAGGAGTTAGATGAGTCGAGTATGCCTTCTACTCCATCCATGACCATTCGTGGGACTCGATTTTCGCCTTCGAAAACGCTCATCACCGAAGAAGATATGCAAAATAGGCGAAACGAGAGTCTAAATTCCAAAGGAAAAGAACCTGCCACAACGTCCCTCGAACCAAAAGTTCATGTAGTCCCCTCTTTAGGTTCCTCGAATAATGCAACCTCCTCTTCCTGAACAATATCCAAAGAGCAAGCTCGTCGGATTGCCCCAAAATCCAAAGGGGATATCGTGCTACCCTTGGAACTAGACAGCATTGCTGGTCGCAATATTCGGGGCATCCAAAATAAGCATATGGTGGCTCTTTCCAACATCAGATACAAGTATTTTTCGAAAGACGAAGAGGCTATGCTGAGGACTCGATGGTGCATCCCCTCCTATATTACCATTAGATTTCCCTCGGAAGGAGAGACGCCTTTGTCAGTGAGGGACAACGAGTTGATGGTATATACGGAGATCATGAACTGGGGGCTA
Source organism: Limnanthes douglasii subsp. nivea (assembly GCA_036936605.1). Taxonomy (NCBI): domain Eukaryota; kingdom Viridiplantae; phylum Streptophyta; class Magnoliopsida; order Brassicales; family Limnanthaceae; genus Limnanthes; species Limnanthes douglasii. The sequence continues at coordinate 56,901,900 of JAUPFV010000001.1, read as the reverse complement.
AGGTATCCCTTAGACCCCTTCTTCATCAAATATTTGGCGAAGATAGACCTTTGTCCTTCACAGGTTGGCCCCAACGTGTGGTTTACTCTGATGGCCTGCATCATGGCCTCGAGGCTCTCTAGTCATGAATTTTTGTTGGAGCAACTCATCGGCCTTGCTGGTTTGGCCAGGAATCTTTTATTTCCCTTCTACTCACTGACTTTCAACCGAGGACAAAAAGTCCTGAGAGATCTACTAGAAGCTGACAAGAAATGGAGGCATCAGTTCGTGTTTTTCTCCGGTTACTGGGAGACCGGGTCAGAGGCCACTCCCTCGAATCCTCACAAGCTATCCCTGATGTGGACCAATAAATGTAAGTGCCTATCCTTCGAAATTATTTAGTCTTCATCGAATTTTAGTTTGTGACTGGACTTGATATTGGCTACTTGTTACAGCTATGACTGAGATATCAAAGCCCTATTCTGACTACGTTGAGGGTGTCACGAATGTGTTCACCAAACTTCTCTTGTGCGCAAAAGAACACTGGGATAACTGATTTCGTCTCTGCTTCACAGATAAAAATCTCGCCAGGAGTCGGTTGTGGAGGCTCAGTCCCCTCGACCGAATTAGCATGAGAGGATTGATGGCTCCTCCCTCGGAGCAAGAAGTGATGGAGCGTGTGAGCCAAAAAGATATAGTGATATATCTTCCCAAGCGCTCTCGTTCGCAAAGTCATCTCGGGGATCCTCCAGAAGAAGATGTTTCAATGAATCAACAGCTAAACCCTGAAGGAATGGTCAACACCCAAGAGACTCCTCCCCCAAACAATGTTGGGTCGTCGAACTCCCTTCCTCCTCCCCCTGCTCCTATTCTTCCATCGAAAAAGGAGGCCAGGACAAAAGATAGGAAAGGTAAAGCTGTCCTCGATCCCATCCAAGAATTATCCGAGGATGGTGAGACGCCTGATGACAATCAGGAGGCCGCTCTAGGCAAAGAGATCCAAGAAATTTCAAGTGAACCCGAGGACAGAGGTGGCCACTCACCCAAGGAAAGTTCTCATCAATCCCCACATTCGCCTCTTACTGAAGCTTCTCACCCTGTCCCCTTCGAAAATAGTCCAAAGCTAGCACATCTCCCCATCCCTCGGAGCAACCCTCCTCAGCACATTGATCCAGACACTCTTGGTGGTGGATTTTCTGAGTTTGACTCTGCAGCATTAGGGTCTCCAACGAGCTCCTTCGAAGTTCCTTTAGACGATGAATTCTCACTATCTCTTCGAAAATTGCTGCATACCTCAGTTAATAGGGGGAAAAAGATGCGGCACCTTGAGAAGCGCAAAAATCACTATAAGTTTAAATCGATGTTAGCTGCCTCTCAGCTTGAAAAGGCCAAGAAGCAACACGCAGTGATTGAGGGCCAAGCTGATGCCTTGTACGAGCGCTTATCTGCCTCCGAAAATTACGTGATAATGCTGGAGAGGTGCTGTCAAGAAGAGAGGGATTTGTACAAGAAAAATACTGATGCTCAAGAGCTATTGATAGCTGAGTACAAAAAAGGGCATCGTTTGGCCTTCGATGGATTTGCAGAGTGTACCGGGAGCTTTAGAAATGTGAAAGAAGATTGAGATCAGTTACTTAAACGGGTTGAGAAATTTCCTAGACATGTCAAGGAAGAAAAAGATAAAGCTTTGAATGCTTATGCAACTACGTGCACAAGTAAGCTGAAGGCCCGGGATGCCACTACTCGAGCTGGTTTACTTACCCAAATCCATGCTGAGCATCCCGAATATAACTTGGGGAGTTTTTGGAAACTTGTCCCCTCAGAACTTCGTCCTCCCCATATATTAGTAAGTGATAGTGAAGACTCAGAGGCTGAGGGGAGTGTCTCCTCGAAAAATTCAGACTGAGGGAAGATGTATAAGGTGTTAATGTTTTGTGTATGACCCTATAGGGCTTCTTTTTGTAATGTGACTAAGGCATGTTGTAATACGCTGATTTTGTAAGGCATGTTTTGACTTTGTAAGGCAAGTAACCAATTTTTATTTTTATGTATAAGTTCAATCCAAGGCCCCAAATATTATGTTCTTACCAGTAATCCGAAGAGACAAACCCTTCGAACCAAACATAAATACTCAGACTAATAATGGGTCTAAAAAATAGAATTCGAGGAACACATTACTGCGACCCAACTGATAATTCGAAGAGACAATAACTTGAGTCACATTAACGTGACCCAAATATTAATAAAGGTAAATAGGATTCGAGGCACGCATTAATGTGACCCAAATAATAGTTCGAAGAGACAAGAATTCGAGGCACATGTTACTGTGACCCAAATAATAGTTCGAAGAGACAAGAATTCGTGGCACATGTTATTGTGACCCAAATAATAGTTCGAAAAGACAAGAATTCGAGGCACATGTAACTATGACCCAAATAATAGATCGAAGAGACAAGAATTTGAGGCACATGTTACTGTGACCCAAATAGTAGTTAAGGCAAAGAATTCTTTGTATTTAAACAGCTCATCGAAACACCTCATTAAAACCTTCCTGTGCCTAACAGGGTAGGAAAGAGTGTGCCCTCGCTAAATTTCGTTCTAGTGGATACAAAGAAGAAGAAGAAATACGAACACTACTTGCTAGCTAGCTCTTTAATCAAGATACAATTTTAACTGCTCAATATTCCAAGGGAGACGGAGATATCGCCCTTCCTTGTCTTTTAACCGATACGTGCCTGGTTTTATCTTTTCGGTGACCGCATAGGGGCATTCCCAATTCGGTCCCAACTTTCCCAAACTCTTGTCTTTGGTGTGCAAGAAAACTTTACGTAGGACTTTTTATCCCACCTTAAAATCTCTGTGCTTTACCTTAGACGCATATCGACTCCTCATGAGAGTTTGATAATATAGGGATGTCAACTGTGCTTGCTCTCTCTTTTCTTCGACCAAGTCTAAAGCCAGTGCTCTACTCTGGTCATTCGTGTCGGAGGCATATGTTGCTACACGATGTGAGGGAAAAAAATCTCTGGAGGGACAACGACATCCATTCCATAGACTAAGGCAAATTGAGACACAACAGTGATCGTTCGCGGAGTCGTCCGGTATGCCCACAATACTTCCTGCAAATAGTCGGGTCATATTCCCGCTTTCCCTTCCAAATTCTTCTTCAAACCATCGAGAATCGTGCGATTAGTCACCTCCACTTTCCCATTAGCTTGAGGGTGAAATGGTGCAGAAAAACATTGTCGTATACTCCTTGATACACAGAAACTTTGGAACTCCTTGTTATCGAATTGAGGTCCGTTGTCCGTTGTGATCTGCAATGGTACACCAAAACGACAACAAATGTTAGACACGACAAACTTGATCACATCTTTGGCCCTTATTCCCGCTAGTGGCTCAGCCTCTACCCACTTAGAAAAGTAATCCACCGCTACAATGATGGTTTGCCTACCACCTGATGCCAATGGCAAAGGCCCGACGAGGTCAATGCCCCACCTATCAAATGGTACTGCTTCGGAAATACTCTCTAATAACACCCCAGGCTTATGAATCACATTAGCATAGCATTGACACATGTCACATCGTTTTACTAAATCTTTTGCATCGGCCGTAACAGTAGGCCAATAATAGCCAGCCAGAAACACTCTCCGAATTAACGCCTTATACCCACAATGGGCAGAACCTTCACCATCATGCAATTCGGACAGGATGATTTGTGACTCAGGCCTATTCAAACACCTCAATAATGGTCGACTCAGAGATTTCTTGTACAACACTCCTCCCAGAAAAATATAGCCATAGACTTGAACCTGATTTTCCTAGCCTCGTACTTTTCGACGGGTAAAGTATCATGGACCAGAAAATCGATGATGGTCGTCCTCCAATCATCCGTAATCACATTACTTTCCTCCGGGATGTTTATTGTATGCTCCTCACTAATCAAGGTCGAGGGACGCTCCTGAACCAAAACCCAAGGGTATCCTTCTGTCCGTGAAGCGGAGGCGAGAGAATCTGGGACATCATTTAACTCTCTTCGAACATGCTTATACTTGACTTCCTCAAATTCAGATGCTAAATCTTTCAATATCTTCAAATACTGTATCAGCTTATCTTTCCTAGCTTCGGACTCTCCCAAAGCTTGGTTTATCACCAATTGTGAATCGCTGATCAGTTTAATCTTTCGAGCCCCACATATCTGAGCCAAACGCAAGCCTGCTAGAGCAACTTCATACTCAACTTCGTTGTTAGTAGCCTTAAAACCGAAACGAATGGCTTGGAACATAGCTACCCCTTTTTGGGAAATCAATTGGACACCGGCCCCACTTCCTGAGATGTTCGACCCCCCATCTGTCCGTATCACCCATTCTGCTTCATCAACAAAGTCATGGATTTCTTTTTCCTCTCGGTCCGAATGGAACTCGACCAGGAAATCAGCTAAAACTTGGGATTTTATCGCCGTTCGAGGCTCAAATGTTATGTCAAAGTCTCCTAGTTCCACTGACCATTTAGTCATCCTACCAGAGATGTCAGGCCTTTGTAATAAACTCTTCAGGGGAAAAGTCGTCCGAACAATTATAGGATGGGCCTGGAAGTAAGGTCTCATCTTTCGAGCCGCCGTTACCAAAGCTAGAGCTACCTTCTCCAACGTAAGATATCGCTTCTCCGCATCCAGCAAACTCTTACTGACATAATAGATAGGCTTCAGGAGAGACTCATCTTTGCGGAGTAGAACGACACTGACCGCACATCCTGATACTGCTACATAGATAATTAATATCTCTCCTACCAATGGTTTAGACAACACCTCAAGGGACGTCAGATACTCTTGGATTTGATGAAAAACGGTCGAACATTCCTCGGTCCAACAAAACTGTTTCGCATTTCGCAACACTTTGAAAAACGGTGCACATTTATCTGAAGACCTAGAAATGAATCTATTCAGAGCGGCCAATCTCACTGTCAAAACTTGTACTTCCTTAATATTCCGGGGGGAGGGTCATTGTGATCAGAGCTTTTATCTGTTCTGGATCAACCTCGATGCCTTTTTCGCTGCTCATGTAACCAAGAAACCTGCCCGACCTCACCCCGAAAATGCACTTCTCCGGATTGAGTTTTAAATTGACTCTGCTTAAATTGTGAAACGTCTCTTCTAGGTCAGGAAATGGTCTTTGTCCCGTGCACTTTTGATCAGCATATCATCGATATAGGCCTCCATGTTCCTCCCAATCTGCCACTCAAAGGTTTTATTGACTAGGCGCTGATAAGTTGCCCCTGCATTTTTTAATCCGAACGGCATAACCTTGTACCAGTATAACCCTCTCCCGGTAATGAAATAAGTGCTTTCCTCATCGTGAGCGTCTAATCGGATTTGGTTGTATCCTGAGTAAGCGTCCATAAATGACAACAGTCGATTTCCATAGGTCGAATATACTAACTGGTCGATGCGAGGCACTGGGAATGGATCTTTAGGACAAGCTCTGTTTAAATCCGTGAAATCAACACACATTCTCCACTTTCCATTCTTCTTACGTACCAACACTGGATCTGACGCCCACACGGGTTAATGCGACTCGCAAATATGACCTATGCTCAGTAGCCTCTCGACCTCCGACAAAATTGCTGTGGCCTTTTCCGGGGAGACTGGTCTTCTTTTCTGGACTATTGGTTGGACATCAAGTCGTATTGCAAGTTTATGACACATGATTTCCGACGGTACTCTAGTGACATCTTGTGCACACCAAGCAAACATATCAAGTTTATCAGATAAAAAAGCAATTAACTTCTCCTTAAACTCTGGGGAAAGGTCGACTCCAATCTTCAGAAATTTTCCACTCGCAAATTCATGTGTCGCAGAATCTTCTTCTGGGACCAGAAATCCGGGGGCCTCCCTCGGATCATCGCATGGAATGATTTCTGGGGGAGGCCCCTTTAATTGTTATGCTTTGTCCAAAGTTTCTCCCCGAACCCCTTTCGAGGACAGGGCTATCTGGTAGCATTCACGTGCCATATTTTGGCTACTTCGGATTATCCCAATATTGTTCCCAACCATGTACTTTAAGCATTGATGCACTGTAGAGATTACGCCATGCATCCGGGACAACTAAGAGCGACCCAGGATGGCGTTATACGACGTCGGCGCGTCAACGACAATAAATAGTACCTCCACCTCTTTCTTGAATGGTCCACGGCCCAATTCGACCACACATTGAAATTCTCCAACCACCATCGATGTAGCGCCAGTAAAGCCCACTATAGTCCTGTCGGATCTTCGGATAACTGGTGGGTCAGAAATTCTTCGGTAAGTGCTCAAAAACAATATATTCGCGGAGCTCCCTGTATCGATGAGTATCTTCTGAATTTGATCACCAACGATGCCTGCAGTGATCACCACCGCATCCTCATGGGGGCCTGCAATATTTCGCATATCATCATCATCAAAACAAATAATGGGGGAAAGCGATCGGTGCATCTGTGCTGACACCCCTGCTTTGATCTGGGTAGTCAGGTTGACCATGTGCCTTTTTCGGGAGTTGTTGGAATTTCCCGAAATAGTGTCTCTCCCAAAAATTGCCAAGGAATCGAAGAAAGCACAGAGGCTATCCACTCTCCCCTTCGGAATAGCTTCTTCCACCAAATTTACATTGTTCCTCCCCTCCTTAGGATCTAAATACTCTTGCTCAATGTCAAAGTCGTCGACCCCTTCAGAAATCACCATAGCTGTGTCAGTGTTTTTTTAGACAACTTTTACCACGACGTTTTTCTGGGAGTGCTTTTTGACGAACTCCAATAACATTCCATTCTCTATCAGGGCTTGCACTTCTTTTTTCAAAAGTATGCAATCCTTGGTGTCGTGCCCAATATCCTCATGATATTTGTAATATTTATTGACACTCCTGCTTTCCCTCAGAGTTTGTATGGGGAAAGGCTTCCTGAACGGTACTGTGGATTTAGCTTTGTCGGATATTGCAGCAACATTTTCTGTCCACTCCGCGAAATATTCGGGTCGAACCCACTTATTTGACATGGGTCTCGTTCCTTGATTGTAATTTTGCTGGCTGCCATAGTATTGCGGGTTTGATTTCTGCCTCGGCGGATATTGACCCGTATTTTTAGCCTGAACATTAGAACGAGAGCCCTGATTACTCGACTCGGATCTTTGAAATTAATTCTGATCCAACTGATCCACAGACCCTCTCTCCGAAGCCTGAGTTTCTTCCACCAGTATCCTCTTCTCAACCTGATCTAACAACGCCCCAAAAGTCATTGTCTGGCTCTCCGCCACCGTATCTTTCAACAATCCGGGGAGCAGGCCCATCCGAAAAGGTGCAAGCGCCACTGAATCCTTACAGTACTCCATGTCTGTTTTCGTTTTAACAAAACGATTAGTGTAATTTTTCAGGCTCTCACCCACCTTCTGTCGACAATAGATGATCGTGTCTCCGTTAGCTCTGAACTTCTTGCTCCCCACAAAGTGTTGTCTGAAGATGTTCCAGAACATATCAAAATTCTTTATCGAGCCCTGCGGAAGCCTGTTGTACTACTTAGAAGCTACTCCATTGAAAGTCTGAGAAAACACTCTGCATAGCAACTTCTCATCGTCGTCAAAATTGATCATAAAATTCTTGAATTGCTCGATGTGATTATCCGGGTCTTGTGTCCCATCGAATTTTTCTAGCTTCGAAATATCAAAATGCTTCGGAAGGTTTCCCACCAAAATGTCCGGGGACAAGGGGGGAGGCTCTCCAATTGTGACCCGCGCGATAAACACCGGATCTTAAGTTGTCATTGTTTGGAAAGTATAAACCCTCCTCAGATGGTAAAGTATACTGGTGTTGCCACTCCGAAGTTCGAGGGCCCATATCCTCTTTCCTATCAGGGTACTTTGCCTGTCCATGAGACCGATCGACACCTCAAGCATGGTAACCCTTTTCCCTCAGAGATTTCCTCTCCGAGCTTCTTCCTCTTCGGAAATCGGTGTGTCTACGATCACGTTTTTTCTTTCTGTGGTATTTTCGTGGGGACGAATCCGAGGAGTTGTATTGAGAGTAATCACTTGAGTAAGCCGAATCCACATGTCGCCTCTCTCTTCTCCTCGGCGATTGCCGCTCGCGTCCCCGGTATCTGTCATCTCTTTTCTTGGGATGAAATTCAGTTTCACGATCCTCTTTTTCACTAACTGGCTCCCTCCTTATCTCGGATCGAAGATTCTCCTGTACGACGTCCTTTTCTGCTTTCAATCTTTCGATCTCTAGCAGCAATTCATTCCTTTGAGCCAACATATCTAAGTCGGCAAAGGCATTTCCGACTCGCTGGCCCCCTAGTCCCTCTTACTCCATATCGTTCCGGTAGTCATCCCCTACCAGGTTCTCCTCGCAATTATTAACCAAGTCGTCCCCTTGGTCTTCCATAGCTCTCCTCGGAATAGGAATTATTTCCAGGAAGCGATTTCCGTCAGAGCGATTTTCGTTTCCCACAGACGGCGCAACTGAAGAGTTTCAAGATAGTCCAGGGGTGATTATGCGATACGAGGATCTCTTAGTGTCAATATTAGTAAGTCTGTTCTGTTTAGGTGTTAGTTTTAGAGAGAGAAAGTAAGAGCTCTTAGGTTAAGTAGAGGGAGAAAGTATTATATTCTTCATCTCGGGATTTGTGAAGCGTGTGTGGTCCTTTTATAGTACAATTGCGGACCCCACACGCTTTAACTCCTGTTAATTCCATCTTTAGTCTCTACATTTTATTTTCTTCCTATTCTGGCTATTTCTTTAGATAGCTTATTCAATTTAGTCCTTACACAATTTCCTCTCTGCATTTTCCTCCTATCATACTTCTTCTTTGCTATTTCTTCCTGTCATGTTTTTTCTTCACACTTTTCTCCTTGTCTTTTATTCTTCCTTATCAAGTATAACGATATTTCACTGAACTATCGGTGATAAAATAACATATCTAAAAAATCTATCAAAATGGTTTTATTAGTACTTACAGATTCATCGATAATGCACAATGAACATAAAAACTCAATAACATATGTGAAAATGATCAGGAAACATTTGAGATAATAAGTAACCGTTGTTGATAATTGTTTTTACTAAATCTAACAAATCCTTATGAGAAATTTATAGAGATCGAGGAAAGAGTTGAGCTCGTGATTAAGAAGATATATTGAGTGGTTTGGTTTATTTTGGGCTAGGGGTAATTTTGTAAAGTATTTTGTCAAGTATGTTGAGTATTAAGTGTTTGGTATAGAGTAATGAGAGATTTGAGCAACCTGGTTTTATTAAATGATCATTATCCTCATTAATGAAAGTAGTTTGGGTATTTATACCCTTAATTAAGGACCCATGGGCTTTCTGGTCAAGTTATGGAACCGGGTCAAGTTTAAGGACCTATTAATATTTTAAGTTGATTAGCACATAGCTTAGTCAAAAAGTGTTTAGGTGTTTCTTTACTTTTGTCATGTCCGGATAGTTCAGTGGTACATTTATGTCTGGATTGCCCCTGTCTGGATAACACAATAAGCCGTGACAAGATAATCCGAACTCATCAGTAGCCCATTTTTTAGGCCTTGTCAAATATCTTTGGCGGGACTAAAACATTTACTTAGCCAGTAACGACTTTGTCCGACCAACCGTTTTTCTTCCTAGATCGGTGCTCCCACTAAGCCTAGAAAGTGACATAGACATTTAATCCTTCACACGCCTGCGCTGTCTTTAATCATTTCCAAACCTCTTCAACTCCTCTTAGGTAACAGTTACTTTTTTCTACTGTTATATAAATCATTTGTCACTATTCTATTGTCTTCATCACTCAAAAACTTTATAGAGAGATTTTCACTATTGTCTTCAAACTTGTTCTTGAAGAGTTTTATGTTCACAACCAGAAACGCACTTGTTAAAGGTGGCTGGTTAAACTTATCAGAGCTAGAAAAGGAGAGACAAATTAAAAGGTAGAATCACATTGTTGCTGGTCTTTCAGTTTCCCCAAGCGAAAAGTCTGGTGAACCAACCCAAAAAGCTGACCAAGGATCATCCTCTTCCAGAAATCCCAAGCCCAGAAAGTTATTCAAACCAAGCCTCTCTCCTCTCCCCTCAGGCTCTTCTGTTCAGGAGTCCCAACCTTCTGTTGCCAAGGAAAATACGGTTTCGAGTGTCAGAAAACCTTCCCCTTTCTTAGCTATGGGTTGAGACATTGAGAAGTTCCCTGAAAAATCAACTCCACGTCGGATGACTCGTCTAGCCAAATCCCAAACAACTACTTCACTCACAAATCCCTCTAGATCGGAGGCATCTAAGGCAACATAAAAAGATAAGACCTCTGGATCAGAGGCATCTAAAATAACATCAAAAGATAAGCCCTCCGGATATGAGGCATCTAAAATAACCCCAAGGGCTAAGTCCTCCGAATCTCAACCTCAACCGGACACCAGGCCATTCAGAAACAACATGCGCTCATTCATCCGAACAGCCTTTAGTGCCAGAAGCTGATCCTCCACTATCCAAGGCAACTGATAAACCTTCTACAGTGATGGAAGAAGTAATAGAATACAATATCGAAGAGGCTCATTTCGAAACTGAAGCATCGGGTCAAACCGAGGATGTTGCCTCTGATAGGAAGGGCAAAGGCAAAGTCAAGGTCTGTTTGACTCATCCGGATCTTCCGGCGTGCCTAGAGGGCAAGGTAGGCCCTTGCTTCAAAAATTTAAATATCTGCTAGCTCTTCAAAACATTAACTATGTCTACACCCACACTGCTGAGTTGGGGCGGATCTGGACGAAATGGGGGATCCTAGAGTCAGTGAAGGTAAGAATACCTGTCACTCCGGAGACTCCAATAGACTGTAAACTCAATAAGGTGGTCATCTTCACTGAGGTGCTAAACTAGGGACTTCGGTTCCCATTGGACCTAGAAATTGTCAGGTATTTCCACCTGGTGAAGCTCTGCCCAAGCCAGCTAAGCCCAAATTCATGGTATTCTCTCCTTGCTTGCATAATGGCATCAAGGTTGTCCAATATCCCTCTCCCAATGGAGCAATTTTCCGTTGTGGCAAATCTATACAAGAATCGCCACATACCCTTCTACCATCATAATATGGGGAACGATTTCAAGGTGGTAAACGACTTATTGGAGTCTGAGAAGAACTGAAGGACACAGTTCCTGTTTATCAGTGGGTCATGGGAGAATGATAGAAATATCAAGGCCAATACCAATCCCAGTATGTTAACCAGTGGATGGAAGAGTACTGGTAAGTAGTTGGCATATTTTTCATGTTCTTCTTTTTAACTCATTAGTATTCCTCTCCTGATTTATCTGTTACTTCTTTTTAGTGCTACCGAAGGAGTTCACCGGATACCTGGAGGAGGGGCAGACAACATGTGCCAAACTTAATGCATGGGATGTGGAGTGTTAGGGGAATGCCTTCCACAATTGCTTCACCTCAGGTAACCTTGTGAGGTCCTATATGCGGAACACCACAGGTCGGAGGGACCTCACATGGGAAGAGCTAACTACGCTGACTCTACATGGTATGATCTTTAAGCGAACGGAGGCCAAAGATGGTAAATTGGCCTTACCTTCCAGGGGCCAAAGCTCTCAGTAAGATGAAAGGGAAGAAGAAGAAAGCTGCAGCAGAGTTGGTCCAAGCTGCATAAGAAAAGACTGGTTCGGGGAACCAGGGGGAATCGACGCTGCCTTACTCAAAGTAGTAGAGGCTGAGACTATTAGGAAGACAGGAGAATCACAAAACCCACCAAAGCCTCCCAAAAAGGACCTAAAGAGAAGAACAAGTAGTGACGAAAGGGCTGCCAAAAAGAAAAAGGTCACCTTAGGAGAAGAAATAATTATTCGTCATTCGGAGCTTCTACTTCCACCAGCCTCTGTCGATCCCACTCTACAAGAGAAGATCCCATCAGGTTTTCAATCCGGAGAGGGTAATGAGGGAGGAATTGATGGAGTGGACATTAGTGCCCTTCAAGATATTGATTTATACTTCAATGACTCTGAGAATGATGATTTTGCAGGCCCCTTCCGCCCTTCGAGCTCTGTTAACATGGTGACCTATAATGGTAAGTCTTTCTCCATTTCCGGAGAATAAAATGTTGTGGCCCATTCCCTTTTTGGTCATATCCAGCCAGTGCTTGACCTGGAGAGACATGTGAAGAGTCAGACCACACTCATCAACACCCTCACTACTGACAAAAAATCTCTGTCAACCAATCTTCTCAATGCCAATCAGAGCATAGAATATCTGAAGAAAGAGGTAGAAGCACTGAGGAAGGACAAAGAAGATTTATCAACCAAGTTGGCCACTTCAAAGATGGTGGGGATGATAATCGCCTGAGGGTAGGCTAGTAATTTCAGTTGGTGTTTTAAGGTAGTGTGTGAGTGTTATGTGTTTAGAGTAGAGAGTAGAGAGATAATTAAGCAGCTTGGTAGCAGTTAATTCTCATTACCTACACTTAATGCAGGTGGTTGGGTATTTATACCTTGATGTTTGGGCCCTTATGGGCTTTCGAGTCATGTTTAATGGACCCGGGTCATGTTCAAAGACCCACGAGCTCTAAGTAGGAGAGCAAGTAGCTTAGTCAAGAAGTGTTTAGGTTTTTTAGTACTTTTGTCATAGTTCGAACAGTCCTATAGTCATAGTGTTCAAAGTGATTTGTCCGGTCCGGAGGCCTTGGACTGATCTGTCCGTGTCCGGGGAGAGTACAAAATTCAGACTCATCAGGAGCCCCTTTTTTAGGTGTTTGTGCAAATATTCTTGCCAAAGACCTGAAAAACAGTCCGACGCCAGGGGTAGTCCTAATCCGGACAGGTCTAAGGATTTATCCGGACAGATAAAGCTTCACGAATTCAAAACGGTTTTTGCCAGAGTTCGTGGGACACGTGTCACTCTCTGATGGGTTGCTTCAGCCGTTTTTTCACCTTGAATTTCGAACCCACGTTCTTCGAAAATCAACCTCTTTAATTACAAATGGTGACATCAGCGCCGTCTTTTAATCATTGCCAAACTTTTCGAATTCTCCTAGGAATCAACTTCCTTTTCCAGATTTACTATAAATTCAAACTCACTTTCTACTGTTTTACTATCTCTTTCATCTTTACTCTGCATATTAGAGCTTTCTCTCTCTAAAGCAAAGATTTACTTGATAGTTTATGTTTACAACAAGGACTGCTTTGATCAAAGGCGGGTGGCTCAACCTTTCTGAGTTGGAGAAGGCACAAAAAGTCGAGAAGGAAAGACGAATCGCAGCAGGGTTACCTACCTCGCCTGTTGACAGACCAATCACCTCTGCTACAGAGTCAGATCGAGGATCTTCTTCCTCCAAAGGCACTAAGCCTAGAAAGTTATTCCAACCTAGCCTTTCCCCCATCATTTCTGGTTCCTCGGTTCAGGAATCAGAATCCATCGTCGAACCAGGAGTAACTGCCACTAGCTTCAAAAAACCCTCACCCTTCATAGCGATGGGATCAGATATGGAGCACTCCCCGAAGAAGTTATTCGATCGAAGAAAGAGTCGGCTGGTTAAGGGGCAAGCCTCTAAGAACACTCCCTCAAAGTCGGGGAAAAAAATAGTAGCTCTGGGTCTGGAGTGCCTATCAGAGCTCCCCGGGAAAGACTAACTGGTCCGGAGGCTAGCAGCCCAGCACTTCGAAGAGAGACCTCTGCCTCAGAGCCCCAGCCTGAGACTAGAAGTCAAGGAAACACTGAAGACCAGCAGTCCGGAAGCCAGGCTGAGCCAAGTTTGAATTCTCCCCGGGCCACTGCCACTGATATTCCTTCAATGATCATGGAGGAAAAAATGGAGGACTCTTTTGAAGAAGTCCCTTTCGAGTCTGAGCCCTCCGGTCAGACTAGTAATACTGCTGCTGCCAAAAAAGATAAAGGCAAAGAAAAACTGTGCTTGAGGCATCCGGAGCTGCCGGAGTGTCTTGAAGGGAAGGTGGGGCCTTGTTTTCTCAAGGTCGAACTTAAATACCTCTTGGCCTTACAGAAGACCAAGTATGCATTCATCCATACGGCTGAACTGGGTCGAATGCGCACGAAATGGGGGATCCCAGAAAACGTGAAGATAAGGATTCCCATAGATCCTGAAACTCCTATGGATTGCAAGCTGAATGAAATAGTCATCTTCACGGAGCTATTTAATTGGGGACTTAGATTCCCATTGGACCCAGAGATTGTCAGATATTTTCATCTGATCAAACTCTGTCCGAGCCAGTTGAGCCCCAACGCTTGGTATACCCTTATGTCATGCATCATGGCATCAAGGCTGTCCGGGATCCCTCTTCCTATGGAAGAAATTGCTGCAGTGACCAATCTTTGCAAACATCACCAATTCCCCTTCTACCACTTTAATATGGTGGACAGTTTCAAAGCTGTTGATGATCTGTTGGAGTCTGAGAGTAAATGGAGGAGCCAGTTTTTGTTCGTCAGTGGCGCTTGGGAAAACGGAAAGAAGATCAAGTCCGGAGTGAACCCAAGCCTTCTCGGAAACAGGTGGAGGAGTGACCGTAAGTCTCCCACTTTAAATCTTTGTCTACTTCTTCCTTCTTAAAGTTGGTTTAAATTAATTGGTCTTTCTTTTGTCTTAACAGAACTGCCTAAGGAGTTCGGTGATTACTTGAAGGCCGGGCAGGTTACTTGTGGCAGGATTAATGCCTGGGCTGCTGAGGAATGGGGGAACCGATTCCACGCTGCTTTCACCAGTGGAAACTTGGCAATGTCTCACCTGTGGAACACCATAGGTCGGAGAGACTTGACTTGAGAGGAGCTCACCACCCAGCCTTCTCCGGACACTGTGCTTAAGAGGACCCATGAACCAGATGGGACACTCTTCCTGCCAGGCCGAGCCAAATCCCCAAGCAAAATGAAGGGCAAGAAGAAAGGCAAGAAGGTGGCGAGCGATGCTAATCCTGCTGATGCTGAGAAGGATGCTCCAACAGACCCGGAGGGGCCGGCCCAGAGCCAAATCGATGCTGCTCTCTTGCAAGTGGTGGAGCAAGAGACCAAAAGGCAGGAAGCAGACCTCCCAAAACCTCCAAGGGCTTCCAAGAAGAATCGCAAACAGGGGAGTGAAGGCGCAGACCGGGTAGCCAAGAAGAAAAAGACTGCTAAGGGAGATGAGCTTGCTCTCCGGGATCCGGAGCCTTCTTTCCAGGCTGACCCTTCTGACCCAACGCATGCTGAAGAGATCCCAAGGGACTTTCATACCGATGAGGTTGAAGGAGGAGATCTCAACATCGATGGAGTCGACATCACCGGTCTTGGTGAGCTTGGTGAATACTTCCTCAACCTCCCTAGAGACGACTTCGCAGGGCCTTACATTCCTCCGAGCAGCTCCAACACGGTCAACTTCAATGGTAATACTTTTATTGTCTCTAGTGAAAATGATACCATAGCCCACTCCTTGCTAAGCAATGTGCAGCCGGTACTTACGTTGGAGAGACAAGTTCGGGGTCAAGAAGACATTATCAAAGACCTTAAGTCTGAGAAGGAAAAGCTGTCCGAAGACCTTCGCACTGCTACTTCCAATGCTGACATGCTAAAGGAAGCAAACGAGGAGTTGAAGAGGAATCGGGAGGAAAGCACCACAAAAGTTTCCACTCTAGAGGAAACCATTAGAGACCTCCGGGAGAAGCTGTCCGGTGTGGATAAAGACCTTACTGCCTCAAAAGAAGAGACCAAGGCAAAGGACAAGATTATCACCAACCTAACTACTGACAAGATTGCTCTTCAGAATGCAGCATCCAAGGCTGCCGAGGAGAAAACCACTTTGTTAAGGGATCAAGAGGCTACGATCCAAGCCAATATCAATTCCTATGCCAACCAAATGATTAAAAGCGAAGAGCTATTGCTTGAGAAGGTGAGGTCTGACATGGTTCTACTCTTCCATGAAAAGTTTCCACAGAGGAACCTAGGGGACTTATGGCTTTATGTTGAGCCTGAAGACTTCCCATACCACATGATGGCCGAGGGCGACAGTTATGGCTACTCTAATGACTCCTCGGGTGATGAAGAACATACTGGGGAGAGCCCAGATGAAGAGAAAGATGATCCCAAAGGCAAGAAGGTAGACGAAGGGAAAGGCGACTATAAAGGCAAGAAAGTAGATGAAGGTGAGCCATCTTCAAAGGCTCAACCTTAACTTATGATCCACTTTGTTTATTTTTCTTATCCAGACTAAAGTCCTTGGAAGGCCAAGGCATTCTTTTTGTAATGGTGTCCGGCATTTGACCAGACAGGTTTTTTGTGTTCTACTTTGACTGTTTAAAAGTCCTTGGAAGGCCAAGGCAAGTTTAATTTATTTTATTCAATGAATATCTCTGTTTTGTTCAACTACCATCTTCTTTCATTGTTTGTTCTAATTTTGATAGCCAAAGTTTAAATAGCCTTTAGTTGTTTCATAGTGAGAGTGTTTAAATTCTCCGGCTAGAGTTTAAATAGCCCTTAGTTATTTCAGTCCGGATAGTATGACAAGGGACAAAACTTTAAAAACACTTAGAAAATTTTTAAGAAGGCATCGAATTTTATTCAACCGCCCGGACACCTCATTAAAACCTCCCCGTGCCACCAGGGAGGAAAGAGTATGCCCCCAAATATTTACATGGATGTTTAAACAAGTAAATATTTACACAAGTGCTATTCCAAGTACATCCGGAGATGCTCAATATTCCAAGGATGAGTTAGAACTCTGCCATCTTTGTCTTCCAACCAATAAGTTCCAGGCTTAATTCTTTCAACAACCATATACGGACCCTCCCAAGTTGGGGCCAGCTTTCCGAAGAGCTTTTCTTTAGTGTGTAAGAAGACCTTCCTTAATACTTTGTCCCCTGGTTGGAAATCTCTTCTTTTAACTTTGGAAGCAAACCTGCTTCTCATCAAGCCCTGATAGTGTGCAACTCTAAGGTGAGCTTTAACCCGTCTTTCTTCTATCAAATCAAGTTGACCTCTGATTGCCACCTCATTAGTATGTTCGGAGAAGTTGTGAACACGAAAGGAGGGGAGAGTTTCTTCTATGGGAGCTATTGCATCCATCCCATAGACCAAGGCAAAAGGTGATTCTTGTGTTGCAGCCCCAGGTGTTGTCCGGTAGGCCCACAAGACCTCTTGTAAATAACTAGGCCACTTCCCAGCAGCCCCTTCCAAATTCTTCTTTAAACCGGACAGTATAGTCCTATTAGCCACTTCAACTTGCCCATTTGCTTGTGGGTGGAAAGGTGAAGAAAAAAAATGCTATATACCCCTTGAGGCACAGAAGCTCTCCATTTCTCTATTGTCGAACTGTGGCCCATTGTCTGTTGTTATTTTCTGTGGGACACCAAATCTGCAACATATGTTGGATAGAATGAATTTTATAACAGCCTTTGATGTCGTCCCTGCTAGAGGGGCTGCTTCTATCCACTTCGAGAAGTAGTCTATGGCCACAATTATAGTTTTGCGCCCTCCGGATGCCACAGGGAGAGGCCCTACTAAATCCAATCCCCATCGAGCAAAAGGAATGGGCTCAGAAATTGACTCTAAAGGAATGGCTGGTACATGAATTTCATTGCTGTACCTCTGGCATGGGTCACACCTTCTTACCAATTCCTTAGCATCTTTCATGATTGATGGCCAATAGTAACCGGAGAGTAAAACTCTTCTCGTCAAAGCTCTAAACCCACAATGGGCTGATCCCTCACCATCATGCAATTCGGAGAGGACCACTTGTGACTCTTCATCCCCCAAACAACGCATGAGATGTTTACTGTAGGACTTTTTGTACAACACCTCTCTCAATATGATGAAACCACGAGCCTTGTGTTTCAATGTTCTGGCTAGTGACTTATCTGGAGGCACGACACCATCGGAGAGATATTGAAGGAGAGGAAACCTCCAGTCTTGAGGTTGTTTCACTTGTATTTCAAAAATGTCCTCTTCTTTACCGTTACTAAGTTGAATAGAGGGGCTTTTGAGCACATGGATCCATGGATATGCCTCCGTATATGCTATGGTTGACAATGAGTCTGCTAGCTCATTTTCTGTCCGGGGAATGTGCTCATAGACAACACCTTTAAACTTAAGTGCTTCATTTTTGAGGAGGAGTAAATACTTCAAAAGTTGCTCCTTCTTAGCCTCAGATTGGCCTTGGGCATGGTGGATAAGTAGTTGAGAGTCACTTAACAGCTTGACCCTCTTGGCCTCACAAATGTGGGCTAACTTTAACCCAGCTATAGCTGCTTCGTATTCGGACTCATTATTAGATGCCCTGAAAGCAAAACAAATAGCCTGGTACATCTTGTCTCCATATGGGCAAGTTAAACATACTCCTGCACCACATCCCATAGTGCTAGATCCACCATCTGTTCGGACGACCCATACCTTTTTATCTTTTATGTCAGTAGTTTGCTCCGAATCCCTGTCGGAGTGGAATTCAACCAGAAAATCAGCCACAGCTTGGGCTTTGTCTGCTGTTCGAGGAGAAAAGTCTATGTCGAAGTCCCCCAACTCTATTGACCACTTAGTCATTCTGCTCGAAATGTCTGCTTTTTGAAGGACATTCTTTAGGGGAAAAGAGGTCCGGACGATGATAGGATGAGCCTGGAAATAAGGCCTCATCTTCCTTGCAGTTATCACCAGGGCTAATGCCAATTTTTCAAGTTTCAAGTAACGTTTCTCAGCATCTATCAAGCTTTTGCTGATGTAGTACACTGGATGGGGATGACTATTGACCTCTCTTACCAGCACAACACTGATGGCACAACTTGAAACTGCCAAATATACAAAGAGAGTCTCCCCATCAACTGATTTGAACAAAGTTTGGGGGGAGGACAAGTGTTTCTTGACTTCATTGAAAGCCTCATCGCACTGTGGGGTCCAATCGAATCCATTTGCACCCTTCAAAGTTTGAAAGAAAGGAGCACACATGTCCGAAGACCTTGAGATAAATCTGTTTAAGGCAGCTAATCTCCCCGTTAATCGTTGTACTTCTTTAATGTTTCGAGGAGGCTCCATTTGGAATAGAGCATTGAGCTGGTCCGGATCGGGCTGTATTCCATGCTCACTTATGATATAACCTAGAAACTTCCCGGACTGCACTCTGAACACACACTTTTCAGGGTTTAACTTCAAATTTACTTTCACCAAGTTGGTAAAAGTTTCTTGGAGATCGGACAAGTGCAACTGCTCATCTACACTCTTTACCATCATATCGTCAATGTATACTTC
Organism: Limnanthes douglasii subsp. nivea; assembly: GCA_036936605.1. Classification (NCBI taxonomy): domain Eukaryota; kingdom Viridiplantae; phylum Streptophyta; class Magnoliopsida; order Brassicales; family Limnanthaceae; genus Limnanthes; species Limnanthes douglasii. The sequence goes on along the minus strand of JAUPFV010000001.1, from coordinate 56,882,718 downwards.
CATATTTCTTCCAATTTGATCAGCAAATGCCTTGTTGACTAACCTCTGATAAGTAGCCCCAGCATTTTTCAAACCAAATGGCATCACCTTATAGCAATGAAGTCCTCTGTCAGTAACAAATGTGGTATGCTCTTGATCCTTCGGATCCACTTGAATCTGATTGTACCCGGGGGACCGTATACAAGTCTTTTGGGCAAGCTCTATTGAGATCTGTGAAATCAATGCACATGCGCCACTTGCCATTCTTCTTTTTCACCAAGACAGGATTGGCAGTCCCCAAAGGGTATTGAGATTCCTTAATGTGCCCCATCTTTGTGAGTCTGTCAACCTCTTGCACAATGACATCAGCCTTTTCTTTGGAAAAAGCTCTTCTTTTTTGAACCACTGGAGCTACATCTCTTCGGACGGATAGGTGGTGTGATATTACTTCTGATGGAACCCCAGTAACATCAGCATTGCACCAAGAAAAAACGTGCTGATGGTTCTTCAAAAACTTCAACATTTCCTTTTTCAACATTGGTGGCATCTTAGACCCTATCTTGACACTTTTCCCATCTTCCAAACAGTGTGTTTCTACCTCTTCGATCGGTATCAATACTCCAGGGGTCTCTCTGGGGTCATCAATTTCACCCTCACCCCCAGAAAGGCCCTCAAACTGCTATTGTTCATTAATACGGACTGCCCCCAGTGTTCGAGGAGCCAGGGCAGTGGCATAACATTCTCTTGCAACCTTTTGGTTGCTCTGGACGACTCCAAACTGTCCCTGAACAGCATACTTCAAGCACTGGTGGACTGTTGAAGCCACTGAATGCATCCTAGAGAGCCAAGACCTCCATAGAATAGCATTATAGCAAGTGGGACAATCCACCACAATAAAGAGTATTCTGACCATTTTCTTGAAAGGGCCCTTGCCCAATAACACCTCTTTTTCGAACTCTCCGATCACATCTGTTGAGCTGCCTGTGAAGCCCACGATTGACCTGTCCGAATTCTGAATTACAGCTGGATTTTTCATTTTCTTGTAAGTGGTTAGGAAAAGGATATTGGCTGAGCTTCCAGTATCCACCAGGATTCGTCTTATGTCATTGCCCCCTATAGATGCTCCTATGACAACAGCATCCTCATGAGGGCCAGCAATGTCTCTCAAATCATCTTCATCAAAAACAATAAAGGGGAATGAGTTTGGTGACTGATAGGATGTCATGCCTCCTTCTAGCTGGGAGGCTAAAGTATGAACATGCCTCTTCCTTGAAGAAGCAGTAGGAGTTGTCATAGTGTCCCCTCCGAAAATTGTAAGCGACTCGAAAAACTTAATGAGCCCGGAGACCGATCTAGAACATTCCTCTAAAGCACCCACTCTGTTTCGAGTTGGATCAGGATCCAAGTATTCAGATTCCACGTCAAACCTTTCAACTATAACCATGGCTCCCTCCGGAGCAGCATTACTTGGACCAACCCGGTGAGTGTTATCAGGCCTATTGCCTCCTCTTCTTTTAACGTAAGCTCCCAGCTTTCCCCTCTCAATCAAGTTTTGAACTTCTTGTTTCAATGCTATGCAGTCATCAGTGGTATGGCCAATATCATTGTGATATTGGCAAAAAGAGTTGTTGCAATGCTCTCTGGGAGACTGCACTGTTGCCGGTCTCCGGTAATGCACCTCATCCTTTGTTTTATCAAAAATGGTGGCCACACTTTCTTTTAACTCTGCGAACCACTCCGGTTGGACCCATGGCCCTCTTTTGTTTCTGGATTGCTGACTCTGAGCAGGAGCAGCTGGCTGAGACTGAGCTTTTGCCCTACCATGCCCATGTCCGGTCTCTCTTGGTTTGTTCCCGGACTGATTTTGATTGGGATTTGGTGCCACTAGGGTAGACCTCACCTGCCTGTGCACCCTGGTTTTCTTTGTTTCATCAACATTTATCTGTTTGCCAACCTGATTTAGCAGCCCTCCCCATGTCATGGCCTTCTTTCTGGTCACTGAATCAGCTAGATTGCCTGGGTTCAAACCTTGCCTTAGGGATGCTATTGCCACTTGTTCGAAGCAATCAGCCAACCCATTCTTGGTGTTCACAAAACGACTTATATATTCTTTCAAGGACTCATTTGGTTCCTGGGCACAATGGATTATTGTGTCTCCATTGCCCTTCAGCTCTTTACTCCCTACGAACTACCTTCGAAAGGCTACCCAAAACGTATCGAAATCTTTAATACAACCCTGAGGCAGGTTGTTGTACCATTTCAGAGCACTCCCCGTGAATGATTGGGAGAATTCCCTACAAAGTAGTTTATCATCGTCGTCAAAGTTCATCATGAAGTTTTTAAATTGCTCCAGATGGTTCTCCGGATCAGTACTGTCATCGTACTTCTCTATTTTGGTGCTGTCAAACCTCTTGGGGAGGTTTCCGGACAGAATTTTAGAAGACAATAGAGATTGCCTCCAATTCCTTCCACGACTGAACACAGTATCCTCATTGGGAGTTGCAAAGATACCTGGTTCATCGTGGAAAGCAAAGGGATCCATCAGCATCTTGTCCACATGCCTCCGGCTGTGTGATGACCCTTTACCAATATTCTTCTTCATTCTTCCATGTCTATCCCTTTTTCTTGAATACTTTTTGATCTGCCTTTGTTTCTTTCTAGTTCGACCCTCATCGCTGCTTGAGGATAAAGATTTTTCAACTCCTTCATCGTCCGAAGAGCTATCAGAAGATTCTGAGCCTGAGTCAGAACTCTCCACAGGCTTGGACCGGTGAGACTTTTTAGAACTGGCATGAGTCTTTTTGGTGCTCACATGAGTTTTTGAATACTCATGCTCTCTGGGGTTATCGGTGTGATGAGCAACCGACGCTTTGGATTTTTCTTTCACGCCCATCTTGGCCTTCTCTGCCCTCAGAGCTTCTATTTCACCCCTTAGCCTATCACGCTCTTCGACAGTGTATTCATCGTTCTCTCCCACCACTTCGAGCAATGCTGGTGGTAGTTCTGGATTGTCCGGATTCATTCAGACAGATTTTCTTAGCTGGTTTTGAATGCTTGATTCAGGTACCTTCTTCTCCCACTGTGGTCGCCAATTTGGTGGGGATAATAATCGCCTGAGGGTAGGCTAGTAATTTCAGTTGGTGTTTTAAGGTAGTGTGTGGGTGTTATGTGTTTAGAGTAGAGAGTAGAGAGATAATTAAGCAGCTTGGTAGCAGTTAATTCTCATTACCCACACTTAATGCAGGTGGTTGGGTATTTATACCTTGATGTTTGGGCCCTTATGGGCTTTCGGGTCATATTTAATGGACCCGGGTCATGTTCAAAGACCCACGAGCTCTAAGTAGGAGAGCAAGTAGCTTAGTCAAGAAGTGTTTAGGGTTTTTAGTACTTTTATTATAGTTCGAACAGTCCTATGGTCATAGTGTTCAAAGTGATCTGTCCGGTCCATGTGATCTGTCCGGTCAAGAGGCCTTGGACTGATCTGTCCGTGTCCGGGGAGAGTATAAAATTCGGACTCATCAAAAGACTGTCAGTACTGAGCTCCAAACTAAGTGGTGTGGTTTGGAAAAGGATCTCTTAACATTAAGGGAGGACCTGAAGACCAAAGATGGTGTAATTCAAACCTTTTCAGGAGAGAAGACTTCCTTAGAAGGTATTGTGTCTAAGGTGACCAAAGAGAAAGAAGACCTGGTGAAGCAGCAGGAACAAACTATTCAGGCAAGCATTAATAATATACCAACGGGGTGATAAACTCCTTGGAGACAAGATATGCTGAAGTTAAGTCTGACACGGTGCTGTTTTTCCATGAAACGTTTCCGAAGAGGACCCTTGGTCCCTTTTGGAAATTTGTAGACTATGACGAGATCCCATTTCACACTATGGTTGCTGGTGACAAGTATAATTATAGCAGTAGAATAGATTCCACCACTGATGAAGAGGAATGAACTGGTGAGAGTTCGAGTGCCGAACTCAAAAGTCCCAAGAAATGAGGTGATGAAGGAAAATCCGAAGGGAACAAGCCCCAAGGTTTTAAACATCTTTTTTTTCATACTTTTGTGAACGATTAAAGTCCTTGGATGGCCAAGGAATTTTTTTTAATGTTATCCAGTTTGAGTCCGAATACATTTTTTGAAATACTCAAAGTCCTTGGATGGCCAAGACATATTTTGTTCTTATTGTTCGGTTAAAGTCCGAAGAGGTTTATTTATCAAATATTTCTTTTTTAACATTTTTCTTTCCCTTTATTTTTATGGCTAATGTTTAAATATCCCCAACTATTTCAGAAGTATTATAGTGTGTTTAATATCTTCGATAACATATGTTTAATGGTCATCATTCAACCAGGTTTATCCGAACTACCAAATATCCAAATTGTTAAACCAGTAATTTATACTTGAATTGAATTGTAGTTAAACCACACCTGATGTTTCAAGAAGACATCACATTTTATTGAATGAAAAAACCGAACACCTCATTAAAACCTCCCTGCACCACCGGGGTAGGAAAGAGTATGCCCCATAATATTTACATTGATATCTAACAAGTAAATATTTACACAACTTTTATTCTAGATATAACCTGAGATGCTCAATATTCCATGAGTGCTTCAAAACCCTCATTTCTTTGTCCTGAAGCATGTACGTCAAAGGCTTAAGCTTTTCGGAGACCTCATAATGGCCTTCCCAGTTCGGAGCCAGCTTACCGAACTGCTTCTCCTTGGTGTCTAGGAAAACTTTCCTCAAAAGTTTATCTAACATTTGAAATTTATTCTCTTGACCTTGGAAGCAAACCTGCTCCTCATCAAACCTTGGTAGTGGGTTGTTCTCAAATGAGCTTTAACCCTTCTTTCTTCTATTAAGTCCAACTGATTCATAATTGCTATCTCATTAGCCTGTTCGGAGTAGTTATGGACCCTGTATGATGGTAGGGTAGCTTCAATGCGGATAATGACATTCATCTCATATACCAAAGAAAAAGGAGATTCTTGTGTAGCAGCCCGAGGAGTAGTTCAATAACCCCATAATACTTCTTGTAGATAGCTTGGCCAATTCCCTGCTGGCCCCTCTAGGTTCTTTTTTAATCCGGACAGAATAGTCATGTTGGAAACTTCAACCTGTCTGTTCGCTTGTGGATGGAAGGGAGAAGAGAAGTAGTGCTGAATGCCTCTCGAGACACAAAAATTCTCCATATCTTTGTTATCAAACTGGGCCCGTTATCTGTGGTAATCTTCTGAGGAATCCCAAATCTGCAACATATATTGGATAAGATGAATTTTATGACAGCTTTTGAAGTGGTTCCCTCCAAATGAGTCGCTTCTATCTATTTTGAGAAGTAATCAATAGCAACTATAATAGTCTTGCGCCCTCCGGACGCCATTGGCAGAGGCCCAACTAAATCTAATCCCCAACGAGCAAAATGTACTCGCTCAGAAATCGATTACATGGGTACTGCTGGCACATGAATTTCATTGACATGCATTTGACATAGATCACACTTATTCACCATATCTTTAGAATCTGCTATTATGGATGGCCAATAGTACCCAACCAAAAATACTCTCCGGGTTAGTGCCCTATAGCCACAATGAGCTGACCCTTCACCATCGTGTAGTTCAGACAGAACAACTTGAGATTATTCAAACCCCAAACAACGTAGGAAATATCTACTGAAAGATTTTTTTATAGAGAAACTTCCTTATGATAAAAAAATCCACGAGCCTTGTGTTTAATTTTTCTTGCTATAGCTTTATCCGGAGGCCAAACCTCATCAGAAATGTATTGAAGAAGGGGAAGATTACCAATCTTTAGGTTGGAATACTTGTATACTCAAGCGTTCATACTCTTCCTTGTTCTGGCTTAACTGTATGGATGGACATTCTTGTACATGAATCCAAAGGTAGGACTCAGGATATGTTATGGTTGCTAAGGAATCTGCCAGCGTATTTTTCGGATCTAGGAATATGCTCATAACAAACATTTTTGAAATTGGCTGCCACCTCTTTAAGGATAAGAATGTATCTGATCAGTTGTTCCTACTTGGCCTCAGACGAACCTTGAACATGATGGATAAGAAGCTGGGAGTCACTCATCAACTTAACTTTTTTAGCCCCACATAGGGAATCTAATTTAAGACCAGCTGCACCAGCTTCATATTGAGACTCATTGTTAGAGGACCTAAACCCAAAACATATAGCCTTGTACATTTTATCACCACATGGAGAGGTTAGGAAGATTCCATCTCCACAACCCATTGTATTTGATCCACCATCAGCCCGGACTACCCATTTTTTTTTGGTTTTCCTTTCTGAAACTTGTTTAGAACTCTTATCCTGATGGAATTCTACTAGGAAATCAGCAACAGATTGAGCCTTGATAGCAGTTTGTGGGGATAAATCAATGTCATAATCACCCAACTATACTGACCACTTGGTCATCCTGCTTGATATGTCTGCTTTCTGAAGAACATTTTTCAATGGAAAAGACATTCGGACAATGATGTTTTGAGACTGAAAATACAGTATCATTTTTCTTGCAGCAATCACTAAGGCTAGTGCCAGCTTTTCAAGCTTCGGGTACCTCTTCTCAGGATCCATCAGGCATTTGTTGATGTAGTACACCGGATGAGGGTAATTGTCCACCCCTCTTACCAATACTGCACTTATAACGCATTCTGACACAGCTAAGTATACATACAGTGTTTCTTCTTGTATGGGCTTGAAAATGATCTTCGGCGAAGACAAATTTTTCTTTATTTTATCAAAAGCTTGGTTGCACTGTGGAGACCAATTAAAGTCTTTAGCACTCTTCAAGGTTTGGAAAAATGGAGCACACTTATCTGAATATCTTGAAATAAAACGATTCAAAGCAGCCAAACTTCCAGTAAGCCTCTGAATTTCTTTAATATTCCGGGGAGGATCCATTTCTAATAGGGCATTCAATTGATCTGGATCGGGTTGTATCACTTTCTCACTTATTACATACCCCAAAAAATTTCCGGATCATACACCAAAGATACACTATTATGGATTCAGTTTTAAATTCAACATTGTCAGATTGGCAAAAGTTTCCTGAAGGTCAATTATATGCAACTCCTCCTCTAAGCTTTTAACCATCATGTCATCTATGTACACCTCCATATTCCTGCCAATCTGATTAGCAAATGTCTTGTTTACTAGCCTTTGCTAAGTAGCCGCAATATTCTTCAACCCAAAAGGCATCATCTTATAACAATGGAGACCCACGTAACAAACGTAGTATGATCTTGGTCCTTCGGATCCACCTGAATCTGGTTGTACCCAGAGAAGGCATCTATGAAGGACAACAACTTGTTGCCAGACGTTGAGTCCACCAACTGGTCTATCCGGGGGACTGGATAAATATCTTTTGGGCAAGCTCTGTTGAGGTCAGTAAAAACAATACACATACGTTATTTTCCAATCATTTTTCTTAACCAACACCAGATTGGCTGTCCATAAAGGATACTGGGGCTCCTTTATGTGCCCCATCTTGGTAAGACGATCAACTTCCTGGACTATTACATCAGCTTTCTCCTTAGAGAAAGTCTTCATTTTCTGCACAACAGGTACAACATCACTCTGAATCGATAGTTTGTGAGAGATAACGCTTACAGGCACTCCGGTTACATCACCATTGCACCAAGAAAAAACATGTTGATTGTATGACATTAAGGAAAGCAACTTCTTTTTTGAATCTGGCGCCATTTTGGAGCCAATCTTAATACTTCTACCCTCTGCCAAGGGATGGGTTTCAACTTCTTCCACCGGTATTATAACACTAGGGGCCTCTCTAGGGTCATCAATTTCAGCCTCCCCCTCCGAAGGCCCCAGTAACTATTATTCTTCATTGGTTCGAACTGCTCCCAAAGTTTTAGGAGCAAATACAGTTGCAGAGCACTCCATTGTTATCTTATGACTACTTGAGACAACATCCACATGTCCTTGAACCGCATACTTCAAACACTGATGGACTATTTAGGCCACAACATGCATTCTAGAGAGCCGAGACCTCCCAAATATTACATTGTAACACATGAGGCAGTCTACCATAACGAATAAAACTCTAACCAGTTTTTTAGAAGGACCTTCTCCCAACAGCACCTCTTCCTCAAACTCCCCGATTACATCCGCAGAGCTCTCCGTGAAGCCCACAATGGTTCTGTTTGACCGTTGAATAACGGCCGGATTTTTCATCTGCTTGTAAGAACTTAAAAATAGGATGTTTGCCGAACTACCCATGTCTATCAGAATTCGTCTGATATCATTGCCCCTCAATAGATTCTACTATCACCACCACATCCTCATGAGGCCCAAGAATATTTCTTAAATCATCCTCATCAAAAAATATAAATGGAAAATGGGTTTGAGACTGATAAGAAGACATGCCCCCTCCAACTGAGTAGCCAGAGAGTGAACATGCCTCTTCCTTGATAAAAGAATTGGCGCTGTTATGGTATCCCCTCTGAATATAGTAAGTGACTCAAAGAAACTAATGAGTCTAGACACCGTCTTAGTTTGTTCTGTTATGACCCCTATTTTATTCCGGGTTGGATCAGGATCCAAGTACTCCGAATCAACATTAAATCTTTCAAGGATCAACATTGCCCCGTCCGGAGCAGATGCTCCCACATTGTTCATAGGTATAGTTCGAGGAACATTGGCAGGCCTGTTTTCACTTCTTCTTTTGACATAAGCCCCCAACTTACCTCTTTCAATGAGATTCTGTACTTCCTGCTTCAGAGCGATGCAGTCTTGGGTGTTATGGCCAATATCATTGTGATATTGGCAAAAACAAGTATTTTGACTATTTCTAGGAGACTGCAGTTCTGCTGGTTTCCGGAAATGGACTTCATCTTTGGTTTTGTCATAAATTGTGGCCACATTCTCTTTTAATTATGCAAACCACTCTGATTGAACCCAATGACCTCTTTTACTCCTTGAATGCTGACTTTGGAATTGATTTTGGTTTGATTGAGCTTGCTTAGCCCTGTTAGACCCTTGTCCGGTCTCCTTAGCCTTATACCCGGACTGGGTGGACCTCACCTGACGGTGCACCCTGGTTTTCTTGGTTTCATCCATGTTAATCTTTTTCCCCACCTGATTTAACAAGCCACCTCAAGTCATGGCATTCTTCCTTGTCACCGAATCAGCCAGATTCCCAAGGTTCAACCCTTGTCTCAAGGAATCAATTTCCACCTGTTCGAAGCAATCTACTAACCCGTTCTTGGTATTTACGAACCGACTTATGTAGTTCTTTAAAGACTCATTCGGCTCTTGGGCACAATGGATGATAGTATCTCAATTGCCTTTCACCTCTTTACTTCCCACAAACTGCCTTTGGAAGGCAACCCATAATGTATCAAAATTTCTGATACACCCATGGGGTAAACTGATGTACCACTTAAGAGCACTTCCCGTAAAAGATTGGGAGAAGGCTCTACACAGAAGTTTGTCATCATCATCAAAATTCATCATGAAATTCTTAAACTGCTCCGATGATTTCCTAGATCCTTACTCCCATCATATTTCTCCATTTTAGAACTGTCAAACCTTTTGGGTAGGTTTTCAGACATTATCTTGGCAGACAATGGCGATTGTCTCCAATTCTTATTACGACTGAAGATTGTATCTTCATTAGGTGTTGCAAAGATACATGGTTCAGTCTGAAAAGCAAAAGGATCGATCAAAACTGATCCACATGCCTGTGACTGTGGTTGTGAGATGACCCTTTGCCAATATGCCTTTTAAGTCTCTCATGCCTGTCTCTCTTTCTTGAATATTTTTTAACTAATTTTTGTTTCTTCCTGGACCTCCATTCATCACTGCTCGATGACAAAGACTCCTTAAGCTCAGCCTCGTTCGAAGAGCTGCTGGAGGACTCAGAATCTGAACTTTCAACCGGCTTGGACCAGTGAGTCTTTTTAGAATTGACATGGGTCTTCTTTGAACTCAAATGAGTCTTTGCTAATGGATCATTCTCTCTATGATTATCAGTATGATGGATGGCTGACACCTTCGACTTCTCCTTTATACTCATTTCCGCTTGTTTTATGGACCTCAACGCCTCTATTCTGCCCTTAACTTGTCTCGCTCTTCGATGGTGTATTCTTTATTTTCCCTAACTACCTCCACCATATGTGGTGGATTTGTTTGTACGTTCGGATTCATCCGAACAAGTCTTTTCTACTGGTTTTGAATGCAATATTCAGGCATCGTCGCCTCCCACTGTGGTCGCCAATTTGGTTTGGTTTATTTTGGGATGGGGTAATTTTGTAAAGTGTTTTGTCAAGTATTTTGAGTATTAAGTGTTTGGTATAAAGTAGTGAGAGATTTGAGCAGCCTGGTGGTATAAAATGTTCATTACCCTCATCAATGAAAGTAGTTGGGGTATTTATACCCTTAATTAAAAACCCATGGGCTTTCGGGTCAAGTTATGGAACTGAGTCAAGTTTAAGGACCTATTAATCTTTTAAGCTGATTAGCACATAGCTTAGTCAAAAAGTGTTTAGGTGTTTCCTTACTTTTGTCATGTCCGGATAGTTTAGTGGTACATTTATGTCCGGATTGCCCCTATCCGGATAACAGAGTGAGCTGTGACTAGATAATCCGAACTCATCATTTAGTGTAAAAGGTTTGCTGATTTTTTGGCTCGCGAGTCTCCACTATACTTGTTAGAATTGTCAAATATACTGATGAATTATTTTTAAGCCTCTAAATATCTACTAGATAAGCCATGAGAGTTGTTTTTATGTCTAAAGATCTTAGCAAACTCGTTTATTTTGGATTTATTCGTACAGGTGATGTTTATGCGTACATACATATGTCATAGCCAAGATAAGATAATGTTGTATATTCTTTGAGAAATAAAAAATATCATCTATGATGCAGTGTTTAATAAAAAATCTTTTTAAATATTACAAAACGAAATATACAATTTTATCTTACGTTTCATGTTTCATCACCTAAACCTACAACGTCGATGATCCGTTGAACTTATATATACAATTCGTCAATTATATCTTATAATTAGACTTTAATTCTATACGTAAGAAATAATATATAACATTAAATTAAATAAAAAAAATATAATTTTATGTTAATATTGGGTTAAATTAATATATAAAATTTATTTATTATGGTTTATATTTATTCTTTTATTTATATACATGTATATAGTATATTTGAACCATATTAAACATTTTAATTTTTTGAATTTTAATTTTATAAATATAAAACATATAAATTATAATATGTGCGTTTCCTTTTTCAAATATATAAACCACATATTTAAATTTTAAAATTTACACCATCCATTTTGGAATTTAATTAACTAGATTTTTAAATTCAAATATTTTTATATTTTGAACTTATAGATATTTATTTGTATATATAAATATGATGGGTATGAAACAGTAAAAGTAAAATACATTAGCTCTATATATCTGTTCGTAATTAATTATCGTAGAAGATAACAGCATAATTTGGTAAGATGGGCCAAACGATGCTAGATACTAGTAGTAAATACTTAACTGTTGGCAAATAAAGACTTGCCAAAACAGTGTCTCTTGAAAATGGAAAAGGTCGTGGATACGGTCAAGTTTAAGGAGAATATCTGCCTGATCAACGGCTATAGTTTAATATTATTATTCAGGTGATTATTATAACGATTTGCCGACTTTTATTTTTTTATTGGACTTTTAACTTATCCATCTATTTTATAAATTAAATTATACGGGATATTTTTGGAATAAAAAAAATTATATTAAAAGTACCGACTCAATTATTAAACTGCTATTTAATACTTAAGTTTTTTTTATAATTTAATATTCATCCTACGTGTTTTTTGTGGCTACTAGTTTCTAACTACCAATTTCGAGGTTATTTGTTGATTTTCTGGGTTAAGGTATGTTTTTTCGAGAGGGTTTGTGAGCTAGTATTGTTTTTTCTGTTGTTTGGGGTTTTTTTCCAGAGTGAATGTTGGTTATTATGGAAATCCAAAGCCTTAATCGTTGTTTAATTAGTTATATACTATTTTTTTAGTGTGAAACAATATAAATATTATGAGTTATAGGTGTCCAGGTGTGTCTAACAGAGGAAGTGATTTTTTTTAGAAATAATGTGAATTGTTTGATATTTTAACATGTATAAGATGCGAATTATTTGGGAAATGATGTGAATTGTTTGGGTTTTTTACCTGTAGAAGATGCGCGTTGCTTGCACTATAGGAACACAAGTTGTTTGTTTTCCCGTTTCACGAGTTGGATGGTTAATAAAAATAGATACTGAGGGTTGTGTATATTATTGCGCGTTCTTTGTATAATATTAACAATGCAATTTGTGAACAATATATTGAGAATTTTGGAGTTGCATAGATAACATTTGATATTGCGAGTTGTGTGTCTAATTAGAATGGAACCTGAGAGTTGTGTATACTATTTTGTGTTCTTTGCATAATATTAACAATGCGAGTAGTGTACAATATATTGAGAAATCAGGAGTTGCGTAGATATTTTTGATATTGCGAGTTGTATGGCTAATCAAAATAGAACTGATAGTTCTTTGTATAATATCGACAATGCGATCTGTGAATAATTTATTAAGAGAATTGTAAGTTGGATTGATGACATCTGATACTGCGAGTTTTATGTCGAATTAAAATACGTTTAAGAGTTGTTTATATTATTGTGTGTTCTTTTTTATAATATTATAAAGACGAGTTGTATATACATTATATTGAGAAAATGGGAGTTGCATTGATAACATTTGATATCACGAGTTATATAATATTTATAATGCGAGTTGTGTATATTATATTGAGAAATTACGAGTTGCATTGATAACATTTGATATTGCGAGTTGCATTGATAACACTTGATATTGCGAGTTGTATGTCTAAATAAAATAGAACTGAGAGTTATATATAGTATTGCGTGTTCTTTGTATAATATTAAAAATGCGATTTATGCACAATTTATTAAGAGAACTGAGAATTGCATTGATGACATATGATAATGTGAGTTGTTCAATTAGTTTACTGAGAATTATTAATTTGTGGTAGTGCGAGTTGTGTTTTATTACTAACTTACCTATTAGTATTTTTATACCACGTGACTACTTTATAATTTTTCAATACAGGGTAAAGTATGTCTAAACCATGAGTTTGTATTTTAAAACATGGTCACCAAAATGCAAATGTGCCTTTCATGGAGTTTGAAAGCTTTCAAAGTATCCAAGAGTACATAGAGAGCAGATGGTATGAGCTGGTCAGAGGTAACTACATTATTACCTACTCCTGCGGGGATCACATGAATTGTTTCTTTAATGATGAGAAAGATTTTGTTGGTTTATTATTATATCTTTATTTGAAGCATTTAAAACATGTTAGTTTTATCATAGAACAACACGTCCTTGATAACGGTTCTGGTAATAAGGGTTTTGGTGATAAGGGTTCTGGTCAAAAGTGTAAACACCCAAACATAAGTTTAGGAGAACCCTCTCAGAATCAACTAGCCAGAGGAGAGATTAGTAATGGTTTAGTTAATTCTAATTAGAGAAAGAAACAATTTGCTACTACTAGTTGGGCTGATGCTATCACAAGTGTTGGTCAAACTTTTGAAGAAGGTGCTGCAACTATAAGGTTATCTTTATGTCGATACAATTTAGAGTTTGTTTTTTTTTCAAATGCATTACAACAAACAAGATCACTTCTTATTGTGAAAATAAATTCACAAGCGGGGTGCAAATAGAGACTTTATGCATCAAGTGATTCCGACATCGACTTAATGATGATTAAGAGGAATGTTGTGCACCATACTTGCAGTCCCGTTTACTCTAAAAAAACAGGCATAAACATTTAACATCAGATTTGATTGTGGAGAAAATTCATGATTATATCCGGACATGTTATTCGTTGACAGCCAAAACCATACAATCGTCTGTCAAACAAGACTACGTTTTAGATATCCCATACCGTCTGTCATGGAATGCTTTGGAGAAGGCAGAGATGGGAGTTTTCAGAGATAGTTCAAGTTATTTTAGTTTACTAAGGGGGTGCTTCAAACGATTGAAGAGCCATGATATTACTACCGACTGTCAGTTGAAATTATCAGCTGGAAACGTCTTCAAGCATTATTTTATACCATTCGGTTCATGTCTTCAAGGTTTCCATTCATACCGTTCCAAGGTTGTATATCAACCCACTTAAATGATAAATATAAGGGCGTATTTCTTTTTGCTATAGAAAAAGACGATATGAACGGTTAGTTGCATCCTTTTTTTATATAATTTTATGAATTGCGAGAATTATTTAAAAATTATAAATTAGACAATGTGAATTGTTTGTTAACCTATTAGGAGTTGTTTGACTTGTAGTTTGCATACGAATATGTGAGTTCTTTGCACTAGCAAATGTGGGTTGTTTAGTATAGTATACACATTTGAGTTGTATGAGTTATATTTTGTATACGAATATTAGAGTTCTAATTTTACAGAATGTGAATTTTTCCATTGTAATACAACGTAACGCGAGTTTCTCTGTAACACATATTGCGAGTTGCTATGTAACACATATTCCGAGTTGTTTCTGTTATAAAAACAATTGTATAGCAAATTCTTTTACAATTGACTTTACGGTTTGTGTAAACCATATGACCATGCCTTTCTTGTATTTCAGGACTATTTCCTATCTGCAATCGTGAGTACTGAGGATTCTAAAAATTGGTTGTGGTTTTTGAAGTGCTTGAAACCTTATTTATTGGAGCGTCAAATCACATTTATTTCTGACTGTCATTTCGATATCATTAATTTTATTTCTGTCTTGTATCCAAATTGTTATCATCCGGACCAGTCATAGTCGTTTATTCTGCCGAGGTCTTCAAAAAAATACATCACACTCCAACCCATTACATATCCAGATACTGAGTAGAATGCGGTTGAGCAAATAAACAATATCAACAGTCGGACAACGTCCTCTATTTCATGTTCCCCCCTCGTCTGATGGCTTTGGGTATACATGTATGTAAAAAACAACACAACATGCTATGTTAGTAAACATGAATATCTGACTTATAAAATAAAATAGATTTAGAGGTACCTTTGTAATGTTGTTTGATACATTTTTTGTATTTGTCGATCCTATCTTCCTTGACGTTTCACCCATGAAGTATGTTCTCATCATCCTTGAATCATTATTGCCCTATCTACATATTTGCTGAAAAATGCTCTAGATTTTATTAAAGTCATTTCTTTTGTGTCGTCCTTAAGGCCGAAAATGACCTTTACATCGTCGGTCGTTAGCTTCACCAGCTTTAACCCAAAACGGAACGTGTCATCCTCCACCGAGAAATTCTCTATAATCGTTTGAACTAGCACATTAAACTTTTTCATCGCGATCTTCTCTCGGCCAGGTCGAAGGTCTTTTTGAATATGGCGTAGAAAGGTGTGTTTCTGGTAGCTTCGATGTGGGCAGATGTAATAAGGTCCTAGTTTAGCAGACACATGAGGCTCACCAATCCAGACCTATAGAAGCTTGCTTCCACAGTCATATTGCCTGAAAATACATTGATAAGCACTTGTAAATAACAAATAACTCTCATGAGGTAACTACAACACAACTACATATATCAATGACATTGACACAAGGCTTGTGGTGTTTGCATTTGATAACGCGAATTGTTTGCTAACATAAACGACGAGTTGTTTGTGAAATCTAATAAACCCCGAATTTTTTGAAGAATTTCTATAACGAATTATTTGTTACGACTACATATAGCGAATTGTATGCAATCCTCAGAAAGCGAGTTGTTTGGAAACAATAACAAACTCTTGATCTATCCGATAAACTATTAGAATGCGAGTTGTTTGCATACACATAGGATGAGGATGCGAATTTCTCTACTGCACATGCTACGAAAACGCAAGTTGTGGCTAATTTTCACATGCACGTTCACAGAAACTGGATATTATGGAAACAAAAGCCAAACCTACAAACAACTAAGTAACTTATAAGTTCAATAAACGTTTATAAGTGTTTCACGCAATTTATATTTAAAATTTTATTATATTATATGATGTTATTGTATCAAAATCAGTAACAAATTTTTTGTTGTTTTTTTATTATAAACATAAAATAATAATAATAATAATATTACAATTTATTCGGGTTTCTGATTTAAAAAGCTCCAAGAAGATAATTTTGGTTTCTTGAAATTCAAATTGAAGTTGAAAAATAATTTAGAGACTGGTTGCCAACCCTATCAATCAGGCAAAATGGAAAATACAAGAAGGAATTCAATTACAGTTAATCATACTAAAGTATTTACAAAAAACAAGTTGGAGATTACAAAAAAGAAAGAATTTCCTCCGCTTATCAATAACCATGTTGTTGTTATCATGTTCAAGGTGGATACCATAGGTCATATGTCAATATTACAAAAAAATAGCAACATATATGCAAGAATAATGTCAAATTCAACAAATAAAAGATTCATATTAACATTCAATTCACATTCAGTGTTAAATAAAAACTGCAACAAAAATCAAATCACATATTGGTTGGAGAATTTTCAATAAGATAACCTAACCATTCATCTATTAAAAGGTAATTAGACTCATTGAGTTTTCATGGAGAATTAAATATATCTCATTGGGACAATAATCATATTCTTTTGGAATTTGATCTAATTGAAGACCTTAAAAGAATATGAATGATAAATATTTGGTACATTGAATTTAAAAGAACAAAACTTCTTAAATGGCTACCACATTTCAATAAAAATAGAGAAATTCCAATAACTTTAGTTTGGATTCCTCTCCCAAACATGTTTGAATTCCAATCTGGTGAAAATATAATCAGATCAGTGGCTAAAACTATAGGGAATTCTCTTACAGTTTGGGTTCCTACAAGAATTACAAGATCTTTTCACTAAATTCCGGATAAGATTTGGTAAAAATGATGGTTATTGGGACATCAAAATAAAAACTGTAGAAAACTTAACAACAAAGAAAGTCTCAAAAGTATTAATAAAAAATATTATACCTCAAAACTTTTAAACTCAAGAAAGTGTTAAGAAAGCTAAGATAAAGTCTGTTATTTTTAAAGGGGATTACTCTGGAAATCAATCACAAAGCAGTGATCATTTCAAATCAAAGACAGAAAAAATGATAAAGATCATATATTACAAGATCAAATAATAACAGAAGAAGAGATAGGAAAATATAACAAGAGAAATGATGTTCATTTAGAAACGTTAGAAACAGATAATTACTGTATACAATGAGCAAGCAAAGATATTAATTCTGTTAAGGAATTATAAAACCATAAAGCATTACAAATGGTAGATAACATCTTACTGTTGGACAAAAAGCAGAAGATGGATCTAGGTTGTGAAGATGAATTTGCAGTTTTTTTAACATCAGGAAGTTTTCCAACTTACCTTGTGTTTAAAAATTTGAAGTAAATAAATTTTTTAAAAGAGGTATGAACAAGACTCTGAAACATTTAAAGGTCACCAATAAAGATCGAACATTTCTTAACCTTTTTTTTTATAAAAGATCTAAGAAACATTCAAATTAAGCTTTTAAATAATAATCAACATCATAAGTTGGAATATTAGGGGTATCAACAATAAATCTTACATCATGAGACTTAAAACGATTAAAAACATAGAAATAAAAATTCATGGCTATCTGGGAGCCTATGGTCTCTTTGGATAAGCTCAATTTAATTGCTAAAAAAGATTGGTTTTACTGATATCACAACCAATATCAACAATAAAATATAGTTGTTTTGGAATGAAAATTATTCCGTTGAAGTTATTATCAATCGTGAACAACTTATTTATCTAAAAGTCAAATATAACGATCTTGAGAAATAATTTTGGGTCACATTTATAGACGCAAAGTTTATTAGAATTGATAATCTAGATCTCTAGAGTAACCTAAATGGTATATCATTAGAAGCTAAATATTGGATTGTGTTTGGGCATTTTAATGCTATATTGAATCCTCGTGAACATATTATATGTACTACTCTATGTAGTAGAAGTATGAATAATTTTGGGCATGCTGTAATAAAATATCTGGAGGATGCGGGTCTTATTGGTTCCAAGTTTACTTGAAGCAATAACACAAAGTAAAAAAAGAGTAGACAAAGTTGTATATAACTTTGATTGGTCTGATTACTTCACTAATACAAAAGTAAATCATATTTAAAAAACTTGTTCTGATCATGCTCCATTAAAAATCTCTTTAAATTTTCTTTAAATTCTGATCAAACGAAACATACGTCTTCATTTAAGTTTTAGAATATGTGGACTCTCCATCCAAACTTTTTAAGGATGGTGGAAGAGAATTGGATTGAACCCATAAAAGGTTCTTCATTACAGTTATTTTGGAACAAATTAAAGAGGTTAAAACAAAATTTTAAGATATGGAAGTGGAAGAATTTGGAAACATCTTTGAAGTCATATAATCAGATGAAAAAGTAAAATATAGAGAAATTTGTTTTGAAAATTCACAAACTTTAGAACATAAAGTTTGTCTATCAAAATCTCAAGAAATTTTACTTCATCTAATGGCAAAAAGAAGAATTTTGAATTTAGAAAAGTAATTTAAGTTGGATAAACGACGGAGACATGAAATCATTTTGTTTTCAAAATTATGTCAAAAAAGATAATGAAGAATACTATTAGTGGCATCATGCTTAATGATGTTTGGAATTTTGATAAAAAAGAGTCAGGAATGAATGCTAGTTAAAATTTTACATTATTATTATATAACTTGCCTAATCATGTAGAATATGAAGATATAACTAGAATAATCCATAATCTACTTGATGAAGTTGATAATAGAAGGATTATATAATTACTGTTAGAGCCTGATATTCATGATGTTATTCATTATATCTACCAACACTGCTGAAGTAGATGGATTTAACGCCAAATTCTACCAATATTGTTGGTCTATAATTAAAGAAGACTTGCACAAGGTCATTTGCGCATTTTTCATAGGTGAGGTTGTCCCTTAAGGTATTTTTGCCTCTGCCAATCGCCTCATTCCCAAAGTGGAAGCTCTTAAGTAATGGAAAGAGTACATACCTATTAGTCTTTGTACCTTATTTAACAAGATAATAACAAAGATTATAAATAACAAACTAATTTTAATATTGTCTACGATAATATCTCCTGAGCAAGAAAGATTTATCAAAGGGAAAAAAATTCAAGAAAATATCTTTTTTACTCAGGAATTATCAGATGATATAAACAAAAAAACAATGGGTAATAATATTTTGATAAAACTTGACATGTGTAAAGCCTTTGATAAAATCTCTTATAATTTCTTAATCAAAGTTTTTTTAAAAAATTGGGTTTAATAGCACATGTCTAAACATGTTTCTTAAATGTATGAATAATATCTCATTTTATATTATTACAAATTGTGAATTACATGGATATTTAAGGCCACAAATAGACTTAGACAATGGAATCCTTTATCTTATAGTCTGTTTATAAATGCAGATAAATTTTTAATTACAGGTTTGAAAGAGTTATATGTAGAAAATCATAAATTAATATACAAATTAAGGAGGAACTTGGTCATACCGTGTTTGGAATATGCAAATGACTTCATAGTCTGCACAAATGGATCATTTCCAAACCTTAGATTACTCAGTTTATTTCTATTACATTACCATAAATTTCACGTTCGATAATAAAAAGAAAAGAAAAGTAAGCCTAGTTCTTCTAAAAAGATATTTACACATAGAATAAATTTATTGAAAACTACTACTAGTTTCTCTCATGTTTTTTCTACCATTTTAAACATTTGGAGATTCAAATTCATATAAAAAACAATAAATTATTATTTGAGGAATTGAACACTAAAATTAAGACTAAAATTTCTGATTAGGCTGAAGCTTCTCTCATTTGGAGGAAGGCTCACCATAATTCAATTAATTCTTCTAACTATCCATTATTATCACTTTCAAAGCCTAATTATTCCAAAAGGTATCATTAATAAAATTTAAAGAATTTGTAATAAATTTGTTTAGGGCTCAACAATCTCAAAGATGCTATAAACTAGTTTAAATGACTACATTTATGCAAGTCTTTTGATGAAGGTGGCCTTAATGTGAGAATAATAGTTGATATTGTGACAACTTACTCCTTTAACCTTTGATTTAAGTTCAAAGAGCAACAAACTCTCCGTGCTAAATTTATGAAATCTATTTATTATCAAAATACTAATCCTATTATTGTTAACAACAATTTAAAAGGCTTTAAAACTTGGCAAAAGCTTCTAAATATTATAATTTAGAAGAGAAATATATGTTATAAACTATAGGACAAAAAGACTTAAGACTTTTGGTTTAAAATGGTGTCACACAAGACCTCTAAGTTGTATTTCTAATAATGAGGATAATTCTTCGTATATTGAAGACAAAGTGAAACAGTTTCCGGAAACTGATCACTGGAACTTGGATACACTCAAAGATAAAGTTTTACCATTTGATATTAATAGAATTGAGAAATATAGTATTAAAACATGTTAATGACACTCTACAATGGTCTCTAACCGACATGAGGTTGTTTAGTACTAAAGAAACATGTAATATAATAAGATAAAAGGTATTAAATCTATGCTATACAAGAAAAATTAGAACTCAACAACTTATAAGAAATGTTTATTTCTAGTATGAAGGTTTATTGAGAACTTGATTCCTATTGATTCATTCGTTCAAGGTATAAATTTCTATATAGTCTCAAAATGCCAATTTTGTGACAATTCACCTCTTTATTTAATGTGAAATTGCTTGGGAAGTATAGAAATATTTCGCAATTCTTTTTGGTATCCTAATAAATAAGAAAATGACTCTCTCTGTTATGATAAGAGCATGGTTTAGTTCTACAAAAAAAAAATTCACGTAAGAACAATTATCCCTCCTATAGTGTGTTGGGTTTTATGGAAACTAGAAATAAAAACAAGCATGATAATATTACTTCTACTATTAACTCACTCATGAGTTATATTAAACACATTATTTTAAATTTAAACCATGTTAAACTCCTAAAAAGGGATCAATGGTCCAACTATTTAGAATATGCCTTAAAGTTAGGTTGTGTACACCATTTAGATAAACCTAGAACATGTCTTCATCATAAATGGATATTAACTAAAAAGATTAGGCTCAAACTTAACATAGATGGAACCTTGAATAGTATTGGGGAAGCTGGTGGGGGAGGTTCAATAAGAAAGGATAAATGTGACCTAGTGATTCGTTTTGGAAGAACTTATGGGAAGAAAATTCCTTTAACAATTGAATTAATTGCTCTTTTAAATGACCTTATCCTATGCAAAGCTACCGACATTTAAGAAGTGGATATATAAACTGATTCAATGATTTTAGTGGAAATGCTAGCTAAAAATAAGTACCCTTAGTACCTATCTTCTATTATGAATTGGCGTAGGAAAATTTTTACATCTAAAATGAACTTAAGACACATTTACGTAGAACAAAATAATGCTGCTGACTGGATAGCCAAACAAATACTAATTACTAAAAAGAAATGTGAATTCGATCTGAATCAATCTCCCAATCAACTTAGATCGGTTGTTCAATTAGAAAGCCTGTAAATAGGCTACATTATGACTGATGACTAA
The DNA here is from genome assembly GCA_036936605.1 of Limnanthes douglasii subsp. nivea. Classification (NCBI taxonomy): domain Eukaryota; kingdom Viridiplantae; phylum Streptophyta; class Magnoliopsida; order Brassicales; family Limnanthaceae; genus Limnanthes; species Limnanthes douglasii. The sequence continues at coordinate 56,861,066 of JAUPFV010000001.1, read as the reverse complement.
AAAGATTTCAAATCTATTTTTTATCACTAACATTTGGCTAGCAGGTAAAAGCTGATTACAATTCTTTTTTCAGGTTTTCGAACAACACAACAATCAACAGGAAGTCAGAGAATGTACCTGGAATAGGAAAAATTATCAAAATAAGAAAAATAATACATGTTAACGCAACATTAAAATGGCTCTGACATAAAGCTATTATCTCCCACCTCCTCATACAAACTAGAATTATGATGATATCAAAGTGAAGGGCAAAGTAGCTAGAAATCTGGTGAAATCTGAATCTCGAGCTACCAACAATCTAATTTCATTTCTCATTTCAAGTTCGACTAAAATAGAATCAAATAAAATAAAATCAAGATATTAAACTGGGTGGTTGGGAGGGAAACAATGCAAAATCCATGACACCTGGTGGATAGATATGCTGGAGCAGCTAGGTTTGGACCGTAATGAATTTAAACAAGATCTATATAGGTTTATCAAAAAAATATCAAAGAATACACATTTCATAAAAATAAACAAAAATCAGAACTTAATGAAGAAAGGAAGATAAAAGTTGTACTTGATTCTCGTTGATACAGAAAATCATCATTTTCCCAACACCAGATCCAAACCAAATTGAAGCTATTTAGTAGTTGAAACCCGATGAGATCCAACTTCACAGTCACCACCAATCCACTAACACATTTTATCTCAAGTTCGATTGCAGAATAAACGAACGCAAACTCTCACAGGGTTCCATGGTAGCTGAAGGAAAGCCGATTGGTAGCGAAGTGGAAATAGAAGAAACAGACAACGATAAAACCCTAACCCTAGGTTAGAGAAATAAGGAGACTCAGAATAATAATTCTCAAAATTCAATTAATCAAAGTCTAACGGAAAAATAGGGTATTGGATGTTTTATATAGCATGACCCAAAACCCTAATTCCAAATAAGGAATATTACATAAATGTTTTAAAATAAATAAATAAATAAAATAACGCTAAAGTATTAAAACTGGTTTTCGAAAGCTTTACAGGTCGAATCTGGGTATCAAACTTTGTGACAAAGTCACAACTTTGAAATCTAACGGGCTCGTCGAAATCTTCAATTTGAGTACCTGTTTGACCCAATTCCGATACCTGGGGGAGAAACCAGTCTGTTTGCAGTCTTCGCTACATCATCCTTCCCCGGTTGGGAAGAATTCGACCTCGAATTCGAAACGTTGAAACATTGAAAGAACTGAAATAATATTAGCGTATTCACCGCCAATTTCAATTGATACCAGCATAAGGGTGTGATATGTGAGAATCAGAATGCTGCAACTCTTTTCAAGAAGTGGTTTCTCAGCTTTGTCCCTCTTTACCATGTCCTCGACATTACTATGATCAATAGTAACAAGATATACTTCACCCACTTGTTCTATGTCTATTTTATAAACCCATTTACTAAGCAAAACACCCTTGCGCATGTAAAAAGTTGTTGTCTTTCCAGTTCTATATTGTGCTTGTTGTATCACACCAAGACCCTTGCAGAAAGTAACAATTCCTCTTTGTTGAATATTAGATGACTTCTCAAGTTCTTCAGAGTATATTTCTGTCAGCAGATTCAAAACACTGCAATCTTCTATTTTTAACTTGTAACACTTTCTTTTATTTCCCCAACCATCACACAAAAATCCTCCAGGTTCTATTACAAAACCTAGTCTTTTATCCATTAAAAGACTATTCTTTTCTTTTATCAGTTTATTCATAATCTCAAACACAAAAATATCATCTTCTATTTTTCCAATACGACAACACGTATCCACCGAAAACTGAATCAAATGTTTGATTTTAGGATAACATAAAATACCTGGAAGATGCATCTCCACATTAAAATCTGCTAGTTTGCAGTGCTTCTTCAATAGAAGTTCTGAAGCGATGATGTAGTCTGGTGTATTGAAGCCTAAGACAATATCTCGATCTACAAGTTTCTCCTCAATATCAATTAGATCTTCATCATCCCAATCATCATCATACTCATCGTAGACTGGTTTGTCAAATACCAACCCAGATACATCTTCAAAAATATTTGTATCATAGACTGGTTTGTCAAACACAGAGTCAGACACAGTTTTAGCATCACAACTAAGATCGGCAGCTGGTGAAAATTGAGCATGAAACTCCTTAACTGGTGGTGGTTTTGGAGACATTACTCTAGATGGCACTAATATAAACTTGATACCATCTTTCACAAAACTGTATCAATTTGTTCTACTATCATAAGTAGAATTTCTCTTAAATCGCCATGGACTTCTTAAAACTAGATGGCAAACGTCCATAGGAACTACGTCACACCATGCTGTATCTTTGTAATTACCAACAGAAAATACAATTTGACACCGTTTAGAAATTGTTACCTCAGTGTACTCTATCAGTCCTGACAGTATGTATGGGTATGGAAGAGCTTCAGTCTTCAACGCCAGTTTCTGAACAACCTCCTCTGAAATCAGATTCTCATAGATATCTGAATCAATTACAAATTTGCAAATTCTTCCTCCAATTGTGCAGGTAGACTGGAAGATGTCGTTCTCTATTCTAGCCTTCAAATCAAGAGGTACCCGGAACATGATTCCTGTATCTGCGTAGCAGGAATTGTTGGGCTCTGATACCAATATGGTAGCGAAGCGAAAATAGAAGAAACAGACAACGATAAAACCCTAACCCTAGGTTAGAGAAATAAGGAGACTCAGAATAATAATTCTCAAAATTCAATTAATCAAAGTCTAACGGAAAAATAGGGTATTGGATGCTTTATATAGCATGACCCAAAACCCTAATTCCAAATAAGGAATATTACATAAATGTTTTAAAATAAAATAAATAAATTTAATAACACTAAAATATTAAAACTGGTTTTCGAAAGCTTTACAGGTCGAATCTGGGTATCAAACTTTGTGACAAAGTCACAGTTTTGAAATCTAACGGGCTCGTCGAAATCTTCAATTTGAGTACCTGTTTGACCCAATTCCGATACCTGGGGGAGAAACCAGTCTGTTTGCAGTCTTCGCTACATCACCGATTCCTGTATAGAGATAGAAAGAAAACAAATAAACTGAATAAGAGATTTCAAAGCTATATTAATAACTTAAATCAAAAGAGTTAAGAACCTGCACTTACAAATCTGGAATCACAAGTGGAGATTGACTAAGCAACTGGATAACCGGTGGAATCCATCTCAAAAGCCACCACCGATCCATTACAAATCGGGTTGTTTGAGGAAGGCAATCGTCGACATCCATGGTCTCTGGAAATTAAGGATCAATTGGGGGCTATGGTTTAATTTGAAACTAAAGTTGATTTTCTAAATGGTGTACTTAGAAAGTTTAAATATTTGGAACTTAATTGTTTTCGGGTCAGTATATTATAAGGCCAAAAATCTGTGTAACATGCTCAATTACACTATGTGTAATTTTAGTATAATAAAAGGTTTTTTCATTTGAAAATAAAAAAAAAATAAAAAAAAATGATAATTAGTTTACTAGATTTTTTTTTTTAAAATCTTCTATCAAATTTAAAATAATTCAAAAATATAAATCGAACCGATATTCAAACCTCAAAATGATCGAAACCGAAAAAGTTAAAATAAATAAAAAAACGATTTCTTTTAATAAATCAGTTTAATAATGTATAAACCAATACATTTATCTATTTCTTTTCTAGCTGATTTGGGATCATCAAGACAAACTTGTAGCTGGATATGGAAGACTTTTCGGCAAGCAATCGACGATTGTTTCATAGTGTAGAGCCATGTTAGACGGTTTATTCTCTCTCGTAACAAAATGATTACACATCTGGATATCGAAACGGACTCATCTTTACTCACTCAGATGATTTTAACAAGCAAATCCCCTTAATATTGTGAACCAATTATAAACTGTTGCATAACTCTAATTTCTTCTTCAATGGATCTCATTCATCTATCGAGAACTAAATGTGACTGCAGATTGGATAGCGAAATACATGCTAAAAAGTGGTACTCACCTTGACTTTCATCCAAATCTTATCCAAAACCGGCTTCGAACTATCATCTTATTAGAAAGTCTCGAATTGGAATATATTAGAACTGAATAGACTAAAAAATCTGGTTATTTCTTAATCAAATGTTTTCTTCAACATTTGATCTCAACAAAATAAGTATCTTCTTGCCATGGCTAGTGCTCCTTTCTTTTTGTTTACGAGGCCAGAATTTTTTCAAACTTTGTGATCTGTGTGATAGAAAAAAGATGAAGTTTGGTTTTGGCGGTTTTTTTGGTTTTAGGTACAATAGGCTTTGGTTTTCAATGTTTTATTTCCGTAAAAATAAAGATTGTACGATGGGTTGTAACCCAAATTCTTAATAAAACACAAAGTTTTTTTTTTTTTTCATAAACCCATATATTTCGATTCGCTTTAGATGCATATAAAAATCGACTAAACGCATCCAATCTCACACTAAATAGAAGTTAAAAAAGTTACCATCTTTAATCTGTCTTTTTAACCCGAATCTTCACAATACAACCCAGTTGCATACAAGAGACCGGCCCATCAAAATTCGAAATGTCTAATCTTTTTCTTTAGCACTGAACATTATCAGTCACTTCAGTTCTTCTCCGTTTTCCATTTTATTTTCTCGCTTCCCAAACAGCCATGGCAGGAACAACAGCAAGCTTCAATGTTCTCTCGTCTCCTTCTCTATTCCTGCGTTCTTCTTCATCTCCATCACATACTCTCTCTTCATCGAACCGGTTCATTCTCCCAATGCGCAGTTTCCCCAAGTCTCCACCGCGTCACAAATTCCCCAGTAATTCGATTTCTTGATAATTTTATCAAGATATAATCTACATTTTCTGTATAGGATTGTGTTTCATATTTGTTCTTATCTTAATTTCTTCAGAGATTTACGCCTTGACTAGTAACGATATCAAAGTTGGTAGTAACATCGAAGTTGATGGAGCTCCTTGGCGAGTATTAGGTAACTATTTCGTTGTTTCTCGACATAGCCACTGTTTTCTGTCGATTTTAAGTCTTTCGTTAATTTTGTTGGATTGATACTATGTTTGGTTCGTGCTTTAGTGACATAGATTCTCTTAGTGTGATTAATAATTTAGCTGGAAATTCTGCTTATTATGGAGACTCTTTTGTTGTCTGCTTGAAGTTTGTTTGGTGTTGGGTACTTTGTAGAGTTTCTTCACGTGAAACCTGGAAAAGGGGGTGCTTTTGTAAGAACTAAAATGAAGAATTATGTTACTGGAAACACGGTTGAGAAGACTTTTCGAGCTGGAAGTACGGTAATCTCTTTTTAACTGCGAAGGGAAACTTTTATGATCTAGTGTTGCTTATGCATCTTGAAATGAAGGTGATGGTATCTATCATATATCTGTATGGAGTGGAATGGGAGGATTCATTACGCTAGGTTCTTACAACTTACACAAGTTAGGAATCCAGAATTTTTTTGAGTTTATAACAAGAGAATGTACAAGATAGGCCTCTAAGGGAAAATTTTTCAATGTTTCCTGTTTTAGAAACTAAGTTGAAGATGTGTTTGCTTGCCGAAAAAACAACTGTTTCCAAAACTTGAAAATTGGTTTTTAGGAAATTCAGGAAACGCAAAGTTCACATTTGATGTAGTTTCTAGTGATAGTTTTAAGTATCGAGAGTAAACTTTTCCTCTAACAAGCTCTGAGGGCAAAAGCTTCCCTGCCTGACTAGCCTCGAAAAAAGTTTCCTGGTCAGGATCCTACTTATCTCGGGGCGGGTTTAGGTTTAGAAAATCTTAACCCGCACATAGGATTGGGCGGGTGCAATTTTTTATCTGTAAATGAGAGAGGTGCGGGTTGAGTGGAACCCGTCCCATTGCAATCCCTAACCATATCTATTTTAATATATATATATATTGCTGTATAAGAAATACCAATCCAAGTTTTCAAGAAATTAAATGAATTGTCATCCCAAGCACCTTTCTGTTCTATGAAAATGAGAAAAAATATGATTTTTCTGAATCTAAACCTAAAAACAGAACATCTTCACGAGATGTTGTCACCTGTTCTCAGGTATCCTAGTGTTGTACCTTGTTTTGAAGCGGAATGGACTTCTAATTCCTCTGTTTCTCTGTCCTGCCAGATGGAGGAAGCAGATATAAACAAAGAAACCAAGCAATTCACCTACAAAGATGGTCCTCAGTTTGTCTTTATGGACTTGGTAACTTTCAGTTTTCATAATTCCAGTTTATTATTATTTTATACATTTTTACAACGTTTTCTGATTTAGATGTCGAGAAGGGTTCCCATTATTTTGTATTCGAATTGGGCTGTTTGTGTAGTTTGCATAGAGTCACTTCCTACGTAGATTGAATGCAACAGCCCTAAACTAGAATTTTGAAGCTACTTATGAGTTATGTTATACTAGCAACCTTTTCTAAGTCGACTTTCTTCTCTCGAAATTGCTAATGGGCACTCTTCATCTTGCTCACCTTTTATTTAAGATGCTTGTTTTACTCAATTTGTTCAGAATACATATGAAGAAACTCGTCTTAATGAGTCAGAAGTTGGGGACAAGAAAAAATGGCTGAAAGAAGGAATGGACTGCAACTTACTCTTTTGGAATGGAAAAGTACTTTCTTCCGCTATTTATAATAATTTCGTTGAATTTTCAGTAGTTGTAGCTAGGTTATTTACATTGCTGAATGAATAGTATTCCTAAGAAATGTAAAGAAGCCTATTACGTTCGCGTTGGGTAGATAAATGTTATTATATTCTTAAAATCATACAATAATAATATAAAAAAAAAGTAGTTGATGAAGGGTAATTAAGCGGGTAGATTGTCTTAATATCGAACAGGTAGTTTGTCTGTAATTGTATGATGTTTTCACTTGTGAGTATTTGGTGTCTATTTAGAAGGTACGTTGACCCGGTGGGTTCGGGTGTGAGACATAAATATTTCTTCCCGGCGATTTTGGGATTAAAAAATATAATGGAGAGGTCCGGTAGCGGTTTTGCCCGCATCCAATACGATCCATAGCCATCCTACGTGAATACTTAACTAATCCCAAACCTTGTTTAGATAGTTGTGCTGCCCTTGCTTGAACACCTGAAGACAAGAAATCTGAATCTCGCTCTTTTTTGCAGGTCATTGATTTTGATCTTCCAATTACAGTTAAGCTAAAGGTGGTCGATGTTGATCCTGGCCTTAAGGGCGATACTGCTCAAGGTAACATCATTCCCCTTTTCTTCAAAATTCTAAAATCATCTTTCTGTCGATTAGTAACCCCTGATGACGGAAAGTTCAGTTCCACTGGTCTCTTTCCTGGCTTTAATTTGTCAGAAGACAGTATATCAAAATGCAGATTATCAATGGTCATAACTCATAAGGATGGTCATTAAAGGCCGATCCAGATAGGCTTTATTCTTACTTTTGTTGTGACAATAGTTGGTTTGATTTTCTTGCAAATACTTTTCAATTAGAAAGTTAGAGAAAATTATTGAGAATTCAGTCTTGTTGTTCTAGTTGGGTTGACCGTGTCCAGGGCAAGCCGGCTTGACCGGACCTGTCTCCAGTTTGGGTTTGGATTTATAAAATCTTATCCGGCGATCATTTTTTCTTGGGGTTTCCATTTAGGAAGTCAGGTTGGCCCCAACCGGACTAATTGCTGTCCCTAAGTGGTCATCTAAAGTTGTCTACAAATAGCTTATAATCTTATTGATTAAAATTGCAAAGCCTGCGTTGTTTATCTTTTTAGTTTAAGTGTTTTACTTACCTTTTTGAGGAATGGGCTTGTATGGCAGGTGGGTCAAAGCCAGCAACTATGGACACGGGTGCAATCGTGACTGTTCCATTGTTTGTTAATATAGGTGACGAAATATTGGTGGATACAAGAACTGGTAACTACATGAATCGTGCTTGAGTTTAGCTTAAAAAACTATTTTGTCAGGTAAAAAGGTTTCTACTGGTTTTGTAATCATATGTTGATGCAGAAAATAGTCATCAACTTCTGTAAACAGTAACACAATTCGTTTATCAAGTTGAGTAAATTTTCATACAAAATTGATCCTGAAATTTCTGTGATAGGACTACCTAGGCTGCCTTCATTCTTTTTTATTGTTTTCATTTTTAGTAGAAAATTATCAAGAAAACTATTCTTATTTCTATTTCTTTTTATAGAACTCTACGACGTGTTTTGTTAAAAAAGAAAGAAAAAAAACGTGTTTCGTTAAGAAACATGTTATAATTCTACAAATTTATATATATATATATATATATATATATATATATATATATATATATATTTTTAGTCAAAAGGAATCATTTTATTGATATAGAAAAGATTACAAAATAAGGGAACAAAGATTACAAATTTATATTTTCAGACCACAGTTTATCTATTTTTTAGTTATAAATAAAATCACTAGTTTATTTTTAATTTTTTTTAGGAGTAATAGCTGAATTGTTTCGGTGCGTTTGTATTTTTTTTTTCGAGTCCCTCTACATACGCTTTCTCGGCTGAGTCTGTCACCTTGTGTGGTTTACCTTCTGGCGTCGGTTTGCAGGCTATCGCGTCAGACTGAGGGTTTACCCTGTGCGCACTCATTGCACTCTGAATAAAAAAAAAAGGCGTTTGTATCTTAATTCAATAGAAGGTTTTGAATTTGCGACCGGATCTGACTTTTGATTAATAGTTGGCTGTGTATCTTATTAATTACTCCCTCGGTCGTTTATTATATGTCAGGAAAAAATATTTGTTTTAAATTAGTTGTCGTTTCCAAGTTTCGAAGTAGCATTAATAGTTGTTTACCATTTATATCCTTTTTCATATTAATTATTTACTCTAGTCTTGTTCACGTACATATTAATTGAGAAGGTTATTTTTTTTTGGTTGAATAAAAGCATTAAATAAAATAGAATTTGTTCATACAAGTAACTAGGGCATACCCCGAGGAGATACAATCGATATAAGAAGGTCGATATATGCCACTATAGCATACATAGTAGAAAGAGTAAAGCAACCGAGATAAACAAGAGTACTGAAACGACTCAACAAAGACCAACCTAGTTGACAGATGGAAACTCCAGGGGACCAAGAATGAAACCGAGGAGGGGAGGAACTTTGGCATTCATATCAGAAGGACGAAGCCTTTATTTATACGAATCAACCTTCCCGACTTGAATATTGATGAGTGATTGTCAAATAAGCAGCACAAAATTTGACTTCTCCCACGGCTTGGAGAAAAGATGAGAAACACAGAATTTGACTAGTCCCGCAGCATTTGAGCGGGAGGAGGATGATTGCAAAAAGTCATCGAACCAGAAAGGAAGATGGTTGCTACAAACAAAACAAAAACAAAATTAAGTTAGAAATATAAAGATTAGATTGGCCAGACTACCTTGGTACCAAGGAATCTGAACCGAAGGTCAGAAAGCATGTGATGAGATACCGCAGAGGCGGGGGAATGAGAGGATCTAAAAATTCTAGCATTCCTCTCACTCCAGATATGGTATACAATAGCACCAAAGCAGGCACGCCAGAGGTATCGTAAACTGGACGGAGGCCAGTTGGACGCCTCAAGGATCCAAGAGTCCCAATTGTTATTGTGGTTTAGAGAAAAACCAAGCTTGGAGCTTGCAAAAGCCCAGATGCTCTGGGTGTAACTACAATCATGGAGGATATGGGGAATGGTTTCTGAGGCTGAATTGCATAAGACACATATCGATGGGGTGTTTAGGCCCCAACTCAGAAGCTTATCCCGGGTGGAAAGTTTTTCTTTAATGGAAAGCCAAAGGATAAAAGAATGGCGGGGAATATTAAACTTATGCCATACTAACCCTGCCCATATGACACTAGGGATGGGCGTACGAATGGCATTGTAGGTATCCTTAATAGTAAAATTAAGGATACCTCTCCTAGCAGTCCAGAAGTGGATGTCGTTGTGAAGGATGTTGGGATGAGGGAGGGAGAGGATGAGATGGTTAATCTCACGGAAGTTACGAATGTTTCTAGCACTGGCAGACCTTAGATGAATCGGCCAGTTCCAGTAACCGTCTCGAATGATATCGGAGACCTTGAGGTTGCTTCCCAAACGAGAATCACGAATAATATTGGGCCCATAGTGGTTGACCAAAGAGGGTGACAACAACCAAGGGTCAAACCAGAAAGAGGTCTTCTCCCCATTACCAATCGCAACCCTGTACAAATTACTAGCAATAGGCCTAAGATTTAAAATTTTTCTCCACGTCCACGAGGAAGAAGAGTCAATATTTAAAGACCAGAAGTTTTTGTCTTTTATCTTCTCAGAGTAAATCCAGTCACACCATATTGAGTTGTCATGTTTACTAACAATAGACCACAAATGTTTGAGGACGGCCGCCTGATTCCAAACTTTTAGGTCTAGAATCCCAAGGCCGCCCTCTAACAATGGCAAGGTCACAGTAGACCATGCCACTTTAGCACCTGTAACCTTCATCTCATGGCCAGACCAGAGAAAACGACGGAGAGACTGAGAGAGTTCTAAAAGAACTCTAGCAGGGAGAATAAAGATCGAAGACCAATAAACTTGCCCAGCAAAAAGGACAGATTTAATGAGTTGAAGTCTGCCTGCATAAGAGAGGTGTTTGGAAGTCCATGAGGAAATACGGGTAGTGATTTTATCAAGAAGAGGACGACAATCGTTACGAGAAAGTCGACCAGGGAGAAGGGGGACTCCTAGGTATTTAACCGGAAGACAACCAACCTTGAAACCAAGGATATTAATTAAATTTGATCTAAGAGAAGGGTTAACCCCAGAGAGAAAGATGTGGCTTTTTTCGGGGCTAACTTTAAGTCCTGAGAGATCAAAGAAATCATTAAGACCATCCTTGATAAGATTCAGGGAGTTAATGTCACCACGACAGAAAATCATTAAGTCGTCCGCAAAGCAAAGATTGACAATCTTAAGCTTATGACACTTCCAATGGAAACGGAAGTTTACATCATTACTTTTCTCCTTAAGAATATTAGAGAGAACTTGCATGACCAAGACAAATAGGAAAGGGGATAAAGGATCACCTTGTCTGAGACCTTTTCTACCATGGAAAATCCCATGAGGGTCGCCATTAATATTAACGGAATATGAAGGGTTGGCGATACATTGAATGATCCAACTGATCATCTGGACTGGAAAATTTATGGCCACCATGATGTCAAGGATAAGGTGCCACCGAACGTTATCAAAAGCTTTCATCAGGTCAATTTTTAGAGCGACCCTCGGACCCTTGCAGTTAGTCTGATAACCCCTAAGGAGTTCTTGGGAAAGGAGGATATTGTCTATAATACTACGACCAGCCACAAAAGCCGATTGAGATTTGTCAATCAGATAAGGGAATGAACCTTTGATCCTGTCAGCAAGGATCTTGGAAATAATTTTGTAGACCACGTTGCAACAAGCAATTGGCCTGAAATCTTCCGCTAAAGAGGGGGAATCCTTTTTAGGGATAAGTGAAATAATGGTGGCGTTCCAAGAAGGCTCAAGGCGACCCGAATTAAAGAACATTAAGATCCCATCATAAATATCTTTGCCTATTAGGTTCCAGGAATTTTTGAAAAAACCTGCATTGAAACCATCAGGCCCCGAGGATTTATCGCTATCGATACTAAATAGGGCACTTTTAATTTCTGCGCACGAAACAGGACGAACCATCATAGATCGGTCCTGAGGAGACACTTTAACAAAAATAAGAGATGAGACAGGAGCGAGCCCAGGGTAACCCGGGAGAGACCTAGTGCCAAGAAGGTTAGAAAAATAGTTGACTAAGACGCTCGCCACCTCAACTGGGGAAGTGGCGAGATCTCCATTAACATTAGAGATAGAGACTATTTTATTTCTTAAAACACGATTTTTAATACTATTGTGAAAGAATTTTGTGTTGCGGTCCCCTAGCTTGAGCCAAGTCTCTCTAGATTTTTGTTTGTAGAAAGATTCCTCAGCACGACTAAGGGAGATATAGACAGAAGACGCATCAATCTCAGCGGAGACCAGAGAGGGATTCAGAGGGTCATTAGCCATAAGAGATTGAACAGAGAAAAGATGGTTTTGGGCAATACACACCCTAGAGCTAATATCACTATATTCTTTGCGATTAAGATCACGGAGGGTGAATTGAAGCCGAGCGAGTTTTTGGGAAACCAATCTCATACCGTGAGCAGAGATCGGAAGATTCCAAGAAGAAGAAACTAACTCGTTATAAGATGGATGAGACTGCCACATATTAAAAATTTTAAAAGGTTTTTTAATACGTGGCCTAGGGGAGCCAAAACTAAGTTTTACAGTGGAGTGATCAGAAGAGCGGGCAGATCCAAAATGGGCAAAAGACATGGGAAAAGAATCATCCCAAGCACTATTAACAAGAACTCGATCAATTCTTGAAGCAATAGGGTTTAAGGGATTTTTATTAATCCATGAGAAATAGGAACCATATGATCGAAGGTCACTCAGTTCACAATGATAACAACAAAGATTGAATTCATCAATCTCACCCTGAGAAAACGAGCTAGTACGTTCATTGGGGTTACGAATAGCGTTGAAGTCACCGAGAGCGACCCAAGGATAATTGCAACAATAAGTCGAAATGTCCTCAAGGTCAGCCCACAGAGGGCGACGCTCGGGGCCATCATTGAAAGCATAGATTGCTGAGAGGTAGAAGGGGACAGGGTTATTAAGACTACAAGCTTTGCAGTGAATGAATTGAGAGGAAGACGATAGAATAGATATGGAAAAGACACTAGGGTTCCATAAAACCCAAATCCTTCCTGACCTATGGGACGAGTGATTGGTGACATACTGCCAATAAGGGGCAATCTTTCTAATGATGGAGTCAACATTATTCAAACGTACTTTCGTTTCCACAAGAATCATAACAGTGATACTATTCTTGATAATAAAATCAATAACGTCTTTTTGACGAACTGGGTCGTTCAACCCTCGAACATTCCAGGAAGCAATAAACATTAAAAACTTACAGTGAGAGAGAGACAGGTCCAATAATGGACAGCGACTGTATTTTTAGGATGCGAAGACTCATTCTTTAAAATTCCAAGATAATAATGGTCAACCTTGTTGCATATATCTTTAGCCAACCATCTTAAAAAATACATTAGTAATAAAACATAAAGTACTAACTTCTTAGATATGTTAAAGCCAAAAATTAACAAAACTAAAGTAAAAAAATTACTTAAACTCAAATAAAAATATTTAGAAAAAGTGGAAGGGTCCGAAAAAAAAGAAATTAAAAAAGAAGGACCATTCCGCAAAATTACCAATTTACTTAATAAAATAAAATCTACAAAGTTTATATTAAAGGAATTGGGGACCACCTTAAAACAAACCTTTGCGAACACAGAAGGAACAGACGGATCTGTTTTGATTGACGGAAAAGATGCCGGGAGCTCGGCCATTTCGAGAGTGAAAGCAGAGGGAGGTCTCGCAGGAGACTCGGCCGGAAAAGCAGAGGGAGGTCTCGCAGGAGACTCGGCCGGAAAAAACACTCCATGAAACCCATAACTACTAAAGAGAGAGAACAAGAAGCACCATAAAAATGGTGAAGAACTAGATCTATTACTCATTACAGAGCATGTAACAATTTTGGAACCAAGACCGGTCGTTTGAGAAACAGAGTATGAGAAAATCGAAATGGGACTCTGAACAAGAAGAGAAGGGAAGAAGATGAACGAAGCTCGGAAATCAGAGATCCGGTTCGCCCGATGTCGGATCCATGCACGAAGAGCGGACGCAAAGAGGAATGAACAATCTCTTTCCGACCGAGCAAGAGTGACATTACTCCTAAACTCCAAACGACGGCCAAAGATAATTGTCTCCTTAGAACGAACGAACGAACGATGAAATACCGAAAAAAAGAAAAAACATGACCGGTGGTAAGGTGTTTCCATGAAAACGAAATGAAAAACAACAAAACTTGTTAAACCACCTACCACCATAACCGAAATTAAAAGCTTTCAGGCCATTAGGCCTGAAACCGACTTGAAAACCAGAAGAAAAAGAGACGATTCTAACTTGAAAAACTAGCCGTTAGAGAGACTTTTGAGAAGGTTATTTATGGCAACTAAATTTACTTTTTAGAATTTCAAAACTAATTTCTTAATTAATGTGCCTCAACCTAGAACCTCATTTATAAAAAATAGAGGGAATATGAATCTATTTTTATTTTTATAAATTTGACAGAAATTTGCTTATTAATGCGAGTAGGAGAAGGTAGAGCTGTCCGTGATATCTACTTTTATTGAGGTCCGGTTTTTTTTATAATCAAAACAACCATTATATTAATTATGGACCAATAACCCATTCGAGAACAAGAATAAGGCCCAAGAATACAAAAGGCCAAACGAAAAGAAATCGGGTCGATTAATCTCAACCCTATCACAAAACATTCTCTTCTTCCTCAACCACACCCTCTAAGCAAAACAAACCCTAAAACCAGTTCATTGCCGATTATCAGACACACCAACGAGCCCGTCGTCTCTGATGCTTTACGGTTGACGCCGCCTTCAGAACCCCTTTACTTCAATGAAGTGAAGGGTTAGAACTGGGTGAGAGCACCATCGAAACATCAGAGCCTTCGACACCACCCTGAACAGCTACAAAAATGCCTCAGAACCAAATCAATCTTCAAAATCGAGTCTAGCCCTAATTCAGAGCCAAACCCATCTTCAATCTCGCAACATCACCCAGCCAAATCCTCAACCAGGATCTATATATCCTACACCCAGACTTTCTAAAGTCACGATAGCCAAAAGCTGAGATGGAGCATCAACCACCGAAAACCCTTTAGCCACTCTCTCCTTCAAAATCCACTTTGAAACCCAGTCAGCCGCCGCATTCTGCGTTCGAGAAACAAAACGAAGAACCATGGAAGACCGAATTAGGTTTCGACAAATTGAAACCATCAAAACTGTCATAAGAACCAGAAAATTTGTTAGCATTCCTGTTTCGCCAGATTTTCCAACAAATAATTTGAGGGACAAGATGACAAATATGAAACCTGTCCTTCGAAACCCATAACCAGGTATAGAACATATGACTTATAGTCATGAACCTGCTTAAAGGAACCCTAAAGAGGACCCCATAGTAGTTCCACAGAGACCAAACATAGCTACAGTTGATAAAGAGATGATTCATCTCTTCACCACTGCAGCAAAACTGACATTTAGAGACAAGAGTGAAGTGCCTTTTCATAAGGATGCTGTCAACTGGGATAAATCTTTTTAATAACTTCCAACAAAGAAAAGAGTATTTACTTGGAATAAAATGACTCCAAACCCTTTTAAAAATATTTTGTTTTATATTTTTGATTCTGATAAAATCCCAGGTCTGACCTGTATTAAATTCTTTGTTTTTTTGAAAAAGCCCATTGAATCTTATCTTCCTGCTCATGATCAATCTTAACACTCTCAATGTGTGAGATACGATCCTGAGGCAGGAAGTTAAGCAAAGGGAAATCCCAGTTGCTATCCTTCCAAAAGGTTAAGACCTTAGCAGGGATAAGCCAAGCTCTAGAATCAGATTCATTAGCAATAGGAGACATGCCATGTCAGGCATCTCTCCAAAAATCCACCTCTCCTTTGCTTAAATGCCAGCTAACAAAACCATCAGCCTGAGACCTAATAGAACATAACCTTTTCCAAATAATGGAATCAATAATTTTGCACTTAGCAACAGTAGGGTGACCATTAAGAGAATATGAATGATGCATTAGCTCAGCCCAAATAGACTGGCCTTTCCTGAACAGATACCATAATTTTAAAGAGAAAGTGGTTTGGATATCAGATAACATCTTGATATTCAAACCACCTTCATCAAATGGCCTACAAAGATTATTCCAGGAGGTCCAATGGATGGCTCTATCATTGTAATTGGACCTCCAAAGGAACTTATTAAAACATAACTCAATTTTATTGAGAATAGCCTTTGGGATTAGAGTGTTCTGCATCCAGTAATAAACAATAGGATGAAGAACACTCTTAATGAGAGAAAGTCTCCCCCAAAAGACAGGGATTTTATATCCCAAACTTGAGTCTTATTATAAATTGCAAACAAAAGGTTAACAAAATTCCTTCCTTTGTTATTTGCAGAAATGTTAACTCCCAAATATTTGAAAGGTGCCTGATCAGTTTTGAAGCCAGTAGCAGATTTCAGCATGGAATTAGCAGCAAAGGCCTGCCTAGATGAGGTAAGAATCTTGGTCTTATCCCTCTTGATCAATTGACCAGAAGCAGTCTGATAACTTTCCAGCATCTTGCACAGGTTGCTGATTGAAGAAGGAGCACTATTAGAAAAGATAACTATATCGTCAGCAAAAGCAAGACAAGGTAAGATATAATTTGACTTCAAATAATACTTCATGCTAGGGTTAGATTCAAAAAGACAAGAGAGACCCCTTAGGAGAGCCTCTTCTGCCAAAATGAAAAGACAAGGGGATAAAGGATCCCATTGCCTTAACCCATTTTTCTGAGGAAAGTATCCTATACTGCTGCCATTAATAAGAATAGACACCATAACATTAGAAATGAGAGACTGAATTAGGCTTAAGAGACCATCAGAGAAACCAAACCCTTTCATAACCTTAATAACAAAGGCATGAGACATTCTGTCAAATGCCTTTGTCATATCAAGCTGCATAATAATGTTTCCTTTAGCTGGCCTTCTGTTAATGTTGTGCAACATTTCTTTGATAGTAAGAATATTGTCATGAATAAGCCTGTCCCTAACAAAAGCGCCCTGACATTTAGAGACAATTTTAGGAAGAATAAGAGCAATTCTAGCATTTACAAGAGCTGAAATGAGTCTGTTAAACATAGTACAAAGGCTAATAGGCCTAAATTTTTTCCAAGAAATAGGATTAGGAGACTTAGGGATAAGACATATCCTAGTAGCAAATACCCCATTAGGGATAGCCATACCCCTGAGATAAGAATTCACAGCCTGACAGAGGTCATAGCTGATAATACCCCAACAAGCCTTAATAAAATGGAAGTTAAAGCCATCAGTGCCAGGAGCACTATCACTTTTCATAGCAGAGACAATACTCCATAATTCCTCAATAGTAGTAGCCGTCATGATATTATCATTATCACTGATACTAACAAGCTTAGGAATACAACCAAGAATAGAGCCATTGATATTAGCATCCTCAGAAGTATAGGCACAACCAGACAAAATGTCTTTAAAATAAGACTCAGCAGAACCTGCAATATCAGATTCATTAGAAAGCCAACCACCCTTATCTTTAATACCCAGAATAGCATTCCTCTTTTTCTTTTGAGAGACATAAGAATGATAAAGCTTAGTGTTACCATCCCCACTACTCAACCAAGAATTATAGCACTTCTGCCTCCAGAAAGACTCCTCATTCTTAAGAGCTTGAATAAGCAAGCTGTTAGCCTTATTTAGACTAGCTTTAGAAACACTGCTATTGACAGCCTGATGAGTGATTTTCATAGCAGCCACATCCTCCATAGCCTGCTTAACCTTACTAAAAATATTACCAAACTTAGTAATGTTCCAACCCTTTAGAAACTTTTTAAGTCTCCTGAGTTTATACCAAAAAACCACATTAGTGTCACCCTTACAGTAACTGTTCCAATTAATAGTAACATCAGTAATAAAATCAGGATGATTAGTCCATGCATTTATAAACTTAAAGAATCATTTGCCATTAGAAGTAGAACTATTAGGATTAGACAAAGAAATCAACAAAGGGGCATGGTCAGAGCAGGTTCTGACCATGTTTAAGACCTGAATTTGAAAAGAAGTAGCAGCCTTATTGTTTATCAAAACTCTATCTAAACGCTTCCATGCTCTGTTATTTCTCCAGGTATATCTGGAGCCAACAAACCCAGGATCAACAAGGTTACAAATCCTGATAAGATCATTAAAATCATCTGCACTAGAAACATCAAAGGCAGAGCAATGAAGCTGATCATCAGAGCAGCATATAGCATTGAAATCCCCAGCCAGAATCCAGGGCTTCCCATCAATAGGTAAAGTAGCCAAATTATTCCACAGATCTTTACGCTGCATACTCCTATTCTTTGCATAAACAAAAGTTAAGAGACCAGAAAAGTTAGAAACAAAAATCTCCAAATGGAGAAACTGCTCATGATCAAACAACACATTAAGACTAATCTCATCAGTCCAGAACAACCAAACCTTATTAGAGCAGTTAGAAACCCAACAATTAAAACCAATTTTCTTAGCAATAATTTCAACTTTATCAACTCTAGCCATAGGCTCTTGGATAGCAATTAGATTAACTTTATATTAATTAATAATAAATTTTAGTCTAGACAACGCAGCACTATTATTGAGACCACGCGCATTCCAACTAAGAAACTTAATCATTCAGATAAAGAGTAAGAGTTAGATTTATCCCTTTTGTGAAGAGATTTGATATTTAACCTTTTTGCACTCATGCTTTTCTTTGCAGACTTTAGCTTACTATGAACCAGAGAAGAGAAATCATTATCAGAGGAGCAAGGAGAAGCAACCTCTGGTGATGGATTACAACTGCCAATGTTACACTGCCTGGGAGAGCTAGACACAAGAGCATCAACCTGCTCTTGATCCAAACCCTGAAGAGCACTGCTTAACTCCAAATCTTGCTTAGAAGCTTCCTCAACAGGACCATTCCCACTATCATCTTCAACAGGGTCATCCTTAGCAGTAATCATAGATTTAAGACGTGTTTTGTAAACTTTAATAAAAGGGAGAGTATCCTTAGTGACATGTTGAGTTGTACCCATATCATTAACAGAATCAGATTGATTGTTTGTACTAGCCATATCCTTTGTGACTTCATCTTTGTTAATAACATTTTATTTATTTAAGGTTTTCTTACACTTTTCTGACTCATGACCAAGGTGATGGCAAGTTTTACAATAGGAAGGCGCATTCTTGTAGCTCACTCCAATCCAAAAACCATCTTGACCACCAAACCCAACTCAAAGTTTCCTCTTCAAAAACCTGGACACATCAATCTATACCAACGCATAACAGGCATTAGTTTTAGCACGATTAACTTCAGGAACCACCACCTGATGAACCAAACCTAAAGAAGGAGCAAGCTCATGAACAACAGCTCTATTATACAAGAACTCAGGCAACCTTTCTAGTCTCACCCACAACAAAGCAACCGGACTTTCATAGTTTCGACTATTTTGAGGACACCATTTAATAATTCTCATGACCTTGCCATCCACGCTCCAAAAGCTTTTCGACCAGAACCTGTCAACATCTTCTAACAAAGAGAACTCGACCGGAATTTGTCTTGAATTAAGTGTGACATAAGAAAATAAGCCCTTGAATTTGAACGAATCAAGAAACGTTTGAAAAACAGACCTCTTGGGGATGCCAAGACTGAATTTAACCACAAGATTCAACCTTGTTTGAGCCAAAAGAGTGGCTTTAGCATGCTTAGAGAACTGCACTACATTGTGATCCTCATAAGTCGAAACATCAACTGGACGTAACTCAGAACAGTCAGGCCTGTTCTTAACAATTTCGGAGAATAACCTTTTATCCTCAACACGATCTTTGTTAACACTTTCTTGCAATGAATTCCGATCGTTCTTACCACCTAACGGAGGGAAATCATTAATGCTTAAACCAGCCATGGATCACCAGCCAAGAACCAGACAAGAACCAGCAGCAATCAGCTGAAAAACCGATACCGAGTCACGTTTTCAAGCGAAAACGATAGACTGAGACGAAGCCAAAAATAGTCAGCAAACTCCAATACCCTGCGCCACACACAGACTACAGCAGCCTCCAGGGAGGCCCTGTACCGGAACCAGCAAACATGGAGAATACCGATACAAAGAGAAGCAAGAGGTAGCCAATGGTAGATAGAAGGAGAAAGAAAGAGGAAGAAGAAGATGGTTTCTTGGAGATCAAGAAACCTTTTTCGAATCTTGGAGCTTTTCATGCTTTTTCCTATCATTCAATTGAGGTCCGGGTTTTGATAAAACCAAATTTTTCAATTTTGAATTTTAAAAACAAAAATTGATAAAAATTGATTCGATCCGGTTATGATTCGGCGGATAAATGGGTTCTAATTAAAAAATAAAAAATATAATTAAAAAAGAAGTTCAGAATGACAAAATTTAAAATTTAAAAGCATAAACCATCAATTTTTTTGAACTCGCCGACTTCTCCTGTTGTGACTTCAGCTGCTGTGCTGAGCTGAAATAAAACTAAAACTAAAATTAAAATTTAAAAAAGAGAGGATTCCATTCGTTTCGGTACTAATATCTCTCAAGGTTTTTTATATATATATAAATAAATAATTGTTTAATAGAGACTGGATTTCGTTTCGATATAAGAATTTCTGACTTTGACCGTTATGCTGAATGAAACAAAAATATAATTGTTAATTTTTATTTGATTTTAATGCTATTTATAAATAAATTATATAAATATAGCTAAAATAAAATAGTTTATTGGTTTCATAGTTAATTTCCATATAGCTGTAGTGGTTTATTGGTTCTATCCTTCGGTACAGTTTTATCAGTTTTACGAGTTTGATTTTAGTTTTAGCGATTTATCGAATCGTATTTATTTTGGTTTAATTCCAAAACAGTGTTACTGTCGAGTATTTTATCAATTTCAGTTTTTAAAATAAAACCATCAACCGAACGATTAAAGTTCGATCTGTTTTGGTTTCCATTCGGTTGTCGGAAACCATTGACAACCTAACAACATGCTTCATTTATGTAACATGACCCTTTGACAGCCTAACAACATGGTTTAATTATGTAACATGACCCTTCTGACTTCACTATAAGCATTCATCCACCAAACATACTTTAATTTATATCGTTCGTAAGTAACATGATGCATAAAGGTGGTAATTGTTAAAATACAGGCACTATAATAAAAATATGATACTTGTGACAGAATTTCACTATGTTATACAGTAAATACAAGAAGTATTTTTAAAATACACCAACTTTACTATGTATGATTTTTGTTACAGAATTTCACTGTTATATTTTAAATACAAGAAGTATCTATCATTTTTACAACAACACTTAGTTTATATTACAAGAAAGCAGTAAAAACATCATTTAATTCCAATACGCATGCCAGTAGTCCTCTTAGGATAGTCTTTTGAATCCATTCATGCTTCCACAAAATTAGATATGTCCGATGGTCACCCCGAATACTTGTGGTGTGTTTCAAATGGACTATGTGGTATCTCACATAAGTTGGTTGTCTGAAAGTGTTTTCAAAAGAGCTGAAAGACTTGCCAACTGCTGAGGGATTTCTCTGAAAGCTTGTTGTGAGAAAAATCTAAGGACTCGAGTTCGAGTTCACTTAGACTTATCAAAGATGCTGAAATAATGCTTCCAGTTAGATTTTTAAAAGTAATATCTACTACCATTAGCTGCTTGAGGTTTCCAAATGAAGATGGAATTACACCATTCTGATTGTTGGACCTCAGTTGAGAAAAATTATAAGTAGTAGTTGTGGATAATAAGGTGGTTTTTATAGTAAACTCTTGCTTGAATCGAAGCAAAAGAGAATTGGCGCTTAAAAAACAATCTGGTACTGAGTAGTATTTTAGAAGATAAAGTAGAACAAGAAAAGCAGAGTGCAAGAGTGAGATAAAATGACTTCACATTTTTAGTAGACACTGAAAGAACAATGAGGGCAAGCACTTTCTTTTATAAGTAAAACAACGGACGAAAATTGTTACGATGCAGAAAGCAAGGACAAGAAACATAGTGGTGGATGGGATATTGATGATAAGGGAGCCACTAAGATATTATTTGGAAGTGCAAGTGGAGAAAATAATGGACCTTCTTTTCTTGTGGTCCATTCATTATTTTCTGTCATTAATTATTTATGTTTGTTGGCAAGTATTGGTTGCTTTCAAATTTGTTTCTTATGAATGGTAAATTCCACCGTCTCTTCCGATCTTGTCGACCTCTCACTTTTGCTGCTGACTTGATAATCGTGGTGGTGAAAACTATAACTATAACTATTAGTATGTATTTTAGTTCTTATAACTTATATTTAATTTCCAAATCCCTATGAAAAATCCTGACAGAGTGTTTTGCGTAAATAATCAGATGTTGCAATTGGTATAAAAGTTATATATATAAAAAAACATATATGATCTTGTTAAGTATATTTATGTCGTGTATAGTTATTCTTTTAGTTTATTATTCGTGTTTTTTCACACACAGAGATACGTAGGGACTTTTTTTTATCAATTATATTTATTTTTTAACTAAAATATTTTTTTCTTCCTTTTTGTTTATTTTTTTCTAGTAGCATGTAAGAGTAGCTTTAGATCTTAACTTTAATTTTTGTCGTCTTCCACTGTGTCGGCAGATAATTGTTTTAGTTGTGCCGACGGAAGATGAATTTTTTTTTTAATTTTCGGATTTATTGTGTGCAACGACAATCAACAGACCTGATCAAGATGTAAACGGTATCAGTTTTTATTGAATTTCTGACAACGTGTTCGAGACATCTAATCTCTGACCGATTGATTTGTGAGTTGATGCTACAGCACGTAAGAAATCACTATTGGAACAATGCAACATTTTTTGTGGTAAAATCGTAGATTCAATTTTGATTTTGATTGGAAATTAGATTTAAATTTGCATTTATTTTTTGGATTTAGTATTGGATTTGGTATTTTCGTTTTGGCTTTTAGATTTTGTTTGCCGTTTGGATTATGTCTGATGTTTGTTTAGATTGACATTTGTTGTTTGTTGTTTGGTGTTTAGATTTTATTTGACGTTTGGCCTTTCTCTTACGTTTGCTTAGATTGACGTTTGTTGTTTGAATTTCGTTTTAATGTTTGGATTTTGTTTGGATTCCGTCTGATGTTTTCTTAGATCGACTTTGTCGTTTGGGTTTCGTTTGGGTATTTGGTGTTTCGATTTTGTTGGATATTTGGATTTTGTCTAACGTTTGCTTAGATCGACATTTTTCGTTTGGATTTCGTTTGGAAACATGAAGTTTAGATTTTGTTTGCAAATTTGGAATTTGACGATTTGAGATTTACGATTAGAGGTTTGAATTAGAATTTGGAACTGGAAATAAGAAATCGAGAATTTTGAAGTGAAGATTTAAGATTGAATATTTTAGATTTTAGATTGAGATTAAAGATATAGTTGAAGAAATGTGAAGAAGAAAATGCGCGAAGAAGATATGAAGAAGAAACTGTTTGAAAGATACGAAGACGACGATGTTTAAAGATCATTTGAAGATTGAAGACAACTTGCGGATTTATTCACAAAGATCGTTATAATTGTTTTTCTTAACAAACTCTTGTATGCTTCTCACTAAGTTATCATGAGTGAGAGGGGTTGTTACAATATATAGCCATTTTATATTATGTTTGTATCCCACATCGTTATTCTCTTAATTTACTATTGGTGTCTCTATCTATATATAGAGAAATTTTCATCTATTGTACTTATCTTTCTAAGTAATAATAAACCATAGTCGTTTTTCTTTGTTTATCTTTTTATAGAAATTATGGATTTATTTTACTATATGTTTATTTATTCTAAAAACAACTCAATTAATTGATTTAGATTTTTGGAAAGAAATAAAAATTCTTTATAATTTTAAAAACATATTTTTTAAATGTTTTGAATTTGAAAATTAACTGTATTTTTATACGTATTATGATGCATAATTAAAGTTTTAAACACTATTTTTTTAAAATTATAGAAAATCCTAATCTAATAAAAAAATGTTTTCGATTCAGAAAAACAAAGATTTTCCCAGGGCAAATGTTTCATTAGCATAGAGACACTACAATAACAACCATGACGCGGTGCTCATGTGAGATGTTGTGACAATCGAGTTCACGGGTTTAGCGCCACAACACGCATGTGTGTTGTCGTACAAAACTACAACACAGTTGCATTACTGTGGCACACATACGTGTTGCCACAACAAGATTCATACAGAGACTAATCCATAACGAATGTGCCAAAACAGTCTAGGTGTCTCACTTTGCAATGCCGTAACTTTGCGCTCAGTTTTCCAAAGCAAGTGATTCTTTTTCCATTTGAAATTTAGATAATTATATAATGGTTATGTTATAGTGTTGAATAACTATATGTTTCAACTCCCAAAGTTTTAGTGTCTGTAATATGTTAATTTAATCAATGATACATATGTTTTTCTTGTCTTAAACCCTATTTAGACATGTAACAAACTATTAAATTTTAAATACGTTAGTTTACTAAATTTGATATGTATTATGCTGCATGTTCTATGTTGATTTATTTTTATTTTTATGTTTGGATTTTGAACGATATTCATCTTTTTAAGATATCTAGACACTTGAGGAGATATTTTAGATTATGAAGACTACTTCGGATACTTGTGGTGCAATAAAATGAATCACCAAGTTATTTTCAATTAGAAAGGCTATTATTGTTTGACATAATTTGCATATGGACACTTCACATGTTCATTTTCCAAAACTATGTGAAAACTGCAAATATATTGCCAAACTGATCTTTACATGGTGAGTCACACATGAAAGAAATTTAGTCACTCATTGATAATGACCAATAGCTGTGTGTGTAGACCGACCCAAAGAAATACTATACTACACACATTCGTCTCAGGGTGATGTCTTTGATGCATTTTACTATGTATACACATTCATAACTTGATTTTAATGTTAAATAATTTTGTTAAATATACCACAAAACTTTCATGATCGTCCCAAATAAAGGGTTGGTTGTTTATAGATATGATTGTGAACCAATACTTTTGTCTTTAAGGAGTTTTGCTCTAGAAATAATGTATGAAGCACTGACCAAGAGGTTTGTGCTAAACATTACGACGAGCTAGTTCAAATGAATATTAAAACTTAAAACTTGAAAAAGATACAGTCTTTCATGTTATTTATACGGTGACTAAGATTAAATATTGTATGTTTGGGTTGTACTTATACTTATTGAAAACCATATTCCAAATTATTTAGATAGAATGGAATGTAAATATATTTTCTCATTAGGATTGCCAATATACTTATAATACTATATCATTGGATTGTTCTTTCCTTTTACTTTGAAATTTAAGTAGAGAATAAGTTCAACTCTTATAAGTTGAGTATAGTCCACGAGACATTATTAAGCATATCAAAGCAGATTTTGAAAAAGATAATTAACATAATTGTAAATTTTCACTGCAAAAATTTAGAATTTTAGATTTCAAATATTTTTTAAAACTTCATCAAAGTTCGTTGGATCTGAAAAATGATGAAAATTCAAATTGTTAACACTCGATTTCAGATAAGGTTAAATAGTGAGATTTATGATAAAATTATAAATAAGTCTTTTTATAGGGTCAAGTTTCAAAGTTTGATATTTGAGTGACTCTTGAGTAAGATCATAAATATTAACTACACACTTCATACTTTTCAGTCTTAGTTCAGTTATGATAAGGTCATTGATCTGTTCTCAACATTAAAATTTGAAAAATAATAGAGAATACTAATAATTCAACATTGACTATTAAAAATACTTACATATTAAAATTCTCTAAAGAGAATATAAGTGAATATGAAGGATAATTTAAATCAAGTTTCAGATCTTAAGATATTTAGAAATAATCTAGCAGCCATGCTGAAATTTTCTTGAAAAGATCTAGGATATATTTAGAAAGGTCGTGAGAGGTTTGAGTATGCATATGAATTCATTGTTTTTTGGTTTGGTTTGCTTCGGTTCAATTTTTTGGTTTTTGGTTCTTAAAATTTGATGCTAATTTAAGAACCGATTAAAATTTGGCTTGATTATTTTCGGTTCTTCTCAGTTCGATTTGGTATGGATATTTAATATGAGAATCGAAAAAAACAAAAACAATCGGTTCTAGATGGTTACTTTGTAACCAAATGGTTATTTTGTAACCAAATGGTTATTTTTAATTAAATAATCAAAATGGTTACTTTATAAGCAAACAAATTAACAAAATACTAAAAATTAATTATGAATATTGATGACTAAGTTATGATATCTTAATATAAAAATTGACCAATTTATACAACCAATTCATAAAACACAACTTTATAGCGAATTTTGGTTCTTTGGGGATTTTAATCAAAATTCACTCCATTAAAATTGTCTACATATATTTTCACATACAAAGTTATAAAATAAAAATTTAAATAAATAACATTTACGGTGTTTATAGACATTATGCGTCGTATGTGAATGTATGACCAAATTATCTAACTTTTACAAGGTGAGAATATGTCAATTAGATTGTTTACTTCAACTATGCACACATTCATATACTTACTGCTAAAACTGAAATAAAGACCAAATTTAACTTTAGACATCTCAAACGTATCATAAAGACAAGACAAACATTGATTAGATGACTAAATTACTATTTATAGAGTTACAAAATGTCAAAAATGCGTAAAAAAACTTTAAACTTCTATGATGGTAATATGAAGTTATCAAAACTTTTCGGGATACAAATTATACTATCTTTGAAAATATTCAAGCTAACAAATTCTACTGTCTTTGAAAGTATACAAAATCTTGTTTACCTTGAGTCACTGTAAAAGTCTCCGATTCACTACAAAGGCCACATGCAAGTACTTATAAAATGAAATAGTTTTTAAGTTATACAAACAACTACATACTCAAAACAATAAGAAAATCCCTGAGCTCATTCTAAAAGCCGATAACTAATATAAATTTCTAGCGATCTATACTTTATCGGTGTAAATTGACTAGAAATATACTACAATATACAATCAACACATGAATATTAACTAATTACAAGAACACTTCAATACATACAATAAGAGATCCCATTGTAAACTCCATATGAAGCAAATAAAAAGTAAAAGTTCAAATCAAATAAGAATAACCTAGTTCTTCAACTTACTTGATACCAAAATCGGTATACTCTTGAATACCACAACTAAAGAAACCCGTGTCACTGAAGTTCTTCTTAAGTAGCTCGTACTCCTTTACCTTCAAACCATTCGCGAGAAATCGTATTGCATTCTCACATTTTACTGTAACATAACAATCAATCTGAATCATAACGATTGTCAATAGAAATCTCAAATTACAAATCAAAACTAACATTTAGATATAAGCATGTATAAATAAACTAATCATAACAACCTTCTAACTTAATCAACTAATAGAAATTTGTAATCGTAAAAGAATCAACACCATGTTAGTGTACCTGGCAGTATCGACAATAGAAGTGATACCAGAAACAATGAGATTGAATACAATTATTATAAGATAAAAACCTCATACGTTTTTCAGTTGATCTTGAAACATAAAACACAAGTTACCGGTATTAAGACTGAAAGTAAGGGCTGCATATGAACAACTTCATAAGTTCAAACGTAATAATCATCCATATAACTAGTTTTTATTACTGTATCAATTAGATATCAAGCACTATCACTACTCCAAACAAAGATATTAAATATACAAAATCAAGTTTTTTTCGGTTGATTATCATGACATTTTTTGTGATAATATTAAAAAACAAAGGATCTATAAAGTCACCTAAATACAATAACAAATTCTAAAAATGAGACTATGATACCTCAAAAACATGAATATGATAGGCAAAACTCCGGTTTGAGAGCTCACCGAGCTCGTGTTGTAAATATTGACCACAAGATGGTCATTGGTAGTTCTCTATCTCTTATTAGTAGTGAGGATAATTTATAGTTGGAGGGTATTTTAGGGAGTTTGTGAGTTGAATCTTATTTTTTGTGTAGTAGGTAGTGAGATAAAGGAGGTGTATGCTTGTATTTAATGTTTTTAGAAAAAGTCCAACCTATTAAATGAAGTTGGTTCAGGTATTTATACTAATTATTTGACCCATGGGCCTTATGGGTCGGACCCTGGATCCGGTTCAAAGTTAGCACACAGCTGAGTCATGTATTGACTGGTCAGATTGTTATTAATTTTCGTGGTCTAAGATATACCCAAACTGCCCTTCAGGTTTTCACAAGAGTGTTCTTCCAAAAAGACCCGACCCTATCAGTAGCCCTTTTAGTTCTTTCAAAAATGTTTTGAAAGAGCTAAATTATTCAAGAAAAGACCTGGATCGTATCCGAAGAGGTATTAGACAAAAAATGACCCTGACCGGATCCGAAGGCATTTCTTTTGTAAATGAAAAACCAACGGTCATAAAACTAAAATTTGACACGTGTCACGTTTTGATTGAACCTCTCAGCCGTTTTTATTTCTTGGGAGTTGTACCTATTTCTAAAAAGTAATTAGGATAGACTTAATATAGGCTAATCATTATTTGAACCATTTCATCTTTCCTAAAAGAAATACTCAAGTGGTTTTAACTCTATTTAAACTTGTTTTTTACTGTTTAGCTTCTCATAATAGAAACCCATTTCTAGAGAGAGAAAGCTTGAGTTTTTTATTTCACTTTGTCTTTAAGAACCTAACAGATTTAGAGAGAGCAAGAAAAGAGGCAAGACATCAAGCAAGGATCGCAGCCGGAGTCCCTGTTTCTCCTGGCGGAGTAGTCAGTCCAACAGTTCTAGAATCTGATAAGAGCATATCATCGTCTCGAACATCGATAACGCAAAAATCCTCTTTCATCCTATATTATCTACTCTAGAATTTGAACCTTCAGTTTAAGTATCTTTAGATTCTTCTCCTAAGAGAAAAACCGTTTCTAGCGTTAGGAAACCCTCATCTTTCATAGCCATGGGATCAGATACAGAAGAGGTCACGCCCGAGAGAGTTACTCGACTCTAAAAATCTAAAAGAAACTTCTCTTCATCCAAAAATATGAGTTTGATGCATTAAAACCAACTTCCCAATCTTCAGTAAACCTGGACAACACGTCCTTTCTTAATGAGGCCACTCAAGTTGAGAAAGAGGACACTAGTGCTAAGTTGACCGAACAAAAATTAACTATAATGGAGGATATCATGGAGGACAGTGGGGATGACACCCCACTGGAAACATCCGGACATACTGAGAATACCATACCAGTTTGGTCCAAC
Source organism: Limnanthes douglasii subsp. nivea (assembly GCA_036936605.1). Classification (NCBI taxonomy): domain Eukaryota; kingdom Viridiplantae; phylum Streptophyta; class Magnoliopsida; order Brassicales; family Limnanthaceae; genus Limnanthes; species Limnanthes douglasii. The sequence goes on along the minus strand of JAUPFV010000001.1, from coordinate 56,832,029 downwards.
AAGAAAAAAACAGGGATGCCTAACACTGAATCACTCCCGAAGTGTTTAGAAGGGAAAGTTGGGCCAAATCTTTGTAAGGTAAATGCGAAGTATTTGTTCGCCCTTCAAAAAATTAACTATGTGTATACACACACTGCTGAACTAAATCAGATACAGATGAGGTGGGGCTTCCTAGAGTCTATCAAAGTTAGGATTCCAGTTACTCCGGAGACTCCTCCAGACTGCAAGGTCAATGAACTGGTGGTATACACCGAAGTGCTAAACTGGGGACTTCGTTTCCCATTGGACCCAAAATTAGTTCGATACTTCCATCTGATTAAGATTTTCCCTAGCCAGCTGAGTCTGAATGCATGGTACACCATTCTAGCCAACATCATCTCTTCCAGGCTATCAAAAATTCCATTACCCATGGAAAAATTTGATGCTGTTGCTGGTTTATGGAGGAGCCACCAGATCCCCTTCTATCACTATAACATGAGGAATGACTACAAGGTAGTAAACGTCATGCTAGAGGTTGATAAACCACGAAAGACCCAATTTTTGTTCATTAGTGGAGCATGGGAGAATGGAAAAAAGATCAACTATCAAATAAATCCGAGCCAACTAACTAGGTATTGGAGGAGCTCGAGTAACATTTATTTTATTCTTTTAGTTACATTTAACTTTCTATCGTTTAGACCGAACTGATTATTGTTTTTATCCTGTAGTGCTCTCAAAGATATTTCCTGAGCACTTAGAGGCTGGAAAAGCTACCCTTGCCAAATTGAATCAATGGGCATCAGAAATATGGGGGCTTGGTTTCCAGAACTGTTTCACTTCGGGAAACATGTTGAGATCTCATCTATGGAACTCCACCAAAAGCAGAGACCTTACCTGGGAACAACTGACCACTCCCCCTCCAACATATGTTATTTTGAGAAGGACATAGGCAAAGGATGTCAAGATTTACTTACCAGCCCGAAATAAAGCCGATAGTCATCTAGATAAAATGAAGAAAAATAAGAAAAAGAAGACTGGAACCGATCCACCTCCCCAGAACCCCAAAGCAGCTAATTTGGAGAATCCTGAAGGGATAAATTCTATCTTGTTGGAGTCTGTGGCTGTAACACTCAGGGAAACTGATGAATCAGATCAATCTCTTCAGGCTGAGAAGAGAGGTCATAAAAGGCCCAAGGAAGGCGATGACCGAAGAGCAAAGAAGAAGAACAAGAGTAACCTAGGGTCAGAGGTAATTCTCCAACCTCCAGTTGACAATCCTACACTACCAAATGATGCTCATCCAGAGGTAGAGGCTCATGCTGACCTTCCTTCTCCAAGGTTTCCATGGTTAACCAACCATCTATTGAAGGCGAAGTTAACCTTGATGAGTTTCGCAACATGCACTTTAGTGACCTGGATAAGGATGATTTTGGATCCTTCCCTCAGCCCACTATTTTCAACGCCGTCATTGATAATGGCAAATATTTCGAGGTGTTAAGAGAACAAAATACCTTAGGCCATACAGTTTTGGGCATTATCAGGCTAATAGTGAACTTGGAGAGGCAGGTCAGGGAGTAAGCTAAAAACATTGGTACTCTTACCATATCAAACCAGAATTTGACTACCGATCTCACAACTGCTCTGAAAAAAATTGAGACTTTAAACAAACAGAATGAAGATTTGGCTACCGAACTGCGTTAGTCCAATAGTGCTCAAGAGGATATCCAAATAAAATACTCCACCTTGAAAACCAATTATTCCAATGAAATCAAAGCCTTGAAGGAGTAACAAACCACCAGCACCAACATAATTGCCGCTTTAACCGAAGAGAAATGAAAAATAGAAAAATATCTCTCCGGGAAAGAGGAAAAGAACAAATATCTAAAGGATAACAAGACTCAAGAGATAGCTGAATCCATAAAGAAGTATGCTGGTGGGATGGTGGATTCTCTGGAAAAGAAAGACGAGGGGTCAAATCGGACATGGTTTTGCTATTCCATGATACCTTTCCAAAGAGGATCCTTGGTCTTTTGTAGAAATATGTACCATACGAGGAGATACCTTTCCATACCATGGTGGATGGTGATAAGCGTGGTTATTCAGGTGAATATGATTCTGACGAAGGAACTGGTGAAAGCTCAAGTGCCGAAATTAAGAGTCCCAAGAATGATGAAGGTGCGGAAAAAATCGAAGGGAATATGCCCTAAGGTTATAATGTTATTTTGTGTTCAAAACTAAAGTCCTTGGATGACCAAGACATTTTGTTATGTTTTTCAATCCTTGTTTTCTAAACCAAAGTCCTTGGATGGCCAGAGAATTTTCTTGATTGTGGACCAGTCTCGTTCCGATTAGGTTATAATGTCAGATTTTCTTTTGCACGAACTCCTTTTTCTTCTTATGGCTAATGTTTAAGTGGTTTTTAATATTTTTGACTTGTTTAATAAATGTTTAATCACTTCAATAATATTTCATTTTGAAGGATGAAAGTGTTGAATAACTCTGATCATGAACTTATAATAAATCTGATTAAGTGTTTACATGTATTTAGTAAGTTATAACCTAGTTTTCTAACCAACCCAAAAAAACAACCCCAATTTCAAACCTTTCTTCTTTCATCCCTCTTAACCTTATCTCTATTCTACCTAAACCTAAAATCTACCACAAATAACAAAACCCTTAATACCTCACCAAAATCCGTTCTTCATCGACAAAGGAGTAATCTACTCGAAGCAACAACATCAAATGGGAAAAAGAAAAGGGTAAGATTCTTGTTTTCTTAGTCTTTGGTTTTATTAAGTTTTGAAATGATTTTGATAGCTTGAAGATATTTAGGGTGTTCAAATATATATATATATATATATATATATATATATATATATTTATACAAGTGTTTCAGTGATATATTGATGTTGGATGGTTTCATCTGTGTTAGAATAAATATTTTAGGTTAGATTTTTCGAAGCACACCGACTAATTTTGGGTTATGTTCCCAGGTGTTATTATCCCCGCAATGGTGGACCTTCTCACCCGGTGGGGATTTTTTTTATGAAGATGTTCTTATCCCCCGGTGGGTGAGTTTGGGTATCCCCGGTGGAGGATAATTTTTTTTTGCAGGTTTTAAATATTCCCTACTGGAGTTGTCGAAATAGAGCCGATGTGTTCAATAAATCTTCAATTTATCCGATATCCTCATACTATTCACAAATATTTTGAAGAAGACATAAGATACCATTGATTTGAAAAACTTGACACCTCAATAAAACATCCCCGCGCCACCAGGATAGAAAAAAGTATGGCCCCCGGATATTTACACTGAGATATGAGAAGGTAAACATTTACAAGAGAGTTTTTATTCTAAATATAACTTGGGATGTTCAATGTTCCATGAATGCTTCAAAACTCTGCTCTCCTTATTTTGAAGTCTAAATGTCCCCGAATTGACTCTTCCACATACCATATAAGGACCTTCCCTGTTCGGGACCATCTTTCCAAACTGTTTTTCTTTAGTATGCAAAAATACCTTTCTTAAGACTTTGTCCCCCAACTGAAAATATCTTCTTTTAACCTTGGATGCAAATGTGTTTCTTATTAAACCCTGATTGTGTGCTATTCTTAAATATGCCTTGACCCTTTTTTCCTCAATCAAATCCAACGGATTCCTAACTTCCATATCATTTTCCTGTTTGGAATAGTTTTGGATCCTAAAGGATGGTAAGGTAGCTTCTATAGGTGTGATTTCATCCATATCATAAACGAGGGAAAAAAGGGATTCTTGTGTAGTAGTTCGGGAAGCCCACAATACCTCTTGCAAATAACTTGGCCATTTTCCTGCACCACCCTCCAGATTCTTCTTTAACCCTGACAAGATGGTTCGATTAGCAACTTCAACTTACCCATTAGCCTGAGGGTGGAAAGGAGAAGAAAAACAGTGTTGAATTCATTTGGAAGTGCAAAATATCTGCATGTATTTATTATCAAATTGTGGCCCAATGTTTGTTGTGATTCTCCGGGGAACTCCAAATCTGCAACAGATGTTGGATAAAATAAATTTTATAACTGTCTTAAAAGTGTTTCCAACTAAGGGTGTTGCTTCTATCCACTTAGAGAAATAGCCAATTGCCACTATTATTGTTCGATACCCTCCGGATGCCATGAGAAGAGGTCCAACCAAATCCAAATCCCATCTATCAAAAGTTACGGGTTCGGATATGGAATCCATAGGAACTGCTGGCACATGGATTTCATTCCCATATCTCTGGCAATGATCACACCTCTTGACTATATCTTTGGCATCTGCTATTATTGTTGGCCAGTAGTACCATGCTAACTAGACTGTACTGGTTAAGGCCTTATAGCCACAATGTGCAGAGCCTTCTCAATCATGCAGTTTATATAAAACATTTTGGGATCATTCAAATCCTAAGAAACACAAGAGGGGTCTACTGAAAGATTTCTTATAAAGAACTTCTCTTAATACTAGAAACACACGACCTTTATACTTAAACTTCCTAGCCAGGGCTTTATCCGGAGGTAAAACTCCATCGAAAATAAACTAAAAAATATCATACCTCCAGTCTTTGGGTTGAATGACAAAAATATGTTACGAGAAATAACAAAGCTTTGCCAAAGTAGAAAAACTCAATTGGTCAGAAAAAAGAAGTTATATTTGTCCTGGAGAATTTCCCTACTTATAGTTCTCCCTGTTAGTGGGCGGTTACAAATACATTTATTTCCACTTAATGTGTCCACTACCGCACTTACATCATATCGCCTATAAATACGGCTGAAATTACTAAGTGGTTTGAATAGAACTTATAACATTATTAATCAATGACTTAGAAACCGTTTCTTCTTTTAAACAACCGTCTCGGCTTGAGCTGCACGCTATCCCAAGCAAAGCTCAGTGACTTTTTTATGTATCTCCGTTGTTTGGCTTGAGACCCGACATAGTACGAGCTGGGCTCAACGGTTTGAGCTCGTTCGGTCCTCAGTAATTTGAGGTCGCTCGATCCTGTATTAGTTCATTCATCCTTTGATTCTTGTATAACCAACTTAGCCGACCAACTCACTCGTCAGAATTAGTCGATACTATCCTTTGTATTGTTATTGAATTTTCTCTCCTCATTGCTTATTTCTATTTCTACCGCGTCTTCAATTATCTTCCTAGCCCGAGATCTTTATTTGTCTTTCTCGCTTCTTGCATCTGCTCGGTCTTTTTGTGTTCTGCTCGACTAGGGAATACCCCCTCACTAGGGCACCCTTAGTTTATAGATTTAATGTTTAATTAAATTGATATATCTATAAATTAAAAATTAACTTTTAGGAAAAAATATATTTACAGTTTAGGAAAATGCCAAGCCAAGTGACTATTGGCATTTTATTTTCCATCATTAAGCTCTATTTAGGTGACACGTGGCTGAAGTGTAACTGTGACGATTCTGACACAACCGTATTTTGGAAACAACACCTGGCGCTTGGTTTTTGTAGAAGTGTGAAAGTGGTTGATGGCGTTTACCCCACGTATGTCATGATTTACTTTGCAAAATACCAAATTACCTTCATTTGAAATCACAATTCGTCTAAACATTCTTTTTTGTGCTTTGCATTTGCTAATGCTAATACCATTGTCTACTACCCAGAAGTGCATTGTTGATTTTCAAACTGCAAATCAAGTACACCATTTATGCTTAACTTGTGCATACATGTACTGTTTGATAAGAGTTTAGAACCCTAGATTGTGAATTAAAGGGCTTGCGATTATGGCAAACATTAGAAACTTCCATTTATAGGATATTGAACCAAAACACCCCTCGCATGCTATAATCATGCTTATTCGTGACATTAACTCCTTGCAGTCCAAGTAGAAATCATGGCACCAAAAAGGGCGACAAGGAGGAACTTAGAGGAAACTCCAGTATCTGAATTTGAAGACCTTGTTGTCTTGGAAAACTAATTCTCACAGATAGCCCACAAATACTTATATCTAAACGATGATGGGTTGCTTAGTTTTAGGGCTAGGTATGCTATTCCAGAAGATGTGACAGTGAGAGTACCCTTGGTCGGCGAGCATCCATACCATGCCCGTGAAACGGAGACTTGCTTATTTACAACCGTGTTCGATTTGGGACTACAAATTCCCTTGCCCATGTTGATTCATGATTATGTTAGTATGATAGGCATCTGCCTTACCCAGTTATTTTCTAACAGGTGGATGATTCTACTGAGTGTAGTTCTTACCTCACATTTATTAAGAATTAAGATATGTATGGATGATTTGTTATTGACGACCGATATGACTAAACTCTCCAAATCCCTCTTCTTTTATACTCACCTAAAGGGAATGAAAAATATTGTTGAACTCCCCACGGAAGATAAGAACTGGAAGAACTGCTTTGAGTTTGTTTCCAGCAATTGGGAACATGAGAAATCGATTATGAACCTCTAATTATAGAGAAAATAGAGAGTCAAGTGTAAGCATCAGTAGCATTAACTGTATACTGAATATGTTGTAAGCAAATGGTGATAATTAACCCTTCTTTATTTGTGTATGCAGGCAAAACAGCTTACCAAGAGTGGTGGAAGGAAGGACGTCAAAAGATTACGTAAATCCCATGATCGAGGTTGGAAATTTAGCCAGCTCCATTTGGTTACAAGAACCTAAGCTCCTATTTATGCAGTTTAATTACCTTAAGTCAGGTTTGTGGCCGGTACCAGAGTTGACAATTACGAAAGACAGAAGGGTGATAATGGCAGATGGTGCTGACACTACGATGGATCACATACGAGCCCTAATGGAAAAAGATACCAGGAGAATAATACTACTAAAATTTGGCTATCAGTGCCTCAGACAACCCGCAAAGGTAAAGAATTTGAGGGGTCATCATCAGTTCCTTGCCAGCCGGATGGGCAAGGGGGGAATCTTGCCATTGAAGGGGGGAATGAGGTGAATCAAGGCAGATATAGTATTCCTGAAGGACAAGGAATGAGTGATGGAAATCGAGTGCTATCTAAAAGAAATGATGAGAAAGAGGACAAGGATTCAACCTCTTTGGTGAAGCCTTGGAATAAAAAGAAAAATTGATCATAGATGTTGTTCCGCTTAGCACCAGGAAATTGCAACTAAGAGATGAGGAAAGTGGTAGTGGGGAGGCTGCACGAGGAAACTCCGTGAATTCTCCAGCTCCTCCTTCAACAATGCAATTACAAGGTAAATGGCCTAAGGTTGAAAGGGAACCAATTGATTTGGTTGATAATAGTGAAAAAATGGGAAATGGTGCATCTCAAGAAGGCAATCCCACCAGAGCTAGGACAAATGATGATTTTTTTGTCAAATCATCAACTGTTCATCCATCGACAACATTAATGCAGGGAATTGGCTCGCTACCTCCAGTGAGAAATGTTGTGAGACCTATAATTGGAAACAGCGGTGTTGGGAGAAGTCAGAAAAATATGGCCATGGACGAGCTACTTCCTAAGAAGATCGTTATGCCCCGTTCATAGATGCTCATGTTTGAGCAACTCAAGCATGTTCCAAAGTTATCTTACTATGATGGGATGCCTATGAGTGATATTCTACAGCAACAGTTGGAGCTCGTCATTGAGGTAATATCGTAAATTGTAAAATAAATTATCAGACAACACAATGCAACTAATTTCTTGTGTTTTATAGTTGCATCACAATTCAGTTGTGCTGTTATATCGACGAATGTATCTAACAGATCTAAAAGTAATGGAGAGGTGAAAACCCGAGCCAATACTATTTGGATCAGCCAAAACAACTACTGCAGAGGTCATGCTCTTGAGGCACGTCTATGGGTCTGCCAAAGTTTCCAAGGATAAGGCGATTGAAGCTAGTGAGAAGCTGCAATCCAAGATGGAGACATTGAAGGAGGCTTTAATTTGCAGTGATGGAAAGTGCAAGGCATTGTCCATATGCCATACAAAATTGCTAGATCAGAATAACACTCTGATCCAAAGGAATAAGGAGCTCATCACTCAAAGCTCCGATCTTCTGGAAAAAAACTCGGCTCAGGCCAAGAGGATAGAAGAGCAAGGTGACCGATTGGCAGGAGTGTCAGCAAAAAACATAGAATTGAAAGCAAGATTATAGAAGGTACAAAAGGAGTTCGAACTGGAGAGGCAACAAGAAAGATAGTTTGAAGGTCGCGCTGGAAGAACTTGAGGCTCAAATGATGAGTATTGCGATGGATATGATAGCCCAGGAGAAGAAAGAAGTTGTGGCTGAGCTGGTGATGTTAAATCCTGGGCTAAAACTTGGGCCATTGTGTCGCGCAGTTAAGGTACCTGTGCATCCTCAAGATGCTCCATTTGAAGTCACGTCTGATGCGAATATTTCTCCAAGCACGAAAAATCTCATGCTGATGTTGTTGCAGTTGCAGCCGATTCGGCAAGTGCTGCGAGCAACCCTGCCCAACCAGATCACACCAAGATGGTTCCCCCCAAACGTTTAGCTGTAGTAACTTATGTCTAGTGAAAGACATTCATTTCCAAAATAAACTTTATGTAATGTTGGATTACACTTTAATTTTTTTGTTATTGAACTGAGTTGGAAATATAAGTTATATGGAATGATCTTGCCAGTTTGAGTACACTCTTGTACGACAAGATTCTTGATATATATATATATATTCCTGAAGAAGTATTTATTACTGCATCTAGTTTCATAAGTCGATCCTTACAAGGTCAAGCTCAGTAGAGCTCATTGCGTAGCTTTGGACATGCAATGAATTTCTAGCTGATTCGCGGCGAGGTCGCAAAGACCCTATTGCGTAGTCTTCTATAGACTTTGCTTGTAACCAGCTCGCTAATATACGCGGTACAAGGTATGAGGCAAATTATTGGTGTGGATAATTATTGCCTGAGGGTAGGCTTGTAATTTGTTTGGTGTTTTATAGAAGTATGTGGGTGTTTAATATTTAGTGTAGAGAGTAGAGAGATAATTAAGCTGGCTGGTTGCAGTTAATTCTCATTACCCACACTTAATGCAGGTGGTTGGGTATTTATACCCTTAAATTTGGGCCCTTATGGGCTTTCGGGTCATGTTCAATGGACCCGGGTCATGTTTAAAGACCCATGAGCTCTAAGTAGGAGAGCAAGTAGCTTAGTCAAGAAGTGTTTAGGTTTTTTAGTACTTTTGTCATAGTTCGAACAGTCCCATAGAGCTTTTGTTCGAAGTGATCTGTCCGGTCCGGAGGCCTTGGACCGATCTGTCCCTGTCCGGGGAGCAAGCAGAATTCGGACTCATCAATTATGACCTTTACGTAGCCCATAGGCATGGGCAATTAGCCCATTCATGTTTATAGACACTTAGTCTGGATTCAGTGTGGTCTATAGCTATTTATGGCATGGTCAGTGACCCATTCGCTAATTGTAAGGATAAAAAATTGCAATAAACACATGGTGGCGAAAGCATAATTCATCTTAAGAAGAAAGTAGATGTCTTAGATACCTCGTTAAAAAACGTTCCCGCGCCATCATGGAGAAAAAAGAGCGCATCAATACATTATAGTTAGATTGGCGGTACAATATAAGATGATTCACATTCCAGGGGTGCTTGAGTGCGCAACCGTCTTGGTCTGCCAGTCGATATGCCTCACAGTGTCATGTAGAAATGATTGTATATAGACCCTCCCAATTGGGTCCTAACTTGCCATGTGCTCCACTACCTGACCCTTGGAATATGGTTTTCAACACTAGATCACCCACCTTGAAACTGCGGGGATTTAGCCGAGCATTGAATCGTCCCTTCATCAGACTTCTGTAATGCTCCCCTCAGGCTCGTGCTTGATCGCATCGCTTGTTTAGAAGGTCCACACTCGTCGCTCTGGCCACCAAGTTTGCTTCTTCATCGTATTTTTCTATGCGATGACTTGGTACGATGATTTTTGCTTGTATGACTACCTCGGCACCATAAAGTAGAGCCAAAGGCGTATCCCATGTTGTCGCCCGTGGAGTAGTTCTATATGCCCATAAGACCTCGACCAATTTTTCTGGCCATTTTCCCTTGGCTGCTTCAAGCTTTAATTCCCTCGACTATGGTCTGTTTTTTACCTCCACTGACCATTGGCCTGGGGGTAATATGGCATGGAAAAATGTTGGAGGATCCCATATTATTTACAGAAGTTGGTGAGTACTGAATTTTGGAATTGCGGGCCACTATCGGTCATCAGGACTCGTGGTATGCCATATCGAGTCAGAATTTGATTATGAATGAAATCACATACCTCATGTTCTCTTGTCCGGAATAAAGCTTTACCCTAAACCCATTTGGAGAAATAGTCCACCGCCACAATCAAGAACTATCTTTTCCTGGTGGCCATCGGTAAGGGTCCAACCAAGTCTATCCCTAATTTATCGAAGGGGCATGGAATGAGAACGGTTTGCATTGGTTCGCTTTTCATATGTTGTGTATTAGCATATTCCTGGCATTTATGACACCGTTGCACTAAATTTTCCCCATCGACCGCTAACTCTGGCCAATGGTAACCTGCCAACATGAATCGTCGAGTTAGACTTCAGTGCCCACAATGAGCGTCTGCCTCTCCAGAATGTAAGTCGTGCAAGATTGAATTTTCCTCTATACGATCGAGGCATCACAGTAGAGGTCTGATAGCGCTTTTCCTGTAAAGAATATTGTTGAGAATACAATATTTTGTTGCCTTGAGTTGCAGCGTTGAGCCTCACTTTTATTGTCTGGTAGTTTTACGGACGTCAAATATTGTAGATAAGGTTGTCTCCAGTCGGTAGCGTGAGCAATCACATGAATGGCTTCTTCTTTGGGGACTAGCTCGGTTGCCGGTAACTGCTGAAGGAGTACCAGAGGATTTTCTACCAAGGCTGTTGTCTTAGCTAACAGGTCTGCAACAAAATTCGTCGAGCGTGGAATCTGTTCATACGAAACGCGGACAAACATGAACTCATATTTTTTTAGTATAACAAGGTAACCTCATATTCCTTCTTCTTTAGCATCATAGGCACCAACTGCCTGGTTAACCACTAACTGTGAATCAGATTTGATTCTAATACTCTGCGCTCCACAAATCAAAGCCAATTTCATGCCACACAGGACGACCTCATATTCTGCTACATTATTTATGACCGAGAAATTGAATCAGACCGCCTGTTTAATTTTCTCTACATCTGGAAATCACAACACGACTCCAGCCCCTCGGCCAGATGTACTAGATGCGCCATCAACTTCAATGACCCACTCATTTTGATTTGGTGGTTCAGGTTTCTCCTTTTTGTTGGGTTCCTCCCTAGAGGATGAGAATCTGCCAAGAAATCAGCGACCACCTGGCCCTTAATAGCTGTTCGTTGTTCGAAGCGTATATCATATTCACCGAGCTCGATGCTCTACTAAGTCAGGCATCCCGATACATTAGGCTTCTGCAGTACTGCTCGCAAGGAAAAACCTGTTCGCACGTTGATGACGTGTCCTTGGAAATATAGGCATATACACCTTGCAGCAGTGACCAAGCCCAAGGCTAGCTTCTCAAGGTTAAGGTACCTGGTTTCTGTGTCTACTAATATTTTACTAGTATAATACACCGGTCGCTGTACTCCATTATGCTCGTGAACTAGAAGTGAACTGACAGAGAACGGGGATATGAATAGATACAGAATAGCGATTCGCCGACCACCAATGCAGACAAAATATCTAGAGAAGTAAGATATAACTTGAGCTCGGAAAAAGCTTTATCACAGTCTTCCGCCCAGGTGAAATTCTTGGCCCCTCCTAGAATTTTGAAAAAGTGGTGACTCTTGGCTAATGCCCGAGAAATAAACCCTTGATAGTGCCACTAGGCGTCCCGTAAGGCACTGCACCTCCTTGATATTCTTTGGAGGTTCCATGTCTAAGATCGCGTTCAATTGGACATGATCAACCTCGATACCTCTCCGACTCACTAGATAGCCAAGGAAATTTCCCCTAGCGACCCCAAAGGAGCATTGAACCGGGTTAAGCTTGAGATTGAATTATCAGAGTAGGTAAAAAACTACATGCAATGTCTCTAGATGTTGATCTTCACTATAGGTTTTTACAATCATATCGTCGATATATGCCTCTAAATATTTTCCCCTGAAAAATGTGGTTTATCAATCACTGGTATGTATGTCCTGCATTCTTTAATCCGGAAGGCATGACTATATAAGCCTCTCTCAGTTTGGAAGACGATGTGCTCTTGATCAGAAGAATGAAGTCGAATCTGATTGTACCCAGAGTAAGCATCCATAAATGAAAGGTATTTGCAACTAGAAGCTGAGTCTACAAGTTGATCGATACGCGGTAAGGGAAATGAGTCCTTAGGACATGCTTGGTTTAAGTTGGTAGTCTACACACATCCACCATTGACCATTTTTATTCTTTACTAATACAGGATTGGTTATCCAGATCAGATACCTTGCTTTTCGAGAGTGCCCGAGGTGAGTTAATTTGACCACCTCTTCTAGTATGGCCTCTTGTTTTCCACCAAAAAATGTATGTGCTTCTGGCGTACTGGCTTGGCATACAGGTTAATCGCCAATTCGTGACATATGATAGAAGGGGTGACCCCGAAAACATCACCGAATTCCCATGCGAATACATCCAAGTTCTTGGCTAACAATGCAATCAATGTTTTTTAAAAGTTTGGAGATAACTTACCCCCCCCCCCCCAATCCGGAGCAGGCGGCCTTTAGCTATTGGTTCCTCCACTATTTCTGAAATCGTGTGAATAGATTGATTGACTTCACGAGGATCATCGACCAGGTCCAGCGAAGGTGGATCCAATGCTTCTGTCTTAGGGACCCCCTCGCTGTTTAATTGCTATCGGAGCGGCTTGGATGGGTCCACCGTAACCGCATAATAAGTTCTTGTTGTTTGCTAGCTTCCTCGAATTATTCCAACTGAGTTCCCCACTGGATATTTCATGCACTGTCAGAATGTACATAGTCTCGCCTCCATTCTATGCAGCCACGGTCTCCCAATGATGGCATGGTACATGCTCGGTGCATCCGAAATTATAAATAGTGTTTTAGCTTTTTTTCGTTCCTCCGTGCCCAACCTTTACCAACAGCTCTACTTCCCCAACACGCTGCAAAGTTCTTCCCTCATAGCCGACTAGCGTACGCTGAGTAGGCTTATATAGGGGCACATTTAGCATGCGGTCGAAACTGTCTTTAAAGATTATGTTAGTAGAGTTGCCTCCATCGACTAGAACGCGGGTTACCATAACCCCTCAAATGTCCATATGAATAGTTAGCGCATCCCCATGAGGTAGATTGACGCCTCTAAGATCGTCATTATTAAAGGCGAGGACGGCCACTGGATCCTTGTAACTGCGGTACGAGTTGGCGTCTATTTCGTATGCATCAAATTCGTTTTTTGTTCGCTTGTTAGAAATGGTTCCCTGATAGGCTGTAGAATTACCCCCTACTATTGTGTATAGGGATTGAGCTGCAGTGTGTGTGGTTATGAAGTTTTTGGCGATCTCAGATTTCTGGTAAATTCCACTATTGTGATGTGGCATATCTGTTGTATCTGAGACTCCCGAGTTGCCTCCCGCGACCATAAGAAGCCATAGTTGTTTGTTAGCCTTTCCTCCTTTCTCATTTCTAGACTTTTCATTAGTGGGTGACCGAACCTCTTTACAACGATCTTGGTGTGAGCGCTTGATGAACTGTACTAATTCTCCGTTGTCAATGAGTCGTTGGATTTCCTCCCTGAGTTGCCAACACTCGTTTGTTGAATGCCCATGGTCGTTATGATAAGCACATAAATATCAGTTAGATCGCTTGAGCCCGAGTGTGCTCATTACACGGGGCGTCTGGTACTTCGTTCTCCCCCTCGTTCGATCATATATTACAGAAATGGCTTCAGTTAAGGGGGTGATACGCCTGGTTGGCTGCTCGAATTGATGAGTACGTTGGCTAGTCTCTCTCTGAGACCGCTCTTCAACCCTTTTCCGTTCCAATCCTCTCTCCTTGGAGTCCGACCCATGCCGTTCGAGCGAGCCACCCCTTCGGGCGTCATCAGCCCTGATAAAGATATCAGCTCGGGCGAGCAGATCTCCCATATTTTTCGTTGGGATTTTGATGAGATCCGTATAGAGATCCTCCTTTCGGTCAAGCCCCTATTTAGGTGATGTCTCCGCCATGTTTTCCGCTAATTTACAAGAATTCATAGCATGAATAAATCGTCTAACATAACGTTTAAGAGACTCACCTCGTCGTTGATAAAGATCCATGATCGAATCTCGCTCACGCTTAAGCTCTCTGTTTCCAACGAAACTCTCCCTAAACGTTTTCCAAAGACTCGTGAAGTCGTAAATGGACCCTTTTGGTAGGCTACTGAACCAATCCATTGCATTTCCCTTGAGGGTCATGGACAGCACTCGACACAACATCGACTCATCCAGGTTGAACGTCATCATCATGTTGCAGAACTGTTCCAGATATCTTTCCGGGTCGCCTGTTCCATCGCAGGCCTCCATTCGAATGAGATCAAACTTCTTTGGGAGTTGGGCCTCCAGAATTGTTTTAGAGAACGGTGACTCCCTCAGTATGTAAGCTGACAGCATCGGGCGTACCTGGTTGTAGCGGAGATCCTCATCATCTCTTGCTCGCTTGGAAGATGTTGGGCCTGCATCCTTTATAGGCTATAGATCCTTATCATGATTCTTGTCCCCGCTTTCTCCTTCGCCTTCCTACTTGTCGTCGCATCTAGACGATCGATCCATCTTGTTGACCTTCCTAGCCTCCGGACCGAATTGATGATTGACCCGACTCGTTCCCTTGAACTTAGCCGTGATGGCGTGAATAACGTCATTCATTCAGGCCATGGTGGCGTGCATAGCTTGTTCTCTCGCATCACGCTCGCATGCAACCCTTAACCGATTCTGTTGAAGGTGCTGGATTTGCTGCTCCAGTTGTTGGACAGTCAGATTAACTGTTATGTTGGCTTTCATCAACTCCTGGGTCACGGGAGCTTCTGCGGGTCGACGAGGTTGGGTGTCGACGCCGGTGGTGATTGGAGGTGGTAGCGGATGACCCACAAGCTCTCCATCCCCGATAGGTGCTATGGTATCGGCCTCTTGGGTAGAAACAGGGACATGATACAGGTTACATTACATGGGTGGGGGATTTGCTACCACCCTCCTACTGATTGCTGCATCACTCTATTCCTGGTTCTCTCTCTCTCTCTCTCTCTCTCTCTCTCTCTCTCTCTCGATTTCTGACCTAGTGACTACCATGGTTAATGACTAATTACGATTTCCCACAGACGGCGCCAAATTTGTTACGAGAAATAACAAAGATTTGCCAAAGTAGAAAAATTCAATTGGTCAGAAAATAGAAGTTACATTTATCTTAGAGAACTCCCCTACTTATTGTTCTCCCATTTATTGGGCGGTTACAGATATATTTATTCCCGTCCACTACTACACTTGCATCACATCACCTATAATTACGGCTATAATTACTAAGTGGTTTGACTAAAACTTATGACATTATTAATCAATGACTTAGAAACCGTTTCATCTTTTAAACAACCGCCTCGACTTGAGATGTGTGCTATCCCGAGAAAAGCTCAGTGACTTTCTTACTTATCTCTGTTGTTCGGCTCAAGACACGACATAGTCTGAGCTGGGCTTAACGGTTGAGCTTGTTCGGTCCTCAGTAATTTGAGGTCGCTCGGTCATATATTAGTTCGTTCATCCTTCGATTCTTGTATGACCAGCTCAGCCGCTAACTCGCTCGCCCGATTTAGTCGTTGTTATCCTTTGTATTGCTATTAACTTTTCTCTCCTCATAGCTTATATGTGTTTCTACCGCGTTTTCGCTTATCTTCCTAGCCCGAGATCATCCTTTGTCTTTCTCGCTTTCGGCATCTGCTAGGTCGTTTTGTGTTCTGATCGACCGGGGAATACCCCATCATCAATATGCTCATACTTTCTTAATTGAATTTACCCTTCTATTGGCTTGAATCTATTGAGGGGCATTCTTGCATCAGAATCCATGGTAGGATTCAGAATAGGCTATGGTTGCTAGAGAGTCAGCCAAATTATTCTCCGATCTAGGGACATGTTTGTATTGGATACCTTTAAACCTTGCAACAACTTCCCTTAGTATCAACAAATATTTTGTTAATTTTTTCTTTTTTGCTTCAGACTGTCCCTGAGCATGATGAATAAGTAGTTGGGAGTCACTCACCAATCAGACTCTTTTTGCCCCACATATAAGGGAAAATCTTATACCGGTAATGGTTGCTTCATATTCTCACTTATTATTAGAGGCACTGAAACCAAAACATATGGCTTGATACATGGTATCACCATAAGGAGAAGTTAAACAAATTCCGGCCCCACATCCCATGGTATTAGATCCGCCATCTGTTCGGACTACCCATTTTTTCTTAGACTGGTTTGCTTGCCTTTGCTCAGAGGGCCTTTCAGTATGAAACTCTACCAAGAATCAGCCACAACTTAAGCCTTGATTGCAGTTTGAGGCGCGAAATCAATATCATAATCACCCAGATAATGCTTGATATATCAACTTTTTGTAGAAGATTCTTCAAAGGAAAAGATGTTCGGACAAATATCGAATGTGCTTGGAAGTACGACCTTATTTTCCTGGCTGATATTACCAATTCCAAGGCTAACTTTTCTAACTTTAAATATCTATTTTCTGCTTCCAATAAACTTTTTCTTATATAATATACTGGACGGGGGTAACTATCCACTTCTCTTACTAACACAACACTCACTGCATACTCCGACACAGATAAGTATATATAAAGTTTCTCCCCCTGAATAGGTTTTTACAACATCTTAGGTGAAGATAAATGCTTCTTAATTTCAAAGAAGGTGTGCTCACATTGTGGAGAAGAATTAAAGTCTTTGGCATTCCTTAACACTTGGAAAAATTGAACACATTTGTCAGATGATCTTGAAATGAACTTATTTAACGCAGCCAAATGTCCGGTTAGTATTTGAACTTATTTAGTGCTTCGAGGAGGATCCATAGCCAACAAATCATTTAGTTGATCCATATCAGGCTGAATTCCTTTTTTGCTTATGACATAACCCAAGAAATTTCCGGACCAGACCCCAAAAATACATTTCTCCGTGTTCAACTTTCAATTGATGGCTTCTAAGTTTGAAAAAGTTTTTTGAAGGTTGGATATATGTGCATCTTGCTTGATGATCTTCACCATCATGTCATCTATGTATACTTCCATATTCCCGCCGGTTTGACTAGCAAAGGTTTTATTTACTAACTTTTGATAAGTGGCCCCAGTATTTTTCAATCCAAATGGCATCCCTTTATATCAATGAAGTCCTTTGTCTGTAATAAAAGTTGTGTGGTTTTGATCATTCGGGTCTACTTGTATCTGACTGTACCCCAAAAATGCATCCATGAAGGATAATAGCTTGTTCTACGAGGTTGATTTTACTAACTGATCTATCCGAGGAACGAGATAAGGATCTTTGGGATATGCCTTATTAAGATCAGTTAAGTCAATACACATATGCCACTTTCCATTCTTTTTGTTGACCAAAAGAGGGTTGGCAGTCCACAATGGGTATTGAGATTCTTCGATGTGGCCCATTTTGGTAAACCGATCAACTTCTTGCACAATCACATCTGCTTTTTCCTTGGAAAAAACCTTTTTCTTTATATAACTAGTCCAACATCAGCTCGAATTGACAACTTATGAGAAATTACCTCAGCGGGTACTCCGATTACATTATCATTGTACCATGAAAACGTTTGTAAATTGTTCAATAAGAAAGTCAATAGCCTTTATTTCAAACTTAGTGGAAACTTAGTACCAATCTTAACATTTTTTCCCTTGGCCAGTCAATGGACTTCAACTTCTTCTATATGTATTATAACACTTGAACCCTCCCTTGGATCATTAATTTCATTTTCATCGGTGGAAGGCTCCAATAGCTGTTATTCTTTGTAAACTTTGGCTGTCTCCAAAGACTTCGAGACAAGAGCTACTACATAGCATTCTTTAGCTACCTTCTGACTGTTTCGGATAACACCCACTTGTGCTCCCATAACATACTTTAAGCATTGATGGACAGTAGAGGCTACAACATGCATCCTGGAGAGCCAAGATCTCCCAAATATAACATTGCAAGATGTTGGGAAGTCAAACACAACGAACAATACCTTCACCGTTTTCTTGAAAGGTCCTTTGCCAACAATACTTCATCTTAGAATTCTCCAATCACATCCACCAAACTCCCAGTGAATCACACAATATTTCTGTACGAACGTTGAATAACTGAGGGATTTCTCATCTGTTTATAGGTATTTAAAAAAATATGTTGGCTGAACTACCTGTGTTAATCAGGATTCGACGTACATCATTTCCTCCTATTGATGCACCTATCAGTACAACGTCTTCATGAGGTCTCATAATATCTCTCAAGTCATCCTCATGAAAAACTATGAGAGGAGCTGTAATTTGGTATAGATTTGTGGACATCTCCCATCCAATTGAGTAGTCAAGCTATGAACATGATTTTTTCTTGAGTAACTTGAAGGTGCGGTCATAGTAGCTCCCCTAAATATGGTTAAAGGCTCAAAATATTTAACCAAATCAGAAACAGTAGCAGTCTTGTCCACTATTACCCCTACCTGATTTCGACCGGGGTCCGGATCAAGGTACTCAGAATCCATATCAAACCTTTTAATAATCACCATGGTATCCTCCTGTCTCGATGTTCCAGGAGCTACTGAAGGAGTCGTTCGAGGAGTATTGGTGATGAATGGTGCATTATATGGCCTAATCCACTCTTTTTTTAACATAAGCCCCCAATTTACCACTTTCAATGAGATTCGCACCTCTTGTTTTAATGTTATTCAATCATGGGTATCATGCCCCACGTTGTTATGATATTTTCATAAACATGTACTTCGGGTTTCCCTAGGAGACTGTAATGTGGTTAGCCTTCTAAAGTGCACATCATTTTTAGTTTTGTCATATATCGTAGCCACACTTTCTCCCAATTCAGCAAACCATTTAGGTTGAACCCAAGGTCCCCTTTTACTTCTAATCTACTGGTTACAGTTCTGGTTGGATTGATTCTGCGTGGGCTGATGTGACCTCTGTCCAGTTTCTTTTGATCTGTAACCGGATTGGGTAGTTGTTTGAGGTTTTGATGTTGTAGTTGTGGATCTGACCTGGTGAAACACTCAACACTAATCTGTTTCCCGACTTGATTCAACACCCTCCCAAAGGTCATAGCTTTCTTCCGGGTCAAAGAATGAGTCAAATTACCCGGACTCAAGCCCTGCCTCAAGGAGGCAATCTCAACTTGTTCAAAGCAACCAGCCAACCCATTTTTTGTATTTACAAACCTACTAATGTATTCTTTCAATGATTCGTTCGGTTCTTGGGCACAATAGGTAATTGTATCACCATTACCCTAAAGCTCATTGTTTCCAACAGATTGCCTCCGGAATGTAACCCAAAATATATCAATTTTTTTATAGATCCCTGAAGGAGACTATTATACCATTTGACGGTACTTCCCTTAAAGGTTTGAGAGAAAACCCTACATAGGATCTTGTCATCGTCATCAAAGTTCATCATGAAGTTTTTAAATTATTCAAGATTATTGTCCGGATCTTTGCTTCCATCATACTTTTCCATCTTCGAGCTATCAAATATTTTGGGAAGATGTGCAGAAAGTATTTTTAAAGACAAATGTGATTGCCTCCAATTTTGACTACGACTAAACACGTTATCCTCATTTGGAGTAGCAAAAATACCTGGTTCAGATTGGAAATCAAATGGTTCAATCAACAAAAGGTCAATATGCCGATCTGCTGATCCCTTCATTTTCTATTCATACTTTTTGAACCTATCATGTCTATCCTTTTTTGAATGCTTCTTGGTCAGCCTTATTTTCTTCTTTAAATGACCTTCATCACTACTAGATGAGACTGACTCCTCAAGTTCCGAATCATTAGATGAACTACTAGAGGACTCTGACGTGGAACTCTCTATTCGTTTGGATCGATGCGTTTTCTTGGAACTGAGACGAGTCTTTATGAACTTCTCATTTTTCATTAGGATTATTAGTAGGATGGAGCGCTGACACACCAGACTTTTCTTTAATTTATTTTCTGCTTGTTTCTGGACCCTTAAAGCCTCAATTTCAGCTCTTAGTTGATCACACTATTCTTGTATGGATTATTTTTAATTTCCACTGTAATTGACATTAGACACAGTAGTGTGCTCATTATGTTCTTTCACTCCTTCCACCTTCGGAGGTGGAGCATTTTTTACATTCGGATCCATCCGGACCGGATTTTGTTTACTGGTTTTGAATATGTAATTCAGGCACCGTCGTCTCCGACTGTGTTTGCCAATTTAGTGAGGATAATTTGTAGTTGGAGGGTATTTTAGGGAATTTTTGAGTTGAATCTTATTTTTTGGGTAGTAGGTAGTGAGATAAAGGAGGTGTATGCTTCTATTTAATATTTTTTGAAAAATTCCAACCCATTAAATGAAGTTGGTTGGGGTATTTATACTAGTTCTTTGACCCATGGGACTTATGGGTCAGACCCTAGATCCAGTCAAAAAATTAGTACACAGTTGAGTCATGTATTGACTGGTCGGATTGTTCTTAATTTTCGTGGTCTAAGATATACCCGAGCTGTCCTTCCAGTTTTCACAGGAGTGTCCATGTAAAAAGATCTGACACTATCAATTAGCACCATGACTTATCCGTATTTGTCAAAGATATATGGATCTTGGTAAGCTACGCCAAAACAACTATGAACCAATTTTTAATTCTGATTTCAACAAAAAGTTGAAGATTATATCTACCCAAAAACATCAAAATGAAGCAAGATTATTAGTATTTATCAGTAATAATTTGTGACAGTATTTTAATAAAATAGTTATAAATCATACCAAAGAACATATAAATTTTTCAAGAATTGTTATTGTCCGAAATATCTAATTTAGTAGCAATGACATCCTTTATAATATTTATCACGAATTTGACCATATTTCAATACAAGAAAAAAAGAAAGAAAACACAAGAATTGGATTAAAAAGAATCGTCAACAATTTAGCATATACTATCGTATTAGCTTATTTGAATAATGTTTATCCTTAAAACCAGTAAATCAACCTTCCCCTCCATGTGCAAGAGCATCACGTAAGGGTAAGCATAGATTTGAAATCTAACTGTGATTGGAAGGAAAAAGTAGTTACTTCATCGTTCTTATGGTACCTCATATAATACCAACACTCATACCACGAATTGAAGGTTCCTTTTATATGCATTTGAGATAGAGAAAGAATGGGTAACTAGAGGGAGGCAACAATTTAAAGTTAAGTATATGAGACTTTAAAGATTTATAGAGAATAGGTTTTGCAAGTTGGATTTTGTTTTACTTAGTATCTCAAATCCAACTGGTACATATCGGTTCTTAGTTTAGAATAGAGCGAACCGCGAACTGTGGGTATTTTGATTATGGAACCATTCATGTATTAATAACTATCCAAAACTCAGCCATATATTTTGGTTATTCAGTTTTGTATCCATATGCTCATGCCTGCATTTGAGGATTAACTTGGCTAAAAATATTGCTTTCACCCATTTGGTATAATTCTCATTTCAATTTATTTTCAATTCATAGAAACCTTTAATGGATTGATAACATCAACAATAAAAGTTTATCTTTATTAAAAAAATGGTTTATTTCCAATAAGATATATAGAATAATTAAAAATTCTTCTTTAGTGGACCTTAGTTTGGGTAATTCTAATAAGTGTATCTAGAATATTAGATACAGTGTAAGTATCAAAAATATTATACACTTATTGGAATTATGAAAATATTTTGTATGTAACAAGAATTTTGATATATTTGATGTACCTCTTAAGAACTCACCCTAAAAAAATATTAAATTAGTGAAATTAAGTGGTTGTAAAACATTTATACAAACAATGATGATTATCAAAACTTGATAAAGTTCAGGTATTTCTATTATTTATAAGATGATTAAGATTAAATATTATATGTTTTGCTTATAGTTTCACTTTTGGGAGCATGTATTCCAAATTATTTAATTAAAATGTAACATGATATATTTGGTTATTAGGATTTCCAAGACACGTGTAAGACTGTACAATGTGATGATCATTTCCTTTTACTCTCAAATTTAAGTAAAGTATAAGAGGACTACATAAGGTAATGTCCAATCTTATAATTCTGACGATATTCGGTGAGATAATCTTTTTAAGAATATCATAACAAATTTCTAAAAAGATGAATAAAATGCTTGTAATTTTATATTGCCAAAATTTGAAGTTTTAGATTTTCAATGCTTTATTTTTTTTGTTTTATCGATGTGCGTTAAATCAAAAAAAAAATAAAGCAGATTAAAAGTGTTAAAACTAGATTTTGAATAAGGGAAATGATATAATTTATGAGAAAGCCATTTATAAGTCTATATACATGATCACATTTCAGAGTTTTATTTATTTATTTACTTTTGATTAAGATCATTAATATTAACTACACACTTATGACGAGGTCATTGATTTGTTGCCATTATTAAAAATTAAACAATAATAATAAGGAATAATAATAATAATTCAACACTAACTATTAAAAATACTTACATATTAAAATTCTCTATAGAATATATAAGTGAATAAGAAGGTTGATCTAAATTAATTTGGATAGTTAAATATAATTTAGCATCCATACTTAAATTCTCCTGAAAAGATCTATAAAAATTTAAACAGGTTGTGAGAGTGTTGACAGTTGGCCCGGCTAAAAACATTGCTTTCACCAATTTAATTTGGTCCAATTTCATTTTATTTTCAGTTCCTAGAGACCTTTAATTGATACAATATCAACCATCAAAATTATCTTCATTCAAAAAGCACATAAAATTACCAAAGTTAAGTGATGATAAAACATCTATACAAACAATATTGATTCTTAAAACTTGATTTTTTTAATACTTTATGTTATTTATATGACACTTAAGATTAAATGTTGTATGTTTAGGTTCTAGTTATACTTACATGAAATTGTATTCCAAATTATTTAGATATAATGGAATATGATATGTTTGCTCATTAGGATTCCCACGATACTTGTAAAATTGTTACATTGGACGATCATTTCATTTTACTGCAAAATTTAAGCAGAGGATAAAAAGACTACACTACGTAAGATCCACTTTTATAAGTCTGAAGATAGTATGACATACATTTTAAGCATATCATAACATATTTTATAAAAATATAATTAAGATACTTGTAATTTTCCAATGTCTAAATTTAGAAATTTAGATTTTCAATGCTTTATTTTTCTTTTCAGTTTTATCTAAGTTCGTTAAATATGAAAGATAATGCGTATTGAAAATATTAATACTAGAGTTTGGATACGAATAATGGTGAAATTTATGAGTAAATTAGTTAAAAGTCTAGTTATAGGGTCAACTTTCAATTTTTTTTATTGAATTTGAGTAAGATCACTAATATTAACTACACATTGCATACTTGTCCATCTTAGTTGAGTTATGATGAAGTCGTTTATTTGTTTTTAACATTAAAAATTAGACAATAATAACAGAGAATAATAATAATAATTCATTATTGAGTACTAAAAGACTTGCATAGTAGAATTCTCTAAAAATAAATAAATGAATATTTAATATAATTTAAGTTACATTAAGTTTTATATCTTAAGATAATTAAATATAATTGAGCATCCATGATAATATTCTATTGAGAATATCTAAATATATTCAAAAAGGTTTGTGAGAGATTTGAGAATTGGCACGACCGAAAAAGTTTCTTTCACCCATTTAGTCTAGTCCTCGTTCCAATTTATTTTCAGTTTCTGGAGACCCTAAATGGATTGATAAAATTAATCGTCAAAGTTTCTATTAATTCTAAAAAATACATTAAAGTACCAAAATTAACGAGGGAAAACATTTATACATACAATGGTGATTCATATTTATATATAAGTTATAAAATGCATAAGATGATATAATAATTACATTTTGAAATGATATTATACATATTTATGTATTGTAGAAGAATATAAATTAAAACCCCATGATAATTAAGTATACATTTGTACATGCATTCATGGAATATATTTGAGGAGAAGATTAACATATTAGTTTCTCAAGGTATTTTAGAGCCTTTTGACTATTCTGACTGTTCATACATATGCTCAATACATTAAGAAGGAACATACCAAATAAAAGATATCAGGTGCATGCATAGAAGTATAAGTCTTAGGACAATTTCAAAAAGTTATTTTTAAATTTTACATATGTAGGAAGGACCATGATAACATATTTATCTTCATATATAATTTTTAATTCTATTGTACCCATATCTCATCATGAGTGAAAGTCATTGACGAGTTCATTTTTTAGTTTAAAGTATGGTAAAACTTTGGTAAAAAGTATTAAGTTTGTCAAACCTTGATGGTTACTGTTAAAGGAATGTATGATTGTTCAATGAACAATATAATGATTAATGTGCTTTAGCTAAAATGTGTAGTACTTCATTCTCAAGCAAATCGTTAGAAGCTATTTATTAAAAATGGTACATTAACCTTAAACTTAACAAATATTCATTTCTGAAAATTATATATTTGTGGATGATGAGCACAAGCAATGCATGCAACCCTAACAATGGGGGAACTAGAGTCTCATACAATATCAATTTAGCATACAATTAATTATACAATAATTCATCTTAGGAACGCACTAACAGATTTATATTTGAGACAATATATTAATTTTGAGGATATCTAGTTTGGGGGAAGTAATCATTGAACAAATTTTTGATTATAGAGAATAACCATAAATGATTAATTCATATTCAAACGATACATATTTAATCTTTCAAAATTGATCATGTTTTAACAGTGAAAATGATCAATTCTTTCAAATTCATACTTAAGAATAAATATTTGTAGTTGTTCAAGAATAACAAACTCAACATCCTCAATAAATTATACAAACTAAAGTTAGTATAGTAGCTTATAAAGATCCACAAACAATGAAAAATGAAATATTATGTATTGAGTTTAGGATAAATATTTCTATAAAGAGTGCTACAATAGTATTAAGATTCTTTGTGTTGAAACAAAGAGTGTTCACTCGGACCTTTGGGTCCATCATATGTTTATACTCATGGGGTGAATTCATATTTCCTTAGCATAGTTGATGATTATTCTAGAAGGGTATATGTGCATGCAATTAAAAATAAAAGTGACATTTTTGAAAATTTTAAGAAATGGCATACTCTTGTAGAAAATCAAACATGAACTAAACTTAAAGTTTTGAGAACTGAAAAATGGCATGGAGTTTGTTTCAGAGAAGTTTAATGATTTTTGCATGAACAAAGGTATAAAGAGGTATAAAATCATTGCATACACACCACAACAAAATGGTCTTGGATAAAGAATGAATATGACCTTGTTGGAATGAGTGAGGTGTATGTTATTATGAGTTGGATTACCCAAAAATTTATGGGAAGAAGCTGTTAAAACTGCATCGTACTTGATCAATAGATGTCCATTAACATGAATAAATCTAAACGCACCTATGGAATTTCGGTTTGGCTGGCTGCTAGACTACTCTAACTTGAAAGTCAGTGGAGCTTTAGCATTTTCACATGTCAAGCATGATAAGCTTGATACTAGAGCTGTAAAGTGTATTTTCATCAGTTATCCTAAATGCGTAAAGGGTTACAAGCTGCGGAAGATGAAACATGAGAGATCAAAGTTTATAATAAGTAAGGATGTTACATTTGATGAAAATCGAATGGGTATGAAGTGTAACCTAGATTCAAGACCAGAAACAGTGGTAAAGAAATATCAGTTTGAGGTGGAACCTTCTACTAATGAGAGGATAAAGAGGATCAGACTCAAAAACCTAAAAAAGTATAAAACAATTGCTCTGGGCTATTAGCTAGCGCGAGATAGGGAGGTGAGAGTTATAAGCCTGCTAACCTGATTTGTTATTCTTTTAATGCACTCAAAGAGGTACAAGACTCAAAACCAAAAAACTTCAGGGAGACATTCGAAAGCATTAATAGGAAAGACTGGCTGAAGGCAATGCAAGATAAAATGCTTTAATTGGAAAAGACCAGTCTTTGAAGCTTGTACCATTACCTAAGAACAAACGATTAATTTGTAGCAAGTTGGTGTTCAAAAGGAAATAAGGTATAGGAGGGTCGAAACACTAATGTATAAAGCGAGACTTGTAGCAAAGAGTTTTACTCAGGTAGAAAGAATCGATTACAACGAAATTTTTTCACCAGTGGTGAAACATCTTTCTGATAAGGATTCTTATAGAAATTGTAAATATGTATGATCTTAAGTTAGAACAAATGTATGTGAAGACAACATTCTTACATAGAAAGTTAGATTAAACAGTCTACATGCAACAACTTGAAGGTTTTGTGGAAGACAACTCAAAGTATGTTTGTTAAAAAAAATTGTATGGGTTGAAGCAAAGTCCAAAATAGTGATATTGTCGGTTTGATGATTTTTTAGTAAAGACTGTTTTGTGCGAAGTAACTATGACAGTTGTGTGTACATGATGAAGAGGGTTGAGAAAGTCATTATTTATCTCATTCTTTATGTAGATGTCATCCTTATAGTAAGTTCTGACAAACAAGAGATTCAGAGTCTCGAGATGTATTTAAATGGTGAATTTGAGATGAAGGATCTTGGTAATGCAATGAGGATACTTGAGATGGATATCATAAGAGACGATAATAAATGTGAGCTATTCTTATCTTAATAGAGTTACTTAAAGAAAGTGACGGAGTGATTTAAAATGAAAGCTTCTATGGTAGTAAACATTTCACTAGGCCATCATTCAAAGTTATCAATTTAACATTGTCCTCAACCCAAGGATGAGAAAAAAAGAGGAGATTACTCCCTATGAAAGTAGGATTGGAAGCATCATATATGGTATGGTTTGTAGTAGACTTGATTTATCTTATGCAGCTAGTGTGGTAAGTCAGTTTATGGCCAACCCATACCAAGTTCACTGGAAAGTTTTGAAATGGGTGTTGAGATAGATGAATGGGTCTTTAAAGAGTGTTCTAAAGTACACTAGAACAGATCCAGGTGGTAATACTTTGAAGGGTATGTGGATGCGAACTATGTAGGTAATATAAATACTAGTAAATCCTTATAAGGTTTTGTGTTTACATTGCTCGGAACAACGGTTACTTGGAAGGCCAATAAACCGTCGGTTGTAGCTTTCTCAATAACTCAAGCTCAATACATAACCTTTGTTGTAGGGTTCAAGGAAGCCATATATTTGAAGGGTATGATTAGAGAAATGAGGATTAGTCAAATATGTGTAAAATTACATTGTGACGGGCAAAGTGCCATTCATTTGGTGAATCATTAGGTGTATTAGGAAAATATAAAGCATATTTATATTCTATTTCATTTTTTAGGGACATGATTGAGACAAAAGAAATCATGGTGGAGAAAATAGCATCAGAAGAAAATCCAGTATATATTTTCACCAAATCATTACCTACATCAAAGTTCAAGCATTGCTTGGACTTGATTAGCTTTGTTGAAGAGTAGACAAAGATTGGAGAGAACATCAAGGTGGTTGGCGGGAAGTTGGCAACACCATCTATCTAAAGGCAAAATGGATAATTGTTGGTTTTTTCGTGTAAATTTTAGACTATGTATAGCCGATGGCCCTACTTCCAACCAAGGGGGTTCCTAAATCGAGGGGTTCTCAAGCGGAGGGGTTTGAAACCGAGAGTCCTTAGACAAGGATCTTGAAGATGAGACAAAATCTTCTAGCCGAGGGTCTTTTAGATGAGACAAAGTCTTCTAGTCGTGGGTCTTTTAGATGAGGTAGAGTTTTCTAGTCGATGGTCTTTTAGATGAGACAAGATCTTCTAGCTTAGGATCTTTTAGACGATGTGGAATCATCTCGCCGATAGTCTTTTGGATGAGGCATAATCTTCTAGACGAGAGTCTTTTAAATGAGGCAGGATCATCTAGCCGAGGTTTTTTTAGATGATGGTCTTCTATATGAGGGTCCCAAAAACTAGGTACCCGATCAATTGTGAAATAATTAGTTACAACAGATTCAACCAATTCTATAAAGAAGTAATTAATTATATTATTGGATCAAAAAAGCTACCATTATAAATTATCTTTCATGTCTTCAAGAAATATACGTTTCAATAAACTAAGAAATCTCAAACAGAGTCTTGAAAGAATAGTTTTATAGAAGTGCGTACATTAAATAGTAAATGCTTATTGTTGTTACTCATTTGATTGAATCTCTCTTGTAAAATACTTTATAAGATAGTAAACCAAAGAGCTGTTTTGTCCCGAGATGTAGGTCGACTGGCTGAACTCGGTAAACAATTGATTTGTGTTGTTTTCTTTTTCTGCAGATTTGGGAT
Organism: Limnanthes douglasii subsp. nivea; assembly: GCA_036936605.1. Classification (NCBI taxonomy): domain Eukaryota; kingdom Viridiplantae; phylum Streptophyta; class Magnoliopsida; order Brassicales; family Limnanthaceae; genus Limnanthes; species Limnanthes douglasii. The sequence goes on along the minus strand of JAUPFV010000001.1, from coordinate 56,803,576 downwards.
TTGTGTTGTTTTCTTTTTCTGCAGATTTGGTTTTGTCCTTGATTATTATGTTGTATCCCATTGTTCTTGGTTGCCTAATTTGATTTTGCTCCATATATCAAGTTATTGGTGCGAGCTTATCGAATCTCGCAAAAAATTTGAAAAAACAAAAATTTATGGCAACATCAATCAAAATATAGCTGTGAATAAATAGATCATATAATCTTTTGATTATTTTTTTATCGAGATTTTATTTAATATTTGCAGGTTTTTGAAATAAAAAAATTGGGTTAAAAAATAAGTTTTTTAGTATCCTTAGACAAAAAAGAATTAGGATTATTACGAAGTCTAGATGCCTTCGCCCTAGACCCTAAAATATATTTCACCCTAAAATAAAAAAAGTGTCAACGGACGTCATTTTGAATGTTTAAATTTCCGAGGTGAAGATATGACTTTTGCCTTTTTTACCAACAGATTTACATAGATCAGTTAACAGGGCTACATTATACAAAGTCCCAACACAAGATTAATCAACAAACACACTACACTTTGCTGGCCGGACCATAGGCACCTGATGAGGAAACACACGCTGCTTCAAAGCAGCACCAAGCACATTACAAGCTCCCACAAACCGTCCTTGTCTATTCAACTCCTTAATCAAAACATCATAAGATGTTCTACTAGGAATCTTTCGATTTTCATACATAAGAACCAAAATCTCCATAGCCTCACCAACTTTTCCTTCTTTAGCAAGCGCTTGAACCACACTATTAAAAGTAATTGTTCTCGGCACAATCCCTATTCGAATACTTCCTTCTAATAACAACACGGCCTCAGTAACCTTCCTCCCCATACATAAAGTTCGTATAAAAAGACTATAAGTACTTGAATCAAGCACAGCAACGTTTCTCTTAGACATTTCATCGAACAGTTCGTATGCATCCGTTACTAACTCAATGTTTTCCCACGATTCTCTACATAAACCTCGAAACAAAGAGTTAATCAATCTTTCATCCGTCTCCAACCCAATTTTTATCATTTCTTTGTAAACCGCTAATGCCGGTTTTAATTTTCGCCATTTCAATAACCCATTTAACAAAGTACTATATGTTATATGATCAGGAACACAGTTTCTATCACTCATTAGCTTTAAAATACCAAATCCTTTAATGGGTGTTCCTTCTTTACAATACCCATCAAATAAAGTATTGTAAGTGACAACATTTGGTGTTAATCCAATCTTAATCGCTTCGTTAAGCAATTCTAGCGCTTCATTAGACCTACCCACTTTACAAAAACCATCCATAACAGCGGTATAACTATACACATCAGGAAAAATTGAATCATTTTTTAACTTTATCAACATTTCGTATGATTCCTCTACTCTACCGACATAACACAGACCTTTTAACAAACAGTTGTATGTGTTTATGTTTGGTTTGCAACCACTTCTCTCCATTGAATTTAAAACCTCAAAAGCTTTTTGAAGTTTACCCTTTTTGCAGTATGAGTCTATTAGAACTGTGAACGTGGCAACATCTAGGCCGTCCGATGTCGGTTCGGATTCCGATTCGAGTTCGAGCATTTGGTCTAGAGCTTGTTTGGCTTTATCAAGATTGTTTCTTTTGCAGTGAAATCGAATTAGATTTGGACCTATACAAGAATCTGGAACTGACTTATCTAGGGTGGTTCCATCTGAGGAATCTTGAAGTTTCGAACCGGTCACTGTTGTGTAAAATTCCAAGCTTTCTGGCTCTTGTCTGTTAGAAATCTTGAGATAACTCTGGCGTGAGATGGGTTTAAGGAACAAGAGATTGACTTGTTGGGTTTCTTTGCTTCTTCTGTTGTTTCTCCATAAAAAAAGTGGGATTGCATTATACTGAAACTGATAGGTTGAAGCATATAGAGAAATCATTATTGGGCAAGAGAGATGGAGGGAGACGAAATCATAAACTAAATACCAAGAACAAGAACTCTAAAAGCGGTTTCAATTTTTAACTAAATACATGAAATAATTTATTTGTTTTTATACATTTCATTAGTTATATTTTGATGCTATTTGTTTTCGATCTAACAAAATATTATTTAAGATTTTACGATTAGAACTACTTTTTGATATATTAGATATTAAAAGTTAAAAAATATATAGAAAATCAAACAAAACTTAAATTTTGGAAAGGAAAAAACCAATAAAAAAATTCAATTAAAAAAATGACGATGAATCACAAAAAAAAAATATAATTCATATTTGTCTAATTTATAGTTGCAATTGAATAAAAAAATAATAATTTGCGAATTTAAGCTTTTTAGTTCTTTTCAATGGGAGCGAAAACATTATGCATCCGATCAACATCGGAAAACTAAAAAATCTCTTAATATCGACCAAAAGTATCGGTATATACATGAATGTTGATATGAATGTCGATCTATTGATCGTTTACATCAATATTTATGGATGTATCTCCATCAATATTATCAATTCAAATACACCATTATTTTTCGTTCATATTAGTTGTTAATAATTTTGTAGATATTTGTTTTGGCTGAATGAATTTATTATTCGATCGTATTATCAAATATATACAAATCTAGGGAAAATTGACAAAAACTATAAAGTACGAACCTTTTTTAAGACTAAAAATATGTACTTTGCAGTTTTAATTTGTTGTCACTTTAGTTTGTCGTAGTGTTATTTCTAAACAATGTTTTGTCGCTCATTGTTATTTCTAAACTACTGTTATTTCTAAACTACGTTTTCTTGCTTATTATTATTTATATTAATGATATTATTTCAGATTCATACATTTAACTCTAACCCGATAGATTCATACTATAAAATACGACATTGTAAGAACATAAAATGAAAAATATAAGTACGAAATACAAATAGCACAACACTTTAGCAAGGGTAATACAAAATATATAGTTATAGACAACAAGCTTCAACATATGATTGATCATCGAGGCAAATCTCAACCTCTTCCAACATAGTAATCCGTAAATCAAACACCATGCACGTTTTGACATTGTACATGAGGTTAAAACTCAAAAGCTTGGAACTGATATCAAATATTCGAAGTTGATAGAGACTTATTCAAGACCTCGTGCATGCAGCATCATAAATGAATTAGATGTGTGATACATATTGTACATGTAATGCACTCTGCATACAACTTCATCTGTTTCATTTCGCATCTTCTAAAAAACTCTAACACCAAATCCAACTATTGATTCCTTTCGTATCTTCTCATAAACCCTAACACCAAATGCACATTATCTTGCTGAATCAAATAAATTTGTATTCACTCCAAGTAAAGATGTTGTACTGAATACTCAAAAGCATTTCAAAATAACAATTTTGGACAAATTTATCGTATTTCTCGTAACAAATGTCGAAGCTTTGAAAATCCTATTTTTACATCAAGATATTTTAAATTAAATTAAAATGTAATTTGTAATTATTTAGAATGTTTAAAATTTAATTCCATATATGATGATGAAGATTTACGAGTCTAGCTTATAATATAAAGATATCATATATATAAATAAAATTTCTAGACAAAGTTAGCACATTTCTCGTTAACGTCGTCGAAAATGTCAAAAATCTATGTTGCATCAACATATTCGGTCAAAATTTTGGTAGATTAAAGGTACTCAATTTTGTAATACCGAATAATTAATAACGGTAATTATTTAAGGGATTTGGTATAACAACCATACAGAAACCACCCATAATAGTAATTACTAGATTATTAAAGAGGATTGCAACATTAAAAAAGAATGTTTAAGGAAGAATATTATTATTATAGCTCGCAAATTTAGTTTTAGTTTTAATTTATTTGTTAATTTTTTCAGTGTCGTTAATGGTTTTCGTTGTTTTTTAAGAGTGAATAAAAACTAATATTGAGTCAGTGTTGTAATAATAATAAAATTCATCAATTTAATTAGTCAAATTTCATGTGTTTTTTTTATTGTATGTGTATTTGTTTTCTTATGTTTTGTGGAAGTATATGTCTTGATCTTAACTTTGGTCACATATTTGTCTTAGTTTAGGTGTAACAATAAAATATAGTTGTGTTGTGAGAGAATCAGTTAGGTACTTCAAAATTGAAGAGTAATTCTAATTTGGGTGGAAAATATATTTTTAAACTCCAGTTATGTTTGGGTTATAGTTCGTGAAATATAAATTTTTCAACTTCAGAGTTATGTTTGGAATATTAAATATATATATAACGTTGGTGTTATGAAATATAATTTGTGATTCAGTGTCAGATTTATTTTTGGGTTAAATACCTAAATTCTTCAATTTTGATATATACATGAGTTTAACAAATTCAGTGTTAGACTTATGTTTGGATTATAGGTTTAAAGGTTTTTAATTCTCGAGCTATACATTAGACCAACCAAAACATCACCACTATATATTATACGACCACAAATAGACTAACCAAAACATCACAACTATATATTGTAAGACCACAAACACACCAACCAGAATAATACCACTATCTATTATAAGACCACAAACACACCATCAAAAAGAGAATCATTATATATTGTAAGACCACGAATACATTAACCAAAACACCTCAAATTCATAAGAAGTTTGGAACATATGTTAATAAAAAAATATCATTTCATAAATAAAGTCCATAAACAAGTATTGCTAGTACAAAACACCTCAAAAGTCATTACAACAACCATCTACATAAAATAATATTGCTGGCACAAAAATAACTTCAAGTCCTAAACCAGTATTACCCTAACCATCCGTTCATAACCAAAAATAAAATACTAAGGGGCACACTTCATTTTTGGTTAACTGATAATAACCATGGTGTTACGACTACCTGCAAACTACAACCAAAGATTGCGATATTCCTATTTCAACGATGGATTTTCCTAAATTGCCAACACATGAACCAGAGGTTGATGTTCCAGAGCCACCATCAGCTGTTGCAACACAATGTGATGCAACTTCTGAAAATCATGGTGCAACATAATTTTTACCACGTATATTTGCTTCCTTCACATTTCCTAACCAAATATCTGGAAGCTCTCACTTTTTACTTTTTTAAGCTTAGTTTGCATCTTTGAGATGCTGAATATTTTAAGTTATTATCCAAAATCTCTGAGGAGAAGTGGTGAAATGGTTTGATATGAAAATATAGATGTTCCAACCTAGAATATAAAATATAAAATAAAGTTAACAAGTATATGCCCAACTTGGAGAATATGTCCAAAAATAATTTAATAGTAAAAGTGAGAATCTTGCTCTGTATCAACTGTATGTCCCAAACAAAAACCATATAAAATTAGCGGAAACAAAAATACTAATTGTTGGACCCCATCGAGTAGTATATCAAACCACCCAATCAAATTTAACATAATCAACTAAACAAATAAGAAATATTTTTCACCGCTAACGATTCACCAATTAATTAACCAAATTAAACCATAAATCTAATAATGAAAATAAGAAACAATGAAATAAATCAACACACAATATTTATATTACTCGAAAAGATAACGTGAAGAGTAAAAACAATCACTAGACCGATGGGGAGTTCAGCCAAACCACTTCTATCATTATAGTTGATGGTACAAGTAGATTTAAATCATCTCATAAAATATACAAACTCATCAACAATTACACAAAATAATAGATAACAATAAGAGAAACAAAAATGGAAAAATATCAACTGTTTCAACAGTGATTTCTCCCGATCTATAGCACAAAATTACAATTCAAGATGTCAGATTTAAGCCTTAGATGTCCTAAACACAGAGTCCAAATTTCAAAAAAACTAACACAGTTTGTCTTTGATCAGACCTTTTTACTATCGTTGCACTCAATAGATCCGAAAATAAAAAATACTATCTTTATTTGTATTTTCGAAAAATCTCTCTTTTTGTTCTTTCTTTGTGTTTCTGGGTATCTTTTGAAACTCTTATCTCTTGCCCTCATATATATAACCCTAGGGAGATAACTATATTAAGTTATAAAATGAGTCTAATTTGGCTGGATCCTAACAATCTCCCCCTCAGCCCATCATGGGTAAGATACAATCATGAGGCAATCGCTTGAACCTCACCATGGTCAGCTTACAGCATAGCTCAACCTTGCTTCTAAAAACGACCTTTAAACCTGTACATCCTCCACAAAGGGGTATATTTCCCCCCTGCTCGTGAACTTCTTCATCATGAAGTTCTTTCTCAAATAAGGTCTCATTAATAATGGACTTCAACGACGATAAAACTTTATGTAGCTTTCTGTCAAAAAATGATCACAATGGTCAATAATGATAGTTTTCCAACGAGAATGTGTGACTTACCGGCCAAGGTTTTTATCTTCTTATCAATCACAAATCCTAATCTTCAATGTCAAAAAGTAGGAGAATTATTTTCCTCAACTGAATTTAGCTTAAAAGAACATCTACCCAAATATGTCTTATACAATGAGCAACACAAAAAGATAGGAGAATTATACGGAGATGAGGATTGTTAGGTCCGACCAAATTCCCACATCCTACATCAGTTATACATGGAAATGAGGAACAATATATATGAAAATAATATATCTTCATTAGTGTGAAATCTTTTAGAGTTGGACTAAAAGCAAAGCCAAGTGAATCTATGGAGTGGTTTCTAAGAAATAGACAAGGTAGATTATATATATATACATTAGCGTCAAAATTAATAGATAAACACTAATTAAAAAATGTCAAAACTTAAATGAAGATTATATATAATTTATTTAACGTTTTAAATGAAGATTATATATTTTTTCCAATATGAACCAGACCAAAACAAACCGAATCCAAACTGAACCAAATCGGAAGAAAAACCGTTCGAATTAAAATTAGACTAAACCTGATACAGTCAGATTATGTTGGAGGTCAAGAGTAGTAAAGTGGGTCAGAATTCTCTTAGAGGGGTAGTTTGGACCTAACAATTAAATTAGATGAATAAGTCGTATGCTTCATAATTCAGCTAGGTGCCTAGTTTATTTTCTTGTGGGCCGAGGGACTCGTGAGATTGCCCCAAACATATGACCAGACCCGAAAGTCCCATGGATGCTAAGAAGACTATAAATAGTTCAACAAAACAACATTAAATGGATTGAACTTTTTTCTCTCTGTAATAAATATAAGCATCTAATTCTCTCCATCATCTACCTAGAATTAATACCATACCAAATAAATAACTTCCCAAACTATCCCTCGATCAGTTTTGACCACCATCAAATTAACGACCAGATAATGTCAGATTATGTTGGAGGTCAAGAGTAGTAAAGTGGGTCAGATTCTCTTAAATTTTTGGCAGTTCAGACCAAATAATTAAATTTGATGAATAAACAGTATGCTTCATGATTCCGCTAGGTGCCTAGTTTATTTTCTTATGGGCCTATGGACTTGTGAGATTAACCCAAACATATGTCACGACCTTAAAGGCCCATGGATCCTAAGTAGACTATAAATAGTTCAACAAACAACATTATATAGGTTGGACTTTTTTCTCTCTAATAAATATAAGCATCTTTATTATCTCTCCACCATCTACCTAGAATTTAATACCATACCAAATAAATAACTTCCAAAATTACCATTCAATCAGTTTTTACCATCACTTAATTGTCCCCACAAGCAAGATGAAAGTGATCAGTCCCCGAATGCCCGCAAAGGTACGAAAAAGAAACACCAGGCTAAGTAGTTGTTGAACACATCAGATTCTGTTTGAAATTCAACCATAACATCTGACTCAAATATTTCTTATTCTTCATTAAGTAGTTCCCATGGCCGTCAAAAGAGCAAAGAGAGGTTAACTAAAAAAATTCTAAGAAAAAAACTAGAAAGGGCAAAGTGAAAAATAAGAAATATCAAGGCAAAATAAAAGGATCGACAGATCACAATATTGATAATTTTTTAAGAAATCAATTCGAATTTATGGGCATCTACCACGACGGTTTAATAGCTTAAAAATGGAGAAATATGATAAAAGAAAATATCCCGATAATCACCTCGAATAGTTTAAAATTTTCATGATGATGATAAACTGTTGTGTTGGGCCTTCTCGCGGACTTTCAAGGGAAGTTCATTGAAGTGGTATAATAGTTTACCACATGGATCTATTAAAAAACTTTGATACATTATGTATGGCTTTTGAGAAGAAGTTTGTGGGAAGTAAAGATCTCAAGGGGAACGGTGATATTATTATTCAATAACCAAACGAGTCTTTAAAAGATTACATCAGCTGTTTTGTAAACAAAAATAATGGATCAGCTGATTGTTTTGAGCAAGTAGTTATCACTTATCTAAGGCAATGCTTAATGCCAGGTGATTTGGCTGATTTAGTAACTCGGAAAAAAGAAATGACATGAGGAGGATTATAGAATCATGTTGGAAAGCAAATCATAGTGGAGGAAACCAAAAAGTATAGAGTACCACATAAGAATAGATATGCTCCCATAATTTCTATCCCACAAGCCAATAATTAGTCTCAAGCTATTGTCAGTTACAGTCCTAAGGAGTCTAGACAAGGTTCGCATCGGCCTAGACAAAGTCAGTCAAATTAGGGCCAACAGTCTAGACCAAGAAGGAATCAGTGGGTCCAACCTGAATGGTTTGCTAAGTTAGGTGAAAATGTAGCCACCATGTATGATGGAACCAAAAAATAATGTGCATTTTTTTTAAGGAAAACATCAATTTAATCCCCTAGAGAAAATCTGAACACTCTTTTATGTAGATACCATAATAATGTGAGCCATGATACCCAAGATTGTATTGCTTTAAAACAAGAAGTGCAAACCTTGACTGGAAGTGGGAAATTGTCTACTTTTGTTAAAAATCAAAGGGGTACATGAAAATTAATCCGCGTGTCTATCCTAGTGCAAGTGCAACACAAGTTATATTACCAAATTCTCAAAGGCAAAATATGGAAACATCTAAACCTAGAGAAGGCTATGGTAATTGTGGAACAATTTGATGTATATTTGGAGTACTTAGATCCTGATCCAGATTAGAATCATGTTGGAGTAATAATGGAAAAAACAATGATGGTATATGATATGTGCAACTACTTTGAATCTTTAACCATTTTGGGGGAGATACTGCAACGGCACCATCAATTTGCTCCAGACAAAGACATGTGAACAATCTAAAAACTCAATTGAAGGGGAAATATCCACACATTTATATCATTTTTTTGTTTCCGAAGGCAGCCGAAAATGTTCTAATGACCAACAACGATCTTATCCTAAAAGAAGAATCATATTTGAAACCGTCTGTGATAGATCAAGTACTTAAGAAAGAGCGAGTGGGCGGAACGAGGAGAGACTGCGCTTTGATAGTCAAGTGAGGTACTCCTCTTCCAGGATCTTAGCTTGTTTGACCTGAAATGGGTCGGCGACAGCCGGGATACCAGAGGGAATAAATTCCAATCTTACTTTAGAAGAAAAAGTAATTGTACTTCAATTAGAAATTCAAATTACCAACTTTGGCAAAGTGAGCAAGGTTGGTTCCGAAATAACCACTAGAAATTGAAACGATTCCACTTGTGGCTTTCTTCTCCTAAGAAACTTTTTCGTTACCGTCGAACAAGACATTTATATTATGATATGACAAATTGTTTTAGAAGAATGATAAGAAAGAATAAGACCGAGACCATTTATTTTGAGACAATCTTTGGCTCCATGACTTCTCGATCCAATCTTGAAATAAATATGCGACACACAATACGAGATAGTAAGATTGTTTATGAAACTCGCATGAACATTCTATGGTCTTAATAAGAGGAGGTAAAGTGAAAGATTCGCCAGGTGTGAAATCCCATTGTATTCGAGCATTCCCAGTGGATTCTTCTTTTCCATAAGAATAGAACAAACCAAGTTCACCTATACGAGAGTAAGGAAGAAAAATCATGAATACCAACTCAGTTTGTTCCGACTGCGTGGGAGTCTCAGCGGGTTAGTGTCGGGTCGGTCCCATTTTCATCGAAGGGGAAATGCATGATCCCACTTTTTACATTAGGGTCGATGGATATTTGAGTTACTTTTTAATAAATAACTAGAAAAATGAGGCATTCCCTTTCGTAGATATTATGGGTGCCACAGATCAGTTGGTAGTACAAGAGCCTTGATCATTATCCCAATTTTTTTGTATGGAAAGTATGGAATCTTTCCATACATAGCCAACTGGTGCAGCTTTCTTACCAAAAGAAACCATAATATATCAGGGTAGTACCGAGTACGCATGGAAAAAAAGGTTTGGCGTACAATTTCGGCGATTACAAAAAAGTATCACCACGTGGACCATCAAATACGAGATTAGGCTCTTTCTCAAAGATTTTATGGAAAGGCCCACCCAAGAGCCCATACCAGCTTATCCGCATTATTTATCTTCGACGGTGTAATTTTCAAAATAGGTATTTCCGGTGCGAATCATGTTCTTTGGTTGCTTATTCCCGCCGATGCGAGGATAAAAGTAGTCCCATTTGATTGATTGATTCAAAGTTCAGAACCGAAGCCCAAGGTTCATGCTTGGGTTTTCCCTGTCCTTTTTTTCCTCCAGGATATGGATGCGAAACGAAATAGATTGTGAGGTTCTTCGTTTCAGATTAATTTTTCACTGCAAATGCTTCGATCCACCCCTTCGATGAAAACTGTAATACACCATGAGGAGATACCAAAATTCTAGAAAATGATACGATATGAGAATGAGTGGCAGACTGTAGGAAGGAGAACCAGGCTCTCTTCTGAGTTGTTATTCTGCTTTTCATAAGGTGCCAGAGTGAAGAAGCAGAGTCTTGTATTCAATATCTTTGGCAGAATCAACTAACTTCTACCTTATTCATTGATCTGGGGGGAAAAGGAACCGTTAGCCTAGCCTTCGTCAATCACACTAAAGCGGAGCACTTTATTACCCAAAAATATTGACACAAGGGGGAAGTCTCAAAATGCATACGAGTGCGCCTCTCGTAGACGAATACCAACTCGATCCATTCCTAGGGAAGCTTCTAAAACTAGAAAAATAGGCTTTTATGGTAGGAATATGTCATTTTAGGCCAACAACTACATAAGAGCGCTCCCGAGCTAGTGGCATGTCGATAAGATTCATATGCCTTGAAGATCAAAGAAGAAGAATGTGATCTTTACCCTGCGATCTTTACCCTCGACGTCGAAGTTACCTGCAAGGAAAGGTAAAAAACTTTACTTAACAAGTTTAGGACCTTGATCCTTTCATTGTCTTTGATGAGGATAACCTAAGGGAAATTTCAGGGGCCAATGAAGATGTTGATGGAAGTATCGATTTAATGCAATAAAATACGAAGAATCTGATTGACGCACGCAGTTTGGAAAATATTTTGTTTTTATCAACCTATAAACAAATGAAAATCCATAAGTTACTCGACGTTTGAATATGACCATAGTAAGGTTTATTGGAAGCTCAGCTGATGTAATTGGGGAGTTGTAAGGCGAAGCCTTGCTAATGAAAGGACCATTTAAAAAAATGATGAGGATTTTATTTGTAGTGGTTAGTTGTCCCACGTCATACGATGCAATATTTGGTAGATCTTAGTTGTCCAGAATGCATGTAGTAGTATCCACTGTTCACCAATGTTTGAAATATATTATGGGAGGTCAAGTAAGAGTTGTCTGAAGTAGTCAAAAGGTGGCAATAAAGTGTTATGTTATTGCTCTCGCTCCAAAATCACTGGAAGCAATGAAAATTGGAAAAGAATAGCAATTAGTAGAGTCTATTATAGGATAAAAAAATATAGATAATCCAAGGGAGGCTCCTAGTACAGTGATCCCAATCGAAAAAGTTGACATTCATCAACTGGCAGAAGGGAAACACATCAGGGTTGGATCCAAATTACCTTTAAAATCGAAGGAGAAATTATTATTCTTTTTATCTAACAATTTGCATGTATTTTCTTGGTGAAACGAGGATGTAACAGGAGTACCACCGTGTGTTATCAGCCACAAACTATCTGTTAGATCCGATGCGGGTCTGGTGGTGCAAAAAAGAAAGGTTTTGTCTAAAGAAAAAAATAAAAAACCATAGCTCATGAAATAGACCGGCTGACTAAGATGGTGCATATTAAAGAATCCCACTACCCTATTTGGACCGTTAATCCAGTCATTGTTAAGAAAAAAAATAGAAAATGGCGTATGTGTATCGACTTTACTTATCTTAACAGAGCTTGTCCCAAAGATCCATTTCCTGTGCCTCAGATAGATCAGCTGGTGGACTTCACATCGAGACATAAGTTATTATCTTTCATAGATGCTTTTTCTGGGTATAATCATATACAAATGGATTTGAATGATAAAGATCACACTACTTTCATCACTGACCTGGGACTTCATTGCTACAAGGTAATTCCTTTTGGATATTTATATTGGCGATATGATGGTTAAAAGCCCTAAGAGAAGGATCACATGTCCAACCTCTAAGAAAGCTTTTCTAACTTTAAAGCCATAAACTTGAAGTTAAATCCTGAAAAATGTACCTTTGGTGTCTGATTCGCTAAACTGGGGTATATCATAAGTGAGACAACCTGACCCATACCCATTAAATGCTTTGTTGGCCATAGATCCACCCAAACTACTAATGAAGTTCAGATATTGACTGGAAGGTTAGCATTAACGAATATGTTTATTTCAATATCATCAGATAAGTGTGCCCGGTTTTTCCAAGTCTTAAGAAATACCAAGAATTTCAATTAGTCACCAAATTATGACCAACGTTCCTTGAAATCAAGCGACATTTATCTTCATCTAAAACATTATTTAAAAACTTGTAGATGGAGAAAGACTTTATATGTATCTAGCAGTATCGGAGTATGATGTTAGTGCAGTATTGGTACGAGAAGTTGATAATTATCCCCGTCCAGTTTAATATATAAGAAAGAGCTTGTTGGAGGCTGATAAAAAATAATTAGATTTGGAAAAACTAGTCTTGGAATTGGTCATAGCAGCCAGAAAACAAGGCCATATTTTCAAGCACACTTTATCACAATTGGAACTTATTTTCCCTTGAATAATGTGTTAGAGAAAGCCGATATATCAGGACGAATGACCAAGTGGTCACTTAAGGTTATGTATTATAATATCAAGCTTGCACCCCAAATTAAAATCAAAGCTCAAGTTGTGGCTGATTTTCTAGTTGAATTTCACTATAAAAAGCCTCATGACGAAGCTCAAATTAATAAGCCTGAGAAAGAATGATTAATCCAAACTGATGGTGGATCTAATACAATGGAATGTGGTGCTGGTATCTACCGGATTTCCTTTTTTGGGGATTCAATTTACCAAGCAATACGTTTTGGTTTCAGAGCATCTAACAATAAATCAGAATATGAAGCGGCAATAGCAGGATTGAGATTGGCACAAATATGTAGCGCCAAAATAATCTGATTGTTAAGTGATTCATAGTTAGTCATTCATCAAGCACAGGGGAAACCTCAAACCATGAAAGATCACTTAGTAAAGTATTTATATGTATTAAAAGAAATCTCAACCCGTTTTAAACATGTTAAGTACGAACTTTTCCTGAAGATCAGAAAATTCAATGGCTGATTCCCTAGCCAATATAGCCTACTTCGAGGCGAATCTTTGGATCCTTGTACAAGAATGGCCTTTCATAGTCACAAATTCTAACGTAAATGGTGATGTGGAAGAAAATTTGCTTGTGTCTACTATGGCTTCTCAAGATTGGAGAAGTGTAATCCAAGAATTTTATCACTGATAGAGTTTTAACTCAAGACAAAGTGTCTACCAACAATTTCAAATATAAAGCTCATAGATTGTGGTTCTAAGGGGGGTTATTTATAAAAAAATTGTTACATTCCCTTGTTACGTTGTTTTGGACCCAACGAATCTCAAAGTATCCAATCAGAACTACATGATGAGGGAGGGAGGGGGGATCGGCACATTGCTGCTATCAAGCTTTAACCATACGAGTCTTGTTGGATGTGATCTTTTTCAGAGGGGGGGGGGGGGGATCGGCACATTGCTACATGATGAGAAGATGTGATCTTTTTCAGAGGTATGAAAATGCAATCCATGTACCACCAATTCCCATGAAGTCTGTATTTGAAGCAATACGCTTTGTTAGATGCAGACTTGATCTAGTCAGACCACTTCCAATGGATTTTGGGGGTTTTCGCACTATCATTTTAACAATAGAATTTTTTTCCAAGTGGGTAGAAACTGCACCATTATCTGGGAGAACATCTAAAAGAGTTATAAATTTTATTCTTTCTAACATATGTTGTAGATTTGGCATACCTAAGCGTATCACTACATATAATGGCCCTCAGTTCAAAAGCAAAGACATGGAAGTAATTTGTACATCAAGATGAATTCATCATTGTTTCTCTTCCCCTATTTATCCTCAAGCAAATGGACAAGTTGCGGTAGCAAACCGTATGATTTTAATGGGTTGGAAAAAGAACTTGAAGGGGCTACCGGGAAATTGCCAAGTTATCTACAAGAAGTACTATAGGCCTACCGAAATACTACCCCATACATATAATCAAGAGTCTTCATTCACTTTAGTTTCTGGAAGGGATGCACTTACACCTATAGAAGATACTCTTCATTCTTTCAAAATTCAAAATTATTCCAAAGAGAATAACGAGGTGTCAGTAAAGGCCCAATGAGATCTAATTGAAGAAAAGAGAATAAAATCTCACTCAAGAACCATTCACTACTGGTGTGGTTTATTTTCGTCGGAGGGTAAATTTGTAATTTCTGTTTAGAATTTTGTGGAGTTTTGTGAGTATTTAATGTTTAGGTAGAATGTAGAAGGAGAATTAAGCTGTCTGGTTGTATTTAATTTTCATTACCCTCATTTAATGTTGGTAGTTGGGTATTTATACCCTTATATTTGGGCCACATGGGCTTTTGGGTCGTGTTTAATGGACTCCGGTCGAGTTTAAGGACCCATTAGTTCTAAGTAGGGGAACAGACAGCTTAGTTAAAAAGTGATTAGGTTTTAAGTACTTTAGTTCTGTTTGAACAGTTCAATGGATGATGGTGTCCGAACTGCCCATGTCCGGTTAGGTGGACATTGTCCGAACTGAACTTGTCCGAGGTGGTGACAGAATCCGGACTCATCAGTAGCTCATTTTTTAGGCGGTGTTCAAAAACCTTTGGCAAGACCTAAAAAACAGTATGTTGCTAGTTATATCCGGACAGGTCCTTCGAATTTGTGTTATAGCTTTATCCGGACTGAAAAAGGTTCTTGAATTTAAACGGTTTCTTTTCAGAGTTCGTGGGACACGTGTCTCTCTCTGGTTCGTTATTTCAGCCGTTCACCTAGAATTTCGCTCCCACATTCTCTGAAAAGTAACCTCTTCATTTAATGAAGATGACGTCAGCGTCGTTCCCTAATCATTGCAATCCTTTCGAATTCTCATAGGTATCAAAGCCTTTTTTGTGTGTTTACTATAAATTAATCATTTCTTCACTGTTTTACCACCATCTTCATACTTACTTTGCCAAATTTCAGAGCTTTCTCTCTCAAACACAAATTTTCCTTGTTGGAGTTTATGTTCACAACTAGGAACGCTTTAATCAAAGGCGGGTGGCTTAACCTATCTGAGCTAGAAAAGGCATAAAAAGTTGAACGGGAAAGGCGCAATTCTGCAGGCCTACCTACTTCCCCTATCGACAAACCAGTAATCCGAAACACAGAACCTGACCAGGGCCCCTCCTCAACCAGAAGTGTAAAACCGAGGAGATTGTTTCAAACCAACCTTTCTCCTATTGTTTCAGGCTCGTCGGTTCAAGAATCAGAGCCCACTGTTGAGCCAGGGAAAACAGTTACCAGTTTCAAAAAGCCTTCCCCATTTATAGCCATGGGGTCAGATGCAGAAGTCTCTCCCAATAAATTAGTTGATCGGAGAAGAGTTCGCCTGGTAAAAGGGCATGCTTCAAAAGGCACACCTTCAAAATCTGGGGCCAAAGACAGCAACACGGGGTCAGAGGCACCCATAAAAGTTCCTAAGGACAAGCTGTTCGGTCCGGAGGCCTCTTCTCCAAGCCTCCGAAGAGAAATTACCATATCTGAGCCCCAACCGGAGGCCAGAGTTTAGAAAAGTATTGAAGCCCAACAGTCTGGAGGCCAGACTGATCCAACTCCTAACTCCCCTCCCCCAAAAACAACCGAAAACCCCTCCTCGGTAATGGAGGAAGCAATGGAGGATTCCATTGAAGAGGCTCCGTTCGAGTCCGAAGTCTCCGGACAAACAAGTGATGTTGGTGCTGCCAAGAAGGACAAATGCAATGAGAAACTATGCTTAAGGCATCCGGATTTGCCGGAGTGTCTTGTGGGAAAAGTGGGACCTTGTTTCCACAAGGTCAATGTTAAGTATATAATTGCTTTAAAAAAATTTAATTATGCCTTCATCCACACAGCCGAACTGGGTCGGATGCGAACGAAGTAGGGGATTCCGGAGAATGTAAAAATAAGGATCCCAATAGACCCTGAAATGCCAATGGACTGCAAGCTTAGTGTAGTGGTCATCTTTACTGAGCTTTTTAATTGGGGATTAAGGTTTCCCTTAGATCCGGAGATAGTCAGATATCTGCACCTCATAAAGCTCTGCCCAAGTCAACTGAGCCCTAATGCCTGGTACACCCTCATAGCTTGTATCATGGCTTCCAGACTCTCCGGATTTCCTCTTCCGATGGAGGAATTCGCTGCTGTGGCCAACCTCTGCAGAAACCCTCATATCCCCTTTTATCATTTCAACATGGTGATAACTATAAGGCGGTGGATGACCTGCTCAAGTCGGAGAGAAATTGGAGGACTCACTTCTTGTTTGTGAGTGTTGCTTGGGAGAACGAGAGGAAGATCAAAGCCGGAGTCAACCCGAGTCTCCTTACCAGTAGATGGCGAAGTGATCGTAAGAATCCCACCTTACATTCTCATTTTTATTTTTATCAAATTTGTTTAACTGACTGGTCTTGTCTTTTTTCTTGACAGAGCTGCCTAAAGATTTCAATGATTATTTAAAGGCCGTGCAGACCACTTGTACCAAGATCAACACTTGGGCTGCTAAAAAGTGGGAAAATCGTTTTCATGACGCCTTTACCGGAGGCAATATCGCAAGGTCCCATCTCTGGAACACTACTGGCCGGAGGGACTTGACCTGGGAGAAACTTACCACTCCACCCCCTCCGGATGTAGTCCTTAAAAGAACACACGCACCGGACGGGTCACTGTATTTGCCAGGTCGAGCCAAGGCCCCAAGTAAGATGAAAGGCAAAAAGGGGAAGGGTAAGAAGAGTGTGGTCGAAGCCAATCCTACTGAAGCGGAGGAAACTGCTCCGACTAACCAAGAGGGGCCAGCTCCAAGTCAGATTGATGCTTCTTTTCTTGAAGTAGTGAAGCATGAGGGTGCTAGGGAAGAGGTAGGATCTCCAAAGCCTCGAAGGGTTCCTAAGAGGGACAGGAAACGGGGAGCAGAAAGCAAGGATAGGAAGTCCAAGAAGAAAAAGACTTCCAGGGGTGATGAACTTTCTCTCCGGCCTTCGGAGCCCTTTCTTCTTGTTGATCCTACTGATCCAACAAGAGCAGAAGAGATCTCCGCTGACTTTCAAACCGATGAGGTTGGAGGAGGAGACATTAGCATCGACGGTGTCGACATTACAGGGCTTGACGGGTTTGGTGACTATTTTGCAAACCTTCCCAGAGACGAATTTGCTGGGCCCTACCTCCCTCCGAGCACTTCGAACACTGTTATCTTTAATTGTAAGTCTTTCACCGTTTCAAGTGAAAGAGAGGCTATAACTCACTCTATACTGAGTACCATTCAGCCAGTGTTGGTCCTGGAGAAGCAAGTGCGAGGTCAGGCAGCTATCATCGCTGTCCTTAATTACGACAAGGAGAAGCTATCCAACGACCTCCTCATTGCCACCCAAAATGTTGATGTTTTGAGGAGAGAAAACGAGGAGTTGAAGAAGATCCAGGAGGGTTGGACCACAAAGGTTGCAACCTTAGAAGATACCATCAAAGGCCTCCGGGAAAAGCTGTCCGGGTTAGAGAAAGATCTCACCTCTTCAAAAGAGGAGACGAAGACCAATGATCAAGTCATTCTTGCTTTGACCAACGACAAGATCGCACTCGAGGACTCGGTGTCCAAGGCTATAGAGGAAAAAGCTGATCTACTAAGGGAGCAAGCGGCAAAAATCCAGGCCAAGGTTGATGCTTATGCCAATAGTGTGATAGACACTCAAGAGGAGATGTATGCCAAGGTGAAGTCGCACATGGTCTTACTTTTTCCTGAGAAGTTTTCGACGAGGAATCTGGGAGACTTATGGACTTTTGTACAGTATCCAGACCTTCCCTTTCATACAATGGCTGAAGGTAACAGGTTTGATTTCTCCAGTGCATCCTCATCCGATGAAGAAGAGAGCACCGGGGAGAGTCCAGGTGAGGGGAATGATGATCCCAAGAAGAAGAAAAAAAGTGAGGCTGAGCCGTCTTCAAAGGCTCAGTCTTAGAATATCAATTATCTTTTATCTTTTATTTCGATTGAACTTAAGTCCTTGGAAGGCCAAGGCATTTTTGTAACTGTGTCCGGTGTTTGACCGGTCAGGTCTGTTTGTTTTGACAACTTAAAGTCCTTGGATGGCCAAGGCACTTCGATTATTTTAACGGATGTCTTTATTTTGCACAGCTCTTGCATTTCTTTAATTTTGGTGGCTAATGTTTAAAGAGTCCCTAGTTATTTCATAAATATTCTAAAGTGAGAGTGTTTAAATTCTCCGATGACAAATGTTTAAGTAGTCATCATTCCTTTAATTCAATCCGGCCGGTGTTTAAACAAAAATTTGACAAGAAACAAAGTAAGAACACTCCGAATTTTTAAGAAGGCATCAAATTTTATAAAAGAGCTCGGACACCTCATTAAAACCTCCCCGCGCCACCAGGGTAGGAAAAAGTATGCCCCCAAATATTTACATGGATTTTTAAACAAGTAAATATTTACATAGTTTCTACTGCAAGTACATCCGGAGGTGTTCAATATTCCAAGGGTGATTCAAAACCCTTCCATCCTTGTCTTCTAGCCAGTATGTCCCAGGTTTAAGCCTTTCAATGACCGTATAGGGTCCTTCCCAAGTTGGTGCTAGTTTTCCGAGCAGCTTCTCTTTAGTGTGTAAGAAGACTTTCCTTAACACTTTGTCCCCCGGCTGAAAATCTCTTCTTTTAACTCTGGAAGCAAACCTGCTTCTCATCAAACCCTGATAGTGTACAGCTCTAAGGTGAGCCTTAACTTTTCTTTCTTCTATTAAGTCAAGCTGACCTCTGATTGCCACTTCGTTAGCGTGTTCAGATAAATTATGAACTCGAAAAGAAGGGAGAGTTGCTTCTATAGGAGCTATGGCATCCATCCCATAGACTAAGGCAAAAGGTGATTCTTGTGTTGCTGCTCCAGGTGTAGTCTGGTAGGCCCACAAAACCTCTTGTAAATAACTAGGCCATTTTTCAGCAGGCACTTCTAAATTTTTCTTCAAACCGGAAAATATAGTTCTGTTAGCCACTTCAACCTGACCATTTGCTTATGGGTGCAAAGGTGAAGAGAAACAATGTTGCATACCTCTAGAGGCACAGAAACTCTCAATTTCCTTGTTGTCGAACTGTGGCCCATTGTCTGTTGTTATCTTCTGTGAAATGCCAAATCTGCAACAGATATTGGATAAAATGAATTTTATGACAGCTTTTGATGTTGTACCTGCCAGTGGGGCTGCTTTGATCCACTTCAAAAAATAATCAATAGCCACAATTATTGTTCTGCACCCTCCGGAT
Organism: Limnanthes douglasii subsp. nivea; assembly: GCA_036936605.1. Lineage (NCBI taxonomy): Eukaryota > Viridiplantae > Streptophyta > Magnoliopsida > Brassicales > Limnanthaceae > Limnanthes > Limnanthes douglasii. Next base: position 56,783,774 of record JAUPFV010000001.1, on the reverse strand, counting down.
GCCATAGGTAGAGGTCCCACCAAATCCAGCCCCCATCGAGCAAAGGGTATAGGCTCAGAAATTGACTCTAACGGGGTCGCTGGAACATGAATTTCGATGCTATATCTCTGGCATGGGTCACATCTTCTCACCAGCTCCTTAGCATCTTGCATTATAGTGGGCCAATAATAACCAGCCAACAAAACTCTCCATGTTAGAGCCCTGAACCCACAGTGAGCTGACCCCTCACCATCATGTAATTCGGAGAGGACTATTTGAGACTCATCAACCCCCCAAACATCGTAAGAGGGGTTTACTGTAAGACTTTTTATAAAGAACATCTCTTAGTATGATAAAACCACGAGCTTTGTACTTCACTTTTCTTGCTATTGACTTATCTAGAGGCAAGATGCCATCAGAGATATCGAAGGAGAGGAAACCTCCAATCTTGGGGCTGTTCCATCTGTATATCGAAGCTTTCTTCCTCCTTACCCATATTGAGTTGAATTGAAGGGAACTCCAACACATGGATCCAAGGGTATGATTCAGTATAGGCTATAGTTGCCAAGAAGTCTGATAGCTCATTTTCTGTTCGGGGTATGTGATCATAAACAACACTCTTGAACCTAAGTGCCACATATTTGAGAAGAAGTAAGTATTTTATTAGCTGCTCCTTTTTGGCTTCAGATTGACCTTGCGCATGGTGGATAAGAAGCTGGGAATCACTCATCAACTTGACCCTTTTGGCCCCACAAATATGAGCTAACTTTAAACCAGCTATAGCAGCTTCATATTCGGACTCATTATTAGAAGCCCTAAAAGAAAAACATATAGCTTGGTACATTTTGTCACCATATGGAGAGGTCAAGCATACCCATGCACCACATCCCATAGTACTCGATCCACCATCCGTCCGGACGACCCAGACCTTTTTTTCTTTCATCTCAGTTGTTTGCTCTGTATCCCTATCCGAGTGGAATTCAACTAAGAAATCAGACACAGCTTGGGCTTTGATTGCTGTTCGAGGAGCAAAATCAATATCGAAGTCCCCCAGTTCCACTGACCACTTAGTCATTCTACTCGAAATATCTGCCTTTTGCAAAATATTTTTCAGGGAATAGGACGTCCGGACAATAATAGGATGAGCCTGAAAATAAGGCCTCATCTTCCTAGCAGCAATTACCAGGGCTAGTGCTAAATTTTCAAGTTTTAGATAGCGTTTTTCTGCATCTATTAAGCTCTTGCTAATGTAATACACCGGACGGGGATATTTATCAACCTCTCTTACCAATACAACACTGATGGCACAACTGGAAACTGCCAAATATACGAAGAGTGTCTCTCCATCAACAGGACTAAATAAAGTCTTGGGGGAGGAAAAATGTTTTTTGATCTCATTGAAGGCCTCATCACATTGTGAAGTCCAGTCAAATCCATTTGCACTTTTTAAAGTTTGAAAAAACGGGGCACATCTGTCCGAAGATCTCGAGATTGATGAGTCCGAATCCAGGATATCTCCCCGGAAGGGCAGGTCAGTGTAAATTCTCTCCGAATACCGGACAGACACAAAGAACATAAAACAGACAGATCATTTGGACCGGACAGATCACTTCGAAACAACGTGAGCCTAAGGCTGTTCGAACTATGACAAAAGTACTAAAAAACCTAAACACTTCCTGACTAAGCTACCTGTCCTCCTACTTAGAACTCATGGGTCTTTAAACATGACCCGGGTCCATTAAACTTGACCCGAAAGCCCATAAGGGCCCAAACATCACACTATAAATACTCAACCACCAGCATTAATTTCTGGTAATGAAAATTAACTGCTACCAAGCTGCTTAATTATCTCTCCACCTTAAAACACCCATACACCACCTTGAAACACCCATACACCACATTGAAACACCCATACACCACCTTGAAACACCCATACACCACCCTGAAACTCCACTTAAAATTACTAGCCTACCCTCAGGCTATTTTTATCCACACCAAATTGGCGACCACAGTGGGAGGAGAGAGGTGCCTGAATCAAGCATTCAAAACCTGCCAAGAAATTCTGTCCGAATGAATCCGGATAATCCAGAGCTTCCACCAGCTTTGCTCGAAGTGGTGGAAGAAAACGATGAGTATACTGTCCAAGAGCGCGACAGGTTAAAGCTTGAAATAGAAGCTCTGAGGGCTGAAAAGGCCAAAATGGGCATGAAAGAAAAATCCAAGGCATCGGTTGTTCATCACACCGACAACCCTAGGGAGCCTGAGGCTTCGAAAACTCATGTGAGCACCAAAAAGACACATGCTAGTTCTAAAAAGTCTCACCGGTCCAAACCTGTGGAGAGCTCTGACTCAAGCTCGGAATCTTCAAGTAGCTCTTCGGACAGTGAGGGGAATGAAAAATCCTTGTCCTCCAGCAGTGATGAGGGTCGAACCAGGAAAAAGCAAAAGCAAGTTAAGAAATATTCAAGAAAAAGAGATCACCATGGAAGAATGAAAAGGCATATTGGCAAGGGGTCATCTCACAACCGGAGGCATGTGGAAAAGATGCTGATGGATCCTTTTGCTTTCCACGATGAGCCAGGTATCTTTGCAACTCCCAATGAGGATACCGTGTTCAGTCGTGGAAGGAATTGGAGGCAGTCTCCACTGTCTTCTAAAATTCTGTCCGGAAACCTCCCCAAGAGGTTTGACAGTACTAAGATGGAGACGTACGATGGCAGTACTGATCCGGACAATCATCTGGAGCAATTCAAGAACTTCATGATGAACTTTGATGATGATGATAAACTACTCTGTAGAGCATTCTCCCAATCCTTTACGGGGAGTGCTCTGAAATGGTACAACAGCCTGCCTCAGGGTTGTATTAAAGACTTTGATACTTTTTGGGTGGCCTTTCGAAGGCAATTTGTGGGGAGTAAGGAGCTGAAGGGTAATGGAGACACCATAATCCATTGCGCCCAGGAACCAAATGAGTCATTAAAGGAGTACATAAGTCGTTTTGTGAACACAAAGAATGGGTTGGCTGATTGCTTCGAACAGGTGGCAATAGCATCCCTAAGACAAGGTTTGAACCCAGGCAACCTGGCTGATTCGATGACCAGAAAGAAAGCCATGACCTGGGGAGGATTGCTGAATCAAGTTGGCAAGCAAATAAACGTTGATGAAACAAAAAAGACCAGGGTGCACAGACAGGTGAGATCCACCCCGGTGGCACCAACTCCAAATCAAAACCAGTCCGTGAATAAAGCCAGAGAAACCGGACAGGGGCATGGTAGGGCAAAAGCTTAGTCTCAGCCAGCAGCCCCTGCTCAAAGTCAGCAATCAAGAAACAAAAGGGGGCCATGGGTCCAACCGGAGTGGTTTGCAGAACTCAAAGAAAGTGTGGCAACCATTTTCGATAAAACAAAAGATGAGGTACACTACCGGAGACCAGCAACCTTGCAGTCTCCCCGAGAACATCGTAACAACTCCTTTTGACAATACCACAATGATATTGGCCATACCACTGATGATTGCATAGCATTGAAACAAGAGGTACAAAACTTGATTGAAAGGGGAAAGTTAGGTGCATACGTTAAAAGAAGAGGAGGCAGCATGCCTGACAACACTCACCGGGTTGGTCCAAGTAATGCTGCCCCGGAGGGGGCCATGGTAATAGTTGAAAGGTTTGATGTGGAATCTGAATACTTGGATCCTGATCCAACACGAAATAAGGTGGGTGCCATAGAGGAGTGTTCTAAGACAGTCTTCAGGCTCATTAAATTCTTCGAGTCACTGACGATTTTCGGAGGGGACACAATGACTGCTCCTACTGCTTCTTCAAGAAAGAGGCATGTTCATAATTTAGCCTCCCAGCTAGAAGGAGGCATGACATCCTATCAATCACCAAACTCATTCCCATTCATAGTCTTCGATGAGGATGATTTGAGAGATATTGCTGGCCCTCATGAGGATGCTGTTGTCATAGGAGCATCTATAGGGGGCAATGAGATAAGGCGAATTATGGTGGATACTGGAAGCTCTGCCAATATCCTTTTTCTAAACACTTACAAGAAAATGAAAAATCCAGCTGTGATTCGAAATTCGGACAGATCAATCGTGGGCTTCACGGGCAGCTCAGCCGATGTGATCGGGGAGTTTGAAGAAGAAATGTTATTGGGCAGGGGCCCTTTCAAGAAAATGGTTAGAATACTCTTCATTGTGGTGGATTGTCCCACTTGCTATAATGCTATTCTAGGGAGATCTTGGCTCTCTAGGATGCATGCAGTGGCTTCGACAGTCCATCAGTGTTTAAAGTATGCTGTTCAGGGACAGGTTGGGGTTGTCCGGAGCAGCCAAAAGATTGCAAGAGAATGCTATGCCACTCCACGAACGCTGGGGGCAGTCTGTATAAATAATCAATAGCAGTTTGAGGGCCTTTCTGGGGGTGAGGGTGAAATTGATGACCCCAGAGAGACCCCTGGAGTGTTGATTCCGATTGAAGATGTTGAAACGCACTGCTTGGAAGAAGGAAAAAGTGTCAAGATAGGGTCCAAAATGCCACCAATGTTGAAAGAAGAGATGTTGAAATTCTTGAAAGACCATCAGCACGTTTTTGCTTGGTGCAATGCTGATGTTACTGGAGTTCCATCAGAGGTGATTTCCAATCACCTATCTGTCCGGAGGGATGTGGCACCAGTGGTACAAAAGAGGAGAGCTTTCTCAAAAGAAAAGGCTGATGTCATAGTGCAAGAGGTTGACAGACTCACAAAGATGGGGCATATTAAAGAATCTCAATACCCTTTGTGGACTGCCAATCCTGTCTTGGTGAAAAAGAAGAATGGCAAATGGCGTATGTGTATTGACTTCACAGACCTCAATAGAGCTTGCCCAAAAGATTTGTATCCGGTCCCCCGGATAGATCAGTTAGTAGACTCTACTTCTGGGAACAAGCTGCTCTCCTTCATGGATGCCTTCTCCGGGTACAATCAGATCCAAGTAGATCCAAAAGATCAAGAGCACACCACGTTTGTCACTGATAGGGGTCTACATTGCTACAAGGTGATGCCTTTTGGCTTGAAAAATGCTGGGGCTACTTATCAAAGGTTAGTTAACAAGGCATTTGCTAATCAAATTGGAAGAAATATGGAGGTTTATATTGACGATATGATGGTAAAAAGTGTGGATGAGCAGTTGCACTTGTCCGACCTCCAAGAAACTTTTGCCAACTTAGCAAAGGTGAATTTAAAATTAAACCCTGAAAAGTGTGTGTTCGGAGTGCATTCCGGGAAATTCTTAGGGTATATCATAAGTGAGCATGGAATACAGCCCGACCCGGACCAACTCAATGCCTTATTCCAGATGGAGCCTCCTCGAAACATTAAAGAAGTACAGCGATTAACGGGGAGATTGGCTGCCTTGAACAGATTCATCTCCAGGTCTTCGGACAGGTGTGCTCCATTCTTTCAAACCTTGAAGGGTGCAAAGGGGTTTGAATGGACACCACAGTGTGATGAAGCATTCAATGAAATCAAGAAACATCTTTCCTCTCCCAAAACTTTGTTCAAACCAGTTGATGGGGAGACTCTTTTTGTGTATCTGGCTGTTTCAAGTTGTGCCATCAGTGCAGTGTTAGTAAGAGAGGTCGATGGGCATCCTCACCCAGTGTACTACATCAGCAAAAGCTTGATTGATGCTGAGAGGCGTTACTTGAAACTCGAAAAACTGGCATTGGCTTTGGTGATAGCTGCAAGAAAAATGAGGCCCTATTTCCAGGCTCATCCTATCATCGTCCGGACATCTTTCCCTTTAAAGAATGTCCTTAAAAAACAGACATTTCAAGCAGAATGACAAAGTGGTCAGTAGAGTTGGGGGACTTTGACATAGACTTTGCTCCCCAGAAAGCAGTAAAAGCCCAAGCTGTGGCTGATTTTCTGGTTGAATTCCACTCTGATAGGGATTCAGAGCAACCTACTGATTCAAAAGACAAGAAAGTGTGGATTGTCCGAACAGACGGAGGATCTAGTACCATGGGATCTGGGGCAGGAATATGTCTCACTTCCCCCTACGGGGACAACATGCACCAAGCTATTTGTTTTGCTTTCAGGGCGTCTAATAATGAGTCAGAGTACGAAGCAGCCATAGCTGGGTTAAAGTTGGCCTATATCTGTGGAGCTAAAAGGGTCAAGCTACTAAGTGACTCCCAGTTGCTTGTCCACCGTGCCTTGGGCCTATCAGAGGCTAGAAAGGAGCAATTGGTCAAGTATTTACTCCTCCTCAAAAATGAAGCGTTAAAGTTTAAAGCTGTTGTCTATGAGCACATCCCCCAGGCAGAAAATGAGCTAGCAGACTCATTGGCAACGATAGCATATTCGAAGTCCTATCCATGGATCCATGTACTTGAAAGCCCTTCTATTCAGCTCAATAAGGGTGAAAAAGAGGAAGTCTTTGAAATACAAGTGAGTCGGCCTCAAGACTGGAGGTCTCCTCTTATGCAATATCTGTCCGATGGTATTGTGCCCTTAGATAAATCACAAGCCAGAATGTTGAAACACAGGGCTCGTGGTTTCATTATGTTAAGAGAAGTCTTGTACAAAAAGTCCTATAACAAACCTCTCCTGCGTTGTTTAGGGGATCATGAGTCACAAATGGTTCTCTCCGAATTGCATGATGGTGAGGGATCAACCCATTGTGGATTTAGAGCTTTGACAAAAAGAGTGTTACTCTCCGGATACTATTGGCCATCAATCATGAAAGATGCTAAGGAGCTGGTGAGAAGGTGTGACCCATGCCAGAGGTACATCAATGAAATTCATGTACCAGCCATTCCTTTGGAATCAATTTCTAAGCCCATCCCTTTTGCTCGATGGGGATTGGACTTGGTTGGGCCTCTCCCTGTGGCGTCCGGAGGGCGTAAAACTATAATTGTGGCCATTGACTACTTCTCAAAGTGGGTAGAAGCAGCTCCCCTGGCAGGGACAACCTCGAAAGCTGTCATAAAATTCATTCTGTCCAACATATGTTGCAGATTCGGTGTCCCACAGAAGATAACAACAGACAATGGGCCACAGTTTGACAACAGAGAAATGGAAAGCTTCTGTGCCTCAAGGGGTATTCAGCACTGCTTTTCTTCACCTTTCCACCCACAAGCCAATGGGCAAGTTGAAGTGGCTAATAGAACAATACTGTCCGGTTTAAAGAAAAATTTGGAAGAGACTGCTGGGAAGTGGCCTAGTTATCTACAAGAAGTCTTGTGGGCCTACCAGACAACACCTGGGGCTGCAACACAAGAATCCCCCTTTGCCTTGGTCTATGGAATGGATGCAGTAGCCCCCATAGAGAAGACACTCCCTTCCTTTCGTGTTCATAACTTCTCCGGACATGCTAATGAGATGGCAATTAGAAATCAGCTCGATTTGATCGAAGAAAGACGGGTTAAAGCTCATCTTAGAATTGCACACTATCAGGGCTTGATGAGAAGCAGGTTTGCTTCTAAAGTTAAAAGGAGAGATTTTCAACCAGGAGATAAAGTATTAAGGAAAGTTTTCTTGCATACTAAGGAAAAGCTCTTTGGAAAGCTGGCCCCAACCTGGGAGGGTCCGTATACTATGGTTGAAAGAATCAAGCCTGGGACTTATTGGTTAGAAGACAAAGATGGCAGGGTTTTAACTCACCCTTGGAATATTGAACACCTTCGAATGTACTTGGAATAACACCTGTGTAAATATTTACTTGTTTAAACATCCATGTAAATATTTGGGGGCATACCTTCCCCTCTTCGGTGGCACGGAGAGCTTTCAATAAAATTTGGTGCCTTCTTCAAAATTCTCTAAGTATTTTCAAAATTTTATCCCTTATCATACTACCTTGACTAAAAGATCTAAGGGCTATTTAAATTCTAGCCGGAGAGTCTTAATACTCTCACAATACAATAAAACTACTTAAACTCCAGCTATTTAAACAAATAATGAAAGAAGAGGATGGTTGAGCAAAATAAAAACATTAATTCAACAACTTAAAATTGCCTTGGCCTTCCAAGGACTTTTTGAACAAGTTTGGGCACAGTACAAAAAATCTGTCCGAATAATACGGACACCATCACAAAAAGAGTGCCTTGGCCTTCCAAGGACTTTAGTTCGAATAAAAGATAAACAAAATAAATTATAAATTAAGGTTGAGCCTTTGAAGATGGCTCGCCCTCATTTGCTTTATTGCCCTTGATGTCGCTCTTCTCTTCGACTATCTTCTTACCCTTAGGATCAATCTCTTCTTCACCTGGGCTCTCTCCGGTTTCCTCTTCATTATCAGACGAGGACTCACTGGAATATCCCTCGTCAACCATAGTATAAAAGGGAAGGTCATCATCATCCACATAACGCCATAATCCCCCCAGTCTCCTCTTCGGGAATTTTTCGTGGAACATGAGAACCATATCAGACTTCACCCTTTGAATCATCAACTCTTCACTTTGTATCATCTCCCTGGCATAGGCATTAATCTTGGCTTTGATTGTGGCCTCTTGGTCCCTTATCAAAGCAGACTTCTCTTCAGCAGCCTGAGTCACTGCATTTTCCAAAGCAATCTTGTCAGTAGTCAGGTTGGTGATGAGCTTTTCCTTTGCAGTGGTCTCTCCCCTCGAAGCAGTAAGGTCTTTCTCCATACCGGATAGTTTAGCCCGGAGATCTTGTATGGTCTCTTCCAAAGAAGCAACTTTTGTGTTACTTTCATCTTGATTCTTCTTTAGCTGATCATTTGTCTCCTTAAACAAATCAACCTTACTAGCAGCAGTCCGGAGGTCATCGGACAGCTTCTCCTTCTCAGACTTGAGGTCTTTGATGGTGTCTGCCTGACTTCGGACTTGCCTTTCCAAAGTGAGCACTGGCTGTACATTGCTAAGTAGAGAATGGGCTATAATATCCTTCTCGCTAGAAACCATGAAAGTCTTACCGTTAAAATTGACCGTGTTGGAGCTGCTCGGAGGGATGTAGGGCCCTGCGAACTCGTCTCTGGGCAGGCCAAGAAAATATTCACCAAGTCCACCCAGACCGGTGATGTCCACTTCATCCAAGTTAAGCTCTCCCCCCTCAACTTCATCTGTATGTAATTCCCTTGGAATCTCTTCTTGAAAGTCCCTTGGGATCTCTTCGGCCAATGTTGGGTCAGTAGGGAAAGAGGGCTCCGGATCCCGGAGAGCGATCTCATCTCCTTGGGAAGTCTTTTTCTTCTTGGCTTCCCTGTCAGCACCTTCACTTGCTTGCTTGCGAGTCCTCTTGGAAGCCCTTGGAGGTTTTGGGAGGTTCACTTCCTGCTTTTCGCTCTCCTGCTCCACCACTTGTAAAAGGGCTGCATCAATTTGAACCTGGGCCAGTCCCTCTGGGTCTATTGGGGCCTCCTTCTCAGTATCACCTACCACTTTCCTGCCTTTCTTCTTCTTGCCCTTCATTTTGCTTGGGGCTTTGGCCCGGGCTTGCAGATAGAGAGTCACATCCAGTTCGTGGGACCTTCTCAGCACGATGTCTTCATCAGGTTGGGTGGTGAACTCCTCCCAAGTTAGGTCTCTTCGACCTGTGGTGTTCCACAGATGAGAACTTGCTAGGTTTCCAGGAGTGAAGGCCTTGTGGAACCGATTCTCCCAGTTCTCTGCGGCCCAAGCGTTAATTTTGCCGCAGGTAGTCTGTCCGGCCTTCAGGTAGTCCCCGAACTCCTTTGGCAGCTCTGTTAAAACAAAAGATAAATTGGTAAGTACAAACTTAACTTAAAAAAAAAGAGATTCGAACAGAAACTTAAAGTGAAAAACTTACGGCCACTCCTCCATCTACTCATGAGAAGGCTTGGATTCTCTCCGGCCTTGATTCTCTTGCTATTTTCCCATGAGCCACTGACAAACAAGAATTGGCTCCTCCACTTACTCTCCGATTCCAGGAGATCATCAACAGCTTTAAGGTCGTTCCCCATGTTGAAATGGTAGAAAGGAAACTGATGATGCTTGCACAGGTTGGCCACTGCTGCGAACTCTTCCATGGGAAGAGGGATCCCAGATAACCTAGATGCCATGATACATGACATTAAGGTGAACCATCAATTGGGGCTTAGCTGTGTTGGGCAGAGCTTGACCAAGTGAAAGTAGCGCACTATCTCCGGGTCCAGTGGGAACCTGAGTCCCCAGTTGAATAGCTCCGTAAAGAAGACTATTTCATTCCTTTTACAATCCATCGGGGTCTCCGGATCGATGGGAATCCTTATCTTTACATTCTCAGGGATCCCCCACTTTGTGCGCAATCTACCCAGATCTGAAGTGTGGATGAACGCATACTTGGTCTTCAGCAAGGCCAAAAGATACTTGAGCTCACCTTTATGAAAGCATGGCCCCACTCTCCCTTCAAGGCTCTCCGGCAGGTCCGGATGCCTCAGATATAAGTTTTCCTTGCCCTTCTTGGCAATAACAATAGCAGTATCAGCTTGTCCGGAGGACTCGGACTCAAATCGGACCTCCTCAGTGGAGTCCTCCATTCTCTCCTCCATAATTGTTGGGGGAGCTTCTGTAGAAGTAGTCCGGGGAGGATCGAAGCTTGGCATAGCTGGGCCTCCGGACTGTTAACTGCCCGTATTAATTTGACTTCTCACCTCAAGTTGAGTTTCTGAGGCAGAAGATTCTTTGGGGGGTACTGGGCTGCTGGCCTCCGGACCGAACGGCCTCTCCCGAGGAGCTCTAATGGGTGCCCCAGACCCAGATTCACTATTTTTTGCCCCCGATTTCGAGGGAGTGTTTTTAGAGGTTAGCCCTTTAACTAACCGGCTTGGCCTCTTGATGACTAATTTCTCCGGGGAGTGGTCAGAGTCAGACCCCATGGCAATAAAAGACGATTTTTTCCTAACACTTGTAGCAGTAACTCCCGGTTCAACAGCAGGGATTGACTCCTGAACTGAAGAGCCAGATACTATGGGAGAAAGGGTAGATTGAAAGAGCTTTCTAGGCTTGGTACCTTTGGAAGAGGATGAGCCCCTATCAGACTGTGCAACAGAGGAGGCTGGTTTCTCAACAGGCGACGATGGTAGCCCTGCTGCTAGTCGTTTCTCCTTCTCGACCCTTTGTGCTTTCTCCAACTCCGAAAGATTGAGCCAACCGCCTTTGATCAAAGCTGTTCTTGCTGTAAACATAAAACAGCCAAGGAAATTTTCGTTCTAGAGAGATAAAGCTCTGGGTGAAAATGCAGAGTGAAATTTGAAAGAGATAGTGAGACAGTGAAAAATGAATGAGAATTTATAGTAAATGTGAAAAAAAGGAGTTGATTCCTAGGAGAATCCGAAAAGTTGGGCAATGATTAAAAGGCGGCGCTGATGTCATTATTGGCAATTAAAGAGGTAACTTGTTAAAGAAGGTGGTGCGAAATTCAAGGTGAAAAAACGGCTGGAGTGACCAATCAGGGAGTGACACGTGTCCCGTTAACTCTGGCAAAAACCGTTTAGAATTCGTAACGTTTGACCTGTCCGGGTATACCCATAACTCTCTCCGAATTAAGAACCACTTCCTGTAATCGGACAGTTTTTTAGTTCTTTGACAATGACACTTGCTCGAACACCTAAAAAAGGGGCTCCTGATGAGTCCGAATCCAGGATATCTCCCCGGAAGGGCAGGTCAGTGTAAATTCTCTCCGAATACCGGACAGACACAAAGAACATAAAACAGACAGATCATTTGGACCGGACAGATCACTTCGAAACAACGTCAGCCTAAGACTGTTCGAACTATGACAAAAGTACTAAAAAACCTAAACACTTCCTGACTAAGCTACCTGTCCTCCTGCTTAGAACTCATGGGTCTTTAAACATGACCCGGGTCCATTAAACTTGACCCGAAAGCCCATAAGGGCCCAAACATCACACTATAAATACTCAACCACCAGTATTAACTTCTGGTAATGAAAATTAACTGCTACCAAGCTGCTTAATTATCTCTCCACCTTGAAACACCCATACACCACCTTGAAACACCCATACACCACCCTGAAACTCCACTTAAAATTACTAGCCTACCCTCAGGCTATTTTTATCCACACCAGAGATGAACCGATTTAACGCAGCCAACCTCCCAGTCAACCGTTGTACTTCTTTAATATTCCGAGGAGGCTTCATTTGAAATAAAGCATTAAGCTGGTCCGGATCAGGTTGTATCCCTTGCTCACTTATTATGTATCATAGGAATTTTCCGGACTGCACTCTGAACACACACTTCTCTGGATTTAATTTCAAATATACTTTTACTAAGTTATCAAAAGTTTCTTGTAGATCTGCCAAGTGTAGCTCTTCGTCCACACTTTTTACCATCATGTCGTCAATATACACTTCCATATTTCTTCCAATTTTATCAGCAAAGGCTTTGTTTACTAACCTCTGATAGGTAGCCCCAGCATTTTTAACCCAAAATGCATCACCTTGTAACAATGAAGGCCCCTATCAGTGACAAACGTAGTATGCTCCTAATCGTTCGGATTACTTGAATCTGGTTATACCCGGAGAAGGCACCCATGAAAGATAGTAGCTTATTCCCGGATGTAGAATCCACCAGCTGATCAATCCGGGGGACAGGGTATAAATCCTTTGGGCAGGCCCTGTTGAGATCTGTAAAATCAATACACATACGCCACTTGCCATTTTTCCTTTTTACCAAGACCGGATTGGCTGTCCATAAAGGATATTGAGACTCCTTTATATGCCCCATTTTAGTAAGCCTGTCGACTTCTTGAACAATGGCATCAGCCTTTTCCTTGGAAAAAGCTCTTCTTTTTTGTATTACAGGTGCTATGTCTCTCCGGATGGACAAGTGGTGTGATATGACATCTGCTGGTACCCCGGTAACATCAGCATTGCACCAAGCAAAAACATGCTGATGGTCTTTTAGGAACTTCAATATTTTACCCTTCAATTCGGAGGTCATTTTGGACCATATCTTAACATTTTTTCCCTCTCCCAAAGAATGTGTTTCAACTTCTTCAACCGGTATTAAAACTCCAGGGGTTTCTCTAGGGTCATAAATTTCACCCTCACCCCCTAGAAAGCCCCTCAAACTGCTATTATTCATTGATACGAACTGTCCCCAACGTCTGAGGGGCTAGTGCTGTTGCATAACACTCTCTTACAATCTTTTGGCTGCTCCGAACAACTCCCACTTGTCCTTGCACAACATATTTCAAACATTGGTGGACTCTTGAGGCTACTGCATGCATCCTAGAGATCCAAGACCTCCATAGAATAACATTATAACAAGTGGGACAATTTACCACGATAAACAGTATTCTAACCATCTTCTTAAAAGGGACCTTGCCCAACAAAACTTCCTCTTCGAACTCCCCGATCACATCTGATGAGCTTCCAGTGAAACCCACAACTGACGTGTTCGAACGCTGAATTACCGCAGGATTTTTCATCTTTTTGTAGGAAGTTAAAAAGAGGATATTGGTTGAACTCCCAGTATCCACCAAAATTCGTCTTATGTCATTGCCCCCCAATGGATGCTCCTATGACAACAACATCTTCATGAGGACCTGCTATATCCCTCAAGTCATCCTCATCGAACACAATGAAGGGAAATGGAATCTGTGATTGATAGGAAGTCATGCCTCCCTCGAGTTGGGCATCTAATGTATGAACGTGCCTCTTCCTTGAAGAAGCAGTGGGTGCTGTCATGGTATCCCCTCCGAAAATTGTTAGTGAATCAAAAAAGTTAATAAGCCCGGATACTGTTTTACAATATTCCTCAATGGCACCCACTCTGTTTCGAGTTGGATCAGGGTCCAAGTACTCTGACTCTACATCGAATATCTCGATTATCACCATAGCTCCCTCCGGAGCAGATGTGCTTGCATTGTTCGGGCCAGGCCGATGAGCATTATCAGGCCTTCCCTCCTTTTCTTTTAACATATGCTCCCAACTTTCCTCTTTCAATCAAATTCTGGACTTCTTGCTTTAAAGCAATACAATCATCAGTGGTATGGCCAGTATCATTGTGGTACTGACAGAAGGAATTGTTACGATGCTCCCTAGGAGATTGCAGTGAAGCCGGCCTTCTATAGTGTACTTCTTCCTTTGTTTTGTCATAAATGGTGGCCACACTTTCTTTTAATTCAGCAAACTACTCTGGTTGAACCCAAGGCCCTCTCTTGTTTCTAGATTGTTGACTCTAGGCGGGCGCAGCTGGCTGAGACTGAGCTTTATCAATGGTAAAATCGTTCAGTAGATCCAATAATCATTTGACATGTGTCCCAAGAAATCAATTATACAAAAGTCCATGGGTGAATTAGAGGGGATATGGGTATGCCCAGGACAATCATAAATCAACAAAATAAATTTAGTATTGTAGTAAAGATCTCAACTAAAATACTAAAATTTGTCATGACTATGTGTATGTGAAAACAACATTTTGTATTATCTGGCATGTCTAGCTCCACGGTGGGCGTTTTTAAATTTTATTTATGATTATAGATTTCCAATCTTAGGCAATATTAACCAACTATGGAATGTAACACACCGCTCTCTATCCAAACTATCCAGAAAATATGGTCCAGTATTGCACTTAAAAATCTTCAACAAACCATTAATAATAATCTTCGAGGATTGGTTGGATCTTTGTTCGGCTAATTGGTCTACATGCAAAAATTGAAAGATTTTGGTAATAATACCCTCCATAACAAATATTAGAAACCCCTTTACAACCCCTAAGGGGGTAGCCGAGTTGGTTGAGTAAGGCATGCTTGTGACCCAAAGGTCATGAGTTCGAGTCCCTCTACATACGCTTTCTCGGCTGAGCCTGTCACCTTGTGTGGTTTACCTTCGAGTGTTGGTTTGCAGGCTATTGCGTCAGACTGAGGGTTTATCCTGTGCGCACTCATTGCACTCTGAGTAGCGGCTGTGGGTTCCCTCCAAAAAAGAAGAAAAAAGAAACCACTTTACAATTTTCCAACCTTGAAATAGTTAAACCTTATAATCTTATTACACATTACATGATCTATTCGTAGGTGCAATTGACACTGTGCCGATCACCACTGTTTGGGCTATAACAAAACTTATTCAATATCTAGTAGTTGTAAAAAGAAGTTCAGTCTGAAATACGAAACAACAATAGAATCAAAGCAAGTTTCACCGACGATGATATTAATTAGCTCGACTATTTCAAGTTGGTCGTGAAAGAAACATTTAGAAGGCATGCTCCAACGTTTCTACTACATAGAGAAACTATACCAAATATCCACTAATATACCCAAATGAATTTGAAGATGTTAGTGATAATGGGTTGTCTAGCCAAATTAAGACTTATATTACATGTGTCAAGATGTATGATTGTGAGGAGTATCTTGGATCTATAGAAGACTTTTGTTCATATAAAAAACACAAGATATTTAAATTTGTGTACAGATTTATGAAGCTAGCTTTGTCATTACCGGTTGTCACCGCAAGTGTTGAGCGAGTATTTTCTAGTATGAAATATATGTAGAATGAGTTGAGAAATAGAATAACCAATCCATGTTTTAATGATTGTTTAGTGATATTTGTAGAGGGAGAAATGTTTTATATAGACACTTTCACGGTATGAGTAAGAGGTGATTGCATTTACGATTGGAGTAGAATATATTTTTATGTTGAGTTGTAACTCCTATATTTATCATTTATTGATTTTTCCCATAATATTTTTGGTATACCCAAATTTTAGTCTTAGATCCACCACTGCTAAAGTTGTGACCTTTCAATAGAAACGGTCTTGAGATATATCCTTCGGATGTGTATCGGCAATCCTTCAACATGTCAGCTTTCCCGAAGTGCTTCAGGATGAGCTAAGGGGGCTATATGATAAGGTCGAATTATGTTGGAGGTCAAGAGTAGTAAAGTGGGTCGGATTTCTCTTAGATTGACAGTTTAGACCAAATAATTAAATTTGATGAATAAGTAGTATGCTTCATGATTCAACTAGGTGCCTAGTTTATTTGCTTATGAGCCTAAAGAGTCGTGAGGTTGACCCAAACATATGACCCGACCAGAAAGACCCATGAATCCTATGAAAACTATAAATATAGGGATAGTTTAGACCAAACAATTAAATTTGATGAATAAATAGTATGCTTCATGATTCAACTAGGTGCCTAGTTTATTTGCTTATGAGCCTAAAGAATTGTGAGATTGACTCAAACATATGACCCGACCAGAAAGACCCATAAATCCTAAGAAAACTATAAATAGTTCAACAAATAACATTAATTAGGTTCTAAATTTTTTTCTCTATAATAAATATAAGCATCTTTATTCACTCTCCACCCTCTGCCTATAATTTAATACCATATCAAATAAATAACATCCAAAACTACTCTTCAATAAGCTTTTACCACTCCCAAAACCAAAACCAAAATCAGAATTGTATCCAACCGAACAAACCAAACCAAACGGATTTTCACCATTCCAATTGGATTCCAAATATCAAAACCAAATCCTTGACTGTCGATACTATTTGATTCCGTCTAAACCCAAACCTAACCCGATAAAACCTGAGAGACTAATATTTACCACCTCACAGTTCTTAATTAAGGAGCCATAAGCATATCAGTCTTGAAGTTGGAAATACGAACATTATTATGAATAATTATATTAAGTCAAACATAAGTACTAGTCCTGATTTTTATCATTCCAATGTATTTCCTTTACAAAGTATGACTCATTACAAAATCCACTCTTTATGAACAAATAAAAGAACAATTTTTAGAATGTGTAATTTTGTAAACAGTTTTGGATACATATACTATTAATCATAATGGCACTCTAGAAACTACAAAAGAAAACATTTAGAACCGCATCGATATGCAGTTCAACCCCTTCAAATTCCTAGTCTCCTTAGCATCTCTTTCTACAGCTTCTTTCTTAATCCGGCACGACTTTTTTCTCCCAAAAATCGATTTAACCAATTTCTTAAACACCCTATGAAAACTCGATCCACCCTGGCGCGGTCTTTCTTCACCAGCCTGACATATCTACAGCAAGGGATCAAATGTTTTTCTTAAAGAGACTAGTAAGTACTAAATATCAAAGCTAATAAATAAACAGAACTTGAACCAATATCAAATAAATCTCATACGACCCTTACTTACCAACAACGGCTGCCGTGTATAGATTTTTTCAGGTGCAGTTTTTAGTGACCGGACAAAACATGGCTCGGACAAACTCCTACCCAGCATAGCTTGATTTAGAACCACCTCGAACGAACGCCTCTCGAACCCGTCCATTAGTGTGCTTTGCTCATCGCCAAATGTTCGGAGAATCGCGTCTATGTTATTATTGGCCATTTTGGTTGCTACTTCTCTCATTATCTCATTGCGAATTGAAATTTTTGTTGTTTAAGAGGTTTTGAGAAATGGGTTGTTTAAGGAATAAAGAGATTGTTTAAGAAATAGAGCAACGTATCTGAATCTAAAGTTGTAAACAAATGGTGTATGGAGAAGTAACCGAAAAGGCTTTACAGGGAGAGAGACGCTATAGTGTGAGGAATACTATGCTTATTTAATACTACTACTATACATAGTAACTCACCATAGAGCAATCAATACTTTTTAAACCTTAATTATTTTTTGATTTTGGACACGCCATATTTTGGCTGTGGATAGATCGACCTTAGAATAGAGAGACTAAATTTTAAGTTTGGTATGGCCCGGACAAATTCGATGCGTGTATCGGATTCAGGTTTGGACATTTAGATATCCCCAGTCGAATTCGGTATTAATTAACGGTGGATTTTATTTTAATATGGATCTATATATAGATACAGCACAGGAATGTCAATTTGATATGAGTACTTACTACTACGTATACTGTATCAAAAGTGTGTGGCACATAATTTCACGTTAAAATAACATTTACGATATTTCTTAATTTTAAAATCTAAGATATTGAAAAATTGTTACGGGTGACACGGGTGGATCAATATCCTAAATATATATATTTGGTGAGTGTAGTAAATAGTCTAATTAATAATAGTTTTAAATTAATTATATTATATATGATTAAGTATGAATTGAAATTGTAGTAACTTTTTTTTTCGGACATCCACCATCGCTACTCAATGAATGTACACGGAGTAAATCCTAAAGCATGACGCAATAGTTTGCAAACCAACGCCAGAGGTAAACTACACAAGGTGACAGGTTCAGCAAGAAACCCTTTGTAGAGGGACTCGAACTAATGAGTGTGTGGTAACCGTTTTGAATATGGGTACTTTGGAGGGTTAACTCAAATCTTAACATTAGACTTGAACTAATAATTCGTTGACTAAATTGATAAGAATTATTTAGTTGTAGTGCACAAAGACAAAGTAGGCAAAGTAAATGGGTTTTATGCAACTGGGTTTCCAATTGTATTTTCTTATAAAATCAAAACTATGTTTTTAGACATTTTTTAACATAAACGAAAAAAGAACTATGGTTAGTTTGTTGAGAGAATTACTTACAACCATTTAGACTACAATAGGAACTTCGAGAAAGATTCAAACAAGAACATAGATAGCAATATGCAAAATCGTGAGTATATTTTATACTATGTATATTGGTTAATCACAATTAGGGTTCAATATTATGCATTTGTGATACGCTAAGATGATGCGATATTAGAGACACAAAACCCTATTGTGATTCATAGAATAATATATATTTATATATAGTATTTAATAAATTGCATATTTTCTTTATATACAAATCCATACCATTATGAATATGTGTTGATTGACTTAGTAGACTATAAATTTAGGGTTTATGTAAAAAAAATGTTAAGGTTAATTTGTTCATAAGCAAAATCATGTTTAAGTGTATATTTTTATGAATAAATTGTGTAGGTAGGATTTATAATTTTTTTCTTTTAAATCAGGTTTCGATTGGTTGTTGGAAATTTTATCCCAAATTTAAAATCAACCAAGCTTTAGTTTAACAGAATAAATTATATCTATCTGCACAAAATTTCATTGACGGTATAACTCCGGATGTCATTATCGATCAAATATTGTCTGATAACGTTCACTGTGGCTAGCAAACTATTATCGTTGCGGATGAACGTCACAGGTTGCAAAGAAATCGGAACCCGCTGATAACAATGGAAGGTTGCTAGTTTGGCAAACACCCATCGATAAGAAATAGTTGGTTGATATTAATTATGTGATGTGTGTTATGTTTTTTCCAGTTCATATTATGGTTACAATCTGATATGGACCAAACCTCCAATATTGGATGACTCATATTTTAACAAGTAGATAAAGATATGGAGTTGTACTTTAATTGTCATGACTATGACATAACATTAATAAAGCCTAAACCATATACTCGTACTTAGAAAATTTCACTTGAGGTAACCAAAGAGTGCGAAAATTAGGAACAATCAAGTCGATTGTGCTTGTCCATTATATTTCAAAGAATGCCAACTACATTTTATGGGGATGTTCAAAAAGATGTTACTAGGTTTTAAAGTTTCTCACAGTATTTAAGAATAATTTGCTAGGTACAGCGTCTCATTAATGAGATATATACCACGAACTACACTGATAAATGTACTAGGTTCAGATTATTTTGGAAGACCAAAGGGTAAAGTGGTTCCACAAACTCACTAATCTGACTAGAGAGTATTAAACCGACCCAGTTATCCCACGGACCTTTGTAATTTTATAAATAGAGCTAAAAAAAACATTTAATGGGTTGAACTTTCTCTTTCTACGTATTAAATAATACGATCTTAATTATCTCTCTACCTTCTATCCAAAATTTAATACATACTCCAAGCACTCACATAAAATACCCTATGATTAGTTTTTATCTCCAAAAAATTGGTGACCACAATGGGAGCTTGAGGTGTCTGAATAACAATATTCAAAATATGACTTGTGAATTATGCTTCAGATTTCTTAGAGACATGGATCTCGACATGAAAATTGATCCCCTCTTGAGAATGAGGGGATAAGAGGTGATAATGAGCATGCTAACACGTCTCATGTAAATCACAATACAGAAGAAAGAATTTTTATGCAAGAAGAGTGTGATCAGTTTTGGGCAGATGTTGAAGCTTTGAAATCCAAAAACCATGCTAAAAAAGAGTTAAATAATAAGAATCCATTAGGATGTCATGGTTCCGATGAGACCGATAACAATCACAAACAAGATGAAAGTGATAAGTCTCAAAAATCCCGTAAAGGAACAAAAAAGTAACATCGGGCTAAATAATTGTTGAACACATAAGATTTTGTTGGAAATTCAATCACATAATCAGATTCTGATATCTTTTCTCCCTCGTCAAGTAGTGATCACAACCATAAAAATAAGAAATAAATATTAAATAAAAAGTATTCTAAGATAAGATTAGTTAAATGAGGTTCAAAATGGAAGAAAATAGATTGAAAATGGAAAAAAGAAAAAGGAAAAAGGAAGGTTATCAAGGAAAAGTGAAAGGGTGGGTAGATCACAACATTGATCATTTGCTAAGCAATCAGTTCACTGACCAGTCTGAACTGGTTATCTTTGCCAATCCCGATGAGGATCATATGTTTAACCAAGGGCATAATTGGAGGTATTCACCTTTGTCTTCAAAAAATATTTATGGACATCTACCGAGGTGTTTTGATAGCTTGAAAATGGAGAAATATGATGGAAGTCAAAATCCTAATAATTAACTCGAACAGTTTAAATTTTTTATGGTGAGTTTTAATGACGATGATAAGCTGTTATATATAACATTTTTGCAGACTTTCGTAGGAAGTGCCCTGAAATGGTATAACAGATTGCCACAAGTGTCCATAATTTTTTTTGAGATGTTTTGGATGGCGTTCCAAAGGTAGTTTGTATGGAGTTAAGAGCTCAAAGGAAACTTTGACACCATAATTTATTGTGCACAAGAACCAAATGAGTCTTTAAAGGATCACATCAGCTGTTTTGTGAATACAAAAGGATAGAATGGGTGATTTTTTGAGCAGGTAGTTATCGTTTCTCTAAGGCAAAGCTTAATGCCAGGTGATTTGGCTGATTCGGTTGGAGGAAACCAGTAGTTAAATATTACCACATTAGAGAAATCATGTTTTCATAGTTTCTATCCCACAAGCCAGTACTCGATCTCAAGCTTCAGTCAACTACCATCCTAAGGATTCCTAACAAGGTTTGCATCGTCCTAGACAGGTTCAGTCAAATAAAGGCAAACAGTCTAGACCAATGGGGAATCAGTGGGTTCAACCTGAATGGTTTGCATAATTAGTTGAAAATTTAGTCATCATGTATGATAGAACTAAGAATGTTATGCAATTTCGAAGCCCAATTCCAATTCAATCTACTAGAGAAGATCGAAACACATGATTTTATAAGTACCACAATGATGTGGGCCACGATACCAAATATTGTATTGCCTTGAAGCAAGAGGTGCAAATGTTGATTGAAAGTGGGAAATTATCCGCTTTTGTTAAAAAAACAAGAGGTGTTTTATGACATATGCAAGCGTTTTGTTAATCAGAAGGAGATTAGGTTAGACACTTTGGTCTCATGTTTATTTTAGACATTTATGCATGATATTTATTATTATACGTTTCGGTGTCATGTTTGTGTTAAGATATTTGGGTGTTATGTTTATTCACTAGGACTATATTTTTTGTTGTTGTAAAGATTGTCTATATATCTTCTTGATTTTGTAACCGTTTTGTTTTCATTTGGATTATATTAGTTTTTATTAGATTTTTTACATTTTTTTATTAGTTGTTGTTTATTTTTTGCAATTGCTTTTGTACCAGTTGATGTTTATTGTTTTCACTTAGACTGTTTCAATGCATATAGATTCGATGTTTGCATAATAATTGTTTGAAAGGAATCAAACAAACATAAACAAAGACATTTGATAAGGGAGAATAAAAGACATAAGGCGAAATTGGAAAGAAGTGTTTTTATTAGAGAATAATTGTAAAATGTATTATGGAAGTATTAATTATGAATAAGTGGTAAAATATAGGGACTAGATGTGTAATAGTTAGGAATTCAAACGTGTGGAGCCCGTTATTGTACTATAAAAGGACCCATGCGAGTTGAGAAATCTGGTTGATTAATATAATATTACTTTCTCTCTCTACTTTGAGTAGCACTTTCTCTCTCTAAAAAACACCCTCACAAAGAATGTATTATAACAGTTTAGTCCCTTGGATATTCGTTTAATACAGAATTACCCCTGAGCAAACTCTTAATTCATCAACATTAACGGTTAAGCATTTAAAAAATATATTAATACAAATACAATCTCAAAAAGTATTTAAAGGAACAAGTGTTTTATACTTAAATATCTAATTCTAGAAAATGCAGATGTTTCAGCCTATTGCCAACGAGGTCCAACTCAATTTCATGAATTATATGTTCTTTAATTATATAATTAATCCCCATATCAAGCACTATATGTAACTCTTTCATACATCGTGCGAGAGGTCACCTACCCAAGTATTGTAATCCAAAAGAAATTATAACCTGATTGATAAATAAGTAAACATGTTAAGATGAACTAAATAACATCAAACAAATATAAAACAACATTGAACGTGAACATAAAACTAATAAACTAACTTAAAGCATTGAAATGAACATAAAACACATACATTTACTTAAAATGTTAAAAGGAACATAAAATAATAAAAAAATTAGTCAAATTTATATCATTCGTTAAAAATACAAATCCTCAGTGCTTTCTATTTTTCAACGATTTGTTCCTTCATATAACGTAGCATATATTTTGTCAAAAAATAATTTAATTTCAAACAAAACGAGTTATACGCCTTATTTCTAATTGTTCATGGGAGGTCAAACACACCAAATATTGGCTCGCTTTTCAGATAACAGTACCTTGTAGATCTTCTTCACGAATGCGTGAAGGCGACATGAGTTTTCCTCCTGCACCCCCGTACAGGTAAACGTACATATTATATATTGTACATAACACTTTATTAATAAACTCATCAGTAATCTCATCTGACCTATTTTTCTTCACATGCTTGATGGATTGGAGAAAATGAGAGTCTTCACTGACTATCTATGTCATATCGAACAAAAGTATGACTTTCTTTATAGACTATATTTAAGTAAATGAAGCTAAGTGTTTAAAGTTATCTTATGGGAGACCTTTATATAGAGAAAGGTAATTAATGATACTTATTATTGGCGGGTAACATTTTGGTGAGACTTATTATTGACGGGTAACCTTTAGACGGGACTTATTATGTTGCCACTTTATTGATCGCATTTAAGCTAATCTCTCGTTTATACGGTGAATGGTGGTTGATGCGACAACGTCATTCCAAACCGCTAAAAACGTGTTAAACTCATTGCCATCGTTAAAAATTCTTTTTTATTATTTCACTTATATTCTTGTTGATATGGCATTAACATAACATGTGACTCGCACTCAGTAATAGTTTGTCTATGTTATTCATAAAAGCGAATTCACGGTCCGTGATTATAACACAAGACAACTCATAATCGTTATCTTTCATAGCCATTTTCAAACAAAGCCCATTTACATTTATCTTGCTTTTTTTTTTCCACTATGAATGTGAATCCAATGCAAATAGTTTGCTCGTTGATGTAACCCCGAATTTTTTTGACAACGACATCCTATATCTAATAACCTCGTATGTGGTATCCATAATTAGCAACATGTGGAATGTCCATTATAAACCGATGCTAACCGGATGTGTAAAATCCATATCAACTAATCGACCATCGACTATAAGTTATACTCTTCGTGATTAAGAGAATAAGTGTAATCCATAACAACTAATATTTCACAATGTGTACCCTCCTATAATACATATAAAGAAAACGAATCAAACGAATAAGGAAACTGCCTATATAAAACCATTATGTCATGCCTACGGTGGACAAAGTGATCTGAACGCTATAGGATAGTTTTGATTTTTTTTAATAACTCTCATATCACAAACCTATCTATTATTAAAAAAAAAATTATTTAAAAAAAAATATTTAATGTACATATAATTTGATAATATGTTTTCAAAAAGTAAGTTTTGGAATTTACAAAAATGGGTTAGTGATGGACTCGAGTCAAACCCGATATACGGTAGTTATTAGGTATTCGTAAAATATAACGCAGGCCCATTCACGTATTTAATCGTGAATCTATCTCCTCTTCGTTAACGCACTAACCCGAAAGCCCTCTGTTAAAACCACAAGAAAGAAACCTTCGTTTTCCCATTGACCTTAACCTCACACAATCACGCGTACATCCATTTTCTTTTTCCACACATACTTGAATTCAACTCAAACCCACATTCTTTATCGATTCCCGATTTCCCTTTCTTGTTTACATTGCGTGAGCTCTAAGTTTCTCCTGGATCTATTCTCACATCTTGTTTGATGTGCATCGACGGCGGTTTCTCTTCCGGAAGATGAGATTTCGTCCATCTCGGTTATTTAATCCAGTTCCAGATTGTGTTTCGGGGATCGGATTTATAGGTTATCGGATCTTATTACACGCCTTTCATGAGCTCTGCTTGTGACGATGGATATTAGAACAAATCCCTTCCTCGTTTTCTTTTTATTGTTTCTGCTTCTTTCCGATACCTGCGCCGCTTCGTCGTTGTGGAATCATCGGAAATTAGTCGATAAAGTTGAAAATTCAACTCTAACTCAAGTAATTATCTCGGTTCGCTATTCGCTTTTGTGATCTTTTGTTTCTTTAATAAATTTATTTATCGAATCGGTATCTGTTTCTGCTTCAGGTATCGCCGGAGCCGAGTCCTGTATTGTCCGGGGAGAAAACGACTCATGAACCGCCGAGTGATGTAGATATACCGATCAAGAAGAACCCCAGTACGAATTCGACGGCGATTGAATCGAATAAACCTGACTCAGTTACTCCACCTCCTCAACAACAACAAACTGCTAATGAGAAAGAAGATCCTAAAAGAACAGAACTAAGAACACCACCTCCTGATCAGGAGAAGAGTGAAAAAGGATCGAACCAAACTGAGTCATTGAATCCACCTCAAAACAATACAGAGATCGAGAAGAATGATGAAAAGCCAAGTAAGACTCCATCTGAAGTCGAAAAGACTTTAGATGATAAAGATTTAGTTTCTGCTCCCCCTCTTCCTCCTTCTCCTGTCAAAAAAGAGGAGAAGGAAGATGTTGATAAAGCTAGTTCAGAATCAAAAGGTAGCGAAACTTGTATCGGTATGTCTCATCGGTGCACAGACGAGAAGACATTGGTTGCTTGCCTTACAGATACTCCAATCGGTAATATATCTGTGCAGCTCATTCTTTTTCTTTATATGGTTACAGAACTGATGTAGTTATGTCTGAGGAAACTACATTTCTTATAAAGTAAGAATCCGAAAAGGAATTGTTTAAAGTTCATAGCTTTCGGCATATTAGGGAAATATTTAATCTTAGCCGAGTCCTGTAAGTAATGTAGATAAAAGCATGTGCAATTTGTCGTATTATTTTGTCAAAGAGGAAGGTGATCTGAGTAATTCGATGGTACCCAAGAGTTGTTTAGACTCAGATGTTTATCGAAAGGCATTAGAGATTTCAGTGCTAGGCTTCGACCCTATCTGAAGTGCTTAGACTAGCCAGAAGCTCAAAGTTTATTCAGTCTACTGTAGGCTCCAACTTATTTATAGCATTTGAGCCCTTTAAATTGATTCATAAATGGAGCTCTTGAGCTAAACTCAAAGATCCAAAGGAAACGATTGAGCTAAAGACTCAAGCTTGAGTTTGGCTGCCTGCGTAAGAGCTATGCTTTTTTAATAAAATCTGGTGAGCAGTTCGTTTTATAGATTAAAGTTATAAATACAAGAGAGGTAATATCCTGTACTCCTGAATACAAAAGAAAAGGTTACATAAAGTCAAATAAAAAGTAATGTTAAGGGATTGGTCCGGCCACGTTATCATAGAAACCAAAAACAATGCACATAGTCAGGTAATTTCCCAATATATAAAGGAAGTCCAAATAACTAGGCATGGTTGGCCATTAATGAGCTTCACTAGCTGAGTACCAATGTATTGATGCCATACGAGTTCTAAGCTATGCTGCATCAAGTTCTAATGTTTTAGCGTCTGTATTATAAATCTTCAGTTATCTAGGATTTCTGTTCTTCCTATTACCTATTCATTCAGCGGCACTTTTTTTGCAAGTGCCTATGAATTGTATAAGAAACAAGCAGTACTGTACAACTGTATATACCTTATGTTTAGACTTTCAGTTGATTATGAAGGATCAGAAGGTTTAGATGTTGAGTGAAAGTAGTATGGAAAATTGGCGATTGGTCTAGATTTTTCCTTTATGTCATGTATAAATGCTAGTCTATGAGGATGGCCATCTTTCTGTAATAGATACTCTCTCAAGCATTTTCCTTTCTCTTAAAGCTCAGCTCCCTTTATTTTCGTTTATATAGTATGATCTAAGTTCTTACAAGTATGTCTTGTATGTTTTATTATTCCATCATTATTTACAGTACCAATAAATACTCATTTCCTGTTGCAGGCTCCCAAGAATGGGTTGTTCTAGTCCAAAACCAAGGAGAAGCAACGTTGAAAGTAAACGTTTTTCTTCCAACTTCGATTGAAAGCCCTCTAAAGGAGCTGGAAATAACAAAAAAACAATCTCAAAGGGTATGTATCATTCTGACTCTCAAAGTTTGTCTCTATTGCGAGCTTACGCAGTTCTACTTTGTTAAATACGAACTTGGGGTATTTTCATCTTTGAAAAAATGATATTTTGACAGTATTAAACCTCTAACCTTTCAGTTTTAATCACCTTTTGATCATTCAGTGGTTGAACTCTTTTTTTTTGTGTTTGTTTTTATTATATCCAGGTGAATATATCTATCGTAGGCAATATAGATAAATTATTATTAGACGCCGGACATGGAGAATGCGTACTTCACATGAACTCTGTTGATTCGGACCCAAACGTCAATTTTTTCCTTCGACTGCCTTCATACCAGAAACTATTAACACCAATCAACGGTGCCTACTTCCTCATTATATCGGTCATAGTTTTTGGATTAACATGGGCGTTCTGCAAATTCAGAAAGAGGAAACGAACAGATGAGATTCCTTATCAAGAACTCGAAATGGGAACATCTGAATCCGCTGGTATTCCTGTGGAAACAGCAGAAGGTTGGGATAACAGTTGGGATGACGACTGGGACGATGATGCAGCTGTGAAATCACCAGGTGCCGGTGGACATCAAGTGAGAAGAGTCTCGGCAAATGGACTCACTTCTAGGAGTACAAACAAAGATGGTTGGGACAATGATTGGGACGATTAGGATAAACTTCTTTTTGAATCCAACTTAATGGATTGGGATGCGGGTTAGTTGAATACACAACATAGCAGATCATGAGATATACAAAAATGTAAAATCTTTCTTATAGGTATAGGTGTCTGGTTTTGTTTTTGGATTCTTTTTCTGCTAGTTAGTTATTTACAATTCTATTGATATTAACTTCTTGTGGTTATGATACAAGGTCTTTATGATGGGCAGGGCAATCGCTTTTTATATGTTTGTGTTCTATTTGGAGTTTGAACAAAGTTATGTCCCCAATTTGTATAAAGAAGGATAAGATTCAAATACATTATTGCCGTCTATTAATCTGATTGTCTTTTTATTAATCTTATCTCAGAACAGCCTTTTCTATCAATTAAAAAATGCACAACTTTTATTAAAACTAATGAAGATAAGATAATACAAAAAGATTATTTTTCTTGGTTTCAGAAAATTAACACACAAAACTAAGAACAATAACTTTGAACACAAGCCTAATCGCAAGGATAATTTCAAACTAAACTTCCCCAAACAATTAAACTAAACTTGGAATATAAAATAAAATAAATATACCGTAATAAAAATTCACCTAAAACTATTGAACCTAAACACTGCATCGGTATTGTTAAAAGTTTAAAACAACTTTGCAAATTTATAAGCTTCATGATCCCATATGCAATATCTAGAGTCTCTAACGCCGATTTCATCTGACCATCTTTCCAAAACTGTATAAGTAGCACGGTCACCACAGCCGTAGCAAACACCTATATTTTTCTTATAAGAAATTGTGTTCTCTTTGTACTACATTCTGCTCAGAAATTCTCCAATTCTATTCCTGCATAATATTCGGACACCAGAGCTTTCTAAAGGAGACAAAATCTTCACGATTTCTTTTTGTTTTTCTTTTTCCAGCGGAGAAAACAATATAATACCGTAGACATATGATGCATTAACATGTCTTTTGTTTACGGCTTCCTTCAAAAACTCTAACCCTGATTCTTGTTTTCCATAAAGAAAATAATATATCATTCCTTAGGTATATAGTGCTTGAGGATTTTGATTTTCTAGGCACCTTTCAATAAAATGAGATTTTTGTTTATTTGGAGACCATTGATCCATAGGAACCTTATCCACTGATATATTTTGGTAGATGTACTTATCTTCGGCTGCCGTTCAAAATTCTTTATTAACAAGTTTAAGATTGAATAAATCTGTCATAGAGTTTGAAGCAACTTTGGCGAAAATTTCCGTCAGCATATGAAGAGGAAGATCATGGATGCCTGATTATTACACGAGATTTGTAATAAAACGGCTTCAAATTTGAAATTTGAAATTTGAATAAAACGGTCAAATTTCCAATTTTGAAATTTTGTTGACTTGCAACAATAGCCGATTTAACCAAAATAAAAAATTTCAACCATGGGCTCTACCCCTTTGCCCCTTGGACCTCACCACGGACTCCACCCCTTCATCCTGTTAATCATAATATAATCTAACAAGCGTGCACTCCACACTCTACGATTTGTTTGGTAATGTATCATGATTAAATTGGTCGACTAGTCGATCCAATTACACTAAAATATCTAACATTCACCACAGTCGCGACAAACACCTACGTCCTGCTTATAAGAAATATTATTATTCTTGATCCACATTTAGTTCAGAATATATTTATTTCTATTCCTTGACAATATTCGTACTCTTGAGCTTTTTAAAGGAGACAAAATCTTCATACTTTCTTCTTGTTTTTTTTCCCGCGAAGAAAACAATACAATACTGTAGACATACGATGCATCAAGATGTCTTTTGTTTACTGCTTTCTTCAAAACTCTAACCCTGATTCTTGTTTTTCATAAAGAAAATAATATTTCATTCCTTCTTTGTATAGTGCTTCAGGATTTTGATTTTCTAGTCACCTTTCAATAAAATAAGATATTTATTTATTTGGATACCATTGACCGATATGAATCAAATCTATTGATATATTTTGATAAATATGGTTATCTTCGGATACCGTAAAAAATTCTTTACTAACTAATTTAAGATTGAATAAATCTGTCATAGCAACTTTGGCGAAAATTTTCGTCAACATATCATGAGGAAGATCATGAATGATCCTAACAACTCTAGAATAGACTCTTTTCTATGGGGAGTCATTCTTGATCTTAATGAGAAGAAAGAAAAGACAGAACAATCTAGATATGTTTTAATTAAAACAAGTAGTTAGTTAGAAGTAGTAGAGCTAGTTCTCCATGTATATATATAGAGTAAGAGATAGGATATGACCCTGCTGTTGGTTAAATATCTTATTTAATAAGTACCGTTCGTGAGATATTTTTTCGTTGTATATTTAAAAATATGTAACTTGAAATTTAAAATAAGGTAATTTTTATGTAGATATTAAAATAAGAATGGGTCAATTTTTTATACCGATAGTAACC
The DNA here is from genome assembly GCA_036936605.1 of Limnanthes douglasii subsp. nivea. Classification (NCBI taxonomy): domain Eukaryota; kingdom Viridiplantae; phylum Streptophyta; class Magnoliopsida; order Brassicales; family Limnanthaceae; genus Limnanthes; species Limnanthes douglasii. The sequence continues at coordinate 56,754,059 of JAUPFV010000001.1, read as the reverse complement.
TAGTCCAAGTTTTTCGGTGCAACAAAACTATCTGATTCTCTTTGTCCAAATGAGTTTTCACCACTCCACTCAATGACGGATCCAGGAATAAAATTTAAGGTATGCCCAAAGATGTTATGGAAAATTTCATTAAAATATAAATATTCGAGTATTGCATAATAAAAATATGTAAATATTCTAGTTACAATTCAAAATTAAAATATATTCTATAAAAGTAAATGCATTCTTCTCTTACTCATGCTTTGAAAGCGTTGGATAATATCTAGATCATCAACCGTAGAAAACACTTCTTTCTCCACAAATGTCACTGAACAATCATTAAGCCGTGAATCGGGAATTGACTATTCTATTTCTTAACTCATTCTTCACCAATTTCATACGAGAAAATACTCGCTCAAAACTTGCGGTAGCAACTGGTAAGGACAAAAATCGCTTCAAAAGTCTGTACACAAATCCAAATATCTAGTGTTTTTTTGTACAAATAAAAATCTTACATAACTCCGAGATAATTTTCTTATAGAAAGGAAAACTAGGGTTTGAAAATTCCCAATTTTTTTGGTGATTTGTTGAATCAAAATTGAAGTAAAACCAAATGGAAAATTTTATTTCTTTGTTGAATGAAAATCGAAGTAAACTTCAACTAAGGAAAAATCTTACAATTTAGCAGGTGGACAAGATATTACATCAACATCTGCAAATCTTCATGTTCATTAATCATTAACCTGCTATGAAATATGCAATCAATTTGGAATGAATGATTAACAACCATGCATATCATATAATTTTATTATAGAAAGGAAAACTAGGGTTTGAAAATCCCCAATTTTTTCAATGATTTGTTGAATCAAAGTTGAAGTAAGTTTGAAAATCCCCAATTTTTCAATGATTTGTTGAATCAAAGTTGAAGTAAAACCCAATATCAAATTTTACTTCTTTGTAAATCGAAGTAAACTCCAATGGAAAATTCATTAAATCAACTTAATATTTTATTTCTATAGTTTTATGTTGCTTTTATTTGAGAGAAGTTGGGAAAGAGATAGGTACGATTATGAAAAAATAGAAAGTAAAATAATGTAAAGAAGTGAAATAAAAGAATTTAAAGAAGTGAAGCTTTTATTAGGGAAACATAGAAGTGAAGCTTTTATTTAAGAGAAGTTGGAAAATATAGTAAAAATAAAAAGTAAAAGAATATAAATAAGAAGTGAAATAAAAAAGTGAAATAAAAGAATTTAAAGAAAAATAGAAAGTAAAAGAATGTAAAGAAGTGAACTAGAATAATTTATTTCTATAGTTTTATGTTGCTTTTATTTGAGAGAAGTTGGGAAAGAGATAGGTACGATTATGGAAAAATAGAGTAAAATAGAAAGTAAAATAATGTAAAGAAGTGAAATAAAAAAATTTAAAGAAGTGAAGCTTTTATTAGGGAAACATAGAAGTGAAGCTTTTATTTGAGAGAAGTTGGAAAATATAGTAAAAATAAAAAGTAAAAGAATATAAATAAGAAGTGAAATAAAAAAGTGAAATAAAAGAATTTAAAGAAAAATAGAAAGTAAAAGAATGTAAAGAAGTGAACTAGAATAATTTAAAGAAGTTAAGTTTTTATTTGAGAGAAGTTGGGAAAAATAGTAAAAATAAAAAGTCAAAGAATTATAGAAGAAGTGGGTATTGAGGCTACTTGAGAACTTAACCACTATACTAAACTTATTTTTTTGATTTAGGGTTGTCCCGGGCATACCTATCTCCCCCCTAAATCCGCCCCTGACTCAACTTCTTGAAGAAGCCGTGTACGCAACAAAATCAGATTTGCCTAGTTTTTCACTCCAGTAAAGTAAAGTGTTAGAGCACAATGTGCACTTCCACACACTGGATCCTCGTTAATTCCAAACTTAGGATGGAAGCATCGACTACAAAAATCAAACTCAGACTCGGAATCAGCGGCAGCCGAAACAATTTTCCCTCTTCTTGGACATTTCAATATCTCGTCGGTATTCGATTCTTGTTCTACAATGGATTTCCAGGACGGAAGCACGACAAAAGTATCGTCGGATGTTGTAGGTTTCTTTATATCGATGATAGAAGCACCGCTCAAGGCTTTGGATATTGTAGAAACTTCACTAGATTTGAACTCAGAAGTTGGAAGAACAAGGAGATTTAGTTCAACAAAGAAAGACCCTTTCGATTCACCGTTCTGAATCTTTTTAGCTCGGGATTGAACCATCAGAGGCTAAACTTGGGATTTGGAGCTGAATCGGTCTGTGTCGGGAATCCTAATAGTAGGCTTAGTGGGTGTTCGGTGTCAATCCAGGTAAGGTATGAGCCTTTTCTTGGCGTAATTGTGTTCCAGAAATAACAAAAAATTGTTAGAAGTATAAACTTCATTCCATATAGGCTTCATAATCCCCACATTTGTAAGAACCAAAAATGGTGAATGTATGTAATTCTGGCTCCATTTCAACTAATAGATCCCTTTTGGGAGTGTCATCCTAAAGAGCAAACCCGTGCGGGCCCGAGAGGCCCAAAACAGACAATATCATGCTAGTCACATAAAAAAAATACACCAACAACTAGTATCAGAGCAAAAAAAAAGGCTTAACCGTCGAAAAACTTCAGAGCCACGAATGGCTTAAATGCCGGAAATATTTGGAGCCTATAATGTAAGCTTAAACGCCGAATTCGCTGTGATTGATGGGATAAAGTTTAAAGGGGAGTGTTGAAGTATAAACTTCATCCCATAGAGGCATCTCAATCCCACATTGGTAAGAACAAAAAATGGAAAATGGTGAGTGTATATAATTGTGACTCTACCTCAACTAGCAAGAAACCTTTTGGGAGTGTCATCCCAAAGAGCAAATCCGTGCGGGCCCGAAAAACCCAAAACGGACAATATCTTGCTAGTCCGTGAGGTTCCGCATTTTTCACATAAAAATACACGATTGGTTATGTTTAGTCTTTAGATTCATTCCATCCATTTTAGTTGAGAACTTTGTTTGAAACGATCCCACTGTTGATAGGGATGTTGTCAACCTGACTAGAGGAGAGCCTCTAATCCAAGTGTCCATCCAAAAGTTGACGTGATGTTGTCAACCAGACTAGAGGAGATCCTCTAATCCAAGTATCAATCCATAAGTTGATATCTCCGGTTCCTTCCAATAGACCACTTGACATAGGCTTCAGCTTTGTCTTTGATAGATGTTAGTCTTTTCAATACTTTAGAACTCTTCTTATTTTTGAATTATGCCGGCAATGAGTGGGTTATAGTATTAATAAATATACAAAGTCCAAATTATTATTGAGTTTCAAACATATATTTCTGAGCAAAAATTTATTTAACTTTTTTTATTTATATTCTACTACCCAATTATTTTTTATGATATTTTAAATATTTATTTTATAAAAAATCATCCCACCCTTGTATATTTTTTTTGGTTTTTTTTTTATTTTAATCTTAAAATTTTGTATTTTTTAAACCGCAATTCAAGAAACAAATTCGAATCTATTATTAGTTTTTTTAAACGAACAAAACTAGATACATAATATTATTTTTGATTTTTTTTCAAGATATGCATGGATGAGAGACTGAAAGTTGTGGGAGTAGGAGACTCAGAGATGAAAGACGAGAGGCGAGAATTTCAGGACAAAAGACCAAGAATCGCGGGACGAGATACGAGAGTTGCGAGATAATTTAAAATATAAGTATTAGATGATAGACGGGAGATAAAAAGCTAAATGCGAACCAGAGTTCGTTTAACTTTAAAATAATTCATTCATAATCCGGATTTAAATTTCAACTAGTTAACAATTTGATATCATTAGCTAATAAAAATTTAACAATTTTTTTGGGCATATCCCGAGCGAAAAATCGAGTTAATAAACGTAGTAACATCGATACACATCCATCTTGTCATAGACCGGTGATTATAATTTGACAACTCAAGACGACATCTTAATAGGAGGAAGTAGCACAAAAAGAAACATCTGAGGCTGTTAGGATCGAATTTGCTTTTAATTATATGATCAAAATATAAAATTTCACTAAAAGAATGGACTTATAGATATTTCGAATTTATATATATTCTTAATTACGAAAAATATATATACATGATCATAAAGTATGAAAACAATTATCATTAAAATATGTTAAAAGTATTTTTATCAATTTAACTTGTATTTGAAAAATGATGTTGTAATTTAAATTTAAATTTTTTATACTTTTTAATATTTTTTAATATTAATTAATTTTTTTAATTTATTTTTATATATTATCTTCATCATGTTTTAAGTTTAGGATTTATTGGGGAAGCTCCAAGTGAGAATTTTTGTAAGATACATTCTTGAAGACTGTTCTTTTTCAATGTATAAAATCTTTTAGGAGTCCACAAATAACGAATTTTCTCCCTTAAGAAACAAATCAGGAACTATTCTACAAGTGAATAGAAGCTTATGGACAAACCTCATCTTAGACCAACACACACCTGCAAGTTGGTCAATGCACACACAAAAATCATATGCCCAAATCCAAGAACAAAAGAAATGGCCAAACATTACCAAATAAATCAAAAGAAACATAATATAAATATTCAATTCACATCTATTATCAAAGAAAATCTACAATAAAAAGCTAAGAATACAATGGTGGAAACATTAATGACACAAAAATCTAAACATTCATCTATTCTGAAATTCATTGGTCCATTTGAGTTTCTTACAGAAGTTAACATTTCACATAAGGAGAGTAGACACATCTGTATTGAATTTAATCTAATTGAAGACCTTAAAAAATGGAAGAGAAATGTTTATCAAATCGACGACAAGAGAATGAGACTCCTAAAGTGCCTACCACATTATAACATAAACAGAGATATTCCTATAACTCATATATGGATTTCAAATCTATCGAATTATATGTTTGACGAAGATATAAGATCAGTGGCTAGAGCAATAGGAAACCCTCTTTCGATATGCGTTCTACCAAGAAACAGGGTTAAACGTGATGGTTGTATAGTATGGGTGCAATTAGACATATCTAAAGATCTTTTTACCAAAGTCTGGATAAGATTTGGTGAAAACGATGGATACTTGAAAAAAAATGTATATGAGAATTTATCCTATTACTTTTCGAATTACTAATCAGCAACAACAAAAAATGCCTCATAAATCCAGATCATCTACATGATCATGCTAATATTTTAACTCAGAAAGCTCTAATTAAACCTAAGCTAGAGTCAATCATAGTGGATGAAGACAATTATTGGATTCAAGAAACGGACAATGAACAAAGCAACTCAAAAGCAGCAGCAATAGAAGCACAACATAAGAATTAGACACAAAAAGAATTGAAGAAGAAATAAACATGCATAATAAAAAAAATTCAATTCATCCAGAAACAATGGACTCCAGGAACTTATGCTTAAAATAAAAAAGTAGAGACACCAGTCAGATCAATGACTTAGAAATTTTAAAAGTTATACAAATAGCATAAACAAGTAGCTTGTTCATAGACAGATTGCAAGAAAGGATAACTAATAGCAAAGATGAATTATACAAGCCTGCAACAGTAATTAGTCTTCCACCATACCCTGTATTGAAAAAGGCTGAAGTCATAAAAGAATTCAAAAATGTTTTGGAATAATCAAAGCACCAGAATGTTAAGAAGGACAATAACAAGCATCATCCCTCTGAAGTTGAAGTCATTAAGGCTATTGAAGATTTGGAAACAGTCAACTTAGCCCCTGAGCATCCAACCCCTAACAAAGAGAGCATAGGTAGGTTTTCCACATCGCATGCAAGACATAAAATTGAGGTTTATCAGATTTCAAAACATTACTTAATAAGAAGCTAAAAGATGCTAAGAAAAAGAAAATTTAGTATGAGTTACGTTCGTACAAATGACTGATGATATTTCTAATGTCGATCGATGATTTATGCTACTAACAAGCTCAACATGATCTTAATGCTGTCTAGCCTTCTAAATCATTAAAGATCCAGTTGGTTTTCTTATCTAACTAATAATTCTCGTCAGAAATTATTTGCACAACATATGTACATATCAATCGACTCCAAATATTAGATCAATTGTTTAATTAACTGGCATCTTTATCATGCTGATAAATCTCTGACCCTCAATAGATCAGAACGCATCTTAAAATGTGTATAACATCTCTGGATCACTCCAAATTTATGATCCTAACATTGCAACACAATTCATTGTGCTCGAGGCTGTTGTAAACATGAAGTAAGGCATCTCTGTTCAACACCTATTTTTTATCCCGATGCTTTCTGATATTGTCCTAAATATGAAGCTAAGTGTTACTGATCAAAACACTCTAATGATTATGGTTGATTTCCAAAGTGTGGTTCTTACCATTTTGGTTCAACACCTGGAGCTAAGCATTGCTGTTGATTCTCTAGGTTACTAACATATCTCCCCAACATATTTACAGCAAAGGTAATATTTGGCCTAGTACAAACTTGAGCATACATTAAACTCCCAACTGCCGAAGCATAAGGGACCGTTTTCATTTCTTCAACCTCAAGTTTTGTCTTAATACATTGACCCAGGCTAAGTATTCCACCCTTTAATATATGGGTACTTAAATGTTTACAATCTGCTAATACGTAACATTGTAACACACTTTCAATGTAGGCATTTTGTGATCATCCTAGAATACCACGAATACGGTCCTGATGTATCTGATTCCTAACACGAAAATGGCATCACCAAGATCCTTCATATCAAACTAATTTGATATAAATATTTTTGTAGTGTATAACAGTTCCTTATTGTTCAAGGCAAGAAATATATCATCCACATATAATATAAGAGATATGAAATTACTCTCACTGAACTTGTGATACACACAATCCTTAACCGAGTTGATCTCAAAGTCATAACCGACTATTGATGAACTCAGAAAATCCTTAGGTAAGTTAAAGAAGCAGAAATGTTAGTATGAGAGAGTCTGTCGAAGAAATGTTCGTATGAAGTGACTGTAATAATGAAATCAGTATTTGTTAGAGAGGGAAAAAGACAAAAGATTAAATGTAGCAATAATTGACTAATCATTGGTCCTTTTCCCAAAAAGGAAATGTCCTTTATATAGTACACGAGATAGGTGGTAAAATTACATAATTACCATCATTAAGACGGATTTCTCATCCTACTCTTTTACTATTTATAAAAAAGTTATTGGAGTATATCATTTAACCCCTATATTTCTTATGTTTGCTTTACTTTGGTCCTTAATCACTAAATATACAAATTTAGTCTTGTATTTTGTATAATTAACCTCGTTGTTATCTATATTTTTATCCTCTTATGAGTAGCCCCCCATTCCTCATGAAGATATCTGCGTGAGGACTACAGTTATTCTTTGAATCTACTCGGATTCTATAACACTCGAACCTTCTAGGATCGGATGGCTTTGCTGGTTGTGCTTTATGTATAAATTGTTTAGGTGATGCCATTCGGGTTACGTGATTCAAAACTTGTTAAAAGTTATGACCCCACCCTTAGTCGTGATAACCTCACCTAAATCATTATTTATTTTGAGCTCACGTGCTTCTGTCTAGCTATTATAGAGTCAAAGATATTTTAGATGATGAGGTCACTTATGGCCACATGTCGCCTCTCTACTAGGGCCTGCCAGCACGTTGTTTGAAGCGGTTTGTGATAGGGGAAATGTGGTAAAACTTCTTTAACCTTTCACCTTCTGTCCCCTTTCACTATAAATACTCACTTCCACCTCTGGTTATAGGTTTACACCCTTTGATATTTGTTTAACCTTGAGTCGAGAACGTCTGTTATAGAGAGAGAAAATTTCAGAACCCAAATTCTCTCTTTGCTCTTTTATGATTGAAGAGTTTATCAATCTTGAACGGTATAAGCTTTGAAGGTGATTAAATATCTCAAATCAATATAGTCGTAATATATTATCAAACAAGTCAGAGAGTGTGGAGTACACACTTGTTAGAATATATTATGATTAGTGGGTCCAAGGGGCGGAGCCTGGTTGTGGGTAAATTTATTTGAATGATAAGGCTATTATGAAAATTCATAGAAATTTAAATTTGAATTTTTGGTCGGTTTTATGGTTTGAAATTTTAACCATTTTTATACATCAAACTGTTTTACAGTTGGAGTATTTTGGTTGAATAAATTAGTATGGTTCCATGAAAATGGATTACTGGTGTGGATAAAAATGGCCTAGGGGTAGGCAAGTAATTTCAAATGGAGTTTTAAGGCGGTGTAAGGGTGTTTCACGGTGGTGTGAGGGTGTTTAAGGGTGTTACAAAGTGTTTTAATGTGGAGAGAGAATTAAGCAGCTTGGCAGCAGTTAATTTTTCTTACCCATAGTTAATGCTGGTGGTTGGGTATTTATAGTATGAAATTTGGGCCCTTATGGGCTTTCGGGTCAAGTTTAATGGACCCGGGTCATGTTTAAAGACCCATGAGTTCTAAGCAGGAGGACGAGTAGCTTAGTCAAGAAGTGTTTAGGTTTTTTAGTACTTTTGTCATAGTTCGAACAGCCTTAGGCTCATACTGGTTCGAAGTGATCTGTCCGGTCCAAAAGTTCTGTCCGGATTTCGGAGAGAATTACACTGATTTTCCCTTCCGGGGAGTATCCTGAATTCGGACTCATCAGGAGCCCCTTTTTTAGATGTTTGAACAAGTGTCCTTGTCAAAGAACTGAAAAACAGTCCGATTATAGGAAGTGGTTTTTCAATCCGGAGAGAGTTGTGGATAAACCCGGACAGACCGAACGTTACGAATTCTAAACGGTTCTTGCCAGAGTTAATGGGACACGTGTCATTCTCTGATTGGTCACTTTAGCCGTTTTTTTCACCTTGAACTTCGCACCACTTTCTCGAACAAGTTACCTCTTTTAAATGCCATTAATGACATCAGCGCCGCCTTCTAATCATTGCCCAACTTTTCGGATTCTCCTAGGATTCAACTCCTTTTTTCACTTTTACTATAAATTCTAATTCACTTTTCACTATCTCATTATCTCTTTCAAATTTCACTCTGCCATTTTTACTCAGAGCTTTATCTCTCTAGAATCTTCAAAACTCTCTTGGCTGTTTATGTTCACAGCAAGAAGAGCATTGATCAAGGGCGGCTGGCTTAATCTCTCGGAATTGGAGAAAGCTCAAAGAGTTGAGAAGGAAAAAAGATTTGCAGCAGGGCTACCGTCGTCGCCTGTTGAGAAACCAGCCCCTTAAATCGAAGAATCTGACAGAGGCTCATCTTCTTCTAAAGGTACCAAGCCAAAAAGGCTTTTTCAATCAACGCTCTCTCCCATAGTATCTGGCTCCTCAGTTCAGGAGTCGATCCCTGCTGTTGAACCGGGAGTTACTGTCACAAGTGTTAGGAAAACATCTTCTTTCATTGCTATGGGGTCTGACTTTGACCATTCCCCGGACAAGCTAATCATGAAAAGGCCAAGTCGGTTGGTCAAATGGCTTTCTTCTAAAAACACACCTTCGAAATCGGGGGCAAAAGATAGTGCATCAGGGTCTGGGGCAACTATAAGGGCTCCCCGGGAGAGGCTGTCAGGACTAGAGGCCAGCAGCCCACTACCCCCAAGGAATCTTCTACCTCAGAAACTCAAATTGAGGTGAGAAGTCGAGTAAATACGGACAGCCAACAGTCCGGAGGATCAGCTCTGCCAAGCCTCAATCCTCCCAGACTATTTCTACTGAAGCTCCCCCAACGATTATGAAGGAGAGGATGGAGGACTCCAGTGAGGAGGTTAGATTTGAGTCCGAGTCCTCCGGACAGGCTGAAACTGCTATCGTTGTTGCCAAGAAGGGCAAAGAGGACTTGTATCTGAGGCGTCCGGACCTGCCGGAGAGCCTTGAAGGGAGAGTGGGACCATGCTTTCATAAAGTGGAGTTCAAGTATCTTTTGGCTTTGTTGAAACCCAAGTACGCGTTCATCCATACTTCAGATCTGGGTAGATTGCGCACAAAGTGGGGAATCCCTGAGAACGTAAAGATAAGGATTCCCATCGATCCGGAGACCCCGATGGATTGCAAAAGGAATGAGATAGTCTTCTTTACAGAGCTATTCAACTGGGGACTCAGGTTCCCACTGGACCCGGAGATAGTGCGCTATTTTCACTTGGTCAAACTCTGCCCATCACAGTTAAGCCCCAATGGTTGGTTCACCTTGATGTCATGTATTATGGCATCTAGGTTATCTGGAATCCCTCTTCCTATGGAAGAGTTTGCAGCTGTGGCCAACCTGTGCAAACATCATCAGTTCCCCTTCTACCATTTCAACATGGGGAACGATCTTAAAGCTGTTGATGATCTCCTGGAGTCGGAGAGCAAATGGAGGAGCCAATTCTTATTTGTCAGTGGCTCATGGGAGAATGGCAAGAAAATTAAGACCGGAGAGAATCCAAGCCTCCTTAGGAGTAGATGGAGGAGTGACCGTAAGCTTCTCATCTTAAGTCTCTGTTCGAATTTCTCTTTTCTTTTAAGTTTATGCTAATTAGTTTCTCTTTTGTTTTATCAGAGCTGCCAAAGGAGTTCGGAGACTACCTGAAGGCCGGACAGGTCACCTGTGGCAAAATCAACGCTTGGGCCGCAGAGAACTGGGAGAACCGGTTCCATAAAGCCTTCACTGCTGGGAACTTAGCAAGGTCTCACCTGTGGAACACCACAGGTCGGAGAGACCTAACTTGGGAGGAGTTCTCCACCCAACCTGATGAAGACATCGTGTTGAGAAGGTCTCACGAACTGGATGGGACTCTCTTCCTTCCTGCCCGGGCCAAAGCCCCAAGTAAAATGAAGGGCAAGAAGAAGAAAGGCAAGAGGGTAGCAGGTGACGATGAGAAGGAGGCCCCAACAGACACAGAAGGACTGGCACATGCTCAGATTGATGCAGCCCTTCTACAGGTGGTGGAACAGGAGAGCGAGAAGCAGGAAGTGAACCTCCCCAAGCCTACAAGGGCCTCTAAGAGGACTCGCAAGCAAACAAGTGAGAGCGCTGACAGGGAGGCCAAGAAGAAGAAGTCTTCCCAAGGAGATGAAGTTGCTCTCCGGGACCCGGAGCCCTCTTTCCCTACTGACCCAACATTGGCTGAAGAGATCCCATGGGACTTGCAAGGAGAGATTCAAAGGGAGTTTACTACATATGAAGTTGAGGGGGGAGATCTCAACTTAGATGAAATGGACATCACCGGTCTGGGTGGACTTGGTCAATATTTTCTTGGGCTGCCCAGAGACGAGTTTGCAGGGCCCTATGTCCCTCCAAGCAGCTCCAACACAGTTAATTTCAACGGTAAGACTTTTATGGTTTCCAGTGAGAGGGATGTTATAGCCCATTCTATCCTTAGCAACGTGCAACCAATACTTACTTTGGAAAGGCAAGTCCGAAGTCAGGCAGACACCATCAAAGACCTCAAGTTGGAGAAGGAAAAACTGTCTGAAGACCTCCGGACTGCTGCCAATAAGGTTGATTTGCTCAAGGAGGCAAATGATCAGCTAAAGAAGAATCAAGATGAAAGCAACACAAAAGCTGCTTCCTTAGAAGAGACCGTAAAAGATCTCCGGGCTAAGCTGTCCGGACTGGAGAAAGACCTGACAGCCTCAAGAGGAGAAACTGCAGCAAAGGAGAAGCTTGTCACCAACCTGACCACTGACAAACTTGCTTTAGAGAATGCAGTGACTCAGGCTGTTGAAGGGAAAGCTGCTTTGGTGAGGGATCAAGAGGCCATGATCAAGGCCAAGATCAACGCCTATGCCAGGGAGATGATCCAAAGCGAGGAGCTAATGATTCAAAAGGTAAAGTCTGATATGGTCCTCCTGTTTCATGAGAAATTCCCGAAGAGGAGACTAGGGGAATTACGGCGCTATGTGGATGATGATGATCTCCCATACTGGACCATGGTCGATGAGGGGTACTCCGGTGAGTCTTCGTCCGGTGAAGAAGAGGAAACCGGAGAAAGCCCAGGTGAGGAAGAGATTGACCCCAAGGGTAAAAAGATAGTCGAAGAGAAAAGCGATATCAAGGGCAAGAAAGCAAATGAGGGTGAGCCATCTTCAAAGACTCAACCTTAACCAAAAATTTATTTTGTTTATCTTTTGTTCGAACTAAAGTCCTTGGAAGGCCAAGGCACTTTTAAATTGTTGAATGAATATCTTATTTTGCTCAACCATCCTCTTCTTTCATTGTTTGTTTAAATAGCTGGAGTTTAAATAGTTTTATTGTATTGTGAAAGTATTAAGACTTTCCGGCTAGAATTTAAATAGCCCTTAGATATGTTAACCCGGATAGTATGATAAGAGACAAAATGTTAAAAAATACTTAGAGAATTTTGAAGAAGGCACCAACTGTCATTGAAAACTCTCCGTGCCACCGAAGAGGGGAAGGTATGCCCCCAAATATTTACATGGATGTTTAAACAAGTAAATATTTACATAAGTTTTACTCCAAGTACATTCGAAGGTGTTCAATATTCCAAGGGTGAGTTAAAACCCTGCCATCTTTGTCTTCCAACCAGTATGTCCCAGGCTTGATTCTTTCAACCACAGTATATGGACCTTCCCAAGTTGGGGCCAGCTTTCCGAAGAGCTTTTCCTTAGTGTGCAAGAAAACTTTCCTTAATACTTTATCTCCTGGTTGAAAATCCCTTCTTTTAACTTTAGAAGCAAACCTGCTTCTCATCAAGCCCTGATAGTGTGCCATTCTAAGATGAGCTTTTACCCATCTTTCTTCGATCAAATCAAGCTGATTTCTAATTGTCATCTCATTAGCCTGTCCGGAGAAGTTATGAACACGAAAGGAGGGGAGTGTCTTCTCTATGGGGGGTACTGCATCCATTCCATAGACCAAGGCAAAAGGGGATTCTTGTGTTGCAGCCCCAGGTGTTGTTCGGTAGGCCCACAAGACTTCTTGTAGATAACTAGGCCACTTCCCAGCAGCCCCTTCTAAATTCTTCTTTAAACCGGAAAGTATCGTTCTATTAGCCACTTCAACTTGCCCATTGGCTTGAGGGTGGAAAGGTGAAGAAAAGCAGTGCTGAATACCCCTCGAGGCACAGAAGCTTTCCATTTCTCTGTTGTCAAACTATGGCCCATTGTCTGTTGTTATTTTCTGGGGGACACCAAATCTGCAACATATGTTGGATATAATGAATTTTATAACAGCTTTTGAGGCTGTCCCTGCCAAGGGGGCTGCTTCTATCCACTTCGAGAAGTAGTCAATGGCTACAATTATGGTTTTACGCCCTCCGGACGCCACAGGGAGAGGCCCAACTAAGTCCAATCCCCATCGAGCAAAAGGGATGGGCTCAGAAATTGATTCCAAAGGAATGCCTGGTACATGAATTTCATTGCTGTACCTCTGGCATGGGTCACACCTTCTTACCAGCTCCTTAGCATCTTTCATAATCGATGGCCAATAGTATCCGGAGAGTAACACTCTTCTTGTCAAAGCTCTAAATCCACAATGGGCTGATCCCTCACCATCATGCAATTCGGAGAGAACCATTTGTGACTCATAATCCCCTAAACAACGTAGGAGAGGTTTGCTGTAGGACTTTTTGTACAAGACTTCTCTAATCATAATGAAACCACGAGCCCTGTGTTTCAATGTTCTGGCTTGTGATTTATCCAAGGGCACAATGCCATCGGACAGATATTGTATAAGAGGAAGCCTCCAGTCTTGAGGCCGATTTACTTGTACTTCAAAGACTTCCTCTTTTATACCTTCATTGAGTTGAATAGAAGGGCTTTCAAGCACATGGATCCATGGGTAGGACTCCGTATATGCTATCGTTGCTAGTGAGTTTGCTAGCTCATTTTCTGCCCGGGGGATGTGCTCATAGATAACAGCTTTAAATTTCAACGCTTCATTTTTGAGGAGGAGTAAATACTTGACCAACTGTTCCTTTCTAGCTTCTGATAGGCCCAAGGCATGGTGGACTAGCAACTGGGAGTCACTTAGTAGCTTGACTCTTTTAGCTCCACAAATGTAGGCCAATTTTAACCCAGCTATAGCTGCTTCGTATTCGGACTCATTATTGGATGCCCTGAAAGCAAAACAAATAGCTTGGAACATGTTGTCCCCGTATGGGGAAGTGAGACATATTCCTGCCCCAGATCCCATGGTACTGGATCCTCCGTCTGTTCGGACAATCCACACTTTCTTGTCTTTTGAATCAGTAGGTTGTTCGGAATCCCTATCAGAATGGAATTCAACCAGAAAGTCAGCCATAGCTTGAGCTTTTACCGCTGTTCGGGGAGCAAAGTCTATGTCGAAATCCCCCAACTCTACTGACCACTTTGTCATTCTGCTCGAAATGTCTGCTTTTTGAAGGACATTCTTTAAAGGGAAAGAAGTCCGAACAATGATAGGATGAGCCTGGAAGTAGGGCCTCATTTTTCTTGCAGCTATTACCAAGGCCAACGCCAGTTTCTCGAGTTTCAAGTAACGTTTCTCAGCATCAATCAAGCTTTTGCTAATGTAGTACACTGGGTGAGGATGCCCATCAACCTCCCTTACTAGCACAGCACTGATGGCACAACTTGAAACAGCCAGATATACAAAGAGAGTCTCCCCATCAACTGGTTTGAACAAAGTCTTGGGAGAGGAAAGATGTTTCTTGATTTCATTAAACGCTTCATTACACTGTGGTGTCCATTCGAACCCCTTTGCACCCTTCAAGGTTTGAAAGAAAGGAGCACACCTGTCCGAAGACCTGGAGATGAATCTGTTCAAGGCAGCCAATCTCCCCGTTAATCGCTGTACTTCTTTAATGTTTCGAGGAGGCTCCATCTGGAACAAAGCATTGAGTTGGTCCGGGTCGGGCTGTATTCCATGCTCACTTATGATATACCCTAAGAACTTCCCGGACTGCACTCCGAACGCACACTTTTCAGGGTTTAGTTTCAAATTTACTTTGGCCAAGTTGGCAAAATTCTCCTAGAGGTCGGACAAGTGCAACTGCTCATCCACGCTTTTTACCATCATATCGTCAATGTACACCTCCATATTTCTCCCAATTTGATCAGCAAATGCCTTGTTGACTAACCTTTGATAAGTAGCCCCAGCATTTTTCAAGCCAAAGGGCATCACCTTGTAGCAATGTAGACCCCTATCAGTGACAAATGTAGTATGCTCTTGATCTTTTGGATCTACTTGGATCTGATTGTACCCGGAGAAGGCATCCATGAAGGAGAGTAGCTTGTTCCCAGAAGTAGATTCTACTAACTGATCTATCCGGGGGACCGGATACAAATCTTTTGGACAAGCTCGATTGAGGTCTGTGAAGTCAATGCACATACGCCATTTGCCATTCTTCTTTTTTACTAAGACAGGATTGGCAGTCCACAAAGGGTATTGAGATTCTTTAATGTGCCCCATCTTTGTGAGTCTATCAACCTCTTGTACAATGACATCAGCTTTTTCTTTTGAGAAAGCTCTCCTCTTTTGTACTACCGGTGCCACATCTCTCCGGACAGACAAGCGATGGGAAATCACCTCTGATGGAACTCCAGTAACATCAGCGTTGCACCAAGCAAAAACATGCTGATGGTCTTTTAAGAATTTCAGCATTCCTTCTTTCAACATTGGTGGCATTTTGGACCCTATCTTGACGCTTTTTCCTTCTTCCAAGCAGTGTGTTTCAACCTCTTCAATCGGAATCAATACTCCGGGGGTCTCTCTGGGGTCATCAATTTCACCCTCACCCCAGAAAGGCCCTCAAACTGCTATTGATCATTTATACGGACTGCACCCAGCGTTCGTGGAGCCAAGGCAGTGGCATAGCATTCTCTTGCAACCTTTTGGCTGCTCCGGACAACCCCAACCTGCCCCTGAACAGCATACTTTAGACACTGATGGACTGTCGAAGCCACTGCATGCATCCTAGAGAGCCAAGATCTCCCTAGAATAGCATTGTAGCAGGTGGGACAATCCACCACAATGAAGAGTATTCTGACCGTTTTCTTGAAAGGGCCCCTGCCCAACAACACTTCTTCTTCAAACTCCCCGATTACATCGGCTGAGCTGCCCGTGAAGCCCACAATTGACCTGTCTGACTTTTGAATCACAGCTGGATTTTTCATTTTCTTGTAAGTGTCTAGGAAAATGATATTGGCAGAGCTTCCAGTATCTACCAGAATTCACCTTATCTCATTGCCCCCTACTGATGCTCCTATAACAACAGCATCCTCATGAGGGCCAGCAATGTCTCTTAAATCATCCCCATCAAAGACAATGAATGGGAATGAATTTGATGATTGATAAGAGGTCATGCCCCCTTCTAGCTGGGAAGTCAAATTATGAACATGCCTTTTTCTTGATGAAGTAGTAGGAGCTGTTACAGTGTCCTCTCCGAAAATTGTCAGTGACTCAAAGAATTTAATGAGACCGGAGACCGATCTAGAACGCTCCTCTATAGCACCCACTCTATTTCTTGTTGGATCAGGATCCAAGTACTCAGATTCCACATCAAACCTTTCAACTATTACCATAGCCCCCTCAGGGGCAGCATTAACCGGACCAGCCCGGTGAGTGTTGTCAGGCCTGTTGCCTCCTTTTCTTTTAACGTATGCACCCAACTTCCCCCTTTCAATCAAATTTTGTACCTCTTGTTTCAACGCTATGCAATCATCAGTGGTATGGCCAATATCATTGTGGTATTGGCAAAAGGAGTTGTTACGATGCTCTCTGGGAGACTGCAAGGTTGCCGGTCTCCGGTAGTGTACCTCATCTTTTGTTTTATCAAAAATGGTGGCCACGCTTTCTTTAAGTTCTGCGAACCACTCCGGTTGGACCCATGGCCCTCTTTTGTTTCTGGATTGCTGACTTTGAGCAGGAGCAGCTGGCTGGGACTGAGCTTTTCCCCTACCATGCCCCTGTCCGGTTTCTCTTGCTCTATTCCCGGACTGGTTTTGATTTGGAGTTGGTGCCACCGGGGTAGATCTCACCTGTCTGTGCACCCTGGTCTTTTTTGTTTCATCAACGTTTATTTGCTTGCCAACTTGATTCAGCAATCCTCCCCAGGTCATGGCTTTCTTCCTGGTCACCGAATCAGCCAGGTTGCCTGGGTTCAAACCTTGTCTTAGGGATGCTATCGCCACCTGTTCGAAGCAATCAGCCAACCCATTCTTTGTGTTTACAAAACGACTTATGTACTCCTTTAACGACTCATTTGGCTCTTGGGCACAATGGATTATTGTGTCTCCATTGACCTTCAGCTCCTTACTCCCCACAAACTGCCTTCGAAAGGCCACCCAAAAAGTATCAAAGTCTTTAATACAACCCTGAGGCAGGCTGTTGTACCATTTCAGAGCGCTCCCCGTAAAAGACTGGGAGAATGCCCTACAGAGTAGTTTATCATCATCATCAAAGTTCATCATGAAGTTCTTGAATTGCTCCAGATGATTGTCCGGATCAGTACTGCCATCATACTTCTCCATCTTAGTACTGTCAAACCTCTTAGGGAGGTTTCCGGACAGGATTTTAGAAGACAGTGGAGACTGCCTCCAATTCCTTCCACGACTGAACACGGTATCCTCATTAGGAGTTGCAAAGATACGTGGCTCATCGTGGAAAGCAAAAGGATCCATCAACATCTTGTCCGTATACCTCCGGTGGTGAGATGACCCCTTTCCAATATGCCTTTTCATTCTTCCATGGTGATCTCTTTTTCTCGAATACTTCTTAACTTGCTTTTGTTTCTTCTTGGTTCGACCCTCATCACTGCTAGAGGACAAGGATTTTTCGTTTCCCTCACTGTCCGAAGAGCTGCCCGAAGATTCTGAACTTGAGTCAGAGCTCTCCACAGGCTTGGACCGGTGAGACTTTTTAGAGCTGGCATGTGTCTTTTTAGTGCTCACACGAGTTTTCGAAGCCTCAGGCTCTCGAGGGTTGTCAGTGTGATGAGCAGCTGACGCTTTGGATTTCTCTTTCATGCCCATCTTGGCCTTTTCAGCCCTCAGAGCCTCTATCTCAAGCTTTAACCTGTCGCGCTCTTGGACAGTATACTCATCGTTCTCCTCCACCACTTCGAGCAAAGCTGGTGGAAGCTCTGGATTATCCGAATTCATTCGGACAGAAATTCTTTGCTTGGTTTCGAATACTTGATTCAGGCACCGTCGCTTCCCACTGTGGTCGCCAATTTGGTGTAGATAAAAATGGCCTAGGGGTAGGCAAGTAATTTCAAATGGAGTTTTAAGGCGGTGTAAGGGTGTTTCACGGTGGTGTGAGGGTGTTTAAGGGTGTTACAAAGTGTTTTAATGTGGAGAGAGAATTAAGCAACTTGGCAGCAGTTAATTTTTCTTACCCATAGTTAATGCTGGTGGTTGGGTATTTATAGTATGAAATTTGGGCCCTTATGGGCTTTCGGGTCAAGTTTAATGGACCCGGGTCATGTTTAAAGACCCATGAGTTCTAAGCAGGAGGACAGGTAGCTTAGTCAAGAAGTGTTTAGGTTTTTTAGTACTTTTGTCATAGTTCGAACAGCCTTAGGCTCATACTGGTTCGAAGTGATCTGTCCGGTCCAAAAGTTCTGTCCGGATTTCGGAGAGAATTACACTGATTTGCCCTTCCGGGGAGTATCCTGAATTCAGACTCATCAATTACGACAACAAATATATTCATTCTCGTTGTTCAAAAGAATCACTCTTATTTATCCGGTTGAAAATTCTGGAGAATCTGAAATTGTAAATACAAGACTTCAGAGTTTATCCGGAAATATCTAAACAAAATTCCCAACATACAACTTGATAGATTACGACAGTAGTTAAGAACTCTTCCAATTGTGTTTGAGAATTTGTTAGCGGCCAACGAGTTAACCACAATCTCCGAATCGGTTTCGATGTCTACTTTCGTGTACCCATTTAGATGGAAGATAATATGGCCATCTAGAAGTGCTCTGGCTTCACCATAAAGAGGGGAGAGCTTTCCATACAGACAGCCATAGCCTGAGATTAAGGAGCCTATACTATTTCTGATTATAATGCTGCCACTAACTTCACCGTCAAAGAGGGAAGAGCCATCAATGTTAATTTTTATTCTGTTATTTATTGGAGGAGTCAAGTAAACGAGCTTAGGGGGTGTTTATATTAAGGCCATTGAATCATCAAAAATCACTGCAAATGTTGAATGGGGAGCAATGCTTTCTCGAGAGAAGGTTAACGGTGTCTAAGCCTCAAAATTATATGGTTAATGGAATTAATGGCTGAATTGAGATCAGATACATGAGCTTTCATCTTTGATTTATTTTTCATGTTCCAAATGACCCAACAGATGTGAACGTCCTTTTTAGAATTCCAGAGCCAAGTCCTTAGCATGTGAGGAACTGTCATGTATCTTGCGAATTTAATTTTGAAATAGAAGCGTGATTGTTTATTGATTACCGTTGAATTTACATTTCGAAGCTAACATGAAATATCTTTTTTGCAGGATATCATCGGTAGGAATCCAACTTTGAAGCAGCCTCCAGGTAAAGTATGAGCATTTTTTTGGCGTAATTATGTCCCAAAATTTACCGAAAAGTCTCAATTGGTTATGTTTAGTCTTTGGAAAATTCCAATTTTCTTTCTTGTTGAATTTGCCATCCCTTGGAATCATCCAAAAAAGGCTTTGCGTGATGATTATTGATAGAATGCTTGTTAATGTTTTCCATGTCGCAAAAGGTAAGAGAAGATTTCAGCTTAGATTCATTTCATCCATTTTAGTTGAGAACTTTCATCCATGACTAAACATTACAAAATAAATCAAAAGAAATATCATATAAATATTTAGTTCACATCTACTATTAAAGAAAATCTTCAACTAAAAGTTAAGAATACAATGGTGGAAACATTCCCGACAGGAAAATCTAAATTCATCTATTCTGAAATTCATTGATCCATTTGGGTTTCTTGTAGAAGTTAACATTTCACATGAGTATAGTTGACACATCTTTATTGAATTCGATGTAATTGAAGACCTTAAAAGATTTGGAAGAGAAATGTTTATCAAATCGACAACAAGAGAATGAGACTCTTAAAGTGGCTACCACATTATAACATAAACATAGAGATTCCTATAACTCATATTTGGATTTCACTTCCAAATCTATCGAAGTATATGTTTGACGAAGAAATAAGATCAGTGGCTAGAGCAATAGGAAACCCTCTTTCGATATGCGTTTACCAGGAAACAAGGTTAAATATAATTGTTGTAAAGTATGGGTGCAATTAGACATATCTAAAGATCTTTTTACCAAAGTATGGATAGGATTTTGTGAAAACGATGGATACTGGAAAGAAATTGTATATGAGAATTTACCCTATTATTGTCTGAATTGCTATCATCTGGGTCATCAACAAAAAAATTGCACGAAAATCAGCAACAACAAAAGCGACCTCACAAATCAAGATCATCTACATGATCATAATAATATTTTGACTTGGAAACTCTAATGAAACCTAAACTAAATTCAATCATAGTGAATGGAGACAATTCTGGGATTCAAGCAACAAACAAGGAACAAAGCAACTCAAAAGCAGCAGCAATAAAAGCAAAACATAAGAAACAAACACTTAAAAGAATTGAAGAAGAAATAAACATGTATAAAGGCAAGAAATTCAATTCATCTAGAAACAATGGACTCAAGGAACTTATGCCTAAAAGGAAAAAGTAGAGACACCAATCAAATCAATGACTTAAATTTTTTAAAAGTTATACAAATAGCAGAAACACGTAGCTTGTTCATTGACAGGTAGAAAACAAGGATAGCTAATAGCGAAGATGAATTATATAAGCCTGCAGCAGTAACTAGTCTTCCACCATACCCTGTATTGAAAAAATTTGAAGTCATAGGAGATTTCAAAAATGTTTTAGAATAACGAAACCACCAGAATGTCAAGAAAGGCAATGACAAGCATCACCCCCCTGAGGTTGAAATCATTAAGGCTATTCAAGATTTGGAAACAATCAACTTAGCCCCTGAGCTTCCAACCCCTAACAAAGACAGCATAGGTAGGTTTTCTACATCGCATGCAAGCCATAAAATTGAGGTTTATCAGATTTCAAAACATTACTTAATAAGAAGCTAAAAGATGCTAAGAGAAAGAAAATTTAGTATGAGTTACTTTCATACAAATGACTGATGATATTTCTAATGTAAATCGATGATTTATGCTACTAACAAGATCAACAGAATCTTTATCCTGTCTAGCATTCTAAATAATTACATATCCAGTTGGTTTTCTTATCTAACTGATAATTCTTGTCAGAAATTATTTACGCAACATATGTACATATCCATCGACTTCAAATACCAGATCAATTGTTTAATTAAGTGGCATCTTTATCATGCTGATCAATGTCTGGCCCTCAATAGCTCAAAACGCATCATAAACTGTGTATAACATCTCTGGATCACTCCAAATCCATGATCCTAACATCGTAACACAATTCATTGTGCTCAAGGCTGTTGTAAACATAAAGTAAGGCATCGTTTTTCAACACCTAGTGTTTATCTTGGTGCTTTCTGATACTGTCCTAAATATGAAGCTAAGCGTTACTGATCAAAACAACCTAATGATTATGGTTAATGTCTAAAGTGTGGTTCTTACCATTGTGGTTCAACACCTGGAGCTAAGCATTGCTGTTGATTCTTTGGTGCTTATTATTACAGTCATAAGTCAGCTACGTTTGCCTACTGTAACTGTCCCAAGCCTGTTGTTGTTGCTGCTAAATACCTGTTCCTCAAGCATGTTATACATCATCATGGTATAACTGCTTTAAAATGATCCATTTCTGGGTTACTAACATATCTCCCCAACACATCTACAGCAAAAGTAATATCTGGCCTAGTACAAACTTGAGCATACATTAAACTCCCAACTACCGAAGCATAAGGGATCGTTTTCATTTCCTCAATTTCAAGTTTTGTCTTAAGACATTAACCCAGACTAAGTATTTCACCATTTGCTATAAGGGTACTTAGGGGTTTGCAATCTGCCAATACGTAACATTGTAACACACTTTCAATGTAGGTATTTCAGCCAATTAGTCATACAAACAAAAAATTGTTGAGTAATTGATTTCCATCCTAATTTCCAAATAAGGATGGCAATATGATTTGAAACCAAACGAATACTTACAATGCAGATTGTTTTATTTTTGCTTATGTTTTTTTTTTCAGTACCACTCTGTTCAGATATAAGTCAGATAGCACTTGTGGGTAATGTGTGTTTACATTGAAAGTGAGGTGAATGTATACATCACCAAGAAACTTCACACCTATAATTGGATTAAACACTCATATAGACTAATCTAAATTTTATTCTCTGGAAAATTAGAATAACCTTTAATAGAACCATACATATATGGTGTGGTGTATTCTTGTCTGAGGGTAAGTTTGTAAATTTTGTTTAGAGTTGTGTGGAAGTTTGTGAGTATTTAATGTTTGGGTAGAGTGTAGAGGGAGAATTAAGCAGCCTGGTTGTATTTAATTTTTATTACCCTCATTTAATGTTGGTGGTTGGGTATTTATACCCTTATATTTGGGCCTTATGGGCTTTCGGGCCGTGTTTAATGGACCCAGGTTAAGTTTAAGGACCCATTAGTTCTAAGTAGGAGAACAGACAGCTTAGTCAAGAAGTGATTAGGTTTTAAGTACTTTAGTTCTGTTCGAAAAGTCCAATGGATAATGGTGTCTGAACTGCCCCTATCCGGTTAGGTAGACATTGTCCGAACTGACCATGTCCGAAGTGGTGACAGAATCCAGACTCATCAGTAGCCCCTTTTTTAGGTGGTGTTGAAAAACCTTTGGCAAGACCTAAAAAACAGGCTGCTGCTAGTGACAGTTACATCCGGATAGGTCCTTCAAATTGTGTTATAGCTTTATCCGGACTGAAAAAGGTTCATTGAATCTAAACGGTTTTTGCCAGAGTTCGTGGTACACGTGTCTCTCTCTGGTTCGTTACTTCAGGCGTTTTTTCACCTTGAATTTCGCTCCCACCTTCTCTGAAAAGCAACCTCTTCATTAAATGAAGATGCCATCAGTGTCGTTCCTTAATCATTGTAAATCCTTTCGAATTCTCCTAGGAATCAAAGCACCTTTTTGGGTGTTTACTATAAATTAATCACTTCTCCACTGTTTTACCATCATCTTCATATTTACTTTGCTAATTTTCAGAACTTTCTCCCTCAAACACAAATTATTCTCTTTGGTTGTGAGTTTATGTTCACAGCTAGGAACGCTTTAATCAAAGGTGGGTGGCTTAATCTATCAGAGCTAGAAAAGGCACAAAAAGTTGAACGGGAGAGGCGCATTGCTGCAGGCCTACCTACTTCCCCTATCGACAAACCAGTAATCTCAAACACAGAGCCTGACCAGGGTTCCTCCTCAACCAGAAGTGTCAAACCGAGGAGATTATTTCAATCCAACCTTTCTTCTATTGTTTCAGGCTCGTCGGTTCAAGAATCAGAGCCCATTGTTGAACCAGGGCAAGCAGTTACCAGCTTCAAAAATCCTTCCCCATTTATCGCCATGGGGTCAGATGCAGATGTCTCTCCCAACAAACTAGTCGATCGAAGAAGAGGTCGGCTGGTAAAAGTGCAGGCTTCCAAAGGCACCCCTTCAAAGTCAGGGGCCAAAGACAGCAATACAGGGTCAGAGGCACCCATAAAAGTACCTAAGGACAGGCTGTCCGGACCAGAGGCCACTAACTCAAGCTTCCGAAGAGAAACCACCACATCTGAGCCCCAACCGGAGGCCAGAGTTCAGGAAAGTATCGAAGCTCAATAGTCCGGAGGTCAGACTAAACCAACTTCTAGCTCCCCTTCCCAAAAACAACTGAAAACCCCTCATCGGTAATGGAGGAAGTAATGGAGGATTCTGTCGAAGAGGCTCCGTCCGAGTCCGAACCCTCCGGACAAACTAGTGATGTTGTTGCTGCCAAGAAGGATAAAGGCAAAGAAAAACTATGCCTTAGGCACCCAGATCTACCAGAAATTCTTGAATGAAAAGTGGGACCTTGTTTGCACAAGGTTAGTGTTAAATATCTCCCTGCCTTACAAAAAATTACTTATGATTTCATCCATACAGTCGAATTGGGCTGGATGCGTATGAAGTGGGGGATTCCGGAGAACGTGAAAATAAGAATCCCCATAGACCCTGAAACCCCAATGGACTACAAGCTTAGTGAAATAGTTATCTTCACTGAGCTCTTTAACTGGGGGCTAAGGTTTCCCTTAGATCCGGAGATAGTTAGGTACTTCCACCTCATCAAACTTTGCCCCAGTCAACTGAGCCCCAACGCCTGGTACACTCTTATGGCCTGTATCATGGCCTCCAGGCTCTCCGGAATTCCTTTACCAATGGAGGAATTCGCAACTCTGGCCAACCTCTGCAGAAACCACCACATTTCCTTCTATCACTTCAACATGGGTGATAATTATAAAGCAGTGGATGACCTGCTTGAGTCGGAGAGAAATTGGAGGACTCAATTCTTGTTTGTGAGCGGCGCTTGGGAGAATGGGAGGAAGATCAAAGCCGGAGTCAACCCGAGTCTCCTCACCAGCAGATGGAGAAGTGATCGTAAGAATCCCACCTTACATTTTCATTTTTATTTTTATCAGATTTGTTTAACTGACTGGTCTTATTTTTTTTCTTGACAGAGCTGCCCAAAGACTTCAACGATTATTTAAAGGCCGGGCAGACCACTTGTACCAAGATCAACACTTGGGCTGCTGAGAAGTGGGGAAACCGTTTTCATGACGCCTTTAATGGAGGCAATCTCGCAAGGTATCATCTCTGGAACACTACTGGCCAGAGAGACTTGACTTGGGAGGAACTTACCACCCCACCCCGTCCAGATGTAGTCCTTAAAAGGACACATGCACCGGACGGGTCACTGTATTTGCCAGGTCGAGCCAAGGCCCCAAGTAAGATGAAAGGAAAAAAAGGGAAAGGCTAGAAGTGGTGGAGCATGAGAGTGCTAGGGAAGAGGCAAGATCTCCAAAACCCCCAAGGGTTCCTAAAAGAGACCGGAAACGGGGAGCTGAAAGCAAGGACAGGGAGGCCAAGAAGAAAAAGACCTCCAGGGGTGATGAACTTTCTCTCCGGCCTCCGAAGCCTCTCCCTCCTGTTGACCCTATCGATCCAACAAGAGCAGAGGAGATCCCTGGCGATTTGCGAACTGAAGAGGTTAGAGGAGGAGACCTTAGTATTGATGGTGTTGACCTTACGGGGCTTGAAGGGCTTGGTGAGTACTTTGAAAACCTCCCCAGAGATGACTTTGCTGGGCCTTATCTCCCTCAAAGTACTTCGAATACTGTTACCTTTAATGGTAAAACTTTCACTGTTTCAAGTGAAAGAGAGGCTATAAATCACTCCATACTGAGTACCATTCAGCCAATGTTGGTCTTGGGGAAGCAAGTACGAGGTCAGGCAACAATCATTACCTCCCTTAACTTTGACAAGGAAAAGCTGTCCAACGACCTCCTCACTGCCACCCAAAATACTGATGTTTTGAAGGGAGAAAACGAGGAGATAAAGAAGAGCCAAGAGGGGTGGACCAGAAAGGTTGCCACCTTAGAAGATACTGTCAAAGTCCTCCGGGAAAAGCTGTCCGGATTAGAGAAAGATCACCTTTTCAAAAGAGGAGGCGAAGGCCAAGGACCAAGTCATCCATAACTTGACAAATGACAAGATTGCGCTCGAGAACTCGGTGTCCAAGGCTGTAGAGGAGAAAGCCGATCTGCTAAGGGAGCAAGAGGCCAAAATTCAGGCCAAGATTGATGCTTATGCCAACAATGTGATAGACAGTCAAGAGGAGATGTACGCCAAGGTGAAGTCGGACATGGTTTTGCTGTTTCATGAGAAGTTTCCAAAGAGGAATTTGGGAGACTTATGGAGTTTCGTAGAGTATCCAGACCTTCCCTTTCATACGATAGCTGAGGGTGACAGATTTGATTTTTCCAGCGCATCCTCATCCGATGAAGAGGAGAACACCGAGGAGAGTCCAGGTGAGGAGAATGATGACCCTAAGAAGAAGAAAACAAGTGAGGCTGAGCCGTCTTCAAAGGCTCAGTCTTAGAATATCAATTATCTTTCGTTTTTTGTTTTGATTGAACAAAAGTCCTTGGAAGGCCAAGGCACAACTGTAACCGTGTCCGGTGTTTGTTCGGACAAATCTGTTTGTTTTGAAAACTTAAAAGTCCTTGGATGGCCAAGGCACTTCGGTTATTTTAATGGATGTCTTTATTTTGCACAGCTCTTGCATTCTTTCATAGCGTTTGTTTCAATTTTGATGGCTAGTGTTTAAACAGCCCTTAGTTATTTCATAAATATTCTAAAGCGAGAGTGTTTAAACTCTCCGATGACAAATGTTTAAGTAGTCATCATTCCTTAAATTCAATCCGGACGGGTGTTTAAACAAAAATTTGACAAGGAACAAAGTAAGAACATTCCGAATTTTTAAGAAGGCATCAAATTTTATAAAAGAGCCCGGACACCTCATTAAAACCTCCCCGTGCCACCAGGGTAGGAAAGAGTATGCCCCCAAATATTTACATGGATTTTTAAACAAGTAAATATTTACATAGTTTCTACTCCAATTACATCCGGAGATGCTCAATATTCCAAGGATGATTCAAAACCCTTCCATCCTTGTCTTCTAGCCAGTATGTGCCAGGTTTAAGCCTTTCAATGACCATATAAGGTCCTTCCCAAGTTGGGGCTAGTTTGCCGAGCAGCTTCTCTTTAGTGTGTAAGAAGACTTTCCTTAACACCTTATCCCCCGGCTAAAAATCTCTTCTTTTAACTCTGGAAGCAAACCTGCTTCTCATCAAACCCTGATAGTGTGCAGCTCTAAGGTGAGCCTTAACTCTTCTTTCTTCTATTAAGTCGAGCTGACCTCTGATTTCCACTTCGTTAGCATGTTCGGAGAAATTGTGAAATCGAAATGAAGGGAGAGTTTCCTCTATGGGAGCTATTGCATCCATCCTATAAACCAAGGCAAAAGGTGACTCTTGTGTTGTAGCCCCAGGTGTAGTCCGGTAGGCCCACAAAACCTCTTGTAAATAACTAGGCCATTTTCCAGCAGCCCCTTCTAAATTTTTCTTCAAACCGGACAGTATAGTTCTGTTAGCCACTTCAACCTAACCATTTGCTTGTGGGTGGAAAGGTGAAGATAAACAATGTTGTATACCCCTAGAGGCACATAAACTCTCCATTTCCTTGTTGTCGAACTGTGGCCCATTGTCTGTCGTTATCTTCTGTGGAACACCAAATCTGCAACAGATATTGGATAAAATGAATTTTATGACGACTTTTGATGTTGTTCCTGCCAGTGGGGCTGATTCGATCCACTTCGAGAAATAACCTATAGCAAAAATTATTGTTCTGCGCCCTCCGGATGCCATATGAAGAGGTCCCACCAAATCCAACCCCTATCGAGCAAAAGGTATAGGCTCAGAAATTGACTCTAAAGGGATGGCTGGGACATGAATTTCATTGGTATATCTCTGGCATGGGCCACACCTTCTCACCAGCTCCTTAGCATCTTGCATTATAGAGGGCCAATAATAGCCAGCCAATAAAACTCTTTATGTTAGAGCCCTGAATCCACAGTGAGCCGATCCCTCGCCATCATGTAATTCGGAGAGGACTATTTGAGACTCATCATCCCCCAAACATCGCAAAAGAGGTTTACTGTAAGACTTTTTATACAGAACATCTCTTAGTATGATAAAACCACGAGCCTTGTGCTTCATTTTTCTTGCTAGTGATTTATCCAGAGGCAAGATGCCATCCGAGATATACTGCAGGAGAGGAAACCTCCAATCTTGAGGTTGTTTCATCTGTACATCGGAAATTTCTTCCTCCTTACCCATATTGAGTTGAATGGAAGGGCACTCCAGCACATGGATCCAAGGGTATGACTCAGTATAGGCTATGGTTTCCAAGGAATCTGCTAGTTCATTTTCCAGTTCGGGGTATGTGCTCATAAACGATGCTTTTGAACTTAAGTGCCTCATTTTTAAGAAGAAGTAAATACTTCACTAGTTGCTCCTTTTTAGCTTCGGATTGACCCTATGCATGATGGATACGAAGCATGGAATCGCTCATCAACTTGACCCTTTTGGCTCCACAAATGAAAGCCAACTTCAAACCAGCTATAGTAGTTTCATATTCAGACTCATTGTTAGAAGCCCTAAAAGCAAAGCATATAGCCTGGTACATTTTGTCACCATACAGAGAGGTCAAGCATACCCCTGCACCACATCCCATAGTACTTGATCCACCATCTGTCCGGACGATCCAGACCTTTTTATCTTTCATCTCAGTCGTTTGCTCTGTATCCCTATCTGAGTGGAATTCAACTAAGAAATCAGCCACAGCCTGGGCTTTGATTGCTGTTCGAGGAGCAAAATCAATATCGAAGTCCCCCAACTCCACTGACCACTTAGTTATTCTACTTGAAATGTCTGCCTTTTGAAGAACATTCTTCAAGGGATAGGATGTCCGGACGATAATAGGATGAGCCTAAAAATAAGGCCTCATCTTCCTTGCAGCAATTACCAAGGCTAATGCTATTTTTTCGAGCTTTTAATAGTGTTTTTCTGCATCTATTAAGCTCTTGCTGATGTAGTACACTGGACGGGGGTAATCATCCACCTCTCTTACCAATACAGCACTGATGGCACAATTGGAAACTGCCAAGTATACGAAAAGTATCTCTCCATCAATAGGTTTAAATAAAGTCTTTGGGGAGGACGAATGTTTCTTAATCTCATTGAAGGCATCATCACACTGTGAAGTCCAGTCAAATCCCTTTGCACCCTTTAAAGTTTGAAAAAACGGGGCACATCTGTCCGAAGACCTCGAGATGAATCGATTTAAAGCAGCCAACCTCCCAGTCAACCGTTGTACTTCTTTAATATTCCGAGGAGGCTCCATTTGGAATAAAGCATTAAGCTGGTCCAGGAATTTCCCGGACTGCACTCCGCACACACATTTCTCTTGATTTAGTCTCAAATTTACTTTTACTAAGTTAGCAAAAGTTTTTTGGAGATCCGCCAAGTGTAGTTCTTCATCCATACTTTTTACTATCATATCATCAATGTACACTTCCATATTTCTTCCAATCTGATCAGCAAAGGCTTTGTTCACTAACCTCTGATAGGTAGCCCCAGCATTTTTTTAACCCAAATGGCATCACCTTGTAAAAATGAAGACCCCTATCAGTGACAAACTTGGTATGCTCCTGATCGTTTGGGTCTACTTGAATCTGATTGTATCCGGAGAAGGCATCCATGAAAGACAGTAGCTTATTCACAGAAGTGGAATCCACCAGCTGATCAATCCGGGGGACCGAGTATAAATATTTTGGGCAAGCCCTATTGAGACCTGTGAAGTCAATGCACATACACCACTTGCCATTTTTCTTTTTTACTAAGATCGGATTGGCTGTCCACAAAGGATACTGAGACTCCTTTATATGCCCCATTTTAGTAATCCTGTCAACTTCTTGAACAATAACATTAGCCTTTTCCTTAGAAAAAGCCCTTCTCTTTTGTACCACAGATGCTATGTCTCTCCGGATGGATAGGTGATGTGATATAATATCTGCTGGAACCCCGGTAACATCAGCATTGCACCAAGCAAAAACATGCTGATGGTCTCTTAGGAACTTTAACATTTTACTCTTCAGCTCGGATGGCATTTTGGACCCTATCTTTACACTTTTTCCTTCTTCCAAATAATGTGTTTCAACTTCTTCAACCGGTATCAACACTCCAGGGGTCTCTCCGGGGTCATCAATTTCACCCTCACCCCCAGAAAGCCCCTCAAACTGCTATTCTTCATTGATACGAACTGCCCCAACGTCCGTGGAGCCAGTGCTGTAGCATAACACTCTCTTGCAATCTTTTGGCTGCTTCGAAAAACTCCCACTTGTCCTTGAACAACATATTTCAAACATTGGTGGACGGTTGAGGCCAATACATGCATCCTAGAGAGCCAAGACCTCCCTAGAATAGCATTATAACAAGTGGGACAATCCACCACGATAAAAAGTATTCTAACCATCTTCCTAAAAGGGCCCTTGCCCAACAAAACTTCCTCTTCGAACTCCCCGATCACATCTGCTGAGCTTCTAGTGAAACCCACAATTGATCTATCCGAACGCTGAATTATGGCTGGATTTTTCATCTTTTTGTAAGAGGTTAAAAAGAGGATATTGGCTGAACTCCCAGTATCCACCAAGATTCGTATTATGTCATTGCCCCCAATGGATGCTCCTATGACAACAACATCTTCATGAGGGCCAGCTATATCCCTCAAGTCATCCTCATCGAAAACAATGAAGGGAAATGGAATCTGTGATTGAGAGGAGGTCATGCCTCCTTCCAGCTGGGTGGCTAAAGTATGAATGTGCCTCTTCCTTGAAGAAGCAGTTGGTGCTGTCATGGTATCCCCTCCGAAAATTGTGAGTGACTAAAAAAAGTTAATAAGCCCAGAGACTGTTTTACATCGTTCCTCAATGGCACCCACTCTGTTTCGAGTTGGGTCAGGATCCAAGTACTCTGACTCTACATCGAATCTTTCGATTATAACCATTGCTCCCTCCGGAGTGGATGTGCCTGCATTGTTTGGACCAACCCGATGAGCATCATCAGGCCTATTTCCTCCTCTTCTCTTGACATATGCCCCCATGTTTCCTCTTTCAATTAAAATCTGGACTTCTTGCTTTAGAGCAATACAATCGTCAGTGATATGGCCAGTATCATTATGGTACTGACAGAAGGAATTGTTACGATGTTCCCTAGGAGATTGAAGTGCAGCCGGCCTTCTATAGTGTACTTCTTCCTTTGTTTTGTCATAAATGGTGGCCACACTTTCTTTTAACTCAGCAAACCACTCCGGTTGAACCCAAGGCCCTCTCTTATTCCTAGATTGTTGACTCTGGGCAGGCACAACTGGCTGAGACTGAGCTTTAGCTCTGTTATGACCCTGCCTGGCCTCCCTTGCCTTGTTCCCGGACTGATTTTGGTTGGGGTTTGGTGCAACCGGGGCAGACCTCACCTGCCTGTGCACCCTAGTTTTCTTTATTTCATCAACGTTGATTTGCTTTCCGACCTGATTCAGTAGAACTCCCCAAGTCATGGCTTTCTTTCTGGTCACCGAATCAGCTAAATTTCCAGGGTTTAAGTCCTGCCTCAAAGATGCTATTGCTACTTGCTCGAAGCAATCAGCCAACCCGTTTTAGATGTTTACAAAACGACTTATGTATTCTTTCAGTGATTCGTTTGGTTCTTGGGCACAATGGATTATTGTGTCCCCATTTCCCTTCAATTCCTTACTTCCAACAAACTGCCTTCGAAAGGCCACACAAAAGGTATCGAAATTTCTGATGCAGCCTTGTGGTAGGCTGTTATACCACTTCAAAGCACTCCCCGTAAATGATTGGGAGAATGCTCTACAGAGTAACTTTTCGTCATCATCGAAATTCATCATGAAGTTTTCAAATTGTTCCAAGTGGTTGTCCGGATATATACTGCCATCGTATTTCTCCATTTTTGTGCTATCGAACCTCTTAGGGAGGTTTCCGGACAGAATCTTGGAAGACAATGAAGATTGTCTCTAATTCCGGCCACGATTGAAAACAGTATCCTCATTGGGAGTTGCAAAGATACCTGGTTCATCGTGGAAGGAAAAAGGATCCACCAGCATCCGGTCTACATGTCTCCGGCTATGAGATGATCCTTTGCCTATATGCCTCTTTAACTTTCCATGTCTATCCCTTTTTCTTGAATACTTCTTAACTAACTTTTGTTTCTTTTTAGATCGGCCCTCATCACTGCTGGAGGATAAGGACTCTTCAACTCCATCCTCGCCCGAGGAGCTACCAGAAGATTCTGAGTCTGAGTCAGAGCTCTCCACTGGCTTGGACCGGTGAGACTTTTTGGAGCTAGCATGAGTCTTCTTGGTAGTCACATGGGTCTTCGAAGGCTCATTCTCTCTAAGGTTGTCGGTATGATGAGCAACTGATGCTTTTGACTTCTCTTTTATGCCCATCTTTGCCTTCTCTGCCCTCAGAGCTTCTATCTCGCCCTTTAATCTATCACGCTCCTCGATGGTATATTCATCATTTTCACCCACCACTTCAAGCAAATCTGGTGGTACTTCCGGTGCGTCGGGATTCATTCAGACTGATTTTTTCTGATGGTTTCGAATGCTAGATTCAGGCACCGTCGTGCTCCCACTGTGGTCGCCAATTCGGTGTGGTTTATTCTTGTCTAAGGGTAAGTTTGTAAATTTTGTTTAGAGTTGTGTGGAAGTTTGTGAGTATTTAATGTTTGGGTAGAGTGTAGAGGGAGAATTAAGTAGTCTGGTTGTATTTAATTTTCATTACCCTCATTTAATGTTGGTCGTTGGGTATTTATACCCTTATATTTGGGCCTTATGGGCTTTCGGGTGGTGTTTAATGGACCCGGGTCAAGTTTAAGGACCCATTAGTTCTAAGTAGGAGAACAGGCAGCTTAGTCAAGAAGTGATTAGGTTTTAAGTACTTTAGTTCTGTTCGAACAGTCCAATGGATAATGATGTCCGAACTGCCCCTGCCCGGTTAGGTAGACATTGTCCGAACTAACCCTGTCCGAAGTGGTGACAGAATCCATACTCATCAATATACAAATATCACAAAAAACTTGATCTTAAATAGTAAGGTACATGGTTGCTTCTGGGGGTTTTTTATACCAGACACATAAAAGAGAGATAATAATCACAAGAATGCATTAAATACAAAAAAAATACAATCTAATTCACTAATGATTCTCGACTAATAAAAATAAGATAACACAAAAAGATTCTTTTTTTTCTTGGTTTCCAGAATTTAACCGAGAAGACTAAGAACGGTGTTGTAAAATAATTTGCAAATTTATCAGCTTCATGATCTCATATGCAATATCCACAATCTCTGTCACCGATTTCATCTGACCATTTTTCCAGGACTGTATAAGTAGTGTATTCACTGTAGAAAATAGTGTTTTTAATTCCGGATAATCTCTGAAGTATTGTAAACAATTTTTTATTGAAATATTTTTGGGGTTTTCCAAAACTTTCAATTGGATAAAATCAAAAATATTATATTTGAACAGAGAGTATGAATTGATGTGTTTGTCATTTTCAACAGAATCCATCTTTTATCAATTCGACCAATTTGGATAAGTTTGACAGTTAGGGTAGTTAAGGTCTTTAAACGGGATTTGTAATAAAACGGATTCAAATTTGAAATTTGAATAAAACAATCAAATTACTAATTTTGAAATTCTATTGACTTGCAACAATACCCGATTTAACCAAAATAAAAAAATTCAGCCACGGGCTCTGCCCCTTAGATCTCGCCACGGACTCCGCCCCTTCATCATGTTAATCATGATATAATCTAACAAGCGTGCACTCCGCACTCTACGACTTGTTTGATAATGTATAATAATTAAATTGGTCGACCAGTCGATCCAATTACACTAAAATATCTAACATTCACCACAGTCGCGACAATATCTCTATTTCTATTCCTTGACAATATTCGTACTCCTGAGCTTTTTAAAGGAGACAAAATCTTCACACTTTCTTCTTGTTTTTCTTTTTCGAGCGAAGAAAACAATATAATACTGTAGACATTCGATACATCAAGATGTCTTTTGTTTACTTCATTCCTTCTTTGTATAGTGCTTCAGGATTTTGATTTTCTAGACACCTTTCAATAAAATAAGATATTTGTTTATTTGGATACTATTGACCGATATGAACCAAATCCATTGATATATTTTGATAGATATGGTTATCTTCCGATGCCGTAAAAAATTCTTTACTAACTAATTTAAGATTGAATAAATCTGTCATAGAGTCTGAAGCAACTTTGGCAAAAATTTTCGTCAACATATCATGAGGAAGATCATGAATGATCCTGACAACTCTAGAACAGAATCTTTTGTACAAGGAGTTATTCTTGATCTTAATGAGAAGAAAGAAAAGACATAGAACAAACTAAATATTTTTTTAATTAAAACATGTAGTTAGTTAGAAGTAGAATAGCTAGTTCTCCATGTATATATAGAGTAAGAGATAGAATATGACACTGCTGGTGGTTAAATATCTTACTTAATAAGTAATGTTCGTGAGATATTTTACCGTTGTATATTTAAAAAATTGTAACTTGAAATTTAAAATAAGGTAATTTTTATATAGATATTAAAATAAGAATGGGTCAATTTTTTATACCGATAGAATCCTAATCCAAGTTTTTCGGTGCAACAGAACTCTCTGATCCCTCTTGTCCAAATGAGTTTTCACCACTCAACTTCTTGGAGAAACCGCGTACGCGACGGAATCGAATTTTCCTAGTTTTTCACTCCAGTAAAAAGTTAGAGCACAATGTGCACTTCCACACACTAGATCCTCGTTAATTCCAAACTTAGGACAAAAGAATCGGCTACAAAAATCAAACTCAGACTCGGAATCAGCTGCAGCCGAAACAATTATCCCTCTTCCAGAACATTTCAATATCTCGTCGGTATTTGGTTCTTGTTCAACGACGGATTTCGAGGGCGGAAGCACGACAAAAATATCGTCGGATGTTGTAGGCTTCTTTATAACAATGGTAGAAGCACCGCTCAAGGCTTTGGATATTTTAGAAAATTCAGTAGAGTTAGACTCGGAAGTTGGAAGAACATGTAGATTTAGTTCAATAAAGAAAGACTCTTTCGATTCACCGTTCTGAATCGTTTTAGCTCGGGAGTGAACCATCGGAGACTAAACTTGGGATTTGGAGCTGAATCAGACTGTGTCGGAGATCCTAACAGTAGTCTTAGGGGGTGTTCGGTGTCAATCCAGGTAAGGTATGAGCATTTTCTTGGCGTAATTATGTTCCAGAATTTTCAAAAAGTTGTTAGAAGTATAAAATTCATTCCATATAGGCCTCGTAATCCCCACATTGGTAAGAGCCAACAATGGTGAATGTATGTAATTCTGGCTCCACTTCGATTAGTAAGATTCCTTTTGGGAGTATCATCCTAAAGAGCAAACCCGTGCGGGCCCGAGAGGCCCAAAACAGACAATATCTTGCTAGTCACATAAAAATACACCAACAACTCGTATCAGAGCAAAAAAAATGGCTTAACCGTCGAAAAAATTCGGAGCCACGAATGGCTTAAATGCCAGAAATATTTGGAGCCTCTAGTGTAAGCTTAAATTCTGAATTCGCTGTGATTGATGGGATGAATTTTAAAGAGGGAGTGTTGAAGTAGAAACTTCATCCCATAGAGGCATCTCAATCCCACGTTGGTAAGAACAAAAAATGGAAAATAGAAAATGGTGAGTGTATATAATTGTGACTCCACCTCAACTAGCAAGAAACCTTTTGGGAGTGTCATCCCAAAGAGCAAACCTGTGCGGGCCCGAGAGGCCCAAAGCGGACAATATCTTGCTAGTCCGTGAGGTTCCGCATTTTTAACATAAAAATACACGATTAGTTATGTTTAATATTTAGAAAATTTCAAGTTTGCTTCGTGTTGAATTTATCAACCCTTCGAATCATCCAAAAAAGAGTTTTCATGGTGATTATTGATAGAATGTTTGTTAATATTTTCCATGTCGCAAGAGGTAAGAGAAGACTTTAGCATAGATTCATTCCATCCATTTTAGTTGAGAACTTTGTCTGAAACGATCCCACTGTTGATAGGGATGTTGTCGGCCTGACTAGGGGAGAGCCTCTAATCCAAGTGTCAATCCAGAAGTTGATGTCTCCTGTTCCTTCCAATAGACCACTTGACATAGGCTTCAACTTTGTCTTTGATAGATGCTAGTCTTTTCAATACTTTAGAACTCTTCTTATTTTTGAATTCTGTCGACAATGAATGGGTTAGAGTATTAATAAATATACAAAGTCCAAATTATTATTCAGTTGCAAGCATATATTTCTGAGCAAAAATTCATTTAACTTTATTTATTTATATTGTACTATCCAATTATTTATTTATAATATTTTAATTTTTTTTATAGAAAATCATCCCACCCTTGTATTTCTTTTGGTTTTTATTATTTTAATTTTAAATTTTGTATTTTTAAAACCACAATTCAAGAAACAAATTCGAATCTATTATCAGTTTTTTTAAATGAACAAAACTAGATACATAATATTAATTTTGAATTTTTTTCGAAATAGGCATGGATGAGAGACTGAAAGTTGTGGGAGCAGGAGACTTGGAGATGAAAGACGAGAGGCGAGAGTTTCGGGACAAAAGACCGAGAATTTTGGGACGAGATACGAGAGTTGCGAGACAATTTAAAATATATTTTTTAGATGATAGACGGGAGATAAAAAGATCAATGCGAACTAGAGTTAGTTTAACTTTAAAATAATTCATTCATAATCCGGTTCGTAAATCCGGATTTCAATTTCGACTAGTTAACAATTTGATAGCATTATCCAATAATTTTTTAATAATTGTTTTGGGACACATTCCGAGCAAAAAATCGAGTTAATATACACAGTAACATCGATACACATCCATCTTGTCATAGGCCGATGATTGTAATTTGGAAACTCAAAACGACATCTTAATAGGAGGAAGTAGCACAAAAAGAAACATTTGAGGCTGTTAGGATCGAATTTGCTTTTAATTATATGATCAAAATATATAATTTCACTAAAACAATGGACTTATAGATATTTCGAATTTATATATATTCTTAATTACGAAAAATATATATACATGATCATAAAATATAGAAAGAGAAATAATTATCATTAAAATATATTAAAAGTATTTTTATCAATTAAACTTGTATTTGAAAAATGATGTTGTATTTTAATTTTTAATTTTTTTATACTTTTTAATATTAATTAATTTTTTTACCAAAGTCTCGATAGGATTTGGT
This sequence comes from Limnanthes douglasii subsp. nivea, assembly GCA_036936605.1. NCBI lineage: Eukaryota > Viridiplantae > Streptophyta > Magnoliopsida > Brassicales > Limnanthaceae > Limnanthes > Limnanthes douglasii. Next base: position 56,717,151 of record JAUPFV010000001.1, on the reverse strand, counting down.
GAAGAAATAAGATCAGTGGCTAGAGCAATAGGAAACCCTCTTTCGATATGCGTTCTACCAAGAAACAAGGCTAAACATGATGGTTATATAGTATGGATGCAATTAGACATATCTAAAGATCTTTTTACCAAAGTCTCGATAGGATTTGGTGAAAACGATGGATACTGGGAAAAAATTGTATATGAGAATTTACCCTAATACTATTCGAATTGCTAATCAACAACAACAAAAGATATCTCATAAATCCAGATAATCTACATGATTATGATATTATTTTAACTTAGAAAGCTCTAATTAAACCTAAGCTAAAGTCAATCATAGTGAATGAAGACAATTATGGGATTCAACCAACGAACAAGGAACAAAGCAACTCAAAAGCAACATCGATAGAAGCAAAACATAAGAATTAGACACAAAAAGAATTGAAGAAGAAATCAACATGCATAATAAAAGAAATTCAATTTATCCAGAAACAATGGACTCGAGGAACTCATGCTTAAAAGGAAAAAGTAAAGACACCAGTCAAATTAATGACTTAGAAATTTTAAAAGTTATACAAATAACAGAAACAAGTAGCTTGTTCATAGACATATTGCAAGCAAGGATAGCTAATAGCAAAGATGAATTATATAAGCCTGCAACAGTAATTAGTCTTCCACCATACCTTGTATTGAAAAAGGCTGAAGTCATAGAAGAATTCAATTTTTTTTTGGAATAATCAAAGCACTAGAATGTTAAAAAGGACAATGAGAAGCATCATCCCTCTGAATTTGAAGTCATTAAGGCTATTGAAAATTTGGAAACAGTCAACTTAGCCCCTGAGCATCCAACCCCTAACAAAGAGAACATAGGTAGGTTTTCTACATCACATGCATGACATAAAATTGAGGTTTATTATATTTCAAAACATTATTTAATAAGAAGAAAAAAGATGCTAAGAGAAAGAAAATTTAGTATGAGTTACGTTCGTACAAATGATTGATGATATTTCTAATGTCAATCGATGATTTATGCTACTAACAAGCTCAGCAGGATCTTAATGTTGTCTAGCTTTCTAAATCATTAAAGATTCAGTTGGATTTCTTATCTAACTGATAATTCTCGTCAGAAATGATTTGCACAACGTATGTACATATTAATCGACTCCAAATATCAGATCAATTGTTTAATTAACTGGCATCTTTATCATGCTGATAAATCTCTGACCCTCAATAGCTCAGAACGCATCATAAAATGTGTATAACATCTCTGGATCACTCTAAATCCATGATCCTAACATCACAACACAATTCATTGTGCTCAAGGCTGTTGTAAACATAAAGTAAGGCATCACTGTTCAACACCTAGTGTTTATCCCGGTGCTTTCTGATACTGTCCTAAATATGAAGCTAAGTGTTAATAATCAAAAAACCCTAATGATTATGGTTGATGTCCATAGCATGGTTCTTACCATTATGGTTCAACACCTGGAGCTAATCATTGATTAGATTACGACAACAGTTAAGAACTCTTCCAATAGGGTTTGAGAATTTGTCAGCGGCCAGCGAGTTAACCACAATCTCCGAATCAGTTTCGATGTCTACGTTGGTGTACCGATTTTGATGGCAGATAATAAAGCCATCTAGAAGTACTCTGGCTTCAACATAAATAGGAGAGAGCTTTCCATACAGACGACCATGGCCTAAGATTAAGGAGCCTATACTATTTCTGATTATAATGCTGCCACTAGTTTCACCGTCAAAGAGGGGAGATCCATCAATGTTAATTTTGATTCTGTTATTTATTGGAGGAGTCAAGTAAACGAGCTTAGGGGGTGTTGATATTAAGGTCATTGAAACATCAAAAATCACTGCAGATGTTGAATGGGGAGCAATGCTTTCTCGAGAGAAGGTTAGCGGTGTCTAAGCCAACAATTATATGGTTAATGGAATTAAGGTTGAATTGAGATCGGATACATGAGCTTTCATCTTTGATTTATTTTTCATGTTACAAATGATCCAACAGATGTGAATGCCCTTTTAAGAATTCTAGAGCCAAGTCCTTAGCATGTGAGAAATTATCATGTATCTTGCGATTTTAATTTTGAAATGGAAGCGTGGTTGTTCATTGATTACCGCTGAATTTACATTTCGAAGCTAACATGAAATATCTTTTTTGCAGGATATCATCGGTAGGAATCCAACTTTGAAGTAGCCTCAAGGTAAAGTATGAGCGTGGTTATGTTTAATCTTTGGAAAATTCCAAGTTTCTTTCGTGTTGAATTTTCCAACCCTTGGAATCATCCAAAAAAGAGTTTTCATGATGATTATTGATAGAATGCTTGTTAATGTTTTCCATGTCGCAAAAGGTAAGAGAAGATTTCAGCTTAGATTCTTTTCATCCATTTTAGTTGAGAACTTTGTCTAAAACGAGCCCACCGTTGATAGGATGTTGCAAGCCTGACTAGGAGAGAGTCTCTAATCCAAGTGTCAATCCAGAAGTTGGTGTCTCAGGTTCCAATAGAGCACTTGACATAGGGTTCAACTTTGTCTTTTTAATACAAGTCTCTAATCCAAGTGTCAATCCAGAAGTTGGTGTCTCAGGTTCCAATATATGCTAGTCTTTTTAATACTTTACAACTCTTCTTATTTTTTAATTTTTCCAGCAATGAATGGATTAAAGTATTCTTCTTATTTTTTTAATTCTGCCAGGAATCAATGGATTAAAGTATTAATAAATATACAAAGTCCAAAATTATTATTCAGTTTCAATCATATATTTCTAAGCAAAAATTTGTTTAACTTTATTTATTTATTGTCTACTATCCAATTATTTTTTATAATATTTGTAGTATTTGTTTTATTGAAAACCATCACACACTTGTATATTTTTTTTTGGTTTTTTGGGATTCTTTTAAAGTTTTTATTTTTAAACCGCAATTAAGGAAACAAATTCGAAACTATTATCAGTTTTTTTAAACAAACAAAACTAGATACATCAATAATATTTTTTTTAAAAAAAATTCGAAAGATACATAGATGAGAGATTGAAAGTTGTGGGACAGGAGACTAAGAGATGATGGACGAGAAACGAGAGTTTTAGGACGAAAGATCGAGAATTACGGGACGAGAGACGAGAACTGCAAGACCAGTTTAAAATATAATTTTTAAATGACAGACGGTAGACAAAAAACTAGATGTGAAACCAACATTAGTTTGACTTTAAAAAAAATCATTCATCAAATGTTTGTAGATTCAAATATAAATTTCGACTAATTAACAATTTGATAGCATTATCTACTAAAATTTAACCATTTTTTGGACACATCCAGAACGAAAGATCGAGTTAATAAACACAGTAACATTGGTACACATCCATCTTGTTATAGGCCGGTGATTGTAATTTAGCAACTTAAAACAGCATCGTCTAACTCGAAAATTGATGGTTGGTTAACCCATCCCTGTATTGATGATATAAACGGCATGAATTCAAATCGTAATCTATGAATCAAATAACATCTTAGCCTTGGATCACTGATAAGTTCATTTTTATCAAAACCTGAAATTTCCGAACATACATTCTTAACCTTAAGAAAGTAATCAGATATCGACATATTACCTTGTGTCAACGAAGCAAGCTCATTCTCAAGGTATTGAAGTCACATATTATTTTTCTGGGTAAATAACCTGTCAAGAGTATCCCAGATATCCTTTGGAGAATCCAATGCACGAACATGATCAATAAATTCCTTACCGATCGAAGTTCTCAACGCGAATAAGGCTTTTCTGCACCTTACTTTCCATTTCATCCTTAACTCAGCGTTTTCCGGAGTATCACTCGGAAGTATCTCTATACTGGAAACAAGATCCCACAAATCTTGTCCTTGAAGGAAAGCCTCCATACACAACCGCCAATATTGGTAATTGGTTTCAACGAGCTTCTCTGTAGACATAGGAGAAGATGAAATACTTCCATTTATATTGAAAGAAAATGATAATAACACTTGAAAAGATTTGTGTTTCAATGGGTAATAAAATCAAACAGTTGATATGCAGAGACCTCGATCTGATACCATGAAACAAATTGAACAGACAAAACTGAAACAATTGAACATGCATATGGTTTGATTTTTATTACTTGAAGAATGAAACAAAAAGGTTCATTACTTATAGAAAATATGATTCAAACGTATCTTAATAATTATGAGAATTTCAGACTTCCTAATATAACTCCCACTACTTCACTAAGTCATTTAGTAGTTAGGAATTCATTTGAGCTGTCTCCTTCTTTGCGTGTCCTTTGCATGTCTTTTGCGTGTCCTGTTCGTGTCTTTTGCGTGTCTGCTTCTTGTAACTTGAGTAAAGAGTGCACTATTTTTTTGTAGGAAGTAGCATAAAAAGTAACATTTGAGGTTGTTAGGATCGAATTTGCTTTTAATTATATGATCCAAATATAAAATTTGATTAAAACAACGCATGTATAGATATTTTGAATTTATATTTATTCTTAATTACGAAAAATATATATACGTGATCATGAAGTTTAGAAAGAGAAACAGTTATCATTAAAATATAAGGGTTTTTATCATTTAAACTTTTATTGAAAAATAAGGTTGTGTTTTGATTTTTTTTTTTTTATAATTTTTCATAATTTTTAATATTAATTAATTTTTTATGTTTTTTATATATTATCTTCATCATATGTTTTGAGTTTAGGATTTATTAGGGAAACTCTAAGTGAGGATTTCTTGTAACATACATTCTTGAAGACTGTTATTCTTCATGTATAAGACCTTTCGTGAGTCCACAAATGATGAATTTCTTCCATTAAGAAACAAATCAGGAACTGCTATACAAGCGAATAGAAGCCTATGGACAAATCCCATCTTCGAGCAACACACACCTGCAAGTTGCTCAAGGCATAAACAAAAATCATACACGACATCCCAAATCCAAGAACAAAAGAAATGACTAAACATTACCAAATAAATCAAAAGAATCATCATATAAATATTCAATTCACATCTACTATCAAAGAAAATCTACAATAAAAAGCTAAGAATACAATGGTGGAAACATTCACGACACAAAAATCTAAACATTCATCTATTCTGAAATTCAGTGGTCCATTTGGGTTTCTTGGAGAAGTTAACATTTCACATGAGGACAGTAGACACATCTTTATTGAATTCGATCTAATTGAAGACCTTAAAAATGGAAGAGAAATGTTTATCAAATCGACGACAAGAGAATGAGCTCCTAAAGTGGCTACCACATTATAACATAAACAAAGATATTCCTATAACTCATATTTGGTATTCACTTCCAAATCTATCGAATTATATGTTTGACGAAGATATAAGATCAGTGGGTAGAGCAATAGGAAACCCTCTTTCGATATGCGTTCGACCAAGAAACAGGGTTAAATACAATTGTTGTAAAGTATGGGTGCAATTAGAGATATCTAAAGATCTTTTTACCAAAGTATGGATAGGCTTTCGTGAAAACGATGGATAGTGGCAATAAATTGTATATGAGAATTTACCCTATTACTGTCTGAATTGCTATCATTTGGGTCATCAACAAAAAAATTGCAGGAAAATAAGCAACAACAAAAGAGACCTCAAAAATCCACATCATCTACATGATCATGATAGTATTTTGACTTGGGAAACTCTAATGAAACCTAAGCTAAAGTCAATCATAGTGAATGGAGACAATTCTGGGATTCAAGCAACAAACAAGGAACAAAGCAACTCAAAAGTAGCAGCAATAGAAGCAAAACATAAGAATTAGACACAAAAAGAATTGAAGAAGAAATAAACATGCATAATAAAAGAAATTCAATTTATCCAGAAACAATGGACTCGAGGAACTTATGCTTAAAAGGAAAAAGTAGAGACATTAGTCAAATGAATCACTTAGAAATTTTAAAAGTTATACAAATAGCAGAAACCAGTAGCTTGTTCATAGACATAAATAAAACAAGGATAACTAATAGCGAAGATGAATTATATAAGCCTGCATGAGTAACTAGTCTTCCACCATACCCTGTATTGAAAAACGTTGAAGTCATAGAAGATTTCAAATTTTTTTTAGAATAATCAAACCACTAGAATGTTAAGAAGGACAATGCATCATCCCGCTGAGGTTGAAATCATTAAGTCTATTGAATATTTGGAAACAATCAACTTAGCCCCTTAGCATCCAACCCCTAACAAAGAGAGCATAGGTAGGTTTTCTACATCGCATGCAAGACATAAAATTGAGGTTTATGAGATTTCAAAACATTACTTAATAAGAAGCTAAAAGATGCTAAGAGAAAGAAAATTTAGTATGAGTTACTTTCGTACAAATGACTGATGATATTTTTCATATAAATCGATGATTTATGCTACTAACAAGCTCATCAGGATCTTAATCCTGTCTAACCTTCTAAATCATTACATATCTCGTTAGTTTTCTTATATGATTGACAATTATCGTCAGTAATTATTTGCGCAACATATGTACATATCAATCGACTCCAAATATCTGATCAATTGTTTAATTAACTGGCATCTTTATCATGCTAATCAATGTATGGCCCTCAATAACTCATAACGCATCTTAAACTGTGTATAAAATCTCCGGATCACTCCAAACCATGATCTTAACAACGCAACACAATTCATTATGCTCAAGGCTGTTGTAAACATAAAGTATTGCATCACTTTTCAACACCTAGTGTTTATCCTGGTGCTTTCTGATATTGTCCTAAATAAGAAGCTAAGCGTTACTGATCAAAATAACCTAAGGATTATGGTTGATGTCCAAAGCATGGTTCTTACCATTGTGGTTCAACACCCGGAGCTAAGTATTGTTGTTGATTCTCTGGTGCTTAGTGTTACAGTCATAAGCCAACTATGTTTGCCTACTGTAACTGTCCTCATCCTGTTGTTGTTGCTGCTAAATACCTGTTCCTCAAGAAAGTTATACATTATCATGGCCTAGATGGAAATTTTTGTCTTAAGACATTAACCTAGACTAAGTATTTCACCCTTTGCTATAAGGGTACTTAGGGGTTTGCAATCTACCAATACGTAACATTGTAACACACTGTCAATGTAGGCATTTTGTTATAATCCAAGAATACCACGAAAGCGATCCCGATGTATCTTGATTCCTAACACAAAATTGGCATCACCAAGATCCTTCATATCAAACTTATCTGATATAAATATTTTTATAGTGTGTAACAATTCCTTATTGTTCGAGGCAAGCAATATATCATCCACATATAATATAAGAGATATAAAATTACTCTCACTGAACTTGTGATATACACAATCCTCAACTGAGTTGATCTCAAGTCATAACCGACTATCACCTCAAAGAATTTGTGATACCATTGACGAGAGGCTTGTTTAAGACCATATATGGATTTATTGAGCGTGCAAACCAGATCTTTTGAGTTACTTTCTACAAATGTTTTGGTTGTAGCATATAGATCGTTTCAACAATATTACCATAACATACATTTGATGGAGCTCAAGGTCGAAATGTGCAACTAATGCCATGATTATTCTAAGGGAATCATTCGTTGATATCAGAGAGAATATTTTATTAAAATCAATCCCTTCATGCTGAGTATAACAAGACCTGTGTTATGTCTTTCCACATTACCCAGAGAATCACATTTGGTTTTGTAAACCCATTTACAACCAATTTCTTTTTTCCCTTCAGGTAATGGGATAAGATCACATACCGCGTGGTCTTGCATTGATTTATACTTTTCCTTCATAGCGTCAATCCACTTCCGAGACTCAGAGCTTATCATGGCATGTTTGTATGATGATGGATCATCTATAGTTCCAGCACATAACTCATCATGCTCGTGAAGATATATTATAACGTTTTGGACCTATAGTACTCTTCCTTTCTCTCGTGGACCTTCTTACTATTTCCTCTTATTGCACTTCTTGAGGAGGTCGAGTTTGATCATTATGAACAATGTCATTTTGATTCTCTTGTGAAAGATTATCTTCAGGTTCCTCTTGTTCTACATGGACCATATTTGTATCATGGTTAGAACCCTCAAGTGGAGCATCACTGTTAATTTTAGAATTACCTTGTTCTAATGGGACCGAAATGATTTGAATTACAACATAATCTTAGGATACCTGAGTATCCCTATTAAAATCTTCATGAATATCTATAGAGTCTTTCTCAAAATCAATATTTGTTCCCTTATTCGTCCCTCCAAACTCAAAATTCTCTACAAACTTGGTCGTTTCTGTCTAAACTATTGTACCAATGATAGAATCATAAAACATAAATCCTCTGGAATCTTCGGAATAACCTATGAAGAAACCATTAACTGTTTTTGGGTCCAATTTATTTTCTTGAATTTTGTAAGGCCTCGCCTCAGCTGGACAACCCCACACATGCAAATTCTTTAAATTGGGTCTACGTCCATTCCAAAGCTCATATAGGGCCCTAACAGTAGCCTTAGTGGGTACTCGGTTGAGGATATAAGCAACACATTTAATGGCTTCCCCCTAGAGAGATAATGTTAGATATGAGTGACTTCTCATATTTCTAACGATATCTTTTAGTGTTCGGTTTCGTCTCTTAGATACACCATTCATGTGAGGTGAACCCGACATAGTGTATTGAGGGACTATTCCACACTTCTCTAGGGTCTGTGCAAATGGTCATGAACTTTGTTCACCAGATCCGTTATATCTACCATAGTATTCACCACCATGGTCGGATCTACCTGTCTTAATGCTTATACCGAGTTGTTTCTCAACCACGGTCCTAAAAGCTATGAACTTGTTGAGGAGCATAGAATTTTCATAAAAAAGATAGAGGTAACCAAAAAGAGAGTAGTCATCGGTGAATAATATAAATTACCATTTCCCGTTCCATGATTCGTGTAGAAACGGTCCACAAATATCGGTATATATCAATTCTAGAACTTCGCTCGCTCTATATGCCCCTAACTTTTTAACTTTGGTTTGTATTCCTTTGATATACTCGACACATATATTGAAGTCAGGGTAATTAAAAGGACCCAATAAACCTTCAACAACAAGCTTGCCATCTTAACTTTGGATATATGAGCTATCTGTTTGTGCCACAGTTTAGAGGATCTTTCAAATTTGGTAATGTTGTTTGATGTACGTTGTGTATTAATAAAAAATGTTGTGATTATTAATATTATTCAACAAATACAAATTATCCTCTTTAATCAAATTTCTATTTCCAACAACAATTATTTAGAGAGAGTTTAAAACAATTGTTTTCCATCAGACAATAGTAACCTTGCAAGTTTAAAACTAGAAAAGAAACTAAGTTCCTCTGAAAGTGGGAAAATACATTACATTCTCTAAAAATAATACATGTCCAGTGGACAGTTTAGAAAAATCACAAATAGCTAAAACATCACACGAGTTCCCGTCTGCCATGAAAATGAATCTTTCATCCTCACTTAGCATCCTGCTCTTTAACATACTCTGCAAAGAAACACAGACATGATATTGTTTTTAGGTAGTATAAGTCTTTAGTAAGTGATAACATACTAAAAATATTACAAAAAAAACAAAATTAAAAGATAAATGTTAAAAAATTAGAGAACAAACGATACAGGTCTGTCCACCATTGCAATGGTGGACACGATGGTGCTGACGGCATTGCATGGCGGAAACAGGGGTCTGTCCGCTATTGCACGGCGGACACAAGGGTCTGTACGCCAAACAATGGTGGACAGACCCCATGTTTCCGCCATGCAATAGCGTCAGCACCATCGTGTCCGCCATTTGCCCGACGCAAAGTATCATCTTCTTTGACATGATGATGATGGCGAACACCACCTGGACGCCATCGTCTGGCAGGAACGGACATTTTTTTTATTTCCTTTTTAAAATCATTTTTTCAATAAAACAGAAAGATAAAATGATCAATGTACATGTTAGTTTGTAGAAAAAAATGTTTTGTTACAATTTCTGCAAGTTTTGTTAACATTTTATTAAATTTTACAAAGTTAAAAAAAAGTTTTGGTTAGTTTAAGTTTTGACTTTTTATGATTTTAGTAAGTTTTAGGAAGTAAAATGTTAGGTTATGGTAGATTTTCTATTTTGAAACTTCATGAAGTAAATAATGGCACAAAACATAATTAAATAAACTTTTAAGGATTTTTTTTAATTTTTTGCCTCGTGGCAATTTTGTAAATATTGAAAAACAAAAAAAGATGACTTCGCGGAATAATTTCGGCTTTTTTTAGCAATTCCTTTTTTATATAGATATTAAAATAAGAATGGGTCAATTTTTTATACCAATAGAATCCTAATCTAAGTTTTTCTGCGCAACAGAACTCTCTGATTCTCCTTGTCCAAATGAGTTTTCACCACTCCACTTCTTGGAGAAGCCGCGTACGCAACAAAATCAGATTTTCCTTTCAACTCCAGTAAAGTGTTAGAGAATAATATGCACTTTCACACACTGGATCCTCGTTAATTCCAAACGTAGAACAGAAGAATCGGCTATAAAAATCAAACTCAGACTCGGAATCAGCTGCAGCCGAAACAATTATCCCTCTTCCACGACATTTTAATATCTCTTCGTTATTCGGTTCTTGTTCTACGACAAATTTCCAGGACGGAAGCACGAAAAAAATATCATCGGATGTTGCAGTCTTCTTTATATCGATGATAGAAGCATTGCTCAAGGCTTTGGATATTGTAAAAACTTAAGTATAGTTGAACTCAGAAGTTGGAATAACATGGAGATTTAGTTCAACAAAGAATGACCCTATCGATTCACCGTTCTGAATCTTTTTAGATTGGGAGTGAACCATCGGAGGCTAAACTTGGGATCAGTGTCAATCTAGGTAAGGTATGAGCATTTCCTTGGCGTAATTATGTTCTAGAATTTACAAAAAGCTGTTAGAAGTATAAACTTCATTCCATATAGGCATCCTAATCCTCACATTGGTAAGAACCAAAAATGGTGAGTGTATATAATTTTGGATCCACCTTAATTAGCAAGAGTCTGTTTAGGAGTGTCATCCCAAAGAGAAAACTCGTGCGGGCCCCAGAGGCCCAAAGCGGACAATATCTTGCTAGTCCGTGAGGTTCTGCATTTTTCACATAAAAAATACACCAACAACTGTTATCAGAGCAAAAAAATGGCTTAACCAAAGCCACGAATGGCTTAAATGCTAAAAATATTCGAAGCCTTTAGTGTAGGCTTAAACGCCGAATTCGCTGATTGATGGGATAAAGTTTAAAGGGGGAGTGTTAGAAGTATAATCTTCATCCCATAGAGGCCTCTCAATCCATCATTGGTAAGAACGAAAAATAGAAAATGGTGAGTGTATATGATTGTGACTCCACCTCAACTAGCAAGAAACCTTTTGGGAGTGTCATCCAAATAGCCAATCCGTGCAGGCCCGAGATGCCCAAAGTGGCCAATGTCTTGCTAGTCCCTGAGGTTCCGGATTTTTCACATAAAAATGCACGATTGGTTATGTTTAGTCTTTAGAAAATATCAAGTTTCTTTCACGCTGAATTTATCAACCCTTGGAATCATCCAAAAAAGAGTTTTCATGATGATTATTGATAGAATGCTTGTTAATTTTTCCATGTCGCAAGAGTAAGAGAATATTTCAGCTTAGATTCATTCCATCCATTTTAGTTGAGAACTTTGTCAGAAACGAGCCCACTATTGATAAGGATGTTGTCAACCTGACTATGGGAGAGCCTCTAATCCAAGTGTCAATCCAGAAGTTGACGTGAGGTTGTCAACCTGACTAGGTGAGAGCCTCTAATCCAAGTGTCAATCCAGAAGTTGATGTCTCTGGCTCCTTCCAATAGACCACTTGACATACGTTCCGCTTTTCCTTTGATAGATGCTAGTCTTTTCAATAATTTAGAACTCTTCTTATTTTTGAATTCTGCCGGCAATGAATGGGTTAGAGTAATAATAAATATACAAAGTCCAAAACATTATTCAGTTTCAAGCATATATTTCTAATAAAAAATTTATTTAACTTTTTTTATTTATTGTCCATTACCTAATTATTTTTTTATAATATTCTAAATATTTATTTTATAGAAAATCATCCCACCCTTGTATATATTTTTTTGGTTTTTTGGTTTTTTTTATTTTAAATTTTGTATTTTTTAAACCGCAATTCATGAAACAAATTCGAAACTATTATCAGTTTTTTACAAAATGAACAAAACTAGATACATAATATTATTTTTGATTTTTTTTCGAGATATGCATAGATGAGAGACTGAAAGTTGTGGGAACATGAGATTCAGAGATGAAAAACGAGAGGCGAGAATTTTAGGACAAAAGACCAAGAATTATGGGACGAGATACAAGAGGTGCAATATAATTTAAAATATAATTTTTAGATAATAGACGGGAGATAAAAGCTAGATGCGAACAAGAGTTAGTTTAACTTAAAAAAAATCATTCATAATCCGGTTCGTAGATCCGAATTTAAATTTCGACTAGTTAACAATTTAATAGCATTATCAAATAAAAATTTAACAATTTTTTTGGACACATCCCGAGCTAAAATCAAGTTAATAAACACAGTAACATCGATACACATCTATCTTGTCATAGGCTAGTGATTGTAATTTGGCAACTCAAAACATCATCTTAATAAGAGGAAGTAGCACAAAAAGAAACATTTGAGGCTGGTAGGATCGAATTTGCTTTTAATTATACGATTAATATATAAAATTTCACAAAACAATGGCCTTATAGATATTTCAAATTTATATATATTCTTAATTACAAAAAATATATATACATAATTATAAAGTATAGAAAGAGAAACAGTTATCATTAAAATATTAAAATATGTTAAAAGTATTTTTATCATTTTAACTTGTATTTGAAAAATGATGTATTTTATGTTTTAAAATTTTTAATTTTTTTTAATATTAATTAATTTAATTTTTATTTTTTTCTATATATTATCTTCATCATGTTTTAAGTTTAGGATTTATTGGGAAGCTCAAAGTTGAAGATTTCTTGTAAGATACATTCTTGAAGACTGTTCTTTTTCAATGTATAAAATCTTTCGAGAGTCCACAAATAATGAATTTTCTCCATTAAGAAACAAATCAGGAACTAATCTACAAGTGAATTTCCAGTGGCCAACTATCTTTTATTTTTCTTATAAGTATCACGAGAACCTCTGAGCATGGCCTTTTCCTTCTGGAGCCCCTAATTCTCTGGATTCGTTTTGTCTTTGTGTGCCTTGGCTGAACCATAGGAATTCATATATCGCACGGTCTCGGTGGTTAACCTCTTTACCGACCCAAAAAACTATTGCTTCAGGTTTCCATTTATCCATGACTTGGTAATCAACGTTTGACATACACTAGTACGACAACACAACATAATTATGGTGCATATGTATCCACATCAAGGTCGGATCACTATTTTTATTGTTCATAGACAGAAAGAAAGCAAGGATAGCTAATAGTGAAGATGAATTATATAACCCTGCAGCAGTAATTAGTCTTCCACCATACCTTCTATTGAAAAAGGCAGAAGTCATTGAAGATTTCAAAAATATTTTGGAATAATCAAAGCACCAAAATGTTAAGAAAGACAATGACAAACATCATCCTTCTAAAGTTCAATTCATTAAGGCTATTGAAGATTTGGAAACAGTCAACCTAGCCCCTGAGCATCCAACCCCTAACAAAGAGAGCATAGGTAGGTTTTCTACGTCACATGCAAGACATAAAATTGAGTTTTATCAAGTTTTTCAAAACCTTACTTAATAAGAATCTAAAAGATGCTAAGAGAAAGAAAATTTAGTATGAGTTACGTTCGTACAAATGACTGATGATATTTCTAATGTCAATCGATGATTTATGCTACTAACAGGATCTTAATACTGTCTAGCCTTCTTAATCATTACAGATCCAGTTGGTTTTCTTATCTAACTGATAATTCTTGTCAGAAATTATTTGCACAACATATATACATATCAATCGACTCCTAATATCAGATCAATTGTTTAATTAACTGGCACCTTTATCATGCTGATTAATCTGTGACCCTCAATAGCTCAGAACGCATCCTAAACTGTGTATAACATCTCTGGATCACTCCAAATCCATGATCCTAACATCGCAACACAATTCGTTTTTCTCAAGGATGTTGTAAACCTAAAGTAAGGCATCGGTGTTCAACACTTAGTGTTTATCCCGGTGCTTTCTGATACTATCCTAAATATAAAGCTAAGTGTTACTGATCAAAAAAACCTAATGATTATAGTTGATTTCCAAGGCATGGTTCTTACCATTGTGGTTCAACACCTGGAGCTAAGCATTACTGTTGATACTCCGGTGGTTATTGTTGCAGTCATAAGCCAGCTACGTTTGCCTACTCTAATGGTCCCAAGCCTGTTGTTGTTGCTGCTAAATACCTGTTCCTCAAGCATGTTATACATTATCATGCAATAACTGCTTTACAATGATCAATGTCTGGGTTACTAACATATCTCCCCAACATATTTACAGCAAAGGTAATGTCTGGCCTAGTACAAACTTGAGCATACATTAAACTCCCAACTGCCGAAGCATAAGGGACCGTTTTCATTTCCTCAATCTAAAGTTTTGTCTTAAGACATTGACCCAGACTAAGTATTTCACCCTTTAATATAGGGGTACTTAAGGGTTTGCAATCTGCGAATACGTAACATTGTAACACACTTTCAATATAGGCATTTTTTGATAATCCAAGAATACCACGAAAACGATCGTGATGTATATGGATTCCTAACACAAAACTAGCATTACCAAGATCCTTCATATCAAACTTATCTGATATAAATATTTTTGTAGTGTATAACAGTTCCTTATTTTTCAAGGAAAGCAATATGTCATCCACATATAATATAAGAGATACGAAATTACTTTCACTGAACTTGTGATACACACAATCCTCAATCGAGTTGATTTCAAAGTCATAACCGACTATTAATGAACTCAAAAAATCCTTAGGTAAGTTCGTGGTTATCTATATTTTTATCCTCTTATTAGTAGCCCCTCATTCCTCATGAAGATATCTGAGTGAGGACTACAGTTATTCTTTGAATCTCCTTGGATTTTATAACACTCGAAACTTCTCGGATCAGATGGTTTTGCTGGTTGTACCTTACGTATAAATTGTTTAGGTGCTGCCATTCGTGTTACGTGATTCAAAACTTGTTAAAAGTTATGACCCCACCCTTAGTCGTGCTAACCTCACCTAAATCATTATTTGTTTTGAGCTCGCGTGCTTCTGTCTAACCATTATAGAGTCAGAGATATTTTAGATGACGTGGTCATTTATGGCCACTTGTCACCTCTCTCCTAGGGCCTGCCAGCGCGTTGTTTGAAGCGGTTTGTGATAGGGGAAACGTGTCAAAACTTCTTTAACCTTTCGCCTTCTGTCCTCTTTCACTATAAATACTAACTTCCACCTCTGGTTATAGGTTTACACCCTTTGAACTTTGTTTAACCTTGAGTCGAGAATGTCTGTTCTAGAGAGAGAAAATTTCAAAACCCAAATTCCCTCTTTGCACTTTCATGCCTGAAAAGTTTATCAATCTTGAACGGTATAAGCTCTGAAGGTGATTCAATATCTCAAATCAACTTGCTGCTCGCAGACATTCTAGTGATTTGAATCATCCAACACCTGCAGAGATCTGGCAATCAACCTTTTTTAACAACTGGTCCCCTATTCGAGAACGTTCGTTCCCTGCTACTCAGCCCCCGGTCGGGCTTGTTTTAGTGATAACAAGGTTGGCCCTTCGACGTCTGATCTTCCTTCCACAACTTCTCCCTTCTTAACCATGGGTAATGAAAATGGAAAGCCGACTAAAATAAATACAAAGGAATGCATTCAAAAGAAAAAGTCCCCGATCCACCTGCAAAATCTATATGAGTGAAAATCTTATCTTTTGCTGCAACCCCTGAAGCGACTCCGCAGGGGTCACTGCAAACGACTTCAGAAGTGAATCCCAGGAAGTCTTCAACAAAGGGTGTTCGGTTAGAGCAGGTTTTGAAGTTCATCCCTGAAATCCAAGCGAGAGCTTTACTTGATGAACCAGAAAGCGAACATGAACAACCTGACGTGGTAGTGGTTGAGGCACAACGCTCACGAGCCGTTCCTGCTGCGATTCCTCCACCCGGACCATCTGCGCCAAGCCAAGATGCCTCTTCTCCTCCCCGTAAATTACCATTGATCCACCCTTTCGGAGTGGAAAAGCTTCTTTGGCGAAGAAAGACAAAAAAAAAAAACACACACTACCGAAATGCCCTCAAACATAAAAGATGTTTTATGTGATAATCTCCGCAATATTGAGTCTAGCATCATCTTCTTGTCCTTTAAAAAATGAAATACAAATACTTTCATCCGACTGAGTTACTCCACCTCCCCAACAACAACAAACTCAACAAACTGCTAATAAGAAAGAAGATCCTAAAAGAACAGGACTAAGCACAGCACTTCCTGATTAGGAGAAGAGTGAACAAGGATCAAACCAAACTGAGTCATTGAATCCACCTCAAAACAATACAGAGATCGAGAAGAATGATAAAAAGCCAAGTGAGACTGATTCCTCAGTTTCATCTTCAGTCCCGCCATCTGAAGTCGAAAAGACTTTAGATGATAAAGATTTTGTTTCTGCTCCCCGCTTCCTCCTCCTGTCAAAAAAGAGGAGAAGGAAGATGTTGATAAAGCTAGTTCAGAATCAAAAGGTAACAAAACTTGTATCGGTATGCCTCATCGGTGCACAGACGAGAAGACATTGGTTGCTTGCCTTACAGATACTCCAATCGGTAATATATCTTTACGCCCGAGGAAAGTATATTTCTTATGATGTAAGTTGTGTTAAGGTAGAATCCGAAAAGGAATTGCTCAAAGTTTATAGCTTTCGGCATATTAGGGAAATATTTAATCTTAGCCGAGTCTTGTAAGTAATGTAGATAAAATCATATGCAATTTGTCGTATTATTTTGTCGAAGAGGAAGGTGATCTGAGTAATTCGATGGTACCGAAGAGTTGCTTAGACTCAGATGTTTATCGAAAGGCATGAGAGATTTCAGTGCTAGGCTTCAACCCTATCTGAAGTGCTTAGACTAGCCAGAAGCTCAAAGTTTATTCAGTCTACTTTAGGCTCCAACTTATTTATAGTATTTGAGCCCTTTTTAATTGATTCATAACTGGAGCTCTTGCCGAGACTGAGCTAAACTCAAAGATCCAAAGGAAACGATTGAGCTAAAGACTCAAGCTTGAGTTTGGGTGCCTGCATAAGAGCTATGCTTTTTTTATAAAATCCGGTCAGCAGTTGGTTTTATAGATTAAAGTTATAAATACAAGAGAGGTTATATCCTGTACTCCTGAATACTAAATAAAAGGTATATAAAGTCAAATAAAAGGTAATATTAAGGGATTGGTCTGGCCACGTTATCATAGAAACCAAAAACAATGCACATAGTCGGGTAATTTCCCAATATATAAAGGAAGTCAAAATAACTAGGCATGGTTGGCCAATAATGAGAGCTGAGTACCAATGTATTGATGCCATACGAGTTCCAAGCTATGCTGCATCAAGTTCTAATGTTTTAGCGTCTGTATTCTAAATCTTCAGTTATCTAGGATTTCTGTTCTTCCTATTACCTATTCATTCAGCGGCACTTTTTTTGCAAGTGCCTATGAATTGTATAAGAAACAAGCAGTGCTGTACAACTGTATATACCTTATGTTTAGACTTTCAGTTGATTATGAAGGATCAGAAGGTTTAGATGTTGAGTGGAAGTAGTATGGAAAATTGGTGATTGGTCTAAATTTTTCCTTTGTCATAAATAAATGCTAGAATATGAGGATGGCCATCTTTCTGTAATAGATACTCGCTCAAGCATTTTCCTTTCTCTTAAAGCTCAGCTCCCTTTATTTTCGTTTATATAGTATGATCTAAGTTCTTACAAGTATGTCTTGTATGTTTTATTATTCCATCATTATTTACAGTACCAATAAATACTCATTACCTGTTGCAGGCTCCCAAGAATGGGTTGTTCTAGTCCAAAACAAAGGAGAAGCAACGTTGAAAGTAAATGTTTTTCTTCCAACTTCGATTGAAGGCCCTCTAAAGGAGCTAGAAATACCAAAAAAACAATCTCAAAGGGTATGTATCATTTCTGACTGTTCAAGTTTACGCAATTCTACTCTGTTAACTAGGAACTTGGGATATTTTCATCTTTGAAAAAATGATAGTTTGACAGTATTAAAACTCTTAACCTTTCAGTTTTAATCACCTTTGATCATTCAACGGTTGAACTTTTTTTTGTTTTTATTATATCCAGGTGAATATATCTATTGTAGGCAATATAGATAAATTATTATTAGACGCCGGACATGGAGAATGCGTACTTCACATGGACTCTGTTGATTCGGACCCAAACGTCAATTTTTTCCTTCGACTGCCTTCATACCAGAAACTATTAACACCAATCAACGGTGCCTACTTCCTCATTATATCGGTCATAGTTTTTGGATTAACATGGGCGTTCTGCAAATTCAGAAAGAGGAAACGAACAGATGAGATTCCTTATCAAGAACTCGAAATGGGAACATCTGAATCTGCTGGTATTCCTGTGGAAACAGCAGAAGGTTGGGATAACAGTTGGGATGACGACTGGGACGATGATGCAGCTGTGAAATCACCAGGTGCCGGTGGACATCAAGTGAGAAGAGTCTCGGCAAATGGACTCACTTCTAGGAGTACAAACAAAGATGGTTGGGACAATGATTGGGACGATTAGGATAAACTTCTTTTTGAATCCAACTTAATGGATTGGGATGCGGGTTAGTTGAATACACAACATAGCAGATCGTGAGATATACAAAAATGTAAAATCTTTCTTATAGGTATAGGTGTCTGGTTTTGTTTTTGGATTCTTTTTCTGCTAGTTAGTTATTTACAATTCTATTGATATTAACTTCTTGTGGTTATGATACAAGGTCTTTATGATGGGCAGGGCAATCGCTTTTTATATGTTTGTGTTCTATTTGGAGTTTGAACAAAGTTATGTCCCCAATTTATATAAAGAAGGATAAGATTCAAATACATTATTGCCGTCTATTAATCTGATTGTCTTTTTATTAATCTTATCTCAGAACAGCCTTTTCTATCAATTAAAAAATGCACAACTTTTATTAAAACTAATGAAGATAAGATAATACAAAAAGATTATTTTTCTTGGTTTCAGAAAATTAACCCACAAAACTAAGAACAATAACTTTGAACACAAGCCTAATCGCAAGGATAATTTCAAACTAAACTTCCCCAAACAATTAAACTAAACTTGGAATATAAAATAGAATAAATATACCGTAATAAAAATTCACCTAAAACTATTGAACCTAAACACTGCATCAGTATTGTTAAAAGTTTAAAACAACTTTGCAAATTTATAAGCTTCATGATCCCATATGCAATATCCACAGTCTCTAACACCGATTTCATCTGACCATCTTTCCAAAACTGTATAAGTAGCACGGTCACCACAGCCGCAGCAAACACCTATATTTTTCTTATAAGAAATTGCGTTCTCCTTGTACCACATTCTGCTCAGAAATTCTCCAATTCTATTCCTGCATAATATTCGGACACCAGAGCTTTCTAAATGAGACAAAATCTTCATGCTTTCTTTTTGTTTTTCTTTTTCCAGCGAAGAAAACAATATAATACCGTAGACATATGATGCATCAACATGTCTTTTGTTTACGGCTTCCTTCAAAAACTCTAACCCTGATTCTTGTTTTCCATAAAGAAAATAATATATCATTCCTTGGGTATATAGTGCTTGAGGATTTTGATTTTCTAGGCACCTTTCAATAAAATGAGATTTTTGTTTATTTGGAGACCATTGATCCATAGGAACCTTATCCACTGATATATTTTGGTAGATGTAGTTATCTTCGGCTGCCGTTAAAAAATCTTTATTAACAAGTTTAAGATTGAATAAATCTGTCATAGAGTTTGAAGCAACTTTGGCGAAAATTTCCGTCAGCATATGAAGAGGAAGATCATGGATGCCTGATTGTTTTCTAACAACTCTAGAACAGAATCTTTTTCGACTAGGGGCCATTCTTGATCTTGATAAGAAGAAAGAAAAGATGCTGAAGAATCTAGATTTTCTTTGATGGTAACAAGTCAAAAATTCTTATAATAATTATTTAGAACCGGAAGAGCTAGTTCTCCATGTATATATAGAGAGTTAGAGAGAAAATATGACTGTTGGTGTTGTGAGATATTTTACCTTATTTTTAGTATGATAAGTACCGTTGTATATGTTAAATCCATATCTATCTTTTAAGTAAGGGAGATAAAATCTTTTGTTGTTATCTACGGATATGCTAATCGTATTTAGCAATAGAATGGGCCCAAATAACAAAAGACCCATTCACCCTACCATTCCTAAATCTTTGTCACTTAAACTCTATCTCTTCCACGGCTACGTTGATTTCTGTTGCTTTCGTTTTTGGCAGATCAAGAGATTCGAAGTCACAGATGAGAATATAGGCAACTGCCTTTAAAGAAATGATGGCGCCAGGTGGATTCGTGAGTCGAGCATTCGAGTCGGATCTCAAGGCGTGCTGCGCGACCAAGAAATATCCCGATCTCCAGAAAGCTGTACAATCGTATATAGGTCAGATCTCATTCTTCCCTTTCTTTCGTATTTCTTTTTGTTCCTTTCCAGTTTAAGCTCGTTAGTACTGTAATCGTGGCATACGTTTTACGATGATCATATTTTGACGGTTTGCGGAATCAGTATTGAATAATCGATGTGATCGGACTAAAATGATATATAGCTCCTTTAGAGATTGGAATACTTGATATCTTGAAAGGAATGTGCAAGTTTTTTGCTTAAGTAGATTGAATCCGATACTAAGCTTTTAATGGTATAGGCTGTGCTTGCTCATTGTCACTAGATAGTAGCTAAATGCCAAGGAGTGTCAGTAAGTTATGCTGCACCAAGTTCTAATGTTGTAGAGATTGTATTCTAAATCTTCAGTTATCTAGGATCTAAGTTCTTACAAGTATGTCTTGTATCATTATTTAGAGTACCAATAAATACTCATTACCTGTTGTAGGCTCCCAAGAATGGGTTGTTCTAGTCCAGAAACAAGGAGAAGCAATGTTGAAAGCAAATGTTTTTCTTCCAACTTCGATTGAAATCCCTCTGAAGGAGCTAGAAATACCAAAAAAACAATCTCCAAGGGTATGTATCATTTCTGACTGTTAAATTTTGTCTCTACTGCGAGCTTACGCAGTTCTACTTTGTTAACTAGGAACTTGGGATATTTTCATCTTTGAAAAAATGATAGTTTGACAGTATTAAAACTCTTAACCTTTCAGTTTTAATCACCTTTGATCATTCAATGGTTGAACTTGTTTTTGCTTTTATTGTATCCAGGTGAATATATCTATTGTAGGCAATATACATAAGTTTATTATTAGACCCCGGACATGGAGAATGCGTACTTCACATGGACTCTGTTGATTCGGACCCAAACGTCACTTTTTTCCTTCGACGGCCTTCCTGGCAGAAACTATTAACACCAATCAACGGTGCCTACTTCCTCATTATATCGGGCATAGTTTTTGGAAACAGCGGAGGGTTGGGATAACAGTTGGGATGACGAGTGGGACGATGATGCAGCTGTGAAATAAAATGCGATAATGCCTTTAACTGATATACGTTTCCAGTTTAAGCTCGTGAGTCCTGTAATCGTGACATACGTTTTACGATGATCATATTTTGATGTTTTTTGGAATCAGTCTTGAATAGTCAATGTGATGGGGTAAAATGATATATATATAGCTAATTTAGGGATTGGAATACTGGATATCTTGAAAGGAATGTGCAACGCTTTGCCGATAAGAAAGGTTCAGGCACTACTGTTCGTGTTCTTATATGTTTGTGTTGTTTTTGGAGTTTTGATAAAGTTATCTCCCCAATTTATATAAAGAAGGATAAGATTCAGATAATATTGCTGTCTATTAATCTTATTGTTTTTTTCATTAATCTTATCTCAGAACAGCATTCTATCATTTTCAAAATGTACAGCTTTGAGGCTTGCATTTGCACACGATCGAAAGTAATGTAAAATCGGGATTGTCCATTCAGCCAATTAGTCATACAAACCAAAACCAAAAACTGATCAGTAATTGCTTTTCATCCTAATTTCCAAATAAGGATGGCAATATGATTTGAAACCAAAGAATACTTACAATGCAGATTGTTTTTTTTTGCTTCTGTTTTTTTAGTACCACTCTGTTCAGATGTAAGTCAGTTAGCACTTATGGGTGATGTGTGTTTACATTGACAGTGAGGCGAATGTATACATCACCAAGAAACTTCACCCCTGTAATTGGATTAAACACTCATATAGACTCATCTAAATTTTATTCTCTGCAAAATTGGAATAACCTTTAATAGAACCATACATATACAAATATCACAAAGACTTGATCTTAAATAGTAAGATACATGGTTGCTTCTGGTGGTTTTTTTATACCAGACACATAAAAGGAAGAATAACAATAATAATAAGGGAGATGATGCTCCAAGAAACAAAGAATCCGTTCATCTTCTCCGGTGACTTCGGCTATATCATCTTTTGATTCTAGCATTCTTTTTTCCTTATTGATGGATCAGTTTCCATCCATTCAAGAAGTTTTTAGTTCTTCTTCGATCAAAGAGCCGCAAGATACTGACAGAAAGAATAGAGTGTGGGGAAACAAATCCTTTGCTGTTTTCTTGAATTCCAGTTCACAGAGCTATGTTGATGCTTTCAACCCGGAAAATATAAGCCTCAAGAATGATCATATCTCCCTCCAATATGGAGATAACTTCTTGGCTCATCTTAAAAATAAGTCAAAATATACGCTGGTTGGTAAATGTTCCTCTGGTATACCTAAGCGGAATCAACTTTTTGATTTCTTCAACAAGTTAAAGTTCGTAAGAGATTATAGATTTACTGTTAAAGACTTCAGGCATATCTTCATTGAGTTTGATTCAAACACAGACCTTTGTAAACTATGGAAAAAGAATGTTTGGACTATCGGTCCAACTGTAATGAGACTTTTGAAGTGGACTGAAAATTTCAACGTCAAATATGAATGTCCGGTGACACCAATATGGATCAAGATTGAAAATTTGCCAGAGCATCTCTACAATGAAAAGGTTATCACTGATATCGCTTCAGCTCTGGGCAGACCTATGCACATTAAAGTCCCTTTAAAGAATATAGCGTTCTACAAATACTACATGGCTTGGGTTGAAATGGACATCACCATAAATCTTCTTCATGATGTTTGGGTCGGCTTTGGAAGTAATCAATGATGCTGGGTTAGAATTAATTACTTAAATCTTCCGAAATATTGTGAATCTTGTTATCATATTGGTCACAGCACTGACCAATGCAAGAAAAAAAAAGACAAAGAGAACGAATTTAATGAAGAAAATGAAAACTCTCAGGATAAGGAGAATGCTAAAGTAGATTATGAACAACCTCAAGAAGCTAATGTTAACATGCCTACTTCTGCTGAAATTACTTGTGTTGTTCAAACTCTTGAATTTGGGTACAATATTTCGAATACTGTTATAAACAAAAAACAAGATAGTTCTTCTCCAAAGAATTCTAATATTGGGAGTCTTCAATCTTCTCCTAAGAACAAAATTGATGAAATGACTTATCTTGAACTTGGTGAACGACATGAATCAGCTAGGAATCAGAATGAAATAAACAAATATGATGCTAACAGGATGGACCGTGAATGTGATATGATACCAATATCCATAACAAACAATAAGAAATCATAGGAGCCTTACAAAATCTTGAAAATACAGCTAACGACATGGACTATGAAAACATAGCATCAGAATACTCATCTCCTAAAGTTGGCAATGAAAGTCCTCAGACTTCTTCAAGAAGCCAGACCAATCTTCTTGTCAAAGCCAAAGACAACAAACCTGATAAAAGACTAACAAGGAGTAAGATACAAAAAAAGAGCTATCTGAAGATGAAGATGGATTTAGCACTATTATTGACAGGAAACTGAAGCAAGCTAAAAAGAAAAGGATTGCGAGAAAAACTCATCGATTCTCTATAACAAGTAACTCTAAATGATCTCTTAATTATGATTAGCATTCTAAATTGGAATATGAGAGGTATCAAAGATAAATCTTCTTTACGAAGACTTAATCATCTTTCTAACAAAAACAAAGTTGTCATTGTTGTTATTCAAGAACCCTTTATTAGCAATGATAATCTTAACAATATTTCTTCAAAAATTGGTTTTACTCATTATGCTTCGAATATATCCAACAAAATTTGGATCTTTTGGCATGATAATGTTTCGGTCAATATCCTGATTGACCATGTTCAATGTCTACATATTGAAGCTAACCATAATATTCTAAATAAAAATCTTCTGTTTAATTTTGTATGTGCAAAATGTCAACGTTTGAACAGACTGGATCTTTGGGACACTTTACGTAGCATATCTTGTACTAATAATGCTTGGCTTTTATGTGGTGATTTTAATGCAATTAGCTCTATAGATGATCAGATAGGTTGCTCCACTTTCTGCCAGAATAGTGCTGATGAGTTTAACAAGATGATCAGTGATTGCAGGCTGCTAGATGCTGGGTATGCTGGGTCTAGATTTACATGGTCCAACAAGTCGAAATGGAGGCGTCTTAACTGAGTTTTTATAAACAATCCTTGGAATGATTTTTTTCAATAACACTAATGTCATTCATAAAGCCATAACGGGGTCTGACCATATGGCTATTGTTATCAATATTTATATATTGTCCTATATCCCTAGAAAGAACTTCAGATTCTAGAATATGTGGTCCCTTGATGACGACTTCATTCTCTTTGTTTCTAACAACTAGGATCGGGATCTTGATGGGGATTCTTTGAATAAATTCTGGTTTAAATTAAAAAGGTTAAAGGTTGGTCTCATTTCTTGGAACAAGTATCACTTTGATAATGTTTTCAGTAAGGTTAAAGCAATGGAGGATGAAATGCTAAGGGTGGAAACTGTGCATTAACAACAGAATACTATCCACTCTAAAGAAGAGCTTAATAGGGCTAATGCTTTGCTACTAAATGCTTACAAAATGGAGGAAGATTTTTGGCTTCAAAAGTGTAATGTAAGTTGGATTAAGGACGGTGATAACAACTCTAAACTCTTTCACAATTATGTTTCCAAAAAAAGGAAGAAGAGTGCCATATATTGTATCAAAGATAACAATACTTGGATATTAGACAAGGATTTAATAGGTGAATCGGCAATATCTTATTTCACTAATGCCCTGGCTAGTAACCCTTATAAAGATAAGCATGAGGAAATGGAGAGGATGAATCACTCAATGTTCAACACCATTCCTAGTATTATTACTCAAGATGATAACAAGAGTTTACTTAAGCTCCTTTGGAGAAGATGAAATATTCAAAACCATCAGCAACTTAAAAGCCTCAAGAGTGGCAGATATGAATGGATTTAACTTATTCTTTTATAAAAAGTGCTGGAACATTATTAAAAATGATCTTACCCTTGCTTTACATCATTTTATTAGAGGTTATAGCATTCCTAAAGGTATTCTGGCTACAGGCATTTTCCTTATACCCAAGTCCACTAACCCAACTGGTTGGAATGACTATAGGCCGATAAGCTCATATTCTATGCTTAATCTTATTATGGCTAAGATCTTAAATAACAGACTTGTTAAAATTCTGCCTAAGATAATATCTAGCTCTCAAGGTGGTTTTGTGCCTGGTAACAACATTCATTCTAATGTTTTAACTGCCAAATAATTGCTTTATGATTTGAACAGGAAAATTAAGGATCAAAATATCATCATTCAATTAGATATGTGCAAGGCTTTCGACAAGCTTAGCCACCCTTTTATTATTAAGGTCTTGAGCTGTTTTGGTTTCTCTAAAAGATTTACCAATCTGATCAGTAGCATGATATCCAATGTTTATGTCTCTATTTTAATTAATGGTGCTTCTTTCAGATTCTTTAAAACTGCCAAAGGGTTGAGGCAAGGTGATCCTCTTTCACCTAGCCTCTTTATTATTGCTGAGGAAGTATTGCTTATAGGCATTACTTTGCTCTTTAATGATAACAAGTATATGAGGTATAGGAGTCATAGCAGCTTATGTATCAGTAATCTGGCATTTGCTGACGATATCCTTCGGTTTACTAACAGTAAGGAAGCTACACTAGCTTCACTGAATCTTTTCTTGCAAGAATATCAAGAAACTTCTGGGCAAGTAATTTACAAAAGCAAAACGAAAGTTATTACTGCCAATGGTATTGATGATATTAGAATCAATTCTATCTCTAGTATCACTGGTTTCATTACTGACCTGCTTCCCACTGAATACCTTGGTACTACCATTAACACTAACAACAAGTCTGTTGTTTACACAAATCTTCTCAAAAAGATCAATAACAGAATTGCTGAGTGGGAGTCTAAGCACTTAACTTTTGCGGGCAGAATCACTTTGATCAATTCTGTCTTAATGAACATTATCCTCTACTGGATACAGAGTAATGCCATTCCTAATAACATTCTCAATAAAATCGAGAAGGCTTTTAACAGTTTTCTCTGGGTTTATACCAGCATTGACCGCAAAATTCATTGGTGTAGTGGAGTCGTATTTTTAAAACTTTCAAAGAGGGTGGTTTGAACATCAGAAACTTGGTTAATGTTCAAAACTCTACCTCTTGCAAGTTTTGGCTTCAGTTCAGGGACAATAAGATGCTATGGGCTAACCTTATTCACAACATATACTGTAAGAAGAAACACCCTCTTCAAATTTCTAACAGTATGAAAGGCTCTATGGTGTGGAAGAGAATTATGAAGATTAAGCTTATTGCTGAGCAATTTATCTGTTGGTCTTTGGGAGAAGGCTACATCGACTTCTGGTTAGATAGATGGTCTAATTCTAACTCTCTTTTAACTCTTGATAACTCGGTTGACAATGGTTGGTACTATTCTGAAAAGGTTAATCAGTACTGGACTAACTCTGAATGGAATATATCTAGGATTGATAATCTCATTAGCCAGCAGGACCTGTAGTGTATCAGTAAATGTTCTATCAACCATAACAGCAAAGATAAGATCATCTGGAACTTATCCACTACGGTAATTTTACTCTCAAAGATACTTGGTATTATCTTCGCACTCATCATGTTGAATCTAATCTATTTTCTAACATTTGGAATGACTTAACTCCTAAAAATTATGCTTTCATTCATTGGAAATTGATTAAAAACTTCATTTCCACTGATTTTGTCCTTAGGAAAAGACATATGGTTGTTGTTTCCAAGTGTCAATTTTGTCTAAATTGTGAAACTACTAATCATATCTTTATTGCATGTGAGTTGGCTTGGGCTACTTGGCTCTATTTTGCAGGTCATTTCAATGTTCAAATATTCAGATACATGACTCCTACTCACATGACTAGAACTTGGGCATGGTCTACTAGCAAGAAAAATCATGTGAGAAATGTGATTCCATCATTAATCTACAACATGATTTGGAAATACGGAAACCAGTCCAAGTTCAAAAACGTCAAAGTCTCTTCAAACATAATTATTAATGGAGTTCAAAGGATTCTTAACCATATGAACAGTGCTAGTATCTTTAACTTATCTCATTGGTCTAAAGATAGTAATGTGGCTAAGAATTTTGGTTTCTTAAACTTGTGCTATGATTCCATCAAAAGACCTTCTATTCTTAAATGGGTTCATCCCTCTATTGGTCGTTACAAGCTTAATACTGATGCTTCTGTGCATTGTAATGGTGAGGCAAGTGCAGGCATTATTATTAGAGACTGTGAAGGTAACTTAATGCATACTTCTGGTTATGTTTATGGTAAGCTTACCCCTCTTATGGCTGAGGCTCGTGCACTTATGGATTGGTTGATTATTTGCAACTCTAAAGGTTTGTTTAATTTAGACATTGAGTCTGACTCTTCATTGCTTGTGGATTTGGTTAAGAATGGTAATCATAGAGCTATTCGTTGGTCTCTTTTCCCCACTCTTAATTGTTGTAGAATGATGTTAACTCTTTTAATGTCTCTCAATCATGTATTTAGAGACCAAAATAGAGCAGCGGACTGGCTGGCTCATTGGACTTTAAAGTGCAAATTGAGAAAAGATTATGACTTCACTTCTGATCCTGTTAACCTTAAGTCAATTCTTGTTTTAGAAAGTCTTGGTTTAACTTACATCAATATCTTTGCTTAAGACTGGCTTTCTATTTCTGTATTGTTGCAAGCTCTGTGATTATCATGAAGTGAGGTAGATTCGATCTTGGTTGGTGACCTGGGATTGCTTAGAATAGGCTAAAATTTGTCAAAGCTTGCTTTGCATGTAGACATTGGTCCTTCTTTGCTGAGCTGATTGTCGACCCTTTTGCGCATAAAGAAGATTGTTCAGAGGATGTTGCTGAAGTCTTGTAGCTGGTGACTGTTCAGAATGAAATGAAAGGATGCGGGATAGTTGAAAACACAACATAGCAGATCATGAGATATACAAAAATGTAAAATCTTTCTCATAGGTATAGGTCTCTTGTTTTGGTTTTAAATTCTTTTTCTGCTAGTTAGTTATCTACAATTGGATTGATATTAACTTCTTGTGGTTATGATATGATGGGCAATTGTTCTTATATGTTTGTGTTGTTTTTGGAGTTTTGATAAAGTTATCTCCCCAATTTATATAAAGAAGGATAAGATTCAGATAATATTGCTGTCTATTAATCTTATTGTTTTTTTTTATTAATCTTATCTCAGAACAGCATTCTATCATTTTCAAAATGTATAGCTTTTATAATATTAGCACACGATCGAATGTAATGTAAAATTGGGATTGTCCATTCAGCCAATTAGTCATACAAACCAAAATCTGATGAGTAATTGCTTTTCATCCTAATTTCCAAATAAGGATGGCAGTATGATTTGAAACCAAACGAATACTTACAATGCAGATTGTTTTTTTTTTTGCTTCTGTTTTTTTCAGTACCACTCTGTTCAGATATAAGTCAGTTAGCACTTGTGGGTAATGTGTGTTTACATTGAAAGTGAGGTGAATGTATACATCACCAAGAAACTTCACACCTGTAATTGGATTAAACACTCATATAGACTCATCTAAATTTTATTCTCTGCAAAATTGGAATAACCTTTAATAGAACCATACATATACAAATATCACAAAGACTTGATCTTAAATAGTAAGATACATGGTTGCTTCTGGTGGTCTTTTTTATACCAGATACAGCAAAACACCAGACTCAGCAAAGAGAAAGAATAATCACAAGAAGATTCAGTAAATAAAAAAAATTACAATCTAATTCACTAATGATTCTCGACTAATAAAGATAAGATAACACAAGAAGATTCTTTTCTTTTCTTGGTTTCCAGAAATTTAACCGAGAAGACTAAGAACAGTGTTGTAAAATAATTTGCAAATGTATCAGCTTCATGATCTCATATGCAATATCCACAATCTCTGTCACCGATTTTATCTGACCATTTTTTCAGGACGGTATAAGTAGTGTTTTGATTCCAGATAATCTCTGAAGTCTTGTAAACAATTTTTTATTGATGTATTTTTGAAGTTTTCCAAAAATTTCAATTGGATAAAATCAGAGATATTCTATTTGAACACTGAGTATGAATTGATGTGTCTGTCATTTTTCAACAGAACCCATCTTTTATCAATTCGACCAATTTGGATCAGTTTGGTAGTTAGGGTAGTTAAGGTCTTTACACGAGATTTGTAATAAAACGGCTTCAAATTTGAAACTTGAATAAAACGGTCAAATTTCCAATTTTGAAATTTTGTTGACTTGCAACAATAGGCGATTTAACCAAAATAAAAAATTTCAACCATGGGCTCTGCCCCTTTGCCCCTTGGACCTCGCCACGGACCCCGCCCCTTCATCCTGTTAATCATAATATAATCTAACAAGCGTGCACTCCACACTCTACGACTTGTTTGGTAATGTATCATGATTAAATTGGTCGACTAGTCGATCCAATTACACTAAGATATCTAACATTCACCACAGTCGCGACAAACACCCAAGTTCTGCTTATAAGAAATATTTTTATTCTTGTTCCACATTTAGCTCAGAATATATCTATTTCTATTCCTTGACAATATTCGTACTCCTGAGCTTTTTAAAGGAGACACAATCTTCATACTTTCTTCTTGTTTTTCTTTTTCCTGCGAAGAAAACAATACAATACTGTAGACGTACGATGCATCAAGATGTCTTTTGTTTACTGCTTTCTTCAAAAACTCTAACCCTGATTCTTGTTTTTCATAAAGAAAATAATATTTCATTCCTTCTTTGTACAGTGTTTCAGGATTTTGATTTTCTAAGCACCTTTCAATAAAATAAGATATTTGTTTATTTGGATACCATTGACCGATATGAACCAAATCCATTCATATATTTTGATAGATATGGTTATCTTCTGATGCCGTAAAAAATTCTTTACTAACTAATTTAAGATTGAATAAATCTGTCATAGAGTCTGAAGCAACTTTGGCAAAAAAATTCGTCAACATATCATGAGGAAGATCATGAATGATCCTAACAACTCTAGAACAGACTCTTTTCAACGAGGAGTCATTCTTGATTTTAATGAGAAGAAAGAAAAGACATAGAACAATCTAGATATTTTTTAATTAAAACAAGTAGTTAGTTAGAAGTAGTAGAGCTAATTCTCCATGTATATATAGAGTAAGAGATAGGATATGACCCTGCTGTTGGTTAAATATCTTATATAATAAGTACCGTTCGTGAGATATTTTACCGTTGTATATTTAAAAATATGTAACTTGAAATTTAAAATAAGGTAATTTTTATGTAGATATTAAAATAAGAATGGGTCAATTTTTTATACCGATAGTAACCTATTCCAAGTTTTTCGGTGCAACAAAACTATATGATTCTCTTTGTCCAAATGAGTTTTCACCACTCCACTTCTTGAAGAAGCCGCGTACGCAACGAAATCAGATTTGCCTAGTTTTTCACTCCAGTAAAGTGTTAGAGCACAATGTGCACTTCCACACACTGGATCCTCATTAATTCCAAACTTAGGACGGTAGCATCGACTACAAAAATAAAACTCAGACTCGGAATCAGCTGCAGTCGAAACAATTTTCCCTTTTTTAGAACATTTCAATATCTTGTCGGTATTCGATTCTTGTTCTACAACGGATTTCCAGGACGGAAGCACGACACAAATATCGTCGGATGTTGTAGGCTTCTTTATATCGATGATAGAAGCACCGCTCAAGGATTTGGATATTGTAGAAACTTCACTAGAGTTGAACTCAGAAGTTGGAAGAACAAGGAGATTTAGTTCAACAAAGAAAGACCCTTTTGATTCACCGTTCTGAATCTTTTTAGCTCGGGAGTGAACCATGGGAGGCTAAACTTGGGATTTGGAGCTGAATCGGTCTGTGTTGGGGATCCTAATAGTAGTCCTAGTGGGTGTTCGGTGTCAATCCAGGTAAGGTATGAGCCTTTTCTTGGCGTAATTGTGTTCCAGAAATAACAAAAAATTGTTAGAAGTATAAACTTCATTCCATATAGGCCTCATAATCCCCACATTGGTAAGAACAAAAAATGGTGAATGTATGTAATTCTGGCTCCACTTCAACTAATAGATTCATTTTGGGAGTGTCATCCTAAAGAGCAAACCCGTGCGGGCCCGAGAGGCCCCAAACAGACAATATCATGCTAGTCACATAAAAAAAATACACCAACAACTCGTATCAGAGCAAAAAAAAAGGCTTAACCTTCGAAAAACTTTAGAGCCACGAATGGCTTAAATGCTGGAAATATTTAGAGCCTATAGTGTAAGCTTAAACGCCGAATTCGCTGTGATTGATGGGATAAAGTTTAAAGGGGAGTGTTGAAGTATAAACTCCATCCCTTAGAGGCATCTCAATCCCACATTGGTAAGAACAAAAAATGGAAAATGGAAAATGGTGAGCGCATATAATTGTGACTCCACCTCAACTAGCAAAAAACCTTTTGGGAGTGTCATCCCAAAGAGCAAACCCGTGCGGGCCCGAGAGACCCAAAATGGACAATATCTTGCTAGTCCGTGAGGTTCCGCATTTTTCACATAAAAATACTCGATTGGTTATGTTTAGTATTTAGAAAATTTCAAGTTTCTTTCGTGTTGAATTTATATACCATTAGAATCATCCAAAAAGAGTTTTCATGGTGATTATTGATAGAATGTTTGTTAATGTTTTCCATGTCGCAAGAGGTAAGAGAAGACTTCAGCTTAGATTTACTAAATCCATTTTAGTTGAGAACTTTGTATGAAACGATCCCACTGTGGATAGGGATGTTGTCAACCTGACTAGGGAGAGCCTCTAATCCAAGTGTCAATCCAAAAGTTGACGTGATGTTGTCAACCAGACTAGAGGAGAGCCTCTAATCCAAGTGTCAATCCAAAAGTTGACATGATGTTGTCAACCAGACTAGAGGAGAGCCTCTAATCCAAGTATCAATCCATAAGTTGATACCTCCGGTTCCTTCCAATAGACCACTTGACATAGGCTTCAGCTTTGTCTTTGATAGATGCTAGTATTTTCAATACTTTAGAACTCTTCTTGTTTTTGAATTATGCCGGCAATGAATGGGTTATAGTATTAATAAATATACAAAGTCCAAATTATTATTGAGTTTCAAACATATATTTCTGAGCAAAAAATTATTTAACTTTTTTTATTTATATTCTACTACCCAATTATTTTTTTATGATATTTTAAATATTTATTTTATAGAAAATCATCCCACCATTGTATATTTTTTTTGGTTTTTTTTATTTTAATCTTAAAATTTTGTATTATTTAAACCGCAATTCAAGAAACAAATTCGAATCTATTATTAGTTTTTTTAAACGAACAAAACTAGATACATAATATTATTTTTGATTTTGTTTTCAAGATATGCATGGATGAGAGACTGAAAGTTGTGGGAGTAGGAGACTCAGAGATGAAAGACGAGAGGCGAGAATTTCAGGACAAAAGATCAAGAATCGCGGGACGTGATACGAGAGTTGTGAGACAATTTAAAATATAAGTATTAGATGATAGACGGGAGATAAAAAGCTAAATGCGAACCAGAGTTCGTTTAACTTTAAAATAATTCATTCATAATCCGGATTTAAATTTCAACTAGTTAACAATTTGATAGCATTAGCTAATAAAAATTTAACAATATTTTTGGGCACATCTCGAGCGAAAAATCGAGTTAATAAACACAGTAACATCGATACACATCCATCTTGTCATAGACCGGTGATTATAATTTGACAACTCAAGA
Organism: Limnanthes douglasii subsp. nivea; assembly: GCA_036936605.1. Lineage (NCBI taxonomy): Eukaryota > Viridiplantae > Streptophyta > Magnoliopsida > Brassicales > Limnanthaceae > Limnanthes > Limnanthes douglasii. The sequence continues at coordinate 56,683,709 of JAUPFV010000001.1, read as the reverse complement.
CGACATCTTAATAGGAGGAAGTAGCACAAAAAGAAACATTTGAGGCTGTTAGGATCGAATTTGCTTTTAATTATATTATCAAAATATAAAATTTCACTAAAAGAATGGACTTATAGATATTTCGAATTTATATATATTCTTAATTACGAAAAATATATATACATGATCATAAAGTATGGAAACAATTATCATTAAAATATGTTAAAAGTATTTTTATCAATTTAACTTGTATTTGAACTATGATGTGGTAATTTAAATTTAAATTTTTTATACTTTTTAATATTTTTTAATATTAATTAATTTTTTTTATTTTTTTATATTATCTTCATCATGTTTTAAGTTTAGGATTTATTGGGGAAGTTCCAAGTGAGAATTTTTGTAAGATACATTCTTGAAGACTGTTTTTTTTCAATGTATAAAATCTTTCGGGAGTCCACAAATAACGAATTTTCTCCTTTAAGAAACAAATCAGGAACTATTCTACAAGTGAATAGAAGCCTATGGACAAACCTCATCTTAGACCAACACACACCTGCAAGTTGGTCAATGTACAAACAAAAATCATATGCCCAAATCCAAGAACAAAAAAAATGGCCAAACATTACCAAATAAATCAAAAGAAACATAATATAAATATTCAATTCACATCTACTATCAATAGTTCCTGATTTGTTTCTTAAACATTCATCTATTCTGAATACAATAAAAAGCTAAGAATACAATGGTGGAAGCATTAATGGCACAAAAATCTAAACATTCATCTATTCTGAAATTCATTGGTCCATTTGGGTTTCTTGGAGAAGTTAACATTTCACATGAGGACAGTAGACACATCTGTATTGAATTTAATCTAATTGAAGACCTTAAAAAATGGAAGAGAAATGTTTATCAAATCGACGACAAGAGAATGAGACTCCTAAAGTGCCTACCATATTATAACATAAACAGAGATATTCCTATAACTCATATCTGGATTTCACTTATATCGAAGTATATGTTTGATGAAGAAATAAAAGCAATGGCTAGAGCAATAGGAAACCCTCTTTCGATATGCGTTCTACCAAGAAACAGGGTTAAACGTGATGGTTGTATAGTATGGGTGCAATTAGACATATCTAAAGATCTTTTTACCAAAGTCTGGATAGGATTTGGTGAAAACGATGGATACTTGAAAAAAATTGTATATGAGAATTTATCCTATTACTTTTCGAATTACTAATCAGCAACAACAAAAAATGCCTCATAAATCCATATCATCTACATGATCATGCTAATATTTTAACTCAGAAAGCTCTAATTAAACCTAAGCTAGAGTCAATCATAGTGGATGAAGACAATTATTGGATTCAAGAAACGGACAATGAACAAAGCAACTCAAAAGCAGCAGCAATAGAAGCACAACATAAGAATTAGACACAAAAAGAATTGAAGAAGAAATAAACATGCGTAATAAAAAAAATTTAATTCATCCAGAAATAATGGACTCGAGGAACTTATGCTTAAAATAAAAAAGTAGAGACACCAGTCAGATCAATGACTTCGAAATTTTAAAAGTTATACAAATAGCATGAACAAGTAGCTTGTTCATAGATAGATTGCAAGAAAGGATAGCTAATAGCAAAGATGAATTATACAAGCCTGCAGCAGTAATTAGTCTTCCACCATACTCTGTATTGAAAAAAGGCTGAAGTCATAAAAGAATTCAAAAATGTTTTGGAATAATCAAAGCACCAGAATGTTAAGAAGGACAATAACAAGCATCATCCCTCTGAAGTTGAAGTCATTAAGGCTATTGAAGATTTGGAAACAATCAACTTAGCCCCTGAGCATCCAACCCCTAACAAAGAGAGCATAGGTAGGTTTTTTACATCGCATGCAAGACATAAAATTGAGGTTTATCAGATTTCAAAATATTACTTAATAAGAAGCTAAAAGATGCTAAGAAAAATAAAATTTAGTATGAGTTACGTTCGTACAAATGACTGATGATATTTCTAATGTCGATCGATGATTTATGCTACTAACAAGGGGTAAAAAACACCAGTCATCCTCCATGTTTACAACTTGTAACAAGTTCGTCCATCACCTTTGAGGCTGTAATAAAGGGGTCCTTATCGAAATTCATCATGAAGTTTTTAAATTGTTCCAAGTGGTTGTCCGGATCTTTACTGCCATCGTATTTCTCCATTTTTGTGCTATCGAACCTCTTAAGGAGGTTTCCGGACAGAATCTTGGAAGACAATGGAGATTATCTCTAATTCCGGCCACGACTGAAAACAGTATCCTCATTGGGAGTTGCAAAGATACCTGGTTCATCGTGGAAGGCAAAAGGATCCACCAGCATCCGGTCTACATGTCTCCGGCTATGAGATGATCCTTTGCCTATATGCCTCTTTAACTTTCCATTTCTATCCCTTTTTCTTGAATACTTCTTAACTAACTTTTGTTTCTTTTTAGATCGGCCCTCATCACTGCTGGAGGATAAGGACTCTTCAACTCCATCCTCGCCCGAGGAGCTACCAGAAGATTCTGAGTCTGAGTCAGAGCTCTCCACTGGCTTGGACCGGTGAGACTTTTTGGAGCTAGAATGAGTCTTCTTGGTACTCACATGGGTCTTCGAAGGATCATGCTCTCTAGGGTTGTCGGTATAATGAGCAACTGATGCCTTTGACTTCTCTTTTATGCCCATCTTTGCCTTCTCTGCCCTCAGAGCTTCTACCTCGCCCTTTAATCTATCACGCTCCTCGATGGTATATTCATCATTTTCACCCACCACTTCAACAAAAACTGGTGGTACTTCCGGTGCGTCCGGATTCATTCGGACTGATTTTTTCTGATAGTTTCGAATGCTAGATTCAGGCACCGTCGTGCTCCCACTGTGGTCGCCAATTTGGTGTGGTTTATTCTTGTCTAAGGGTAAGTTTGTAAATTTTGTTTAGAGTTGTGTGGAAGTTTGTGAGTATTTAATATTTGGGTAGAGTGTAGAGGGAGAATTAAGTAGCCTGGTTGTATTTAATTTTCATTACCCTCATTTAATGTTGGTGGTTTGGTATTTATACCCTTATATTTGGGCCTTATTGTCTTTCGGGTGGTGTTTAATGGACCCGGGTCAAGTTTAAGGACCCATTAGTTCTGAGTAGGAGAACGGGCAGCTTAGTCAAGAAGTGATTAGGTTTTAAGTACTTTAGTTCTGTTCGAACAGTCCAATGGATAATGGTGTCCGAACTGCCCCTGTCCGGTTAGGTAGACATGGTCCGAACTAACCCTGTCCGAAGTGGTGATAGAATCCGGACTCATCAATATACAAATATCACAAAAGCTTGATCTTAAATAGTAAGGTACATGGTTGCTTCTCGTGGTTTTTTTATACCAGACACATAAAAGAGAGATAATAATCACAAGAATTTAAAGGAAGAACACATACCCATTCAGAATGCATTAAATACAAAAAAATACAATCTAATTCACTAATGATTCTCGACTAATAAAAATAAGATAACATAAGAAGATTCTTTTTTTTCTTGGTTTCCAGAATTTAACCGAGAAGACTAAGAACAGTGTTGTAAAATAATTTGCAAATTTATCAGCTTCATGATCTCATATGCAATATCCACAATCTCTATCACCGATTTCATCTGACCATTTTTCCAGGACTGTATAAGTAGTGTATTCACTGTAGAAAATAGTGTTTTGATTCCGAATAATCTCTGAAGTATTGTAAACAATTTTTTATTGAAATATTTTTGGGGTTTTCCAAAAATTTCAATTGGATAAAATCAAAAATATTATATTTGAACAGAGAGTATGAATTGATGTGTTTGTCATTTTTCAACAGAATCCATCTTTTATCAATTCGACCAATTTGGATAAGTTTGACAGTTAGGGTAGTTAAGGTCTTTAAACGCGATTTGTAATAAAACCGATTCAAATTTGAAATTTGAATAAAACAATCAAATTTCTAATTTTGAAATTTTATTGACTTGCAACAATAGCCGATTTAACCAAAATAAAAAATTCAACCACGGGCTCTGCCCCTTGGACCTCGCCACGGACTCCGCCCCTTCATCCTGTTAATCATAATATAATCTAACAAGCGTGCACTCCGCACTCTACGACTTGTTTGGTAATGTATCATAATTAAATTGGTCGACCAGTCGATCCAATTACACTAAAATATCTAACATTCACCACAATCACGACAAACACCTACATTCTGCTTATAAGAAATATTATTATTCTTGTTCCACATTTGGCTCAGAATATCTCTATTTCTATTCCTTGACAATATTCGTAGTCCTGAGCTTTTTAAGAGACAAAATCTTCATACTTTCTTCTTGTTTTTCTTTTTCGAGCGAAGAAAACAATATAATAATGTAGACATACGTTGCATCAAGATGTCTTTTGTTTACTGCTTTCTTTAAAAACTCTAACCCTGATTCTTGTTTTTCATAAAGAAAATAATATTTCATTCCTTCTTTGTATAGTGCTTCAGGATTTTGATTTTCTAGACACCTTTCAATACAATAAGATATTTGTTTATTTGGATACCATTGACCGATATGAACCAAATCCATTGATATATTTTGATAGATATGGTTATCTTCCGATGCCGTAAAAAATTCTTTACTAACTAATTTAAGATTGAATAAATCTGTCATAGAGTCTGAAGCAACTTTGACGAAAATTTTCGTCAACATATCATGAGGTAGATCATGAATGATCCTAACAACTCTAGAACAGACTCTTTTCTACGAGGAGTCATTCTTGATCTTAATGAGAAGAAAGAAATGACATAGAACAATCTAGATATTTTTTAATTAAAACAAGTAGTTAGTTAGAAGTAGAATAGCTAGTTCTCCGTGTATATATAGAGTAAGAAATAGAATATGACACTGATGTTGGTTAAATATCTTATTTAATAAGTAATGTTCGTGAGATATTTTACCGTTGTATATTTAAAAAATTGTAACTTGAAATTTAAAATAAGGTAATTTTTGTATACATTTTAAAATAAGAATGGGTCAATTTTTTATACCGATATAATCCTAATCCAAGTTTTTCGGTGCAACAGAACTCTCTGATTCTTTTTGTCCAAATGAGTTTTCACCACTCCACTTCTTGGAGAAACCGCGTACGTGACGGAATCAAATTTTCCTAGCTTTTCACTCCAGTAAAGTGTTAGAGCACAATGCGCACTTCCCCACACTAGATCCTCGTTAATTCCAAACCTAGGACAAAAGAATCGGCTACAAAAATCAAACTCAGACTCGGAATCAGCTGCAGCCGAAACAATTATTCCTCTTCCAGGACATTTCAATATCTCGTCGGTATTTGGTTCTTGTTCTACGACGGATTTCGAGGGCGGAAGCACGAGAAAAATATCGTCGGATGTTGTAGGCTTCTTTATATCAATGATAGAAGCACCGCTCAAGGCTTTGGATATTTTAGAAAATTCAGTAGAGTTAGACTCAGAAGTTGGAAGAACATGGAGATTTAGTTCAATAAAGAAAGACCCTTTCGATTCACCGTTCTGAATTGTTTTAGCTCGGGAGTGAACCATCGGAGGCTAAACTTGGGATTTGGAGCTGAATCAGACTGTGTCGGGATCCTAACAGTAGTCTTAGTGGGTGTTCGGTGTCAATCCATGTAAGGTATGAGCATTTTCTTGGCGTAATTATGTTCCAGAATTTACAAAAAGTTGTTAGAAGTATAAAATTCATTCCATGTAGGCCTCATAATCCCCACATTGGTAAGAGCAAAAAATGGTGAATGTATGTAATTCTGGCTCCACTTCAACTAGTAAGATTCCTTTTGGGAGTGTCATCCTAAAGAGCAAACCCGTGCGGGGCCGAGAGGCCCAAAACAAACAATATCTTGCTAGTCACATTAAAAAATACACCAACAACTGATATCAGAGCAAAAAAAATGGCTTAACCATCGAAAAACTTCGGAGCCACGAATGGCTTAAATGCCAAAAATATTTGGAGCCTCTAGTGTAAGCTTAAATTCCGAATTCGCTGTGATTGATGGGATAAAGTTTATAGGGGGAGTGTTGAAGTAGAAACTTCATCCCATAGAAGCATCTCAATCCCACGTTGGTAAGAACAGAAAATGGAAAATGGTGAGTGTATATAACTTTTTTTATTTATATTCTACTATCTAATTATTTCTGAGCAAACAATTGTTTAACTTTTTTTTATTTATATTCTACTATCTAATTATTATTTTATAATATTTTAATTTTTTTATAGAAAATCATCCTACCTTTGTATTTTTTTTTGGTTTTTATTATTTTAATTTTAAAATTTTGTATTTTTAAAACCGCAATTCAAGAAACAAATTCGAATCTATTATCAGTTTTTTAAATGAACAAAACTAGATACATAATATTCATTTTGAATTTTTTTCGAAATATGCATGGATGAGAGACTGAAATTTGTGGGAGCAGGAGACTTGGAGATGAAAGACGAGAGGCGAGAGTTTCGGGACAAAATACCGAGAATTTTGGGACGAGATACGAGAGTTGCGAGACAATTTAAAATATATTTTTTAGATGATAGACGGGAGATAAAAAGATCAATGCGAACTAGAGTTAGTTTAACTTTAAAATAATTCATTCCTAATCCGGTTCGTAAATCCGGATTTAAATTTCGACTAGTTAACAATTTGATAGCATTATCTAATAAATATTTAACAATTTTTTTGGGACACATTCCGAGCGAAAAATCGAGTTAATAAACACAGTAACATCAATACACATCCATCTTGTCATAGGCCGATGATTGTAATTTGGAAACTCAAAACGACATCTTAATAGGAGGAAGTAGCACAAAAAGAAACATTTGAGCCTGTTAGGATCGAATTTGCTAATTATATGATCAAAATATATAATTTCACTAAAACAATGGACTTATAGATATTTCGAATTTATATATATTCTTAATTACGAAAAATATATATACATGATCATAAAGTATAGAAAGAGAAATAATTATCATTAAAATATATTAAAAGTATTTTTATCAATTTAACTTGTATTTGAAAAATGATATTGTATTTTAATTTTTAATTTTTTATACTTTTTAATATTAATTAATTTTTTTATTTATTTTATATGTTATCTTCATCATGTTTTAAGTTTAGGATTTATTGAGAAAGCTCCAAGTGAGGATTCTTGTAAGATACATTCCTGAAGACTGTTCTTTTTCAATGTATAAAATCTTTCGGGAGTCCACAAATAATAAAAATTTTCCATTAAGAAACAAATCAGGAACTGTTCTACAAGTGAATAATAGTCTATTAACAAACCTTATCTTAGACCAACACACACCTGCAAAGTGGTCAATGCACGAACAAAAATCATATGCCCAAATCCAAGAGCAAAAGAAATGACCAAACATTAATAAATCAAAAGAAACATCATATAAATATTCAATTCACATCTACTATCAAAGAAAATCTACAATAAAAAGTTAAGAATACAATGGTGGAAACATTCACGACACGAAAACCTAAACATTCATCTATTCTGAAATTCATTGGTCCATTTGGGTTTCTTGGAGAAGTTAACATTTCACATGAGGACAGTAGACACATCTTTATTGAATTTTGATCTAATTGAAGAACTTAAAAAATGGAAGAGAAATGTTTATCAAATCGACGACAAGAGAATGAGCTCCTAAAGTCGCTACCACATTATAACATAAACAGAGATATTCCTATAACTCATATATGGACTTCACTTATATCAAAGTATATGTTTGATGAAGAAATAAGATCAGTGGCTAGAGCAATAGGAAACCCTGTTTCGATATGCGTTCTACCAAGAAACAGGACTAAACATGATGGTTATATAGTATGGATGCAATTAGACATATCTAAAGATCTTTTTACCAAAGTCTCGATAGGATTTGGTGAAAACGATGGATACTGAAAAAAAAATTGTATATGAGAATTTACCCTAATACTGTTCGAATTGCTAATCAACAACAACAAAAGAGACCTCATAAATCCAGATAATCTACATGATTATGATAATATTTTAACTCAGAAAGCTCTAATTAAACCTAAGCTAAAGTCAATCATAGTGAATGAAGACAATTATGGGATTCAAGCAACGAACAAGGAACAAAGCAACTCAAAAGCAACATCAATAGAAGCAAAACATAAGAATTAGACACAAAAAGAATTGAAGAAGAAATAAACATGCATAATAAAAGAAATTCAATTTATCTAGAAACAATGGACTCGAGGAACTTATGCTTAAAAGGAAAAAGTAAAGACACCAGTAAAATTAATGACTTTGAAATTTTAAAAGTTATACAAATAGCAGAAACAAGTAGCTTGTTCATAGACATATTGCAAGCAAAGATAGCTAATAGCAAAGATGAATTATATAAGCCTGCAACAGTAATTAGTCTTCCACCATACCCTGTATTGAAAAAGGCTGAAGTCATAGAAGAATTAAATTTTTTTTTGGGAATAATCAAAGCACTAGAATGTTAAGAAGGACAGTGAGAAGCATCATCCCTCTGAAGTTGAAGTCATTACGGCTATTGAAGATTTGGAAACAGTCAACTTAGCCCCTGAGCATCCAACCCCTAACAAAGAGAGCATAGGTAGGTTTTCTACATCACATGCATGACATAAAATTAAGGTTTATCATATTTCAAAACATTATTTAATAAGAAGCTAAAAGATGCTAAGAGAAAGAAAATTTAGTATGAGTTACGTGCGTACAAATGATTGATGATATTTCTAATGTCAATCGATGATTTATGCTACTAACAAGCTCAACATGATCTTAATGTTGTCTAGCCTTCTAAATCATTAAAGATCCAGTTGGTTTTCTTATCTAACTGATAACTCTCGTCAGAAATTATTTGCAAAACGTATGTACATATTAATCGACTTCAAATATCAGATCAATTGTTTAATTAACTGGCATCTTTATTATGCTGATAAATCTCTGACCCTCAATAGCTCAGAACGCATCCTAAAATGTGTATAACATCTTTGGATCACTCTAAATCCATGATCCTAACATCACAACACAATTCATTATGCTCAAGGCTGTTGTAAACATAAAGTAAGGCATCACTGTTCAACACCTAGTGTTTATCCCGGTGCTTTCTGATATTGTCCTAAATATGAAGCTAAGTGTTAATAATCAAAACAACCTAATGATTATGGTTGATGTCCAAAGCATGGTTCTTACCATTATGGTTCAACACCTGGAGCTAATCATTGATTAGATTACGACAACAGTTAAGAACTCTTCCAATAGGGTTTGAGAATTTGTCAGCGGCCAGCGAGTTAACCACAATCTCTGAATCAGTTTCGATGTCTACATTGGTGTACCGATTTTGATGGCAGATAATAAGACCATCTAGAAGTATTGTGGCTTCAACAAAAATAGGAGAGAGCTTTCCATACAGACGACCATGGCCTAAGATTAAGGAGCCTATACTATTTCTGATTATAATGCTGCCACTAGTTTCACCGTCAAAGAGGGGAGATCCATCAATGTTAATTTTGATTCTGTTATTTATTGGAGGAGTCAAGTAAACTAGCTTAGGGGGTGTTGATATTAAGTTCATTGAAACATCCAAAATCACTGCAGATGTTGAATGGGGAGCAATGCTTTCTCGAGAGAAGGTTAGCGGTGTCTAAGCCAGAAATTATATGGTTAATGGAATTAATGGTTGAATTGAGATCGGATACATGAGCTTTCATCTTTGATTTATTTTCATGTTACAAATGATCCAACAGATGTGCATGTCCTTTTTAGAATTCTAGAGCCAAGTACTTAGCATGTGAGAAATTGTCATGTATCTTGCGATTTTAATTTTGAAATGGAAGCGTGGTTGTTTATTGATTACCGCTGAATTTACATTTTGAAGCTAACATGAAATATATTTTTTGCAGGATATCATCGGTAGGATTCCAACTTTGAAGTAGCCTCAAGGTAAAGTATGAGCGTGGTTATGTTTAATCTTTGGAAAATTCCAAGTTTCTTTCGTGTTGAATTTTCTAACCCTTGGAATCATCCAAAAAAACGTTTTCATGATGATTATTGATAGAATGCTTGTTAATGTTTTCCATGTCGCAAAAGGTAAGAGAAGATTTCAACTTGGATTCTTTTCATCCATTTTAGTTGAGAACTTTTTCTAAAACGAGCCCACCGTTGATAGGATGTTGCAAGCCTGACTAGGGGAGAGTCTCTAATCCAAGTGTCAATCCAGAAGTTGGTGTCTCAGGTTCCAATAGACCACTTGACATAGGGTTCAGCTTTGTCTTTGATATATGCTAGTCTTTTTAATACTTTACAACTCTTCTTATTTTTTAATTTTTCCAGCAATGAATGGATTAAAGTATTCTTCTTATTTTTTTAATTCTGCCAGGAATCAATGGATTAAAGTATTAATAAATATACAAAGTCCAAAATTATTATTCAGTTTCAATCATATATTTCTAAGCAAAAAACTGTTTAACTTTATTTATTTATTGTCTACTACCCAATTATTTTTTATAATATTTGTAGTATTCGTTTTATAGAAAATCATCACACACTTGTATATTGTTTTTTAGTTTTTTGGGATTCTTTTAAAGTTTTTATTTTTAAACCGCAATTCAGGAAACAAATTCGAAACTATTATCAGTTTTTTTGAAACGAACAAAACTAGATACATCAATTATATTTAAAAAAAAAATCGAAAGATACATAGATAGGAGATTGAAAGTTGTGGGACAGGAGACTAAGAGATGATGGACGAGAAACGAGAGTTTCAGGACGAAAAATCGAGAATTGCGGGACGAGAGACGAGAACTGCAAGACCAGTTTAAAATGTGATTTTTAAATGACAGACGGTAGACAAAAAACTAGATGTGAAACCAAAATTAGTTTGACTTTAAAAAAAATCATTCATGAAATGTTTGTAAATTCAGATGTAAATTTCGACTAATTAACAATTTGATAGCATTATCTACTAAAATTTAACCATTTTTTGGACACATCCAGAACGAAAGATCGAGTTAATAAACACAGTAACATTGGTACACGTCCATCTTGTTATAGGCCGGTGATTGTAATTTGGCAATTCAAAACAGCATCCTCTAACTCGAAAATTGATGGTTGGTTAAACCATCCTTGTATTGATGATATAAACGGCATGAATTCAAATCGTAATCTATGAATCAAATAACATCTTAGCCTTGTATCACTGAAAGGTTCATTTTTATCCAAACCTGAAATTTCCGAACATACATTCTTAACCTTAAGAAAGTAATCAGATATCGACATATTACCTTGTGTCAACGAAGCAAGCTCATTCTCAAGGTATTGAAGTCGCATAGTATTATTCTGGGTAAATAACCTATCAAGAGTATCCCAGATATCCTTTGGAGAATCCAATGCACGAACATGATCAATAAATTCCTTACCGATCGAAGTTCTCAACGCGAATAAGGCTTTTCCGCACCTTACTTTCCATTTCATCCTTAACTCAGCGTTTTCCGGAGTATCACTCTGAAGTATCTCGGTACTGGAAACAAGATCCCACAAATCTTGTCCTTGAAGGAAAGCCTCCATACAAAACCGCCAATATTGGTAATTGGTTCCAATGAGCTTCTCTGTAGATATAAGAGAAGATGAAATACTTCCATTTATATTGAAAGAAAATGATAATAACACTTGAAAGGATTTTTGTTTCAATGGGTAATAAAATCAAACACTTGATATGCAAAGACCTCGATCTGATACCATGAAACAAATTGAACAGACAAAACTGAAACAATTGAACAGGCAGATGGTTTGATTTTTATTACTTGAAGAATGAAACAAAAAGGTTCAGTACTTATAGAAAATATGATTCAAATGTATCTTAGTAATTATGAGAATTTCAGACTTCCTAATATAACTCCCACTACTTCACTAATTCATTTAGTAGTTAGGAATTCATTTGAGCTGTCTCTTTCTTTGCGTGTCCTTTGCATGTCTTTTGCGTGTCCTGTTCGTGTCTTTTGCGTGTCTGCTTCTTGTAACTTGAGTAAAGAGTGCACTATTTTTTGGAAGGAAGTAGCATAAAAGAAACATTTGAGGTTGTTAGGATCGAATTTGCTTTTAATTATATGATCCAAATATAAAATTTGATTAAAACAACGCATATATAGATATTTCGAATTTATATTTATTCCTAATTACGAAAAATATATATACGTGATCATGAAGTTTAGAAAGAGAAACAGTTATCATTAAAATATAAGGATTTTTATCATTTAAACTTTTATTGGAAAATAAGGTTGTGTTTTGAATTTTATTTTTTTATAATTTTTAATACTTTTTAATATTAATTAATTTTTTATGTTTTTGATATATTATCTTCATCATATGTTTTGAGTTTAGGATTTATTAGGGAAACTCTAAGTGAGGATTTCTTGTAACATACATTCTTGAAGACTGTTATTCTTCATGTATAAGACCTTTCGTGAGTCCACAAATGATGAATTTCTTCCATTAAGAAACAAATCAGGAACTGCTATACAAGCGAATAGAAGCCTATGGACAAACCCAATCTTCGAGCAACACACACCTGCAAGTTGGTCAAGGCATAAACAAAAATCATACGCGACATCCCAAATCCAAGAACAGAAGAAATGACTAAACAGTACCAAATAAATCAAAAGAATCATCATATAAATATTCAATTCACATCTACTATCAAAGAAAATCTACAATAAAAAGCTAAAAATACAATGGTGGAAACATTCACGGCACAAAAATCTAAACATTCATCTATTCTGAAATTCAGTGGTCAATTTGGGTTTTTTGGAGAAGTTAACATTTCACATGAGGACACTAGACACATCTTTATTGAATTCGATCTAATTGAAGACCTTAAAAAATGGAAGAGAAATGTTTATCAAATCGACGACAAGAGAATGGGCTCCTAAAGTGGCTACCACATTATAACATAAACAGAGATATTGCTATAACTCATATTTGGTATTCACTTCCAAATCTATGGAATTATATGTTTGACGAAGATATAAGATCAGTGGCTAGAGCAATAGGAAACCCTCTCTCGATATGCGTTCTACCAAGAAACAGGGTTAAATACAATTGTTGTAAAGTATGGGTGCAATTAGAGATATCTAAATATCTTTTTACAAAAGTATGGATAGGCTTTCGTGAAAACGATGGATAGTGGCAATAAATTGTATATGAGAATTTACCCTATTACTGTCTGAATTGCTATCATTTGGGTCATCAAAAAAACAATTGCAGGAAAATAAGCAACAACAAAAGAGACCTCACAAATCCAGATCATCTACATGATCATGATAATATTTTGACTTCGGAAACTCTAATGAAACCTAAGCTAAAGTCAATAATAGTGAATGGAGACAATTCTGGGATTCAAGCAACAAACAAGGAACAAAGCAACTCAAAAGTAGCAGCAATAAAAGCAAAACATAAGAATTAGACACAAAAAGAATTGAAGAAGAAATAAACATGCATAATAAAAGAAATTCAATTTATCCAGAAACAATGGACTCGAGGAACTTATGCTTAAAAGGAAAAAGTAGAGACACCAGTCAAATGAATGACTTAGAAATTTTAAAAGTTATACAAATAGCAGAAACCAGTACCTTGTTCATAGACATAAAGAAAACAAGGATAACTAATAGCGAAGATGAATTATATAAGCCTGTATGAGTAACTCGTTTTCCACCATACCCTGTTTTGAAAAAGTTGAAGTCATAGAAGATTTCAAAAATATTTTAGAATAATCAAACCACTAGAATGTTAAGAAGGACAATGCATCATCCCGCTGAGGTTGAAATTATTAAGGCTATTGAATATTTGGAAACAATCAACTTAGCCCCTGAGCATCCAACCCCTAACAAAGCGAGCATAGGTAGGTTTTCTACATCGCATGCAAGACATAAAATTAAGGTTTATGAGATTTCAAAACATTACTTAATAAGAAGCTAAAAGATGCTAAGAGAAAGAAAATTTAGTATAAGTTACTTTCGTACAAATGACTGATGATATTTCTAATATAAATCGATGATTTATGCTACTAACAAGCTCATGAGGATCTTAATCCTGTCTAACCTTCTAAATCATTACATATCCCGTTAGTTTTCTTATCTAATTGACAATTATCGTCAGTAATTATTTGTACAACATATGTACATATCAATCGACTCCAAATATCCGAATAATTGTTTAATTAACTGGCATCTTTATCATGCTAATCAATGGCTGGCCCTCAATAGCTCAGAACGCATCTTAAACTGTGTATAACATCTCTGGATCACTCCAAATCCATTATCTTAACAACGCAACACAATTCATTATGCTCAAGGCTGTTGTAAACATAAAGTAATGCATCACTTTTCAACACCTAGTGTTTATCATGGTGCTTTCTGATATTGTCCTAAATATGAAGCTAAGCGTTACTGATCAAAATAACCTAATGATTATGGTTGATGCCCAAAGCGTGGTTCTTACCATTGTGGTTCAACACCCGGAGCTAAGTATTGTTGTTGATTCTCTGGTGCTTAGTGTTACAGTCATAAGCCAGCTATGTTTGCCTACTGTAACTGTCCTCATCCTGTTGTTGCTGCTAAATACATGTTCCTCAAGAAAGTTATACATTATCATGGCATATATGGAAATTTTTGTCTTAAGACATTAACCCAGACTAAGTATTTCACCCTTTGCTATAAGGGTACTTAGGAGTTTGCAATCTACCAATACGTAACATTGTAACACACTTTCAATGTAGGCATTTTGTTATAATCCAAGAATACCACGAAAGCGATCCCGATGTATCTTGATTCCTAACACAAAACTGGCATCACCAAGATCCTTCATATCAAACTTATCTGATATAAATATTTTTATAGTGTGTAACAATTCCTTATTATTCGAGGCAAGCAATATGTCATCCACATATAATATAAGAGATATAAAATTACTCTCACTGAACTTGTGATATATACAATCCTCAACTGAGTTTATCTCAAGTCATAACCGACTATCACCTCAAGGAATTTGTGATACCATTGACGATAGCCTTGTTTAAGACCATATATGGATTTATTGATCGTGCAAACCAGATCTTTTGAGTTACTTTCTACAAATGTTTTGGTTGTAGCATATAGATCGTTTCAACAATATTACCATAACATACATTTGATGAAGCTCAAGGTCGAAATGTGCAACTAATGCCATGATTATTCTAAGGGAATCATTCGTTAATACCGGAGTGAAGATTTTATTAAAATCAATCCCTTCATGCTGAGTATAACAAGACATGTGTTATGTCTTTCCACATTACCCAGGGAATCACATTTGGTTTTGTAAACCCATTTACAACCAATTTCTTTTTTCCCTTCAGGTAATGGGATAAGATCACATACCACATGGTCTTGCATTGATTTATACTTTTCCTTCATAGCGTCAATCCACTTCCGAGACTCAGAGCTTATCATGGCATGTTTGTATGATGAGGGATCATCTATAGTTCCAGCACATAACTCATCATTCTCGTGAAGATATATTATAACTTTTTGGCCCTATAGTACTCTTCCTTTCTCTCGTGGACCTTCTCACTATTTCTTCTTGTTGCACTTCTTGAGGAGGTCAAGTTTGATCATTATGAACAATGTCATTTTGATTCTCTTGTGAAAGATTATCTTCAGGTTCCTCTTGTTCTACATGGACCATATTTGTATCATAGTTAGAACCCTCAAGTGGAGCATCACTGTTAATTTGAGAATTACCTTGTTCTAATGGGACCGAAATGATTTGAATTCCAGCATAATCTTAGGATACCTGAGTATCCTTATTAAAATCTTCATGAATATCTATAGATTCTTTCTCAAAATCAATATTTGTTCCCTTATTCGTCCCTCCAAACTCAAAATTCTCTACAAACTTGGTCTTTTCTGTCTAAACTATTGTACCAATGATAGAATCATAAAATATAAATCCTCTGGAATCTTCGGAATAACCTATGAAGAAACCATTAACTGTTTTTGGGTCCAATTTCTTTTCTTGAATTTTGTAAGGCCTCGGCTCAGCTGGACAACCCCACACATGCAAATTCTTTAAATTGGGTCTACGTCCATTCCAAAGCTCATATAGGGCCCTAACAGTAGCCTTAGTGGGTACTCGGTTGAGTATATAAGCAACACATTTATAGGCTTCCCCCTAGAGAGATAATGGTAGATATGAGTGACTTCTCATGCTTCTAACGATATCTTTTAGTGTTCAGTTCCGTCTCTTAGATACACCATTCATGTGAGGTGAACCCGACATAGTGTATTGAGGGACTATTCCACACTTCTCTAGGTACTGTGCAAATGGTCATGAACTTTATTCACCAGATCCATTATATCTACCATAGCATTCACCACCATGGTCGGATCTACCTGTCTTAATGCTTATACCGAGTTGTTTCTCAACCACGGTCCTAAAAGCTATGAACTTGTCGAGGAGCATAGAATTTTCATGAAAAAGATAGAGGTAACCAAAAAGAGAGTAGTCGTCGATGAATAATATAAATTACCATTTCCCGTTCCATGATTCGTGTAGAAACGGTCCACAAATATCGGTATATATCAACTCTAGAACTTCGCTCGCTCTATATGCCCCTAACTTTTTAACTTTGGTTTGTATCCCTTTGATATACTCGACACATATACTGAAGTCAGGGTAATTAAAAGGACCCAATAAACCTTCAACAACAAGCTTGCCATCCTAACTTTGGATATATGAGCTATCTGTTTGTGCCATAGTTTAGAGGATCTTTCAAATTTAGTAATGTTGTTTGGTGTACGTTGTGTATTAATAAAAATGTTGATTTTATTAATATTATTCAACAAATACAAATTATCCTCTTTAATCAAATTTCTATTTCCAACAACAATTATTTAGAGAGAGTGTAAAACAATTGTTTTCCATCAGACAATAGTAACCTTGCAAGTTTAAAACTAGAAAAGAAACTAAGTTCCTCTGAAAGTGGGAACATACATTACATTCTCTAAAAACAATACATGTGCAGTGGACAGTTTAAAGAAAAATCACAAATAGCTAAAACATCACACGAGCTCCCGTCTGCCATGAAAATGGATCTTTCATCCTCACTTAGCATCCTGCTCTTTAACATACTCTGCAAAGAAACACAGACATGATATTGTTTTTAGGTAGTATAAGTCTTTAGTAAGTGATAACATACTAAAAATATTACAAAAAGAAACAAAATTAAAAGATAAATGTTAAAAAATTAGAGAACAAACGATACAGGTCTGTCCGCCATTGCAATGGTGGACACGATGTTGCTGACGGCATTGCATGGCGGAAACAGGGGTTTGTCCGCTATTGCACGGCAGACACAAGGGTCTGTACGCCAAACAATGGTGGACAGACCCCATGTTTCCGCCATGCAATAGCGTCAGCACCATCGTGTCCGCCATTTTCCCGACGCAAAGTATCATCTTCTTCGACATGATGATGATGGCGAACACCACCTGGACGCCATCGTCTGGCAGGAACAGACATTTTTTTTATTTCCTTTTTAAAATCATTTTTTCAAAAAAAAAACAGAAAGATAGAATGATCAATGTTT
Source organism: Limnanthes douglasii subsp. nivea (assembly GCA_036936605.1). NCBI lineage: Eukaryota > Viridiplantae > Streptophyta > Magnoliopsida > Brassicales > Limnanthaceae > Limnanthes > Limnanthes douglasii. The sequence goes on along the minus strand of JAUPFV010000001.1, from coordinate 56,666,067 downwards.
ATGTTAGTTTGTAGAGAAAAAAGTTTTGTTACCATTTCGGCAAGTTTTGTTAACATTTTATTAAATTTTACAAAGTTAAAAAAAAGTTTTGGTTAGTTTAAGTTTTGACTTTTTATGATTTTAGTAAGTTTTAGAAAGTAAAATCTTAGGTTATGGTAGATTTTCTATTTTGAAACTTCATGAAGTAAATAATGGCACAAAACATAATTAAATAAACTTTTAAGGATTATTTTGGGTTTTTTGCCTAGTGGCAATTTTGTAAATATTGAAAACCAGAAAAAGACGACTTCGCGGAGTAATTTCGGCTTTCTTTAGCAATTCATTTTTTATATAGATATTAAAATAAGAATGGGTCAATTTTTTATACCAATAGAATCCTAATCTAAGTTTTTCTGCGCAACAGAACTCTCTGATTCTCCTTGTCCAAATGAGTTTCACCACTCCACTTCTTGGAGAAGCCGCGTACGCAACAAAATCAGATTTTCCTTTTCACTCCAAGTAAAGTGTTAGAGAATAATGTGCACTTTCACACACTGGATCCTCGTTAATTCCAAACGTAGAACAGAAGAATCGGCTACAAAAATCAAACTCAGACTCGGAATCAGCTGCAGCCGAAACAATTAGCCCTCTTCCAGGATATTTTAATATCTCTTCGTTATTCGGTTCTTGTTCTACGACGAATTTCCAGGACGGAAGCACGAAAAAAATATGATCGGATGTTGTAGGCTTCTTTATATCGATGATAGAAGCATCGCTCAAGGATTTGGATATTGTAAAAACTTAAGTATAGTTGAACTCAGAAGTTGGAATAACATGGAGATTTAGTTCAACAAAGAATGACCCTATGGATTCACCGTTCTGAATCTTTTTAGATCGGGAGTGAACCATCGGAGGCTGAACTTAGGATTTCGAGCTGAATCATACTGTGTTGGAGATCCTAATTGTAGTTTTAGTGGGTGATCAGTGCCAATCTAGGTAAGGTATGAGCATTTCCTTGGCGTAATTATGTTCCATAATTTACAAAAAGCCGTTAGAAGTATAAAATTCATTCCATATAGGCATCCAAATCCTCACATTGGTAAGAACCAAAAATGGTGAGTGTATATAATTGTGGATCCACCTTAATTAGCAAGAGTCTTTTTAGGAGTGTCATCCCAAAGAGAAAACCCGTGTCCCAAAGAGAAAACCCGTGTGGGCCCCAGAGGCCCAAAGCGGACAATATCTTGGTAGTCCGTGAGGTTCTGCATTTTTCACATAAAAAATACACCAACAACTGTTATCAGAGCAAAAAATGGCTTAACCGAAGCCACGAATGACTTAAATGCCAAAAATATTTGAAGCCTTTAGTGTAGGCTTAAACGCCAAATTCGCTGCGATTGATGGGATAAAGTTTAAAGGGGGAGTGTTAGAAGTATAATCTTCATCCCATAGAGGCCTCTCAATCCATCATTGGTAAGAACGAAAAATGGAAAATGGTGAGTGTATATGATTGTGACTCCACCTCAACTAGCAAGAAACCTTTTGGCAGTGTCATCCAAATAGCCAATCCGTGCGGGCCCGAGATGCCCAAAGTGGCCAATGTCTTGGTAGTCCCTGAGGTTCCACATTTTTCACATAAAAATACACGATTGGTTATGTTTAGTCTTTAGAATATATCAAGTTTCTTTCACGTTGAATTTATCAACCCTTGGAATCATCCAAAAAAGAGTTTTCATGATGATTATTGATAGAATGCTTGTTAATTTTTTCCATGTCGCAAGAGTAAGAGAAGATTTCAGCTTAGATTCATTCCATCTATTTTAGTTGAGAAATTTGTCTGAAACGAGCCCACTATTGATAAGGATGTTGTCAACCTGACTATGGGAGAGCCTCTAATACAAGTGTCAATCCAGAAGTTGACGTGAGGTTGTCAACCTAACTAGGTGAGAGCCTAATCCAAGTATCAATCCAGAAGTTGATGTCTCTGGCTCCTTCCAATAGACCACTTGACATAGGTTCAGCTTTTCCTTTGATAGATGCTAGTCTTTTCAATAATTTAGAACTCTTCTTATTTTTGAATTCTGCTGGCAATGAATGGGTTAGAGTAATAATAAATATACAAAGTCCAAAACATTATTCAGTTTCAAGCATATATTTCTAATAAAAAATTTATTTAACTTTTTTTATTTATTGTCCACTACCTAATTTTTTATTTATAATATTTTAAATATTTATTTTATAGAAAATCATCCCACCCTTGTATATATTTTTTTGGTTTTATTTTTATTTTAAATTTAAATTTTGTATTTTTTTAAACCGCAATTCATGAAACAAATTCGAAACTATTATCTGTTTTTTACAAAACGAACAAAACTAGATACATAATATTATTTTTGATTTTTTTTTCGAGATATGCATGGATGAGAGACCGAAAGTTGTGGGAACATGAGACTCAGAGATGAAAAACGAGAGGCGAGAATTTTAGGACAAAAGACCAAGAATTATGGGACGAGATAAAAGAGGTGCGATACAATTTAAAATATAATTTTTAGATGATAGACGGGAGATAAAAGATAGATGCGAACCAGAGTTAGTTTAACTTAAAAAAATCATTCATAATCCGGTTCGTAGATCCGGATTTAAATTTCGACTAGTTAACAATTTAATAGCATTATCAAATAAAAATTTAACAATTTTTTTGGACACATCCCGAGCTAAAATCAAGTTAATAAACACAGTAACATCCATACACATCTATCTTGTCATAGGCTAGTGATTGTAATTTGGCAACTCAAAGCAGCATCTTAATAGAGGAAGTAGCACAAAAGAAACATTTGAGGCTGGTAGGATCGAATTTGCTTTTAATTATACGATTAATATATAAAATTTCACAAAAACAATGGACTTATAGATATTTCAAATTTATATATATTCTTAATTACAAAAAATATATATACATGATTATAAAGTATAGAAAGAGAAACTGTTATCATTAAAATATTAAAATATGTTAAAAGTATTTTTATCATTTTAACTAGTATTTGAAAAATGATGTTGTATTTTATGTTTTAAATTTTTAATTTTTTTAATCTTAATTTATTTATTTTTTATTTTTTTCTATATATTATCTTCATCATGTTTTAAGTTTAGGATTTATTAGAGAAGCTCAAAGTTGAAGATTTCTTGTAAGATACATTCTTGAAGACTGTTCTTTTTCAATGTGTAAAATCTTTCGAGAGTCCACAAATAATGAATTTTCTCCATTAAGAAACAAATCAGGAACTATTCTACAAGTGAATAGAAACAAGTAGCTTGTTCATAGACAGAAAGAAAGCAAGGATAGCTAATAGCGAAGATGAATTATATAACCCTGCAGCAGTAATTAGTCTTCCACCATACCTTGTATTGAAAAAGGCAGAAGTCATTGAAGATTTCAAAAATATTTTGGAATAATCAAAGCACCAAAATGTTAAGAAAGACAATGACAAACATCATCCTTCTAAAGTTCAATTCATTAAGGCTATTGAAGATTTGGAAACAGTCAACCTTGCCCATGAGCATCCAACCCCTAACAAAGAGAGCATAGGTAGGTTTTCTACGTCACATGCAAGACATAAAATTGAGTTTTATCAAGTTTTTCAAAACATTACTTAATAAGAATCTAAAAGATGCTAAGAGAAAGAAAATTTAGTATGAGTTACGTTCGTAAAAATGACTGATGATATTTCTAATGTCAATCGATGATTTATGCTACTAACAGGATCTTAATACTATCTAGCCTTCTAAATCATTACAGATCCAATTTGTTTTCTTACCTAAAGGATAATTCTCGTCAGAAATTATTTGCACAACATATATACATATCAATCGACTCCTAATATCAGATCAATTGTTTAATTAACTGGAACCTTTATCATGCTGATCAATCTCTGACCCTTAATAGCTCAGAACGCATCCTAAACTGTGTATAACATCTCTGGATCACTCCAAATCCATGATCCTAACATCGCAACACAATTCGTTTTGCTCAAGGATGTTGTAAACCTAAAGTAAGGCATCGGTGTTCAACACTTAGTGTTTATCCCGGTGCTTTCTCATACTATCCTAAATATAAAGCTAAGTGATACTGATCAAAACAACCTAATGATTATAGTTGATGTCCAAGGCATGGTTCTTACCATTGTGGTTTACACCTGGAGCTAAGCATTTTTGTTGATACTCCGGTGGTTATTGTTGCAGTCATAAGCCAGCTACGTTTGCCTACTGTAATGGTCCCAAGCCTGTTGTTGTTGCTGCTAAATACCTGTTCCTCAAGCATGCTATACATTATCATGCCATAACTGCTTTACAATGATCCATTTCTGGGTTACTAACATATCTCCCCAACATATTTACAGCAAAGGTAATGTCTGGCCTAGTACAAACTTGAGCATACATTAAACTCCCAACTGCCGAAGCATAAGGGACCGTTTTCATTTCCTCAATCTCAAGTTTTGTCTTAAGACATTGACCTAGACTAAGTATTTCACCCTTTAATATAGGGGTACTTAAGGGTTTGCAATCTGCTAATACGTAACATTGTAACACACTTTCAATGTAGGCATTTTTTGATAATCCAAGAATACCACGAAAACGATCGTGATGTATATGGATTCTTTCACAAAACTAGCATCACCAAGATCCTTCATATCAAACTTATCTGATATAAAGTATTTTTGTAGTGTATAACAGTTCCTTATTGTTCAAGGAAAGCAATATGTCATCCACATATAATATAAGAGATATGAAATTACTCTCACTGAACTTGTGATACACACAATCCTCAACCGAGTTGATTTCAAAGTCATAACCGACTATTGATGAACTCAAAAAATCCTTAGGTAAGTTCGTGGTTATCTATATTTTTATCCTCTTATTAGTAGCCCCCCATTCCTCATGAAGATATCTGAGTGAGGACTACAGTTATTCTTTGAATATCCTTGGATTTTATAACACTCGAAACTTCTCGGATCAGATGGTTTTGCTCGTTGTACCTTACATATAAATTGTTTAGGTGCTGCCATTCGTGTTACGTGATTCAAAACTTGTTAAAAGTTATGACCCCACCCTTAGTCGTGTTAACCTCACCTAAATCATTTTTTTTGAGCTCGCGTGCTTCTGTCTAACCATTATAGAGTCAGAGATATTTTAGATGATGTGGTCATTTATGGCCACTTTTCACCTCTCTACTAGGGCCTGCCAGCGCGTTGTTTGAAGCGGTTTGTGATAGGGTAAACGTGTCAAAACTTCTTTAACCTTTCGCCTTCTGTCCCCTTTCACTATAAATAGTCACTTCCACCTCTGGTTATAGGTTTACACCCTTTGATCTTTGTTTAACCTTGAGTCGAGAATGTCTGTTCTAGAGAGAGAATATTTCAAAACCCAAATTCCCTCTTTGCACTTTCAGGCCTGAAAAGTTTATCAATCTTGAACGGTATAAGCTCTGAAGGTGATTCAATATCTCAAATCAACTTGCTGCTCGCAGACCTTCTAGTGATTTAAATCATCCAACACCTGCATAGATCTGACAATCAACCTTTTGTAACAATTGGTCCCCTATTCGAGAACGTTCGTTCCCTGCTACTCAGCCCCCGGTCGAGCTTGTTTTAGTGATAACAAGGTTGGCCCTTCGACGTCTGATCTTCCTTCCACAACTTCTCCCTTCTTAACCATGGGTAATGAAAATGGAAAGCCGACTAAAATAAATACAGAGGAATGCATTCAAAAGAAAAAGTCCCCGATCCACCTGCAAAATCTGTCTGAGTGAAAATCTTCTCTTTTGCCGCAACCCCTCAAGCGACTCCGCAGGGGTCACTGCAAACGACTTCAGAAGTGAATCCCAGGAAGTCTTCAACAAAGGGTGTTCGGTTAGAGCAGGTTAAGAAGTTCATCCCTGAAATCCAAGCGAGAGCTTTACTTGATGAACCAGAAAGCGAACATGAACAACCTGACGTGGTAGTGGTTGAGGCACAACGCTCACGAGCCGTTCCTGCTGCGATTCATCCACCCGGACAATCTGCGCCAAGCCAAGATGCCTCTTCTCCTCCCCGTAAATTACCATTAATCCACCCTTTCGGAGTGTAAAAGCTTCTTTGGCGAAGAAAGACAAAAAAAAAGAAATACCGAAATGCCCTCAAACATAAAAGATGTTTTATGTGATAATCTCCACAATATTGAGTCTAGCATCATCTTCTTGTCCTTTAAAAAATGAAATACAAATACTTTCATCCGACTGAGTTACTCCACCTCCCCAACAACAACAAACTCAACAAACTGCTAATAAGAAAGAAGATCCTAAAAGAACAGGACTAAGCACAGCACTTCCTGATTAGGAGAAGAGTGAACAAGGATCAAACCAAACTGAGTCATTGAATCCACCTCAAAACAATACAGAGATCGAGAAGAATGATAAAAAGCCAAGTGAGACTGATTCCTCAGTTCCATCTTCAGTCCCGCCATCTGAAGTCGAAAAGACTTTAGATGATAAAGATTTTGTTTCTGCTCCCCGCTTCCTCCTTCTCCTGTCAAAAAAGAGGAGAAGGAAGATGTTGATAAAGCTAGTTCAGAATCAAAAGGTAACAAAACTTGTATCGGTATGCCTCATCGGTGTACAGACGAGAAGACATTGGTTGCTTGCCTTACAGATACTCCAATCGGTAATATATCTTTACGCCCGAGGAAAGTATATTTCTTATGATGTAAGTTGTGTTAAGGTAGAATCCGAAAAGGAATTGCTCAAAGTTTATAGCTTTCGGCATATTAGGGAAATATTTAATCTTAGCCCAGTCTTGTAAGTAATGGAGATAAAAAAGCATATGCAATTTGTCGTATTATTTTGTCGAAGAGGAAGGTGATCTGAGTAATTCGATGGTACCGAAGAGTTCCTTAGACTCAGATGTTTATCGAAAGGCATGAAAGATTTCAGTGCTAGGCTTTAACCCTATCTGAAGTGCTTAGACTAGCCAGAAGCTCAAAGTTTATTCAGTCTACTTTAGGCTCCAACTTATTTATAGCATTTGAGCCCTTTAAATTGATTCATAAATGGAGCTCTTGCCGAGACTGAGCTAAACTCAAAGATCCAAAGGAAACGACTGAGCTAAAGACTCAAGCTTGAGTTTGGCTGCCTGCATAAGAGCTATGCTTTTTTTATAAAATCCGGTCAGCAGTTCGTTTTATAGATTAAAGTCATAAATACAAGAGAGGTAATATCCTGTACTCCTGAATACTAAAGAAAAGGTTACATAAAGTCAAATAAAAAGTAATATTAAGGGATTGGTCCGGCCACGTTATCATAGAAACCAAAAACAATGCACATAGTCGGGTAATTTCCCAATATATAAAGGAAGTCCAAATAACTAGGCATGGTTGGCCATTAATGAGCTTCACTAGCTGAGTACCAATGTATTGATGCCATACGAGTTCTAAGCTATGCTGCATCAAGTTCTAATGTTTTAGCGTCTGTATTATAAATCTTCAGTTATCTAGGATTTCTGTTCTTCCTATTACCTATTCATTCAGCGGCACTTTTTTTGCAAGTGCCTATGAATTGTATAAGAAACAAGCAGTACTGTACAACTGTATATACCTTATGTTTAGACTTTCAGTTGATTATGAAGGATCAGAAGGTTTAGATGTTGAGTGAAAGTAGTATGGAAAATTGGCGATTGGTCTAGATTTTTCCTTTATGTCATGTATAAATGCTAGTCTATGAGGATGGCCATCTTTCTGTAATAGATACTCTCTCAAGCATTTTCCTTTCTCTTAAAGCTCAGCTCCCTTTATTTTCGTTTATATAGTATGATCTAAGTTCTTACAAGTATGTGTTGTATGTTTTATTATTCCATCATTATTTACAGTACCAATAAATACTCATTTCCTGTTGCAGGCTCCCAAGAATGGGTTGTTCTAGTCCAAAACCAAGGAGAAGCAACGTTGAAAGTAAACGTTTTTCTTCCAACTTCGATTGAAAGCCCTCTAAAGGAGCTGGAAATAACAAAAAAACAATCTCAAAGGGTATGTATCATTCTGACTCTCAAAGTTTGTCTCTATTGCGAGCTTACGCAGTTCTACTTTGTTAAATACGAACTTGGGGTATTTTCATCTTTGAAAAAATGATATTTTGACAGTATTAAACCTCTAACCTTTCAGTTTTAATCACCTTTTGATCATTCAGTGGTTGAACTCTTTTTTTTTGTGTTTGTTTTTATTATATCCAGGTGAATATATCTATCGTAGGCAATATAGATAAATTATTATTAGACGCCGGACATGGAGAATGCGTACTTCACATGAACTCTGTTGATTCGGACCCAAACGTCAATTTTTTCCTTCGACTGCCTTCATACCAGAAACTATTAACACCAATCAACGGTGCCTACTTCCTCATTATATCGGTCATAGTTTTTGGATTAACATGGGCGTTCTGCAAATTCAGAAAGAGGAAACGAACAGATGAGATTCCTTATCAAGAACTCGAAATGGGAACATCTGAATCCGCTGCTATTCCTGTGGAGACAGCGGAAGGTTGGGATAACAGTTGGGATGACGACTGGGACGATGATGCAGCTGTGAAATCACCAGGTGCCGGTGGACATCAAGTGAGAAGAATCCCGGCAAATGGACCCACTTCTAGGAGTACAAAAAAAGATGGCTGGGACAATGATTGGGATAAACTTCTTTTAAAATCCAACTTTATAGAGTGGGATGCGGGATAGTTGAAAACACAACATAGCAGATCATGAGATATACAAAAATGTAAAATCTTTCTCATAGGTATAGGTCTCTTGTTTTGGTTTTAAATTCTTTTTCTGCTAGTTAGTTATCTACAATTGGATTGATATTAACTTCTTGTGGTTATGATATGATGGGCAATTGTTCTTATATGTTTGTGTTCTTTTTGGAGTTTTGATAAAGTTATCTCCCCAATCTATATAAAGAAGGATAAGATTCAGATAATATTGCTGTCTATTAATCTTATTGTTTTTTTTATTAATCTTATCTCAGAACAGCATTCTATCATTTTCAAAATGTACAACTTTGAGGCCTGCATTAGCACACGATCGAAAGTAATGTAAAATCGAGATATACAAACCAAAAACTGATGAGTAATTGCTTTTCATCCTAATTTCCAAATAAGGATGGCAATATGATTTGAAACCAAACGAATACTTACAATGCAGATTGTTTTTTTTTTTGCTTCTGTTTTTTTTCAGTACCACTATGTTCAGATATAAGTCGGTGAGCACTTGTGGGTAATGTGTGTTTACATTGAAAGTGAGGTGAATGTATACATCACCAAGAAACTTCACACATGTAATTGGATTAAACACTCATATAGACTCATCTAAGTTTTATTCTCTGCAAAATTGGAATAACCTTTAATAGAACCGTACATATACAAATATCACAAAGACTTAATCTTAAATAGTAAGATACATGGTTGCTTCTGGTGGTTTTTTTTATACCAGATACAGCAAAACACCAGACTCAGCAAAGAGAAAGAATAATCACAAGAATATAAAAGAAGAACACATACCCATTCAGAATGCATTAAATAAAAAAATATATATTAGATTTATAAAGAGAATTTCACAGGTCTCTAAAGAGAATTTCACAGGTCCGGAATCATGAAAAATCTTTAGAATTTTTAGATTTATAAAGAGAATTTCACAGGTCTCTAAATTGAATTTCACAGGTCCAGAATCATGAAAAATCTTTAGATTTATAAAGAGATTTATAAAGAGAATTTCACAGGTTTGAATATCAATTTGAAACACATCAGTGAATGGTAAAGTAATAAAAAATGTAATTAATTTGTTAAATTGTTGAGTTGTTGAATTGTGTGGCATGTTTGAATCCTTGTTCTTCATTTCAAGATTTTGACACTAACTCACTTGTGAGGTTGACAAGATTATACCTAAATGACTTTGAGGATGTTAGTGATAAAGAGTTGTCTAGCCAACTTGAGACTTATATTGAGTGTGTGAAGATGAACGATAATTTTTCCAATTTGAAGAGTATCTCGGATCTATGTAGGATTCTTGTGCGTACAAAAAAACACAACATTTGGATTTGTGAACACGATGTTAAAGCTAGCTTTGTCATTACCGGTGGCCACCGTAAGTGTTGAGCGAGTATTTTCTAGTATGAAATATGTAAAGAATGAGTTGAGAAATCGAATGTCCAATCCATGGCTTAATGATTGCTTATTGACATTTGTGGAGAAAGAAGTGTTTGCTACAATTGACGATCGAGATAATATCAAGCGCTTTCAAGGCATGAGTAAGAGAAGAATGCAATTATGTTTAGACTAGAAATAGATTTTCATTTTTAGTCGTAATATAATATTGATGTAGCTTAACTATATAGTACCCAGAGTTTTTTATTTTAATGATATTTTTGGCACAACCTAAATTCTAATCCTGGATCCGTCCCTGATATGCAATATCTACAATCTCTTTCACCTATTTCATCTGACCATTTTTTCAGGACTGTATAAGTAGTGTGTTCACTATAGAAATAGTGTTTTGATTCCGGATAATCTCTCAAGTCTTGTAAACATTTTTTTATTGAAATATTTTTGGAGTTTTCCAAAAATTTCAAATGGATAAAATCAAAGATACTCTATTTGAACAGAGAGTGTGAATTGATGTGTCTATCATGTTTCAACGGAACCCATCTTTTATCCATTCGACCAATTTGGATCAGTTTTGCAGTTAGGGAAGTTAAGGTCTTTAAACGAGATTTGTAATAAAACGTCTTCAAATTTGAAATTTAAATAAAACAGTAAAATTTCCAATTTTGAAATTTTGTTGACTTGCAACAATAGCCGATTTAACCAAAATAAAAAATATCAGCCAGGGGCTTTGCCCCTTGGACCTCGCCACAGACTCCGCCCCTTCATCCTGTTAATCATGAAATAATCTAACAAGCGTGCACTCCGCACTCTATGACTTGTTTGATAATGTATCATGATTAAATTGGTCGACTAGTCGATCCAATTACACTAAAATATCTAACATTCACCACAGCCGCGACAAACACCTACGTTTTGCTTATAAGAGATATAATTCTTCTTGTTCCACATTTGGCTCAGAATATCTCTATTTCTATTCCTTGACAATATTCGTACTTCTGAGCTTTTTAAAAGAGACAAAATCTTCATACTTTCTTCTTGTTTTTCTTTTTCCAGCGAAGAAAAAATATAATATTGTAGACATACGATGCATCAAGATGTTTTTTATTTACTGCTTTCTTCAAAAACTCTAACCCTGATTCTTGTTTTTCATAAAGAAAATAATATTTCACTCGTTCTATGTATAGTGCTTTAGGATTTTGATTTTCTAGGCCCCTTTCAATAAAATAAGATATTTGTTTATTTGGATATCATTGACCGATAGGAATCAAATCCATTGATATATTTTGATAGATGTGGTTATCTTCTGATGCCGTACAAAATTATTTACTAACTAATTTAAGATTGAATAAATCTATCATAGAGTCTGTAGCAACTTTGGCAAAAATTTCCGTCAACGTATCATGAGAAAGATCATGAATGCACCTAAAAACTCTTGAACAGACTCTTTTTCTACGATGAGTCATTCTTGATCATAATAAGAAGAAAGAAAAGACATAGAACAATCTAGATATTTTTTAATTAAAACAAGTAGTTAGTTAGAAGTAGAAGAGCTAGTTCTCCATGTATATATATAAAGTAAGAGATAATATGATCATGCTGTTGGTTAAATATCTTATTTAATAAGTACATTCGTGAGATATTTTACCGTTGTATATTTAAAAATTTGTAACTTGAATTTAAAAAAAGGTAATTTTTATATAGATATTAAAATAAGAATGGGTCAATTTTTTACACCGATAAAATCCTAATCCAAGTTTTTCGGCGCAACTGAACTCTCTGATTCTCTTTGTCCAAATGAGTTTTCACCACTCCACTTCTGGGAGAAGCCGCGTACGCAACGAAATCAAATTTTCCTAGTTTTTCACTCCAGTAAAGTGTTAGAGCACAATGTGCATTTCCACACACTGGATCCTCGTTAATTCCAAACTTAGGACAGAAAAATCGGCTACAGAAATCAAACTCAGATTCGGAATCAGCTGCAGCCAAAACAATTATCCCTCTTCCAGGACATTTCAATATCTCGTCGGTATTCGGTTCTTGTTCTACGACGGATTTCCAAGACGGAAGCACGACAAAAATATCATCGGATGTTGTAGGCTTCTTTCTATCGATGATAGAAGCACCGCTCAAGGCTTTGGATATTGTAGAAACTTCACTAGAGTTGAACTCAGAAGTTGGAAGAACAGGGAGATTTAGTTCAATAAAAAAAGACCCTTTCGATTCACCGTTCCGAATCTTTTTAGCTCGGGAGTGAACCATCGGAGGCTAAACTTGGGATTTGGAGTTGAATCAAACTGTGTCGGGGATCCTAACAGTAGTATTAGTGGGTGTTCGGTGTCAATCCAGGTAAGGTATGAGCATTTTTTGGGCGTAATTATCTTCCAGAATTTATAAAAAGTTGTTAGAAGTATAAACTTTATTCCATATAGGCCTCCTAATCCCCACATTGGTAAGAACCGAAAATGGTGAGTGTATATAATTCTGGCTCCACTTCAACTAGTAAGAGTCCTTTTGGGAGTGTCGTCCTAAAGAGAAAACCCATGTGGGCCCGAGAGGCCCAAAACAAACAATATCTTGCTCGTCACATAAAAAAATACACCAACAAATGGTATCAAAGAAAACAAATGGCTTAACCGTCGAAATACAGAGCCACAAATGGCTTAAATACCAGAAATATTTGGAGCCTCTAGTGTAAGCTTAAACGCCGAATTCGATGTGATTGATGGGATAAAGTTTAAAGAGGAGTGTTGAAGTATAAACTTCATCCCATAGAGGCATCTCAATTCCACATTGGTAAGAATAAAAAATGGAAAATGGTGAGTGTATATAATTGTGAATCTACCTCAACTAGCAAGAAATTTTTTGGAAGTGTCATCCCAAAGAGCAAACCCGTGCGGGCCCGAGAGTCCCAAAGCGGACAATATCTTGCTAGTCTGTGAGGTTCCGCATTTTTCACATAAAAATACACGATTGTTTATGTTTAGTCTTTAGAAAATTTCAAGTTTCTTTCGTGTTAAATTTATCAACCATTGGAATCATCCAAAAAAGAGTTTTCATGGTGACTGTTGACAGAATGTTTGTCAATGTTTTCCATGTCGCAAGAGGTAAGAGAAGACTTCAGCTTAGATTTATTCCATCCATTTTAGTTGAGAACTTTGTTTGAAACGATCCCACTGTTGATAGGGATGTTGTCAACCTGACTAGGGGAGAGCCTCTAATCCAAGTGTCAATCCAAAAGTTGACGTGATGTTGTCAACCAGACTAGGGGAGAGCCTCTAATCCAAGTATCAATCCAGAAGTTGATGTCTCCGGTTCCTTCCAATAGACCACTTGACATAGGTTTCAGCTTTGTCTTTGATAGATGCTAGTCTTTTCAATACTTTAGAACTCTTCTTATTTTTGAATTCTGCCGGTAATGAATGGATTGGAGTATTAATAAATATGCAAAGTCCAAATTATTATTCAGTTTCAAGCATATATTTCTGAGCAAAAATTTATTTAACTTTTTTATTTATATTCTGATGAGAGAATAAATGACTTAAGGAATATTCCGAATCTTGAATCTGATGTGACTAGAGAGAGAGAGAGAGTAGAGAGAGAAAGTAGAAAGAGAATAGAATAATGTGGAATGTCCCACCTACCAAGAATAAAGAATCCCCCTTTTATAGTGTTGGAAGGTGGACCCATTTATGTTTTTGGTGGGCTTACTTTATTGCCTCTTTAGTCCCTTATTATATACATTGTTTACAAATTACTCTCTAATTAATGATAAATACTCAAATAGATATTTTAATTTCCTTCTATTCACAATTGGCTCCTTGTTCTTATTACCGACGAATTGCTCCCTTATCAGTAGCCCCCCAGTCTCCGCACTCCCTCGTTGCCCAACCAAGCCGTCCGACGCCTTTGCGGTTAACTCTTACGCTAACGCGCCTCCTCTCTCTTCCCGACGTCGCGGCCGAGGTCAATTTCTTCCTATGGGTGAAACCAGTCCTCCGACTTCTCCGATGAGAGGTATTTTCCTTAGGATGGTTCAGCTTTATCCCTCCATACGAGGATACCGAACCGGTACTAACACAACTGTGAATTTTTAGGTCTTAATCAGCGGCCCTTGACTCCCACATAAATGGATCCCGAACGCGCCCGTCGAGAACAAGACGAGGCCAATCCGGTCCAAACTGGTAGCTGTTGGAACCCTGCTGACCATGTCGTGCGAGAAACCGATCCGGGCGCGGCCAGCGCCCTTAGTTCTGATAAAATCCCGGTAGCGAATACCGAGGAGTCGGATGCAGATGCCCTGCCTGTTGGTGCTCTGCCTGTTGGAGACGGTGCTGTCGCTGGAACCGCCGCTGCCCCTCCCGCGGAGCCACTTCCTGAGGAGATAAAAGCGATTGTTACCACTACCTATCATCGCTGATTGCCCGCGGACTACGTCATTTCTCTGTTCGAAGGAAAGTATCTCTATTTCACCGCTTCGTTTTCATAAGTGGCTGTTGGGAAAATGACCGACCTTATAGCCGAGAGAATCTGAGGCTACTGTTGCGGACATGGGTTCCTGATGGTAATCGTTTATATTTTTTTTTAGTAATCCCGAACCTTTGTGCAGTGTCGAAGGAGTTTATCCATGGGATGAAAAAGGATCACTTTAAAGTGGGTAAGGCTACCTTCCAAGTGTTGAAGGACTACGCTAAAACACACTGGGTCGGGCGATGCATCAGGAATTCAAGAATACGAATCTGATCATGAGCAACCTCTGGCGTTGTTCATCAGAAGTGCTATCAATTGAGCAGCTGCGTCAGCCCCCAAGTATGGAGGACTTGATTGCAAAGACCGAAGCACCTGACGCGCACCTGTTTCTACCGAAGCGTAACAAGACGCCTAGCAAGCACCTAAAATCCGCCGATGAGGTCGAACAGGGTGCTACCGGTGCTGAAGAGGTTGATGCTCGAGAGCCTTAGGATGAAGCTGCTGCTGAGGGTGATGAGGCGCCACCGACCCAGGAACTGGCTCTGAAGCGGAAGGGAAAGGCCGGTGCAGATGGAAATCGTGCTAAAAAACCCAAGCGCTCAAAGAAGGAAAGCGGTTCGGTCCCCGTTGTCGAAAGCGCCACTGTCCCGGAGCTCTTCGATCAGTACGAGAGGGTTGATGGTGGTTCAAAGGTAGCCCCCGTGGTGGTAATCCCTGATGATGCTAGCCCATCAAAAACCTCGGACCCTGCCGCGGCGTCATCGAGTGGTACGAAGTACCCGGTGCTGTCTATGCTTTGAAGTCCGCATACTTTCCCATATGCAATATCCACAGTCTCTAACACCGATTTCATCTGACCATCTTTCCAGAACCGTATAAGTAGCACGGTCACCACAGCCGCAGCAAACACCTATATTTTTCTTATACGAAATTGTGTTCTCCTTGTACCACATTTTGCTCAGAAATTCTCCAATTCTATTCCTGCACAATATTCGGACACGAGAGCTTTCTAAATGAGACAAAATCTTCATGCTTTCTTTTTGTTTTTCTTTTTCCAGTGAGGAAAACAATATACTACCGTAGACATATGATGCATCAACGTGTCTTTTGTTTACGGCTTTCTTTAAAAACTCTAACCCTGATTCTTGTTTTCCATAAAGAAAATAATATATCATTCCTTGTGTATATAGTGCTTGAGGATTTTGATTTTCTAGGCACCTTTCAATAAAATGGGATTTTTGTTTATTTGGAGACCATTGATCGATAGGAACCTTATCCACTGATATATTTTGGTAAATATAGTTATCTTCCGCTGCCGTTAAAAATTCTTTATTAACAAGTTTAAGATTGAATAGATCTGTCATGGAGTTTGAGGCAACTTTGGCGAAAATTTCCGTCAGCATATAAAGAGGAAGATCATGGATGCCTGATTGTTTTCTAACAGCTCTAGAACAGAGTCTTTTTCGACTAGAAGCCATTCTTGATCTTGATGAGAAGAAAGAAAAGATGCTGAACAATCTAGATTTTCTTTGATTGTAACAAGTCAAAAATTCTTATAATAATTATTTAGAACCGGAAGAGCTAGTTCTTCATGTATATATATATATAGAGTTAGAGATAAAATATTATGAAATAATTTACCTTATTTCTAGTATGATAAGTACCGTTGTATATATTAAATCCATATCTATCTTTTAAGTAAGGGAGATAAAATCTTTTGTTGTTATCTACGGATCCAATTGCTAATCGTATTTAGCAATAGAATGGGCCCAACAAAAGACCCATTCACCCTACCATTCCTAAATCTTTGTCACTTAAACTCTATCTCTTCCACGGCTACGTTGATTTCCGTTGCTTTCGTTCTTGGTAGATCAAGAGATTCGAAGTCACAGATGAGAATATAGGCAACTGCCTTTGAAGAAATGATGGCGCCAGGTGGATTCGTGAGTCGAGCATGCGAATCGGATCTCAAGGAGTGCGACCAATGTTTACGATGATCATATTTTGATGTTTTTTGGAATCAGTTTTGAATAGTCAATGTGATCAGACTCTGTCATTGTATATGTTCTTCCAAATGTTATTTTCATGTCAAATTAAATAATATAAATAAATAACTACAAAAGTAGTTATTAACTTCTTCATTTTCCAAATAAAGAATTAAAATCATATGTTCATGTTTATAAACACAGATTACCACTATTTTGATAATTCAAAAATTAAAAATCTATATATAATAGCCATCCAATAACAAAACCGAAGACTTGAAGATGGAGTTGGAATTCATATCTTGAAATCATTTTTCGAATTAACTTCATGTCTTGCTATTTCAACTTTTCATTGGAGGCCTTTTTGAATTCACTGCCCTTTTGGCACTGTTATTGAATGAGTGTCTTGCTATAACAAAACCGAAGCCTTGATTTTTATATACACCGATTTCATTTGTGCCAGAAGGGCAGTGAAATTGAAAAATCCCTCCAATGAAAAGTTGAAATAGCACGAGTATTATATATAGATTTTTAATTTTTAGATTATAAAAATGGTGGTAATATGTGTTTATAGACATGTGATTTTAATTCTTTGAAACTATTTTGAAAATGAAGAAGAGGTTATTTGTTTAATAACTACTTCTGCAGTTATTTATTTATATTATTTAATTTGACATGAAAATAACATTTGGAAGAACATATACAATGACAGAGTACTCTTATATGAATTTTTGCATGGCTTGTTTAAAAACCGGAGGTTATCGTATAAAACTGCATGTTTAAATTAGCATGCAACTGAAATGCTATTACTTCGTGTTTACACTGGAACTTCTTATGCGTGTCCCGAAATTTTTGTGTGAATAAGTTTGTGTCTTAATATTAAATTAAATGTATGGATTTTATGGTTCGACAGTTGTATACCTTCTGCATTTACAGTTATATACTGATAAAAAAGCATGCAGTATTTTTTGGTAGTTGAATTATAATCACGCATATAAAGATATGCGCTGACTAAAGCTTTACAAAATTATTGCATGACTATGGTGTACAATTGTATAGATTTGAATAAAAGAAATGCACGAAAGTATAATTTTAAATGAATTTGCATGGTGTACTGGAAGTACTTTTGGTACGTAAAACAACAGTTTGTAACTACAGCATTGAAAGTTTATTTCTTCTTTTTTAATATAAAGTTGAAATAAGTAATTCAATTTAATTTTGCATACGGCCATCTAAACTGATTTGGTAGGCATGCTCACTAGTATAAAAGTAACCAAATTTGTAAATTAAGTTGTATATCTAATATTATAATTTACAAATTTGGTAAATTTTGATGTTATTTAGATATATTTACGATTTTGGTAAATTTTGATGTTATTCATAAATGATTTATGATTTGTTTATACGTGAGTGACATGTTGATATTTGGCATCGCCCAAATCAAGTTGATGAAACAAAGAGATTCTTATCATCTAGTTTTGAGATGAAAGATTTGGAGGAAGCTGAGAAGCTTCTTGGTATATGTATGTCGTGACTAGCACTGGTCCGGATATTGCCTTCGTTGTTGGAAAGCTTAGTATGCATACTAGCAATCATAGTCACATCATTAGAAAGTTGTAAATTGAGTATTCAAGTATTTGAAAGGAACCATGGACTATGGTTTGACTTATACTGGATTTCCTTCCAAATTTCTACTTGGGGGAGGTGCTATCTCTTAGGCATCTAAGAAACAAACTTGCCCAAACCAATATCACCTATATCTATCGGATGTGATAGTGAAGCTTCCTTGGCTACTATCTATAAAGTTTTTTTACAAAGGCAGATCTAGACACTTAGGTGTTCTATACAGTATGATTCGTGAGCGCATCATGCATGATGTTATTTCGGTAGAGTTTGTGAGAACTCGATATAATTTAGCCGAAAATTTAACCAAATGGTTAAATAAATATTTTGTGCACAAATCGGCTATTGGGATGAGATTAAAGTCCATTTGAAATATCTCGTGTTGAGATACCCAATTCTCATCTAATATGACATTAGGTGCTCAATTCAATGTGAAAAGCTTAATATCTAGAGATTGAACACATTAGTAGTAGTATCCCAAAGTATGTGTTCAGACATGCAAGTTGCGAAGGTTGAAGTTTATCTTCTTAATAGTTCTTTTGAAAAATTACATATGCATGTGCAAGAGTAAAAGATTTACATATTTAAGCATGAATTTTAGTCGTTTCAAGAAGCTAGGACTTGGCTTTAATATGCTTAAGAATGATAAGGACACAAGGCTAGTAAAAGATAATGTCAAGTGAGAACATTTGAGAATGTAAATTTATGTGTATATTATCTTTGAGTATTCATTACGAATAGTAAAGGTTCAATCCATAGTGATACCTTGATATTCGAATATTTGAAATGTGTAATATACTAATATGAAATTCAATCGTCACGATATTTCATTTATGCTTTAATATGCTTAAGAATGATAAGGACACAAGGCTAGTAAAAGATAATGTCAAGTGAGAACATTTGAGAATGTAAATTTATGTGTATATTATCTTTGAGTATTCATTACGAATAGTAAAGGTTCAATCCATAGTGATACCTTGATATTCGAATATTTGAAATGTGTAATATACTAATATGAAATTCAATCGTCACGATATTTCATTTATGCATAAATTTGTTATTTGTTGTGATTTTGTTTTAGTTCATCATGAATTTCCCTAAAATGGGGGAAGATTGTTAGATATTTTAGTGTAATTAGATTGACTAGTCGACCAATATAGTCATAATATATTATCGAACAAGTTGGAGAGTGTGGAGTACACGCTCGTTAGAATATATTATGATTAGTGGGTCCAAGGGGCGGAGCCTGGCTGTGGTTAAATTTATTTGAATGATAAGGCTATTATGAAAATTCATAGAAATTTGAATTTAGAAAATTAATTTGAATTTGAATTTGAATTTTTGGTCGGTTTTATGATTTAAAATTTTAACTGTTTTTGGACATCAAACTGTTTTACAGTTTGAGTATTTTGGTTGAATAAATTAGTATGGTTCCTGTGAAAATTGATTACAACGACAAATATATTTATTCTCGTTGTTCAAAAGAAACA
The DNA here is from genome assembly GCA_036936605.1 of Limnanthes douglasii subsp. nivea. NCBI lineage: Eukaryota > Viridiplantae > Streptophyta > Magnoliopsida > Brassicales > Limnanthaceae > Limnanthes > Limnanthes douglasii. Next base: position 56,646,346 of record JAUPFV010000001.1, on the reverse strand, counting down.
CTCTGATTTTATCCGGTTGAAAATTTTGGAGAACCACCAAAATAATTTCAATCTGAAATTATAAAAACAAGACTTCAGAGTTTATCCGGAAATATCTAATCAAAATTCTCAACAGACCGCTTGATTAGATTACGAAAATAATTAAGAACTCTTCCAATAGGGTTTGAGAAATTGCCAGCGGCCAGCGAGTTAACCACAATCTCCGAATCGGTTTCGATGTCTACGTTGGTGTACGCATTTTGCTGGCAGATCATAAGACCATCTAGAAGTGCTCTGGCTTCAGCATACAGAGGGGAGAGCTTTTCATACAGACGACCATGGCTTGAGATAAGGAGCCTATACTATTTCTGATTATAATGTTTCCACTAGCTTCAATGTCAAAGAGGGAAGAGCCATCAGTGCTAATTTTGATTTTGTTATTTATTGGAGGAGTCAAGTAAATGAGCTTAGGGAGTGTTGATATTAGGGCCATTGAAACATCAAAACTCACTGCAGGCGTTGTTGAATGGGGACCAATGCTTTCTCGAGAGAAGGTTAGTAGTGTCTAAGCCAGAAATTATATGGTTAATGGAATTAATGGCTGAATTGAGATCGGATACATGAGCTTTCATCTTTGATTTATTTCTCATGCTCCAAATGACCCAGCAGATGTGAATGTCCTTTTTAGAATTCCAGAGCCCAGTCCTTATCATGTGAGGAACTGTCATGTATCTTGCGATTTTAATTTTGAAAATAGAAGCGTGATTGTTTATTGATTACCGCTGAATTTGCATTTTGAAGGTTACATGAAATATCTTTTTTTGCAGGATATCATCGGTAGGAATCCAACTTTGAAGCAGCCTCCACTTAAATTATGAGCATTTCCTTGGCGTAATTATGTTCCAAAATTCACCAAAAACTCTCAATTGGTTATGTTTAGTCTTTAGAAAATTCCAAGTTTCTTTCGTGTTGAATTTACTATCCCTTGGAATCATCCAAAAAGGAGTTTTCATGATGATTATTGATATAATTCTTGTTAATGTTTTCCATGTCGCAAAAGGTAAGAGAAGATTTCAGCTTAGATTCATTCCATCCATTTTAGTTGAAAACTTTGTCTAAAACGAGCCCATCGTTGATAGTGATGTTGCCAACCTGACTAGGGGAGAGTCTCTAATCCAAGTGTCAATCCAGAAGTTGGTGTCTCCGGTTCCAATAGACCACTTAACATAGGGTTCATCTTTGTCTTTGATAGAAGCTAGTCTTTTCAATACTTTAGAACTGTTCTTATTTTTTAATTTTGCCAGCAATGAATGGATTAAAGTATTCTTCTTATTTTTTAATTCTGCCAGCAATGAATGGATTAAAGTATTAATAAATATACAAAGTCCAAAATTATTATTCAGTTTCAATCATATATTTCTAAGCAAAACTTTATTTAACTTTATTTATCTATTTTCTACTACCCAATTATTTTTTATAATATTTTAAATACATGTTTTATAGAAAATCATCACATACTTGTATATTTGTTTTTGGTTTTTTGTGGTTTTTTTAAAGTTTGTATTTTTTAAACCGCAAATCAGGAAACAAATTCGAAACTATTATCAGTTTTTTTTATAAACGAACAAAACTAAATACATCAATGATATTTTTTAAAAATATTCGAGAGATATATAGATGAGAGATTGAAAGTTGTGGGACAGGAGATACGGGACAAGAAGCGTGCGTTTCAGGACGAAAGATCGAGAATTGCAGGACGAGAGACGAGAACTGCAATACCATTTTAAAATGTAATTTTTAGATGATAGACGGTAGACAAAAAACTAGATGCGAAACCAAAATTAACTTGACTTAAAAAAAATCATTCATGAATTAGTTTTGTAGATTTGGATTTAAATTTCGATTGATTAACAATTTGATAGCATTATCTAATAATAATTTAACCATTTTTTTGACACATCCAGAACGAAAGATCGAGTTAATAAACAAAGTAACATTAATACACATCCATCTTTTTATAGGCCGATGATTGTAATTTGGCAACTCAAAACAATTAACAGGAGGAAGTAGCATAAAAATAAACATTTGAAGATGTTAGGATCGAATTTACTTTTAATTATATGATCAAAATATAAAATTTTATTAAAACAATATATAGATATTTTGAATTTATATATATATATATTCTTAATTACGAAATATATATATATATATATATATATTGATATACGTTTTACGATGATCATATTTTGATGTTTTTTGGAATCAGTCTTGAATAGTCAATGTGATCGGATAAAATGATATATAGCTAATTTAGAGATTGAAATACTTGATATCTTGAAAGGAATGTGCAACGCTTTGCCGATAAGAAAGGGTCACGCACTACTGTTCGTGTTCTTATATGTTTGTGTTTTTTTGGAGTTTTGATAAAGTTATCTCCCCAATTTATATAAAGAAGGATAAGATTTAGATAATATTGCTGTCTATTAATCTTATTGTTTTTTTTATTAATCTTATCTCAGAACAACATTCTATCATTTTCAAAATGTACAGCTTTGATGCTTGCATTAGCACACGATCGAAAGTAATGTAAAATCGGGATTGTCCATTCAGCCAATTAGTCATACAAACCAAAACCAAAAACTGATGAGTAATTGCTTTTCATCCTAATTTCCGATGGTAATATGATTTGAAACCAAACGAATACTTACAATGCAGATTGTTTTTTTTGCTTCTGTTATTTTCAGTACCACTCTGTTCAGATATAAGTTAGTTAGCAAAGAGAAAGAATAATCACAAGAATATAAAGGAAGAACACATACCCATTCAGAATGCATTAAATAAAAAAAATTACAATCTAATTCACTAATGATTCTCGACTAATAAAAATAAGATAACACAAGAAGAATCTTTTTTTTCTTGGTTTCTGGAAATTTAACCGAGAAGACTAAGAACAGTGTTGTAAAATAATTTGCAAATTTATCAGCTTGATGATCTCATATGCAATATCCACAATCTCTGTCACCGATTTCATCTCACCATTTTTTCAGGACGGCATAAGTAGTGTGTTCACCGTAGAAAATAATGTTTTGATTCCGGATAATCTCTAAAGTCTTGTAAACAATTTTTTATTGAAATATTTTTGGTGTTTTTCAAAAAAATTAATTGGATAAAATCAGAGATATTGTATTTGAACAGAGAGTATGAATTGATGTGTCTGTCATTTTTTCAACGGAACCTATTTTTTATCAATTCGACCAATTTGGATCAGTTTGACAGTTAGGGTAGTTAAGGTCTTTAAACGGGATTTGTAATTGATGAGTCCGAATTCGAAGTGCTCCCCGGGAGGGCAGCCCAAAGTAAATCTCTCAGTAAACCGGACAGGCTCCAAGAACTTAATTCGGATAGGACTTTTGAACCGGGCAGATGACTTCGAACACTGCAAGCCTAAGGCAGTTCGAACTATGACTAAAGTACTAAAAAACCTAAACACTATCTGACTAAGCTACCTGCCCATGTGCTTAAAACTCATGGGTCTTTAAACATGACCCGGGTCCATTAAACATAACCCGAAAGCCCATAAGGGCCCAAATATCACACTATAAATACCCAACCACCAGCATTAACTATGGGTAACAAAATTTACTGCTGCCAAGCTGCTCAATTCTCTCTCCACCTTGAAACACCTTGAAACACCTTGAAACACCTTCACACCATCCTGAAACACCCTTACTCCGTTTTGAAACTCCACTTGAAATTACCAGCCTACCCTCAGGCTACTTTTATCTACACCAAATTGGCGACTACAGTGGGAGCACGAAGGTGCCTGAATCAAGTATTCAAAACCAAGTAAAGAAATTCTGTCCGAATGAATCCGGATAACCCAGAGCTTCCACCAGCTTTGCTTGAAGTGGTGGAAGAGAACGATGAGTATACAGTCCAAGAGCGTGACAGGTTGAGGGTTGAAATAGAAGCTCTGAGGGCTGAAAAGGCCAAGATGGGCATGAAGGAGAAATCCAAAGTGTCAGTTGCTCATCGCTCTGATAACCCTCGAGAGCATGAGGCTTCAAAAACTCATGTGAGCACTAAAAAGACACATGCCAGTTCTAAAAAGTCTCACCGGTCCAAGCCTGTGGAGAGTTCTGATTCAAGTTTAGAATCTTCGGACAGCTCTTCGGACAGTGAGGGAAATGAAAAATCCTTGTCCTCTAACAGTGATGAAGGACGAACCAGGAAAAAGCAAAAACAAGTTAAGAAGTATTCCAGAAAAAGAGATCACCATGGAAGAATGAAGAGGCATATTGGAAAAGGGTCATCTCACAACCGGAGGCATGTAGACCGGATGCTGATGGATCCTTTTGCCTTCCATGATGAGCCAGGTATCTTTGCAACTCCTAATGAGGATACTGCGTTCAGTCGTGGGAGAAATTGGAGGCAATCACCATTGTCCTCTAAAATACTGTCCGGAAACCTCCCCAAGAGGTTTGACAGCACCAAGATGGAGAAGTACGATGGCAGTACTGATCCGGACAATCATCTGGAGCAATTCAAGAACTTCATGATGAACTTTGATGATGATGATAAACTACTCTGTAGGGCATTCTCCCAATCCTTCACGGGGAGTGCTCTGAAGTGGTACAATAGCCTGCCTCAAGGTTGTATCAGAGACTTTGATACTTTTTGGGTGGCCTTTCGAAGGCAATTTGTGGGGAGTAAGGAGCTAAAGAGTAATGGAGATACCATAATCCATTGTGCCCAGGAACCAAACGAATCGTTAAAGGAGTACATAAGTCGCTTTGTAAACACAAAAAACGGGTTGGCTGATTGCTTTGAACAGGTGGCAATAGCATCCCTGAGACAAGGTTTGAACCCAGGCAACCTGGCCGATTCGGTGACCAGGAAGAAGGCCATGACCTGGGGAGGATTGCTAAACCAAGTTGGCAAACAAATAAATGTTGATGAAACAAAGAAGACCAGGGTGCACAGACAGGTGAGATCCACCCCGGTGGCACCAACTCCAAATCAAAACCAGTCTGGGAACAAAGCAAGAGAAACCGGACAGGGGCATGGAAGGGGAAAAGCTCAGTCTCAACTAGCTGCTCCTGCACAAAGCCAACAGTCTAGAAACAAAAGGGGGCCATGGGTCCAACCGGAGTGGTTTGCAGAACTCAAAGAAAGTGTGGCAACCATTTTCGATAAAACAAAAGATGAAGTACACTACCGGAGACCAGCAACCCTGCAGTCTCCCAGAGAACATCGAAACAATTCTTTTTGCCAATACCACAATGATATTGGCCATACTACTGATGATTGCATAGCATTGAAACAAGAGGTTCAAAACTTGATCGAAAGGGGAAAATTGGGTGCATACGTTAAAAGGAGAGGAGGCAACAGGCCTGACAACACTCACCGGGCTGGTCCGGTTAATGCTGCCCCGGAGGGGGCTATGGTAATAATTGAAAGGTTTGATGTGGAATCTGAATACTTGGATCCTGATCCAACAAGGAACAGAGTGGGAGCTATAGAGGAGCATTCTAGATCGGTCTCCGGGCTCATTAAATTCTTTGAGTCACTGACAATTTTCGGAGGGGACACTGTAACGGCTCCTACCACTTCATCAAGAAAAAGGCATGTTCATAATTTGGCTTCCCAGCTAGAAGGGGGCGTGACCTCTTATCAATCGTCAAGTTTATTCCCATTCATTGTCTTTGATGGGGATGATTTGAGAGACATTGCTGGCCCTCATGAGGATGCTGTTGTTATAGGAGCATCTATAGGGGGCAATGAGATAAGGCGAATTCTGGTAGATACTGGGAGTTCTGCCAATATCCTTTTCCTAGACACTTACAAGAATATGAAAAATCCAGCTGTGATTCAAAAGTCAGACAGGTCGATCGTGGGCTTCACGGGCAGCTCAGCCGATGTAATCGGAGAGTTTGAAGAAGAAGTGTTGTTGGGCAGGGGCCCTTTCAAGAAAACGGTCAGAATACTCTTCATTGTGGTGGATTGTCCCACTTGCTACAATGCTATTCTAGGGAGATCTTGGCTCTCTAGGATGCATGCAGTGGCTTCGACAGTCCATCAGTGTCTAAAATATGCTGTTCAGGGGCAGGTTGGGGTTGTCCGGAGCAGCCAAAAAGTTGCAAGAGAATGCTATGCCACTGCCTTGGCTCCACGAACGCTGGGGGCAGTCCGTATAAATGACCAATAGCAGTTTGAGGGCCTTTCTGGGGGTGAGGGTGAAATTGATGACCCCAGAGAGACCCCCGGAGTGTTGATTCCAATTGAGGAGGTTGAAACACACTGCTTGGAAGAGGGAAAAAATGTCAAGATAGGGTCCCGAATGCCACCAATGTTGAAAGAAGAGATGTTGAAATTCTTAAAAGACCATCAGCATGTTTTTGCTTGGTGCAACGCTGATGTTACTGGAGTTCCATCAGAGGTGATTTCCCATCACCTATCTGTCCGGAGAGACGTGGCACCAGTGGTACAAAAGAGGAGAGTTTTCTCAAAAGAAAAGGCTGATGTCATTATACAAGAGGTTGACAAACTCACAAAGATGGGGCACATTAAAGAATCTCAGTACCCTTTGTGGACTGCCAATCCTGTCTTGGTAAAAAAGAAGAATGGTAAATGGCGCATGTGCATTGACTTCACAGACCTCAATCGAGCTTGCCCAAAAGACTTGTATCCGGTTCCCCGGATAGATCAGTTAGTAGACTCTACTTCTGGGAACAAGCTACTCTCCTTCATGGATGCATTCTCCGGGTACAATCAGATCCAAGTGGATCCAAAATATCAAGAGCATACCACTTTTGTCACTGATAGAGGTTTACACTGCTACAAGGTGATGCCCTTTGGTTTGAAAAATGCTGGGGCTACTTATCAAAGGTTAGTCAATAAGGCATTTGCTGATCAAATTGGAAGAAATATGGAGGTTTACATTGACGATATGATGGTGAAAAGCGTGGATGAGCAGTTGCACTTGTCCGACCTCCACGAGACTTTTGCCAACTTGGCCAAAGTGAATTTAAAATTAAACCCTGAAAAGTGTGTGTCCAGAGTGCAGTCCGGGAAGTTCTTAGGGTATATCATAAGTGAGCATGGAATACAGCCTGACCCAGACCAACTCAATGCTTTGTTCCAAATGGAGCCTCCTCGAAACATTAAAGAAGTACAGCGATTAACGGGGAGGTTGGCAGCCTTGAACAGATTCATCTCCAGGTCTTCGGACAGATGTGCTCCATTCTTTCAAACCCTGAAGGGTGCAAAGGGGTTTGAATGGACACCACAGTGTGATGAGGCATTCAATGAAATCAAGAAGCATCTGTCCTCTCCCAAGACTTTGTTCAAACCAATCGATGGGGAGACTCTCTTTGTATATCTGGCTGTTTCAAGTTGTGCCATCAGTGCTGTGTTAGTAAGGGAGGTTGATGGGTATCCTCACCCAGTGTACTACATCAGCAAAAGCTTGATTGATGCTGAGAGGCGTTACTTGAAACTTGAAAAACTAGCATTGGCCTTGGTGATAGCTGCAAGAAAAATGAGGCCTTACTTTCAGGCTCATCCTATCGTTGTCCGGACGTCTTTCCCTTTAAAGAATGTCCTTCAAAAAGCAGACATTTCAAGCAGAATGACGAAGTGGTCAGTAGAGTTGGGGGACTTCGACATAGACTTTGCTCCTCGGACAGCAGTAAAAGCTCAAGCTGTGTCTGATTTTATGGTCGAATTCCATTCTGATAGGGATTCAGAACAACCTGCTGATTCAAAAGACAAAAAAGTGTGGATTGTCCGAACAGACGGAGGATCCAGTACCATGGGATCTGGGGCAGGAATATGTCTCACTTCCCCCTATGGGGACAACATGTTCCAAGCTATTTGTTTTGCTTTCAGGGCATCCAATAATGAGTCCGAATACGAAGCAGCTATAGCTGGGTTAAAATTGGCATACATCTGTGGAGCAAAAAGGGTCAAGCTACTAAGTGACTCCCAATTGCTTGTCCACCATGCTCTAGGCCTGTCAGAGGCTAGAAAGGAGCAATTGATCAAATACTTGCTCCTCCTTAAAAATGAAGCGTCAAAGTTTAAAGCTGTTGTCTATGAGCACATTCCCCGGACAGAGAATGAGCTAGCAGACTCATTGGCAACGATAGCATATACGGAGTCCTATCCATGGATCCATGTGCTCGAAAGCCCTTCTATTCAACTTGATGAAGGTGAAAAAGAGGAAGTCTTTGAAATACAAGTAAACCGGCCTCAAGACTGGAGGTCTCCTCTTATGCAATATCTGTCCGATGGCATCGTGCCCTTGGATAAATCACAAGCCAGAACGTTGAAACACAGGGCTCGTGGTTTCATTATGATTAGAGAAGTCTTGTACAAAAAGTCCTATAGCAAACCTCTCCTACGCTGTTTAGGGGATCATGAGTCACAAATGGTTCTCTCCGAATTGCATGATGGTGAGGGATCAGCCCATTGTGGATTTAGAGCTTTAACAAGAAGAGTGCTTCTCTCCGGATATTATTGGCCATCAATAATGAAAGATGCTAAGGATCTGGTAAGGAGGTGTGACCCATGCCAGAGGTACAGCAATGAAATTCATGTACCAGCCATTCCTTTGGAATCAATTTCTGAGCCCATCCCTTTTTCTCGATGGGGATTGGACTTAGTTGGGTCTCTCCCTGTGGCGTCCGGAGGGCGTAAAACCATAATTGTAGCCATTGACTACTTCTCGAAGTGGATAGAAGCAGCCCCCTTGGCAGGGACAACATCAAAAGCTGTTATAAAGTTCATTCTATCCAACATATGTTGCAGATTTGGTGTCCCCCCAGAAAATAACAACAGACAATGGGCCACAGTTTGACAACAGAGAAATGGAAAGCTTCTGTGCCTCAAGGGGTATTCAGCACTGCTTTTCTTCACCTTTCCACCCACAGGCCAATGGGAAAGTTGAGGTGGCTAATAGAACAATACTGTCCGGTTTAAAGAAAAATTTAGAAGGGGCTGCTGGGAAGTGGCCTAGTTATCTACAAGAAGTCTTGTGGGCCTACCGGACAACACCTGGGGCTGCAACACAAGAATCGCCTTTTGCCTTGGTCTATGGAATGGATGCAGTAGCCCCCATAGAGAAGACACTCCCCTCCTTTCGAGTCCACAACTTCTCCGGACAGGCTAATGAGATGACAATTAGAAATCAATTTGATTTAATTGAAGAAAGGCGAGTAAAAGCTCATCTTAGAATGGCACACTATCAGGGCTTGATGAGAAGCAGGTTTGCTTCTAAAGTTAAAAGAAGGGATTTTCAGCAAGGAGATAAAGTATTAAGAAAAGTTTTCTTGCATACTAAGGAAAAGCTCTTCGGAAAGCTGACCCCAACTTGGGAGGGTCCGTATACTGTGGTTGAAAGAATCAAGCCTGGGACATACTGGTTGGAAGACAAAGATGGCAGGGTTTTAACTCACCCTTGGAATATTGAACACCTTCGAATGTACTTGGAATAAAACTTATGTAAATATTTACTTGTTTAAACATCCATGTAAATATTTGGGGGCATACCACTTCCTCTCTTCGGCGCCACGGAGAGCTCTCAATGAAACTTGATGCCTTCTTCAATAATTTTCTAAGTTTTTGCAAAATTCTGTTGCTTGTCATACTACCCGGACTGAAAGGTCTAAGGGCTACTTAAATTCTAGCCAGAGAAACTAAACACTCTCACAATACAATAACTCAAAACTACTTAAACTCCAGCTATTTAAAACAAATTATGAAAGAAGAGGATGGTTGAGCAAAATAAAACATTCATTCAAAAACTTAAAATTGCCTTGGCCTTCCAAGGACTTTTTGAACAAGTTTGGGCACGGTACAAAAATCTGTCCGAATAATACGGACACCATCACAAAAAAGGTGCCTTGGCCTTCCAAGGACTTTAGTTCAAACAAAAGATAAACAAAACAAATTATAAATTAAGGTTGAGCCTTTGAAGATGGCTCACCCTCATCTGCTTTCTTGCCTTTGATGTCGCTCTTCTCCTCGACAATTTTCTTACCCTTGGGGTCAATCTCTTCCTCACCTGGACTCTCTCCGGTTTCCTCTTCATCACCAGACGAGGACTCACCGGAGTACCCCTCATCAACCATGGTCCAGTATGGGAGATCATCGTCATCTACATAGCGCCATAAGTCCCCTAGTCTCCTCTTCGGGAACTTCTCGTGAAACAGGAGGACCATATCGGACTTCACTTTTTCAATCATTAATTCTTCACTCCGTATCATCTCCCTGGCATAAGCGTTGATTTTGGCCTTGATCATGGCCTCTTGATCCTTCACCAAAGCAGTTTTCTCTTCAACAGCCTGAGTCACTGCATTCTCTAAAGCAAGTTTGTCAGTGGTCAGGTTGGTGACAAGCTTCTCCTTTGCTGCAGTTTCTCCTCTTGAGGCTGTCAAGTCCTTCTCCAGTCCGGACAGCTTAGCCCGGAGATCTTTTACGGTCTCTTCTAAAGAAGCAACTTTTGTGTTGCTTTCATTTTGATTCTTCTTTAGCTGTTCGTTCGACTCCTTAAGCAAATCAAACTTAGTAGCAGCAGTCCTGAGGTCATCGCACAGCTTCTCCTTCTCAGACTTGAGGTCTTTGATGGTGTTTGCCTGAATTCGGACTTGCCTTTCCAAAGTAAGTACTGGCTGCACGTTGCTAAGGAGAGAATGGGCTATAACGTCCCTCTCACTGGAAACCATAAAAGTCCTACCATTGAAATTCACTGTGTTGGAACTACTTGGGGGAACATATGGCCCTGCGAACTCATCTCTGGACAGGCCAAAGAAATAATCACCTAGAGCACCTAGACCGTTGACGTCCACTTCATCCATGTTAATCTCTCACCTTTCAATCTCATCAGTATGGAATTCCATTGGAATCCCTTCATTAAGATTCCCTGGGATCTCTTCGGCTAACGTCGGATCGGTTGGGAAAGTGGGCTCCGGATCCCGGAGAGCGAGCTCTTCTCCTTGGGAAGTCTTTTTCTTTTTGACTTCCCTGTCAACACTGTCACTTGCTTGCTTACGAGCCCGTTTGGAAGCCCTTGAAGGTTTTAGGGGATTCACTCCTTGTTTCTCGCTCTCCTGTTCTACCACTTGTAGAAGGTTTGCATCAACTTGAGCCTGGGCTGGCACCTCTGAGTCTGTTGGGGCCTCTTTCTCAGTATCCTCTACCGCTTTCCTGCCTTTCTTCTTCTTGCCCTTCATTTTACTTGGGGCTTTGGCCCGGGCAGGAAGGAAGAGGGTCCCATCCAGTTCATGAGACCTTCTCAGCACGATGTCTTCATCAGGTGGGGTGGAGAACTCCTCCCAGGTTAAGTCTCTTCGACCTGTGGTGTTCCACAGGTGAGACCTCGCTAGGTTCCCAGGAGTGAAGGCTTTATGAAACCGGTTCTCCCAGTTCTCTGCGGCCCAAGCGTTGATTTTGCCACAGGTGACCTGTCCGGCCTTCAGATAGTCCCCGAACTCCTTTGGCAGCTCTGATAAAACAAAAGAAAAACTGATTAGCATAAACTTAACGGAAAGAGAGATTCGAACAGAAACTTAAAGTAAAAACTTACGATCGCTCCTCCATCTACTTCGAAGTAGGCTAGGATTCTCCCCGACTTTGATTTTCTTGCCATTTTCCCATGAGCCACTGACAAACAAGAACTGGCTCCTCCATTTACTCTCCGATTCCAGGAGATCATCAACAGCTTTAAGATCGTTCCCCATGTTGAAATGATAGAAAGGGAACTGATGATGTTTGCACAAACTAGCCACAGCTGCAAACTCTTCCATAGGAAGAGGAATTCCAGATAGCCTAGACGCCATAATACATGACATCAAGGTGTACCAACCGTTAGGGCTTAGCTGTGTTGGACATAGCTTGACAAAGTGAAAATAGCGCACTATCTCCGGGTCCAGTGGGAACCTAAGTCCCCAATTGAATAGCTCCGTAAAGAAGACTATCTTATTTCTTTTGCAATCCATCGGGGTCTCTGGATCGATGGGAATTCGAATCTTTACATTCTCAGGGATCCCCCACTTAGTACGCAGTCGTCCCAGATCTTTAGTATGGATGAACGCATACTTGGTCTTTAACAGAGATGAAAGATATTTGAGCTCGACCTTATGAAAACATGGCCCTACTCTCCCTTCGAGGCTCTCCGGCAGGTCCGGATGCCTCAGATATAAGTCTTCTTTGCCTTTCTTGACAGCAACTCTAACAGTTTCAGCTTGTCCGGAGGACTCGGACTCAAATCTAACCTCCTCGGTAGAGTCCTCCATCCTCTCCTCCATTATTGTTGGGGGAGCTTCTGTAGAAACCGCCCGGGGAGGGTTGAAGCTTGGCATAACTGATCCTCCGGACTGTTGACCCTCTGAATGTTTTCGACTTATCACCTCAGTTTGAGTTTCTGAGGTTGAAGTTTCTTTGGGAGGTAGAGGACTGCTAGCCCCCGGACCGGCCGGCCTTTCCCGTAGAGTCCTAATAGTTTTCCCGGACCCTGATTCGCTAGTATTTTTGGAAGAAAGCCCTTTAACCAACCTACTTGGCCTTTTCATGATTAGTTTATCCGGGGAATGGTCGGAGTCAGACCCCATAGCAATGAAAGAGGATTTTTTCCTAACACTTGTGGCAGTGACCCCCGGTTCAACAATAGGGATCGACTCTTGAACTGAAGAGCCAGATACTATGGGGGAGAGTGTTGATTGAAAGAGTTTTCTAGGTTTTGTACCTTTAGAAGAAGATGAACCTCTGTCAGATTCTTCGATTGAAGGGGCTGGTTTCTCGACAGGCGACGCTGGAAGCCCTGCTGCAAGTCTTTTTTCTTTTTCAACTCTTTGAGCTTTCTCCAATTCTGAGAGGTTAAGCCAACCGCCCTTGATCAGTGCTGTTCTTGCTGTGAACATAAACAGCTAAGGAAATTTTGAAGTTTTAGAGAGATAAAGCTTTGGGTAAAATGGCAGAGTGAAAGAGATAGTGAGGCTGTGAAAGGTGAATAGAATTTATAGTAAATGTGAAAAAAGGGGTTGATTCCTAGGAGAATCCAAAAAGTTGGGCAATGATTAAAAGACGGCGCTGATGTCATTTATGGCATTTAAAAGAGGTAACTTGTTCGAGAAAGTGGTGCAACTTTCGAGGTGAAAAAACGGCTAAAGTGACTAACCAGAGAGTGACACGTGTCCCACTAACTCTGACAAGAACCGTTTGGAATTCGTAACGATTGGTCTGTCCGGGTCCGTCCTCAACTCTCTTCGAATTGAAAAACCACTTCCTAAATCGGACTGTTTTTCAGTTCTTTGACAAGGACACTTGTTCAAATACCTAAAAAAGGGGCTCCTGATGAGTCCGAATTCGAAGTGCTCCCCGGGAGGGCAGCCCAAAGTAAATCTCTCCGTAAACCGGACAGGCTCCAAGAACTTAATTCGGACAGGACTTTTGAACCGGGCAGATGACTTCGAACACTGCAAGCCTAAGGCAGTTCGAACTATGACTAAAGTACTAAAAAACCTAAACACTATCTGACTAAGCTACCTGCCCATCTGTTTAAAACTCATGGGTCTTTAAACATGACCTGGGTCCATTAAACATAACCCGAAAGCCCATAAGGGCCCAAATATCACACTATAAATACCCAACCACCAGCATTAACTATAGGTAACAAAATTTACTGCTGCCAAGCTGCTCAATTCTCTCTCTACCTTGAAACACCTTGAAACACCTTGAAACACCTTCACACCATCCTGAAACACCCTTACTCCGTTTTGAAACTCCACTTGAAATTACCAGCCTACCCTCAGGCTACTTTTATCCACACAGTTAATAAAAAGGCTTCAAATTTGAAATTTGAATAAAACGGTCAAATTTCCAATTTTGAAATTTTGTTGACTTGCAACAATAGCCGATTTAACCAAAATAAAAAATTTCAGTCACGGGCTCTACCCATTTGCCCTTTGGACCTCGCCACAGACTCCGCCCCTTCATCCTGTTAATCATGATATAATCTAACAAGCGTGCACTCCGTACTCTACGACTTATTTGATAATGTATTATGATTAAATTGGTCGACTAGTCGATCTAATTACACTAAAATATCTAACATTCACCACAGTCGCGACAAACACCTACGTTTTGCTTATAAGAAATATAAGTCTTCTTGTTCCACATTTGCATCACGATATCTCTATTTCTATTCCTTGACAATATTCGTACTCCTGAGCGTTTTAAAGGAGACAAAATCTTCACACTTTCTTCTTGTTTTTATTTTTCCAGCGAAGAAAACAATATAATACTGTAGACATACGATGCATCAAGATGTCTTTTATTTACTGCTTTCTTCAAAAACTCTAACCCTGATTCTTTTTTTTCATAAGGAAAATAATATTTTATTCGTTCTCTGTATAGTGCTTCAGGATTTTGATTTTCTAGGCCTCTTTCAATAAAATAAGATATTTGTTTATTTGGCTATCATTGAACGATAAGAACCAAATCCATTGATATATTTTGATAGATATGGCTATCTTCCGATGCCGTAAAAATTTCTTAACTAACTAATTTTAGATTGAATAAATCTATTATAGAGTCCTAAACAACTTTGGCGAAAAGTTCCGTCAACGTTGATGAGTCCGAATTCAGAATACTTCCCGGAAGGGCAGACCAGTGTAAATCTCTCCGAAAACCGGACAGACACTAAGGACTTAAATCGGACAGAACTTTTGGACCGGACAGATTACTTCGAACACTGTGAGCCTAAGGCTGTTCGAACTATGACTAAAGTACTAAAAAACCTAAACACTTCCTGACTAAGCTACCTGCCCTCCTGCTTAAAACTCATGGGTCTTTAAACATGACCCGGGTCCATTAAACATGACCCGAAAGCCCATAAGGGCCCAAACATCATACTATAAATACCCAACCACCAGCATTAACTATGGGTAACAAAAATTAACTGCTGCCAAGCTGCTTAATTCTCTCTCCACCTTGAAACACCCTTACACCACCTTGAAACACCCTTACACCACCTTGAAACACCCATACACCACAATGAAACTCTACTTAAAATTACTAGCCTACCCTCAGGCTATTTTTATCCACACCAAATTGGCGACCACAGTGGGAGGAGAGAGGTGCCTGAATCAAGCATTCAAAACCTGCCAAGAAATTCTGTCCGAATGAATCCGGATAATCCAGAGCTTCTACCAGCTTTGCTCGAAGTGGTGGAGGAGAACGATGAGTATACTGTCCAAGAGCGTGACAGGTTGAGGGGTGAAATAGAAGCTCCGAGGGCTGAAAAGGCCAAGATGGGCGTGAAAGAGAAATCCAAAGCGTCAGCTGCTCATCACACTAACAACCCTCGAGAGCCTGAGGCTTCAAAAACTCGTGTGAGCACTAAAAAGACACATGCCAGTTCTAAAAAGTCTCACCGGTCCAAACCTGTGGAGAGCTCTGACTCAAGCTCAGAATCTTCAAGTAGCTCTTCGGACAGTGAGGGGAATGAAAAATCCTTGTCCTCCAGCAGTGATGAGGGTCGAACCAGGAAAAAGCAAAAGCAAGTTAAGAAATATTCAAGAAAAAGAGATCACCATGGAAGGATGAAAAGGCATATTGGAAAAGGGTCATCTCACAACCGGAGGCATGTAGACCGGATGCTGATGGATCCTTTTGCCTTCCATGATGAGCCAGGTATCTTTGCAACTCCTAATGAGGATACTGTGTTCAGTCGTGGAAGGAATTGGAGGCAATCTCCATTGTCTTCCAAAATTCTGTCCGGGAACCTCCCCAAGAGGTTTGACAGTACCAAGATGGAGAAGTACGATGGCAGTACTGATCCGGACAATCATCTGGAACAATTCAAGAACTTCATGATGAACTTTGATGATGATGATAAACTACTCTGTAGGGAATTCTCCCAATCCTTCACGGGGAGTGCTCTGAAATGGTACAACAGCCTGCCTCAGGGTTGTATTAAAGACTTTGATACTTTTTGGGTAGCCTTTCGAAGGCAGTTTGTGGGGAGTAAGGAGCTGAAGGGTAATGGAGACACCATAATCCACTGTGCCCAGGAGCCAAATGAGTCATTAAAGGAGTACATAAGTCGTTTTGTGAACACAAAAAATGGGTTGGCTGATTGCTTCGAACAGGTGGCAATAGCATCCCTAGACAAGGTTTAAACCCATGCAACCTGGCTGATTCGGTGACCAGAAAGAAAGCCATGACCTGGGGAGGATTGCTAAATAAAGTTGGCAAGCAAATAAACGTTGATGAAACAAAAAAGACCAGGGTGCACAGACAGGTGAGATCTACCCCGGTGGCACCAACTCCAAATCAAAACCAGTCCGGGAACAAAGCAAGAGAAACCGGACAGGGGCATGGTAGGGGAAAAGCTCAGTCTCAACCAGCTGCTCCTGCTCAAAGTCAAGAATCAAGAAACAAAAGAGGGCCATGGGTCCAACCGGAGTGGTTTGCAGAACTCAAAGAAAGTGTGGCTACCATCTTCGATAAAACAAAAGATGAGGTACACTACCGGAGACCGGCAACCTTGCAGTCTCCCAGAGAACACCGAAATAACTCCTTTTGCCAATACCACAATGATATTGGCCATACCACTGATGATTGCATAGCATTGAAACAAGAGGTTCAGAACTTGATTGAAAGGGGAAAGTTGGGTGCTTACGTTAAAAGAAAAGGAGGCAACAGGCCTGAAAACACTCACCAGGTTGGTCCAAGTAATGCTGCCCCGGAGGGGGCCATGGTAATAGTTGAAAGGTTTGATGTGGAATCAGAATACTTGGATCCTGATCCAACACGAAATAAGGTGGGTGCCATAGAGGAGTGTTCTAAGACAGTCTCCGGGCTCATTAAATTCTTCGAGTCACTGACAATTTTCGGAGGGGACACAATGACTGCTCCTACTGCTTCTTCAAGAAAGAGGCATGTTCATAATTTAGCCTCCCAGCTAGAAGGAGGCATGACATCCTATCAATCACCAAACTCATTCCCATTCACAGTCTTCGATGAGGATGATTTGAGAGATATTGCTGGCCCTCATGAGGATGCTGTTGTCATAGGAGCATCTATAGGGGGCAATGAGATAAGGCGAATTCTGGTGGATACTGGAAGCTCTGCCAATATTCTTTTTCTAAACACTTACAAGAAGATGAAAAATCCAGCTGTAATTCAGAAGTCGGACAGATCAATCGTGGGCTTCACGGGCAGCTCAGCTGATGTGATCGGGGAGTTTGAAGAAGAAGTGTTATTGGGCAGGGGCCCTTTCAAGAAAATGGTTAGAATACTCTTCATTGTGGTGGATTGTCCCACTTGCTATAATGCTATTCTAGGGAGATCTTGGCTCTCTAGGATGCATGCAGTGGCTTCGACAGTTCATCAGTGTTTAAAGTATGCTGTTCAGGGACAGGTTGGGGTTGTCCGGAGCAGCCAGAAGATTGCAAGAGAATGCTATGCCACTGCCTTGGCTCCACGAACGCTGGGGGTAGTCCGTATAAATGATCAGTAGCAGTTTGAGGGCCTTTCTGGGGGTGAGGGTGAAATTGATGACCCCAGAGAGACCCCTGGAGTGTTGATTCCGGTTGAAGAGGTTGAAACGCACTGTTTGGAAGAAGGAAAAAATGTCAAGATAGGGTCCAAAATGCCACCAATGTTGAAAAAAGAAATGTTGAAATTTTTGAAAGACCATCAGCACGTTTTTGCTTGGTGCAATGCTGATGTTACTGGAGTTCCATCAGAGGTGATTTCCCATCACCTATCTGTCCGGAGAGATGTGGCACCAGTGGTACAAAAGAGGAGAGCTTTCTCAAAAGAAAAGGTTGATGTCATAGTACAAGAGGTTGACAGACTCACAAAGATGGGGCATATTAAAGAATCTCAATACCCTTTGTGGACTGCCAATCCTGTTTTGGTGAAAAAGAAGAATGGCAAATGGCGTATGTGCATTGACTTCAGAGACCTCAATAGAGCTTGCCCAAAAGATTTGTATCCGGTCCCCCGGATAGATCAGTTAGTAGACTCTACTTCTGGGAACAAGCTGCTCTCCTTCATGGATGCCTTCTCCGGGTACAATCAGATCGAAGTAGATGCGAAAGATCAAGAGCACACCACGTTTGTCACTGATAGGGGTCTACATTGCTACAAGGTGATGCCTTTTGGTTTGAAAAATGCTGGGGCTACTTATCAAAGGTTAGTTAACAAAGCATTTGCTAGTCAAATTGGAAGAAATATGGAGGTTTATATTGACGATATGATGGTGAAAAGTGTGGATGAGCAATTCCACTTGTCCGACCTCCAAGAAACTTTTGCCAACTTAGCAAAGGTGAATTTAAAATTAAACCCTGAAAAGTGTGTGTTCGGGGTACAGTCCGGGAAGTTCTTAGGGTATATCATAAGTGAGCATGGAATACAGCCCGACCCGGACCAACTCAATGTCTTATTCCAGATAGAGCCTCCTCGAAACATTAAAGAAATGCAGCGATTAACAGGGAGATTGGCTGCCTTGAACAGATTCATCTCCAGGTCTTCGGACAGGTGTGCTCCATTTTTTCAAACCTTGAAGGGTGCGAAGGGGTTTGAATGTACACCACAGTGTGATGAAGCATTCAATGAAATCAAGAAACATCTTTCCTCTCCCAAAACTTTGTTCAAACCAGTTGATGGGGAGACTCTCTTTGTGTATTTGGCTGTTTCAAGTTGTGCCATCAGTGCTGTGCTAGTAAGAGAGGTTGATGGGCATCCTCACCAAGTGTACTACATCAGCAAAAGATTGATTGATGCTGAGAGGCGTTACTTGAAACTCGAAAAACTGGCATTAGCTTTAGTGATAGCTGCAAGAAAAATGAGGCCCTATTTCCAGGCTCATCCTATCATTGTCCGGACATCTTTCCCTTTAAAGGATGTCCTTCAAAAAGCAGACATTTCAAGCAGAATGACAAAGCGGTCAGTAGAGTTGGGGGACTTTGACATAGACTTTGCTCCCCGAACAGCAGTAAAAGCTCAAGCTGTGGCTGATTTTCTGGTTGAATTCCACTCTGATAGGGATTCGGAACAACCTACTGATTCAAAAGACAAGAAAGTGTGGATTGTCCGAACAGACGGAGGATCTGGTACCATGGGATCTGGAGCAGGAATATGTCTCACTTCCCCATACGGGGACAACATGTTCCAAGCTATTTGTTTTGCTTTCAGGGCATCTAATAATGAGTCCGAATACGAAGCAGCTATAGCTGGGTTAAAATTAGCCTACATCTGTGGAGCTAAAAGGGTCAAGCTACTAAGTGACTCCCAGTTGCTAGTCCATCATGCCTTGGGCCTATCAGAGGCTAGAAAGGAGCAATTGGTCAAGTATTTACTCCTCCTCAAAAATGAAGCGTTAAAATTTAAAGCTGTTGTCTATGAGCACATCCCCCGGGCAGAAAATGAACTAGCTGACTCACTAGCAACAATAGCATATACGGAGTCCTACCCATGGATCCATGTGCTTGAAAGCCCTTCTATTCAACTCAATAAAGGTGAAAAAGAGGAAGTCTTTGAAATACAAGTGAATCGGCCTCAAGACTGGAGGTCTCCTCTTATACAATATCTGTCCGATGGTATCATGCCCTTGGATAAATCACAAGCCAGAACATTGAAGCACAGGGCTCGTGGTTTCCTTATGTTAAGAGAAGTGTTGTACAAAAAATCCTATAGCAAACCTCTCCTACGTTGTTTAGGGGATCATGAGTCACAAATAGTTCTCTCCGAATTGCATGATGGTGAGGGATCAGCCCATTGGGGATTTAGAGCTTTAACAAGAAGAGTGCTACTCTCCGGATACTATTGGCCATCGATCATGAAAGATGCTAAGGAGCTGGTGAGAAGGTGTGACCCATGCCAGAGGTACAGCAATGAAATTCATGTACCGGCCATTCCTTTGGAATCAATTTCTGAGCCCATCCCTTTTGCTCGATGGGGATTGGACTTAGTTGGACCTCTCCATGTGGCGTCCGGAGGGCGTAAAACTATAATTGTGGCCATTGACTACTTCTCAAAGTGGGTATAAGCAGCTCCCTTGGCAGGGACAACCTCGAAAGCTGTCATAAAATTCATTATGTCCAACATATGTTGCAGATTTGGTGTCCCCCAGAAGATAACAACAGACAATGGGCCACAGTTTGACAACAGAGAAATGGAAAGCTTCTGTGCCTCAAGGGGTATTCAGCACTGCTTTTCTTCACCATTTCACCCACAAGCCAATGGGCAAGTTGAAGTGGCTAATAGAACAATTCTGTCCGGTTTAAAGAAAAATTTGGAAGGGGCTGCTGGGAAGTGGCCTAGTTATCTACAAGAAGTCTTGTGGGCCTACCGGACAACACCTGGGGCTGCAACACAAGAATCCCCCTTTTCTTTGGTCTATGGAATGGATGCAGTAGCCCCCATAGAGAAGACACTCCCTTCCTTTCGTGTTCATAACTTCTCTGGACATACTAATGAGATGACAATTAGAAATCAGCTTGATTTGATCGAAGAAAGACGGGTTAAAGCTCATCTTAGAGTTGCACACTATCAGGGCTTGATGAGAAGCAGGTTTGCTTCTAAAGTTAAAAGAAGAGATTTTCAACCAAGAGATAAAGTATTAAGGAAAGTTTTCTTGCATACTAAGGAAAAGCTCTTCGGAAAGCTGGCCCCAACTTGGGAAGGTCCGTATACTGTGGTTGAAAGAATCAAGCCTGGGACATACTGGTTGGAAGACAAAGATGTCAGGGTTTTAACTCACCCTTGGAATATTGAACACCTTCGAATGTACTTGGAATAACACCTGTGTAAATATTTACTTGTTTAAACATCCATGTAAATATTTGGGGGCATACCTTTCCCTCTTCGGTGGCACGGAGAGCCTTCAATAAAACTTGGTGCCTTCTTCAAAATTCTCTAAGTATTTTCAAAATTTTATCTCTTATCATACTACCTGGACTAAAAGATCTAAGGGCTATTTAAATTCTAGCCGGAGAGTTTTAATACTCTCACAATACAATAAAACTACTTAAACTCCAGCTATTTAAACAAATAATGAAAGAAGGGGATGGTTGGGCAAAATAAAAACATTCATTCAACAACTTAAAATTGCCTTGGCCTTCCAAGGACTTTTTGAACAAGTTTGGGCACAGTACAAAAAATCTATCCGAATAATACGGACACCATCACAAAAAGAGTGCCTTGGCCTTCCAAGGACTTTAGTTCGAATAAAAGATAAACAAAATAAATTATAAATTAAGGTTGAGCCTTTGAAGATGGCTCACCCTCGTTTGCTTTCTTGCCCTTGATGTCGCTCTTCTCTTCGACTATCTTCTTACCCTTAGGGTCAGTCTCTTCTTCACCTGGGCTCTCTCCGGTTTCCTCTTCATTACCGGACGAGGACTCACTGGAATAACCCTCGTCAACCATAGTATAATATGGGAGGTCATCATCATCCACATAGCGCCATAAGTCCCCTAGTCTCCTCTTCGGGAATTTCTCGTGAAACATGAGAACCATATCAGACTTCACCTTTTGGATCATTAGCTCTTCGCTTTGTATCATCTCCCTGGCATAGGCATTAATCTTGGCTTTGATCATGGCCTCTTGATCCCTTACCAAAGCAGCCTTTTCTTCAGTAGCCTGAGTCACTGCATTCTCTAAAGCGATCTTGTCAGTGGTCAGGTTGGTGATGAGCTTCTCTTTTGCTGCAGTTTCTCCCCTTGAGATTGTCAGGTCCTTCTCCAGTCCGGACAGCTTAGCCCGGAGATCTTTTACGGTCTCTTCTAAAGAAGCAACTTTTGTGTTGCTTTCATTTTGATTCTTCTTTAACTGATCATTTGCCTCCTTAAGCAGATCAACCTTAGTTGCAGCAGTCCGGAGGTCCTCGGACAGTTTCTCCTTCTCAGACTTGAGGTCTTTGATGGTGTCTGCCTGACTTCGGACTTGCCTTTCCAAAGTGAGCACTGGCTGTACATTGCTAAGAAGAGAATGGGCTATAATATCCTTCTCGCTAGAAACCATGAAAGTCTTACCGTTAAAATTGACTGTGTTGGAGCTGCTTGGAGGGACGTAGGGCCCTGCGAACTCATCTCGGGGCAGGCCAATAAAATATTCACCAAGTCCACCCAGACCGGTGATGTCCATTTCATCCAAGTTAAGCTCTCCCCCTCAACTTCATCTGTATGGAATTCCCTTGGGATCTCTTCTTGCAAGTCCCTTGGGATCTCTTCGGCCAATGTTGGGTCAGTAGGGAAAGAGGGCTCCGGGTCCCGGAGAGCAACCTCATCTCCTTGGGAAGTCTTCTTCTTCTTGGTCTCCCTATCAGCACCTTCACTTGTTTGCTTACGAGTCCTCTTGGAAGCCCTTAAAGGTTTTGGGAGGTTCACTTCCTGCTTCTCACTCTCTTGCTCCACCACTTGTAAAAGGGCTGCATCAATTTGAACCTGGGCCAGTCCCTCTGTGTCTGTTGGGGCCTCCTTCTCAGTGTCACCTGCCACCTTCCTGCCTTTCTTCTTTTTTCCCTTCATTTTGCTTGGGGCTTTGGCCCGGGCAGGCCAATAGAGAGTCCCATCCAGTTCATGGGACCTTCTCAGCACGATATCTTCATCAGGTTGGGTGGTGAACTCCTCCCAAGTTAGGTCTCTTCGACCTGTGGTGTTCCACAGGTGAGACCTTGCTAGGTTCCCAGGAGTGAAGGGCTTATGGAACCGATTCTCCCAGTTCTCTGCGGCCCAAGCGTTGATTTTGCCACAGGTGATCTGTCCGGCCTTTAGGTAGTCCCCGAACTCCTTTGGCAGCTCTGTTAGAACAAAAAGAAAACTGATTACCATAAACTTAAGGAAAAGGGAAAATCGGACAGAGACTTAAGATGAGAAACTTACGGTCACTCCTCCATCTACTCCTAAGAAGTCTTGGATTCTCTCCGGCCTTGATTTTCTTGCCATTTTCCCATGAGCCACTAACAAACAAAAATTGGCTCCTCCACTTACTCTCCGATTCTAGGAGATCATCAACAGCTTTAAGGTCGTTCCCCATGTTGAAATGGTAAAAGGGGAACTGATGATGCTTGCACAGGTTAGCCACAGCTGCGAACTCTTCCATAGGAAGAGGGATCCCAGATAACCTAGATGCCATGATACATGACATTAAGGTGAACCATCCATTGGGGCTTAGCTGTGTTGGGCAGAGCTTGACCAAGTGAAAGTAGCGCACTATCTCCGGGTCCAGTGGGAACCTGAGTCCCCAATTGAATAGCTCCGTAAAGAAGACTATCTCATTCCTTTTACAGTCCATCGGGGTCTCCGGATCGATGGGAATTCGTATCTTCACATTCTCAGGGATCCCCCACTTAGTGCGCAATCGACCCAGATCTGAAGTATGGATGAACGCATACTTAGTCCTCAGTAAAGCCGAAAGATACTTGAACTCAACTTTATGAAAGCATGGCCCCACTCTCCCTTCAAGGCTCTCCGGCAGGTTCGGATGCCTCAGATATAAGTTCTCTTTGCCCTTCTTGGCAACAACAATAGCAGTATCAGCCTGTCCGGAAGACTCGGACTCAAAACGGACCTCCTCAGTGGAGTCCTCCATCCTCTCCTCCATAATTGTTGGGGGAGCTTCTGTAGAAGTAGTCCGGGGAGGATTGAAGCTTGGCATAGCTGGCCCTCCGGACTGTTGACTGCCCGTATTTATTCGACTTCTCACCTCAATTTGAGTTTCTGAGGCAAAAGATTCTTTGGGGGGTAGTGGGCTGCTGGCCTCTAATCCTGACGGCCTCTCCCGGGGAGCTCTAATAGTTGCCCCAGACTCAGATTCACTATTTTTTGCTCCCGATTTCGAGGGAGTGTTTTTAGAGGATAGCCCTTTGACTAACCGGCTTGGCCTTTTAATGACTAGCTTATCCGGGGAGTGGTCAGAGTCAGAACCCATGGCAATAAAAGACGATTTTTTCCTAACACTGGTAGTAGTAACTCCCGGTTCAACAGCAGGGATTGACTCCTGAACTGAGGAACCAAAAACTATGGGAGAAAGGGTAGATTGAAAGAGCTTTCTAGGCTTGGTACCTTTGGAAGAAGATGAGCCTCTATCAGATTCTGCGACAGAAGAGGCTGGTTTCTCGACAGGCGACGATGGCAGCCCTGCTGCAAGTCGTTTTTCCTTCTCGACTCTTTGTGTTTTCTCCAACTCCGAGAGGTTAAGCCAACCGCCTTTGATCAGTGCTGTTCTTGCTGTAAACATAAACAGCCAAGGAAGTTTTGAGTTCTAGAGAGATAAAGCTCTGGGTGAAATTGCAGAGTGAAATTTGAAAGAGATAGTGAGACAGTGAAAAGTGAATGAGAATTTATAGTAAATGTGAAAAGAAGGAGTTGATTCCTAGGAGAATCCGAAAAGTTGGGCAATAATTAAAAGACGGCGCTGATGTCATTATTGGCAATTAAAGAGGTAACTTGTTCGAGAAGGTGGAGCGAAATTCAAGGTGAAAAAACGGCTGGAGTGACCAATCAGAGAGTGACACGTGTCCCATTAACTCTGGCAAAAACCGTTTGGAATTCGTAACGTTCAATCTGTCCGGGTATACCCACAACTCTCTCCGAATTGAGAACCACTTCCTATAATCGGACTGTTTTTCAGTTCTTTGATAAGGACACTTGTTCAAACACCTAAAAAAGGGGCTCCTGATGAGTCCGAATTCAGAATACTCCCCAGAAAGGCAGACCAGTGTAAATCTCTCCGAAAACCGGACAGACACTAAGGACTTAAATCGGACAGAACTTTTGGACCGGACAGATCACTTCGAACACTGTGAGCCTAAGGTTGTTCGAACTATGACTAAAGTACTAAAAAACCTAAACACTTCCTGACTAAGCTACCTGCCCTCCTGCTTAAAACTCATGGGGTCTTTAAACATGACCCGGGTCCATTAAACATGACCCGAAAGGCCATAAGGGCCCAAACATCATACTATAAATACCCAACCACCAGCATTAACTATGGGTAACAAAAATTAATTGCTGCCAAGCTGCTTAATTCTCTCTCCACCTTGAAACACCCTTACACCACCTTGAAACACCCATACACCACCCTGAAACTCTACTTAAAATTACTAGCCTACCCTCAGGCTATTTTTATCCACACCAAACGTATCATGAGGAAGATCATGAATGCTCCTAACAACTCTAGAACAGACTATTTTTCAAACGATGAGTCATTCTTGATCTTAATGAGAAGAAAGAAAAGACATAGAACAATCTATATATTTTTTAATTAAAACAAGTAGTTAGTTAGATGTATAAGAGCTAGTTCTCCATGTATATATAGAGTAAGAGATAGAACATGACCCTGCTATCAGTTAAATATTTTATTTAATAAGTACCGTTCGTGAGATATTTTACCGTTGTATATTTAAAAATTTGTAACTTGAAATTTAAAATAAGGTAATTTTTATATAGATATTAAAATAAATATGGGTCAATTTTTTACACCGATAGAATCCTAATCCAAGTTTTTATATAGTCATCATAAAGAGAAAACCCGTGCTGGCCCGAGAGGTCCAAAACAGACAATAGCTTGCTAGTCACATAAAAAAATACACCAACAACTGGTATCAGAGCAAAAAAAATGGCTTAACCGTCGAAACAATTTGGAGCCACGAATGGCTTAAATGCCGGAAATATTTGGAGCCTCTAGTGTAGGCTTAAACGCCGAATTCATTGTGATTGATGGGATATAGTTTAAAGGGGAGTGTTGAAGTATAAACTTCATCCCATAGAGGCATCTCAAGCCCATATTGCTAAGAACAAAAAATAGAAAATGGTGAGTGTATATAATTGTGACTCCACCTCAACTGGCAAGAAACCTTTTGGGAGTGTCATCCCAAAGAGCAAACCCGTGCGGGCCCGAGAGGCCCAAAGCGGAAAATATCTTGCTAGTCCGTGAGGTTCCGCATTTTTCACATAAAAATACACGATTGGTTATGTTTAGTCTTTAGAAAATTTCAAGTTTCTTTCGTGTTGAATTTATCAACCCTTGAAATCATCCAAAAAAATATTTTCATGGTGATTATTGATAGAATGTTTGTTAATGTTTTCCATGTCGCAAGAGGTTAGAGAAGACTTCAGCTTAGATTCATTCCATCCATTTTAGTTGAGAACTTTGTCTGAAACGATCCCCCTGTTGATAGGGATGTTGTCAACCTGACTAGGGGAGAGCCCCTATGATGCCGCATCAGAAATATAAGAAGAAGCAACGATAGATGAAACCCTAATTCAAGGGTAACATGATGAAACCCTAATTCAAAGGTAACATGATGAAACCCTAATCTAAGGGTAACAAAGACGAAATTTTTAGAGATAAAAATATATTATTCCAAAAACTCAAAATAACTTAAGGCATATGCGGCTTTATATAAGACCTTCTAGAAACTCTAAATTATAATACAAGGAAATAAAATAAATATTTTAAAATAAAATAAAATAAAATAAAATCTTAATATTGAAGAGTTTTAAGAATGCTCAGAGGTGATTTTGTGTTACGAAAATTTCTTAGTGCCAAAATAGACTTAAGAACTTAGCTAAGGAATCTTTTTAGAGAGAGAAAGTAAGTACCAGCTTAAGTAGAGAGAGAAAGTAGTATTATATACATCTCGGGATCTATGAAGCATGTGTGGTCCTTTTATTGGTATAATTGCGGGTCCCACACGCTTTAGTTACCTTTTATTACATCTTTGGTCCCTATATCTTTTCACCTTCTCATAATATCTATCTCTTCTATAGTTTATACAATTCTCCCCTAATATAATTTATTCTTTACAATTCTCTCCTAACAAACTTCTTCTTTACAATTCTCTCCTAACAAACTTCTTCTTTACAATTCTCTCACAACAAACTTCTTCTTTGCAATTTTACCATGTCTTTTATTCTCTCTCATCAGTAGCCCCCCAGTCCTAGTGAAAATATTTTCGCGCGGACTGCAAAGAAATCTCCGTTGCTCATTTCAATCCTCCTCAAAAATCCGCTCCCTCGAACATGCTTTTGAACAATGCTTTAAGTGCTATATGTCCCTTCGAAAAAATGTCTCCCAAACAAATATATCCTTCGAATATAGACTTCTTTTTACATCATATTAACCAGTATCCCCCCAATCCTTGCAATGTCTTAGCAAGGATTGACTCAGGCCTTGGTAATATCGCCCGTCGGAATTCGCTGTATCAGCATATCATAGCCACCTATACTAGGCTAAGACATTGCAAAGATTGAATAAAAAAGATATGACGTCAGCAGTCGTACTTTCTTGTCAGCGCATCTTTTTAGAGATCGTTTCATATTCCTTAGACTGGATTATGCCTCTGCAGCTTCTCCCGCGTTTTCTCTGTCAACAATCTTGCACCTATGGTACCCATAATGCCCCTAGGCAAACAAAAGAAAATGTCCCTAGGCCTGACTGACCCGAAAAGCCCATTATCCTCTATAAATACCGATATCCTTCCTTAGCATTGCAAACTTTACATCCTAAAATTTCTAGAGAGAGAAAGCTGGCTTATAAACCTCGTCGGATTCCAGAGTGGCTGCTTATTAGCAAAAAATTCGAAGAGAAGGTTGTTGCTGGTGAATACATTGAGCCCCAACCCCAACCTACTGTCACTACATTTTACGGCTCGTGGCCTCCACCAGGAGATTCCACTGCTATCATACCCCTCGAAGTTTCACGACAGAGCCTAATTTCTAATCAAAGCAAAGTCGACCTCATCGGTAAAGATAAACAACATAAGCACTCGTCCGGGAAAAGGAAAAAGCATCATAAGAGAAAATACGAGGAGCGCAAACGCGCTAAAACAACGCCCTCGGAGACTTCGAATTCCCCGTTGGCTCTGATCGCTGAAAACCCCCTTCCAAAAAATGACAACTCAGGATCAAGTCTTCCAGCCACTCCTTCAATCACAGCGACTGGGAGCCCTCGAATATCCCTGAGCCAGAAATTCAACCGGCATCCCCTGAAGAGCAAAATAAGACCACCAACTTGCCTGCAGAATCGTCTAGTCAAGCGGTAACCAGGCATCCAGTAATGTCCAGGAGCTAGTTCGTCGGATTGCACCTAAGTCTAAGGGAGATATTACGCTTCCCTTAGAACTTGATGCCATTGCAGGCAACAATATCCGAGGGATCAAGAACAAACACTTGGTGGCATTGCACAACATACAATATAAGTATTTCTCACCATCGGAAGAGCCCATTCTTAGAACCCGGTGGTGCATTCCTTCGTACATTAACATAAGGTTTCCTTCGGAAGGTGAGTCTCCTCTATCTGTGAGGGATGATGAACTGATTGTATATACTGAAATTATGAACTGGGGGTTAAGGTTTCCTTTAGACCCATTCTTTATTGAGTACTTTGCCAAGATTAGTCTCTGCCCCTCACAAGCTGGTCCAAACATGTGGTTCAAACTTATGGCAATCATCATGGCTTCAAGGATTTTAGGCATCGAATTCTCCTTAGAAGAGCTGATCAGACTTTCTGGCTTAGCAATGAATCCATTTTTTCCCTTTTACTCACTAACCTTTAGCCGACGACAAAAAATGTTAAAAGACTTGCTGGAGGCGGATAAAAAATGGGGGCAACAATTTATCTTCTTTTCTGGTCACTGGGAGACAGGGTCAGAATCGACGCCTTCGAATCCTCACAGGCTATCCCTCATGTGGACCAATAAATGTAAGTTGACTATCTTTTGTAATCTTTTCTCCTCGGATAATAACATGCTGACTTGAAAATTCTTGTAGCTATGACAGGTATTTCAAAACCCTACTCGGGTTATGTAGAGAGTGCTACTACTGTCTTCACCAAATTGAGCGAGTGGGACAAGGAACACTGGGAAAATAGATTTCGTCTGTGCTTCGTCAACAACAATTTAGCCATGGGCCGGTTGTGGAGGTTGAATCCTCTTGACCGATTAAACCCTGAAAGAACTCATGACCCCTCCCCGCAACAAGAAGTCTTAGACCGTGTGATGAAAAAATACATAGTCATATACCACCCAAAGCGTTCCCGTGCCAAGAGTCACCTTGGTGAATCCGACGAGGAGGTTTCCACGAAGGATCGTCAGTCAGATAACGAAGGAATAGTCACCAATCAGGAACCACCTCCCTCTGCCATCATTGAGATACCCGATGCTAATTCCCCTCCAACCAAATCTATCCATCCACCGAAGAAGAAAGACACCAAAGCAAGAGAAAAGAAAAATAAAACTGTTCTGGAGCCCATCCAAGAAATACCCGAGGATGGCAAAACGCAAGATGATATTCAAGAAACCGCTCAGGGAAACGAGCTCCAAGAAATATCGAGTGAGCCCGAAAAGGAAGTTAGAGAGAATTCTCCCAAGTAAAACTCTAACCAGACACCAAACTCTCCCCAAACTCAGGCTTCAAGGCCTGCTCTCATCGAAAATTCCCCTGTATTGGCACCACTCCCCATTCCTCGAAGCAACCCTCCTCAGAATGTGGACATTAACATTTTAATGGGGAGACTTCGGATTACGATCCCATAGTGTTAGGCTCACCCACCAACTCCTTCGAAGTTCCTCTTGATGATGAGTTTTCATTAAGTCTTCGAAGTTTGCTACATACCTCTGTCATTAGGGGAAGGAAGATGCAGCATCCAGAAGATCGAAAAAATCACTATAAGTTCAAAGCATCCCTGATTGCTTCGCAACTTGAAGAGGCCAAGAAACAATATGCCATTGTGGAGAGCCAATCAGATGCACTGTATAAAAAACTATCTGCTTCTGAGAATTATGTCATCATGCTCGAAAGATGCTGCCAGGAAGAAAGAGACCTCTACCAAAAGAAGATGGGGGCTCAAGAGAAACTCCTGATCGAATTCCAAAAGGCTCATGAAGTGGCACACAAGGTCGTGAATGCCTATGCGGCTAAGTGTACAAACAACCTTGTTGTTCGAGATGCTACAGTCCAAGCAGGCCTGATAACTCAAATTCATGCAGAGCACCCCGAATATGACTTAGGAAGCTTTTGGAAGCTCGTGTCCCGAGATATCCGTCCTCCTCATATTGTCGTGAGTGAGAGTGAGTCATCGGACTCTGAGGAAAGTCATTCCCCGGATAAATCTGAGTAGTTAGGAAAAAATGGTAGCACAGTTTGTAGTTTTTGTGTATAAGACCTTCTAAGGCGATTTTTGTAGCCCCTCTTACTTTATGCGAGGAGATGTACTCCTCAGATTTTTGTGTATGCCACAGCTTGGAATGTTAATCGTGTAATTTATTAATTGTCGTACTATCCTAAGTGTTTGCCAACTCGCATCGTAATATTTATTGAATAATTAATATATACCGACTTGCGTCGTAGTATGCATTATGAACTATGCTAAGATTAGCTTAGGGGAAATAGGTTAAGGCACCAGATGAACTATGGCATCAAGAAATTTGAGGCACAAAATAGTATGACCCAAATAATAGTTCGAAGCATCAAGAAATTCGAGGCACAAAATATTGTGACCCAAATGATAATTCGAGGCACCAAGAACTTCGAGACACCAAATATTGTGACCCAAGTAATAGTTCGAGGCATCAAGTAATTCGAGGCATAAAATATTGTGACCCAAATAATAGTGTAAGGGATTAAACAATTCGAGGCACAAATTATTGTGACCCAAATAATAATTCGAAGTATTAAACAATTCGAGGCACAAAATATTGTGACCCAAATAATAGTTTAAGGCAAAAATACGTTGTATTAAGCAGCTCATAGTGACACCTCGTTAAAACCTTCATGTGCCTATCAGGATAGGAAAGAGTATGCCCTCGCTATGTTTTGTAACCGGGAGATACAAAAAGGACAAATATTACGTTCTAACTAGTTCCTCATTCAAGATACCATTTTAAGTGTTTAATGTTCTATGGAAGCTGCAGATATCGCCCTTCCTTGTTTTTTAATCGATACGTGCCCTGTTTTACTTTCTCTGTTACTTCATAAGGGCCCTCCCAGTTTGGTCCCAATTTTCCAAGACTTTTCTGTTTAGTGTGTAGAAAGACTTTGCGTAATACCTTGTCACCCACCTTAAAATATCTGTGTTTTACCTTGGAAGCATATCTACTCCTTATAAGTGTTTGATAGTGTAAAGATTTCAATTGTGCGTGTTATCTTTTCTCTTCAACCAAATCTAACGCCAAAGTTCGGCTTTGTTCGTTTGAATCTTCTGCATAAGTTGCCACGCGATATGATGGGAAGACGATTTCCGAAGGGACAACTGCATCCATACCATCCAGGATTGTTCGATTGGTCACTTCTACCTGACCGTTAGCCTGGGGATGAAATGGGGCGGAAAATCATTTTCGTATGCCCCTGGAAAGGTAAAAGCTTTTAAATTCTTTGTTGTCAAACTGAGGTCCATTATCCGTTGTGAGTTGCAGTGGTACCTCAAAACGACAACAAATATTTGAAACGACGAATTTGATAACGTCCTTTGCTTTCGTCGCTGCTAGGGGTTCCGCTTCTACCCATTTGGAAAAATAATCCACGGCTACAATTATAATTTACCTGCCTCCAGATGCCATTGGTAACGGCCCAACTAAATCAATTCCCCACCTATCAAATGGTATTGCTTCCGAAATGCTTTCTAATAACACCCCAGGCTTGTGGATTATGTTTGCATAGCGCTGACACGTATCACATAGTTTTACCAAGTCTTTTGCATCCGAGGAGATAGTTGGCCAATAATAACCAGCCAGAAACACCCGTCGAATTAACGCCTTGTACCCACAATGGGCAAATCCTTCCATATCGTGTAATTCAGACATGACAAATTGCGACTCATCCTTGTTCAAACACCTTAGTAATGGTCGACTCAAATATTTCTTATACAAGACGCCTCCCAACATGATATACCCATGAGACTTAAACCTGATCTTCCTTGCCTCGTACTTTCCAGCAGGTAAAGTATCTTTTTCCAACCATTTGTGATCACATTGCTTACTTCTTTAATGTTCATTGAATGTTTTGCATCGATCATGACCGAAGGCTGCTCCTGAATCAGGACCCACGGGTACCCCTCTGTTTGCGATGCTGTAGCTAAAGGATCTGGGACGACATTTGCCTCTCTTCGAACATGTTCATATTGAACCCTGTCGAATTCGGCCACCAAATCCTTTAACACTTTCAGATACTGTATCAATTTATCTTTCTAGCCTCAGACTCACCCACCACTTGATTGATCACCAACTGTGAATCACTGATCAACTTAAACTTTTTGGCCCCACATATTCGTGCTAAGCGCAGACCTGCCAACACCGCCTCATACTCTGCTTCATTATTAGTTTCCTTAAAACCGAATCGAATAACTTGGAACATGGAAATCCCTTCTGGATAAATTACTTGGACCCCCGCACCACTTCTAGAGTTATTCGACCCTCCATCCGTTCGAACCATCCACTCCGTGTTATCAAAATGGTCAATGACCTCCATGTCCTCTCTATCTGAGTGGAATTGAACCAAAAAATCAGCCAAAACCTGGGCTTTTATCGCCGTCCGAGGCTCAAATGCTATGTCAAAATCTCCCAATTCGACTGACCATTTAGTCATCCTCCCATAGATATCGGGCCTTTGTAACAAACCTTTTAGGGGAATGTCGTTCGAACAACTATAGGATGTGTGTGGAAGTAAGGTCTCATCTTTCGGGCAGCTGTTACTAAAGACAAAGCTACCTTTTCCAACTTGAGATATCGTTTCTCTGCGTCCAACAAAATCTTAGTGACATAGTAGATAGGTTTCAAAAGAGTGTCCTTTTCTCGGAGTACGAATTCAAAAAAGTTTTCGGGGAGAAAACGACTCATGAACCGCCGAGTGATGTAGATATAGCGATCAAGAAGAACCCCAGTACGAATTCGACGGCGATTGAATCGAATAAACCTGACTCAGTTACTCCACCTCCTCAACAACAACAAACTGCTAATGAGAAAGAAGATCCTAAAAGAGCAGAACTAAGAACACCACCTCCTGATCAGGAGAAGAGTGAAAAAGGATCGAACCAAACTGAGTCATTGAATCCACCTCAAAACAATACAGACATCGAGAAGAATGATGAAAAGCCAAGTAAGACTGATTCCTCAGTTCCATCTTCAGTCCCGCCATCTGAAGTCGAAAAGACTTTAGATGATAAAGATTTAGTTTCTGCTCCCCCTCCTCCTCCTTCTCCTGTCAAAAAAGAGGAGAAGGAAGATGTTGATAAAGCTAGTTCAGAATCAAAAGGTAGCGAAACTTGTATCGGTATGTCTCATCGGTGCACAGACGAGAAGACATTGGTTGCTTGCCTTACAGATACTCCAATCGGTAATATATCTTTGCAGCTCATTCTTTTTCTTTATATGGTTACAGAACTGATGTAGTTATGTCTGAGGAAACTACATTTCTTATAAAGTAAGAATCCGAAAAGGAATTGTTTAAAGTTTATAGCTTTCGGCATATTAGGGAAATATTTAATCTTAGCCGAGTCCTGTAAGTAATGTAGATAAAAGCATGTGCAATTTGTCGTATTATTTTGTCAAAGAGGAAGGTGATCTGAGTAATTCGATGGTACCCAAGAGTTGTTTAGACTCAGATGTTTATCGAAAGGCATTAGAGATTTCAGTGCTAGGCTTCGACCCTATCTGAAGTGCTTAGACTAGCCAGAAGCTCAAAGTTTATTCAGTCTACTGTAGGCTCCAACTTATTTATAGCATTTGAGCCCTTTAAATTGATTCATAAATGGAGCTCTTGAGCTAAACTCAAAGATCCAAAGGAAACGATTGAGCTAAAGACTCAAGCTTGAGTTTGGCTGCCTGCGTAAGAGCTATGCTTTTTTAATAAAATCTGGTGAGCAGTTCGTTTTATAGATTAAAGTTATAAATACAAGAGAGGTAATATCCTGTACTCCTGAATACAAAAGAAAAGGTTACATAAAGTCAAATAAAAAGTAATATTAAGGGATTGGTCCGGCCACGTTATCATAGAAACCAAAAACAATGCACATAGTCAGGTAATTTCCCAATATATAAAGGAAGTCCAAATAACTAGGCATGGTTGGCCATTAATGAGCTTCACTAGCTGAGTACCAATGTATTGATGCCATACGAGTTCTAAGCTATGCTGCATCAAGTTCTAATGTTTTAGCGTCTGCATTATAAATCTTCAGTTATCTAGGATTTCTGTTCTTCCTATTACCTATTCATTCAGCGGCACTTTTTTTGCAAGTGCCTATGAATTGTATAAGAAACAAGCAGTACTGTACAACTGTATATACCTTATGTTTAGACTTTCAGTTGATTATGAAGGATCAGAAGGTTTAGATGTTGAGTGAAAGTAGTATGGAAAATTGGCGATTGGTCTAGATTTTTCCTTTATGTCATGTATAAATGCTAGTCTAGGAGGATGGCCATCTTTCTGTAATAGATACTCGCTCAAGCATTTTCCTTTCTCTTAAAGCTCAGCTCCCTTTATTTTCGTTTATATAGTATGATCTAAGTTCTTACAAGTATGTGTTGTATGTTTTATTATTCCATCATTATTTACAGTACCAATAAATACTCATTTCCTGTTGCAGGCTCCCAAGAATGGGTTGTTCTAGTCCAAAACCAAGGAGAAGCAACGTTGAAAGTAAACGTTTTTCTTCCAACTTCGATTGAAAGCCCTCTAAAGGAGCTGGAAATAACAAAAAAACAATCTCAAAGGGTATGTATCATTCTGACTCTCAAAGTTTGTCTCTATTGCGAGCTTACGCAGTTCTACTTTGTTAAATACGAACTTGGGGTATTTTCATCTTTGAAAAAATGATATTTTGACAGTATTCAAAATGATATATTTTGAATATATCTATTGTAGGCAATATAGATAAATTATTATTAGACGCCGGACATGGAGAATGCGTACTTCACATGAACTCTGTTGATTCGGACCCAAACGTCAATTTTTTCCTTCGACTGCCTTCATACCAGAAACTATTAACACCAATCAACGGTGCCTACTTCCTCATTATATCGGTCATAGTTTTTGGATTAACATGGGCGTTCTGCAAATTCAGAAAGAGGAAACGAACAGATGAGATTCCTTATCAAGAACTCGAAATGGGAACATCTGAATCCACTGGTATTCCTGTGGAAACAGCAGAAGGTTGGGATAACAGTTGGGATGACGACTGGGACGATGATGCAGCTGTGAAATCACCAGGTGCCGGTGGACATCAAGTGAGAAGAGTCTCGGCAAATGGACTCACTTCTAGGAGTACAAACAAAGATGGTTGGGACAATGATTGGGACGATTAGGATAAACTTCTTTTTGAATCCAACTTAATGGATTGGGATGCGGGTTAGTTGAATACACAACATAGCAGATCATGAGATATACAAAAATGTAAAATCTTTCTTATAGGTATAGGTGTCTGGTTTTGTTTTTGGATTCTTTTTCTGCTAGTTAGTTATTTACAATTCTATTGATATTAACTTCTTGTGGTTATGATACAAGGTCTTTATGATGGGCAGGGCAATCGCTTTTTATATGTTTGTGTTCTATTTGGAGTTTGAACAAAGTTATGTCCCCAATTTATATAAAGAAGGATAAGATTCAAATACATTATTGCCGTCTATTAATCTGATTGTCTTTTTATTAATCTTATCTCAGAACAGCCTTTTCTATCAATTAAAAAATGCACAACTTTTATTAAAACTAATGAAGATAAGATAATACAAAAAGATTATTTTTCTTGGTTTCAGAAAATTAACTCACAAAACTAAGAACAATAACTTTGAACACAAGCCTAATCGAATAAATAGGCTTGGAATATAAAATAGAATAAATATACCGTAATAAAAATTCACCTAAAACTATTGAACCTAAACACTGCATCAGTATTGTTAAAAGTTTAAAACAACTTTGCAAATTTATAAGCTTCATGATCCCATATGCAATATCCACAGTCTCTAACACCGATTTCATCTGACCATCTTTCCAAAACTGTATAAGTAGCACGGTCACCACAGCCGCAGCAAACACCTATATTTTTCTTATAAGAAATTGCGTTCTCCTTGTACCACATTCTGCTCAGAAATTCTCCAATTCTATTCCTGCATAATATTCGGACACCAGAGCTTTCTAAAGGAGACAAAATCTTCATGCTTTCTTTTTGTTTTTCTTTTTCCAGCGAAGAAAACAATATAATACCGTAGACATATGATGCATTAACATGTCTTTTGTTTACGGCTTCCTTCAAAAACTCTAACCCTGATTCTTGTTTTCCATAAAGAAAATAATATATCATTCCTTGGGTATATAGTGCTTGAGGATTTTGATTTTCTAGGCACCTTTCAATAAAATGAGATTTTTGTTTATTTGGAGACCATTGATCCATAGGAACCTTATCCACTGATATATTTTGGTAGATGTAGTTATCTTCGGCTGCCGTTAAAAAATCTTTATTAACAAGTTTAAGATTGAATAAATCTGTCATAGAGTTTGAAGCAACTTTGGCGAAAATTTCCGTCAGCATATGAAGAGGAAGATCATGGATGCCTGATTGTTTTCTAACAACTCTAGAACAGAATCTTTTTCGACTAGGGGCCATTCTTGATCTTGATAAGAAGAAAGAAAAGATGCTGAAGAATCTAGATTTTCTTTGATGGTAACAAGTCAAAAATTCTTATAATAATTATTTAGAACCGGAAGAGCTAGTTCTCCATGTATATATAGAGAGTTAGAGAGAAAATATGACTGTTGGTGTTGTGAGATATTTTACCTTATTTTTAGTATGATAAGTACCGTTGTATATGTTAAATCCATATCTATCTTTTAAGTAAGGGAGATAAAATCTTTTGTTGTTATCTACGGATATGCTAATCGTATTTAGCAATAGAATGGGCCCAAATAACAAAAGACCCATTCACCCTACCATTCCTAAATCTTTGTCACTTAAACTCTATCTCTTCCACGGCTACGTTGATTTCTGTTGCTTTCGTTTTTGGCAGATCAAGAGATTCGAAGTCACAGATGAGAATATAGGCAACTGCCTTTAAAGAAATGATGGCGCCAGGTGGATTCGTGAGTCGAGCATTCGAGTCGGATCTCAAGGCGTGCTGCGCGACCAAGAAATATCCCGATCTCCAGAAAGCTGTACAATCGTATATAGGTCAGATCTCATTCTTCCCTTTCTTTCGTATTTCTTTTTGTTCCTTTCCAGTTTAAGCTCGTTAGTACTGTAATCGTGGCATACGTTTTACGATGATCATATTTTGACGGTTTGCGGAATCAGTATTGAATAATCGATGTGATCGGACTAAAATGATATATAGCTCCTTTAGAGATTGGAATACTTGATATCTTGAAAGGAATGTGCAAGTTTTTTGCTTAAGTAGATTGAATCCGATACTAAGCTTTTAATGGTATAGGCTGTGCTTGCTCATTGTCACTAGATAGTAGCTAAATGCCAAGGAGTGTCACTAAGTTATGCTGCACCAAGTTCTAATGTTGTAGAGATTGTATTCGAAATCTTCAGTTATCTAGGATCTAAGTTATTCTGCACCAAGTTCTAATGCTGTAGAGATTGTATTCTAAATCTTTAGTTATCTAGGATCTAAGTTCTTACAAGTATGTCTTGTATCATTATTTAGAGTACCAATAAATACTCATTACCTGTTGTAGGCTCCCAAGAATGGGTTGTTCTAGTCCAGAAACAAGGAGAAGCAATGTTGAAAGCAAATGTTTTTCTTCCAACTTCGATTGAAATCCCTCTGAAGGAGCTAGAAATACCAAAAAATAAATCTCCAAGGGTATGTATCATTTCTGACTGTTAAAGTTTGTCTCTACTGCGAGCTTACGCAGTTCTACTTTGTTAACTAGGAACTTGGGATATTTTCATCTTTGAAAAAATGATAGTTTGACAGTATTAAAACTCTTAACCTTTCAGTTTTAATCACCTTTGATCATTCAATGGTTGAACTTGTTTTTGCTTTTATTGTATCCAGGTGAATATATCTATTGTAGGCAATATACATAAATTTATTATTAGACGCCGGACATGGAGAATGCGTACTTCACATGGACTCTGTTGATTCGGACCCAAACGTCACTTTTTTCCTTCGACGGCTCTCCTGGCAGAAACTATTAACACCAACCAACGGTGCCTACTTCCTCATTATATCGGGCATAGTTTTTGGAAACAGCGGAGGGTTGGGATAACAGTTGGGATGACGAGTGGGACGATGATGCAGCTGTGAAATAAAATGCGATAATGCCTTTAACTGATATACGTTTCCAGTTTAAGCTCGTGAGTCCTGTAATCGTGACATACGTTTTACGATGATCATATTTTGATGTTTTTTGGAATCAGTCTTGAATAGTCAATGTGATGGGGTAAAATGATATATATATATATATATATATATATATATATATATATATAGCTAATTTAGGGATTGGAATACTTGATATCTTGAAAGGAATGTGCAACGCTTTGCCGATAAGAAAGGGTCAGGCACTACTGTTCGTGTTCTTATATGTTTGTGTTGTTTTTGGAGTTTTGATAAAGTTATCTCCCCAATTTATATAAAGAAGGATAAGATTCAGATAATATTGCTGTCTATTAATCTTATTGTTTTTTTTCATTAAACTTATCTCAGAACAGCATTCTATCATTTTCAAAATGTACAGCTTTGAGGCTTGCATTAGCACACGATCGAAAGTAATGTAAAATCGGGATTGTCCATTCAGCCAA
Organism: Limnanthes douglasii subsp. nivea; assembly: GCA_036936605.1. Taxonomy (NCBI): domain Eukaryota; kingdom Viridiplantae; phylum Streptophyta; class Magnoliopsida; order Brassicales; family Limnanthaceae; genus Limnanthes; species Limnanthes douglasii. The sequence goes on along the minus strand of JAUPFV010000001.1, from coordinate 56,607,613 downwards.
TTAGTCATACAAACCAAAACCAAAAACTGATGAGTAATTGCTTTTCATCCTAATTTCCAAATAAGGATGGCAATATGATTTGAAACCAAAGAATACTTACAATGCAGATTGTTTTTTTTTCTTCTGTTTTTTAGTACCACTCTGTTCAGATATAAGTCAGTTAGCACTTATGGATAATGTGTGTTTACATTGAAAGTGAGGTGAATGTATACATCACCAAGAAACTTCACACCTGTAATTGGATTAAACACTCATATAGACTCATCTAAATTTTATTCTCTGCAAAATTGGAATAACCTTTAATAGAACCATACATATACAAATATCACACAGACTTGATCTTAAATAGTAAGATACATGGTTGCTTCTGGTGGTTTTTTTATACCAGACACATAAAAGGAAGAATAACAATAATAATAAGGGAGATGATGCTCCAAGAAACAAAGAATCCGTTCATCTTCTCCGGTGACTTCGGCTATATCATCCTTTGATTCTAGCATTCTTTTTTCCTTATTGATGGATCAGTTTCCATCCATTCAAGAAGTTTTTAGTTCTTCTTCGATCAAAGAGCCGCAAGATACTGACAGAAAGAATAGAGTGTGGGGAAACAAATCCTTTCCTGTTTTCTTGAATCCCAGTTCACAGAGCTATGTCGATGCTTTCAACCCGGAAAATATAAGCCTCAAGAATGATCATATCTCCCTCCAATATGGAGATAACTTCTTGGCCCATCTTAAAAATAAGTCAAAATATACGCTGGTTGGTAAATGTTCTTCTGGTATACCTAAGCGGAATCAACTTTTTGATTTCTTCAACAAGTTCAAGTTCGTAAGAGATTATAGATTTACTGTTAAAGACTCCAGGCATATCTTCATTGAGTTTGATTCAAACACAGACCTTTGTAAACTATGGAAAAAGAATGTTTGGACTATCGGTTCAACTGTAATGAGACTTTTGAAGTGGACTGAAAACTTCAACGTCAAATATGAATGTCCGGTGACACCAATATGGATCAAGATTGAAAATCTGCCAGAGCATCTCTACAATGAAAAGGTTATCACTGATATCGCTTCAGCTCTGGGCAGACCTATGCACATAAAAGTCCCTTTAAAGAATAGAGCGTTCTACAAATACTGCATGGCTTGGGTTGAAATGGACATCACCATAAATCTTCTTCATGATGTTTGGGTCGGCTTTGGAAGTAATCAATGATGCTGGGTTAGAATTAATTACTTAAATCTTCCGAAATATTGTGAATCTTGTTATCATATTGGTCACAGCACTGACCAATGCAAGAAAAAAAAAGACAGAGAGAACGAATTCAATGAAGAAAATGAAAACTTTCAGGATAAGGAGAATGCTAAAGTAGATTATGAACAACCTCAAGAAGCTAATGTTAACATGCCTACTTCTGCTGAAATTACTGGTGCGATTCAAACTCTTGAATTTGGGTACAATATTTCGAATACTGTTATAAACAAAAAACAAGATAGTTCTTCTCCAAAGAATTCTAATATTGGGAGTCTTCAATCTTCTCCTAAGAACAAAATTGATGAAATGACTTATCTTGAAATCATAGGAGCCTTACAAAATCTTGAAAATACAGCTAACGACATGGACTATGAAAACTTAGCATCATAATACTCATCTCCTAAAGTTTGCAATGAAAGTCCTCAGACTTCTTCAAGAAGCCAGGCCAATCTTCCTGTCAAAGCCAAAGACAACCAACCTGATAAAAGACTAACAAGGAGTAAGATACAAAGAAAAGAGCTATCTCAAGATGAAGATGGATTTAGCACTATTATTGACAGGAAACTGAAGCAAGCTAAAAAGAAAAGGATTGCCAGAAAAACTCATCAATTCTCTGTAACAAGTAACTCGAAATGATCTCTTAATTATGATTATCATTCTAAATTGGAATATCAGAGGTATCAAAGATAAATCTTCTTTACGAAGACTTAAGCATCTTTCTAACAAAAACAAAGATGTCATTGTTGTTATTAAAGAACCCTTTATTAGCAATGATAATCTTAACAGTATTGCTTCTAAAATTGGTTTTACTCATTATGCTTCGAATATATCCAACAAAATTTGGATCTTTTGGCATGATAATGTTTCGGTCAATATCCTGATTGACCATGTTCAATGTCTACATATTGAAGCTAACCATAATATTCTAAGTAAAAATCTTCTGTTTACTTTTGTATATGCAAAATGTCAACGTTTGAACAGACTGGATCTTTAGGACACTTTACGTAGCATATCTTGTACTAATAATTCTTGGCTTTTATGTGGTAATTTTAATGCAATTAGCTCTATAGATGATCAGATAGGTTGCTCCACTTTCTACCAGAATAGTGATGATGACTTTAACAAGATGATCAGTGATTGCAGGCTGCTAGATGCTGGGTATGCTGGGTCTAGATTTACATGGTCCAATAATTCAAAATGGAGGCGTCTTGACTGAGTTTTTATAAACAATCCTTGGAATGATTTTTTCAAGAACACTAATGTCATTCATAAAGCCAAAACGGGGTTTGACCATATGGCTATTGTTATCAATATTTCTATGTTGTCCTATAGCCCTAGAAAGAACTTCAGATTCTAGAATATGTGGTCCCTTGATGATGACTTCATTCCCTTTGTTTCTAACAACTGGGATCAGGATCTTGATGCGGATCCTTTGAATAAATTCTGGTTTAAATTAAAAAGGTTAAAGGTTGGTCTCATTTCTTGGAACAAGTATCACTTTGGTAATGTTTTCAGTAAGGTTAAAGCAATGGAGGATGAAATTATAAGGGTGGAAACTGTGCATCAACCACAGAATACTATCCACCTTAAAGAAGAGCTTAATAGGGCTAATGCTTTGCTGCTAAATGCTTACAAAATAGAGGAAGATTTTTGGCTTCAGAAGTGTAATGTAAGTTGGATTAAGGACGGTGATAACAACTCTAAACTCTTCTAATATTATGTTTCCAAAAAAAGGAAGAAGAGTGCCATAAATTGTATCAAAGATAACAATACTTGGATATTAGACAAGGATTTAATAGGTGAATCAGCAGTATCTTATTTCACTAATGCCCTGCCTAGTAACCCTTATAAAGATAAGCATGAGGAAATGGAGAGGATGAATCACTCAATGTTCAATACCATTCCTAGTATTATCACTCAAGATGATAACAAGAGTTTACTTAAGCTCCCTGGAGAAGATGAAATTTTCAAAACCATTAACAACTTAAAAGCCTCAAGCGTGGCAGGTATGGATGGATTTAACTTATTCTTTTATAAAAAGTGCTAGAACATTATTAAAAATGATCTTACCCTTGCTTTACATAATTTTATTAGAGGTTATAGCATTCCGAAAGGTATTCTGGCTACGGGCATTTGCCTTATACCCAAGTCCACTAACCCAACTAGTTGGAATGACTATCGGCCGATAAGCTTATGTTCTATGCTTAATCGTATTATGGCTAAGATCTTAAATGACAGACTTGTTAAACTTCTGCCTAAGATAATCTCTAGCTCTCAAGGTGGTTTTGTGCCTGGTAACAACATCCATTCTAATGTTTTAACTACCAAAGAATTGCTCTATGATTTGAACAGGAAAATTAAAGATCAAAATATCATCATTCAATTAGATATGTGCAAGGCTTTCGACAAGCTTAGCCACCCTTTTATTATTAAGGTCTTGAGCTGTTTTGGTTTCTCTAAAAGATTTACCAATCTGATCAGTAGAATGCTATCCAATGTTTATGTCTCTATTTTAATTAATGGTGTTTCTTTCGGTTTCTTTAAAACTGCCAAAAGGTTGAGGCAAGGTGATCCTCTTTCACCTAAGCTCTTTATTATTGTTGAGGAAGTATTGCTTAGAGGAATTACTTTGCTCTTTAATGATAACAAGTATTTAAGGTATAGGAGTCGTAGCAGCTTATGTATCAGTAATCTGGCATTTGCTGACGATATCCTTCTGTTTACTAACAATAAGGAAGCTACTCTAGCTTCACTGAATCTTTTCTTGCACGAATATGAAGAAACTTCTGGGCAAGTAATTAACAAAAGCAAAACGAAAGTTATTACTGCCAATGGTATTGATAATATTAGAATCAATTCTATCCCTAGCATCACTGGTTTCGATACTCGCCTGCTTCCCACTAAATATCATGGTATTACCATTAGCGCTAACAACAAGTCTGTTGTTTACACAAATCTTCTCAAAAAGATCAATAACAAAATTGTTGAGTGGGAGTCTAAGCACTTATCTTTTGCGGGTAGAATCACTTTGATCAATTCTGTCTTAATGAACATTGTCCTCTATTGGATACAGAGTAATGCCATTCCTAATAGCGTTCTCAATAAAATCGAAAAGGCTTTTAACAGTTTTCTCTGGGGTTCTACCAGCATTGACCGCAAAATTCATTGGTGTAGTTGGATTCGTATTTGTAAAAATTTCAAAGAGGGTGGTTTGAACATCCAAAATTTGGTTAATGTTCAAAACTCTACCTCTTGCAAGCTTTGGGTTCAGTTCATGGACAATAAGATGCTATGGGCTAACCTTATTCACAACATATACTGTAAGAAGAACAAATCTAAAGGATATTGTTTCTAGGCTGTATGTCAGCTAGCCAATCATAGCAGAAGACTTTTCCTCGAGTTTCGTCTCCACTATAGGATTTGTAATTTTAAGCCAATGGTTGTTGTTGTATTCTTTAAGGGAAAACCCTTGTATTTGTTCAAGCTTGGCTTTGTTTTGTTTTGGTGGCAAAAGTTGGCGCCATTTCTACTGTATCCAAAAATAATTATTATATTTCAATAAATAGGCTTTACTTAAAAAAATTATAATACCAGACACATAAAAGAGAGAGAATAATCAGAAGAATATAGAGGAAGAAACATACCCATTCTGAATGCATTAAATAAAAAAATATTAGAATCTAATTCACTAATGATTCTCGACTAATAAAAATAAGATAACACAAGAAGATTCTTTTTTTTCTTGGTTTCCAGAAATTTATGAGCTTTGTGATCTCATATGCAATATCCACCATCTCTGTCACCGATTTCATCTGACCATTTTTCCAGGAATATATAAGTAGTGTGTTCACCGTAGAAAATAGTGTTTTGATTCCGGATAACCTCTGAAGTCTTGTAAACAATTTTTTATTGAAATATTTTTAGGGTTTTCCAAAAATTTCAATTGGATAAAATCAGAGATATTCTATTTGAACAGAGAGTATGAATTGATGTGTCTGTCATTTTTCAACAGAACCCATCTTTTATCAATTTGACCAATTTGGATAAGTTTGGGAGTTAGGGTAGTTAAGGTCTTTAAACGGGATTTGTAATAAAACGGCTTCAAATTTGAAATTTGAATAAAACGGTCAAATTTCTAATTTTGAAATTTTGTTGTCGTGCAACAATAACCGATTTAACCAAAATAAAAAATTCTAGCCACAGGCTCTGCCCCTTTGCCCCTTGGACCTCGCCACGGACTCCGCCTCTTCATCATGTTAATCATGATATAATCTAACAAGCGTGCACTCCGCACTCTACGACTTGTTAGATAATGTAGCATGATTAAATTGGTCGACTAGTCGATCCAATTACACTAAAATATCTAACATTCACCACAGCTGCGGCAAAAACCTACTTTTTGCTTATAAGAAATATAATTATTCTTGTTCCACATGTGGCTCAGAATATCTTTATTTCTATTCCTTGACAATATTCGTACTCCTGAGCTTTTTAAAAGAGACAAAATTTTCATACTTTCTTCTTGTTTTTTTTTATTCCGAGCGAAGAAAACAATATAATACTATAGACATACGATGCATCAAGATATCTTTTGTTTACTGTTTTCTTTAAAAACTCTAACCTTGATTCTTGTTTTTCATAAATAAAATAATATTTCATTCCTTCTCTGTATAGTGCTCAGGATTTTGATTTTCTAGGCACCTTTCAATAAAATAAGATATTTGTTTATTTGGATACCATTGACCGATAAGAACCAAATCCATTGATATATTTTGGTAGATATGGTTATGTTCCGATGTCGTAAAAAATTATTTACTAACTAATTTAAGATTGAATAAATCTGTCATAGAGTCTGAAGCAACTTTGGCGAAATTTCCGTCAACATACCATGAGGAAGATCATGAATGCTCCTAACAACTCTTAAACAGACTCTTTTTCTACGAGAAGTCATTCTTGATCTTAATGAGAAGAAAGAAAAGACATAGAATAATATATAATTTTTTTAATTAAAACAAGTAGTTAGTTAGAAGTAGAAGAGCTAAGTCTCCATGTATATATAGAGTAAGAGTAAGAGATAGAATATTTATTTAATAAGTTCGTGAGATATTTTACCGTTGTATATTTAAAAATTTGTAACTTGAAATTTAAAGTAAGGTAATTTTTATATAAATATTAAAATAAGAATGGGTCTATTTTTATACCGATAGTAACCTAGTCTAAGTTTTTCGGCGCAACAGAACTATCTGATTCTCTTTGTCCAAATGAGTTTTCACCACTCCACTTCTTGGAGAAGCCGCGTACGCAACGAAATCAGATTTGCCTAGTTTTTCACTCCAGTAAAGTGTTAGATCACAATGTGCACTTCAAAAATCAAACTCAGATTCGAAATCGACTGCAGCCGAAACAATTATCCCTCTTCCAGGTCATTTCAATATCTCGTCGGTATTCGGTTCTTGTTCTACGATGTATTTCCATGACGTAAACACGACAAAATATCGTCGGATGTTGTAGGCTTCTTTATATTGATGATAGAAGCACCGCTCACGGCTTTGGATATTGTAGAAACTTCAATAGAGTTGAACTCAGAAGTTGAAGAACAAGGAGATTTAAGGAGATTTAGTTCAATAAAGAAAGACCCTTTCAATTCACCTTTCTGAATCTTTTTAGCTCGGGAGTGAACCATCGAAGGCTAAATTTGGGATTTGGAGTTGAATCGAACTGTGTCGGGGATCCTAACAGTAGTCTTAGTGGGTGTTCGGTGTCAATCCAGGTAAGGTATGCGCATTTTCTTGGCGTAATTATGTTCCAAAACAAAAAGTTGTTAGAAGTATAAACTTCATTCCATATAGGCCTCCTAATCTCCACATTGGTAAGAAAAAAAAATGGTGAGTATATATAATTCTGGCTCCACTTCAACTAGTAAGAGTCCTTTTGGTAGTGTCATCCTAAAGAGCAAACCCGTGCGGGCCCGAGAGGCCCAAAACAGACAATATCTTGCTAGTCACATAAAAAAAATACACCCACAACTAGTATCAAAGCAAAAAAAATGGCTTAATCGTCGAAACAATTCAGAGCCACGAATGGCTTATATGCCAGAAATATTTGGAGCCTCTAGTGTAGGCTTAAACGCCAAATTCGCTGTGATTAATGAGATAAAGTTTAAAGAGGAGTGTTTAAGTATAAACTTCATCCCATAGAGGCATCTCAATTCCACATTGGTAAGAACAAAAAATGGAAAATGGTGAGTGTATATAATTGTGATTCCACCTCAACTAGCAAGAAAACTTTTGGGAATGTCATCCCAAAGAGCAAATCCGTACGGGCCCGAGAGGCCCAAAGCGGACAATATCTTGCTAGTCCGTGAGGTTCCGTATTTTTCACATAAAAATACACAATTGGTTATGTTTAGTCTTCAGAAAATTCCAAGTTTCTTTCGTGTTGAATTTATCAACCATTGGAATCATCCAAAAAAGAGTTTTCATGGTGATTATTGATAAAATGTTTGTTAATGTTTCTCATGTCGCAAGAGGTAAGAGAAGACTTCGGCTTAGATTTATTCCATCCATTTTAGTTGAGAACTTTGTTTGAAACGATCCCACTGTAGATAAGGATGTTGTCAACCTGACTAGGGGAGAGCCTCTAATCCAAGTATCAATCCAGAAGTTGATGTCTCCGATTCCTTCCAATAGACCACTTGACATAGGTTTCAGCTTTGTCTTTGATAGATGCTAGTCTTTTCAATACTTTAGAATTCTTCTTTTTTTTAAATTCTGCCGACAATGAATGGGTTAAAGTATTAATAAATATACAAAGTCCAAATTATTATTCAGTTTCAAGTATATATTTCTGAGCAAAAATTTATTTAACTTTTATTTATTTATATTCTACTACCCAATTATTTTTTATAATATTTTAAATATTTGTTTTATAGAAAATCATCCCACCCTTGTATATATTTTTTTTGGTTTTTTTTATTTTTATTTTAAAATTAGTATTTTTTAAACCGCAATTCAAGGAACAAATTCGAATCTATTATCAGTTTTTTTAAACGAACAAAACTAGATACATTATATTATTTTTGATTTTTTTCAAGATATGCATGAATGAGAGACTGAAAGTTATCGGAGCAGGAGACTCAGAGATGAAGGACGAGAGGCGAGAATTTCGGAACAAAAGACCAAAATTTGCAGGACGATATACGAGAATTGCGAGACAATTTAAAATATAATTATCAGATGATAAACGGGAGATAAAAAGCTAAATGCGAAGCAGAGTTAGTTAACTTTAAAATAATTCATTCAAAATTCGGTTCATAAATCCGGATTTAAATTTCGACTAGTTAACAATTTGATAGCATTAGCTAATAAAAATTTAACAATTTTTTGGGACACATCCCGAACAAAAAATTGATTTAATAAACACAGTAACATCGATACACATCCATCTTGTCATAAGCCGGTGATCGTAATTTGACAACTCAAAACGACATCTTTAAAAGGAAGTAGCACAAAGCGAAATATTTGAGGCTATTAGGATCGAATTTGCTTTTAATTATATGATCAAAATATAAAATTTCACTAAAAGAATGGACTTATAGATATTTCGAATTTATATACATTCTTAATTACGAAATATATATATACATGATCATAAAGTATAGAAAGAGAAATAGTTATCATTAAAATATGTTAAAAGTATTTTTATCAATTTAACTTGTATTTGAAAAATGATGTTGTATTTCAAATTTTAATTTTTTATACTTTTTAATATTTTTTAATATTAATTGATTAATTTATTTTTATATATTATCTTAATCACGTTTTAAGTTTAGGATTTATTTGGGAAGCTCCGAGTGAGGATTCTTGTAAGATACATTCTTGAAGACGGTTCTTTTTCAATGTATAAAATCTTTTGGGAGTTCACAAATAATGAATTTTCTCCATTAAGAAACAAATAAGGAACTATTCTACAAGTGAATAGAAGCCTATGGACACACCTCATCTTAGACCAACACACACCTGCAAGTTGATCAATGCACAAACAAAAATCATATGCCCAAATCCAAGAGCAAAAGAAATGACCAAACATTACCAAATAAATCAAAAGAAACATCATATAAATATTCAATTCACATCTACTATCAAAGAAAATCTACAATAAAAACCTTAGAATACAATGGTGGAAACATTCACGGCACGAAAATCTAAACATTCATCTATTCTGAAATTCATTGGTCCATCTGGGTTTCTTGGAGAAGTTAACATTTCACATGAGGACAGTAGACACAACTTTACTAATTGAAGACCTTAAAAATGGAAGATAAATGTTTATCAAATCGACGACAAGAGAATGAGACTCCTAAAGTAGCTACCACATTATAACATAAACAAAGATATTCCTATAACTTATATCTGGATTTCACTTATATCGAAGTATATGTTTGATGAAGAAATAAGATCAATGGCTAGAGAAATAGGAAACCCTCTTTCGATATGCATTCTACCAAGAAACATGGCTAAACATTATGGTTGTATAGTATGGGTGCAATTAGACATATCTAAAGATCTTTTTACCAAAGTCTGGATAGGATTTGGTGAAAACGATGGATACTGGTAAAAAATTGTATATGAGAATTTACCCTATTACTGTTCGAATTGCTAATCAGCAACAACAAAAGAGACCTCATAAATCCAGATCATCTACATGATCATGATAATATTTGAACTCCGGAAGCTCTAATTAAACCTAACCTAAGGTCAATCATAGTGAATGAAGACAATTATGGGATTCAAGCAACGAACAAGGAAAAAAGCAAATCAAAAGCAGCAGCAAAGCAAAACATAAGAATTAGACACAAAAAGAATTGAAGAAGAAATAAACATGCATAATAAAAGAAATTCAATTCATCCAGAAACAATGGACTCGAGGAACTTATGTTTAAAAGGAAAAAGTAGAGACATCAGTCAAATCAATGACTTAGAAATTTTAAAAGTCATACAAATAGCAGAAACAAGTAGCTTGTTCATAGACAGATTGCAAGCAAGGATAGCTAATAGCAAAGATGAATTATATAAGCCTACAACAGTAATTAGTCTTCCACCATACCCTGTATTGAAAAAGGTTGAAGTCATAGAAGAATTCAAAAATGTTTTGGAATAATCAAAGCACCAGAATGTTAAGAAGGACAATAAGAAGCATTATCCCTCTCAAGTTGAAGTCATTAAGGCTATTGAAGATTTGGAAACAATCAACTTAGCCCTAACAAAGAGAGCATAGGTACGTTTTCTACATCACATGCAAGACATAAAATTGAGGTTTATCATATTTCAAAACATTACTTAATAAGAAGCTAAAAGATGCTAAGAGAAAGAAAATTTAGTATGAGTTACGTTCGTACAAATGACTGATGATATTTCTAATGGCAATCGATGATTTATACTACTAACAAGCTCAGCAGAATCTTAATGCTGTCTAGCCTTCTAAATCATTAAAGATCCAGTTGGTTTTCTTATCTAACTGATAATTCTTGTCAGAAATTATTTGCACAACATATGTACATATCAATCAACTCCAAATATAAGATCAATTGTTTAATTAACTGGCATCTTTATCATGCTGATCAATCTCTGACCCTCAATAGTTCAGAACTCATCCTAAACTGTGTATAACATCTATGGATCACTCAAAATCCATGATCCTAACATCGTAACACAATTCATTGTGCTCAAAGCTGTTGTAAACATAAAGTAAGGCATCGTTGTTCAACACCTAGTGTTTATCCCGGTGCTTTCTGATACTGTCCTAAATATGAAGCTAAGTGTTAATGATCAAAACAACCTAATATTTATGGTTGATGTCCAAAGCGTAGTTCTTATCATTGTGGTTCAACACCTGTAGCTAAGCATTGATTAGATTACGACAACAGTTAAGAACTCTTCCAATACGGTTTGAGAATTTGTCAGCGGCGAGCGAGTTAACCACAATCTCCGAATCAATTTCGATATCTACGTTGGTGTACCCATTTTGATGGAAGATAATAAGGCCATCTAGAAGTGCTTTGGCTTCAAAAAAAGAGGAGAGAGCTTACCATACAGATGACCATAGCCTGAGATTAAGGAGCTTATACTATTTTTTATTATAATGCTGCCACTAGCTTCACCGTCAAAGAGGGAAGATCCATCAATGTTAATTTTGATTATGTTATTTATTAGAGGATTCAAGTAAACGAGCCTAGGGGGTGTTGATATTAAGGCCATTGAAATATAAAAAATCAGTGCAGATGTTGAATGGGGAGCAATGCTTTCTCGAGAGAAGGTTAGCGATGTCTAAGACATAAATTATATGCTTAATGTAATTAATGGCTGAATTGAGATTAGATACATGAGCTTTCATCTTTGATTTATTTTTCATGTTCCAAATGACCCAACAAATGTGAATTTCCTTTTTAGAATTCCAGAGCCAAGTCCTTAGCATGTGAGGATTTGTCATGTATCTTACGATTTTAATTTTGAAATGGAAACGTGGTTGTTCATTGATTGCCGCTGAATTTACATTTGGAAGCTAACATGAAATATCTTTTTTGCAGAATATCATCGGTAGGAATCGAACTTTAAAGAAGCCTCCAGGTAAAGTATGAGCGTGGTTATGTTTAATCTTTGTAAAATTCCAAATTTCTTTCGTGTTGAATTTGCCATCCCTTGGAATCATCCAAAAAAGAGTTTTCATGATGATTATTGATAGATTGCTTGTTAATGTTTTCTATGTCGCAAAAGGTAAGAGAAAATTTCAGCTTAGATTCATTCCATCCATTTTAGTTGAGAACTTTGTCTAAAACGAGCCAACCGTTGATAGGGATGTTGCCAACCTGACTAGGGGAGAGTCTCTAATCCAAGTGTCAATCCAGAAGTTGGTGTCTCCGGTTCCAATAGACCACTTGACATAGGGTTCAGCTTTTTCTTTGATATATGCTAGTCTTTTAAATACTTTACAACTCTTCTTATTTTTTAATTTTTCCAGCAATGAATGGATTAAAGTATTCTCCTTATTTTTTTAATTCTGCCACGAATCAATGGATTAAGTATTAATAAATATACAAATTCTAAAATTATTATTCAGTTTTAATCATATATTTCTAAGCAAAAATTTGTTGAACTTTATTTATTTATTGTGTACTACCCAATTATTTTTTATAATATTTTAAGTATTTGTTTTATAGAAAATCATCACACACTTTTTTTTGGTTTTTTGTGTTTCTTTTAAAGTTTGTATTTGTAAACCGCAATTCAGGAAACAAATTCGAAACTATTATCAGTTTTTTTAAACGAACAAAACTAGATACATCAATGATCTATTTTTTTTAAAAATTCGAGAGATACATAGATGAGAGATTGAAAGTTGTGGAACAGGAGACTAAGAGATGATAGACGAGAAACGAGAGTTTCAGGACGAAAGATCGAGAATTGCGGGATGAGAGACGAGAACTGCAAGACCAGTTTGAAATGTAATTTTTAAATGACAGACGGTAGACAAAAAACTAGATGTGAAACCAGAATTAGTTTGACTTAAAAAAAATCATTCATGAATCATGTTTGTAGATTCGGATGTAAATTTTGACTAATTAACAATTTGATAGCATTATCTAATAAAAATTTCACCATTTTTTGGACACATCCAGAACGAAAGATCGAGTTAATAAACACACTAACATTGGTACACATCTATCTTGTTATAGGCCGGTGATTGTAATTTGGCAACTCAAAACAACATCCTCTAACTCGACAATTGATGGATGGTTAACCCATCCTTGTATTGATGATATAAACGGCATGAAATCAGATCGTAATCCACAAATCAAATAACGTCTTAGCCTTGCATCACGGATAGGTTCATCTTTATCCAAACCTGAAATTTCCGAACATACATTCTTAACCTTAAGAAAGTAATCAGATATCGACATATTACCTTGTGTCAACGAAGCAAGCTCATTCTCAAGGTATTGACATCGCATAGTATTTTTCTGGGTTAATAAACTATCAAGAGTATCCCAGATATCCTTTGGAGATTCCAATGCACGAACATGATCAATAAATTCCTTACCGATCGAAGTTCTCAACGTGAATAAGGCCTTTCTGCACCTTACTTTCCATTTCCTCCTTAACTCAACGTTTTCCGGAGTATCACTCGGAAGTATCTCGGTACCGGAAACAAGATCCCACAAATCTTGTCCTTGAAGGAAAGCCTCCATACACAACCGCCAATATTGGTAATTGGTTCCAACGAGCTTCTCTGTAGACATAGGAGAAGCTGAATTACTTCCATTCATATTGAAAAATAACACTTGACAGGATTTGTATTTCAATGGGTAATAAAATCAAACATTTGATATGCAGAGACCTCGCTCTGATACCATGAAACAAATTGAATACATAAAACTGAAACAATTGAACATGCAAATGGTTTGATTTTTATTACTTGAAGAATGAAACAAAAAGGTTCAGTACTTATAGAAAATACGATTCAAACGTATCTTAGTAATTATGAGAATTTCAGACTTCCTAATATAACTCCTACTACTTCACTAAGTCATTTAGTAGTTAGGAATTCATTTGAGCTGTCTCCTTCTTTGCGTGTCCTTTGCATGTCTTTTGCGTGTCTTGGTCGTGTCTTTTGCGTGTCTTTTACGTGTCTGCTTCTTGTAACTTGAGTAAAGAGTGCACTATTTTTGACAGGAAATAGCATAAAAAGAAACATTTAAGGCTGTTAGGATCGAATTTGCTTTTAATTATATGATCAAAATATAAAATTTCATTAAAACAATGCATATATAGATATTTCGAATTTATATTTATTCTTAATTACGAAAAATATATATACGTGATTATGAAGTTTAGAAAGAGAAACCGTTATCATTAAAATATTAAGATTTTTATCATTTAAACTTTTATTCAAAAATAAGGTTGTGTTTTGAAATTTATTTTTTATACTTTTTAATACTTTTTAATATTAATTATTTTTTTATGTTTTTGATATATTATCTTCATCATATGTTTTGAGTTTAGGATGTATTAGGGAAACTCTAAGTGAGGATTTCTTGTAACATACATTCTTACAGACTGTTATTCTTTATGTATAAGACTTTTCGCGAGTCCACAAATGATGAATTTCTTCCATTAAGAAACAAATCAGGAACTGCTATACAAGCGAATAGAAGCCTATGGACAAACCCCATCTTCGAGCAACACACACCTGCAAGTTGGTCAAGGCACAAACAAAAATCATACGCGACATCCCAAATCAAGAACAAAAGAAATGACTAAACATTACCAAATAAATCAAAGAAACATCATATAAATATTCAGTTCACATCTACTATCAAAGAAAATCTACAACAAAAAGCTAAGAATACAATGGTGGAAACATTCCTGACAGGAAAATCTAAATTTATCTATTCTAAAATTCATTGATCCATTTGGGTTTCTTGTAGAAGTTAACATTTCACATGAGGATAGTAGACACATCTTTATTGAATTCGATCTAATTGAAGACCTTAAAAAATTAGAAGAGAAATGTTTATCAAATCGACAACAAGAGAATGAGACTCTTAAAGTGGCTACCACATTATAATATAAACAGAGAGATTCCTATAACTCATATTTGGATTTCACTTCCAAATCTATCAAAGTATATGTTTGACGAAGAAATAAGATCAGTGGCTAGAGCAATAGAAAATCCTCTTTCGATATGCGTTCTACCAAGAAACAGGGTTAAATACAATTGTTGTAAAGTATGGGTGTAATTAGACATATCTAAAGTTCTTTTTACCAAATTATGGATAGGCTTTGGTGAAAACGATGGATACTGGCAAGAAATTGTATATGAGAATTTAACCTATTACTGTCTGATTGCTAGCATTTGGTTCATCAACAAAACAATTGCAGGAAAATAAGCAACAACATAGAAGACCTCACAAATCCAGATCATTTACATGATCATGATAATATTTTGACTTGGGAAACTCTAATGAAACCTAAGCTAAAGTCAATCATAGTGAATGGAGACAATTCTGGGATTCAAGCAACAGACAAGGAACAAAGCAAATCAAAAGGAGCAGCAATAGAAGCAAAACATATGAATTAGACACAAAAAATTGAAGAAGAAATAAACATGTATAATAAGAGAAATTCAATTCATCCAGAAACAATGGACTCGAGGAACTTATGTTTAAAAGGAAAAAGTAGAGACACCAATCAAATCAATGACTTAGAAATTTTAAAAGTTATACAAATAGCAGAAATAAATAGCTTGTTCATAGACAGGAAGAAAACAAGGATAGCTAATAGCGAAGATGAATTATATAAGCCTACAACACTAACTAGTCTTCCACCATAAGTTGTATTGAAAAATGTTGAAGTCATAGAAGATTTCAAAAATATTTTAGAATAATCAAACCACCAAAATGTTAAGAAGGACAATGACAAGCATCATCCCTCTGAGGTTGAAATCATTAAGGCTACTGAAGATTTGGAAACAATCAACTTAGCCCCTGAGCATCCAACCCCTAACAAAGAGAGCATAGGTAGGTTTTCTACATCGCATGCAAGATAAAAATTGAGGTTTATCATATTTCAAAACATTACTTAATAAGAAGCTAAAATATGCTAAGAGAAAGAAAATTTAGTATGAGTTACTTTCGTAAAAATGACTGATGATATTTCTAATGTAAATCGATGATTTGCGCAACATATGTACATATCAATTGACTCCAAATACCAGATCAATTGTTTAATTAACTGGCATCTTTATCATGCTGATCAATGTCTGGCCCTCAATAGCTCAGAACGCATCCTAAACTGTGTATAACATCTATGGATCACTCCAAATCCATGATCCTAACAACGCAACATAATTCATTGTGCTCAAGGCTGTTGTAAACATAAAGTAAGGCATCGCTTTTCAATACCTAGTGTTTATCCTGGTGCTTTCTGAGTCTGTCCTAAATATGAAGCTAAGCGTTACTGATCAAAACAACCTAATGATTATGGTTGATGTCCAAAGCGTGGTTCTTATCATTGTGGTTCAACACCTGGAGCTAAGCATTGCTATTGATTCTCTGGTGCTTAGTGTTACAGTCATAAGCCAACTACATTTACCTACTGTAACTGTCCCCAGCCTGTTGTTGTTGCTGCTAAATACATGTTGCTCAAGCATGTTATACATCATGGCATAGATGGAAAGTTTTATCTTAAGAAATTAACCCAGACTAAGTATTTCACCCTTTGCTATAAGGGTACTTAGGGGTTTGCAATCTGCCAATACGTAACATTGTAACACACTTTCAATGTAGACATTTTGTGATAATCCAAGAATACCACGAAATAGATCCCGATGTATCTGGATTCCTAACACAAAACTAGAATCACCAAGATCCTTCATATCAAACTTATCTGATATAAATATTTTTATAGCGTGTAACAATTCCTTATTGTTCGAGGCAAGCAATATGTCATCCACATATAATATAAGAGATATAAAATTACTCTCACTGAACTTGTGATACACACCATCCTCAACCGAGTTGATCTCTAGTCATAACCGACTATCACCTCAAGGAATTGGTGATACCATTGACGAGAGGCTTTTCTAAAACCATAGATGGATTTATTAAGCGTGCAAACCAGATCTTTTGAGTTACTTTCTACAAATGTTGTGGTTGTAGCATATAGATCGTTTCATCAATATTACCATAAGATCCATTTGATGAAGCTCAAGGTCGAAATGTGCCACTAATGCCATGATTATTCGAAGGGAATCATTCGTTGATACCGGAGCGAAGATTTTATTAAAATCAATCCCTTCATGTTGAGTATAACAAGACATGTGTTATGTCTTTCCATATTACCCAGGGAATCACATTTGGTTTTGTAAACCCATTTACAACCAATTTATTTTTTCCCTTCAGGTAATGGGACAAGATCACATACCGCATGGTCTTGCATTGATTTATACTTTTCCTTTATAGCGTCAATCCAATTCTTAGACTCAGAGCTTATCATGACATGTTTGTATGATGAGGGATCATCTACAGTTCCAGCACATAACTCATCATGCTCGTGAAGATATATTATAACTTTTTGGACCTATAATACTCTTCATTTCTCTCGTGGACCTTCTTACTATTTCTTTTTGTTGCACTTCTTGAGGAGGTCGAGTTTGATCATTATGAACAATGTCATTTTGATTCTCTTGTGAAAGATTATCTTCAGGTTCCTCTTGTTCTACATGGACCATATCTGTATCCTGGTTAGAACCCTCAAGTGGAGCATCACTGTTAATTTGAGAATTACCTTGTTCAAATGGGACCGAAATGATTTGAATTACGGCATAATCTCAGGATACCTGAGTATCCCCATTAAAACCTTCATGAATCTCTATAGATTCTTTCTCAAAATTAATATTTGTTCCCTTATTCGTCCCTCCAAACTCAAAATTCTCTACAAACTTGGCCGTTTCTGTCTAAACTATTGTACTAATGATAGAATCATAAAACATAAATCCTCTGGAATATTCGGAATAACCTATGAAGAAACCATTAACTGTTTTTGGTTCCAGTTTCTTTTCTTGAATTTTGTAAGGCCTCGCCTCAGCTGGACAACCCCACACATGCAAATTCTTTAAATTGGGTCTACGTCTGTTCCAAAGCTCATATAGGGTCCTAACAGTAGCCTTAGTGGGTACTCGGTTGAGTATATAAGCAACACATATAATGGCTTCCCCCTAGAGAGATAATGGTAGATATGAGTAACTTCTCATGCTTCTAACCATATCTTTTAGTGTTCGGTTCCGTCTCTTAGATACACCATTCATGTGAGGTGAACCCGACATAGTGTATTGAGGGACTATTCCACACTTCTCTAGGTACTGTGCAAAGGGTCATGGACTTTGTTCACCGGATCCGTTATATCTACCATAGTATTCACCACCATGGTCGGATCTACCGGTCTTAATGCGTTTACCGAGTTGTTTCTCAACCAATGTCCTAAAAGCTATGAACTTGTCCAGGGCCATAGGCTTTTCATGAAAAAGATAGAGGTAACCAAAAAGAGAGTAGTCATCGATGAATAATATAAATTCCGATTTCCCGTTCCATGATTCGTGTAGAAACAGTCCACAAATATCAGTATATATCAACTCTAGAACTTCGCTCTCTCTATATGCCCCTAACTTTTTAATGTTGGTTTGTTTCCCTTTGATACACTCGACACATATACTGAAGCCATGAAAATGGATCTTTCATCCTCACTTAGCATCCTGCTTTTTAACGTACTCTGCAAAGAAACACAGACATGATATTGTTTTTAGGTAGTATAAATCTTTAGTAAGTGATAACCTACTAAAACAATTACAAAAAGGAACAAAATTAAAAGATAAATGTTAAAAATTAGAGAACAAACGATACAGGTCTGTCCGCCATTGCAATGGGGGACACGATGGTGCTGACGGCATTGCATGGCGGAAACAGGGGTTTGTCCGTCATTGCACGGTAGACACAAGGTTCTGTACGTCAAACAATGGTGGACATACCCTATGTTTCCGCCATGCAATGGCGTCAGCACCATCGTGTCCGTCATTTGCTCGACGGAAAGTATCATCTTCTTCGACATGATGATGACGGTGAACACCACTTGGACGCTATCGTCTGGCAGAAACAGACATTTTTTTTATTTCCATTTTAAAATCATTTTTTCAAAAAAACAGAAAGATAGAATGGTCAATGTTCATGTTGGTTTGTAGAAAAAAAAAGTTTTGTTACCATTTCGGCAAGTTTTGTTAACATTTTATTAAATTTTACAAAGTTAAAAAAAAGTTTTGGTTAGTTTAAGTTTTGAGTTTTTATGATTTTAGTGAGTTTTAGGACATAAAATGTTAGGTTATGGTAGATTTTCTATTTTGCAACTTCATGAAGTAAATAATGGCACAAAACGTAATTAAATAAACTTTAAAGGATTTTTTTGGGTTTTTTTCCTAGTGGCAATTTTGTAAATATTAAAAAACAGAAAAAGACGACTTCGCGGAATAATTTCAGCTTTTTTTAGCAATTTCTTTTTTTATATAGATATTAAAATAAGAATGGGTCAATTTTTTATACCAATAGAATCCTAATCCAAGTTTTTCTGCGCTCTCGGATTCTCCTTGTCCAAATGAGTTTTCACCACTCCACTTCTTGGAGAAGCCGCGTACGCAACGAAATCAGATTTTCCTTTTCATTCCAGTAAAATATTAGAGCACAATGTACATTTCCACAAATTGGATCCTCGTTAATTCCTAACTTAGGACTGAAGAATCGGCTACAAAAATCAAACTCAGACTCGGAATCAGCTGCAGCGAAAACAATTATCCTTCTTCCAAGACATTTCAATACCTCGTTGTTCTTCCGTTCTTGTTCAACGATGAATTTCCAGGACGGAAGCACGACAAAAATATCATCAGATGTGTAGGTTTTTTTATATCCCTGATAGAGCACCGCTCAAGGCTTTGGATATTGTAAAAACTTAAGTAGAGTTGAACTCAGATGTTGGAATAACATGGAGATTTAGTTCAACAAAGAAAGACCCTTTCGATTCATCGTTTTGAATCATTTTAGCTCGGGAGTGAACTTTCGGAGGCTAAACTTGGGATTTCGAGCTTAATCGGACTGTATCTGAGATCCTAATGGTAGTTTTTGTGGGTGATCAGTGTCAATCCAGGTAAGGTATGAGCATTTCCTTGGCGTAATTATGTTCCATAATTTATAAAATGTTGTTAGACATATAAACTTCATTCCATATAGGCATCCTAATCCCCACATTGGTAAGAACCAAAAACGGTGAGTGTATATAATTGTGGATCCACCTTAATTAGTAAGATTCCTTTTGGGAGTGCCATCCCAAAGAGAAAACCCATGCGGGCCCGAGAGGCCCAAAGCGGACAATATCTTGCAAGTCCGTGAGTTTCTGCATTTTTCACATAAAAAATACACCAACAACTGTTATCAGGGCAAAAAAAATGGCTTAACCGGAGCCACGAATGAATTAAATGCCAGAAATATTCGAAGCCTCTAGTGTAGGCTTAAATGCCGAATTCGCTGTGATTGATGGGATAAAGTTTAAAGGGGGAGTGTTAGAAGTATAATCTCCATCCCATAGAAGCCTCTCAATCCCACATTGGTAAGAACAAAAAATGAAAAATGGTGAGTGTATATGATTGTGACTCCACCTCAACTAGCAAGAAACCTTTTGGGAGTGTCATCCAAATAGCCAACCCGTGCGGGCCCGAGATGCCCAAAGCGGCCAATGTCTTGCTACTCCGTGAAATTACGCATTTTTCGCATATAAATACACGATTGGTTATGTTTAGTCTTTAGAAAATTTCAA
Organism: Limnanthes douglasii subsp. nivea; assembly: GCA_036936605.1. Classification (NCBI taxonomy): domain Eukaryota; kingdom Viridiplantae; phylum Streptophyta; class Magnoliopsida; order Brassicales; family Limnanthaceae; genus Limnanthes; species Limnanthes douglasii. The sequence continues at coordinate 56,586,953 of JAUPFV010000001.1, read as the reverse complement.
GTTTCTTTCGCGACCCTTGGAATCATCCAAAAAAGAGTTTTCATGATGATTATTGATAGAAAATGTTTGTTAATGTATTCCATGTCGCGAGAGGTAAGAGAAGATTTCAGCTTTGAGAACTTTGTCTGAAACGAGCCCACTATTGATAGGGATGTTGTCAACCTGACTAGGGGAGAGCCTCTAATCCAAGTGTCAATCTAGAAGTTGACGTGAGTTTGTCAACCTGGCTAGGGGAGAGCCTCTTATCCAAGTGTCAATCCAGAAGACATATCTCCAGTTCCTTCCAATACACCACTTGACATAGGTTCAGCTTTGTCTTTGATAGATGCTAGTCTTTCAATAATAAATATACAAAGTCCAAATTATTATTTAGTTTCAAGCATATATTTCTCATCAAAAATTTATTTAACTTTTTTTATTTATTGTCCACTACCCAATTATTTTTTATAATATTTATAATATTTGTTTTATAGAAAATCATTCCACCCTTGTATATATGTTTTTGGTTTTTTATGTTAATTTTAAAGTTTGTATTTTTTAAACCGCAATTCATGAAACAAATTCGAAACTATTATCAGTTTTTTTAAAACGAACAAAACTAGATACATAATATTATTTTTGAATTTTTTTTCGAGATATGCATGGATGAGAGACTGAAAGTTATGGAAACATGAAAGTCAGAGATGAAAAACGAGAGGCGAGAGTTTGGGACAAAAGACCACGAATTATGGGACGAAATACAAGAGGTGCGATACAATTTAAAATATAATTTTTAGATAATAGACGAGAAATAAAAAGTTAGATGCGAACCAGAGTTAGTTTAACTTTAAAAAAAATCATTCATAATCCTGTTCGTAGATCCGGATTTAAATTTCGACTAGTTAACAATTTGATAGCATTATCTAATAAAAATTTAACAATTTTTTTGGGACACATCCCGAGCTAAAATCAAGTTAATAAACACAGTAACATCGATACACAACTATCTTGTCATGGGCCAGTGATTGTAATTTGGCAACTGAAAACAAAATCTTAATAGAGGAATTAGCACAAAAAGAATCATTAGAGGCCGGTAGGATCGAATTTGCTTCTAGTTTTAATTATATGATCAAAATATAAAATTTCACTAAAACAATGGACTTATAGATATTTCGAATTTATATACATTCTTAATTACAGAAAATATATATACATAATCATAAAGTATAGAAAGAGAAACAGTTATCATTAAAATATGTTAAAAGTATTTTTATCATTTTAACTTGTATTTGAAAAATGATGTTGTATTTTAAATTTTAAATTTTTATACTTTTTAATATTTTTTAATATTAATTAATTTTATTTTTATTTTTTTGATATATTATCTTCATCATGTTTTTACTTTAGGATTTATTGGGAAAGCTCCAAGTGAAGATTTCTTGTAATATACATTCTTAAAGACCGTTCTTTTTCAATGTATAAAACTTTTATACTTTTTAATATTTTTTAATATTAGTTAATTTTATTTTTATTTTTTTGATATATTATCTTCATCATGTTTTTAGTTTAGGATTTATTGGGGAAGCTCCAAGTGAAGATTTCTTGTAATATACATTCTTAAGAAACAAATTAGGAACTGCTCTACAAGTGAATAGAAGCCTATGGACAAACCTCATCTTAGACCAACACACACCTGCAAGTTGGTCAAGGCACAAACAAAAATCATATGCCCAAATTCAAGAGAAAAATAAATGACCAAACATTACCTAATAAATCAAAAGAAACATCATATAAATATTCAATTCACATCTACTATCAAAGCAAATCTACAATAAAAAGCTAAGAATACAATGGTGGAAACATTCACGACACGAAAATCTAAAAAATCATCTATTCTGAAATTTATTGGTCCATTTGGATTTCTTGGAGAAGTTAACATTTCACATGAGGACAGTAGACAATTCTTTATTGAATTCGATCTAATTGAAGACCTTAAAAAATGGAAGAGAAATGTTTATCAAATCGACGACAAGAGAATGAGATTCCTAAAGTGGCTACCATATTATAACATAAACATAGATATTCCTATAACTCATATCTGGATTTTACTTATATCGAAGTATATGTTTGATGAAGAAACAAGATCAGTGGCTAGAGCAATAGGAAACCCTCTTTGATATGCGTTCTACCAAGAAACAGGGTTAAACAAGCTCGTTGTATAGTATGGGTGTAATTAGACATATCTAAAGATCTTTTTACCAAAGTCTGGATAGGATTTGGTGAAAACGATGGATACTGGCAAAAAATTGTATATGAGAATTTACCATATTACTTTTCGAATTGCTAATCAGCAACAAACAAAAAAGACCTCATTGGTGTGGTTTATTTTTGTTTGAGGGTAAATTTGTAATTTTTGTTTAGAGTTTATGGAAGTTTGTAGGTATTTAATGTTTGAGTAGAGAGTAAAGGGAGAATTAAGCAGCCTGGTTGTATTTAATTTTGATTACCCTCATTTAATGTTGGTGGTTGGATATTTATACCTTTACATTTGGGCCTTATGGGCTTTCGGGTCATGTTTAATGGACCCGAGTCAAGTTTAAGGACCCATGAGCTCTTAGTAGGAGAGCAGGCAGCTTAGTCAAGAAGTGATTAGGTTTTTAAGTACTTTAGTCCTTGTTCGAACATTCCAATGGATGAGGTGTTCGAACTGCCCTGTCCGGTTAAATGGTCTTTGTCCGAACTGTCCCTGTCCGAAGAGGTAACAGAATCCGGACTCATCAGTAGCCCCCTTTTTAGGTGTTTGTTCAAATAACCTTTGTCAAAACCTGAAAACAATCCGTTGTCAGTGACAGTTTTATCCAGACAGGTCTTTCGAATTATGTTATGGTTTTATCCGGACTGAAAAAGCTCTTTGAATCTAAACGGTTTTTTTGCCAAAGTTCATGGGACACGTGTCACTCTTTGGTTCGTTGCTTTAGCCGTTTTTTCACCTTGAATTTCACACCCACCTTCTCTGAAAAGCAACCTCTTCATTAATGAAGGTGACATCAGTGCCGTCTTTTAATAATTGCTAATATTTTCGAATTCTCCTAGGAATCAAGACTTCTTTTTAAGGTTTACTATAAATTAAGATACTTTTCGACTGTTTTACTATCACTTTCATTTTCACTTTGATAATCTTCAGAGCTTTCTCTCTCAAACACAAGTTCTTTACTTAGGTCGTTTATGTTCACGGCTAGGAATGCTCTAATCAAAGGTGGGTGGCTCAATCTATCTGAACTAGAAAAAGCACAAAAAGTCGAAAGGGAAAGGTGCATCGCAGCAGGCTTACCCACTTCCCCCATCGACAAACCAGCAATCTCAGTTACAGAGTCTGACCAGGGTTCTTCCTCCATAAAGGGTGTCAAACCGAAGAGATTGTTTCAAACCAGTCTTTCCCCTATCATCTCAGGTTCTTCGGTTCAAGAGTCAGAACCCATCGTTGAACCAGGTTTAACAGTTACCAGTTTTAAACCTCATTCTTAGCCATGGGGTCAGATGCTGAAACTTCTCCTTACAAGCTGGTTGATCGAAGAAAAGGTCGGCTGGTCAAAGGGCAGGCTTCCAAGGGCACCCTTTCGAAATCAGGTGCCAAGGACAGCAGTACAGGGTCATAAGTACCCATAAAAGCACCCAGGGACAGGCTGTCCGGTTCGGAGGCCACTGGCTCAGGCCCCCGAAGAGAAACCTCCACATTAGAGCCCAGGGGTGATGAACTTTCTCTCCGGCCTCCGGAGCCTCTCCACCCTGTTGATCCTACGGATCCAACACAAGCAGAGGAGATCTCTGGTGATTTTCAAACCGACGAGGTTAGAGGATGAGACCTTAGCATTGATGGGGTTGACATCACCGGTCTTGATGGACTTGGTGACTACTTTGCCAACCTCCCCAGAGATGATTTTGCTGGGCCTTACCTCCCTCCGAGTACTTTGAACACCGTCACTTTTAATGGTAAGACTTTTACTGTTTCAAGTGAAAGGGATATTATAGCTCACTATATATTAAGTAGTGTTCAGCCAATGCTTGTGTTGGAGAAGCAAGTTCGAAGTCAGGCAGATACTATCAAAGATCTCAAGTCTGACAAAGAGAGATTGTCCGATGATCTTCTTACTGCCACTCAATATACTGACATTCTAAAGGGAGAAAACGAGGAGTTGAAGAAGAGCCAAGAAGGGTGGACCATAAAAGTTGCCACTCTAGAAGACACTATCAAGGAGCTCCGGGAGAAGTTGTCCGGATTAGAGAAAAATCTCACCTCTTCAAAAGAGGAGGCCAAGGCCAAGGATCAAGTCATCCACAACTTGACAAATTACAAGATTGCGCTTGAGAATATAGTGTCCAAGGCTGCAGAGGAGAAAGCTGATATGCTAAAGGAGCAGGAGGCCAAAATTCAGGCCAAGATCGATGCTTATGCCAACAACGTGATAGATACTCAAGAGAAAATGTATGCCAAAGTGAGGTCGGACATGGTCCTGCTCTTTCATGAGAAGTTCCCGAAGAGGAACCTGGGATATTTGTGGCTTCAATCCGGATGGTGTGACAAAAAACAAAGTAAGAACACTTCGATTTTTTTTAAGAAGGCATCAAATTTTATTAAAAATCCCGGACACCTCATTAAAACCTCTCCGTGCCACCAGGGTAGGAAAGAGTATGCCCCCAAATATTTACATGGATTTTTAAACAAGTAAATATTTACATAGCTTCTATTCCAAGTACATCCGGAGATGCTCAATATTCCAAAGGTGATTTAAAACCCTTTCATCCTTGTCTTCGAATGACCATATAAGGTCCTTCCCAAGTTGGGGCCAGTTTGCCGAGCAGCTTCTCTTTGGTGTGTAAGAAGACTTTCCACAATACCTTGTCCCCCGGCTGGAAATCTCTTCTTTTAACTCTAGAAGCAAACCTGCTTCTCATCAAACCTTGATAGTGTGCAGCTCTAAGGTGAGCCTTAACTCGTCTTTCCTCTATTAGGTCAAGCTCACCTCTGACTGCTACTTCGTTTGCGTGTTCGGAGAAGTTGTGAGCCCGAAATGAAGGGAGAGTTGCTTCTATGGGGGCTATTGCATCCATCCTATATACTAAGGCAAAAGGTGATTCTTGTGTTGCAGCCCCAGGTGTAGTCTGGTAGGCCCACAAAACCTCTTGTAAATAGCTAGGCCACTTCCCAGCAACCCCTTCCAATTTTTTCTTTAAACCGGACAGTATAGTTCTGTTAGCCACTTCAACCTGACCATTCGCTTGTAGGTGGAAAGGTGAAGAGAAACAATGTTGTATACCTCTTGAGGCACAAAAACTCTCAATTTCTTTGTTGTCGAACTGTGGCCCATTATCTTTTGTTATCTTTTGTGGAACACCAAATCTGCAACAGATGTTGGATAAAATGAATTTTATGACAGCTTTTGATGTTGTTCCTGCCAGAGGGGCTGCTTCAATCCACTTCGAAAAGTAATCTATAGCAACAATTATAGTTCTGCGTCCTCCGGACGCCATAGGAAGTGGTCCCACCAAATCTAACCCCCATGGAACAAAAGGTATAGGCTCAGAAATTGACTCTAAAGGGATGGATGGGACATGAATTTCATTGCTATATCTCTGGCATGGATCACACCTTCTCACCAGCTCCTTAGCATCCTGCATTATAGAGGGCCAGTAATAGCCAGCAAGTAAAACTCTCCGTGTTAGAGCCCTAAATCCACAGTGAGCTGATCCCTCACCATCATGCAATTCAGAGAGGACTACTTGAGACTCATCATCTCCCAGGCATCGCAAAAGAGGTTTACTGTAAGAATTTTTATATGTCTCTTAGTATGATAAAACCACGAGTCTTGTGCTTCATTTTTCTTGCTAGTGATTTATCCGGAGGCAAGATGCCATCGGAGAGGTACTGCAGGAGAGGAAATCTCCAATCTTGAGGTTGTTTCATCTGTACTTCGAAAATTTCTTCCTCTTTACCCACATTAAGTTGAATGGAAGGGCTCTCCAGTACATGGATCCAAGGATATGAGTCAGTGTATGCTATAGTTGCCAATGAATATGCTAGTTCATTCTCTGCCCGGGGTATATGCTCAGAAACAACGCTTTTGAACTTAAGAGCCTCATTTTTAAGAAAAAGTAAGTACTTCACTAGTTGCTCCTTTTTGGCCTCAGATTGACCTTGTGCATGGTGGATAAGAAGCTGGGAATCAATCATTACCTTGACCCTTTTGGCCCCACAAATATAAGCTAACTTTAAACCAGCTATAGCTGCTTTGTATTCGGACTCATTGTTGGAAGCCCTAAAAGCAAAACATATAGCCTGGTACATTTTGTCACCATATGGAGAAGTCAAGCACACCCCTGCACCACATCCCATAGTGTTGGATCCACCATTCGTCCGGACGACCCGGACCTTTTTGTCTTTCATCTCAGTAGTCCGCTCCATATCCCTATCAGAGTGGAATTCAACCAAAAAATCAGCCACAGCTTGGGCTTTGACTGCTGTTCGAGGAGCAAAATCAATATCGAAGTCCCCCAATTCTACTGACCACTTAGTCATTCTACTTGAAATGTTTTCCTTTTGGAGAATATTCTTCAAGGGAAAAGATGTCCGGACGATAATAGGATGAGCCTGGAAATAAGGCCTCATCTTCCTTGCAGCAATTACCAAGGCTAACGCTAATTTTTAGAGTTTCAAATAACTCTTTTCTGCATCTATCAAGCTCTTGCTGATGTAGTATACTGGATGAGGGTAGTTATCCACTTCCCTTACCAATATAGCACTGATGGCACAACTTGAAACTTCCAGGTATACGAAGAGTGTCTCTCTATCAACAGGCTTAAATAAAGTCTTGGGGGAGGACATATGTTTCTTAATTTCATTAAAGCCCTCATCGCACTGTGAAGTCCAGTCAAATCCCTTTGCCCCCTTTAGAGTTTGAAAAAACGGGGCACATCTGTCTGAAGATCTTGAGATGAATCGATTTAAAGCAGCCAACCTCCTAGTCAACCGTTGCACTTCTTTAACATTCCGAGGAGGCTTCATTTTGAACAAAGCATTAAGCTGGTCCGGATCGGGCTGTATCCCTTGCTCACTTATTATATAAACTAGGAATTTCCTGGACTGCACTTCGAACACACATTTTTCTGGATTTAGCTTTAAATTCACTTTTATTAAGTTAGCAAAAGCTTCTTTGAGGTCTGCTAGGTGTAGTTGTTCATCCACACTTTTCACCATCATATCATCAATGTATACTTCCATATTTCTTCTAATTTGATCAACAAAGGCTTTATTCACCAATCTCTGATAAGTAGCCCCAGTATTTTTCAATCCGAATGACATCACCTTGTAGCAATGAAGACCCTTGTCAGTGACAAATGTGGTATGCTCCTGATCCTTCAGATCTACTTGAATCTGATTGTACCCGGAGAAAGCATCCATAAAGGATAGCAGCTTATTCCCAGAGGTGGAATCTACCAGCTGATCAATCCGAGGAACTGGATATAAATCTTTTGGGCAAGCCCTATTGAGATCTGTGAAGTCAATGCACATGCGCCACTTGCCATTTTTATTTTTCACCAAGACCGGATTGGCAGTCCACAAAGGATATTGAGACTCCTTTATATGCCCTATTTTTGTGAGCCTGTCAACTTCTTGAAAAATAACATCAGCCTTTTCCTTGGAAAAAGCCCTTCTCTTTTGTACCACAGGTGCTATGTCTCTCCGGATGGATAGGTGATGTGATATAATATCTGCTGGAACCCCTGTAACATCAGCATTGCACCAGGCAAAAACATGCTGATAGTCTTTCAGAAACTTTAACATCTTAATCTTCAGTTTGGACGACATTTTGGACCCTATCTTAACACTTTTTCCTTCTTCTAAAGAATGTGTTTCAACTTCTTCAACCGGTATCAATACTCCAGGGGTCTCTCTGGGGTCATCAATTTTACCCTCACCCCCAGAAAGCCCCTCAAAATGCTATTCTTCGTTGATACGAACTACCCCCAACGTCCGTGGAGCCAGTGCTGTAGCATAACACTCTCTTGCAACCTTTTTCCTGCTTCGGACAACTCCCACTTGTCCTTGAACAGCATATTTCAAACATTGGTGGACTGTCGAGGCCACTGCATGAATCCTAGAGAGCCAAGACCTCCCTAAAATAGCGTTATAACAAGTGGGACAATCCACCACAATAAAAAGTATCCTGACCATCTTCTTGAAAGGGCCCTTGCCCAACAAAACTTCCTCTTCGAACTCCCCGATCACATCTGCTGAGCTCCCAGTGAAGCCCACAATTGATCTGTCTGAACACTGAATTACGGCTGGATTTTTCATCTTTTTGTAAGTGGTTAAGAAGAGGATATTGGTTGAGCTTCCAGTATCCACCAAGATTCGTCTTATATCATTGCCCCAATGGATGCTCATATGACAACAACATCTTCATGAGGGCCAGCTATATCCCTTAAGTCATCTTCATCGAAAACAATGAAGGGAAATAAAATTTGTGATTGATAGGAGGTCATGCCTCTTTCTAGCTGGGTGGCTAAAGTATGAACATGCCTCTTCCCCGAAGAAGCAGTAGGAGCTGTCATAGTATCCCTTCCGAAAATTGTAAGTGACTCAAAAAACTTAATGAGACCGGAGACCGTTTTACAACATTCCTCAATGACACCCACTCTATTTCGAGTTGGATCAGGATCCAAGTATTCTGATTCTACATCAAATCTTTCGATTATAACCATAGCTCCCTCCGGAGCAGCATTGCTTGGACCAACCCGATGAGCATTATCAGGCTTATTTCCTCCTCTTCTTTTGACATATGCCCCCAGCTTTCCTCTTTCAATCAAGTTCTGAACTTCTTGTTTCAAGGCTATACAATCGTCAGTGGTATGGCCAGTATCATTATGGTACTGGCAGAAAGAGTTGTTACGATGTTCCCTAGGAGATTGCAGTGCGGCCGGTCTTCTATAGTGCACTTCTTCCTTTGTTTTATCATAAATGGTGGCCACACTTTCTTTTAATTCCGCAAACCACTCCGGTTGAACCCAAGGCCCTCTCTTATTTCTAGATTGTTGACTCTGGGCAGGTGAAGCTGGCTGAGATTGAGCTTTAGCCCTATTATGTCTGTCCGGTCTCCCTTGCCTTGTTCCCGGACTGATTTTGGTTAGGGTTTGGTGCAACCGGGGCAGACCTCACCTGCCTGTGCACCCTAGTTTTCTTTGTTTCATCAACATTGATTTTCTTTCCGACTTGATTCAACAAACCTCCCCAAGTCATGGCTTTCTTTCTGGTCACCGAATCAACCAAATTTCCAGGGTTTAAGCCCTGTCTCAAGGATGCTATTGCTACTTGCTCGAAGCAATCAGCCAACCCATTTTTAGTGTTTACAAAACGACTTATGTATTCTTTCAATGATTCATTTAGTTCTTGGGCACAATGGATTATTGTGTCCCCATTGCCCTTCAACTCTTTACTCCCAACAAACTGTCTTCGAAAGGCCACCCAAAAGGTATCAAAATTCTTGATGCAGCCTTGAGGTAGGTTGTTATACCACTTTAGAGCACTCCCCGTAAAGGATTGGGAGAATGCTCGAAAGAGTAACTTGTCGTTATCATCAAAATTCATCATGAAGTTTTTAAATTGCTCAAGTGGTTGTCCGGATCAGTACTGCCATCGTACTTCTCCATTTTAGTGCTATCGAACCTCTTAGGGAGGTTTCCGGACAGAATCTTGGAAGACAATGGAGATTGTCTCCGATTCCGGCCACGACTGAACACAGTATCCTCATTGGGAGTTGTAAAGATACCTGGTTCATCGTGGAAGGTAAAGGGATCCATCAGCATCCGGTCTACATGCCTCCGGCTGTGAGATGATCATTTGCCTATATTCTTCTTCAATTTCCCATGTCTATCCCTTTTTCTTGAATATTTTTTAATCAACTTTTGCTTCTTTTTGGATCGGCCCTCATCACTGCTGGAGGACAAGGACTCTTCAACTCCTTCCTCATCCGAGGAGCTACCAGAAGACTCTGAGTCTGAGTCAGAACTCTCCACTGGCTTAGACTGTTGAGACTTTTTGGAGCTGGCACGAGTCTTTTTAGTACTCACATAAGTCTTTGAAGGCTCATGCTCTCTAGGGTTATCGGTATGATGAGCAACTGACGCTTTTGACTTATCTTTCATGCCCATCTTAGCCTTTTCTGCCCTTAGAGCTTCTATCTTGCCCTTTAATCTATCACGCTCCTCGATGGTATACTCATCATTTTCACCCACCACTTCAAGCAAGGCTGGTGGTACTTCCGGGGCGTCCGGATTCATTCGGACTGATTTTTCCTGTTGGTTTCGAATGCTTGATTCAGGCACCATCGTTCTCCCACTGTGGTCGCCAATTTGGTGTGGTTTATTTTTGTCTGAGGGAAAGTTTGTAATTTTTGTTTAGAGTTTGTGGAAGTTTGTAGGTATTTAATGTTTGAGTAGAGAGTAGAGGGAGAATTAAGCAACCCGGTTGTATTTAATTTTCATTACCCTCATTTAATGTTGGTGGTTGGGTATTTATACTTTTACATTTGGGCCTTATGGGCTTTCGGGTCATGTTTAATGGACCCGGGTCAAGTTTAAGGACCCATGAGCTCTTAGTAGGCGATCAGACAGCTTACTGAGGAAGTGATTAGGTTCTTAAGTACTTTAGTCCTTGTTCAAACAGTCCAATGGATGAGGTGTTCGAATTTCCCTGTCCGGTTAGATGGTTTTTGTCTGAACTGTCCCTATCTGAAGAGGTAACAGAATCCGGACTCATCACTCATAAATCCACATCCTCTACATGATCATGATAATATTTTAACTTAGGAAGCTCTAACTAAACCTAAGCTAAAGTCAATCATAGTGAATGAAGACAATTATAGGATTCAAGCAACGAACAATGAACAAAGCAACTCAAAAGTAGCAGCAATGGAAGCAAAATATAAGAATTAGACAAACAAAGAATTGAAGAAGAAATAAACATGCATAATAAAAGAAATTTAATTCATCCAGAAACAATGGACTCGAGGAACTTATGCTTAAAAGGAAAAAGTAGAGACACCAGTCAAATCAATGACTTAGAAATTTTAAAAGTCATACAAATAGCAAAAATAAGTAGCCTGTTCATAGACAGATTGCAAGCAAGGATAGCTAATAGCAAAGATGAATTATACAAGCTTGCAGCAGTAATTAGTCTTCCACCATATCATGTATTGAAAAAGGCTGAAGTCATAAAAGAATTCAAAAATGTTTTGGAATAATCAAAGCACCAGAATGTTAAGAAGGACAATGACAAGCATCATCCCTCTGAAGTTGAAGTCATTAAGGCTATTGAAGATTTGGAAACAATCAACTTAGCCCGTGAGCATAGAACCCCTAACAAAGAGAGCATAGGTAGGTTTTCTACATCACATGCAAGACATAAAATTGAGGTTTATCATATTTCAAAACATTACTTAATAAGAAGCTAAAAGATGCTAAGAGAAAGAAAATTTAGTATGACTTACGTTCGTACAAATATCTGATGATATTTCTAATGGCAAGCGATGATTTATGCTACTAACAAGCTCAGCAGAATCTTAATGCTGTCTAGCCTTCTAAATCATTAAAGATCCAATTGGTTTTCTTATCTAAGTGATAATTATCGTCAGAAATTATTTGCACAACATATGTACATATAAATCGACTCCAAATATCAGATCAGTTGTTTAATTAACTGACATCTTTATCATAATGATCAATCTCTGAACCTCAATAGCTTAGAACGCATCCTAAAGTGTGTATACCATCTATGGATCACTCCAAATCTATGATCTTAACATCGCAACACAATTCATTGTGCTCAAGGCTATTGTAAACATAAAGTAAGGCATCGCTGTTCAACACCTAATTTTTGTCCCGGTGCTTTCTGATACTGTCCTAGATATGAAGTTAAGTGTTAATGGTCAAAACAACCTAATGATTATGGTTGATGTCCAAAGCGTGGTTCTTACCATTATGGTTCAACACCTGGAGCTAAGCATTGCTGTTGATTCTCTGGATTACTAACATATCTCCCAAACACATTTACAACAAAGGTAATGTTTGGCCTAGTACAAACTTGAGCATACATTAAACTCCCAACTGGCGAAGCATAAGGGACCGTTTTTATTTCCTTAATCTCAAGTTTTGTCCTAAGACATTGACCCAGACTAAGTATTCCACCCTTTAATATAGGGGTACTTAAAGGTTTACAATCTTCCAGTACGTAACATTGTAACATACTTTCAATGTAGGCATTTTGGGATCATCTAAGAATACCACGAACAAGGTCCTGATGTATCTGGATTCCTAACACAAAACTGGCATCACCAAGATCCTTCATATCAAACTTATTTGATATAAATATTTTTGTAGTGTATAACAGTTCCTTATTGTTCAAGGCAAGCAATATATCATCCACATATAATATAAGAGATATGAAATTTCTCTCACTCAACTTGTGATACACACAATCCTTAACAGATTTGTTCTCAAAGTCATAACCGACTATTGATGAACTCAGAAAATCCTTAGGTAAGTTCAGAAATGGAAATAATGAAATCAGTATTTGGTAGAGAGGGAAAAAGACAAAAGGAGTAAATGTAGCAATAATTGACTAATCATTGGTCATTTTCCCAAAAAGGAAATGTCATTTATATAGGACACGAGATAAATGGTAAAATTACATAATTACTATCATTAAGACGGATTTCTCATCCCACTCTTTTACTATTTATAGAAAAGTTCTTGGAGTATATCATTTAACCCCTATATTTCTTATGTTTGCTTTACTTTGGTCCTTAATCACTAAATATACAAATTTAGGTCTTGTATTTTGTATAATTAACCTCGTGGTTATCTATATTTTTATCCTCTTATGAGTAGCCCCCCATTCCTCATGCAAATATCTGAGTGAGGATTAAAGTTATTCTTCGAATCTCCTCGGATTTTATAACACTCGAACCTTCTCGGATCGGATGGCTTTGCTGGTTGTGCCTTACGTATAAATTATTTATGTGCTGTTATACGGGTTACGTGATTCAAAACTTGTTAAGAGTTATGACCCCACCCTTAGTCGTGATAACCTCACCTAAATCATTATTTATTTTGAGCTTGCTTGCTTCTGTCTAGCCGTTATAGAGTCAAAGATATTTTAGATGATGAGGTCACTTATGGCCACGTGTTGCCTCTCTACTAGGGCATGCCAACACGTTGTTTGAAGCGGTTTGTGATAAGGGAAACGTGGTAAAACTTCTTTAACCTGTCGTCTTCTGCCCCCTTTCACTATAAATACTCACTTCCACCCTTGGTTATAGGTTTACACCTTTTGATCTTTGTTTAACCTTGAGTCGAGAACATCTATTATAGAGAGAGAAAATTTTAAAACCCAAATTCCCTCTTTTCTCAGTATAGTCATAATATATTATCGAACAAGTCGGAGAGTGTGGAGTACGCGCTTGTTGGAATATATTATGATTAGTGGGCCCAAGGGGCAGAGCCTGGCTGTGGTTAAATTTATTTGAATGATAAGGCTATTATAAGAATTCATAGGAATTTGAATTTGAAAAATTAATTCAAATTTGAATTTTTGGTCGGTTTTATGATTTGAAATTTTAACCGTTTTTGGACATCAAACTGTTTTACAGTTGGATTATTTTTGTTGAATAAATTAGTATGATTTTGTGAAAATGGATTACAACAACAAATATATTCATTCTCGTTGTTCAAAAGAATCGCTCTGATTTTATCCGGTTGAAAATTTTGGAGAACCACCAAAACAATTTCAATCTGAAATTGTAAAAACAAGACTTCAAAGTTTATCCGGAAATATCTAAACAAAATTCCCAACAGACGGCTTGATTAGATTACGACAGCAGTTAAGAACTCTTCCAATAGGGTTTGAGAATTTGTCAGCGGCCAACGAGTTAACCACAATCTCTGAATCGGTTTCGATGTCTACGTTGGTGTACCCATTTTGATGGCAGATAATAAGGCCATCTAGAAGTGCTCTAGCTTCAGCATAAAGAGGGGAGAGCTTTCCATACAGACGACCATGGCATGAGATTAAGGAGCCTATACTATTTCTGATTATAATACTACCACTAGTTTCATCGTCAAAGAGGGAAGAACCATCAATGTTGATTACCGCTGAATTTACATTTCGAAACTAACATAAAATATCTCTTTTTGCAGGATATCATCGGTAGGAATCCAACTTTGAAGCACCTTGAAGCACCCTCCAGGTAAAGTATGAGCATTTTTTTGGCGTAATTATGTTCCAAAATTTACCAAAAAGTCTCAATTGGTTATGTTTAGTCTTTGGAAAATTCCAAATTTCTTTCGTGTTGAATTTTCCATTCCTTAGAATCATCTTAAAAAGAGTTTTCATGATGATTATTGATAGAATGCTTATTAATGTTTTCCATGTCGCAAAAGGTAAGAGAAGATTTCAGCTTGGATTCATTCCATCCATTTTAGTTGAGAACTTTGTCTAAAACCTGCCCACCGTTGATAGGGATGTTGCCAACCTGACTAGGGGATAGTCTCTAATCCAAGTGTCAATCAAGATGTTGGTGTCTCCGGTTCCAATAGACCACTTGACATAGGGTTCAGCTTCGTCTTTCATAGATGCTAATCTTTTTAATACTTTACAACTCTTCTTATTTTTTAATTTTGCCAGCAATGAATGGATTAAAGTATTCTTCTTATTTTTTAATTATGCTAGCAATCAATGGATTAAAGTATTAATAAATATACAAAGTCCAAAATTATTATTCACTTTCAATCATATATTTCTAAGCAAAAATTTGTTTAACTTTTTTTATTTATTGTCTACTATCCAATTATTTTTTATAATATTTTAAATATTTGTTTTATAGAAAATCATCACACACTTGTATATTTGTTTTTGGTTTTTTTATGATTCTTTTAAAGTTTGTATTTTTTAAACCGCAATTCAGGAAACAAATTTGAAACTATTATCAGTTTTTTTTAAACAAACAAAACTAGATATATCAATGATATTTTTTAAAAAACATTCGAGAGATACATATATGAGAGATTGAAAGTTGTGGGACAGGAGATTAAGAGATGATGGACGAGAAGCGATAGTTTCAGGACGAAATATCGAGAATTGCGGGACGAGAGACGAGAACTGCAAGACCAATTTAAAATTTAATTTTTAAATGACAGACGGTAGATAAAAAACTAGATGCAAAACCATAATTAGTTTGACTTTAAAAAAATCATTAATGAATCATGTTTGTAGATTCATATGTAAATTTCGACTAATTAACAATTTGATAGCATTATCTAATAAAAATTTAACCATTTTTTTTACACATCTAGAACGAAAGATCGAGTTAATAAACACACTAACATTGGTACACATCCATCTTGTTATAGGCCGGTGATTGTAATTTGACAACTCAAACCAGCATCTTAAGAGGAGGAAGTAGCATAAAAAGAAACATTTGAGGCAGTTAGGAACGAATTTGCTTTTCATTATATGATCAAAATATAAAATTTCATTAAAACAAGGCACATATAGATATTTTGAATTTATATATATTCTTAATTACGATATATATATAAAATCATGAAGTTTAGAAAGAGAAACAATTATCATTAAAATATAAGGTTTTTTATCATTTAAACTTTTATTGAAAAATAAGGGTGTGTTTTGAATTTTATTTTTTTATACTTTTTAATACTTTTTAATATTAATTAATTTTATATTTTTGATATATTATCTTCATCGTATGTTTTGAGTTTAAGATTTATTAAGGAAACTCTAAGTGAGGATTTCTTATAAGATACATTCTTGAAGACTTTTATTCTCCATGCATAAAACCTTTCGCGAGTCCACAAATAATGAATTTCTTCCATTAAGAAACAAATCAGGAACTACTATACAAGCGAATAGAAGCCTATGGACAAACCCATCTTCGAGAAACACACACCTATAAGTTGGTCAAGGCACAAACAAAAATCATACGCGACATTCCAAATCCAAGAACAAAATAAATGACTAAACATTACCAAATAAATCAAAAGAAACATCACATAAATATTCAGTTCACATCAACTATCAAAGAAAATCTACAACAAAAATCTAGGAATACAATGGTGGAAACATTCTAGACATGAAAATCTAAATTCATCTATTCTGAAATTCATTCATCCATTTGGGTTTCTTGTAGAAGTTAACATTTCACATGAGGATAGTAGATACATCTTTATTGAATTCGATTTAATTGAAGACCTTAAAAAAATTGGAAGAGAAATAGTTATCAAATCGATAACAAGAGAATGAGACTCTTAAAGTGGCTACCACATTATAACAGAAACATAGAGATTCCTATAACTCATATTTGGATTTCACTTCCAAATCTATCGAAGTATATGTTTGACAAAGAAATAAGATCAGTGGCTAGAGCAATAGGAAACCCTCTTTCGATATGCGTTCTACCAAGAAACAGGGTTAAATATAATTGGTGTAAAGTATGGGTGCAATTAGACATATCTAAAGATCTTTTTACTAAAGTATGGATAGGATTTGGTGAAAATGATGGATACTGGCAAGAAATTGTATATGATAATTTACCTTATTACTGTCTGAATTGCTATCATCTGGTTCATCAACAAAAAAATTACAAGAAAATCAGCAACAACAAAAGAGACCTCAGAAATCAAGATCACCTACATGATCATGATAATATTTTGACTTAGGAAACTCTAATGAAACCTAAGCTAAAGTCAATTTAGTGAACAGAGACAATTCTGGGATTCAAGCAAGAAACAAGGAACAAAGCAACTCAAAAGTAGCAGCAATAAAACCAAAACATAAGAAACAAACATTTAAAAGAATTGAAGAAGAAATAAACATGCATAAAGGGAAGAAATTCAATTCATCTGGAAACAATGGACTCAAGGCTCTTATGCCTAAAAGGAAAAAGTAGTGACACCAATGAAATCAATTACTTAGAAATTTTAAAAGTTATACAAATAGCATAAACAAGTAGCTTGTTCATAGACAGAAAGAAAACAAGGATAACTAATAGTGAAGATGAATTATATAAGCCTGCAGCAGTAACTAGTCTTCCACCATACCCTGTATTGAAAAAAGTTGAAGTCATAGAAGATTTCAAAAATGTTTTAGAATAATCAAACCACAAAATGTTAAGAAGGACAATGACAAGTATCATCCCTCTGAAGTTGAAATCATTAAGGCTATTGAAGATTTGGAAACAATCAACTTAGCCCCTGAGCATCCAACCCCTAACAAAGAGAACATAGGTAGGTTTTCTACATCGCATGCAAGACATAAAATTGAGGTTTATCAGATTTCAAAACATTACTTAATAAGAAGCTAAAAGATGCTAAGAGAAAGAAAATTTAATATGAGTTACTTTCGTACAAATTACTGATGATATTTCTAATGCAAATCGATGATTTATGCTACTAACAAGATCAGCAGGATCTTAATCCCTTCTAGCCTTCTAAATCATTACATATCCAGTTGGTTTTCTTATCTAACTGATAATTCTCGTCAGAAATTATTTGCGCAACATATGTACATATCAATCGACTCCAAATACCAGATAAATTGTTTAATTAACTGGCATCTTTATCATGCTGATCAATGTCTGGCCCTCAATAGCTCAGAACGCATCCTAAACTGTTTATAGAATCTCTGGATCACTCCAAATCCATGATCCTAACATCGCAACACACTTGATTTTTCTCAAGGATGTTGTAAACATAAAGTAAGGCATCGATGTTCAACACCTAGTGTTTATCCCGGGTGCTTTCTAATACTGTCCTAAATATAAAGCTAAGCGTTACTGATAAAAAAAACCTAATGATTATAGTTGATGTCCAAAGCATGGTTCATATCATTGTGGTTCAACACCTAGAGCTATGCATTGCTGTTGATACTCCGGTGGTTATTGTTGCAGTCATAAGCCAGCTACATTTGCGTACTGTAATTTTCCCAAGCCATTTTTGGACACATCTCGAACGAAAGATCGAGTTAATAAACACAGTAACATTGGTACACATCCATCTTGTAATTTGGCAACTCAAAACATCATCTTAACAGGAGGAAGTAACATAAAAAGAAACATTTGAGGCTGTTAGCATCGAATTTGCTTTTAATTATACGATCAAAATATAAAATTTCATTAAAACAACCCACGTATAGATATTTCGAATTTATATATATTCTTAATTATGAAAAATATATATACGTGATCATGAAGTTTAGAAATATAAACAATTATCATTAAAATATATGGATTTTTATCATTTAAACTTTTATTGAAAAATAAAGTTGTGTTTTGAATTTTATTTTTTATACTTTTTAATACTTTTTAATATTAATTAATTTTTTATGGTTTTGATATATTATCTTCATCATATGTTTTGAGTTTAGGATTTATTAGGGAAACTCTAAGTAAGGATTTCTTGTAAGATACATTCTTGAAAACTGTTATTCTTCATATATAAGACTTTTCACGAGTCCACCAATAATGAATTTCTTCCATTAAGAAACAAATCAGGAACTGCTATACAAGCGAATAGAAGCCTTTGGACAAATCCCATCTTCGAGCAACACACACCTACAAGTTTATCAAGGCACAAACAAAAATCATACGCGACAAGAACAAAAGAAATGACTAAAAATTACCAAATAAATCAATAGAAACATCATATAAATATTCAGTTCACATCTACTATCAAAGAAAATCTACAACAAAAAGCTAAGAATACAATGGTGTAAACATTCTCGACAGGAAAATCTAATTCATCTATTCTAAAATTCATTGATATATTTGGGTTTCTTGTAGAAGTTAACATTTCACACGAGGATAATAAACACATCTTTGTTGAATTCGATCTAATTGAAGACCTTAAAAAATTGGAAGAAAAAAGTTTATCAAATCGACAACAAGAGAATGAGACTCTTAAAGTGGCTACCACATTATAACATAAACAGGGAGATTCATATAACTCATATTTTGATTTCATTTCTAAATCTATCGAAGTATATGTTTGACAAAGAAATACGATCAATGGCTAGAGCAATAGGAAACCTTCTTTCAATATTCGTTCTACCAATAAACAGGGTTAAATACAATTGTTATAAAGTATGTGTGCAATTAGACATATCTAAAGATATTTTTACCAAAGTATGGATAGGATTTGGTGAAAACGATGGATTATGGCAAGAAATTGTATATGAGAATTTACCATATTACTGTCTGAATTGCTATCATTTGGGTCATTAACAAAAAAATTGCAGGAAAATAAGCAAAAACAAAATAGACCTCACAAATCCAGATCATCTACATGATCATGATAATATTTTGACTTGGGAAACTCTAATGAAACCTAAGCTAAAGTCAATCATAGTGAAAAGAGACAATTCTAGGATTCAAGCAACAAACAAGGAACAAAGCAACTCAAAAGCAGCAGCAATAAAACCAAAACATAAGAAACAAACACTTAAAAGAATTGAAGAAGAAATAAACATGCATAATAAAAGAAATTCAATTCATCTGGAAACAATGGACTCAAGGAACTTATGCAAAAAATGAAAAAGTAGATACACCAATCAAATAAATGACTTAGATATTTTAAAAGTTATACAAATAGCAGAAACAAGTAGCTTTTTCATAGACAGAAAGAAAACAAGGATAACTAATAGAGAAGATGAATTATATAAGCATGCAGCAGTAACTAGTCTTCCACCATACCCTGTATTGAAAAAAGTCGAAGTCATAGAAGATTTCAAAAATGTTTTAGAATAATCAATCCACCAGAATGTTAAAAAGGATAATGACAAGCATCATCCCTCTAAGTTTGAAATCATTAAGGTTATTGAAGATTTGGAAACAATCACCTTAGCCCGTGAGCATCCAACCCCTAACAAAGAGAGAATAGGTAGGTTTTCTACATCGCATGCAAGACATAAAATTGAGGTTTATCAGATTTCAAAACATTACTTAATAAGAAGCTAAAAGATGCTAAGAGAAAGAAAATTTAGTATGAGTTACTTTCGTACAAATGACTGATGATATTCCTAATGTAAATCGAGGATTTATGCTACTAACAAGATCATCAGGATCTTAATCCGGTCTAGCCTTCTAAATCATTACATATCAAGTTTGTTTTCTTATCTAACTGATAATTCTCTTTCAGAAATTATTTGTGCAACATATGTACATATTAATCGATTCCAAAACTGATGAGCAATTATTTTTCATCCTAATTTCCAAATAAGGATGGCAATATAATTTGAAACCAAACGAATACTTACAATGCAGATTGTTTTGTTTTGCTTCTGTTTTTCAGTACTACTCTATTCAGATATAAGTCAGTTAGCACTTGTGAGTAATGTGTGTTTATATTGAAAGTGAGGTGAATATATACATCACCAAGAAACTTCACACCTGTAATTGGATTAAACACTCATATAGACTAATCTAAATTTTATTATGTGCAAAATTGGAATAACCTTTAATAGAACCATACATATACAATTATCACAAAAACTTGATCTTAGATAGTAAGGTACATGGTTGTTTCTGGTGGTTTTTATACCAGACACATAAAAGAGAGAGAATAATCACAAGAATATAAAGGAAGAACACATACCCATTCAGAATGTATTAAATAAAAAACAATTACAATCTAATTCACTAATGATTCTCGACTAATAAAAATAAGATAACACAAGAAGATTATTTTTTTCTTGGTTTTCAGAAATTTAGCCGAGAAGACTAAGAACGGTGTTGTAAAATAATTTACAAATTTATCAGCTTCATGATCTCATATGCAATATCCACGATCTCTATCACCGATTTCATATGACCATTTTTCTAGGACTATATAAGTAGTGTGTTCACTGTAGAAAATAATATTTTGATTTTGGATAATCTTTGAAGTCTTGTAAACAATTTTTTATTTAAATATTTTTGGGGGTTTCCAAAAATTTCAATTGGATAAAATCAAAGATATTCTATTTGAACAGAGAGTGTGAATTGATGTGTCTGTCATTTTTTAACAGAACCTATCTTTTAGGTGTGACCTTATAACAGGCACACTCTATTTCCCCTCTATGTGACCATACCCTTCTGGGGAGATAGCATCGGATACATATTTACCAAAATAAAAGTCGGCTACTGAGACAGATAAAGTTCCATGGAAGCAGAATAAATGGAAATGAAAATCAGAAAAGGTATGCTCTAATTCTAATATGGTATGAATAAAGGGACTTTTAAGTGTCTGCTAGCCGAGCCATTTTTTATTAAAATAATGACAACGAGCCCTTATTGCAGCCCGTGCCACTGAATCAGTTGCTTTCTTTTTGGTCCCAACAATTAAGAAACGACTTCGGTCTTCCTTTCTTCAAAGGAAGTGTTGGGGTCTTTTGTCTCTGATCCAGCATGGCATCTAGCACAAGCAACTGATCATTAGAGGATCCAAGCATTGGTTCTTGAGACTTACCCAACAACCTATTATGGACACCGACCCTTTGTGGCTTTTCAGACGATGTGTCCAACACTAGCTTGAACTTCGGATTCAGCATGTTCACAGGCATGTTCTTTTAATTTTCAATGTAAAGAAAATAAAAGTATTGTTTGTTAATAAAAAAACCTCAAAGAAATGTTTTATCCTCAATACTTAATTTCTTTTTTAATTGTACATATCTATCCAGAAATAATGAATTGAGTTTTTATAGGCATTTTGGACGCCGCTATTGAAATAGCCCTTCTGGCTATATTTTTTCTACTCCACCCATATCATAAAGTATTCTACCCGGTTTAATGACATCTACCCAATATTATCAATTCGATCAATTTGGATCAGTTTGGCAGTTAGGGTAGTTAAGGTCTTTAAACGGGATTTGTAATAAAACGACTTCAATTTTGAAATTTGAATAAAACGGTCAAATTTCAAATTTTGAAATTTCGTTGATTTGCAACAATAGTCGATTTAACCAAAATAAAAAATTTCAGCCATGGGCTCTGCCTCTTGGACCTCGCCACGGACTCCGCCCCTTCATCATGTTAATCATGATATAATCTAACAAGTGTGCACTACGCACTCTACGACTTGTTTGATAATGTATCATGATTAAATTGGTCGACTAGTCGATCCAATTACACTAAAATATCTAACATTCACCACAACCGCGACAAATACCTACGTTTTTCTTATAAGAAATATAATTCTTCTTGTTCCACATTTAGCTCTGAATATCTTTATTTATATTCCTTGACAATATTCGTACTCCTGAGCTTTTTAAAAGAGACAAAATCTTCATACTTTCTTCTAGTTTTTATTTTTCGAGCTTAGAAAACAATATAATACTGTAGACATACGATGCATCAAGAAGTCTTTTGTTTACTGCTTTCTTAAAAAACTCTAACCCTGATTCTTGTTTTTCATAAAGAAAATAATATTTCATTCATTCTCTGTATAGTGGCTTCAGGATTTTGATTTTCTAGGAACCTTTCAATAAAATAAGATATTTGTTTATTTGGATACCATTGACCAATAGGAACCAAATCCATTGATATATTTTGATAGATATGGTTATCTTCTGATGCCGTAAAAAATTCTTTACTAACTAATTTAAGATTGAATAAATCTATCATAGAGTCTAAAGCAACTTTGGCGAAAATTTCCGTCAACATGTCATGAGGAAAATCATGAATGCTCCTAACAACTCTAGAACAGACTCGTTTTCTATGAGGAGTCATTCTTGATCTTAATGAGAAGAAAGAAAAAACATAGAACAATCTAGATGTTTTTAAATTAAAACAAGTAGTTAGTTAGAAGTAGAAGAGCTAGTTCTCCATGTATATATAGAGTAAGAGATAGAATATGACCCTTTACCTATGTATATTTAAAATTTTATAACTTGAAATTTAAAATAAGGTAATTTTTATATAGATTTTAAAATAAGAATGGGTCAATTTTTTAAATCGACAGAATCCTAATCCAAGTTTTTCGGCGCAACAGAACTCTCTGATTCTCTTTGTCCAAATAAGTTTTCACCACTCCACTTCTTGGAGAAGCCTCGTACGCAACGAAATCAATTTTTTCTAGTTTTTCACTCAAGTAAATTGTTAGAGCACAATGTGAACTTCCACACACTGGATCCTCGTTAATTCCAAACTTAGGACAGAAGAATCGGCTACAAAAATCAAACTCAGACTCAGAATCCGCTACAGCCGAAACAATTATCCTTTTTCCAGGACATTTCAATATCTCGTCGGTATTCGGTTCTTGTTCTACGACGGATTTCCAGGGCGAAAAGCACGACAAAAATATTGTCGGATGTTGTAGGCTTTTTTATATCGATGATAGAAGCACCGCTCAAGGCTTTGGATAATTTAGAAACTTCAGTAGAGTTGGACTCAGAAGTTGGAAGAACATGGATATTTAGTTCAATAAAGAAAGACCATTTCGATTCACCGTTCTGAATTTTTTAGCTCGGGAGTGAACCATCAGAGGCTAAACTTGAGATTTGGAGCTGAATTTGACTGTGTTGGGGATCCTAACTGTAGTCTTAGTGGGTGTTCAGTGTCAATCCAGGTAAAGTATGAGCATTTTCTTGGCGTAATTATGTTCCAAATTTTATAAAAAGTTGTTAGAAGTATAAAATTCATTCCATATAGGCCTCTTAATCCCCACACTGATAAGAACAAAAAATGATGAATGTATATAATTGTGGCTCCACTTCAACTAGTAAGATTCATTTTGGGAGTGTCATCCTAAAGAGCAAACCCGGGCGGGCCCGAGAGGCCCAAAATAGACAATATCTTGCTAGTCACATAAAGAATACACCAACAACTGGTTTCAGAGCAAAAAAAAATGGCTTAACCGTCGAAAAAATTCAAAGCCACGAATGGTTTAAATGCCAGAATTATCTGGAGCTCTAGTGTAGGCTTAAACGCTGACTTCGCTGTGATTGATGGGATAAAGTTTAAAGGGGAGTGTTGAAGTATAAACTTCATCCCATAGAGGCATCTCAATCCCACATTGGTAAGAACAAAAAATGGAAAATGGAAAATGGTGAAGCGTATATAATTGTGACTCCACCTCAACTAGCAAGAAACCTTTTGGGAGTGTCATCACAAAGAGAAAATCTGTGTGGGCCCGAGAGGCCCAAAACGGACAATCTCTTACTACTCCGTGAGGTTCCTCATTTTTCACATAAAAATACACGATTAGTTATGTTTAATCTTTAGAAAATGTATAGTTCCTTTCGTGTTGAATTTATAAACCCTTGGAATCATCCAAAAAAGAGTTTTCATGCTGATTATTGATAGAATGTTTGTTAATGTTTTCCATGTCGTAAGAGGTAAGAGAAGACTTCAGCTTAGATTCATTCCTTTCATTTTAGTTGCGAACTTTGTCTGAAACGATCCCACTATTGATAGGGATGTTTTCAACCGACTAGAGGAGAGCCTCTAATCCAAGTGTCAATCCAGAAGTTGACGTGATGTTGTCAACCAGAGTAGGGGAGAGCCTCTAATCCAAGTGTCAATCCAGAAGTTGATGTCTCCGGTTCTTTCTAATAGAGCACTTGACAAAGGCTTTAGCTTTGTCTTTGATAGATGCTAGTCTTTTTAATATTTTAGAACTCTTCTTATTTTTGAATTCTGCCGGCAATGAATGGGTTAGAGTATTAATAAATATACAAAGTCCAGATTATTATTCAGTTTCAAGCATATATTTCTGAGCAAAAATTTATTTAACTTTTTTTATTTATATTCAACTACCCAATTATTTTTTTATAATATTTTAAATATTTGTTTTATCGAAAATCATCCCACCCTTATATTTTTTTTTGGTTTTTATTATTTTAATTTTAAAAGTTTGTATTTTTTAAACCGCAATTCAAGAAACAAATTCGAATCTATTATAAGTTTTTTTAAACGAACAAAACTAGATAGATAATATTATTTTTGAATTTTTTTCGAGATATGCATGGATGAGAGACTGAAAGTTGTGGAAGCAGAGACTCGGAGATGAAAGACGATAGACGATTATTTTGGGACAAAAGATCGAGAATTGCGGGATGAGATACGAGAGTTGCCAGATAATTTAAAATATAATTATTAGATGATAAACGAGAGATAAAAAGCTAAATGCGAACCAGAGTTAGTTTAACTTTAAAATAATTCATTCATAATCCGGTTCGTAAATCCGGATTTAAATTTTGACTAGTTAACAATTGGATAGCATTAGCTAATAAAAATTTAACAATTATTTTGAGACACATCCCGAGCGAAAAATCGAGTTAATAAACACAGTAACATCGATACACATCCATCTTGTCATAGGCCGGTGATTGTAATTTGGCAACTCAAAACGACATCTTAATAGAGGAATTAGCACAAAAAGAAACATTTGAGGCTGCTAGGATCGAATTTGCTTTTAATTATATGATCAAAATATAAAATTTCACTAAAACATATTTCGAATTTATATATATTCTTAATTACGAAAAAAATATATACATGATCATAAAGTATAAAAATAGAAACAATTATCATTAAAATATGTTAAAAGTAATCAATTTAACTTGTATTTGAAAAATGATGTTGTATTTTAAATTTAAATTTTTTATACTTTTTAATATTTTTTAATATTAATTAATTAATTTATTTATTTTTATATATTATCTTCATCATGTTTTAAGTTTAAGATTTATTGGGGAGGCTCCAAGTAAGGATTCTTGAAAGATACATTCTTGAAGACTATTCTTTTTCAATGTATAAAAGCTTTCGAGAGTCCACAAATAATGAATTTTCTCCATTAAGAAACAAATCACGAACTATTCTACAAGTGAATAGAAGCCTATGGACAAACCTCATCTTAGACCAACACACACCTGCAAGTTGGTCAATGCACAAACAAAAATAATATGCCCAAATCCAAGATCAAAAGAAATGACCAAACATTACCAAATAAATCAAAAGAAACATCATATAAATATTCAATTCACATCTACTATCAAAGAAAATCATCAATAAAAGCTAAGAATACAATGGTGGAAATATTCACGGCACGAAAATCTAAACATTCATCTATTCTGAAATTCATTGGTCCATTTGGGTTGCTTGGAGAAGTTAACATTTCACATGAGGACAGTAGACAATTCTTTATTGAATTCGATCTAATTGAAGACCTTAAAAATGGAAGAGAAATGTTTATCAAATCGACGATAAGAGAATGAGACTCCTAAAGTGGCTACCACATTATAACATAAACAAAGATATTCCTATAACTCATATCTGGATTTCACTTATATCAAAGTAAGGCTATTGAAGATTTGGAAACAATCAACTTAGCCCCTGAGCATCCAACCCCTAACAAAGAGACCATAGGTAGGTTTTCTACATCGCATGCAAGACGTAAAATTGAGGTTTATTAGATTTCAAAACATTACTTAACAAGAACCTAAAAGATTCTAAGAGAAATAAAATTTAGTATGAGTTACTTTCGTACAAATGACTGATGATATTTCTAATGTAAATCGATGATTTATGCTACTCAAGCTCAGCAGGATCTTAATCCTGTCTAACCTTCTAAATCATTACATATCCAGTTGGTTTTCTTATCTAACTTATAATTATCGTCAGAAATTATTTGCGCAACATATGTACATATCGATCGACTCCAAATATCAGATCAGTTGTTTAATTAACTGGCATCCGTATCATGTTGATCAATGTTTGGCCCTCAATAGCTCAGAACGCATCCTAAACTATGTATAACATCTCTGGATCAATCAAAATCCATGATCCTTACAACGCAACACAATTTATTGTGCTCAAGGCTGTTGTAAACATAAAGTAAGGAATCGCTTTTCAACACCTAGTGTTTATCCTCGTGCTTTCTGATACTCTCCTAAATATGAAGCTAAGCATTACTGATCAAAACAACCTAATGATTATGGTTGATGTCCAAAGCGTGGTTCTTACCATTGTGGTTCAACACCTGGAGTTAAGCATTGTTGTTGATTCTCTGGTGCTTAGTGTTACAGTCATAAGCCAGCTACGTTTACCTACTGTAACTGTCCCCAGCCTGTTGTTGTTGCTGCTAAATACATGTTCCTCAAGCATGTTATACATCATCATGACATAGATGGAAAGTTTTGTCTTAAGACATTAACCCAGACTAAGTATTTCACCCTTTGCTATAAGGGTACTTAGGGGTTTGCAATCTGCCAATACGTAACATTGTAACACACTTTCAATGTAGGCATTTTGTGATAATCCAAGAATACCACGAAAACGATCCCGATATATCTTGATTCCTAACACAAAACTGGCATCACCAAGATCCTCCATATATAACTTATCTGATATAAATATTTTTATAGTGTGTAAGAATTCCTTATTGTTCGAGGTAAGCAATATGCCATCCACATATAATATAAGAGATATAAAATTACTCTCACTGAACTTGTGATACACAAAATCCTCAACCGAGTTGATCTCAAGTCATAACCGACTATCACCTCAAGAAATTTGTGATACCATTGACGAGAGGCTTGTTTAAGACCATAAATAGATTTATTAAGCGTGCAAACTAGATCTTTTGAGTTACTTTCTAAAAATGTTTTGGTTGTAGCATGTAGATCGTTTCATCAATATTACCATAACATCCATTTGATGAAGCTCAAGGTCGAAATGTGCCACTAATGCCATGATTATTCGAAGGGAATCATTCGTTGATACCGGAGCGAAGATTTTATTAAAATCAATCCCTTCATGTTGAGCATAACAAGACATGTGTTATGTCTTTCCATATTACCCAGGGAATCACATTTGGTTTTGTAAACCCATTTACAACCAATTTATTTTTTCCCTTCAGGTAATGGGACAAGATCACATACCGCATGGTCTTGCATTGATTTATACTTTTCCTTTATAGCGTCAATCCAATTCTTAGACTCAGAGCTTATCATGACATGTTTGTATGATGAGGGATCATCTACAGTTCCAGCACATAACTCATCATGCTCGTGAAGATATATTATAACTTTTTGGACCTATAATACTCTTCATTTCTCTCGTGGACCTTCTTACTATTTCTTTTTGTTGCACTTCTTGAGGAGGTCGAGTTTGATCATTATGAACAATGTCATTTTGATTCTCTTGTGAAAGATTATCTTCAGGTTCCTCTTGTTCTACATGGACCATATCTGTATCCTGGTTAGAACCCTCAAGTGGAGCATCACTGTTAATTTGAGAATTACCTTGTTCAAATGGGACCGAAATGATTTGAATTACGGCATAATCTCAGGATACCTGAGTATCCCCATTAAAACCTTCATGAATCTCTATTGATTCTTTCTCAAAATCAATATTTGTTCCCTTATTCATCCCTTTAAACTCAAAATTCTCTACAAACTTGGTCGTTTCTGTCTAAATAATTGTACCAATGATAGAATCATAAAACATAAATCCTCCGGAATGTTCGGAATAACTTATGAAGAAACCATTAACTGTTTTTGGGTCCAGTTTCTTTTCTTGAATTTTGTAAGGCCTCGCCTCAGCTGGACAACCCCACACATGCAAATTCTTTAAATTGGGTCTACGTCCGTTCCAAAGCTCATATAGGGTCCTAACAGTAGCCTTAGTGGGTACTCGGTTGAGTATATAAGCAACACATTTAATGGCTTCCCCCTAGAGAGATAATGGTAGATATGAGTGACTTCTCATGCTTCTAACCATATATTTTAGTGTTCGGTTTCGTCTCTTAGATACACCATTCATGTGAGGTGAACCCGACATAGTGTATTGAGGGACTATTCCACACTTCTCTAGGTACTGTGCAAAGGATCATGGACTTTGTTCACCGGATCCGTTATATCTACCATAGTATTCACCACCATGGTCAGAATCACCGGTCTTAATGCTTTTACCGAGTTGTTTCTCAACCATGGTCCTAAAAGCTATGAACTTGTCCAGGGCCATAGACTTTTCATGAAAAAGATAGAGGTAACCAAAAAGAGAGTAATCATCGATGAATAATATAAATTTCCATTTCCCGTTCCATGATTCGTGTAGAAACGGTCCACAAATATCGGTATATATCAACTCTAGAATTTCGCTCGCTCTATATGCCCCTAACTTTTTAAAGTTGGTTTGTTTCCTTTTGATATACTCGACACATATACTGAAGTCAAGGTAATTAAAAGGACCCAATAAACCTTCAACAACAAGCTTGCCATCCTAACTTTGGATATATGAGCTATCTATTTGTGCCACGGTTTAGAGGATCTTTCAAATTTAGTAATGTTGTTTGGTGTACGTTGTGTATTAATAGAAATGTTGTGATTATTAATATTATTCAACAAATACAAATTATTCTCTTTAATAAAATTTCTATTTCCAACATCGATTATTTAGAGAGAGTGTAAAACAATTGTTTTCCATCAGACAATAGTAACCTTGCAAGTTTAAAACTAGAAAAGAAACTAAGTTCCTCTGAAAGTGGGAACATACATTACATTCTCTAAAAATAATACATATCCAGTGGACAGTTTAAAGAAAAATCACAAATAGCTAAAACATCACACGAGCTCCCGTTTGCCATGAAAATGGATCTTTCATCCTCACTTAGCATCCTTCTCTTTAACGTACTCTACAAAGAAACACAGACATGATATTGTTTTTAGGTAGTGTAAGTCTTTAGTAAGTGATAACCTACTAAAACAGTTACAAAAAGGGACAAAATTAAAAGATAAATGTTAAACAACTAGACAACAAACGATACAGGTCTGTCCGCCATTGCAATGGTGGACACGATGGTGCCGACGGTATTGCATAGCGGAAACAGGGGTCTATCCGCCATTGCACAGCGGACACAAGGGTCTGTACGCCAAACAATAGCGGACAGACCCCCTGTTTTTTCCATGCAATGGCGTCAGCACCATCGTGTTCGCCATTTTCCCGACGGAAAGTATCATCTTCTTCGACATGATGATGGCGGCGAATACCAATTGGACGCCATTGTTTGGCAAAAATGGATATTTTTTTATTTCCTTTTAAAATCATTTTTTTTTTTAAAAACAGAAAGATAGAATGGTCGATGTTCATGTTTGTTTGTAGAAAAAAAATTGTTACAATTTTATGAAATTTTACAAAGTTAAAAAAAAGTTCTGGTTAGTTTAAGTTTTGAGTTTTTATGATTTTAGTGAGTTTTAGGAAGTAAAATATTAGGTTATGGTAGATTTTCTATTTTGCAACTTCATGAAATAAATAATGACACAAAACGTAATTAAACAAACTTTTAAGAATTTTTTTAGATTTTTTGCCTAATGGAAATTTTGTAAATATTGAAAAACAAAAAAAGACGACTTCGCAGAATAATTTTGAATTTTTTTAGCAATTCCTTTTTTATATAGATATTAAAATAAGAATGGGTCAATTTTTTATACCAATAGAATCCTAATCCAAGTTTTTTTCGCAACATAACTCTCTAATTCTCCTTGTCCAAATGAGTTTTCACCATTCCACTTCTCGGAGAATCCGCGTACGCAACAAAATCAGATTTTCCTTTTCACTCCCAGTAAAGTGTTAGAGCACAATGTGAACTTCCGCACAGTGGATCCTCATTAATTCCAAACTTAGGACAGAAGAATCGGCTACAAAAATCAAACTCAAACTCGGAATCAGCTGCAGCCGAAACAATTATCCCTTTTCCAGGACGGAAGCACGACAAAAATATCATCGGATGTTGTAGGCTTCTTTATATCGATGATAGAAGCACCGCTCAAGGCTTTGGATATTGTAAAAACTTAAGTAGATTTGAACTCAGAAGTTAGAATAACATGAAGATTTAGTTCAACAAAGAAAGACCCTTTCGATTCACCGTTCTGAATATTTTAAGCTCGAGAGTGAACCATCGGAGGCTAAACTTGGGATTTCGAGCTGAATCGGACTGTGTCGAAGATCCTAATGGTAGTTTTAGTGGGTGATCATTATCAATCCAGGTAAGGTATGAACATTTCCTTGGCGTAATTATGTTCTAAAATTTACAAAAAGTTGTTAGAAGTTTAAATTCCATTCCATATAGGCCTCCTAATCCCCACATTGGTAAGAACCAAAAATGATGAGTGTATATATTAGTGGATCCACATTAATTAGCAAGAGTTCCTTTTGGGAATGTCAACCTGTGCGGGTCCGAGAGGCCCAAAGCGGACAATATCTTGCTAGTCCGTGAGGTTCTGCATTTTTCACATAAAAAATACACCAAAAACTGTTATGAGAGCAAAAAAAATGGCTTAACCGGAGCCACAAATGGCTTAAATGCCAGAAATATTTGAAGCCTCTAGTATCGGCTTAAACGCCGAATTCGCTGTGATTGATGGGATAAATTTTAAAGGGGGAGTGTTAGAAGTATAATCTTCATCCCATATAGGCCTCTCAATCCCATATTGATAAGAACAAAAAATGGAAAATGGTGAGTGTATATGATTGTGTCTCCACCTCAACTAGCAAGAAATCTTTTGGGAGTGTCATCCAAATAACCAATCCGTGCGGGCCCGAGATGCCCAAAGCGGCCAATGTCTTGCTAGTCCGTGAGGTTCCGCATTTTTCACATAAAGATACACGATTGGTTATGTTTAGTCATTAGAAAATTTCAAGTTTCTTTCACGTTGAATTTATCAACCCTTGGAATCATCCAAAAAAGATTTTTCATGATGATTATTGATAGAATGCTTGTTAATGTTTCCATGTCGCAAGAGGTAAGAGAAGATTTCATCTTAGATTCATTCCATCTATTTTAGTTGAGAACTTTGTCTGAAACGAACCCACTATTGATATGGATGTTGTGAACGTGACTAGGGGAGAGCCTCTAATCCAAGTGTCAATCCAGAAGTTGACGTGAGGTTGTCAACTTGACTAGGGGAGAGCCTCTAATCCA
This sequence comes from Limnanthes douglasii subsp. nivea, assembly GCA_036936605.1. Lineage (NCBI taxonomy): Eukaryota > Viridiplantae > Streptophyta > Magnoliopsida > Brassicales > Limnanthaceae > Limnanthes > Limnanthes douglasii. The sequence goes on along the minus strand of JAUPFV010000001.1, from coordinate 56,554,952 downwards.
AGTGTCAATCCAGAAGTTGATGTCTCCGGTTCCTTCCAATAGACCACTTGACATAGGTTCAGCTTTGTCTTTGATAGATGCTAGTCTTTTCAATATTTTAGAAGCCGTCTTATTTTAGAAGCCTTCTTATTTTTGAATTATGCCGGCGATGAATGGGTTAGAGTAATAATAAATATACAAAGTCCAAATTATTATTCAGTTTCAAGCATGTATTTCTAATCAAAAATTTATTTAACTTTTTTTTGTTTATTGTCCACTACCCAATTATTTTTTTATACTATTTTAAATATTTGTTTTATAGAAAATCATCCCACCCTTGTTTATATTTTTTTGGTTTTTTTATTTTTATTTTAAAGTTTGTATTTTTTAAACCGCAATTCATGAAACAAATTCGAAACTATTATCAGTTTTTTTTAAACGAACAAAACTAGATACATAATATTATTTTTAATTTTTTTTTTCGAGATATGCATAGAAGAGAGACTGAAAGTTCTGGGAACATGAGACTTAGAGATGAAAAACGAGAGGCGAGAGTTTTGGGACAAAAGACCAAGAATTATCGGACGAGATACAAGCAGTGCGATACAATTTAAAATATAATTTTTAGATAATAAACGGGAGATAAAAAGCTAGATGCGAAACAGAATTAGTTTAACTTTAAAAACAATTCATTCATAATTCGGTTCGTAGATCCGGATTTAAATTTCGACTAGTTAACAATTTGATAGCTTGGGACACATCCCGAACTAAAATCAAGTTAATAAACACAGTAACATCGATACACATCTATCTTATCATAGGCCAGTGATGGTAATTTGGCAACTCAAAACAGCATCTTAATAGAGGAATTAGCACAAAAAGAAACATTTGAGGCTGCTAGGATCGAATTTGCTTTTAATTATACGATCATTATATAAAATTTCACTAAAACAATGGAATTATAGATATTTTGAATTTATATATATTCTTAATTACAAAAAATATATATACATGATCATAAAGTATAGAAAGAGAAACAATTATCATTAAAATATTAACATATGTTAAAAGTATTTTTATCATTTTAACTTGTATTTGAAAAATGACGTTGTATTTTAAATTTTAAATTTTTATTCTTTTGGCAACATTTTTAATATTAATTATTTTTATTTTTATTTTTTTGATATATTATCTTCATCATGTTTTAAGTTTAGGATTTATAGGGGAATTTTCAAGTGAAGATTTCTTGTACGATACATTTTTGAAGACCATTCTTTTTCAATGTATAAAATCTTTCGGGAGTCCACAAATAATGAATTTTCTCTATTAAGAAACAAATTAGGAACTGTTCTACAAGTGAATAGAAGCCTATGGAAAAACTTCATCTTAGACCAACACACACCTGCAAGTTGGTCAAGGCACAAACAAATATCATATGCCCAAATTCAAGAGAAAAAGAAATGACCAAACATTACCAAATAAATCAAAATAAACATCATATAAATATTCAATTCACATCTACTATCAAAGAAAATCTACAACAAAAAGCTAAGAATACAATGGTGGAAACATTCACGATACGAAAACCTAACACATTCATCTATTCTGAAATTCATTGATCTATTTGGGTTTCTTGGAGAAGTTAACATTTCACATGAGGATAGTAGACACGTCTTTATTGAATTCGATCTAATTGAAGACCTTAAAAAATGGAAGAGAAATGTTTATCAAATCGACGACAAGAGAATGAGACTCCTAAAGTGGCTACCACATTATAACATGAACAGAGATATTCGTATAACTCATATCTCCATTTCACTTCCAAATATATCGAAGTATATGAATGATGAAGAAATAAGATCAGTGGCTAGAGAAATAGGAAACCCTGTTTCGATATGCGTTCTACCAAGAAACAGGGTTAAACATAATTGTTGTAAAGTATGGGTGCAATTAGACATATCTAAAGATCTTTTAACCAAAGTTTGGATAGGATTTGGTGAAAACGATGGATACTCGAAAAAAATTGTATATGAGGATTTACCCAATTACTGTCTAAATTGCTATCATCTGGGTCATCAACAAAACAACTGTAGGAAAATCAGCAACAACAAAAGAGACCTCATAAATCGAGATCATATATATTATAATTATAAAATTTTAACCCAGGAAGCTCTAATTAAACTTAAGCTAAAGTCAATCATAGTGAATGGAGACAATTATGGGATTCAAGCAACGAACAAGGAACAAAGACACTCAAAAGCAACATCAATAGACGCAAAACATAAGAATTAGATACAAAAAGAATTGAAGAAAAAAACATGCATAATAAAAGAAATTCAATTCATCCGGAAATAATAGACTTAAGGAACTTATGCCTAAAAGGAAAAAAGTAGAGACACCAGTCAAATCAATGACTTAGAAATTTTAAAAGTTATACAAATAGCAAAAACAAGTAGCTTGTTCTTAGACAGAAAGCAAGCAAGGATAACTCATAGCGAAGATGAATTATATAACTCTACAGCAGTAATTAGTCTTCCACCATACCTGGTATTGAAAAAGGCTGAAGTCATTGAAGATTTTAAGAATATTTTGGAATAATCAAAGCACCAAAATGTTAAGAAGGACAATGACAAGCATCATCCTTCTAAATTTTAATTCATTAAGGCTATTGAAGATTTGGAAACAGTCAACTTAGCCCCTGAGCATCCAACCCCTAGCAAAGAGAGCATAGGTAGGTTTTCTACATCACATGCAAGACATAAAATTGAGGTTTATCAAGGTTTTCAAAACATTAATTAATAAGAATCTAAAAGATGATAAGAGAAAGAAAATTTAGTATGAGTTACGTTCGTACAAATGACTGATGATATTTCTAATGTCAATTGATGATTTATGCTAACAAGCTCCGCAAGATCTTAATCCTGTCTAGCCTTCTAAATCACTACAGATCCATTTCGTTTTCTTATCTAACTGACAATTCTCGTCAGAAATTATTTGCACAACATATATACATATCAATCGACTCCAAATATCAGATCAATTGTTTAATTAACTGGCATCTTTATCATGCTGATCAATCTCTGACCCTCAATAGCTCAGAACACATCCTATACTGTGTATAACATCTCTGGATCACTCCAAATCCATGATCCTAACATCGCAACACAATTCAGTTTTCTCAAGGATGTTGTAAACATAAAGTAAGGCATCGATGTTCAACACCTAGTGTTTATCCCGGGTGCTTTCTGATATTGTCGTAAATATAAAGCTAAGCATTACTGATCAAAACAACCTAATGATTATAGTTGATGCCCAAAGCATGGTTCTTACCATTGTCGTTCAACACCTCGAGCTAAGCATTGTTGTTGATACTCTGGTGGTTATTGTTGCAGTCATAAGCCAGCTACGTTTGCGTACTGTAATTGTCCCAAGCCTGTTGTTGTTGCTGCTAAATACCTATTTCTCAAGCATGTTATACATTATCATGGCATAACTTCTTTACAATGATCCATGTCTGGGTTACTAACATATCTCCCCAACATATTTACAGCAAAGGTAATGTCTGGTCTAGTACAAACTTGAGCATACATTAAACTCCCAACTGCCGAAGCATAAGGGACCATTTTCATTTCCTCAATCTCAATTTTTGTCTTAAGACATTGACCCAGACTAAGTATTTCACCCTTTAATATAGGGGTACTTAAGGGTTCACAATCTGCCAATACGTAACATTGTAACACATTTTCAATGTAGGCATTTTGTGATAATCCAAGAATATCACGAAAACGATCCTGATGTATCTGGATTCCTAACACAAAACTGGCATCACCAAGATCCTTTATATCAAACTTATATGATATAAATATTTTTTTAGTGTATAACAGCTCCTTATTGTTCAAGGCAAGCAATATGTCATCCACATATAATATAAGAGATATGAAATTACTCTCACTGAACTTGTGATACACACAATCCTCAACCGAGTTGATCTCAAAGTCATAACTGACTATTGATGAACTCATAAAATCCTTAGGTAAGTTCAGAAGCAGAAATGTTCGTATGAGAGGGTCTATCTAAGAAATGTTCGTATGAAATGATTGTAGTAATTGTAATCAACATTTTTTAGAGAGGGAAAAAGGCAAAAGGAATAAATGTAGCAATAATTGACTAATCATTGGTCTTTTCCCAAAAAGGGAATGTCCTTTATATAATACATGAGATAGGTGGTAAGATTACATAATTACCATCATTAAGACAGATTTCCCACCCCACTCTTTTACTATTTATAGAAAAGTTCTTGGAGTATATCATTTAACCCCTATATTTCTTATGTTTTCTTTACTTTGGTCCTTAATCACTAAATATACAAATTTAGGCCTTATATTTTGTATATTTAACCTCCTGGTTATCTATATTTTTCTCCTCTTATGAGTAGCCCCCATTTTCTCATGAAGATATCTGAGTGAGGACTGCAGTTATTCTTCGAATCTCCTCGGATTTTATAACACTCGAACCTTCTCGGATCGGATGGCTTTGCTGGTTGTGCCTTACATATAAATTGTTTAGGTGCTGCCATTCGGGTTACGTGATTCAAAAGTTGTTAAAAGTTATAACCCCACCCTTAGTCGTGATGACCTCACCTAAATCATTATTTGTTTTGAGCTCGCGTGCTTCTGTCTAGCCGTTATAAAGTTAGCGATATTTTAGATGATGAGGTCACTTATGGCCATGTGCCGCGTCTCTATCAGGGCTTGCCAGCGCGTTGTTTGAAGCGGTTTGTGACAGGGGAAACGTGTCAAAACTTCTTTAACCTTTCGTCTTTTGTCCCCTTTCACTATAAATACTCACTTCCACCTGTTCTAGAGAGAGAAAATTTCAAAACCCAAATTCCCTTTTTGCTCTTTCATACCTGAAGAGTTTATCAATCTTGAACGATATAAGCTTTGAAGGTGATTCAATATCTCAAATCAATATGTTGCTCGCAGACCTTCTAGTGAAATAAGGCATCCCACACCTGCAGATATATGGCAATCAACCTTTCGTAACAACTGGTCCCTTATTCGAGAACGTCTGATCTTCCTTCCACAACTTCTCCCTTCTTAACCATGGGTGATGAAAAGGGAAAGCCGACTAAAATAAATGCAGAGGAATGCATTCAAAAGAAAAGGTCCCCCTATCCACCTGTAAAATCTATCTGAGTGAAAATCTTCTCTTCTGCTGCAACCCCTCAAATGATTCCCAGGGGACACTGCAAACGACTCTAGAAGTGAGTCCCAGGAAGTATTTAACAAATGGTGTTCGGTTAGAGAAGGTTTTGAAGTCCATCTCTGAAATCCAAGAGATAGCTTTACTTGATGAACCAGACAGCGATAAGGAACAACCTGATGTGGTAGTGGTTGAGGCACAACGCTCACGAGTCGTTCCTGTCGCGATTCTTCTATTCGGACCAACTGCGCCAAGCCAAGATGCCTCTTCTCCCCCCCCCCCCCCCCACACACAAAATTACTACTAATCCACCCTTTCGGAGTGAAAAAGCTTATTTGGTGAAGAAAGACAAAAAGAAAAGAAAACGCACTACATATCTGCCCTCAAACATAGAAGATGTTTTAGGTGATAATCTTCGCGATATTAAGTCTAAGCAACTTTTTACCCTTTATAAAGTGAAGTACAAATACTTTCTTCCGATTCGGTTACTCCACCTCTCCAACAACAACAAATCGCTAACGAGAAAGAAGATCCTAAAAGAACGGAATTAAGAACACCACCTCCTTATCAGGAGAAAAGTGAAAAAAGATCAGACCAAACTGAGTCATTGAGTCCACCTCAAAACAATACAGAGATCGAGAAGAATGGTGAAAAGCCAATTAAGACTGATTCCTCAGTGCCATCTGAAGTCGAAAAGACTTTAGATGATAAAGATTTAGTTTCTGCTCCCCTCTTCCTCCTTCTCCTCTCAAAAAAGGCGAGAAAGAAGATGCTAATAAAGCTAGTTCAGAATCAAAAGGTAGCCAAATTTGTATCGGTATGCCTCATCGGTGCACAGACGAGAAGACATTGGTTGCTTGCCTTACAGATACTCCACTCCGTAATATATCTTTGCAGCTCATTCTTTTCCTTTATATGGTTAACTGAGGAAATTATATTTCTTATAAAGCAAATTCTTTTAAGGTAGAATCTGATTGAAGGAATTGTTTAAAGTTTATATCTTTTGGCATATTAGGGAAAGATTTAATCTTAGCCGAGTCTTGTAAGTATTGTAGATAAAATCATATGCAATTTGTCGTAATATTTTATTTATAAATCGAAAGGCATGAAAGATTTCAGTGCTAGGTTTCAACCCTATCTGAAGTGCTTAGACTAGCCAGAAGCTCAAAGTCTATTCAGTCTACTTTAGGCTCCAACTATAGCATTTGAGCCCTTTTTAATTGATTCATAACTGGAGCTCTTGCCGAGACTGAGCTAAACTCAAAGATCCAAAGGAAACGATTGAGCTAAAGACTCAAGCTTGAGTTTGGCTGCCTGCGTAAGAGCTATGCTTTTTTAATAAAATCCGGTGAGCAGTTCGTTTTATAGATTAAAGTTATAAATACAAGAGAGGTAGTATCCTGTACTCCTGAATACTAAAGAAAAGGTTGCATAAAGCCAAATAAAAAGTAATATTAAGGGATTGGTCCGGCCACGTTATCATAAAAACCAAAAACAATGCAGATAGCCGGGTAATTTCCCAATATAGAAAGGAAGTTCAAAATAACTAGGCATGGTTACCCATTAATGAGCTTCACTAGCTGAGTACCAATCTATTGATGCCATTACTAGTTCTAAATTATGCTGCACCAAGTACTAATGTTGTAGAGATTGTATTCTAAATCTTCAGTTATCTAGGATTTCTGTTCTTCCTACTACCTTCTCATTCAGTGACACTTTTTTTCCAAGTGTCTATGAATTGTAAAAGAAATAAGCAGTAGTGTACAACTGTATATACCTTATGTTTGGACTTGAAGTTGATTATAAAGGATCAGAAGGTTTAGATGCTGAGTGAAAGTAGTAGCGACAAATTGGTGATTGGTCTAGATTTTTTCATTATGTCATAAATAAATGCTACTCTATGAGGATGAGATTAACATGGGCGTTTTGCAAATTCAGAAAGAGGAAACGAACAGATGAGATTCCTTATCAAGAACTCGAAATGGGAACATCTGAATCTGCTGGTATTCCTGTGGAAACAGCAGAAGGTTGGGATAATAGTTGGGATGACGACTGGGACGATGATACAGCTGTGAAATCACCAGGTGCCGGTGGGCATCAAGTGAGAAGAGTCTCGGCAAATGGACTCACTTCTAGGAGTACAAACAAAGACGGCAAATGGACTCACTTCTAGAGCTGTTTTCTAACAACTCTAGAAGAGAGTCTTTTTTCATTAGGGGTCATTCTTGATCCTGATGAAAAGAAAAGAAGTCAAAAATTCTTATAAGTAGTTAGTTAGAACGAAAAGAGCTAGTTCTAGAGTTAGAGATAAAATATGACCCCTGCTGTTGTGAGATATTTTACCTTATTTCTAGTTTGATAAGTACCATATTTATCTTTTAAGAGCATCCCTAACAGAGTAGGTATATGGAACTAGATAGCAAATTTGAAGATTATTCGTTAATTTTTTCTTTCCAACAGATAATCTATTAGGCTAGTTATATTTACTTGCTTAATTTTAGGTAGGTATATTTAGAGTGGCAGTTACCCACTATCTATAATTATTCCTTTTTTTTTTCTCTTCCAGCTTAAATAAAAAACTACCTTAATTATACTATAGTTGTTGTATTATATGATAATCTATAATTTTACGGTATTAAAATCCTAGGTATATTTACCAAATTTTTAGAGTAGCTGTTGGGATGCTTAAGTAAAGAGATATAGATGAGTAAAATATGTTGTTGTTATCTTTGGATCCGTACAATTGCTAATCTTATTTAGTAATAAAATGGGCCCAAATAAGAAAAGACCCATTCACCCTACCGTTCCTAAATCTTTTTCAGTTAAAACTCTATGTCCTTGGGTCGACAGACTCTTCATCTCTTCCAAGGCTCCGTTGATTTCCGTTGCTTTCGTTTTTGGTAGATCAAGAGATTCCAAGTCACAGATGAGAATATATGCAACTGCATTTAAAGAAATGATGGCGGCAGGTGGATTCGTGAGTCGAGCATTCGAGTCGGATCTCAAGAAATATCCCGATCTCCAGAAAGGTGTACAATCGTATATAGGTCAGATCTCATTCTTCTCTTTCTTTCGTATTTTTTTTTATCGTTTCAAGTTTAAGCTCGTGAGTCCTGTAATCGTGACATACGTTTTCCGACCATTTAAACTAAATTAAAGGTATGCATTTTATGGTTCGGCAGTTGTATTAGTATATCTTATGTATTTGCAGTTATATATTTATAAAAAAGCATGAAAACTATGTATGCAAAAATTTATATAAGAGTACTCTGTCATTGTATATGTTCTTCCAAATGTTATTTTCATGTCAAGTTAAATAATATAAATAAATAATGCAGAAGTAGTTATTAAACAAATAACATCTTCTTAATTTTCCAAATAATTTGAAAGAATTAAAATCACATGTGCATGTTTATAAACACATATTATCATCGTTCTTATAATCCAAAAATTAAAAATCTATATATAATAGTCATCCAATAACAAAACCGAAGATTTTTTATGGAATTGGAATTCATATCTTGAAATCACTTTTCGAATTAGCTGTCTCTCTTGCTATTTCAACTTTTTATTGGTGGGCTTTTTGAATTCACTGCCCCTTTTGGCGAAAAAAGAGGTTCTTATCTGCAAAAATTAGTCTTTCCCGCAAAGAATCAAGGCTGGCATCTCGAGCAAATCAAGGATTTGCTTTCGAGTAGAATTCTATTGGTATCGAAAATTGACCCATTCTTATTTTAATATGTATATAAAAATTACCTTATTTTAAATTTAAATTACAAAAATTTAAATATACAACTGTAAAATATCTAACTAATGGTACTTATTAAACAAGATATATAACCAAAAGCAACGTTATATTCTATCTCTGTATAGTGTTTCAGGATTTTGATTCTCTAAACACATTTCAATAAAATAAGATATATGTTTATTTGTATACCATTAATATGAACTAAATCCATTGATATATTTTGATAGATATGGTTATCTTCCGATGCTGTAAAAAAAATTCTTTACTAACAAATTTAAAATTGAATAAATCTGTTATAGAGTCTGAAGCAATTTTGCCGAAAATTTCCGTCAGCATATCATGAGGAGTTATTGTTGATCTTGATGAGAAAAAAAAGACACTGAACAATCTAGAGTTTTTTAATTGAAACAAATAGTTAGTTGGAAGCAAAAGAGCTAGTTCATTTGTATATATAAAGTAAGAGATTGAATATGACGCTGGTGCTGTTGGTTATATATCTTGTTTAATAAGTACCGTTAGTGAGATATTTTAACGTTGTATATTTAAATTTTTGTAATTTGAAATTTAAAATAAAAATAAGAATGGGTCAATTTTTGATACTAATAGAATTCTGCTGGAAGGCAAATCCTTTATTTGCTCGAGATGCCGGCCTTGATTCTTTACGGAAAGGCTAATCTTTACCGTTAAGAACTTCTTCTTTTTTGCGCCAAAAGGGTAGTGAATTCGAAAAGCCCTCCAATAAAAAGTTGAAATAGCACGACATGAAGCTAATTCGAAAAGTAATTTCAATATATGAATTTCAACTCCATTTTCGAGTCTTCGGTTTTGTTATTGGATGACTATTATATATAGATTTTTAATTTTCGGATTAAAATGGTGATGATCTGTGTTTATGGACATGCACATGTGGTTTTAATTCTTTCAAATTATTTGGAAAATAAAAAAGAAGTTATTTGTTTAATAACTACTTCTGCCGTTATTTATTAATATTACTTAATTTGAGGGAAGAACATATGCAACGACTGAGTACTGTTGTTGTATGAATTTTTACATGGCTTGTTTAAAAACCGGAGGTTATCGTATAAAACTGCATGTTTAAATTAGCATGCAACTGAAATGCTATTAGACGAACGTCTTATGTGTGTCCCGCAAATTTTGTGTGAATAATTTTGTGTGTTAATATTAAATTAAATGTATGGATTTTATGGTTCGGCAGCAGTTGTAAACAGTTTTGAGTAGTTGAATTATAATCACGCATATAAAGATATGCGCAGACTACGCATATAAAGATATGCGTTGACTAAAGCCATGAAAAATTATTGTATGACTATGGTGTACAATTGTATAGATTTGAATAAAAGAAATGCACGAAACTATAATTTTAAATGAATTTGTATGTGTACTGGAAGTGCTTTTGGTACGTAAAACAACAGTTTGTAACTGTAGCATCGTAAGTTTATTTCTTTTTTTTAATATAAAGTGGAAATAAATAACTCCATTTAATTTTGCATACGGCCATCTAAACTGATTTGGTAGGTATGCTCACTCCAATAAAAGTAACCAAATTTGTAAATTAAGCTATATATATATATATATATATATATATATATATATATATTTTAATTTACAAATTTGGTAAATTTTGATGTTATTTAGATATATTTACGATTTTGGTAAATTTTGATGTTATTCATAAATGAGTTATGATTGTTTATACGTGAGTGACATGTTGATTTTTGGCATCACCCAAATCAAGTTGATGAAACAAAGAGATTGTTATCATCTAGTTTTGAGATGAAAGATTTGGAGGAAGCTGAGAAGCTTCTTGGTATATGTATGTCATGCCTAGCATTGGTCCGGATATTGCCTTCGTTGCTGGAAAGCTTAGTATGTATACTAGCAATCCTAGTCACATCATTAGAAAGTTGTAAATCGAGTATTCAAGTATTTGAAAAGAACCATGGACTATAGTTTGACTTATACTGGATTTCCTTCCGAATTTCTACTTGGGGGAGGTGTTATCTCTTAGGCATCTAAGAAACAAACTTGTATTACTGATTCAAGAATGAAGTCAGAGTTTGTGGCATTAGCAGCAGCGAGTAAAGAAGCTGGGTGGCTAAGATTTTTAATGTATGAAATTCCGTTCTGGCCCAAACCGATATCACCTATATCTATCGGATGTGATAGTGAAGCTGCCTTGGCTAGTAAAAGATAGTGTCAAGTGAAAAAATTTGAGAATGTAAATTTATGTGTATATTTCTTCGAGTGTTCATTATGGATAGTAAAAGTTCAATCCTTAGTGATACCTTGATATTCGAATATTTGAAATGTGTAATATACTAATATGAAATTCAATCGTCATGATATTTCATTTGTGCATAATTTTTTTATTTGTTGTGATTTTGTTTTAGTTCATCACGAATTTCACTAAAATGGGGGAAGATTGTTGGATATTTTAGTGTAATTGGATTGACTAGTCGACCAATATAGTCGTAATATATTATCGAACAAGTCGGAGAGTGTGGAGTACACGCTTGTTAGAATATATTATGAGTAGTGGATCCAATGGGCGGATCCTGGCTGTGGTTAAATTTAGTTGAATGATAAGGCTATTACGAAAATTCATAGAAATTTGAATTTGAATTTGAATTTTTGGTCGGTTTTATGATTTGAAATTTTAACCGTTTTTGGACATAAAATTGTTTTACTGTTGGAGTAATTTGGTTGAATAAATTAGTATGGTTCTGTGAAAATTGATTATAGCGTTGTTCAAAAGAAACGCTCTGATTTTATTCGGTTCAAAATTTTGGAGAACCACCAAAATAATTTCAATCTAAAATTATAAAAACAAGACTTCAGAGTTTATCCGGAAATATCTAAACAAAATTCCCAACAGACGGCTTGATTAGATTACGACAGCAGTTAAAAACTCTTCCAATAGGGTTTGAGAAATTGCCAGCGGCCAACGAGTTAACCACAATCTCTGAATCGGTTTCGATGTCTGCGTTGGTGTACCCATTTTGCTGGCAGATAATAAGGCCATCTAGAAGTGCTCTGGCTTCAACATAAAGAGGGGAGAGCTTTCCATACAGACGACCATGGCCTGAGATTAAGGAGCATATACTATTTCTGATTATAATGCTGCCACTAGCTTCACCGTCAAAGAGGGAAGAGCCATTAGTGTTAATTTTGATTATGTTATTTATCGGAGGAGTCAAGTAAACGAGCTTAGGGAGTGTTGATATTAAGGCCATTAAAGCATCAAAACTCACTACAGACGTTGTTGAATGGGGACCAATGCTTTCTGGAGAGAAGGTTAGCAGTGTCTGACCAGAAATTATATAGTTAATGGAATTAATGGCTGAATTGAGATCGGATACATGAGCTTTTATCTTTGATTTATTTTTCATGTTCCAAATGACTCAGCATATGTGAATGTCCTTTTTAGAATTCCAGAGCCCAGTCCTTAGCATGTGAGGAACTGTCATGTATCTTACGATTTTAATTTTGGAAATGGAAGCATGATTGTTTATTGATTACCACTGAATTTACATTTCGAAGGTAACATGAAATATATTTTTTACAGGATATCATCGGTTGGAATCCAACTTTGAAGCAGCCTCCAGGTAAAGTATGAACATTTCCTTGGCGTAATTATGTTCCAAAATTCACCAAAAAGTCTCGATTGGTTATGTTTAGTCTTTAGAAAATTCCAAATTTCTTTCGTGTTGAATTTACCATCCCTTAGAATCATCCAAAGAGGAATTTTCGTGATGATTATTTATATAATTCTTGTTAATGTTTTCCCTGTCGTAAAAGGTATGAGAAGGTTTCATCTTAGAATCATTCCATCCATTTTAGTTGAGAACTTTGTCTGAAACGAGTCCACCGTTGATAGGGATGTTGTCAACCTGACTAGGGGAGAGTCTCTAATCCAAGTGTCAATCCAGAAGTTGGTGTGTCCAGTTCCAATAGACCACTTGACATAGGGTTCATCTTTGTCTTTGATAGATGCTAGTCTTTTCAATACTTTAGAACTCTTCTTATTTTTTAATTTTGCGAGCAATGAATGGATTAAATTATTCTTTTTATATTTCAATTCTGCCAGCAATGAATGGATTAAAGTATTAGTAAATATACAAAGTTCTAAATTATTATTCAGTTTCAATCATATATTTTTAAGTAAAAAATTATTTAATTTTTTTAATTTATTGTCTACTACCCAATTATTTTTTATAATATTTTAAATATTTGTTTTATAGAAAATCATCACACACTTGTATATTTTTTTTTGGTTTTTGTGCTTTTTTTTTAAAGTTTGTATTTTTTAAACCGCAATTTAGGAAACAAATTCAAAACTATTATCAGTTTTTTTAAACGAACAAAACTAGATACATCAATGATATTTTTTTAAACAATTCGAGAGATACATAGATGAGAGATTGAAAGTTGTGGGACACGAGATACGGGACGAGAAGCGATATTTTCAAGACAAAAGATCGAGAATTGCAGGACGAGAGACGAGAACTGCAATACCAGTTTAAAATATAATTTTTAGATGATATACGGTATAAAAAAACTAGATGCGAAACCAAAATTAGTTTGACTTTAACAAAAATCATTCATGAATCAGTTTTATAGATTCGGATTTAAATTTCGACTAATTAACAATTTGATAGCATTATCTAATAAAACTTTAACCATTTTTTTGGACACATCCAGAACGAAAGATCGAGTTAATAAACACAGTAACATTGGTACATATCCATCTTGTTATAGGCCGGTGATTGTAATTTGGCAACTCAAAACACTTAACAGGAGGAAATAGCATAAAAAGAAACATTTGAGGCTGTTAGGATCGAATTTGCTTTTAATTATATGATCAAAATATAAAATTTCATTAAAACAACGCATATATAGATATTTTGAATTTATATATATTCTTAATTACAAAAACTATATATACACGTGATCACGAAGTTTTGAAAAAGAAACAATTATCATTAGAATATGTTAAAGGATTTTTATCAATTAAACTTTTATTGAAAAATGAGGTTGTGTTTTGAATTTTATTTTTTTATACATTTTAATATTAATTATTTTTTTATTTTTTTGATATATTATCTTCATCATATGTTTTGAGTTTAGGATTTATTAGGGAAGCTCTTAGTGAGGATTTCTTGTAAGATACATTTTTGAGACTGTTCTTCTTTAATGTATAAGACCTTTCGCGAGTCCACAAATGATGAATTTCTTCCCTTAAGAAACAAATCAGGAACTGCTATACAAGCGAATAGAAGCCTATGGACAAACTCCATCTTCGAGCAACACACACCTGCAAGTTTGTCAAGGCACAAACAAAAACCATACGCGGCATCACAAATCCAAAGAACAAAAGAAATGACTAAACATTACCAAATAAATCAAAAGAAACATCATATAAATATTCAGTTCACATCTATTATCAAAGAAAATCTACAACAAAAAGCTAAGAATACAATGGTGGAAACATTCCCGACAGGAAAATCTAAACTCATCTATTCTGAAATTCATTGATCCATTTGGGTTTCTTGGAGAAGTTAACATTTCACATGAGTAGACACATCTTTATTGAATTCGATCTAATTGAAGACCTTAAAAAAATTGGAAGAGAAATGTTTATCAAATCGACAACAAGAGAATGAGACTCTTAAAAGTGGCTACCACATTATAACATAAACAGAGAGATTTATATAACTCATATTTGTATTTCACTTCCAATCTATCGAAGTATATGTTTGATGAAGAAATAAGATCAATAGCTAGAGCAATAGGAAACCCTATTTTGATATGCGTTTTACCAAGAAACAGGGTTAAATACAATTTCTGTAAAGTATGGGTGCAATTAGACATATCTAAATAACTTTTTACCAAAATATGGATATGATTTGGGAAAAACGATGGATACTGACAAGAAATTGTATATGAGAATTTACCTTATTACTGTTTGAATTGCTATCATTTGGGTCATCAACAAAACAATTGCAGGAAAATCAGCAAAAATAAAAGAGACCTCATAAATCCAGATTATCTACATGATCATAATAATATTTTGACTTGGGAGACTCTAATGAAACCTA
Source organism: Limnanthes douglasii subsp. nivea (assembly GCA_036936605.1). Lineage (NCBI taxonomy): Eukaryota > Viridiplantae > Streptophyta > Magnoliopsida > Brassicales > Limnanthaceae > Limnanthes > Limnanthes douglasii. The sequence continues at coordinate 56,539,901 of JAUPFV010000001.1, read as the reverse complement.
AGCTAAATTCAATCATAGTGAATGGAGACAATTCTGGGATTCAAGCAACAAACAAGGAACAAAGCAACTCAAAAGCAGCAGCAATAAAAGCAAAACATAAGAAACAAACACAAAAATTAATTGAAGGAGAAATAAACATGCATAATAAAAGAAATTCAATTCATTTGGAAACAATGGACTCAAGGAACTTATTCCTAAAAGGAAAAAGTAGAGACACCAATCAAATCAATGACTTAGAAATTTTAAAAGTTATACAAGTAGCAGAAACAAGTAGCTTGTTCATAGATAGAAAGAAAACAAGGATAGCTAAATGCGAAGATAAATTATATAACCCTGCAGCAGTAATTAGTCTTCCACCATACCCTGTATTGAAAAAATTTAAAGTCATAGAAGATTTCAAAAATGTTTTAGAATAATCAAACCACCAGAATGTTAAGAAGGACAATGACAAACATCATCCTTCTCAAATTGAAATCATTAAGGCTATGGAAGATTTGGAAATAATCAACTTAGCCCCTGAGCATCCAACCCCTAACAAAAAGAGAATAGGTAGGTTTTTTACATCGCATGCAAGACATAAAACTGAGGTTTATCATATTTCAAAACATTATTTAATAAGAAGCTAAAAGATGCTAAGAGAAAGAAAATTTAGTATGAGTTACTTTCGTACAAATGACTGATGATATTTCTAATGTAAATCGATGATTTATGCTACTAACAAGCTCAGCAGGATTTTAATTATGTCTAGCCTTCTAAATTATTACATATCCAGTTGGTTTTCTTATCTAACTGATAATTCTCGTCAGAAATTATTTGCGCAACATATGTACATATCAACCGACTCCAAATACCAGATCAGTTTTTTAATTAACTGGCATCTTTATCATGTTGATCAAGGTTTGGCCGTCAATAACTCAGAACACATCATAAACTGTGTATAACATCTCTGGATCACTCCAAATACATGATCCTAACATCGCAACACAATTAATTATGCTCAAGACTGTTGTAAACATAAAGTAAGGCATCGTTTTTCAACACCTAGTGTTTATCCTGGTGCTTTCTGATACTGTCCTAAATATGAAGCTCAGCGTTACTGATCAAAACAACCTAATGATTATGGTTGATGTCTAAAGTGTGGTTCTTACCATTGTGGTTCAACACCTGGAGGTAAGCATTGCTGTTAATTCTCTGGTGCTTATTGTTACACGCATAAGCCAGCTACGTTTTCCTACTGTAACTGTCCCAAGCCTATTGTTGTTGCTGCTAAATACTTGTTCCTCAATCATGTTATACATCATCATGGCATAACTGCTTTAAAATGATCCATATCTGGGTAACTAACATATCTCCCCAACATATCTACACCAAAGGTAATGTCTGGCCTAGTACAAACTTGAGCATACATTAAACTCCTAACTTCCGAAGCATAAGGGACCGTTTTCAGTTCCTCAATCTCAAGTTTTGTCTTAAGACATTAACCCAGATTAAGTATTTCACCCTTTGCTATAAGGGTACTTAGGGGTTTGCAATCTGCCAATACGTAACATTGTAACACACTTTCAATGTAGGCATTTCAGCCAATTAGTCATACAAACCAAAAATTGATGAGTAATTGCTTTTCATCCTAATTTCCAAATAAGGATGGCAATATGATTTGAAACCAAACGAATACTTAGAATGCAGATTGATTTTTTTTTTTGCTTCTATTTTTTTCAGTACCACTCTGTTCAGATATAAGTCAGTTAGCACTTGTGGGTAATGTGTGTTTACATTGAAAGTGAGGTGAATGTATACATCACCAAGAAACTTCACACCTGTAATTGGATTAAACACTCATATAGACTCATCTAAATTTTATTATGTGCAAAATTGGAATAACCTTTAATAGAACCATACATATACAAATATCACAAAGACTGGATCTTAAATAGTAAGGTACATGGTTTCTTCTGGTGGTTTTTTATATCAGACACATAAAAGAGAGAGAATAATCACAAGAATATAAAGGAAGAACACATACCCATTCAGAATGCATTAAATATTAAAAAAATTACAATCTAATTCACTAATAATTCTCGACTAATAAAAATAAGATAACACAAGAAGATTATTTTTTTCTTGGTTTCCAAAAATTTAACCTAGAAGACTAAGAATAGTGTTGTAAAATAATTTGCAAATTTATCAGCTTCATGATCTCATATGCAATATCCACAATCTCTTTCACCGATTTTATCTGACCATTTTTCCAGGACTGTATAAGTAGTGGGTTCACCGTAGAAAATAGTGTTTTGATTCCGGATAATCTCTGAAGTCTTGTAAACAATTTTTTATTGAAATATTTTTGGGATTTTCCAAAAATTTCAGTTGGATAAAATCAGAGATATTCTATTTGAACAGAGAGTATGAATTGATGTGTCTGTTATTTTTCAACAGAACCAATCTTTTATTAATTCGACCAATTTGGATCAGTTTGGCAGTTAGGGTAGTTAAGGTCTTTAAACGGGATTTGTAATAAAACAGCTTTAAATTTGAAATTTGAATAAAACGGTCAAATTTCTAATTTTGAAATTTTGTTGACTTGCAACAATAGTCGATTTAACCAAAATAAAAAAATTTAGATAGGGGCTCTGCCCCTTTGCCGCTTGGACCTCGCCACAAACTCTGCCCCTTCATCCTGTTAATCATGATATAATCTAACAAACGTGCACTCCGCACTCTACGACTTGTTTGATAATGTATCATGACGAAATTGGTTGACTAGTCGATCCAACTACACTAAAATATCTAACGTTCACCACAGCCACGACAAACACCTACGTTTTGCTTATAAGAAATATAATTCTTCTTGTTCCACATTTGGCTTAAAATATCTCTATTTCTATTCCTTGACAATATTCGTACTCTTGAGCTTTTTAAAGGAGACAAAATCTTCAAACTTTCTTCTTGTTTTTCTTTTTCGAGCAAAGAAAACAATATAATATTGTAGACACACGATGCATCAAGATGTCTTTTGTTTACTACTTTCTTCAAAAACTCTAACCCTGATTCTTGTCTTTTATAAAGAAAATAATATTTCATTCCTTCTCTGTATAATGCTTCAGGATTTTGATTTTTAGGCACCTTTCAATAAAATAAGATATTTGTTTATTTGGATACCATTGACCGATAGGAACCAAATCCATTGATATATTTTGATAGATATGGTTATCTTCCGATGCCGTAAAAAATTCTTTACTAACTAATTTAAGATTAAATATATCTGTCATAGAGTCTGAAGCAACTTTGGTGAAAATTTCCGTCAACATATCATGAGGAAGATCATGAATGCTGCTAACAACTCTAGAACGAACTCTTTTTCTACGATGAGTCATTCTTGATCTTAATAAGAAGAAAGAAAAGACATAGAACAAATATTTTTTAATTAAAACAAGTAGTTATTTAGAAGTAGAAGAGCTAGTTATCCATGTATATATAGAGTAAGAGATAGAATATGACCATGCTGCTGGTTAAATATCTTATTTAATAAGTACTGTTCGTGAGATATTTTACCGTTGTATATTTAAAAATTTGTAACTTGAAACTTAAAATAAGGTAATTTTTATATAGATATTAAAATAAGAATTGGTCCATTTTTTATACCGATAGAATCCTAATCCAAGTTTTTCGGCGCAACAGAACTCTCTGATTCTCTTTGTCCAAATGAGTTTTCACCACTCCAATTCTTGGAGAAGCTACATACGCAACAAAATCAGATTTGCCTAGTTTTTCACTCCAGTAAAGTGTTAGAGCACAATGTGCACTTCCACACATTGGATCCTCGTTAATTCCAAACTTAGGATAGAAGAATCGGCTACAAAAATCAAATTCAGACTCAGAATCAGCTGCAGCCAAAACAATTATCCCTCTTCCAGGACATTTCAATATCTTGTCGGCATTCGGTTCTTGTTCTACGACGGATTTCCAAGGCGGAAGCACGACAAAGATATCGTCGGATGTTGTAGGCTTCTTTATATCGATGATAGAAGCACCGCTCAAGGCTTTGGATATTGTAGAAAATTCAGTAGAGTTGAACTCATAAATTGGAAGAACAAGGAGATTTAGTTCAATAAAGAAAGACCCTTTCGATTCACTGTTTGAATCTTTTTAGCTCGGGAGTGAACCATCAGAGGCTAAACTTGGGATTTGGAGCTGAATCGGACTGTGTCGGGGATCGTAACAGTAGTCTTAGTGGGTGTTCGGTGTCAATCTAGGTAAGGTATGAGCATTTTCTTGGCGTAATTATGTTCCAGAATTTACAAAACGTTGTTAAAAGTATAAACTTCATTCCATATAGGCCTCATAATCCCCACATTGGTAAGAACTAAAAATGGTGAGTGTATATAATTGTAGCTCCATTTCAACTAGTAAGAGTCCTTTTGGGAGTGTCATCCTAAAGAGAAAACCTGTGCGGGTCCGAGAGGCCCAAAACAGACAATATCTTGCTAGTCACATAAAAAAAATACACCAACAACTGGTATCAGAGCAAAAAAAAATGGCTTAACCGTCGAAAAAATTCGAAGCCACGAATGGCTTAAATGCCGGAAATATTTGGAGCCTCTAGTGTAGGCTTAAACATCGAATTCGCTGTTATTGATGGGATAAAGTTTAAAGGGAAGTGTTGAAGTATAAACTTCATCCCATAGAGGCATCTCAATCCCACATTGGTAAGAACAAAAAATAGAAAATGGTGAATGTATATAATTGTGACTCCACCTCAACTAATAAGAAACCTTTTGGGAATATCATCCCAAAGAGCAAACCCGTGCGGGTCCGAGAGGCCCAAACCGGACAATATCTTGCTAGTCCATGAGGTTCCGCATTCTTCACATAAAAATACACGATTGGTTATGTTTAGTCTTTAGAAAATTTCAAGTTTCTTTCGTGTTGAATTTATCAACCCTTGGAATCATCCAAAAAAGAGTTTCATGGTAATTATTGATAGAATGTTTGTTAATGTTTTCCATATCGCAAGAGGTAAGAGAAGACTCCAGCTTAGATTCATTCCATCCATTTTAGTTGAGAACTTTGTCCGAAACGATCCATCTGTTGATAGGGATGTTGTCAACCTGACTAGGGGAGAGCCTCTAATCCAAATGTCAACCCAAAAGTTGACGTGATGTTTTCAACCAGACTAGGCGAGAGCCTTTAATCCAAGTGTCAATATAGAAGTTGATGTCTTCGGTTCCTTCCAATAGACCACTTGACATAGGTTTCAATTTTGTCTTTGATAGATGCTAGTCTTTTCAATAATTTAGAACTCTTCTTATTTTTGAATTATGTCGGCAATGAATGGGTTAGAGTATTAATATATATACAAAGTCCAAATTATTATTTAGTTTCAAGCATATATTTCTGAGCATAAATTTATTTAACTTTTTTTATTTATATTCTACTACCTAATTATTTTTTTATAATATTTTAAATATTTGTTTTATTGAAAATCATCCCACCCTTGTATTTTTTTTGGTTTATTTTATTTTAATTTTAAAAGTTTGTATTTTTTAAACCACAATTCAAGAAACAAATTCGAATCTATTATCAGTTTTTTTAAACGAACAAAACTAGATACATAATATTATTTTTGAATTTTTTTCGAGACATGCGTGGAAGAGAGACTGAAAGTTGTGGGAGCATGAGACTCAAAGATGAAAGACGAGAGGCGAGAGTTTCGGGACAAAAGACCTAATTGCGGGACGAGATACGAGAGTTGCAAGGCAATTTAAAATATAATTTTTAGATGATAGACGAGAGATAAAAAGCTAAATGCGAACCAAAGTTAGTTTAACTTTAAAATAATTCATTCATAATCCGGTTTGTAAATCCGGATTTAAATTTCGACTAGTTAACAATGTATAGCATTATTTAATAAAAATTTAACAAATTTTTTGGGACACATCCTCAGAGTAAAATCAAGTTAATAAACACAGTAACAACGATCACATCCACATCTTAATTGGAGGAAGTAGCACAAAAATAAACATTTGAGGCTGTTAGGATCAATGCTTTTAATTATATGATCAAAATATAAAATTTCACTAAAACAATGGACTTATAGATATTTCGAATTTATATATATTCTTAATTACAAAAAAAAATATATACATGATGATAAAGTATAGAAAGAGAAACAGTTATCATTAAAATATGTTAAAAGTATTTTTATCAATTTAACTTGTATTTGAAAAATGCTGTTGTATTTTAAATTTTAATTTTTTATACTTTTTAATATTTTTAATATTAATTAATTTTTTATTTATTTTTATATATTATCTTCATTTTGTTTTAATTTTAGGATTTATTGGGGAAGCTCCAAGTGAGGATTCTTGTAAGATATATTCTTGAACACTGTTCTTTTTCAATGTATAAAATCTTTCAAGAGTCCACAAATAATGAATTTTCTCCATTAAGAAACAAATCAGTAACTGTTCAACAAGTGAATAGAAGCCTATGAACAAACCTCATCTTAGACCACCACACACCTGCAAGTTGGTCAATGCACACACAAAAATCATACGTCCAAATCTAAGAGCAAAAGAAATGACCAAACATTACCAAATAAATTAAAAGAAACATCATATAAATATTCAATTCACAACTACTATCAAAGAAAATCTACTTTAAAAAGCTAAGAATACAATGGTGGAAATATTCACGACACAAAAACCTAAACATTCATCTATTCTGAAATTTATTGGTCCATTTGGGTTTCTTGGAGAAGTTAACATTTCACATGAGGAGAGTAGACACATCTTTATTGAATTCGATCTAATTGAAGACCTTAAAAAATAGAAGAGAAATGTTTATAAAATCGAGGACAAGAGAATGAGACTCCTAATGTGGCTACCACATTATAACATAAACAGAGATATTCATATAACTCATATATGTATTTCACTTATATCGAAGTATATGTTTGATGAAGAAATAAGATCAGTGGCTAGAGCAATAGGAAACCCTCTTCTGATATGTGTTCTACCAAGAAACAGGGCTAAACATGATGGTTGTATAGTATGGGTGCAATTAGACATATCTAAAGATCTTTTTACCAAAGTCTGGATAGGATTTGGTGCAAACAATGGATACCGGCAAAAAATTGTATATGAGAATTTACCCTATTACTGTTCGAATTCCTAATCAGCAACAACAAAAGAGACCTCATAAATCCAGATCATCTACATGATCATGATAATACTTTAACTCGGGAAGCTCTAATTAAACCTAAGCTAAAGTCAATTATAGTGAATGAAGACAATTATGGGATTTAAACAACGAACAAGGAACAAAGTAACTCAAAAGCAGCAGCAATAGAAGCAAAACATAAGAATTAGACACAAAAAGAATTGAAGAAGAAATAAACATGCATAATAAAAGAAATTCAATTCATCCAGAAACAATGGACTCGAGGAACTTATTCTTAAAAGGAAAAGATAGAGACACCAGTCAAATCAATGACTTAGAAATTTTAAAAGTCATATAAATAGCATAAACAAGTAGCTTGTTCATAGACAGAAAACAAGGATAGCTAATAGCGAAGATGAATTATATAAGCCTGCAATAGTAATTAGTCTTCCACCATGCCATGTATTAAAAAAATCTGAAATAGAAGATTTCAAGAATGTTTTGGAATAATCAAAGCACCAGAATGTTAAGATGGACAATGAGAAGCATCATCCCTCTGAAGTTGAAGTCATTAAGGCTATTGAAGATTTGGAAACAGTCAACTTAGCGCCTGAGCATCCAACCCCTAACAAAGAGAGCATAGGTAGGTTTTCTACATCACATGCAAGACATAAAATTGAGGTTTATCATATTTCAAAACATTACTTAATAAGAAGCTAAATATGCTAAGAGAAAGAAAATTTAGTATGAGTTTCGTTCGTACAAATGACTGATGATATTTCTAATGTCAATCGATGATTTATGCTACTAACAAGCTCAGCAGGATCTTAATGTTGTCTAGCCTTCTAAATCATTAAAGATCCAGTTGCTTTTTTATCTAATTGATAATTCTTGTCAGAAATTATTTGCACAACATATATACATATCAATCGACTCCAAATATGAGATCAATTATTTAATTAACTGGCATATGTATCATGCTGATCAATCTCTGACCCTCAATAGCTCAGAACGCATCCTAAACATTGTATCACATCTCTGGATCACTCCAAATCCATGATCCTAATATCGCAACACAATTCATTATGCTCAAGGCTATTGTAAACATAAACTAAGGCATCGATGGTCAACACCTAGTGTTTATCCTGGTGCTTTCTGATACCGTCCTAAATATGAAGCTAAGTGTTAATGATCAAAACAACCTAATGATTATGGTTGATGTCCAAAGCATGGTTCTTACCATTTTGGTTCAACACTTGGAGCTAAGCATTGATTATATTACGACAACAGTTAAGAACTCTTGCAATAGGGTTTGAGAATTTGTCAGCGGCCAACGAGTTAACCACAATCTCTGAATTGGTTTCGATGTCTACGTTGGTGTACCCATTTTGCTGGCAGATAATAAGGCCATCTAGAAGTGTTCTGGCTTCAATATAAAGAGGGGAGAGCTTTCCATACAGACGACCATGGCCTGAGATTAAGGAGCCTATACTATTTCCGATTATAATGCTGCCACTAGCTTCACCGTCAAAGAGGGAAGAGCCATCAGTGTTAATTTTGATTATGTTATTTATCGGAGGAGTCAAGTAAACGAGCTTAGGGAGTGTTGATATTAAGGCTATTAAAACATCAAAACTCACTACAGACGTTGTTGAATGGAGACCAATGCTTTCTGGAGAGAAGGTTAGCAGTGTCTGACCAGAAATTATATAATTAATGGAATTAATGGCTGAATTGAGATCGGATACATGAGCTTTCATCTTTGATTTATTTTTCATGTTCCAAATGACCCAACATATATGAATGTCCTTTTTAGAATTCCAGAGCAAAGTCCTTAGCATGTGAGGAACTGTCATGTATCTTGCGATTTTAATTTTGAAATAAAGCGGGGTTGTTTATTGATTACCGCTGAATTACATTTCGAAGCTAATATGAAATATCTTTTTTGCAGGATATCATCGGTACAAATCCAACTTTGAAGCAGCCTCCATGTAAAGTATGAGCGTGGTTATGTTTAATCTTTGGAAAATTCCAAGTGTATTTCGTGTTGAATTTTCCATCCTTTGGATCATCTAAGAAAGAATTTTCATGATGATTATTGATCGAATGTTTGTTAATGTTTTCCATGTCGCAAAAGGTAAGAGAAGATTTCAGCTTAGATTCATTCCATCTATTTTAGTTGAGAACTTTTTCTAAAACGAGCCCACCGTTGATAGGGATGTTGTCAACCTGACTAGGGGAGAGTCTGTAATCCAAGTGTCAATCCAGAAGTTGGTGTCTCCAGTTCTAATAGACCACTTGACATAGGGTTTAGCTTTGTCTTTGATAGATTCTAGTCTTTTTAATACTTTACAACTCTTCTTATTTTTTAATTTTGCCAGCAATGATTGGATTAAAGTATTCTTTTTTTTTTAATTCTGCCAGCAATCAATGGATTAAAGAATTAATAAATATACAAAGTCCAAAATTATTATTCAGTTTCAATGATATATTTCTAAGCAAAAATTTGTTTAACTTTTTTTATTTATTGTCTACTACCCAATTATATTTTATAATATTTTAAGTATTTGTTTTATAGAAAATCATCACACACTTGTATATTTTTTTTTGTTTTTTGTGATTTTTTTAAAGTTTTATTTTTTAAACCATAATTCAGGAAACAAATTTGTAACTATTATCAGTTTTTTTAAACGAACAAAACTAGATACATCAATGATATTTTTTTTAAACTTCGAGAGATACATAGATGAGAGATTGAAAGTTGTGGGACAGGATACTAAGAGATGATGGATGAGAAGCGAGAGTTTCAAGACGAAAGATTGAGAATTGCGGGACGAGAGATGAGAACTGCAAGATCAGTTTAAAATGTAATTTTTAAATGACAGACGGTAGACAAAAAACTAGATGCGATACCAAAATTAGTTTGACTTTAAAAAAATCATTCATGAATCATGTTTGTAGATTTTGGATGTAAATTTCGACTAATTAACAATTTGATAGCACTATCTAATAAAAATTTAACCATTTTTTGGACACATCCAGAACAAAAGATCGAGTTAATAAACACAGTAACATTGGTACACATCCATCTAGTTATAGGCCGGTTGGCAACTCAAAACAACATCCTCTAACTCGACAATTGGTTGTTGGTTAACCCATCCTTGTATTGATAATATATACAACATGAAATCATATCGTAATCCACGAATCAAATAAACGTCTTAGCCTTGCATCACTGATAGGTTCATCTTTATCCAAACCTGAAATTTCCGAACATACATTCTTAACCTTAAGAAAGTAATCAGATATCAACATATTACCTTGTGTTAACGAAGCAAGCTCATTCTCAAGGTATTGAAGTCGCATAGTATTTTTCTGGATAAATAACCTGTCAAGAGTATCCCGGATATCCTTTGGAGAATCCAATGCACGAACATGATCAAAAAATTCCTTACCGATCGAAGTTCTCAACGCGAATAAGGCCTTTCTGCACCTTACTTTCCATTTCCTCCTTAACTCAACGTTTTCCGGAGTATCACTCGGAAGTATCTCGGTAACGGAAACAAGATCCTACAAATCTTCTCTTTGAAGGAAAACCTCCATACACAACCGCCAATATTGGTAATTGGTTCCAACGAGCTTCTCTGTAGACATAGGAGAAGCTGAATTTCTTCCATTCATATTGAAAGAAAATGATAATAACACTTGACAGGATTTGTATTTCAATGGGTAATAAAAACAAACACTTGATATGCAGAGACCTCGCTCTGATACCATAAAATAAATTGAACAGACAAAACTGAAACAATTGAACAGGCAGATGGTCTGATTTTTATTACTTGAAGAATGAAACAAAAAGGTTCAGTACTTATAGAAAATATGATTCAAACGTATCTTAGTAATTATGAGACTTTCGGACTTTCTAATATAACTCCCACTACTTCACTAAGTCATTTAGTAGTTAGGAATTCATTTGAGTTGTCTCCTTCTTTGCGTGCCCTTTGCATGTCTTCTGCGTGTCCTTTTCGTGTCTTTTGTGTGTCTGCTTCTTGTAACTTGAGTAAAGATTTCACTATTTTTTTTACAGGAAGTAGCATAAAAAGAAACATTTGAGGATGTTAGGATCGAATTTTCTTTTAATTATATGATAAAAATATAAAATTTCATTAAAACAACACATATATAGATATTTCGAATTTATATTTATTCTTAATTACGAAATATATATATACACGTGATCATGAAGTTTAGAAAGAGAAACAATTATCATCAAATTATAACGATTTTTATCATTTAAACGTTTATTGAAAAATAAGGTTGTGTTTTGAATTTTATTTTTTTATACTTTTTAATATTAATTAATTTTTTACGTTTTTGATATATTATCTTCATCATATGTTTTGAGTTTAGGATTTATTAGGGAAACTCTAAGTGAGGAATTCTTATAAGATACATTCTTGAAGACTATTATTCTTCATGTATAAGACCTTTCGTGAGTCCACAAATGATGAATTTCTTCCATTAAGAAACACATGAGGAACCGCTATACAAGCGAATAGAAGCCTATGGACAAACCCCATCTTCGAGCAAGTCACACCTGCAAGTTGGTCAAGGCACAAACAAAAATCATACGCGACATCCCAAATCCAAGAACAAAAGAAATGACTAAACATTACCAAATAAATCAAAAGAAACATCATATAAATATTAAGTTCACATCTACTATCAAAGAAAATCTACATCAAAAATCTAAGAATACAATGGTGGAAACATTCCCGACAGGAAAATCTAAATTCATCTATTCTAAAATTTATTGATTCATTTGGGTTTCTTGTAGAAGTTAACATTTCACATGAGGATAGTAGACACATCTTTATTGAATTCGATCTAATTGAAGACCTTAAAAAATTGGAAGAGAAATGTTTATCAAATCGACAACAAGAGAATGAGACTCTTAAAGTGGCTACCACATTATAACATAAACAGAGAGATTCCTATAACTCATATTTGGATTTCACTTCCAAATATATCGAAGTATATGTTCGACGAAGAAATAAGATCAGTGGCTAGAGCAATAGGAAAACCCTCTTCCGATATGCGTTCTACCAAGAAACAGGGCTAAACATGATGGTTGTATAGTATGGGTGCAATTAGACATATCTAAAGATCTTTTTACCAAAGTATGGATAGGCTTTGGTGAAAACGATGGATACTAGCAAGAAATCGTATATGAGAATTTACCCTATTATTGTCTGAATTGCTATCATTTGGGTCATCAACAAAATAATTGCAGGAAAATAAGCAACAACAAAAGAGACCTCACAAATCCAGATCATCTACATGATCATGATAATATTTTGACTTGGGAAACTCTAATGAAACCTAAGCTAAAGTCAATCATAGTGAATGGAGACAATTATGGGATTCAAGAAACAAACAAGGAACAAAGCAACTCAAAAGCAGCACCAATAGAAGCAAAACATAAGAATTAGACACAAAAAGAATTGAAGAAGAAATAAACATGCATAATAAAAGAAATTCAATTCATCCAGAAACAATGGACTCAAGGAACTTATGCCTAAAAGGAAAAAGTAGTGACACCAATCAAATCAATGACTTAGAAATTTTAAAAGTTATACAAATAGCATAAACAAGTAGCTTGTTCATAGACCGAAAGAAAACAAGGATAACTGATAGCGAAGATGAATTATATAAATCTGCAGCAGTAATTAGTCTTCCACCATGCCATGTATTAAAAAAATCTGAAATAGAAGATTTCAAGAATGTTTTGGAATAATCAAAGCACCAGAATGTTAAGAAGGACAATAACCAGCATCATCCCTCTAACGTTAAAGTCATTAAGGCTAATGAAGATCTGGAAACAATGAACTTAGCCCATGAGCATCCAACCCCTAACAAAGAGAGCATAGGTAGGTTTTCTACATCGCATGCAAGACATAAAATTGAGGTTTATCTAGGTTTTCAAAACATTACTTAATAAGAAGCTAAAAGATGCTAAGAGAAAGAAAGTTTAGTGTGAGTTACTTTCGTACAAATGACTGATGATATTTCTAATGTAAAATCGATGATTTATGCTACTAACAAGCTCAGCAGGATCTTAATCCTGTCTAGCATTCTAAATCATTACATATCCAGTTGGTTTCTTATCTAACTGATAATTCTCGCCAGAAATTATTTCCGCAACATATGTACATATCAATCGACTCCAAACATCAGATCAATTGTTTAATTAACTGGCATCTTTATCATGTTTATTAATGTATGGCCCTCAATAGCTCAGAACGCATCATAAACTGTGTATAACATCTCTGGATCACTTCAAATTCGTGATCCTAACATCGCAACACAATTCATTGTGCTCAAGGCTGTTGTAAACATAAAGTAAGGCATCACTTTTCAACACCTAGTGTTTATCCTGGTGCTTTTAGATACTGTCCTAAATATGAAGCTAAGCGTTACTGATAAAAACAACCTAATGATTATGGTTGATGTCCAAAGCGTGTTTCTTACCATTAGGGTTTAACACCTGGAGCTAAGCATCGCTGTTGATTCTCTGGTGCTTATAGTTACTTTCATAAGCCAACTACATTTGCCTACTTTAACTGTCCCAAGCTTGTTGTTGTTGCTGCTAAATACCTGTTCCTCAAGCATGTTATACATCATCATGGCATACCTGCTTTAAAATGATCCATGTCTTGGTTACTAACATATCTTCCCAACATATTTACAGTAAAGGTAATATCTGGCCTAATACAAACTTGAGCATACATTAAACTCCCAAGTACCGAAGCATGAGGGACCATTTTTATTTCCTCAATCTCAAGTTTTATCTTAAGACATTAACCCAGACTAAGTATTTCACCCTTTTCTATAAGGGTACTTGGGGGTTTGCAATCTGCCAATATGTAACATTGTAACACACTTTCAATGTAGGCATTTTATAATAATCCAAGAATACCACGAAAATTATCCCGATTTATTTGGATTCCTAACACAAAACTGGCATCACCAAGATCCTTCATATCAAACTTATCTGATATAAATATTTTATAGCGTGTAACAATTCTTTATTGTTCGAGGCAAGAAATATGTCATCCACATATAATATAAGAGATATGAAATTACTCTCACTGAACTTATGATACACACAAATCTTAACAGAGTTGATCTCAAAGTCATAACCGACTATCACCTCAAAGAATTTGTGATACCATTGACGAAATGCTTGTTTAAGACCATAGATGGATTTATTAAGCGTGCAAACCAGATCTTTTGAGTTACTTTCTAAAAAATGTTTTGGTTGTAGCATATAGATCGTTTCATTAATATTACCATAACATCCATTTGATGAAGCTCAAGGTCGAAATATGCAACTAATGCCATGATTATTCTAAGGGAATCATTCGTTGATACTAGAGCGAAGGTTTCATTAAAATCAATCCCTTCATGCTGAGTATAACAAGACGTGTGTTATGTCTTTCCACATTACCCATGGAATCAGATTTGGTTTTGTAAACCCATTTACAACCAATTTATTTTTTCCCTTCAGGTAATGGGACAAGATCACATACCGCGTGGTCTTGCATTGATTTATACTCTTCGTTCATAGCGTCTATCCACTTCCGAGACTCAGAGCTTGTCATAGTATGTTTGTATGATGGGGGATCATCTACAATTCCAGCACATAACTCATCATACTCATGAAGATATATTATAACGTTTTGGACCTATAGTAGTCATCCTTTCTCCCGTGGACCTTCTTACTATTTCCTCTTATTGTACTTTTTGAGGAGGTCGAGTTTGATCATTATGAATAATGTCATTTTGATTCTCTTATGAAATATTATCTTCAGGTTCCTCTTGTTCTACATGGACCATATCTGTATCCTGGTTAGAACCCTCAACTGGAGCATCGCTGTTAATTTGAGAATTACCTTGTTCTAATGGGACCGAAATGATTTGCATTACAGCATAATCTTAGGATACCTGAGTGTCCCCATTAAAACCTTCGTGAATCTCTATAGACTCTTTCTCAAAATAAATATTTGTTCCCTTATTCTTCCCTTCAAACTCAAAATTCTCTACAAACTTAGTCGTTTATGTCTAAACTATTGTACCAATGATAGAATCATAAAACTTAAATCCTCTGGAATGTTCGGAATAACCTATGAAAAAACCATTAACTGTTTTTGGGTCAAGTTTCTTTTCTTGAATTTTGTAAGGCCTCGCCTCAGCTGGACAACCCCAAATATTAAAATTCTTTAAATTGGGTTTATGTCCGTTCCAAAGCTCATATAGGGTTCTAACAGTAGCCTTAGTGGGTACTCGGTCAAGTATATAAGCAGCACATTTGATGGCTTCCCCCTAAAGAGATAATGGTAGATATGAGTGACTTCTCATGCTTCTAACCATATCTTTTAGTGTTCGGTTCCATCTCTTAGATACACCATTCATGTGAGGTGAACCCGACATAGTGTATTAAGGGACTATTCCACACTTCTCTAGGTATTGTGCAAAGGGTCATGGACTTTGTTGACAGAATCTGTCATATCTACCATAGTATTCACCACCATGGTCGGATCTACTGGTCTTAATGTTTTTACCAAGTTATTTCTCAACCATAGTCCTGAAAGCTATGAACTTGTCCAGGGCCATAGACTTTTCATGAAAAAGATAGAGGTAACCAAAAAGAGATTAGTCATCGATGAATAATATAAATTACCATTTCTCGTTCCATGATTCGTGTAGAAACGGTTCACAAATATCATCTCGCTCTATATGCCCCTAACGTTTTAACTTTGGTTTGTTTCCCTTTGATATACTCGACACATATACTGAAGTCAGGGTAATTAAGAGGACCCAATAAACCTTTAACAACATGCTTGCCATCATATCTTTGGATATATGAGCTATCTGTTTGTGCCACGGTTTAGAGGATCTTTCAAATTTAGTAATGTTGTTTGGTGTACATTGTGTATTAATAGCAACGTTGTGATTATTAATATTATTCAACAAATACAAATTATCCTCTTTAATCAAATTTCTATTTCCAACAACAATTATTTAAAGAGAGTGTAAAATAATTATTTTGCATCAGACAGTAGTAACCTTGCAAGTTTTTAAAACTAGAAAAGAAACTAAGTTCTTTCGAAAAGTGAGAACATACATTACATTCTTTAAAAATAATACATGCCCAGTGGACGGTTTAAAGAAAAATCACAAATAGCTAAAACATCACACGAGCTCCCGTCTGCCATGAAAATGGATCTTTCATCCTTACTTAGCATCCTGTTTTTTAACGTACCCTGCGAAGAAACACAGACATGAGTTATTGCAACTAAATCAACCCACCAAGTATTTTTTTTGTCACAAAAACTATATTACTTTGTGCAACAACCAAAGATGTAGGATACATCTAATTTTGACATGTAAGCCGACATCTCTCACAGTCCTTCTTCTGGTGTACTTTCTCTTTGGAGAAAAAACATCGACCAACAGTCAATTCCTCATGATTTTTCTTCTTAATCGGATCTTGACCTGATCATGTGCTATTAGTCTTCTGTTTAGGCCCTATCATTTTCCAGATGCAATCAAATTAACCTCAAGTGCGGTACCTTTAAGTTTATCCTCCTCTTGTGCAGCACGGAAAATCAACGGATCAATATTCTATTTTTCCCTCATGCAGTTATAGGTGGATTGGAAATACTTAAACTGGTCTAGAAGTGAATTAAATATGAACCCCATTATGCATTATTCATGACGGTCTAAACCTATTTCCTTCAACTTTTGGCCAATTATCGACATTCCTAGAATGGGATACCGGATTTTACCTTTGTCAGTACATTTTATAAGTAGCTAGCTCAACAAGAAGATTGTACATCTCTACCTTCTTATTTTGGCAAAGGATTTCTCAACCTCTGCGAGAAAGACCGAGGCAGTGTTAACACCTTTAGGGATAGCCCCACGCAATGCTACCGGTATCCCCTCTAACAAAAGAACCATGCATAAACTATTTGACTTCTCCCACCTTTCATCGGCCTTAGTTTCCTCCGGTACTTTCCGGACTAAGGGGGGATAATTTGGGGAGTTGACAGTGCATGGTTATAATCATGTACAGACAAAAACAACAACATATCTTCCTTCTGGAATTTGAAGTCTGAACAATCCAACATGGGTGGACGGTTCCCTAATAGATTGTAATCAGTGGACACTATAATAAGAAAAAACAACACATAAAGTACATTTAGCATCTTGATATATAACTGAAAACATATGCATGAACATCGCAAATACATGTAAAACATAATATTCCGTGATAATAGATATTGGAGGGCAAATCGTACTAACATGCAATTTTATGAGTTTGAGAAAAATACTACAATTATTATTTTAATTTAGACCTTCCAGAGGGTCGATGTCATTTACTTAAATTAAAATAACCCTAATTTTATTTTCTTAAGTACCGGTGAAACCTTTCGGATGGCCGATTTTACCTACTTAAAATCAAAAAAATTGAAAGGATGAATTTAATTTATCATAAGCACCAATCAAAACTTCTGGAGGTCCGATTTCATCTATTTAAAATTAAAAATCAACACAAGGATCATTTGAGTAATTTTCTCTCGTTCATGATTAATTAAACTCAAACATGAAACTTCCAGATAATATTTGAATTTAAATTAATCCTCAAACCTTTCAAATCCTATGATACATGCAAAAATTAATTTCAATCTTTCGGAGGGCCGATTAAATTAATTACTAAGGTTCACCAACCGGTCTACCAAACCTTAGTCATGCATCACCATTTAAATATTCAAGCATATACAATTTAATTCACAAATAACCCTACAACAATTAGCATGTCAAACGCGTCATATTTGCGAAATAAATTACTTCAAATATTTTAAATTAATAACATAATTAATTTTTAAAAAAATCTTAAAAGAAAAATTTATTTTATTTTTTCAGAATTTTTCTTTTCTTTTCTTCCCGACCTGCCGCAAGTCTTGGGCGCGCATCCAGCCTGAAGTAATTCTGCTGCAAATAGTAGATGTTGTTGTTGCAATTCATGGGCATCTGCCCATCCTGCAGCACTGGTGTTGCATTTGAAGCAGTTGTTGTTGCGAGTCATGGGCTGCGCCCAGGATGCAGGAGCGCTATTGTCACTGGGTTTATGCCCAGCCAATAGCCTTACACTGCTATCATCGTGATAAAAATGGGTTTGCGAATCCTCGCAGGTCACAACATTCACGATAGCCTTAACAATTCGATGGCCATGATTAACACCATTAGACAAATTTCGATCAACATTAACATCAAGTGTTGAGTGGTCGATGAGCCATTGTCCCAATAGTTTTGCTTTTATTTGTTATATTAGGGTTAATTTGATGCCAATTTTGGAATAATAAATTTCAGCCATCCGTCATCCCTGATTTAACCGAAAAAAACCCCAAACTATCAAACATACTATTTATTCATATTAAACATGAAGAAACAGATAAAAAATGTTTTCAATACGAATAAATCACATAAGCATATTTTTCATAGAGTTCATAAATCCATGCCTTAACCAGCTCAATCAACACATAATCCCAATGCATTGGATTCTTAACAGTGAAAAAACATGCATCAATATACATCATCATACAATTCGATTATTTTATCAAATCCAAAAATGGTTTACTGGCTCTGATACCAATTTTTATATATTATTCGAAATCGCATCAAATAATATATAACAAAACGCAAAAAAAAATAGAAACCTTTTTCTGGATTCAACCAATGAATAAACAAAAATAAGAATACTTACGAGTTTGCCTGCTGCTTTCAATCTAGTATTCTTTTGTTCCTTTTTGTTCTTCATCGACTCTGTATATTAACTTGAGAAACCTCCAGAACGAGTTAGTAAAGAAAGTAAAGGTTTTCATACACTGAAGAAAACGGTCGTATTTGTGATTAGGTTTTAGGATGATAAAATTCCCAAACCTAGCCGTTTATTTATAACCTTTACCATGTGAAGCCAAAAATTGTAAACTCCATCCTTTAATACTTCCTTGTGTCTAGGGACCATAACCCGATAAATTAAAAATTCAAATTATATCTCTGAGACTTAAGTAACGAGATTGGGCTATCTTCGTCACAGTGCCCAAATTCAACCTGGTTACTGATGAGTTCGGATTGTTCAGTCACAGCTCACCATGTTAGCCGAACAGGGGCAATCTGGACATAAAATTATCCTTGAACTATCCGGAAAGGAAGAAAGTAAAGAAACACCTAAAACCTATTGACTAAGCTATGTGCTAATCAGCTTAAAAGATTAATGGGTCCATAAACTTGACCCGGTTCCATAACTTGGCCAGAAAGCCCATGGGTCCTTAATTAAAGATATAAATACCTCAATTACTTTCATTAATGAGGGTAATGAACATTTAATACAACCAGGCTGCTCAAATCTCCCACTACTTTACACCAAAACACTTAATACTAAAAATACTTTTGCAAAACACTTTACAAAATTACCCCCAGCCCAAAATAAACCAAACCAAATTGGCGACCACAGTGGGAGCACGACGGTGCCTGAATTTTGCATTCAAAACCAGTAGAAAATATATGTTCGGATGGATCCAAACGAGCAAGAAGATCCACCACATATGGTGGAGGTAGTTGGGGAGAACAAAGAATACACCATCGAAGAGTGAGACAAGTTAACGGCAGAAGTAGAGGCGTTGAGGGCCATAAAACAAGTAGAAATTGGTATAAAAGAGAAGTCGAGAGCGTCAGCCATCAATCATACTGACAATCCTAGGGATAATGATCCATCAGCAAAGACTCATTTGAGTACCAAAAAGACCCATTTCAGCTCTAAGAAGTCTCACCGGTCTAATTGAAGACCTTAAAAAACTGGAAGAGAAATGTTTATCAAATCGACAACAAGAGAATGAGACTCTTAAAGTGGTACCACATTATAAGATAAACAGAGAGATTCCTATAACTCATATTTGTATTTCACTTCCAAATCTATCGAAGTATATGTTTGACGAAGAAATAAGATCAGTGGCTAGAGCAATAGGAAGTATGGGTGCAATTAGTCATATCTAAATATATTTTTACCAAAGTATTAATAGGCTTTGGTGAAAACGATGGATACTAGTAAGAAATTGTATATGAGAATTTACCCTATTACTGTCTGAATTGCTATCATTTGGGTCATCAACAAAATATTTGCAAGAAAATAAGCAACAACAACAGAGACCTCACAAATCCAGATCATCTACATGATCATGATAATATTTTGACTTGGGAAACTCTAATGAAACCTAAGCTAAAGTCAATCATAGTGAATGGAGACAATTCTGGGATTCAAGAAACAAACAAGGAACAAACCAACTCAACAGAACCAGCAATAAAAGCAAAACATAATAAACAAACACAAAAAAGAAATGAAGAAGAAATAAACATGCATAATAAAAGAAATTCAATTCATCTGGAAACAATGGACGCAAGGAACTTATGGCTAAAAGGAAAAAGTAGTGACACCAATCAAATCAATGACTTAGAAATGTTAAAAGTTATACAAATATCATACAATTAGCTTGTTCAAAGACAAAAAGAAAACAAGGATAACTAATAGCGAAGATGAATGATATAAGCCTGCAGTAGTAATTAGTCTTCCACCATGCCATGTATTGAAAAAATCTGAAATAGAAGATTTCAAAAAATATTTTAGAATAATCAAACCACCAGAATGTTAAGAAGGACAGTGACAATCATCATCCCTCTGAGGTTCAAATCATTAAGGCTATTGAAGGATCTTAATCCTGTCTAGCATTCTAAATCATTACATATCCAGTTGGTTTCTTATCTAACTGATAATTCTCGTCAGAAATTATTTGTGCAAAATATGAACATATCAATCGACTCCAAATATCAGATCAATTGTTTAATTAACTGGCATCTTTATCATGCTGATCAATCGACTCCAAATTGTGTATAACATCTCTGGATCACTTCAGATCCGTGATCCTAACATCGCAACGCAATTCATTGTGATCAAGGCTGTTGTAAACATAAAGTAAGGCATCGCTTTTCAACACCTAGTGTTTATCTTGGTGCTTTTTGATACTGTCCTAAATATGAAGCTAAGCGTTACTGATCAAAACAACCTAATGATTATGGTTGATGTCCAAAGCGTGGTTCTTACCATTGTGGTTCAACACCTGGAGCTAATCATTGCTGTTGATTCTCTGGTGCTTATTGTTATAGTCATAAACCAGCTACGTTTGCCTACTGTAACTGTCCCAAGCCTGTTGTTGTTGCTACTAAATAACTGTTCCTCAAACATGTTATACATCATCATGGCATAACTCATTTAAAATGATCCATATCTGGGTTACTAACATATCTCCCCAACATATTTACAGAAAAGGTAATGTCTGGCATTGTACAAATTTGAGCATACGTTAAATTCCCAACTGCCGAAGCATAAGGGACCGTTTTCATTTACTCAATCTCAAGTTTTGTCTTAAAACATTAACCCAGACTAAGTATTTCACCCTTTACTATAAGGGTACTTAGGGGTTTGCAATCTGCCAATACGTAACATTGTAACACACTTTCAATTTAGGCATTTTGTGATTATCCAAGAATACCACGAAAGCGATCCCGATGTATCTAGATTCCTAACACAAAACTGACATCACCAAGATCTTTCATATCAAAATTATCTGATATAAATATTTTTATACTGTGTAACAATTCCTTATTATTCAAGGCAAGAAATATGTCATCCATAAATAATATAAGAGATATGAAATGACTTTCGCTGAACTTGTGATACACACAATCCTCAACCGAGTTGATCTCAAAGTCATAACCGACTATCACGTTAAGAAATTTGCGATACCATTGACGAGAGGCTTGTTTAAGACCATAGATGGATTTATTAAGCGTGCAAACCTTATCTTTTGAGTTACTTTCTACAAATGTTCTGGTTGTAGAATATATATCATTTCATCAATATTACCATAACATCTATTTCATGAAGCTCAAGGTCGAATTTGCATAACTATTGTACCAATGATAGAATCATAAAACTTAAATCCTCTGGAAATGTTCGGAATAACCTATAAAGAAACCATTAACTGTTTTTGGGTCCAGTTTCTTTTCTTGAATTTTGAAAGGCCTCGCTTGAGCTGGACAACCCCACACATGCAAATTCTTTAAATTGGGTCTACATCTGTTCTAAAGCTCATATAGGGTCCTAACAGTAGCCTTAGTGGCTACTCGGTTGAGTATATAAGCAGCACACTTGATAGCTTCCCCCTAGATAGATAATGGTAGATATGAGTGACTTCTCATGCTTCTAACCATATCTTTTAGTGTTCGGTTCTGTCTGTTAGATACACCATTCATGTGAGGTGAACCCGACATAGTGTATTGAGGGACTATTCCACACTTCTCTAGGTACTGTGCAAAGGTTCATGGATTTTGTTCACCGTATCCGTCATATCTACCATAGTATTCACCACTATGGTCGGATCATACCGGTCTTAATGCTTTTACCGAGTTGTTTCTCAACCACGGTCCTAAAAGCTATGAACTTGTCCATGGCCATATACTTTTCATGAAAAAGATAGAGGTAACCAAAAAGAGAGTAGTCGTCGATGAATAATGTAAATTACCATTTCCTATTCCATGATTCTGTAGAAACGGTCCACAAATATCGGTATATATCAACTCTAGAACTTCGCTCGCTCTATATGCCCCTAACTTTTTAACTTTGGTTTGTTTCCCTTTGATATACTCGACACATATACTGAAGTTAGGGTAATTAAGAGGACCCAATAAACCTTCAACAACAAGCTTGTCATTCTAACTTTGGATATATGAGCTATCTGTTTGTGCTACATTTTAATGAATCTTACAAATTTAGTAATGTTGTTTGGTGTACGTTGTGTATTAATAGCAATGTTGTGATTATTAATAGGGAAATTGCACCTATAATACCCACTCAACTATTCAATTGTCATCTAGTACCCAAGGTTGGATCAATTGTCACTTAATACCCAACGCAACTACATAATTGTCACTTAATACCTAATATTATTTTAATACCCTAACTACCCTTAACCCACTATATAAGCAGAATTTTCTGTTTTCTTTCTATTTTTTCACTTTTGAAAATTTGAATTTGTTAGCCGCGCTAACCACCTAACCGTACAAACCACCATGAAGCACGACTGAGAGCACAATTCCGGTGATTGGAGCGTTTAAAGGTCAATTTATTTCTGTAAGTTATGGTGTAAAACCTATCTAACGATTGTTTTCAAAGTTTAAAGGCCGATTTCGAAGTTATTTGTTGGTTTTCTGAGTTAGAATATGTTTTATTCTACTGTTTTTAGACGCCATAGCCTGATTTCGAGCTTTTCTCTGTTTTTTTATTTTTTTCTAGTGATTTGTGCTTATTTTGTTAATATTTATCGTTATATATTCATAGCCTTTTTTATGATGTTATATTCTAATTTGTAGTGTATTAGATTTTGATTTCGGACGTGAAACATTTGTAGACTATGAGTTTCAGTTGTCTAGGCGCTCGACAGAAGATGCGGATTATTTTATGATTTTCTATTGTAGAAGATACAAATTGTGTGATGTATCCAATGATGAAGATACTAATTGTGTTACCAATTCGCATGGTTTCATGCGAATTGCATGAAACAATTTCAAAAGTTTTTCAAACAAAAATCAGTATATGGTGCGAATTGTATGGAACTCCAACGTAATGCATGTTCAAACATATATCATGACTCTTAGTTTCTTACAAAACTCAGGTTGGGTTGCGAACTGTGTGGAACTCTAAAGTATTGCATTTTCAAACAAATATCAGGACTTTTAGTTACTTTACGAATCACATGATATGCTGTGAATCGTGTGGAACTTTTAAATATTGCATTTCTAAACAAATATCAGAACGTTTTTAGTTGCTTTACGAATCGCGTGATATGCTGCGAATTGTGTGATATATATACCTTATCATCTTTCAGACAAATCTCAAGAAATTAAATAGTTGAGAGCAAATCTCAGGTACAATTGCGAATTGTTTACATTTTTTGTTAGTGTGAGTGTACCGGTTGATTTACAAACAATTCTCAAGACAGGATGCGAAATTGTCAATTATAGACTAAAATTATACACAGTTCGCAGCTTATAGTTATACACAAATCGCATGATAAGATGAGAGTTTCTTAGTGCATTAATAAATAACTTGCACTTTATTTTTGGGATTAATAACTAATAGCTTGTTCGGTGCAGGATAAGGTATGTCTAAATCACGAGTTTGTATTTTTAAACATGGTCACCAAACTGCAATTGTGCCTTTTACGGAGTTTAAAAGCTTTCAAAGTATCCAAGCTTATGTGGAGAACACATGGGAGGAGCTTGTCACAGGTGACTACTTAATTACCTACTCCTGCGGGGATCACAATAATTGTTTCTTTAATAATCATAAGGATTTTGTTAGGTTGGTATTATATCTTGATTTGGAGCGTTTAAAACGGGTTAGTTTTCTCATAGAACAACACGTCTTCGATAAGGGTTCTGGTGATAAGTGTTCTGGTGAAAAACGTTCTGTAATAAGAGCTCTGGTGGTAAGGATTGTGGTGTAAAGCGTAAAGAGCGTAGCATAAGTTTGGGAGAACCATCTCTTAATCAACTAGTTAGCAGGGAGAGTAGTAACAGTTTAGTTAATTCTGATTAGAGAAAGAAACAACTTGCTACTGCTGGTTGGGCTGATGCTATTATAGGAGTGAGTCAAGATTTTGAAGAAGGTGTTGCAGGTCACAGGTTATCTTTGTGCAACTTTTCTTTAGAGCATGGTTTTGCTTTCAAATACCTGCACAAGACAGCAACCCAGATCACTGCTTATTGTGAAAATAAGTTCACAAGCGGATGCAAATCCAGGCTTTATACATCTATTGATTCTAGCACCGGCTTGATGACGATCAAGAAGTATGTTCTGCACCATACTTGCAGTCCCATTTTCTCCCAGAAGCATAAGCGGCATAGGCATTTGACATCAGATTTGATTGCGGAGGAAATTCAGGATTCTCTCCGGACCTGCCATTCGTTGACAGCCAAAACCATGTAATCAACTGTCAAACAAAATTATGGTCTTGACATCTCTTACCGTTTGTCATAGTATGCTTTAGAGAAGGCAAAAAGGGGAGTTTTCAGAGATAGTTCAAGTTCTTTAGTTTACTAAGCGGGTACTTCAAGCGATTGAAGAGCCGCAATATTACTTTAGACTGCCAGTTGGAGTTATCAGTGGGAAACTGCTTCAAGTGTTTTTTGTAGCATTCGATTCGTCCCTTCGGGGTTTTCATTCATGTCGTCCAATGTTGTTTGTCGATGGAACCCACTTATATGGCAAGTATAAGGGTACCTTGCTTATTGTCTAGCAAAGGACGACAACAACGGTTAGTTTCATTTAACTATTTAATCTGAATCATTATGATGTTTTGTTTGAAATTTTGTCAACAATTCGCATCCTATAGTAGCACACAACTCTCATGGAATCCTGATATTTTAGAACGAATAGCGTTAGAGGCTGCGAATTAAGCACTAATTTTATCTGATGACACTTCGCAAGAGAGGATGTGAATTAGTCGGTGTAACCATAAAACTGTGAATAATTCGCAACCTATGATTGTACACAATTCGCAGCGTATATTTGAGAACAACTCTCGGGACAGCATACGAGATGTTTACATTTTTCACACGGTTGAGTGTTATTACATTGTTCATTTGAGCTGCCTTTTTTGAGGACTATTCCTTGTTGCTCTTGGTATAGATAGCATTGAAGATTGGGACAATTGGACGTGGTTTGTACTATTGATTTGTTGGAGCGTCAAATCACATTTATTTCAGACCGTCATTCTGGTATTGTTAATGCGGTTTATGTCTTGTATCCAAACTGCTATCATGCATACTGTTATTTCCATCTCATGCAGAATTTGAAAGCAAAATTGGAATATACTAACAGAAACTATAAAAAAAGGATGTTGAGTTTCTTCCATCGTCTTGCTTACGCTCCCAGTCGAGAGCTTTTTAAAGATATACTAACAGTTTTTCTATGTGAATGTGGTGACAGAATAAGTGATTTTCTTGCTAATTTACCCCCGGAAAAGTATGCACAGGCTTACGTTAAAGGGAAACGATACGGCTCAATGGCTTCTACTGTGGCAGAATCGTTTAACAATCAGATCAAAAAATATTGCGGCCTACCCATTGTTGAGTTTATTGACTGGATTAGAGTCTTTCTTATGACTCAATTTTCACGAAGATACGAAGAGGGGCTAAGCTGGAGTACTAATTTGGTCCCCGAGTATGAGAAAAAGCTAAAGCAGAATGTTGACATGTGCCGAACTTGGGTAGTAAGTAAGTCGTCTTTTACCATGTTTGAAGTCTTTTCAAATCTTGTGGTTGCTGTTAATCTGTTGGATTTCAAATGTTCTTGTGGATCATGGAAACAAGAGTGTTTTCCATGTCTTCACGCTTTAGCGGCAATACAGTATATTGACCAAGATCCATTTACTGTAATAGAGCCCTTCTTTATGGTTAAGAATTACAGGGAAAGTTACTCTTTCAGCATACCAGCTATAACGGATTTCGAGGAAGGGTCCAGCTCTAACGATCCTTCATTTGTTGAAATCCTGCCTCCGAACGTTAAAAGACGCTCCGGAAGGCCTAAGAAAAAGAGAATCCCATCTAGAGGAGAAATCTCAACCAAGCAGTTGAGGTGTGGCCATTGTTTGAAATCAAGCCATAACAGGAGGACTTGTGATGTTCCAGTTTAAGCACAATCCTTGTTGTGGACAATTCTCGTTGGCCACATTTATTTTTAATACTGTTATTGTTCTGGACAACAAACTAAATATTTTTACAGTTATTTGTTAATTTATACATTTTGTTTTTGTTTTGTTTTAGATGCCATAGCCTGATTTCGCATTCACTATTGTGAATTGTTTATAATATCTTGATATCATGTTGCAAACATCTCTCAGGTTTTCATGCGAGTTGTGTGAAATTTCACCAGGATGCGGATTGTTTGTAAAATCATATCAAACAACTATCAGTATATGCTGCGAATTGTATTACTCTCCAACGTAATGCTTTTTCAAACAAATATCAGGACTCTTAGTTGCTTACGAATCACATGATATGATGCGAATTGCCTTCAACTCTAAAGTATTGCATTTTCAAACAAAATATCACAAAGCGCATGATATGCTGCGAATTTTGTTTTCAAACAAATATTAGGACTTTTTAATTGCTTACGAATCGCATGATATGCTGCGAATTATGTCTCAAACAAATATCAAGACTTCTCGTTGCTTACATATCGCATGATATGCTGCGAATTGTAAACAACCAGAAGTCCTGATATTTGCTTACATATCGCATTTTATGTTGCGAATTGTAGTTTCATACAAATAGCAGGACTTTTAGTTTGTTGCATAGCGCATGATATGCTGCAAATTGAATGGAACTACAAAGCATTACAATACTCAGGTCTGCATGTGAATTGTGTGTATATCAGTAATATTGATAAACAACATCTCAGGTTAAGATGGGAGTTCTTTGCAAGTGGTAATAGGATGCGAATTATGGGTATTCTTTCACGTTCACACATAGTATAACGTATTCACATATGATTCAAAGTTTATACAAAAAATGGATTCCAAAAAGAGGATTACATGCTTCATGCACTAACAAATTTATAAAAAATCACTACAACCTTTAAGTGTTTGTTAGTTGCATTCCAAAAAAACAAAAAAAAAGCAGACTCTATCAGTCATCACTAGAGGATTCTTCACCATCTTTCTCATTTTCGTGCTGATCATCAGCCCTTTCATTTTCCTCTTCCTCTTCGTTATCTACGTCCATCATAAAAATTTGGTCCTTGATGGACCGGAGTCGTCGTCCCTCTTCTGTTTGTAGTTTGGAACCTCTGCCCTCTGAGGTGGAACCGCTGCTGGATGAGGTTCAGCAGTAACCAGTGGAACCACTTCCACTGGTTGAGATTCGGTTGAAAAGTAGTCCTTAATGTCTAAATCAATGACATAGACTGGGCTGTTTGGTGGTGCTGCCGGAATGATTAAGTCATCGCTCTAGTTGGTAGTTATGGATGACCAGGAGTCACCCAGAGAACCTAGTGAACCAGAGTATGTGGTGGTGGTTGTGGTGGTGGAAAATGACATGATGTTTGGAATTTGAAGAGAATCAGAGGTGTTTTTTAAAAAATATAGAGTTTGTTTTAAAATTAGCCTCTGGTTACTAGTGTTATTTATAGGTATGGAGGGAGTCTGCGCTTATGAGGTGGTGGGGCTATATTAATCATTACATAGCTTCAATGTCCAATCAGCATTTAATGGGTTCTGGTGATTAGATTTCTTTTTACGTGCTCAATGTATTTAACGTTTACTAAGGCAGACGTCATAGCCTGTTCGTATTCATCAACGATAGATTTTGAATTATTTATTTTATATCAGGATTAGATGCGAACTGTTTAGTGATAATTTCGCAACCTGTAGTTGTTAATGTGGTAGTTTTCTAAGCATATATCAGGTGATCATACAGATTGTTTAGTGAGGATCCTGTTTTTAATATATATCAGGCAATGATGAGAATTGTTCGAATACCAACTAATCTTTATATATCAGGTTAGCATGCGAATTGTTTGATAAGAAGTTTGTCCTTCCATATCTATCAGGGAATTGCACATTTATGAAATAAAAAAACTCTATATACACCAAAAAATTACAAAGAATGTATGTACACAAAAAAAATCATAATGTCATACAGAAAATCACCAGTACGTGTTGGTGTCTCCGTCATTTAGGAAATAATCAAACATTTCTGCTCTAAAGCCGGGAACCATATCTTCATCGTAAGTTTCCTGCACATATCCATGCTGGATAATATCTCTAGCGTATTTGCAGACAAAAATACCACAGTCAAGGGTGCCATTTTTCACCTTCCACCTTGTCCTTGTAGTAGGTAGGTATCCTTTATCTAGTAAATAGTTGATCTGGTTATAATAATTAGTGTTAGGACTCAGCACTAATACTTAAAATGTGGTTGTCAAACAATTCGCATAGTACATTGCGAATTGTTTAACAACCAATCCAACTTGTGGATGTCAAACAATTCGCAACCTATATTGTGAATTGTTCAGCATCCAATCCATTTCGTGGATGTCAAACAATTTGTAACCTATATTGCAAATTGTTCATCATCCACTCCATTTCGTGAATGTCAAACAATTCGCAACCTATGATGCGAATTCTATCAGAGATATGCTGCGAACTGAATGAAACTTAAACACATTACATTTTCAAAGAAATATCAGGACTTTTAGTTGCCAACAATTCTCATGACAACATGGGAATTGTTTGCATTTAAATATAACTGACTTGGTCACAATTCGCATGATATCCTGATCATGCATTTTAAAATGTGTTTAAAAGTAATTGAATAGTTTTGAATTTCACCAGCTTGATAGGTGTCCTTGTGGTGTGGTCTATTGCTTTGAGTTTAGGCAGTAGTGGGTTGTAGTTTGTTACCGACCTGCCGTCTACATCAATGACGAGCAACGTCTAATAGTTTATTTGGTCCTTCGTCTCGATGCATAATGGAATGATGATGATGTTCAGGTTTTTAGGCGCTTTGCTAAAAACTGCGTCAACTAGATTTGATACATCCCACCCTGATTCCAGATTATGCTGCATTCAAGAAAGAGTACATTACAACGAGAACATGCGAGGAACTTTGAAATTTACCGTAGCTAAACTTACCGTAATCATGCCCGAAATCATAATGCGGTCATGATACACTCCTTGAACGTTTTGCTTGACTTGAGCTTATTATATAACAAAAATTAAAAGAGTGTGTTAGTCATTATAATGTTAACGACCCCAAACAATTCGCATGATAATATGAGGATTGTTTGGTTCTAGCTGAATACATTCCGGGGTAACTATCAGGATAGCATGCGAATTGATCGAGGTTCCACTGAACACTTCGCATGCTATCCTGATATTCGTTTGTAAAACTTAAAATATATCCACACAATTCTCATGATATGATGCGAAATCATTTAAAATAGCCCTTACCACATGGTCAGCAACAACCAATATCGTTGACTGGTTCGGCATAATGTTTGGATCGTGTCGGAAAAAATCATTAATGTCATCCTCCGACATATTCTCCAAAGACCATTGTATTACACAATCGGAATATACATTATCACTTTCATTTAAAAATATATGTGAAACTTGAGTGTAAATATCATCAACAGAAGCATCGGGTAAACCTATTGTATTATCGTTCGACTCTAGAGCTTGGAGTTGATTCGGTAGTGGTACTACAATTTCACGTTGGCTTAGTAATTTTGACTTTGTGCACACCACTGTTGGTCTTTGAGGTACATCTCCGTATTGGTTTTGGTCTTCTAACGATGGTCCTCCCTGGCTGAGTAGTTCCAGCTTCTCACAGGGATTGACACGTTTGGACTCTTCCGGAACTATGTCTTGTGTTAGCCTTTCTCTATTTGCCAAGGCTATTTGTTGTTTTTGTTGTTCTTCTTGTGGGTGTTGTTCTTGTTCTTGTTATTCTTGTTGCTGCTGTTGTTGATCTTGTTGTTGTTGTTGTTGCTGGTGTTGTTGTTGTTGTTTTCTGTCGGCACCCTGTTTCATACAAATTTCAAAATAAAAAGGTGGAGGGGTTAAGCATATTGTAATCATAGTTGCGAACAAATCGCATACTAACCTGAGATTGTTTGAGTTATCCATGTCAAACAATTCGCATGGTAAGCTGCGATCTATGAAATAACCAACTCAATAGAGTATCAAACAATTCGCAATATATGATGCGAATTGTTTGGACAGGACTACACAATAGTCCTGATATTTGTTTGAAAGTTAGTATGTGATGCATTGTTTTTAATATGTATATAACAATAAAACCCCGCTGACTGTTTTAAATACATACAATGACTTTGTTTGAATATGTATACAACAATAAATATTATTATAGAAACAATTTCATCACAACAATAAATAAGATATTTGAATCTTATTGTACTTTTGATCCACTTACATCTTCAAGGCTGTCTGGGTCTGCCACTTCTTTCTCACGATCTTCTATCTCCTCTGCTACGTGAAGTACGAGATGTTGGTCATTCAGAAGAGACTCGTATCTTTCTTTCTCTCTTGGAGGACTAAGAACTGTGGTTGCCTCATGTGTAGGAGGAGACTTGTCTGTCTGTCTCTCTGTGGTTTCCGTCTCTGTTGATACCAACAACTCTTCTTGCATCTTACCAGATGGTGCCAGTATGGGTGAATGGTTCCCATCCTGGTTCGTGTCCTTATCATGATTTTCAGCGTGCACAGATGCTTGCAATTTAGTAGACACCGCTCTAGATGGAAATGCTGGTAGTCCAGGTACCTTTACAAATGCAGGGCTTCCAATCTGAAAAATTGGCTGAGAGAGACCATTGTGGAGTTGTTGTGCTTCAAGCTCCGCGATCTTCAATTTTAATTCTTCCAGCTGAAAAATTAATAGCAGATGTTTTATAACATATTATGTGCTGATTATAGCGATTATTTAAGGCTCAATTTCATACATACTTCTCTGGTCTGTTTTTCTATCTTTCTCTCGTAGTTGTTCTTATCGGTGTATGTCTTCAAATACTTTGATTCCCCTACAGTTTCAGGCTTCTTTGGAGTAGCCGCTCTACGTTTGAGGACAAAATTACCGATTGTTTCACTTATACTAGTGGTGCCCTCGTCATCGGGCTCCTGCTGGGATGTGCCGATCGTTGCGGTGGAATCGTTGGCTGGGGGAGTCTTGGTGGTTGAGGTCTAGGTGATATCACCTGATTCGATTATTTCTATTTCTGTGATGCTCGTCTCCTTGATTTTGGGGTTGTGCTTTTCTTCCTTTTCTTTGGTATTTCTTCCATGAAAAGATTCAACATCTACATCTCCACTATCGACTGCTCCTCCGAAAGCTTCGCTTTCAGCCTGAGTAAGACATATTGGACCTTCCGAAACCTACCAACAGAAGAACATAAAATTAAATAGCTGCAAGCGGTTTGTTTGGAAAATATTAGGATGTAGACAGACATATTATTTTTTACAAACAGTTCGCATTATATGCTGCGAATTGTGTGGAACTCTATCAGTTTAGAGTTGCAAACAACTCGCAGGTTACCATGCGAATTTTTTGCAAACAATAAGCTGCGAATTGTTCGATACCTTAATTATATAGAGTACCAAACAGAACGCAGGGTAGGCTGCGAATTGTTTGATACCTTATTCTAATATAATACCAAACAAAACGCAGGATGTGCTGCGAACTGTTTGTAACCCCAATTCAATACCTATATAAAGCTCATACTTGATCATCTTTCAGATTGGGTATTCTAACAAGCAACGACACGGTAGATGTTTGACACTCTAATCCCAACCATTTGAAAAACCTTAGGATCAAGGTCGCCTTCGCTACCTCTAGCCTGATTGTTGAGTGCTCCATGATGAAGGGCTGCATGGGGACAAGTATTATCATCAATATACTTTGTACATAACTAATTTTTATACCGAATAGATTAATCTTACAATTAGAAGGGCGACGCAGCCGACGACTCTATCGGGTTTTTTGATAGCTAAGTAACTCCTGATAGACTGTCGAAGCTTGAACAATATTGATCCGGACCAGTCATAATTGTTTATTTTGCTGAGGTCTTCAACAAAATAAAGCGTACTCCAACCCAGGATATCTCCAGATACGGAGTAGAATAAGGTTGAGCACAAAAACAGTATCAACAGCCTTGCAACGTCTTCCAGCTCATGCTCCCCTCCTTCGCTTATGGCTCTTTCTATACCTGTCTGTAAGACCCGCGAAAACATGCTATGTTAGTAAAGTACAGCATCCTGCTTTATAAGATGAAGTCTATTTTACATGTACCTTTAAAATGGCGTTCGTTATTGTTTTAGTATTTGTTGGTCATATCTTCCTGTACCTTTCACCCATGAAGTATTTCTTCATCATCCTCGATTCGTCCTCCTCACTGGGCGCGTATTTGTTGTGAAATGCTCCGGATTTCATTAACAACATTTCCTATGGGCCATGCTTCATCCCGAATATGACCTTCACATCGTCTGCAGTTAGCTTCACAAACTTTGAGCCAATAAGGAAGACGTCTTCATCGACGGAGAACCTCTCGACTATATACTAAATGATCGAATAGAATTTCTTTTTCAGCAGCTCTACCTCATTACGGATGTCGAAATTCGTTTTCAAAAGCGTGTAGAATGGTGTGTTTCTTGCAGCTTCAATGTAGGCACGGGTAATACGGTTCTCTTTCAACAGCTTGAGAAGGCTCACCAACCCTGACCTGTAATAGCTTTGTTTTGTTGTCATACTTCTTACACAAAGACAAATCAATTGGAGTATCACACGCCTCGCATGACAAGCTGTGAACTTCTTATCTATTAGTTGGAGTGTCACACGACTCGCATGACAAGATGCGAACTGCTTACATGTCAATAGAGTATTTACAAACAATTCGCAGGCTGGCCTGCGAATTGTCCGTAAATATAAGCTGCGAAATGCATGGCATACACATTCAATCAAGCTGCGAATTGCTACGAACTATAAATATATATGAAGCTGAAAATTGTTTGCATCCTTGGTGATGAAGATGCGAACTGTACTACAGCGCACACGTAGAGGCTGCGAGTTGTTCTATTTTTTACATGCACGTTGCAGGGATCTGGGAAATATAGAAACAACACACAAATCAACAATAACCTACCTAATGCACATCTAACATACATCACAATTCTCAGGAAAGTATTATTATTACATGAAACCTAACTTCTACCCTGGGTTCGACGATAAACCCAGAAACTAACTGGCTAACTATCATCACTAAATACTTGATTCCGGTAAAACAAGGAACATCGATCGTGAAATAACATAAACAATTGGTTCGAAGTCATCAAAAACGCAAAAAAAAAATACATTTTCCACGAGAAGGCTTACCTGGTTACTGCAAAACACTGTAGAATCACCGGCCGGGGACCACTTGACGGCAACTTGTCGAACATAAGGTGGTTAGTCGCTTGACGGAGTAAAAGACGGTGACCGGTACAATTTCGGTGAAGGTGCGAAGAACGACTGATTTCAGAAAGAAGCTGAAAGGGTTTGTGGTTGGAGAGAGAGAGAGTATCACGAAGTCGGACGGCTTCTGGTGGTTTCCAAAAATAGACGTGTTTGGGTTGGTTTAGGGTGATGGGAAGGGGGGAAAAGTGTTGTTTGAAGTGAAAAATAGCTATATATAACTATGGGGTAATTTTGTCCAATTTTTAACTCGAGGTACTAAGTTACATTATCCAAAATTTGGGTACCACCGGGTAATTACATACTTGAGCGGGTATTTACTGGTACTTTTCTCTTATTAATATTATTCAACAAATACAAATTATCCTCTTTAATCAAATTTCTATATCCAACAACAATTATTTAGAGAGAGTGTAAAACAATTGTTTTCCATCTCACAATAGTAACCTTGCAAGTTTAAAACTAGAAAAGAAACTAAGTTCCTCCGAAAAGTGAGAACATACATTACATTCTCTACAAATAATACATGTCGAGTGAACAGTTTAAATAAAAATCATAAATAGCTAAAATATCACACGAGCTCTCGTTTGCCATTAAAATGGATCTTCCATCCTCACTTAGCATCCTGCTCTTTAATGTAGCCTGCAAAAAAACACAAATATGATATTTTTTAGGTAGTATAAGTCTTTAGTAAGTGATAACCTACTAAAACAATTACAAAAAGTGACAAAATTAAAAGATAAATGTTAAAAAAATTAGAAAACAAACGATACATGTTTGTCCGCGATTGCACGGCAGACACGGGGGTCTGTACGCCATGCAATTACGAGTGTATATAATTGTGACTCCACCTCAACTAGCAAGAAACCTTTTCGGAGTGTATATAATTGTGACTCCACCTCAACTAGCAAGAAACCTTTTGGGAGTGTCATCCTAATAGCCAACCCGTGCGGGGCCGAGATGTCCAAAACGGACAATGTCTTGCTAGTCCGTGAGGTTCCGTATTTTTCACATAAAAATACACGATTAGTTATGTTTAGTCTTTAGAAAGTTTCAAGTTTCTTTCGCGTTGAATTTATCAACCCTTCGAATCATCCAAAAAAGAGTTTCCATGATGATTATTAATAGAATGCTTGTTAATGTTTTCCATGTCGCAAGAGGTAAGAGAAGATTTCAGCTTAGATTTATTCCATCCATTTTAGTTGAGAACTCTGTCTGAAACGAGTCCACTATTGATAGGGATGTTGTCAACCTGACTAGGGGAGAGCCTCTAATCCAAGTGTTAATCCAGAAGTTTACGTGAGGTTGTCAACCTGACTAGGGAGAGCCTCTAATCCAAGTTTCAACCTGACTAGGGGAAAGCCTCTAATCTAAGTGTCAATCCAGAAGTTGATGTCTCCGGTTCCTTCCAATAGACCACTTGACATAGGTCCATCTTTGTCTTTGATAGATACTAGTCTTTTCAATACTTTAGAACTCTTCTTATTTTTTAATTCTGCCGGCAATAAATAGGTTAGAGTATTAATAAATATACAAGGTTTAAATTATTATTGAGTTTCAAACATATATTTCTAAGCAAAAATTTACTTAACTTTTTTTATTTATTGTCCACTACCCAATTATTTTTTTATAATATTTTAAATATTTATTTTATAGAAAATCATCCCACCTTTGTATATATTTTTTTGGTTTTTTTAGTTTAATTTTAAAGTTTGTATTTTTTAAACCGCAATTCATGAAACAAATTCGAAACTATTATCAACTTTTTTTTAAACGAACAAAACTAGATACATAATATTATTTTTGAATTTTTTTTCGAGATATGCATGGATGAGAGACTAAAAGTTGTGGGGACATGAGACTCGGAGATGAAAAACGAGAGACGGAAGTTTCAGGACAAAAGACCAAGAATTACGGGACGAGATACAAGAGGTGCCATACAATTTAAAATGTAATTTTTAGATAATAGACGGGAGATAAAAAGCTAGATGCGAACCAGATTTAGTTTAACTTTAAAAAAAATCATTCATAATCTGGTTCGTAAGCCGGTGATTGTAATAAAAAAATCATTCATTTAACTTTAAATTTCGACTAGTTAACAATTTGATAGCATTATCTAATAAAAACTTAACGATTTTTTGGGACACATCCCGAGCTAAAAATCGAGTTAATAAATACAGTAACATCGATACACATCTATTTTATCATTGGCCTGTGATTGTAATTTGACAACTCAAAACAACATCTTAATAGGAGGAAGTAACACAAAAAGAAACTTTGAGGCGGGTAGGATCGAATTTGCTTTTAATTATATAATCAAAATATAAAATTTCACTAAAATAATAGACTCATAGATATTTCGAATTTATATATATTCTTAATTACGAATATATATATATATATATATATATATGATTATAAAGTATAGAAAGAGAAACCGCTATCATCAAAATATTAAAATATGTTAAAAGTATTTTTATCATTTTAACTTGTATTTGGAAAATGATGTTGTATTTTAAATTTAAATTTTTTATACTTTTTAATATTATTATTTTTTTTTATGTATTATCTTCATCATGTTTTAAGTTTAGGATTTATTGGGGAAGCTCCAAGTGAAGAATTCTGGTAAGATACATTCTTGAAGACTGTTCTGTTTCAATGTATAAAATCTTTCGGGAGTCCACAAATAATGAATTTTCTCTATTAAGAAACAAATCAGTGAATAGAATCCTATGGAAAAACCTCATCTTAGACCAACACACACCTGCAAGTTGGTCAAGGCACAAACAAAAATCATATGCCCAAATTCAAGAGCAAAAAAAATAACCAAACATTACCAAATAAATCAAAAGAAACATCATATAAATATTCAATTCACATCTACTATCAAAGAAAAATTACAATAAAAAGCTAAGAATACAATGGTGGAAACATTCATGACACGAAAACCTAAACATTCATCTATTCTGAAATTAATTGATCCATTTGGGTTTCTTGGAGAAGTTAACATTTCACATGAGGATAGTAGACACATCTTTATTGAATTCGATCTAATTGAAGACCTTAAAAATGGAAGAGAAATATTTATCAAATCGACGACAAGAGAATGAGACTCCTAAAGTGGCTACCATATTATAATATAAACATAGATATTCCTATAACTCATATTTGGATTTCACGACAAACAGAGATCATCTACATGATCATGATAATATTTTAACTCAGGAATCTCTAATTAAACTTAAGCTAAAGTCAATCATAGTAAATGGAGACAATTATGGGATTCAAGCAACGAACAAGGAAAAAAGCAACTCAAAAGCAACAGCAATGAAAAGTAAAACATAAGAATTAGACACAAAAATAATTGAAGAAGAAATAAACATGCATAATAAAAGAAATTCAATTCATCCAGAAATAATGGACTCAAGGAACTTATGCCTAAAAGGAAAAAGTAGAGACATCAGTCAAATCAATGACTTAGAAATTTTAAAAGTTATACAAATAGCAGAAACAAGTAGCTTGTTCATAGACAGAAAGCAAGCAAGGATAGCTAATAGCGAAGATGAATTATATAAGCCTGCAACAGTAATTAGTCTTCTACCATACCCTGTATTGAAAAAGGTTGAAGTCATTGAAGATTTCAAGAATGTTTTGGAATAATCAAAGCACCAGAATGTTAAGAAGGACAATGACCAGCATCAGTCCTCTAAAGTTAAAGTCATTAAGGCTATTGAAGATTTGGAAACAGTCAACTTAGCCCCTGAGCATCCAACCCATAACAAAGAGAGCATAGGTAGGTTTTCAACATCACATGCAAGACATAATATTGAGGTTTATCTAGTTTTTCAAAACATTACTTAATAAGAAGCTAAAAGATGTTAAGAGAAAGAAAATTTAGTATGAGTTACTTTCGTACAAATGACTGATGATATTTCTAATGTAAATCGATGATTTATGCTACTAACAAGCTCAGCGGGATCTTAATCCTGTCTAGTATTCTAAATCATTACACATCCAGTTGGTTTTCTTATTTAACTAATAATTCTCGTCAGAAATTATTTGTGCAACATATTTACATATCAATTGACTTCAAATATTAGATCGATTGTTTAATTAACTGGTATCTTTATCATGCTGATCAATGTCTGGCCCTCAATGGCTCAGAACGCATCCTAAACTGTGTATAACATCTCTGGATCACTCCAAGTCCATGATTCTAACAATGCAACACAATTCATTGTGCTCAAGGCTGTTGTAAACATAAAGTAAGGGATCGCTTTTCAACACCTAGTGTTTATCCTGGTGCTTTCTGATACTGTCCTAAATATGAAGCTAATCGTTACTGATCAAAACAACCTAATGATTATGGTTGATGTTCAAAGCGTGTTTCTTACCATTGTGGTTCAACACCTAGAGCTAAGTATCACTGTTGATTCTCTGGTGCTTATTGTTACAGTTATAAGCCAGCTACGTTTGCCTACTGTAACTGTCCCAAGCCTATTGTTGTTGCTGCTAAATACTTGTTCCTCAAGCATGTTATACATCATCATGGCATAACTGCTTTAAAATGATCCATGTCTGGGTTACTGACATATCTCTCCAACATATTTACAGCAAAGGTAATGTCTGGCATTGTACAAATTTGAACATACGTTAAATTCCCAACTGCCGAAGCATAAGGGACCGTTTTCATTTCCTCAATCTCAAGTTTTTTCTTAAGACATTAACCCAGACTAAGTATTTCACCCTTTACTATAAGGGTACTTAGGGGTTTGCAATCTGCCAATATGTAACATTGTAACACACTTTCAATGTAGGCATTTTGTGTTAATCCAAGAATACCACGAAAATGATCGTGATGTATCTGGATTCCTAACACAAAACTGGCATCACCAAGATCCTTCATATCAAACTTATCTGATATAAATATTTTTATAGTGTGTAACAATTCCTTATTGTTTAAGGCAAGCAATATGTCATCCACATATAATATAAGAGATATGAAATTACTCTCACTCAACTTATGATATACACAATCCTCAACGTAGTTGATCTCAAAGTCATAACCGACTATCACCTCAAAGAATTTGTGATACCATTGACGAGAGGCTTGAATAAGACCATAAATGGATTTATTAAGCATGCAAACCAGATCTTTTGAGTTACTTTCTACAAATGTTCTGGTTGTAGCATATAGATCTTTTCATCAATATTACCATAACATCCATTTGATGAAGCTCAAGGTCGAAGTATGGAACTAATGCCATGACTATTCTAAGGGAATCATTCGTTGATACTAGAGCGAAGGTTTCATTAAAATCAATCCCTTCATGCTGAGTATAACAAGACGTGTATTATGTCTTTCCACATTACCCATGGAATCACATTTGGTTTTGTAAACCCATTTACAACAGATTTCTTTTTTCCCTTCAGGTAATGGGACAAGATCACATACCGCATGGTCTTGCATTGATTTATACTCTTCTTTCATAGCGTCAATCCACTTCCGAGACTCAGAGCTTGTCGTGGCATGTTTGTATGATGAGGGATCATCTACAGTTCCAGCACATAAGTCATCATGCTCGTGAAGATATATTATAACTTTTTGGACCTATAGTACTCTTCCTTTCTCTCGTGGACCTTCTTACGATTTCCTCTTATTGCACTTCTTAAGGAGGTCGAGTTTGATCATTATGAACAATGTCATTTTGATTCTCTTGTGAAATATTATCTTCAGGTTCCTCTTGTTCTACATGGACCATATCTGTATCCTGGTTAGAACCCTCAACTAGAGCATCGCTGTTAATTTGATAATTACCTTGTTCTAATGGGACCGAAATGATTTGCATTACGGCATAATCTTAGGATACTTGAGTATCCGCATTAAAACCTTCATGAATCTCTATAGATTCTCTCTAAAAATCAACATTTGTTCCCTTATTCGTCCCTCAAAACTCAAAATTCTCTACAAACATGGTCGTTTCTGTCTAAACTATTGTACCAATGATAGAATTATAAAACTTAAATCCTCTGGAATGTTCGGAATAACCTATGAAGAAACCATTAACTGTTTTTGGGTCAAGTTTCTTTTCTTAAATTTTGTAAGGCCTCACCTCGCTGGACAACCCCACATATGCAAATTCTTTAAATTGGGTCTACGTCCGTTCCAAAGCTCATATAGGGTTCTAACAGTAACCGTAGTGGGTACTCGGTTGAGTATATAAGCAACATATTTAATGGCTTCCCCCTAGAGAGATAATGGTAGATATGAGTGACTTCTCATGCTTCTAACCATATCTTTTAGTGTTCGGTTCTGTCTCTTGGATACACCATTCATGTGAGGTGAACCCGACATAGTGTATTGAGGGACTATTCCACACTTCTCTAGGTATTTTGCAAAGGGT
This sequence comes from Limnanthes douglasii subsp. nivea, assembly GCA_036936605.1. NCBI lineage: Eukaryota > Viridiplantae > Streptophyta > Magnoliopsida > Brassicales > Limnanthaceae > Limnanthes > Limnanthes douglasii. The sequence continues at coordinate 56,499,132 of JAUPFV010000001.1, read as the reverse complement.
CATGAACTTTGTTCACCGGATCTGTCATATCTACCATAGTATCCACCACAATGGTCGGATCTGCCGGTCTTAATGCTTTTACCGAGTTTTTTCTCAACAATAGTCCTAAAAGCTATGAACTTGTCCACGGCCATACACTTTTCATGAAAAAGATAGAGGTAACAAAAAAGAGAGTAGTCGTCGATGAATAATATAAATTACAATTTCTCGTTCCATGATTCGTGTAGAAACGGTTCACAAATATCAGCTCGCTCTATATGCCCTTAACTTTTTAGCTTTGGTTTATTTCCCTTTGATATACTCGACACATATACTGAAGTCAGGGTAATTAAGAGTGATAAGGAAAGATATTCTACGAGGGTTTAAATGTAATTAGTAAGGACTAAATTGATAAGTTCTACAAATATAAGGTAAGATTAAACTTATGTAAGAGATATAGGGACTAAGTTGTAAATATTCACTTATGTAACCGCTCTTGTAACTGATTCGCCTGGCCTATTTATAGAGGCTGAGGAAGACGGTTACACTCATGAAATAATCAGAAGTGCAATACTACTTTCACTACTGAAAACTCTCTCTGTGAAGACTTGTGTTCTTGATTCTCTTAATCCAACTTTAATTCATACCAAATTGGCGCTAGAAAGAGGGGTCGAAGATACCTTGATCAACAGATCAGAAATCGACTCTCGAGTTTTCGTTTTGTGAAGTTTTTCGTTCGAATCTTCGTATTTTGTTTAGTTTTTCGCTGATTGGAGATGAATTCAGAAGAAGGTGACAATTCGTCTGTTCGAAAGGCTATGGAAACATTGAAATCCGATCTGCAAGAGGCAGGTAAATCGATTCCAACTCAATCAAACAAATTCGATTTCGAAGGTAAAATGAATGAGATGATAAGGAAGGTGGCAGAGCTTGACGAATTGGTAAAAAAGAAGGAAAATAGTGATGGTGCTAGACTTAGGTCTAAAGTAGCGAGGGGCGATCAGGATGATCAGTCGGATCAGTCAATGGACGATGGCGACATTCGATATGAGCAACGTAAAGCACGTTTTGAGCGAAAAAAAGAGTATAGTGGAATAAAGAGGAAAGAAAAGTTACAGAAGCGACAGTATATGACCTCTAGCGGTGAAGAGGATTTCGAAAATTCGGAGTCAGATGAAACACCGAGGTACGAACATTCTCGAGGCCATTCAAGAGGAGCAGAGCGTGAGCTCAGGTCAGCTAAGGTAAAAAAGGAAGGGAGGCAAAAGAAAGAAAGGCGAGTATATTCACCTCGGAAATATTCGCCTCGGAGGTGTTCGCCTCGAAAATATGAAGGTGAGTCAAGCTTATATGCTACTGTGGGGATGAGAAATGAAGATCAATATGTTCAAGGAGTCGACTGGAGGGACTCACCATTGATCAAAGAGATTAGATCAGTGCCGCTTCCGAGGCGGTTTGACATTTCCAAAATTGATAAGTTTGATGGGACTCAAGATCCCGATGATCATATAGAACAATTCAAAAACTATATGACTAATTTCGAAGACGACGATAAGTTGGTGTGTAGAGCATTCTCACAGACATTCAAGGGAACTGCACTAAAATGGTACAACAAGATTCCTAAGGAGTCAATTGCGAATTTTAGAGGCTTCTACACAGCTTTCCGAAGACAGTTTGTGGGAAGCAAAGAAATGAGAGCTAATGGAGATACAATAATACAATGCAAGCAAGCTGTGGGAGAGAAGTTAAAGGACTACACTAAGAGATTTGTATCAACAAAAGCTGAACTAGATGATTGTGAAGAAAGTGTAGCTATGGCGGCGTTTAGACAAGGATTGCTGCGAGGAGATTTGGCAGATGAGACTACGAGGCGTAGGGCATTAACATTTGGAGCTCTCATGGCTCAAGTCGAGGATCAGATCAAGGTCGAGGAGTCGACGCGAGTCCGAGGAGGAGGCAGTACTATTCAGAAAGGGAATGGTCAAGCTAACACTTCGAATAACAACTCATCGCGCCCGAGGAGTAATCAAAATGTTTCTAACCGAGGAGCTTCGAGCTCGTATCAAGGGGGATATAACTAACATAATTCTAATAATCAGCAGCAGTTTAGATCCAGATCGAATGTGTGGGTAAGACCAGACTATTATGCGGATTTGACTGAAAGTGTGGCTTCGATATATGAGAAAACCAGGGGAACAATAAATTTTAGAAAGCCACCAGCGATTAATAGGCCAAGAGAGGAGCGCAATAATAAGTTCTGCAGGTATCATGATGATATTGGCCATGATACAAATGATTGCATTGCTCTAAAGAAGGAGATGCAGATTTTGATAGAAAATGGAAAGTTGCTGGAATATGTCAGGAAGAATGCTAAAGCTGCAGCTCCGAAAATTGGTAATCCTAATTCTAAGCAGGAAACTGCACTGATGATTTTAGATGCTGCAGGTGACGAGTTTGATGTGGCTTCGGAATATGTCGACCCAGACCCTAGTCGATTATTGTTAATGTCAATAGATGAGCCGATGCGTCAAGGACGTGTTCGAGATTTGTGTGCCTTCTTTGAATCACTGACAATATTTGGGGGAGATTCAGTGACTAACAACACTAATAATTCGAGGAAGAGACATATAGTGAATTTAACGCGTCAAATTGAAGGAGGGGCATCGGCACACCTAAGCAACAAGAAGGATGTGCCCTTTATAATTTTCGATGGGGATGATTTGAGGGGGATTACTGGGCCACATGAAGATGCAGTGGTCATAGGAGCAGAAGTGTGCGGGGTGGAGATTCGACGAGTGTTGATTGATACCGGGAGCTCTGCCAATGTACTTTTCAAGTCAACATATGATAGATTAACCACTCCACCTCGAATAGAAAGGTCAGAGAGAACTATCATTGGGTTTACTGGCGCAACAGCAAATGTGATAGGGGAGTTCGAGGGACAGATTTCTTTGGGAAAGGGGCCTTTCAAAAAGAAAGTGCAAGTGCTTTTTGTGGTGGTGGATTGCCCATCGAGCTACAACGCTATTTTTGGAAGGTCGTGGCTGGCTAAAATGTATGTTGTAGTCTCTACGGTTCACCAATGTTTGAAGTATGTGATCGAGGATCGAGTCGGTGTAGTTCGAAGTGATCAAAAGGTGGCAAGAGAGTGTTACGCTGCTGCGTTTAGATTACGAGGCAAAAATACTGATGATCCGATGGAGAATTAGCAGTTTGGGGGGTTGTCTTCTGGTGGCACAGATGAGGGAATTGATGATCCGAGGTCAACCCCGAGTTCTGTGGTGGTAAATGAAAAAATATAAGAATATGTTTTCAGTAATGGCAGGGTACTTCGAATCGGGACTCTGTTATCTTTATCAATGCGAGAAAAATTGTTGAAATTTTTGTCTGAGAATTTGGATGTATTTGCTTGGAGGTCCGAAGACGTAGTAGGGGTCCCAAGTGATATCATATGTCATAGCTTGGCGGTGGATCCGAAGATCAAACCGATAATTCAAAAAAGAAGAGCTTTTTCGTTGGAAAAGTCCGAGGCTATAGTTGCTGAGGTGGATCGACTATATAAGATGGGGCATATCAGGGAAGCCAATTATCCGAGGTGGACGGCTAATCCTGTGGTGGTGAAAAAGAAGAGCGGAAAATGGCGAATGTGCGTGGACTTCACAGATCTGAATAGAGCCTGTCCAAAAGATCCTTTTCCAGTGCCTCGAATCGATCAGTTAGTGGATTCCACTTCGGGAAATAAAATCTTGACATTTATGGATGCATTTTCAGGGTATAATCAGATTCGAATGAATCCAGATGATGAAGAAAGCACAACTTTTATCACTGACAGAGGTTTGCACTGCTATAGAGTGATGTCGTTCGGATTAAAAAATGCTGGGTCAACATATCAGAGGCTGATGAATAAGGCGTTTGCTTCACAAATAGGGAGAAATATCGAAGTGTACATCGATGATATGCTTGTTAAAAGCAAAAGTGATGATGAACACATTGATGATTTAGAAAAGACGTTTTTGAATCTCAGAGCCATACAATTGAAGTTGAACCCAGAAAAATGTACATTTGGAGTCCGATCTGGTAAGTTTCTGGGGTACATGATTAGTGAAAGAGGAATCGAAGTGGATCCAGAACAATTGAAGGCTCTGATATCGATGTCTTCACCTCAGAATATCAAAGAAGTGCAAATGTTAACGGGCAGGTTAGCAGCTTTGAACAGATTCATTTCTCGTTTTTCAGATAAGTGCTTGCCTTTTTTCCAGGTGCTGCGTAGACCTAATAATTTTGAGTGGACTTCGGATTGTGAAGAAGCTTTTATGAAGATCAAAAATCTTTTGTCCTCTCCTGAAATATTGCCAAAGCCTCGAAAGGGTGAGCAGTTATTTTTGTATATAGCAGTATCGGATTATGCAGTGAGTGCAGTTCTGGTCAGTGAAGATACGAAAATTTCGAAGCCTGTCTACTATGTCAGCAAAAGTTTGGTTGATGCTGAGAAACGCTATTTGAAGCTCGAAAATTGGCACTGTGTATAGTAGTGGCAGCGAGAAAAATGCGCCCTTACTTCCAGGCACATACGATTGTGGTTCGAACTTCATATCCATTAAAAAATGTGTTGCAAAAGCCAGACATCTCAGGAAGGATGACTAAGTGGTCTGTAGAATTAGGAGATTTCGATGTGTTATTCTCTCCTCGAACAGCTATCAAAGCTCAAGCCTTAGCAGATTTCTTGGTTGAGTTCCACTCAAGTAGATCCGAAGAGAAAGATGGTGAAAAAGTGAACGTGAATCCGACGTGGACGATACGAACTGATGGGGGATCCAGTAATAAAGGGTTGAGTGCAGGAGTTGAATTGGTAGCACCAACAGGGGAATTTATGTTTCAAGCTATAAAATTTGGATTCCATGCTTCGAACAATGAAGCTGAATACGAAGCTGTGCTAGCAGGATTACGGTTAGCAAAGATTTGTGGAGCAATATTTGTGCGCTTGGAAACAGATTCGCAGTTGGTAGTTAACCATGTTAAAGGAGTATCAGAAGCTAAAAAGGAACGTTTGGTTTTTTACTTACAAGAGCTACGAGGAATGATGGCACAGTTTGAAAATGTCGAAGTGGAGCATATTCGAAGAGGTAGCAACACAATGGCTGATTCTTTGGCAACAATGGCTTACTCTGAAGAATATCCATGGATCATGACACAACCATCGCCCTCGATCATATCGAATTCTGAGCAGTGTGAAGTTGTTAATGAGGTAGTAAATGATCCGATGTGCACTCGAGGAGATTGGAGGTTTGACTTGTTAAACTTTATTTCGAAGGGAATACTACCTCTTGATAAACACTTGCTCAAGAAAATAAAGTATAAAGCTCTTGGCTATGTGGTATTGGATGGGGTATTGTACAAAAGGTCTGCGTCGAAACCTTTGCTACGATGTTTAAGCAAGCAAGAGTCTCAAAACATTCTATCCGAACTGCATGATGGGGATGGATCAGCTCATTGTGGATTCAAAGCTTTAACGCGTAGGGTATTGTTGGCAGGGTATTATTGGCCTACCATTTTGCAGGATGCCAAGTTTTTAGTTCGAAGCTGTGATACTTGCCAAAGGTATGCAAATTTAATACACAAACCAGCAGTACCCCTAATGACAATTTCAGAGGCGGTTCCTTTCGATAGGTGGGGGATTGATTTAGTAGGACCATTACCTATGGCTTCTGGTGGAAGACAGATGATTATTGTTGCGGTTGATTATTTTTCGAAGTGGGCAGAAGCAGAACCCTTAGCTGGGACAAAAGCTAAGGATGTAATCAAGTTTATTCAAAGTAACATCTGCTACCGTTTTGGAGTTCCTCGAAAAATAACGACGGAAAACGGTCCTCAATTTAATAACAAGGAAATGGACTCTTTTTGCTCTTCGAAAGGGATACAGCAATGCTTTTCTACTCCTTTCCACCCCCAAGCAAATGGACAGGTGGAAGTTACACATAGATCTATTTTGGATGGCTTGAAGAAAAATTTGGCAGGAGCAGCAGGGAAATGGCCAAATTATCTTCAAGAAGTGTTGTGGGCATATTGAACAACACCTAGAGAGGCTACAAAAGAGACTCCTTTTTCTTTGGTATATGGAATGGATGCTGTGTGCCCTGCTGAATCTACATTGCCTTCCTACAGATTACTACGATATTCCGATGTGGATAACGATGAAGCTAGAAGGGTTGAGCTTGATTTGTTAGAGGAAAAAAGGGTCAAAGCGCATTTGAATGTTGTCCATTATCAAACATTAATGAGAAGCAGGTACGATGCTAAAGTTAAGAGGAGAGAATTCAAAATTGGCGATCAAGTGTTACGAAAAGTATTTCTTCATACTAGGGACAAGCACCTCGGAAAATTGGCTCCGAACTGGGAAGGTCCTTACGAAGTTAAAATGAAGGTCAAGCCAGGTTCCTACAGGTTGTCTGATCGAGAGGGGAGGATGCTCAAACATCCTTAGAATATAGAGCATTTGAAATTGTACTGTGAGTAAAAACGAACTTCGAATTTTTGTAAAACAGACATACTCTTTCCTTATCTGTTGGCCCAGAAAGGTTTTAACGAGGTGTCTGGTTAATATTGAATCTTTTAATAAAATTTCTTTTGGCCATTGGTTGTTTACTATGATGGGTGATTTATTATTTTGGTGACTTGGCGAAGATTGATCATCTTTGAAAGTTGACCAAGAATAATTTTCCGAAGCAATAGCTTTGAAGAAACACCCAAATTTTCGAGGTGCCACGTCTTATGAGTGCATCTAATTTTCGAGGTGCCACGTCTTATGAGTGCATCTAATTTTCGAGGTGCCACGTCTTATGAGTGCATCTAATTTTCGAGGTGCCACGATTTATAAATGCATCTATTTTTCGAAACGACAAGTTTAAGTAAGTACGCCAGAAGTTTAAAATTAAAAAAAAAGTTGCTTGTTCGTCGAATAAAATATGAAGCTTACAAAAAGGGAGAAAACTACTTAACCAAATACACAAAAAACAAGCACGACATGCTTAATCCATTAGGCATCCTCTTCTTCTGATGACCCGTCAGTAGCATCGCTTTCTTCCGAAGAGCTTGAAGGTACTTCGAATGCCTCTTTTGGACGATCTTTCTCGGGGACTTGTTTCCAAAATTCTGTTAAGTTTAGCCTTGGATAGGCAGCATGGATTTCTCGAAGAAGATTGTTAGCTGTATCAATTTCAGCCTTTCTGATTCCATTAAGCATCACAGAACCAACAGCAGCTTCGGCTTTTTTAACAGCAGCTTTCTTTTCTTCTTCGAATCCTGTTCGAAGAGTCGTCATTTGATTTTGACAGTTACTTAATTTTTCTTGGAATTCTTTAACAAGTTTCTCAGCATCAGTAGATTTTTTCTTTGCCTCGGAGATAGCAGTGGAATGTTGAGAATTTAGGTCTTCAAGAGCTAGTCGATGAGAAGTCTCCAGAGCTTCGACTTTTTATTTGTGTTCCTTAAGAAGTTTTTCTTTCTCAGCTTCGAATTTCTGAAGTGCCTCATTTTTCGAAGTCTTTTCAGACTCTGTTTCTTTTTTTCTCTTGATCAATTCTTGTGCAAGAAGCTCCAATTGTGTGTGTGAATTTTTTACTTCTTCACATAATTTATTGGCTGCAGCACTTAAATTATCAAAAGGACGAAGGATTGAAGCTACCTCATCGGATTTGTCTGAATTAGGAAAGATTGATGGGTGGTGATGAACAGGAACGATGCCGTTAGATGTCGAAGCCATAGCAGCCCCAGTAGAAGTTGATGGAATAATATTGGTAGGTTGGGAGCCATTACCAGTAAATGCAAAATCCCCGCTTGAATTGAAATCTTCGAGGTTAAGGTAATCGTCTACTTGATTATCTCCTAGTGTCAGTCCTCCTTCAGGGTTTTCTTCAATAAAAGTTTTCCCGTGCACCTCGGAAGCCAGTACCTCCTCGAGTATGTCAGCCTCGTTCTTTTTCTTTGGCGTGCTGGACTTGCTCTTTTTCTTCTTTGGAGAATTGTCCTTTTTCTTTTTCAGGACAGGTTCATCCTCCTCGGATATTGGGGGAAGTTGAGATGCAGACACTTTTCTTTTTACTGCACGCTTCGAAGTCTTGGAAGGGTTAACCTTGCTTGTATTGGCTTTCTTGTGGGTTAGCTTTCCTTTCTTCTTTAAGGGAAGGTGGCTGTCACTTCGGTTCCTGGTGGGAAGATAGGTTTTCCCATCTGGTGCAAGTATTCTTTGGACTACTATGATGGGATCTGGAGGGGTCATCGGATCTTCAGGGAAGTCAGCTCCCAAAGTGATTCGCCACAGATGGCTGTTGACGAAGTTGATTGGTAAAAAGGCTGAGTGAAAGCCATTTCCTCAGGCCTTCTCTGCCCATTCAGCCATTTTTTGGAAGATATCCTTTGCAGTTGCTCGACGACTTTTGAACCGCCTCGGAATTTCTGAAAAGAGAACAAGCAATTAGATAAGAGGACTTCATTAATTTGGCTAGGTTTAATAACTTAGAAATGTTAACAATACAGTAATAATTCACTTACTACTGTCTCTCCAGGTGAGAGTTAGCTTTGAGGGGTTCTCATCGGAAATTTCTTTCCCATTTTCCCAAGCGCCTGAGAGAAAGACAAACCTTTGTTTCCAAAATTTGTCAGCTTCAAGGAGGTCATCGATAATCTTCAGATCATCCTCCAGTGTTAGATAGTAGAAGGGTAAGACTGGCCCATTTGAGATCTTGGTCAGTGAGATGAAGTCCTCAATTTCGAGGGGGATGCCTCCTAGCCTCGACACCATGATGGCGGAGAATAAAGTGAATAGTTGGTTTGGGGTAACCTGTGTTGGGCACAACTTGAGAGTTTCGAAGTACCTCACAATCATGGGATCGAGGGGAAATCGAAGTCCCCAATTGAAGAGCTCAGGATAGACTACCAGTTCGTATTTTTAACAGCTCAGGGGTGTCTCTCCTTCCACTGGTACTCGAAGAGTCATCTTATCTGTTAATCCCCATAGCTTTCTGAGTTCCTCTTTCTCTGATTCGAGGTAGTAAGTATAGGGTACATTCTTTAGGGCAAGAATGTACCGAGGAGAAAGTGATTGAAGATTTTCTTGAACCAAAGCAGCAACATCCTCAGGGAGTGTAATGAGAGGTTTCTTTCCTCGAACTTTCTTCGGAGGGATCACCCCGTCAGCCTCGGATTCCTCTTCGGCATCAGACTCATTCTCTTTGTTGTTGTCCTCATCGGTGACTTCATCGGTACGACTTTGGATTTGAGTTTCAGCTTGAGTCACAAGAATTGGTTGACTACTTTCTGGTGTAGTGTCAACCACTTCTTGTGGGGGAGGAGAAGAGGTTTCTGCTTCTTCACCCATTGCTAGAAAGGTTTATTTTTTAGCACGTTTAACTCTGACAGCTTCGAGTTGAGGAGGAAGTGAGTTGGGTTGAAGATTTTTAGTTGCTTCGAATTGTAGGACAGGTGATTTGGGTTGTGGTTTTTTATCAGTTGGTGGTTTATCTAAAGTAACACCTTTAGATTTTCGATGAGGTCTTAACAGTGGAGAAGTAGGTTGATTTCGAGGAGGAAAAGTTTCTTGATTAGTTTCTGGGTTTGAAGCTAAGGGTGAAGATGAAGTGGCAAGATTGGGGTCGAAGTTACCATATTTAAAAGTGGTAGAAGAAGAATGAGGACCGTTGTAGATCAACCCAGCAGCCTTGTATTCTTTGGCTCTTTGTGAAATACAAAGATAATCGTAGGCACCAAATACTTGATTGCTAGAACCAGGGAAGAGAGGTTTCTTTGATTTTACTGGTTTTCTGGGTTTAGATCTTTTGTATTTAGGATATCTTCTCATACAATGGGTATTGATCTGAGAGGTTGCTTTGGTGGATGAAAAGGATGAAGTGATTTAAAGGTTTATGAAGAACAGGTTGAAGATGGCTTGAAGAACAGGATGAAGATGAAGAACAGATTGAAGATGGTTTAGAAGTGATTTCTCTAAAAAGTTATCAATGAAGGAAGAGCTGGCTATTTGCAGTTTAAAGAAGTGACGTTGGGAATCTGAAGAGGAAAAACCAGTGAGTTGCTCTAATTGGGTGGAATGTGAAACGAAAAGGAAACGTGCAGTGTCATAGGTCTACCAATAAAGGTCAAATCAATCCATCAAGTAGGGATCAGAAAATTCGAAGCATCAGCAAAACTGTGTCTTTAGTAACAATATTCGAAGTAGAGGCAAGGTTATGTTTCAAGTTGGCAAGTTCGAAGTGATTGGGAAACTTGTTTGCACTTATTAATAAATTCGAAGAGAAGTCGCAGATCATTGAGTTTAATCATAATGAAGAGGCGAAGTGAAGAAAGTTGTATTTACTCGGAGTAAAGTTCGAAGAGCGAATAGTTCTCATAAATTGTTTGTATAAGAACTAGGGGGGCTACTGATAAGGAAAGATATTCTACGAGGGTTTAAATGTAATTAGTAAGGACTAAATTGATAAGTTCTACAAATATAAAGTAAGATTAAACTTATGTAAGAGATATAGGGACTAAGTTGTAAATATTCACTTATATAACCGCTCTTGTAACTGATTCGCCTGGCCTATTTATAGAGGCTGAGGAAGACGGTTACACTCATGAAATAATCAGAAGTGCAATACTACTTTCACTACTGAAAACTCTCTCTGTGAAGACTTGTGTTCTTAATTCTCTTAATCCAACTTTAATTCATACCAAAGAGGACCCAATAAACCTTCAACAACATGCTTGCCATCCTAACTTTAGATATATGAGCTATTTGTTTGTGCCACAGTTTAGAGGATCTTTCAAATTTAGTAATGTTGTTTGGTGTACGTTGTGTATTAATAGCAATGTTGTAATTATTAATATTATTCAACAAATACAAATTATCCTCTTTAATCAAATTTCTATTTCCAACAACAATTATTTAAAGAAAATGTAAAACAATTGTTTTGCATCAGACAATAGTAACCTTGCAAGTTTAAAAGTAGAAAAGAAACTAAGTTCCTTCGAAAAGTGGGAACATACATTACATTCTCTAAAAATAATACATGTCCAGTGGACGGTTTAAACAAAAATCACAAATAGCTAAAACATCACACGAGCTCTCGTCTTCCATGAAAATAGATCTTTCATCCTCACTTAGCATCCTGCTCTTTAACGTACCCTGCAAAGAAACACAGACATCAGTTATTGCAACTAAATCAACCCACTAAGTATTTTTTTTGTCACAAAAACTATATTACTTTCTGCAACAACCAAAGATGTGGGATACATCTAATTTTGACATGTAAGCCGACATCTCTCACAATCCTTCTTCTGGTGTACTTTCTCCTTGGAGAAAAAACATCAACCAACAGTCAATTCCTCATGATTTTTCTTCTTAACCGGATCTTGACCTGATTATGTGCTATTAGTCTTCTGCTTAGGCCCTATCCTTTTTGCAGATGCAATCACATTAACCTCAAGTGTTGTACCTTTAAGTTTATCCTCCTCTTGTGCAGCACGGAAAATCAAAGCATCGATATTCCATTTTTCCAGCATGCAGTTATAGGTGGATTGGAAATACTTAAAATGGTCTGGAAGCAAATTAAATATGAACCCCACTATGCATTCTTCATGACGGTCTAAACCTATTGCCTTCAGCTTTTGGCCAATTATCGACATTCCGAGAAAGTAATACCGGATTTTACCTTTTCCAGTATACTTTATTGGTAGCTAGCTCAATGAGCAGATGGTGCATCTCTACCTTCTTATTTTTGTCAAAGGATTTCTCAACCTCCGCGAGAAAGACCGAGGCAGTGTTAACACCTTTAGGGATAGCCCCACGCAATGCTACTGGTATCCCCTCTAACAAGAGAACCATGCATAAACTATTTGACTTCTCCCACCTTTCATCGGCCTTAGTTTCCTCTGGTGTACTTTCCGGACTAAGGGGGGATAATTTGAGGAGTTGACAGTGCATGGTCATAATCATGTACAGACAAAAACAACAACATATCTTCCTTGCAGAATTGGAAGTCTGAACAACCCAACATGGGTGGACGGTTCCCCAATAGATTGTAATCAGTGGACACTATAATAAGAAAAAATAACACACAAAGTACATTTAGCATCTTGACATATAACTGTAAACATATGCATAAACATCGCAAATACATGTAAAATATAATATTCCGTGATAATAGATGTTGGAGGGAAAATCGTACTAACATGCAATTTTATGAGTTTGAGAAAAATACTACAATCATTATTTTAATTTAGACCTTCCAGACGGTCGATGTCATTTACTTCAATTAAAATAACCCTAATTTTACTTTCTTAAGTACCGGTGAAACCTTTCGGATGGCCGATTTACCTACTTAAAATAAAAAAAATTGAAAGGATGAATTTAATTTATCATAAGCACCAATCAAAACTTCTGGACGGTGCCTGAATTTTACATTCAAAACCAATAGAAAAGATCTATTCAGATGGATCCAAACGAGCAAGCAGATCCACCACCTATGGTGGAGGTAGTTGGGGAGAACAAATAATACACCATCGAAGAGTGAGACAAGTTAACGGCAGAAATAAAGGCGTTAAGGGCCATAAAACAAGTAGAAATTGGTATAAAAGAGAAGTCGAGGACGTCAGCCATCCATCATACTGACGATCCTAGGGAGAATGATCCATCAGCAAATACACATTTGAGTACCAAAAAGACCCATATCAGTTCTAAGAAGTCTCACCGGTCTAAGCCGGTTGAAAGTTCAGATTCTGAGTCCTCCAGCAACTCTTCGAACGAGGCTGAGCTTGAGATGTCTTTGTCATCGATCAGTGATGAAGGGAGGTCCGAGAAGAAACAAAAACTAGTTAAAAAATATTCAAGAAAAAAAGATAGGCATGGGGGACTTAAAAGGCATTTGAGCAAAGGGTCATCTCACAGCCACAGGCATGTGGATCAGTTGTTGATCGATCATTTTGCTTTCCATGATGAACCAGGTATTTTTGCAATACCCAATGAAGACACGGTCTTTAGTCGTAGTAGGAATTGGAGACAATCACTATTGTCTCCCAAGATATTGTCTGGAAACCTTCCCAAAAGGTTTGAAAGTTCCAAAATGCATAAGTATGATGGGAGTAAAGATCCGGACAACCATCTGGAGTAGTTTAAGAACTTCATGATGAACTTTGATGATGATGACAAACTTCTGTGTAGAGCCTTCTCCTAAAATATTTCAGGAAGTGCTCTTAATTGGTACAATAGTTTACCCTAGGGATGTATCAGAAACTTCGATACATTCTGGGTTGCCTTCCGGAGGCAGTTTATGGGAAGTAAAGAGTTGAAAGGAAATAGAGATATTATCATCCATTGTGCCCAAGAGCCAAATAAGTCCTTAGAGGACTACATAAGTCGGTTCATAAATACCAAGAACGGGTTAGCAGATTGCTTCGAACAGGTGGCAATTGCTTCCTTGAGACAAGGGTTGAACCCTGGGAATCTGGCCGATTCGGTGACAAGGAAGAAGGCCATGACTTGGGGTGGCTTGTTAAATCAGGTGGGGAAGCAGATTAACGTGGATGAAACTAAGAAAACTAGGGTGCACCGTCAAGTGAGGTCCGCCCCAGCAGCACAAAACCAAAACCAGTCCGGGTATAAGGCTAAGGAGATCGGACAAGGATCCAACAGGGCTAAGCAGGCTCAATCCAACCAAAATTAATCTCAAATTCAGTAGTCGAGGAGTAAAAGAGGTCCTTAGGTTCAACCGGAGTGTTTTGTAGTATTAAATGAAAACGTGGCCACCATTTATAACAAGACAAAGGATGAGGTTCATTTCCGGAAACCAACAGCACTACAGTCTCCCAGAGACATTCAAAATACTTTTTTTTCCAATATCACAATAATATTGGCCATAGCACCTGGGCCTGCATTTCTTTGAAGCCAGGAGGTGCATAATCTCATCGAAAGAGGTAAGTTGGGGGCTTATGTCAAAAGAAGAGGTGGAAACAGGTCTAACAATGCTCCTCGAACTGGACCTACGAATAATACAGGAACATCTGCTCCAGAGGGGGCAATGGTGATCCTTGAAAGATTTGACGTTGATTCGGAGTACTTGGATCCTGATCCAACCCGAATAAAATAGGGGTCATAACAAATCAAACTAAGGCGGTGTCCGAACTCATTAGTTTATTTGAGTCACTCAATATATATTAGGAGAGGATACCATGACATCGCCAACTCCTTCATCAAGGAAGAGGCATGTTCACTCTCTGACTACTCAGTTGGAGGGAGGCATATCTTCTTATCAGTCCCAAACCTATTTTCCATTTATAGTTTTTGATGAGGATGTTTTAAGAAATATTGTTGGGCCTCATGAGGATGTTGTGGTAATAGGAGAATCTATTGGGGGAAATGATATCAGACGAATTATGGTAGACACGGGCAGTTCGGCGAACTTCCTCTTTTTAAGTTCTTATAAGCAGATGAAAAATCTGGTCGTTATTCAATGATCAAATAGAACCATTGTGGGATTCACAGGGAGCTCTACGGATGTAATCATGGAGTTTGAAGAAGAGGTGTTGTTGGGCAAGGGTCCTTTTAAAAAACTGGTCAGAATGTTATTTGTTGTGGTAGACTGCCCCACATGTTACAATGCAATCTTTGGGAGGTCTTGGCTCTCTAGGATGCATGTTGTGGCCTTAACAGTCCATCAGTGTTTGAAGTATGCGGTTCAAGGGAAGGTGGGTGTTGTCCGAAGTAATCAGAAGATAGCAAGGGAGTGTTATAAAACTGCACTTTCTCCTAAAACGTTGGGAGCATTTCGAATCAATGAAGATTAGCAATTACTTGGGCCTTCGGAGGGGAAGGGTGAAATTGATAACCCTAGAGAGCCCCCCATGTTATAATACCGGTGGAGAAAGTTGAAACCCATCCCTTGGCAGAGGGTAGAAGTATTAAGATTGGCTCCAAGATGGCGCCATAGTTGAAAAAGAAATTGTTGTTTTTTTTGTCAGATAATCAGCATGTTTTTGCTTGGTGCAATGGTGATGTAACCGGAGTGCCTGCAAGCGTTATCTCTCACAAATTGTCGATTCGGAGTGATGTTGCACCTATTGTGCAGAAGAGGAGGGATTTTTCTAAGGAAAAAGTTGATGTAATAGTCCAAGAAGTTGACCGGCTTACCAAGATGGGGCACATAAAGGAGTCCCACTATCCTTTATGGACACCCAATCCGGTGTTGGTTAAGAAAAAGAATGGAAAATGACATATGTGTATTGATTTTACTGACCTCAACAAAGCTTGCCCTAAAGATCTTTATCCGGTCCCCCGGATAGACCAGTTGGTAGATTCAGCGTCTGGCAACAAGTTGTTGTCCATCATGGATGCCTTCTCTAGGTACAACCAGATTCAGGTGGATCCGAAGGACCAAGATCATACTACGTTTTTTACGGATAGGGGTCTCCATTGTTATAAGGTGATGCCTTTTGGGTGGAAGAATGGTGGGGCCACTTATCAAAGACTAGTAAACAAGACATTTGCTAGCAAGATTTGCAGGAATATGTAGGTGTACATAGATGACATGATGGTTAAAATCTTGGAGGAGGAGTTGTATATAATTGACCTTCGGGAAACTTTTGCCAATCTGACAATGGTAAATTTGAAACTGAATCCAGAAAAATGTGTATTTGGTGTTCGATACGGGGAATTTTTGGGGTATATAATAAGTGAGAAAGGGATACAACCCGATCCAGATTAGTTGAATGCCTTATTAGAAATGGATCCTCCCTGGAATATTAAAGAAGTCCAGAGGCTTACTGGAAGGTTGGCTGCTTTGAATCGTTTTATTTTAAGATCTTCAGATAAGTGTGCTCTGTTTTTCCAAACCTTGAATAGTGCTAAAGACTATAATTGGTCTCCACGGTGTGGCCAAGATTTTGATGAAATAAAGAAACACTTCTCTTCACCAAAGACCATTTTCAAGCCCGTACAAGGAAAAACACTGTATGTATACTTGGATGTGTCAGAATGTGCTATAAGTGAGTATTGGTAAGAGAGGTAGACAATTACCCTCGCCCGGTGTACTACATCAGCAAAAGCTTGATAGATGCTGAGAAGAGGTACATAAAGCTTGAAAAGCTGGCATTATTCTTGGTGATTGCTGCGAGAAAAATGAGGCTGTATTTTCAGTCTCATTCCATCATTGTCTGAACGTCTTTCTCATTAAAGAATGTTCTTCAGAAAGAAAACATATCAAGCAGGATGACCAAGTGGTCAGTAGATTTGGGTGATTATGACATTGATTTCACCCCATAAACTGCTATCAAGGCTCAAATCCAAATAGAAGTTCTAAACAAGTTTCAGAAGGAAAAACTAAAAAAGAATGGGTAGTCCGGGCTGATGGTGTATCAAGAACAATAGGATGTGGAGCTGAATTACACGATGGTGAAGGGTCAGCTCATTGTGGCTACAGGGAACTAACCCGGAGAGTATTGTTAGTTGGGTACTATTGGACATCCATAATGGCAGATGCTAAAGAAATGGTGAAGAAGTGTTATCCATGTCAAAGGTATAGCAACAAAATTCATGTACCAGCAGTACCTATGGAGTCAATTTCTAAGCCAGTATTTTTTGCTCGTTAGGGATTAGACTTAGTTGAGCCTCTGCCAATGGCGTCCGAAGGGCGCAGGACCATCATAGTTGCTATTGATTAATTCTCAAAGTGGATAGAGGCAGCTCCTTTGGCAGGAACCACTTCAAAAAAGCTGTCATAAAATTCATCTTATCCAATATATGTTGCAGATTTGGGATTCCTCAGAATATTACCACAGATAATGGGCCCCAGTTTGATAACAAGGATATGGAGATTTTTGTGCCTCTAGAGGCATTCAGTACTGTTTCTCTTCTCTTTTCCATCCACAAGCGAACAGACAGTTTGACTATTCTATCTGAATTAAATAAGAACCTAGAATGGGGCAGTAGGGAAATGATCAAGCTATCTGCAAGAAGTATTATGGGCATACCGAACTACTCCTCGGGCTGCTACACAAGATTCCGTACAGGCTAATGAGATAGCAATTAAGAATCAGTTGGACTTAATAGAAGACATAAGAGTTAAAGCTCATTTGAGAACAGCCCACTACCAAGGTTTGATGAGGAGCAAGTTTGCTTCCAAGGTCAAGAGAAGAGATTTTCAGCTGGGAGATAAAGTTTTGAGAAGATGTTTCCTACACACTAAAGACAAGCAGTTCGGTAAGCTGGCTCCAAACTGGAAAGGCCCCTATAAGGTCTCCAAAAAGCTTAAGCATGGGACATATAGGCTTCAGGACAAAGAAGGAAGGGTTTTGAAGCACTTATGGAATATTGAGCATCTCAGGTCATATCTAGAATAAAAGTTGTGTAAATATTTACTTGTTAGATGTCAATGTAAATATTAGGAGGCATACTCTTTCCTACCCTGGTGGCGCGGGGAGGTTTTGATGAGGTGTCCGGTTTTTTCATTCAATAAAATATGATGCCTTCTTAAAACGTGCAGTATGGTTTTACTACAATTCAATTCAAATATAAATCACTGGTTTAATTTTTTGGATCTTTAGTAGATCGGATAAACCTGATTTAATGATGACCATTAAACATATGTCATCGGAGATATTAAACACTCTCATTATAATACTTCTGAACTATTTGGGACTATTTAAACATTAGCCATTAAAATTAAAGGGAAATACAGTGTTAAACGAAGAAAGGTTTGATAAATAAACCCTTCGTACTTTAACCGAACATGAGGAACAAAATATATCTTGGACATCCAAGGACTTTAAGTATTTCAAAACACTTATCCGGACTCAAACCGGATAACATTACAAAAAAATGCCTTGGCCATCCAAGGACTTTAATTGTTCACAAAATTAAGAAAACAAAAAGATGTTTAAAACCTTAGGGCTTGTTCCCTTCGGATTTTCCTTCATCACCTCCTTTCTTAGGACTTTTTAGTTCGGCACTTGGGCTCTCACAAGTTCCCTCTTCATCAGTAGTAGAGTCGATTCCACTGGAGAAGTTATACTTGTAAGCAGTTGCCATGGTGTGATGAGGAAGGTCTTCGTATTCCACATATTTCTATAGGGGACCAAGGGTCCTCATCGGGAACGTTTCATGGAAGAGAAGCACCATGTCAGTTTTAACCTCAACATATCTTTTCTCCAGGGAATCTATCACCTCGTTGGTATATTTATCAATGCTGGCCTGAATAGTTTGTTCCTGTTGTTTCACCAAGTCTTCTTTCTCCTTGGTCACCTTAGACACAACACTTTCTAGGGAAGTCTTCTCACCGGACAAGGTCCGAATGACAACATTTTTGATATTCAGGTCCTCCATTAATGTTGAAAGATCCTTTTCCAAACCGGAGCACTTAGTTTGGAGCTCAATATTGAAAGTCTTTGAACTGGCTAGCTTGGTTGATAGATCTTAGTTGTCCTTCTTCAGAGCTTTTATTTATTTCTTCAGTTCTTCTATGCTCTGATTGACATTGAGAAGATTGGTTGACAGAGACTCTCTGTCATTAGTGAGGGTGTTGATGAGTGTGGTCTGGTTTCTCACTTGTCTCTCCAAATCAAGTACTAGCTGGATATGACCAAGAAGGGAGTGGGCCACAACATCTTGTTCTCCGGAAACAGAGAAAGACTTACCATTATAGGTCACCGTCTTAGCCGAGCTCGAAGGGCGGAAGGGGACTGCAAAGTCATCCTTCTTAGAGTCATTGAAGTACAAATCAATGTCTTGAAGGGCACTCCATCAATTCCTCCCCCAGTACCCTCTCCGGATTGTAGACCTGTTGGGATCTTCTCCTATAGAGTGGGATCGACTCGGGCTGTTGGAGGTAGAAGCTCCAAAAGACAAAGAATTATTTCTTCTCCTAAGATGGCCTTCTTCTTTTTGGCAGCATTTTCATCACTTCTTGCTTTTCTCTTCCGGTTTTTTTAGGAGGCTTTGGTGGGTGTTATGATTCTCCTGCCTCCTTAGCAGTCTCAGCCTCTACTACTTTGAGTAAGGCAGCGTCGATTCCCCCTGGGTTCCCCGAACCAGTCTCTTTTGTGGCAGCTTGGACTGGCTCTTCTGTAGCTTTTTTCTTATTCCCTTTCATCTTGTTGGGAGCTTTGGCCCTGGAGGGTAAGGCAAATATTACCATCTTTGGCCTCTGTACGCCTAAGGATCACACCAGGTGGAGGCGGCATTGTTAGCTCTTCCCATGTGAGGTCCCTCCGACCTATGGTGTTCCACAAATGGGATCTCACCAAGTTGCCTGAGGTTATGGAAGGTGTTCCCCCAACGCTCCGCGGCCCAGGAATTAAGTTTGGCACAGGTGGTTTGCCTCTCCTCTAGGTATCCGGTGAAATCCTTCGGCAACACTGAAAAAGAAGTGACAGATAACTCAAGAGAGGAATACTCATGAGTTAAAAAGAAGAACATGAAGAATAAAGATAAAACGTTTACCAGTACTCTTCCATCCGCTAGTTAACATACTAGGTTTGGTGTTGGCTTTGATCTTTCTCCCATTCTCCCATGACCCACTGATAAACAAAAACTGAGTCCTCCGATTCTTCTCCGACTCCAGTAAGTCGTCTACCACTTTGAAATTGTTCCCCATGTTGTGATGGTAGAATGGAATGTGGTGATTCTTGCACAGACTTGCCACAGCGGCAAATTGATCCATTGGGAGAGGGATTTTGGACAGCTTTAATTCCATTATGCAAGCAATGAGAGAATACCAGGCGTTTGGATTTAGCTGGCTTGCGCAGAGCTTCACCAGGTGGAAATACCTGATAATTTTTTGGTCCAATGGGAACCAAAGTCCCCAGTTTAGCACCTCGGTGAAGATGACCACCTCATTGAGTTTACAATCCATCGGAGTCTCCGGAGTGATAGGTATCCTTACCTTCACTGACTCAGGGATCCTCCATTTCGTCCGGATCCGGCCCAACTCAGCAGTATGGGTGTAGACATAGTTTATATTCTGCAAGGCCAGCAAGTATTTAACAGTGACGTTTTTTAAGCAAGGGCCTACCTTGCCCTCTAGGCACGCCGGAAGATCCGGATGAGACTGGCGCACATTTACTCTGTTTTTTCCCT
The DNA here is from genome assembly GCA_036936605.1 of Limnanthes douglasii subsp. nivea. Taxonomy (NCBI): domain Eukaryota; kingdom Viridiplantae; phylum Streptophyta; class Magnoliopsida; order Brassicales; family Limnanthaceae; genus Limnanthes; species Limnanthes douglasii. The sequence goes on along the minus strand of JAUPFV010000001.1, from coordinate 56,479,037 downwards.
TCTTGTCAGAAGAAGCATCCCTCGTTTGACCTGATGCTTCAGTTTCGAAGGGGGCCTCTTCGAAAATGTCTTCTATCACTTATTCCATCATTGTGGAAGGTTTATCAATTGTTGTGGATGGTGGGATCAACTTCTGGCACCAAAGGTTGTTCGGATGAATAAGCGTCTGTTGTATCTGAAGGCCAGGTGTCCGGTTGAGGTTGGGGTTCGGAGGACTTCGCCTTTGGGGTTATTTTAGATGCCTCCAATCCGGAGGGCTTATCTCTTGATGTTGCTTTAGATGTCTCCGATCCGGAGGGCTTTGGCAGTGAAGTAATTGTTTGAGATTTGACCAGTCGAGTCGTCCGGCGTGGAGTTGATTTTTCTAGGGACTTCTCAATATCTGAACCCATGGCCAAGAAAGGCGAGGATTGTATGACGCTCGAAACTGCTTTTTCCTTGGAAGTGGAGGGTTGGGACTCCTGAACAGAAGAACCTGAGGGGAGAGGAGAGAGACTTGGTTTGAATAAATGTCTGGCTTTGGATTTCTGGATGAGGATGACCCTTGGTCACCTTCTTGGGTTGGTTCACCAGACTTTTCGCTTGGGGAGACTGAGAGACCATCAGCAATGTGACTTCTCTGCCAATGGCGTCCGGAGGGCGCAGGACCATCATAGTTGCTATTGATTACTTCTCAAAGTGGATAGAGGCAGCTCATTTGGCAGGAACCACTTCAAAAAAGCTGTCATAAAATTCATCTTATCCAATATATGTTGCAGATTTGGGATTCCTCAGAATATTACCACAGATAATGGGCCCCAGTTTGATAACAAAGATATGGAGATTTTTGTGCCTCTAGAGGCATTCAGTACTGTTTCTCTTCTCTTTTCCATCCACAAGCGAACAGACAGGTTGAAGTTGCCAATAGGACTATTCTGTCTGGATTAAATAAGAACCTGGAAGGGGCAGTAGGGAAGTGGCCAAGCTATCGGCAAGAATTATTATGGGAATACCGAACTACTCCTCAGGCTGCTACACAAGATTCCGAACAGGCTAATGAGATAGAAATTAAGAATCAGTTGGACTTAATAGAAGACAAAAGAGTTAAAGCTCATTTGAGAACAGCCCACTACCAAGGTTTGATGAGGAGCAAGTTTGCTTCCAAGGTCAAGAGAAGAGATTTTCAGCTGGGAGATAAAGTTTTGAGAAGATGTTTCCTACACACTAAAGACAAGCAGTTCGGTAAGCTGGCTCCAAAGTGGGAAGGCCCCTATAAGGTCTCCAAAAAGCTTAAGCATGGGACATATAGGCTTCATGACAAAGAAGGAATGGTTTTGAAGCACTTATGGAATATTGAGCATCTTAGGTTATATCTAGAATAAAAGTTGTGTAAATATTTACTTGTTAGATGTCAATGTAAATATTATAAGGCATACTCTTTCCTACCCTGGTGGCACGGGGAGGTTTTGATGAGGTGTCCAGTTTTTTCATTCAATAAAATATGATGCCTTCTTAAAACGTGCGGTGTGGTTTTACTACAATTCAATTCAAATATAAATCACTGGTTTAATTTTTTGGATCTTTAGTAGATCGGATAAACCTGGTTTAATGATGACCATTAAACATATGTCATCGGAGATATTAAACACTCTCACTATAATACTTCTGAAATATTTGGGACTATTTAAACATTAGCCATTAAAATTAAAGGGAAATACAGTGTTAAACGAAGAAAGGTTTGATAAATAAACCCTACGGACTTTAACCGAACATGAGGAACAAAATATGTCTTGGACATCCAAGGACTTTAAGTATTTCAAAACACTTACCAGGACTCAATCCGGATAACATTAAAAAAATGTCTTGGCCATCCAAGGACTTTAATTGTTCACAAAATTAAGAAAACAAAAAGATGTTTAAAACCTTAGGGCTTATTTCTTCAGTTCTTTTATGCTCTCATTGACATTGAGAAGATTGGTTGACAGAGACTCTTTGTCATTAGTGAGGGTGTTGATGAGTGTGGTCTGGTTTCTCACTTGTCTCTCCAAATCAAGCACTAGCTGGATATGACCAAGAAGGGAGTGGGCCACAACATCTTGTTCTCCGGAAACAGAGAAAGACTTACCATTATAGGTCACCGTCTTAGCCGAGCTCGAAGGGCGGAAGGGGACTGCAAAGTCATCCTTCTTAGAGTCATTGAAGTACAAATCAATGTCTTAAAGGGCGCTAATGTCCACTCCATCAATTCCTCCCCCAATACCCTCTCCGGATTGTAGACTTGTTGGGATCTTCTCCTATAGAGTGGGATCGACTCGGGCTGTTGGAGGTAGAAGCTCCAAAAGACGAAGAATTATTTCTTCTCCTAAGATGGCCTTCTTCTTTTTAGCAGCCTTTTCATCACTGCTTGCTTTTCTCTTCCGATTTTTTTTAGGAGGCTTTGGTGGGTGTTCTGATTCTCCTGCCTCCTTAACAGTCTCAGCCTCTACTACTTTGAGTAAGGCAGCGTCGATTCCTCCTGGGTTCCCCGAACCAGTCTCTTTTGTGGCAGCTTGGACTGGCTCTTCTGTAGCTTTCTTCTTATTCCCTTTCATCTTGTTGGGAGCTTTGGCCCTGGAGGGTAAGGCAAATTTACCATCTTTGGCCTCTGTACGCTTAAGGATCACACCAGGTGGAGGCGGCGTTGTTAGCTCTTCCCATGTGAGGTCCCTCCGACCTGTGGTGTTCCACAAATGGGATCTCTCCAAGTTGCCTGAGGTGAAGCAGTCATGGAAGGTGTTCCCCCAACGCTCCACGGCCCAGGCATTAATTTTGGCACAGGTGGTTTGCCTCTCCTCTAGGTGTCCGGTGAACTCCTTCGGCAACACTAAAAAAGAAGTGACAGATAATTCAGGAGAGGAATACTCATGAGTTAAAAAGAAGAACATGAAGAATAACGATAAAGCATTTACCAGTACTCTTTCATCCGCTAGTTAACAAACTAGGTTTGGTGTTGGCTTTGATCTTTCTCCCATTCTACCATGACCCACTGATAAACAAGAACTGAGTCCTCTGATTCTTCTCCGACTCTAGTAAGTCGTCTGCCACTTTGAAATTGTTCCTCATGTTGTGATGGTAGAATGGAATGTGGTTATTCTTGCACAGACTTGCCACAGCGGCAAATTGCTCCATTGGGAGAGGGATTTTGGACAGCTTTAATGCCATTATGCAAGCAAGGAAAGAATACCAGGCGTTTGGACTTAGCTGGCTTGCGCAGAGCTTCACCAGGTGGAAATACCTGATAATTTTTGGGTCCAATGGGAACCAAAGTCCCCAGTTTAGCACCTCGGTGAAGATGACCACCTCATTGAGTTTACAGTCCATTGTAGTATCCGGAGTGATAGGTATCCTTACCTTCACTGACTCAGGGATCCTCCATTTCGTCCGGATCCGGCCCAACTCAGCAGTATGGGTGTAGACATATTTTATATTCTGCAAGGCCAGCAAGTATTTAACAGTGACGTTTTTTAAGCAAGGGCCTACCTTGCCCTCTAGGCACGCCGGAAGATCCGGATGAGACTGGCGCACATTTACTCTGTTTTTTCCCTTCTTGTCAGAAGAAGCATCCCTCGTTTGACCTGATGCTTCAGTTTCGAAGGGGGCCTCTTCAAAAATATCTTACATCACTTATTCCATCATTGTGGAAGGTTTATCAATTGTTGTGGATGGTGGGATCAACTTCTGGCACCAAAGGTTGTTCGGATGAATAAGTGTCTGTTGTATCTGAAGGCCAGGTGTCCGGTTGAGGTTGGGGTTCGAAGGACTTCGCCTTTGGGGTTATTTTAGATGCCTCCGATCCCGAGGGCTTATCTCTTGATGTTGCTTTAGATGCCTCCGATCCGGAGGGCTTTGGCAGTGAAGTAATTGTTTGAGATTTGACCAGTCGAGTCGTCTGGCGTGGAGTTGATTTTTCTGGGGACTTCTCAATATTTGAACCCATGGCCAAGAAAGGTGAGGATTTTCTGACGCTCGAAACTGCTTTTTCCTTAGAAGTGGAGGGTTGGGACTCCTGAACAGAAGAACCTGAGGGGAGAGGAGAGAGACTTGGTTTGAATAAATGTTTGGCTTTGGATTTCTGGATGAGGATGACCCTTGGTCAGCTTCTTGGGTTGGTTCACCAGACTTTTCGCTTGGGGAGACTGAGAGACCAGCAGCAATGTGATTCTCCCTTTCAAGTTTTTCTCGCTTTTTTTAGCTCTGATAAGTTTAACCAGCCGCCTTTCACAAGTGTGTTTCTGGCTATGAACATAAAACTCTTTGAGAACGAGTTTGAAGACAAGAGTGAAAATCTCTCTAAAAAGTTTTTGAGTAATAAAGACGATGGAATAGTGAAAAATTATTTATATAACAGTAGAAAAAAATTAATTGTTACCTAGGAGGAGTTGAAGAGTTTTTTGTAATGATTAAAGACGGCGCAGACGTATGGAGGATTAAATGCCTAGGTCACTTTCTAGGCTTAGTGGGAGCGCCGATCTAGGAAGAAAACGGTTGGTAGGTCGAACCAGATTGTGACACGTGTCCCACGATCCAAAAATAAAACTCTTAAAATTCTAGAAAAAAAAAGTCAGTTCGGACAGACTTCGAACGAAATGCATAGGCAGGTCGGACAAAATCATTACTGATTAAATAAGTTTTTTAGTTCTCCCAAAAATATTTGACAAGGCCTAAAAAATGGACTACTTATGAGTTTGGATTGTTTAGTCACAGTTCACCGTGTTAGCCGGACAGGGGCAATTCGGACATAAATGTATCCCTGAACTATCCGGACAGGACAAAAGTAAAGAAAAACCTAAACACCTATTGGCTAAGCTATGTGCTAATCAGCTTAAAAGATTAATGGGTCGTTAAACTTGACCCGGTTCCATAACTTGACCCGAAAGCCCATGGGTACTTAATTAAAGGTATAAATACCCCAACTACTTTCATTAATAAGGGTAATTTACATTTAATACAACCAGGCTGCTCAAATTTCTCACTATTTTACACCAAAACACTTAATACTCAAAATACTTTTGCAAAACAGTTTATGAAATTACCCCCATGCCAAAATAAACCAAACCAGTTACCACACTTGAATCTATAACACCTTTTCACATACAGATCTGATATAGTTAATTAAATAATTAACTTGATTACTTTTAATTTATACTTCGATAATGACCAAATATATTTATTTAGCATGTCGATCCAAATCATTGTCGGTCTATAAATATATTAAATCACTTATAAACATTGTTTATTTTAAAGTTAATATTAAAAAATAAATAAGACATAAAAAAATTACGATCGTCGAAAATTGATGGAAAACTTCTCTGAAATGGATTTGAAACACGTATATATACAATTTCTAAAAGGTTTGTCTTATTATTCCTATAACTTCTCCCTACAAAAGGCTTTAGCATTTAGATACAACCTATAAGAAAGCGGATGTTTGATCGATTAACTTTTATTAAATGAGAGACTTCAAGATATATATATTTAATCAAAAGAAAACCTTTTATTTCTATATTAAAGTTTTTACAAAACTTGAGGACTAATAGTACAATTACACAGTTTCAAATTGTAAAACTTCAAAACTTAGCGCCTCTGTTTCCCTCCACGACTGAAATTAAGAGTTTGATTTCTTTCGCTCCAGAGCCGCCATCATCTTCTCCATGAAATCCTCTCCTATACAAAGCCTTCCTACTCAAACAATGCTAATGCACGCGACCACCATCCTCTGTCCAGCTTCACCACGTACCAAGAGACCTATGTCCAGATTCATCACGGATCCATCTCCATGCCTACAAAAAAATAAACCCAACAGAATCTCGAAAGGAATTAATCCGGATTGAAGTAGCCTAGTCCAATCCCTTCGAGGAAGAAAATAGTAAGTAAGTTCGAAGGGGCATCAAGATGATTAAAAGTAAGTTTTTTCTTACACTTCAGAGTCCATTTCGCAAGCCAATCCACGGTTTGGTTCTGGACTCTGGAAATTTGCTTAAGAGCCATCATAGACCTAATAAGCTTTCTGCAAGCTATTCAAATGACATCCTCGAATCCAGATTCGGGTCTCTTAGCTAACTGATTTATTAGGATAAGAGAATCATTTTCAATATCGACCTCTGTCCAATTGTTTCTATAACAGGTAATCAAGCCTTCTAGCAGAGCTTTTGATTCAACAAGGATGGGCGAGAGCTTTCCAAACATAACACCAGTTGCTTGAACAATATATCCAGAGCTATTTCTGATCAGAAATCCTCCACACGCTTCACCATTTCCAGTGCAAGCCTTGTCCACGTTCATCTTTAGTCTGCCTCTTATCGGGGCATTCCACTTCAGGTAAAATGGCTTCTTGTATCTTTCAATTGATGTGCATCCAAGAGAGATTCCTGCATTTTGAGACTTAGACCAATGCTTATAGTTTAGCTTATTAGAGACATCGATTTCTTTTATAATATTGATAATCAGGTCAATAGCATTTCTAACATTAAGTTGTTGTCCTTTATATTTGACTTCATTTCTAACTTTCCAAATTACCCAGCATATAATCTGAGGAATAAGGTCAGTAACATGGAATTTTTTGTTTGAAAACCAGAACCAGCATCTTAACATATGACTTATCACCATGAAACGACTGATTTTAACCTTGAAAAGGCATCCAAAGAAGTTCCATAATTGTCAGACAAAATTGCAGCTTACAAAAAGGTGATTTTTGTCTTCGCAATTGTTGCAAAACAGGAATTTTGAAGCCATATTCAAATGCCTCTTCATCATGATAGAATCAATCGATATAAAGTTATTAATGAGTTTCCAAGTAATGAAAGAGAACTTCCTTGGGATATTAGGACTCCAAATTTTCTTGAACATGCTTGGTTCTCAGACTGTTCCAAGTAAGCTTCATGTTGAAGTTCAAATCATTAGAGTGCTTCCAACACAGAAGATCATATGTATCAGGGCTCACTTTAAGAGTTTTGATAATATCCATCCTTTAATTAGATAAAAGGCCTTGCATTGCATTGAAATCCCATGAGTTATTCTTCCAAAATGTATGGACCTTAGCCTCCAGATACCAGCTTATGTTGCTAACGCTTGCAATGGATGGAAGGTTGTGCCATGAGTCCCTCCAAAAGTCTATCTCACCCTTACCAAGAATCCAGTTTAGATTACTATCAGCTTGCTTCTGATGACTATCAACATTTTCCAAACTAAAGAGCTCATTCTGTTAGTAGCAATAAAGGATGACTTGTTTTATAATAAATGTTTTGCATAATGTTGGACCAAAGACACTTGTTTTTCGAAAGTTAAACCATAATGTTTTAGAGAATGATTGTTGAATATCATCCAAATTTCTGATATTCAACCCTCCCTCTCCAAAAGGTTTGCAAAGGGAGACCCAAGATGACTAGTGAATTGCATTCACATTGTACTTTGATCTCCATAAGAATCTATTAAAAATCATTTCCAACTTTTTGATGATATTTTTAGGTAAAACACAGATTTACATCCAGTGATATGTAATAGGAAGAAGTGCATTGGTTATTAATGATAACCTGCCTCCATAAAAGAGGAATTTACTGTCCCAATAAATAATTCTATCATTAATCTTATCAAGAATAGGGTTTAAAATCTTCCTTTTGTTGTTGTTTGAGAGAGTTACTCCCAAATGATTAGTTGGCAGAAAGTCCACCTCAAATCCTGTTTGAAGTTTCAAATTCTGAATTCTAGAATTGTGAGTTTTTGATGATATAACAATTCTTGTCTTTTGCTTGTTTATAGATTGTCCTGATATCTTTTGATAATCATCAAGAAACCTGCTCAAAGTATCTATTGAAGAAGAAATTTTTTTAGTAAAAACCAGTATGTCATCAATAAACACAATACATGGAAATAGGTAATCTGTTCTAGTTACAAAATTCATCTTAGAATTTCTGCCAAAAAGGTTATACATTCCTCTGATCAGAATCTCTTCCTTGAGGATAAAAAGGCTTGGAGAAAGTGGATCTCCTTGCCTAAAACCTCTCCTCATATGGAAATAATCATAGGCTTCTCCATTAATAAGCAAGGAAATGTGCACATTGCTGATCATTTTCTTAATAAGACTTATGAACTCGGCAGAGAAACCAAATGAGAGCAACACTTTGAAAAGAAAGACATGAGAGATTATGTCGAACGCATTCGACATGTCAAGATGGATCATGATGTTTCCAGCTTTATGCTTTTTGTTGATATCATGAAGAAGCTCATTTGCAATCAATATGTTGCCATGAATCAGCCTCCCCTTCATGAAAGCACTCTGCACATTAGAAATAATTCTAGGCAAGATATTATATAGCCTTTGGTTTATAAGACTAGAAATAATTTTGTTCATCATAGTACATAGCCCTATAGGTCTGTAATTGTTCCACCAAATAGGATTAGTGCTTTTGGGAATTAAATAGATTCTCATGGCAAATAAACCAGTGGTAATATAGCTACCATTTAGGAAAGCATTAAGATAGTTGCACAGGTCAGTTTTGATAGTGTTCCAACACACTTTGCAAAAGAAAATGTTAAAACCATTTATGCATGGGGCACTATCACTCTTCATATTGCTGATAATTCTTCATATTTCATCTTCATTGGTACTCTTAAGTAAAACATCATTGTCTTATTTAGTAACCAAGGAATGGATGCAATCAAAGAGGTTGCCATGAAACATATTACTCTCTTCATTTCCGTTGATATAAGGAGAGGAAGCCATGATATTCTTAAAATAATTTGCAGCAGAATTCCCAATGTCTTTATGATTCAATATCCAGGCATCATCCTCCTTTATGCTTTTGATTTTATTTTTCTTTCTCTTTTTAGCAACATAAGCATAGTATAACTTGGAGCTGTCATCACCATCCTTTAACCAACTGTTGAAGCATTTTTGTTTCCAGAAGGTCTCTTCATTTCTAAGAGCTTGTATGTGAAGGTTGTTGGCTTTAGATAGACTGGCTTTAGAATTCTGGTTGTTGGTGGTGTAATTCAATATTTACATCCTCCTGACATTCTCTTCAGTAGCTTTGACATTATCAAAAACATTTCCAAACTGCTTAGCATTCCGATCCTTAAGACAATGCTTAAGTCTCCTCAGCTTGTACCAGAAATATGACTAGGCTTTCCTCTTATAAGAAACTTCCAATCCTGCTCAACAACACTTTGGAACATTTATCATTAGACCACATGTTTAAAAATTTAAAACTTTTCCTTTTTGTGAATGGAAATATAAGTGTTAGAGAAGGTAGCAGTTATAAGTAAAGGGGCATGGTAAGAAAAAGTTTTGACCAGGTGAAAAACCTGTGTTTCTTTGAAGATGTTCAACCATTTGTCATTGATAAGAGCACGGTTAAGCCTCCTCCGTTTAGTGCTTCTGGACCAGGTGAACTTAGACCCACCATACCCAGCATCATAAAGGTTACAAGCTCTGATTGTGTCATTGAAATTGTCCATACTAGTCTGGCAGTTTGAGGTGCATCCCAGCTGCTCATGATGAGTAGATATGACATTGTAATCACTAGCACACATCGAGGCCTTGCTAGAATCAGCAACACTCATTAAACTATTCCAAAGCTCTAATCTTTGGAGACGCTGACACTTAACATAGATAGAAGTTAGGTAGAATCTTTCCTCAATACCAGGATAGTCTACTTCCATATGCAAGCATTGATCTATGTTTTGAATAATATTCACGTTGATATCATCCATCCAGAAGACTCATATCTTATTAGATATATTAGCAGTGTAATCCTTGAAGCCAAGAGACCTAGCAATATCTTCCATTTTTTCAAACTTAGCCATAGGCTCCTGTATCGTAAGAATTTTAATACTTTCAGTTCCGATCATAAACTTTCACCTTCTCAGAGTTGGTTTGTTGTTAACACCTATTGCGTTCAAACTAATCATTCTGATCATTCCTTGAAACACTTAACTGTTAGCTTACTTGTTGGTCTTCTTATTTTTGCTGATTTCAACTTGGTGTTAATGTTCTCGTTAAAACTTTGATCAGGAGAGAAGGTAGGAGTGACAGAACAACTTCCTATGTTTTCGAGATCAGGAGTAGTTATAGCGTCATTTCCCTGAAGATTGTATTGAGTACATTCGTGTTCCAACTTTTCCAAGGCTTCAATGATTTCATTTCTATCTTTTGGAGAAGAGTCATTGCGAGAGTCAGGTGGTTCCTCCACTATGTTAACCTGCTTTAATTTTTGAATGAATTGTTCATGTAAAGGCTGGTTTTGCATGTTCCGGTCTTGAATCGGTTGATTGTTGATTTCATTTTTTTGGAATTTTGATCTTTTTGTGTGACGATAGACTTGAGTTTTCTCCTGTAAACTTTGAATGTAGTTTGAGTTGTTCTTGAATCATTATTGCTCAGAGCTTCTTTAGACTGTATCCCAGAATCTTCTTTATCATTCCCAGTATCTTCTTTACTGTTTTCATCCTCATTCTTTGGAGCTTTATTGCACTCAGAAAGTTTGTGATCTATGTGATAACAGTAATCACAATATTAAAAAACATTTTTGTAACTCATGGAGATCCAGCATCCATCATTCAGCCCAAAACCAATCCACATTTTACGCTTCAGTTTCTTTGAGATATCAATCTCAATTTGAGCGTAACAAGCGTTGGTATTCGCTCTGTTTTTCTCAGGCACAACAACTCTGTACGTTGTTCCTATAGCACCAGCAAGATCATTTACCAATTTTGTGTCGTATAAGCATTCTGAAAATTTTTCAAAGCGAACCCAGGTAAGAACCATTGGGTTATCATATCTCTTGTTAAAATCTGGACTCCATCTTAAGATTCTTATCACTAAATCATCAAATCTCCAGACGTTTTTCGACCATATGGTGCATATATCTTCCTTTAAGTTAAAATCAAGAAAGATGTGATGAGAATCTCATACTTCATAGCTAAAGACACCTTTGAATTTCAAGGAATCCAAGAAATTATCGAGTTTAGCTTTTTTTGGAACCCCATTGCTGAATTTACCAATAAGCGTAATTTTGGATTGTTGAAGCATATGCTTCTTGACCTCCTCTGAGTATTGAACAGAGAAGTGACTCTCTGTTTCTTTGATAAATTTTGGGTTCATTGAAACAGAGGATTTGCTAGGTTTGAACATATCAACATATGGCTTCTTGATTTGTTGTTGAGTTGAATCAACATTTCGAACGTTGTGAAGAACGGGAAATTCTTCCATAGATTGCTTATGGATACTAGGATTATCCATGAGAAGTCGAAAAGAGGATCACCAAAAACAGAGGTTCTTAGAGCTTCTGTATTTCCAGTTTTTCTGTCATTTTAACTTCGAAATATATTATAAACTTAAAAGGAATTATCAGTCGGTGTTTTCGTATCTCACATTGTTAGCGGTCATATAGAATTTAACAAAAATCTACAAAATATCCCACTTGTTTTAATTGATTTAAATTTGATTTTTAAAAAAAAACTTTTACGTATATTCGTGTTCGTTGCGACAAACAAACAAGATTCTCCCTCTTTTCAATACAACCAAGAAAATGCTGCGATAAATTTTATACTTTATCGCAGCAACATAGATCATCAAGCCTCCAAGGGATAGCCGAGTTGGTAGAGTAAGGCATGCTCGTGACCAAAAGTCATGAGTTCGAGTCCCTCTACAAACGTTTTTTTGGCTGAGCCTGTCACCTTGTGTGGTTTACCTTCTGGCGTTGGTTTGCAGACTATTGTCTCAGATCGAATCCCTTTACAAACGCTTTCTTGGTCGAGTCTGTTACCTTGTGTGATTTACCTTCTGGCGTTGGTTTGCAGGCTATTGCCTCAGACTGACCGACGATTTACCCTATGCCTACTCGTTGATTAGCGGCTGCGGATTCTCTAAAAAACATAGATATAGATCAACAAAACCTCTCACATTTGATCATTATCTCGTTTGCTTTAGTCTATTACGTGGATCAAAACCCGTGTCCAAATAAATTTTTGTATCATCTCGTTTAATCCCGTCAAAATCACAAAATCACAAAGGAATGCATATCAAAGGAAGAGCTGATTTGTCAGTTTTAACATTTCTGTTTCAATGAAGTAGCTTTGAATCAGCCTAGTTCAAATCCTCTTCATTCAATTCAACGGTTGAACTTTTTTGTTTTTATCTTTAATTTATCCAGGTGAAAGCAATCGTTGGCAATATAAATAAATTATTATTAGATGGCGGACAGGGATTATCCCTACTTCACATGGAGTCGGCTGATGCCGATCCAATCGTCAATATTTCCAAAGGTCGTAGGCTCAATAATCTGACTTATGGACCGGGACGCAGGTTAGATGAAATAGTAGATTATGAGATATATAGAAAAATGTAAAATCTTTCTCACATGTATAGCTGTCTGGCTTCACATGTCTTTACCATATATAATAAATCTAGATCAATGATTGTATCCAAGAATTTGACTGCCAAGTACAAATAAAAAAGTACTTGATGCTCACACATAAAAAGAAGTAGGCGTTTAACAACTTGTGTAAATTACATGTCAAAACTTAAAACCTCCTCTGATACTAGCATGACTCGTAAGACTTGGTATTTAAATTTACAGGGGAGAGTAGACGAAAATGAAATAATGCCGAGTTGAAGATTGCTGGTATTACACACCCCTATTTGCGATTCTGGAAAGATTGTATACAGCTCCCAACGTTCATAGCATTATATATCGGGATGGGCAACCTCGTTATTAGGCTGGTTATCGAGAGGCATGTATTGCGCCATTATAGCACGTATCTCTGAATCCATATCTCTCTGGGAGAAAATAATGAACCGAAATTACTACACACAACTATGACAATGCTAGCCAGTATACACAAAGAAAAGCATCCCTGAAGCTAGATATCTTGAGCTGACATCCTTTTAATTAATTTAACAAACACGTTATTCTATCTTCTATTTTTATTTGTTATTTGTTTTGTGATGAGATAATTCATAACCCACTAACTTGTCTTCTTGAGGGGATGTCTGGTTTCTTTGAAAGATTTGATAAAATAAAATCAACCTATTAAACTCTTCTTTGGAGTGCGTCTGATTCTAGATAAGTGGTTAATATAGTCGAGAATGTAGACTAATTATTGAACTTGCATTAGAAAAGTACATACCCGGATCCTGTACTTGTATACAGCAAGTCCGGTAAAACTAGCAGCAGCTAAGCCCAGAATAACAAACCAAGTAAAACCCCAGCTAACTTCAGTTTTTGCATTTTTAACTGCAAAATACGAGAAAACAAATTAGTTAAAAAAATTGGGACATAGTTCTAACATTTGCAATAAGTTATACTTACAAATGCAAGTGTCATGCTCTGCCATGTAAAGTAATCCGCTACCACAACTACAATCGTAACTTCCCCATGTGTTTTTGCATTTACACTGTGAGCATTGGCACGCCAACTTCTCTCTGCACTCGTCGATATCTGCCACAGGATTGAAAGTAATGTAAAATCGAGATTGTCGAATCAGCCACGGGCAAAAATATAATGGGTAATTTCTTTTCACTATAATTTCAGAATAGGGATGGCAATTTTATCCGAAATTAAAAGAATACTTACAGGCATGTTCAGATAAACAGATATAGGTAAAGGTAACACCCGTGGATAAAGGGATCGCAAATGGTCGACCAGCTCAATCCTGGCTCAACTGTCATTCGACTTGGAGCTTAACTTTTCGAGCTCGAGCTCTAAGATTAGACTAAAAAATGCTCCAGAACTTTTTTAGCTTCATATATTTTCTTGAGGATGTATAAATAGTTTATGTTAACCTTATTTTTTCAATTATATTTTCTTATTTTTGTCTTACAAACTATTATATGATACTATCTAGAAAATTAGAAACACTTTTGATTTTGGTGCTCGATCTCTGCTAGAAGGAGAATTACGCGTAGCCGAGCTTGAATAGTGAACAAGTATCTGGAGCCGTGCCAAACACAAAATTTTGAGCTCTATTAAAGCCAAGCAGAATATTGTAACCAAACCACACCATCCCGAATTGATTTATGATATTGGTATCTTTGTCAATGTTAAGCAAAAATGATTCAGAATTGATTTATGATATTGGTACCTTTGTCAATGTTAAGCAAAAATGATTCAAACTTAAAGTGGAGATGCATAATTAAAGAGCGGGTATCAGTTGATAGCTACTTTGTTGCGGCCTTGCGGGTAGTTTGTGGGTTTGCCAGATAAACACATCGTGTACGGATTATAAAAGATATGTCCCGAGTTTGGTTCTGATATATTTTTTTATAGCATGGCAGTAGCGGCGACCGGTTCAGTAGCAAACCATAGTGTCAAGTAGTAAGTGCAAGTCATAAACAGACAAGGTGTTACCTTCGCAGTCTTTTACTCCATCACCTCTAAATCCCGGTGGACAAGTGCAGCCTTTTGAATGGGAATCCTGATAGATGCAAACGGATTAGGTGTGAAAAAGGAAACAAGAAAGAAAGAAAAAAGAACGAGAGACTTACTCGACAAGCAGAATACGTCCGGCCAAGTTGTGATTTCTTCCAACATCCTCCGTTATTAATTCCGCACCGCAAAGCCCCGGAAGCTGTTAAGTCATATGAAGAAATCCTGATTATGTGCGAAACGTATATGCCGAATCCAATAAACAACGACATTTATTCTATAGCACGTAAAGAAAAAAAGTTATGACAAATAGTTACTAGTTGTTCTAAGCAATTCTCACCAAGTTACTTTATTTTTATTATTTAATTATCTTTAATATAAAAAGTAATTTGCATTTTTGAACAATTGATAGTACCTTGTTTGATGAAATATCATTTTCGAATATTCAAGCTCAGATATCATTTTGCTATTTTATATTTTTTATTCGCATGCATCTACAAATCCTACAGGCCTAGTAAGAACTTTACAAGCTCCGCGATTCGTCTCTGAATGTTGGTTTACAAATTCGTGTATAAACAAAATAATTTGACAAACAATTACAAACATCAAATCTGAAGAAGTGTTTACCTTCACAGTGAGTGTATCCATCACCAAGAAACTTCACACCTTGTACTATAGGGCATTCACAGACTCTTCCCCGAAAAGTGTCCTATACAAGGTGTATAAAAAAGCATCATAATCATATCAATTTTGGATAATAAAGTCACAAGATTACACAAACTCAGAACCGATCAAGTTATTAAGTTGCATGAAATTACCCGGCATGCAGAAATGTTACCGGAGTTGTCCTGCCAGCATCCTCCATTGTTATGTAGACATTCATTGGTTTCTATATCTGCAAAAATACATACCAACTTTCTTGAACAGTTATGATCTATCTTTTATTAAAATAAAAAACCCGTTTAGTGAAAATATAAGAAGAATATCTTCATTTTACTAGAAGTTAGAAAACATTTTTGGTTCGTACAAAAACAATAAGTCACCATATTTATAATAAGTATCATCAATCAATATTTATATTTCAGCAAAAACACTAAAATAATTTAATAACCAAATAGGGCCTAGAATTCTTGGTGAATTTGATAGTAACCTTCAGTTAAACAAATTGCTGGCTCTGTAGTTTCTTGAAAACCTGCACAAATAGCCTTGAGCACTGCGCTTCTACCCAATTTGCCTGTTACGCGAATTTTTTTTTCTCAGCCTAGGAAAAAAGAAACTAACAAAATTGCAAAAGAAAATAATATGTGAAAATTTCTTAAGAACCTCTATATTGTTTGTTGTTTACAATAAGAGTCGGCAATATTGTAACGTCGCCTCTTGTACCTTTGCCGATCTGAAACCAGAGTCAGCGTAATAAGAAATTTAGAGCTTATTAGTGAGAAAAGTACACAAATGAAGGAATAAAACTTCCAAAAAGACTAGCCTGTGCATCTTGTTCAGCTTTAAGAACTGGATTCTCTTCATCTTTATCCGGGTCTCCAATACATTGGTTTATTTTGTCGAGATTCATACCTAACGAGTATAAATAAATGATGTTTCAAACTGTAAACCTTGTCAAATTCACAGTTTTCACATTTAGAGCATCATCGATATATATACTCTATAATTGAAGTAGAGATTTGCTAGATTTAATTTTATAGAACTGAGAATTTCCCAAAATTCCTTCCTTGACGGACTTTGAAGTTTCTTAACTTACCAAGAGAGTGAATAACTTTATTTGCACACTCTGTAGTGAACATCTCTTCTCTCATTGGACAACGGATGGTAAAGTCGGTGACGTAATCCCACCAAAGCCATGGGCTGCCGCTCTCATTAGCCACTTTAAAGAAACAAGCTTGACGTAGATTTTGAAGAACAACATCCTTTCCGTCATAACCTCTAGTAAAATCCTCCTCCGGATCAGGAGCACAATACCTGATATGAATACAAGCGATAATAAACGCCATGCAAAAGATTCATAGGGATTGTTTTGAATCGTCAGCCTTTTTAGCTTTCTGCTTATAAGCAGACTGTTGCTTGTTAGTTTTCTTTTTAGTCTTCAAAATATCTAGTTCTTTAAGGTTATCAAATAAATAAAATAACTTTGTGGCTTTCTAATACTCCTGATTCTTTCTCCCCATATTTTTTTCCACCGACTTCTTGTATTTCAGTGAAACCCGATTTTTTCATCAAAATTTGGTCTTTATATTATGTACCAAACAACTATCGCTGGTAAACAAACAAGCAATTCGAGCCTGATATATAGATTATATTGAATTAAGCTCTGGCCAGAAATTCATGGTCGCAAATAGCTTGGGCGAAAAAAAATTGTATCTATAAGTTTTTCATGCCAAGTACTTCTGTAGATTTCTGTATAATACTTTTGCGTTTTAACATGCAATCTTAAGTTTCAAACCATGTGATGCTAAATTTAGTGGACAAATAATGATCAAGTTCTTTAACTTTTTCTACCTGAATCGAAGTATAAATATTAGTAACGAGCTCGATTATCCAATTTCTCAAAACTTTCGAGCTCGAGCTCCATTTCAAGCCTTATATTTTATATCCAAGCCGAGGTGAGCCTTTAAATATTCGGGCTCGGGTGGGTTCCAGCCGACTATGGACTGAATTTAGCAAGAAAAAGTTTCCATCAGTACCTTCCGTTATTGATGCACTGAGCCTTGCATTGTTTGCTAAATATAAACGCTGGAGGGCAATACCATGTCATATAATGCGGCGTAAACTGCGTATACCCTTTTTTCTCGAGAATCTGAGCCGCTCCTTTAAATGTTTTAAGAAACAGAATCTGATTATCGCATTTCTTTCCACATTCGTCGTTACTGTTTGTCCATAACTCGTACTCGACACGGTCATCTGGATGCGGAAGAGCTTCTCTCCAGTCGAGGTTCATGTTAACCATTTCACCGCTAAGGATGGCTTTCTTGATGCTGTCACCTACTGATTTGGTTATAAGAGCTGATGGGATCGAGATTTTGAGGAGATAATCAGCATCGGTGTTGGCTTCCGTGGGGGTGTCCATTGTTATTAAAGGTTCGATCTTGTTATCGGCCACTAGTATAGCTGCTGCTCCGCCTTTTTGTGCATTCCATGCCTTCAAGGTAAAGTAACAATCTATACAAAACAAAACACCATTTCGGATATGATAAGCTAGTTTTATACAGCTTTTAGCTCTCATACCGTGCTCGCCCTCTTTTACTATAAAGTAAATATACTTTTGACCCTTTTCTTTTTTCTTTTTCTTTTTTAAGTTGCTTTGTTAGCTTGTATACCAAAC
Source organism: Limnanthes douglasii subsp. nivea (assembly GCA_036936605.1). Classification (NCBI taxonomy): domain Eukaryota; kingdom Viridiplantae; phylum Streptophyta; class Magnoliopsida; order Brassicales; family Limnanthaceae; genus Limnanthes; species Limnanthes douglasii. The sequence goes on along the minus strand of JAUPFV010000001.1, from coordinate 56,461,322 downwards.
AACCTAACTTATAAACTCAGCTTACACATTAATGTTTAATCAAATTTTATTATACGAGATCGTTGTAATGCTTATAAGCTAAAAAAATACGTAAATAAACAAATGTATTTAGTACAATAAAAAGAACAATTTTTTTTTAAAAAAAAAAGTCGATCAGCCAGACAGACCTCCTACATAAAAACTCGGAGAACAAGTAGTCTAATGACATCAAAAAAAGAAAAAAATAACTCCAGTGACATTGAATGCTCGATTATGGTGTAAGAAAACTAGTATGCATTTTTACCTCCACGATCGATAAGGAGAAACGTAGGTAAACCACCGGGCCGCGGTTTAAAAGAGAGATCGACCTCATCAAAACTCTTACAAGCCTTTTGATTCGAATTCGGATAAATCACAGTACCTATCAATGTCCCTCCGTATTGAGGAACACCGAAATTCCCAATAGCACATTCATAATTTCCTCTGATGGATTCCGGTGACATGATTTTCAAGTTATTTTTCTCCACCAAAAACTTACCAGAACAAGAACCGAATAATAATAATAATATCAGCAACGAGCACAGTAACACTAAATTATTTTCTCTCATGATTTTGATCTTGCAGTTTAGTAATCAGATGAAGAACACAAAGATCAGTGAATGAAATTACTAAAAATAAGAAATTGTTTTTCTTTGTTTACCATTGAAAGATTCAAACAAGCATTTGTTACATTAATTAATAAATTAATTACTTTTCATGTTTTTCGGGTCTTGGGTTGAATCTGGCGCTAAAGAGCGTAAAACAAGGGAATGTTTATAGTTTGGAATTGGGTATACAACTGAATCAGCTTATTATTATTTGTTATTATTATCAAAATAATTTAATTATTACTGTTCTTAAATCTGATCTTAATAATAAATAATAAATGTATATAAAGTTATAAATTTAAAATAAAAGTTTGTCTTCTATCAAGATTTGCATTGCTTGATTTCTGTTGATATTAAATTGTCTATAATTTTTGGAATAAAAAACTAGAGAAAAAATATGAATATTTTCACATGCTATTACAAATGCTATTTTTTTTTATATTTCTCAACGATTGGCTTGTCTTCTTGATAAAATTATTTCTATAAAAGTTCAATATTCTTTCTCAAAAAAGAAAAAAATACAATCTGCAATATAGCGCAATCATCGAAAACTTTAAACAAGAATTCAAATAGTATACTCGTTTCAAACCCGAATATTGAAACTTAAAATACAATCTAGAACAGTCGAATATATCGCAATCCAATCAAAATATCAAAACTCGTTCCGATTCGGTTAAGCACAGTTGTTTCAATTATATGTATAAAGAAGATCGAAATCAATGGCTGTGGTGGTGATCATGGTGGTGGTGGTCATGGTGTTCCCAATCATTCAGTCCAAAACATCGCAAGATCGGATAACAAGCGAAAAACACACACGTACCGATTCCTCTCAGTACTGAAGACGCGAAGAAACACGGACAGCAACAGCACCTCAAAAACGGATCATCGTACGGACTATCACCGTGGTGATGGTGGTGATGGGGATCGTAGTGGTGATCGCGACTCATCTTCTTCCTTTCAACGAAAATCAACAATCAAAAACTCTAATGTCGAACTCGTATGAAAAATAATATGGATCGAGAAAAAAATATATATAAACGAACCTTGAAATTACAGCGATCCAGACGTCGTCTTTGACTCTTCTTCTCAGATTTTCTTTGATAGAGATCTGCGGCGATTTGATAGAAAGCGATATAAATTGGGGATTGACGGGTCAAAAGCAAGTTTATTGAAAGAGAGTAGAAAAGAAATTGGGGATTTAGGGTTCAGCTTATGTTTTCTTCCAAGCAACACTGCTGGAAATGGTTAAAATTGCAACTGGGATCCTTCAGCTTTTGCGTTATTAATCCTACACATTTAATATTATAAATTTATATATTAATTTATCAGTCTCATTAGTTACAGTATTATCAATGAAGACGGCCTTGAGAGCTGTCACGGCAATAATATAAAAAAATTGATACCTTTTCTAGTTCATCTAAAATCTATAATAATTTTAATTTTTATATTCACTATTATAATGTTGTAAATTTTCTAAGAGCTAATAATATTTGAATATAAATTTAATAGCTTTTATTTTTCTAACCTTCATAATACAAATATTGTTAATGTTATAGATTGTATAGTTGTGTATATTATAATTTTATAAGTAGTATAAAAATTATTATAGTTTTGTTATTATATTTGATTATTATTATTATGGTTAAAATAATTGCTATAGTTTTTTTAGAGGGAATCTACAACTGTTATTCAGAGTGTATATTATAATTTTAAAGTAGTATAAAGGTTATTATAGTTAAAATAATTGCTATAGTTTTTTTAGAGGGAATCCACAGCCGCTACTCAAAATGTATATTATAATTTTAAAGTAGTATAAAGGTTATTATATTTTGATTATTATTATTATGGTTAAGATAATTGTTATAGTTTTTTTAGAGAGAACCCATAACCGCTACTCAGAGTGCAATGAGTGGTAAATCCTCAGTCTGACGCGATAGCCTGCAAAGTGCAATGAGTGGTATAAGCATGATTTACTCAACCAACTCGGCTACCCCTTGGGGTTTAATTGCTATAGTTTGATTATACTATAAATTGTTATAGTTTGTTTACTTTATAAGTACTAAAATATTTATGATAAGGTGTTATATTATAAGATTGAGCATAAAAAATAAATTTTATTAATTTAAATCTTTTACGGTTTATACTAAAATGGGCGTTAGAAGTGTACAAATGTTCTCAAATTGAACTATTATGTTACAAACTCATTAATAATTTTCTAATACGAATGTGATTCATTTAATAAAATTGTGTTTAGATTCAATTGATTCTTCGTCACGTCCCATAGCAGCTTCATTTATAAAATCTTCTTATTCTTCAATATGTGGAAATTCATTAAACTTCTATTGTATGTTCTTCGTCTTGCATACTATGTTATGTCGCAATCCAGTCTATGATTGCAACAAGTACTCCAAGTGTCCCGCTAGTCAATCTTGTTCGTCTAGTCGTGTATTATAGTCTGGCCTGATTAAATACACATTCACTTGCCACAATAGAAATAGGTATTGAAAACCTCTTATTGGCTAACCTGCAAAGAATAGGAAAATTGTCTTCTTTTGAATTTCATCACCTTAAGATATCAATGAGTTTTTTAATCATAATGATCTAACTCAAATGGAGTGTTTAAATATCTTACCACTTAATTATCAACTTGAGGAGTTTCTCTTGTCACCTCACAGTTTAGCATTGTCATTTACACACACTGATAAACAATATCATTTTAAAATATAGAGCCAATATGATAAAGCACAATCGAGAAAGATAATGACTCTAAACATAATAATTGTCTCTATAAAATATGATCATTCATTTACATCCAGTGTTTTCTCATATTTATATAATATATACAATATTATCTCTCTTACCATTTACTCTCTAACTGTTACCACTTTGAATCATGTGTTCAACCTCTAAATATTAGTCATGTTCTATAATGAATGTTAAAACACGTTTCTTAGTAACGTATAACGTGGTAGCGAGTGTCATCCTGTCATAACCGCTTAAATGTCCTCTTTGTGTGCTCAACTAGCATTCTCATGTCTTTTGTCTAGGGCTCTTTTACGACATTCGTATTGTACCGGCTTATCACCATCGTCTTGTATATATATGTCTTGACATTTGGTTGCCTCATGTCGTCTTCATAGCCCTCATCTGGTAGATTAGTTGTGGCATTTATCTTATACCACGTGTCAACTTTATCTTTTGATTCACCTTATTTTTCGATTGCCTCGTACTATTTGAAACTTACCCTTTTGTTAATCTTTAATATAAAAATCATACTCACAATATTTTTGGTGTTTTCATAACCCATAGTGACATGAAGTTCAATTTCGCCAACAGAAATATACGATTTTCTTCGTAGCTGACCAACTATATGTTAGTCGGATTATACGATGATACATCGACCATTTTTGTATAACTAGGCTTGAAAATAATATTGGCCAAGTTTCCATTGTCTACCAGAATATGTGAAACGATGATCTCGACTATATCCAAATTAATTATTACAATATCTACTTATAGGATAGCAACGTCCCTCAATTCATCGTTATTAAAAGTCAAGTAAGGTACCAGTTTCTTGTAATGGTGATATGATGACTCGTCCACCAAGTGAACCTCTAAGTCTTTTTGTGTTATTTTATAAAGTCTGGGTTCGGCACCGACAACGTATCCCCACGGGAAATAGTATGAAGCCATTATTGTTTCCTTTTGTTGTCTTTTTTTTCTGATATTTTGTATGTCGGTTTTTCATTACCCGTCTCTTCGTGTTGCTCCATTTTTTATGTTTGGTGAACTGAACGAGATCATCATTGTGAATAAACATCTTAATCTTTTTGCGTAACTACCAACAGTCGTTAATCGTGTGACCGTGATTGTTATAGTATACATAGAAGTTTATTTGAGATCTTTTGTTTCTGGCAGTGAGCATGGTACAAGGAGGCTAATACGATGATTGATATGTTCTCGGTCATAAATGTAAACATGTGAACCAAGTAATCATAATACGAGGTATTCAGTATGTTTAATGGAGCTCTAGTGACCTCATTACGCCTGACCCTGCCATTTCTCCTTATATCTGATACTAATACCTTTGAATCTTTAGGTATATGGTCGGAATAGACTCCCTTCTTAGAGTCTTCGACCAAAATATCTCTTACATCATCAACCAGATATAAAAAAAGGTCATCATAGAGCGTTTCATTATTGTCCAATCCTCTCTTGGATGATGTCATAATAATGTCCTTTTTGTGTGTCGGTAATACATTATTCCATAAACAAACCTCTGGACGTATATTTTTACTATTACTTAAATGATGTATACATATTTATAATAAAATCACTCTCATTCTTGTGTGCTTTGTTACCGAAGAACTGAATCCTGAAAGCGCTCCAAAGGCCTTTAAAATCTTAAATCGTTCCTTTAAGTAGGTTATTAAAACAATTGAGTGCATTTCCCTTAAACATCATGGAAAAAGTTCTGTAAGTATAATGTTGTCCGAGTTGAACCTCATCATCATATTCCTGAACTGCTCCATGTAGTTATCTGGATCCTTTGATCCATCGTAAGTGTTCATTTGGTAATGATCAAATTTATGGGGGAGCTTGCCTTCAACGATTTTCCTAACGAATGGATATTCTTGGAGTATGTAAGACACTTTTTTGTCTCACTTGGTTATATTCCACCTTATTTTGCTCATTACCCAGCTTTAACACCTCGTTACTCGATTGATCATCGTACTCGACACTCTTCAATTTTCTCTTCTTCTGCTTTTTACCGTTACTCTCACCCACATGGTCAACGTCTTCTGTTTGGTTTCTTTACATTTATGTTCATCTTACCTTACTAACCTCTTTCTTCAGTTCTTGTTTCCCTTTATCTTTTGACAGAATCTTCTCCGCTAGCGAATATAACACCTTCGTAAACTTCTCCATTATCACATTAGCTTCTTGGCCTTGTTCAAATTGAACTGGTTTGACTTAAAATGTTCTCACTTTTTTTAAGGATGTTTTCCGTAGATTAGTATATGATCAATGTTTATACGGGTTGTCCCACTAACCATACCACCTTGGGATTGATTACCTCTATGTTTCACAATGAAAGTTGCCCCAGTTGATTGATTGTCAATTGTCGTCGTGATTACTTGGGTCCTCTGTGCTTGGCCATTTATGGTATGCGCAGTAGTCGATTAAACCAAAATTTGGTCTCGTCATGGGTTGCTCGTTGCGACTCCCAAAACAATCATCAGATTACCTCAAGTAGAATGGATCTCAAGATTTTCCCTTTCAATTCCCGATACTATTATAACCATTGGTATGTTAAAAACTTGAATTCTTCGAAAGAGAAATTATTTTTCACAGACGGAACCAAATTTGATAAGGTAATTTCTTCTCAAATATAGATCCAAGATGACGAAAGGCAATCAAAAAATAAAATGATTGTGAATACAATATTTTTTCTCTATTAAATGTGATCAATCTTTTACATCCATGGTGTTCCTATATTTATACAACATATGCAATACTCTATCTTACCATATACTCTCTAACGACTACCACTCACATTCTTTAATAAATATGAAAATACGTAATGTATAATGTTGTAACAACATGTCATCTCTTCACAACTGGTTAAATATCCTCTTTATGTACTCGGCTAGTATTCTCGTATCATTTGTCTAGGGCTTTTTTAAGGAATTCATATTGTACCGCTTATCACTCTCGTCTTTAATATACTCGTCTTAAAATTTGGTTGGCTTATGTCGCCTGCATAGCCCTTGTATGGTAGTTTCCTTATGGCCCTCTACTTATATCACATGTCAACCTTATCATTTTATTCACCTCGGCCTTTGGTTTCCTCGTAATACCCACAACTTAACCTTTTGTTCGTCTTCAAATTACCTCATTATTATAAGGAATATATTATATTTATAGGATATAGTCTTATCACATAGTTAGTGTTATGATTTCCGCATCTCCTCTTATTACAACTATTACTATCGCTACATTTGAAGATCTAACATTTCATATTTCTCATGTATTTTTCAATATAGGTATTATACATTATATAATAAAAAATTTAATATCTTTAATATATTCTTTTTAGTTATAAGTTACACCAAATTGTATAATTTTATTAGAACAGTCAACTAAAAATGTAAAACCCGCCCATCTTTTAATAGGATAAAAAAAGCACAATAGCATATGCATATGGATGTGATGAAAATACTTTATAAAAAATTGCTTCCATATTGGGAACCATTTAGTGATATAAAATATTATCCCTATATGTATCCATATGAATGGAAATTTTAGTGATTTAAAAAAAGGTTCAAGTGTATGTTAGAAGTATTCTGCGTAGAAATTTTTCCAGTTGCCTTTAATAAACTTAACATTCAAGCACAATAATTCTAATGTTCATTATCAAAAGCATCATTAGGATTATGTCTATTATAAAGCTTATTAATATCATATCTATACGTATAAGCGTGTTGAATAAAATTTATATGTTGAGTTTTATATAGTTTCAACATCTAAAAGTAGTGTTTAATATTTTTCCACTAGCTTTAACAAATTTTCTCTAATATTTTTTTTCCAGGACCTGAGGTCGAGCATACCATGACTCCATTTTTAATGGGATCGATATAATCCATACTATCATAATTATTCCATTTTTTGCAACCAATTGAAGTATATAACATAAACATTTAGTGTAAAACATTTGAGGAAAATTAGGGTTGTAATCAACTTTAAGATACTCAATAACTGCATCTTTCAAATATGTATTATCAGACAAAATCGACATAATTTTATATTTATTTTTAAAATCATTCATACACTTTAACATGTTATCTTTAATTACAGTAGCAGTTTGCGTGCCAATAAATTAAAGATACACAATGTTTCTTTGGGCTATCGATTCAAAATCTATCAAATGTAAAGTAACACATGTCATATTAAACTCAGAAAATATTGCTATATCACTAGTCAAAGAAAAAATCCATGAAAAAATTAACAAAATATCATGAATGATTTTTTATGGTATAGTATTTAAAAATTATGATCTCATGTAACTACATGGTATGTGTGTGCCTCTTCGGTTTATCCATTTACGCATTCAAGAATCATATCTCTAATTATTGCCACAACTTAATGGTTGTGAAGTACCAAAAACATATAGTATGGTTTCTTCCCTATATCTATATTGATTAAAAACAAAAGCATTATGGGTTTGAGGATTTATGGATGTATTACAATCTTCATAAATTTTAAAATGGCAAGGCTATATTAGGACCCTTTTTGGCTATAATGAGACCCTCAAAAAAAATTATGTTAATATGAATAGACCATTTTACCCTTCATATATAAAACCAAAGTTCTACCAAAAACCAACTTTTTCTTCTTCTTCCTAAAGCTTTCTCTCTCTAACTAAACTAAATTAATCCAAACAAAGTTATATAATGCATTTCACGAGATAGAAACAATTTTTTTTATCCCCATCTAATTTTAGTTATTGGACGCGGTCGTGTACTCATGATATTATGGTTTCCATATAGGTTATATTTTTCCTCTGGAGGCAATTATGATTTGGCTGAAATATGTTCCATCCATTTGTATGAATATTTTTTTAATTTTAATTTTAAGGTTTTTCCATTAAAAAATTATCCTCTAAAATATCATCAAGATTATGCAAATAGCCATTTGGAGTGTTATTCAACAAATAATATTTCATACAATAAGAAAATATCAAATTGCAAAGCCAACAACACCGCAAACATGGAAACCGAAATAGCTTAGCATTAATCTAACAATATAATATAAGAGTTCAAAAAATTTAAAATTATATAAATGTGGCAACACCAGTTTAGCCGTAACTCAAACGAGATTCAAGAGATCGATTTGATATCTGCCGTCGAGGGATGCCAATCTCACACGAATTTACTCTTGCCGCAAGCGGCTCACTAACAGAAGAACTTTTGGGTGAGATATTACGAACATCAATATCTTTGAGTCCCCTCCTATAAGACAAGGTTGGTTAAAAAATAGAAGACCAAGTTAAAAGTGTTAGATACAAAGATTCTTTATTTATATTTGCACCCGAGTACTCTCAAAATATAGAAAATTATGTTATTTTAGTTGAAGCAAATATGTCAACTTCGAATTTCTGTAAGGTACATGGTCCTCTTTTTGGCTAAAACAAATATGACGTCACTAAAAAAATGATAAACTTTTATTGATAGCCTGAGTTTCCTTTAACTGTTCTCTAGTTGCTCCACTGTTTGATAGCCGTTCACTTCCAACAAGATCTATGAGATTCAAAACTCCTTGAACTTGTTGATCAGTGTTCTGTACAGCATAACATAAGTCAGAAGAGAATTCATTTTAATGTATATGATATAGACGCATGTCGTGGTCAATTAAACTAACATTACCTTGGCATATACGACACAATACCAATGTGTTAAATTGTGACCAATTAAACTGACATAAACTTGGCATATACGATATAATAATTTCTAGAAATGTGTTAGGATGTGATCAGTTAAACTGACATATATTAGGGATATGTATCATAATAAATTCTACAAATGTACAAATACGAACCAAAAACGTTATGACAAATGTAATTTTACGTGTACAGACTACTTAATGTCACTCAAGTGTAGATACCAGAAACATGAGGAACATTCTTCTTTTTTATCATTTTTCTTTTATTTAAATAGGACCATGAACTTAGTTAGTGGGTATTCAAGTGTATAAAATCTTAGCAAATTAGATGACACACAGTATATGGTTCACGTCAATATCATCGAAACATTAGTATAATGGTGCATGCAGAATCTCTTAAACCCACTTCACAATTTTGGGGAAATTGCCAGTTTGGTACTCACAGTTTGCCTAAAATTGCGAGGGGACGTTCGCGATTATACTACCAGATTTGCAAATGTCCAAAGCCCGATTTTGGGCAAACTGCGAGTTGGGTGCTAACGATTTGCCCAAAATCGGGCGTTGGGCATTCGCAAATCGCGCCCAGACAGCTTCTTCCCTAAAATTCAAAAATCAAGAATCCTAATCTCGAAAAACTCACCCAAAATCAACAAACAATATACCAAAATGTCGACAATCACTAGACTAACGCTTATCTACAATTTACTTTCCAAAAAAACAACAAAATCTAAATGAAAATTTGACTTTTTTATAGAACCTATAAGTCTAAATATCACTAAAAATACCTAACTAAAATGCATAAAAATTACATCAATAAGTATAAGATTCATACATTAACGTGTTTGTGAGTTCGGATTTGATAAATCTTGAGTTTTTTGTTGGTCGATTCTGAGAGTTTTTTGTGTGGAGAAGAGAGAAAAGAGAAGTTTAGGCTGAAATAGAGCTTTTATATCAAGGGTAAATTGGTCATTTTTGGGATCTCATTATAGCCAAAATAGGTCTCATTATAGCCAAACGGGGTCTCATAATAGCTCATCTTAAAAAGATCAAACACGTTATGCTTAACTAAGTGTCTCGATATACCCCTAGTGCTGCAATTTGTTTCCCACCCTTATAGGTATATGTTTTTTCACAATGACTACAATTAGCTGAATTATCTTCAGGATTCTCAATAAAGTGTCTGATGCCTAAAGTATTTTCTTCCTATACATTAAGCCACTCATATTACTAGCGGTGATACCGCTAGCATGGAAATAATATTTTTTCAAAGATTGAAGTTTCCAGACCAATATCTATACGATCACGCATATTAAGATTATATGATAAGAATTTAGGTCTGGATTAGTCAGAATGTGAATTCGGACATTGGCCCCACAACCATGGTGAGTTGGGATATTTGATCACTTTGCTTCAATTTAAAGATTTTTTTTAAAGTACAAAAAAAACTAGTTAATAAAACAAATATAAAATAATAGCAAAAAAAATAGTATATCAAGCACTTAAATCGGTAATGATCATCTACCGCCAAGAACACTTGATTGAATAGATCGATTATGAATTTTAATAAAATATTATAGAAGAATATCCAGGTTTGAAAGATAATAATAGTGATTGTAGTAATTGGTTTTTAGAGCTTTTGGAAGAACAATATTGAGCTTAATACAATGAGACTGAAAAATGCAAACAATTAAAATAACATCAATACTTAGTTTGGTGAATTACGCACCACATAGTTGCTTCACGACAATTGCATACGACTAATAATGTATAAGTTGAATTTGGATGAGTTGATGGATGTTGATATTTCTTCTTCTACTCCATATCCTCCACCACCATAAGATGGTCAAGATTCTCCTCTAATGACTTAGTTATATATATTTGATTGTATTAAACATTTTTTTTGTTTTTATGTTATTATATTAAACATCGTTATTATTTTGTCCAATTAATCTATTATTGTATGATTTTATTTATATAAATATTAAACATTTTTGTTAACTAAATATAATTTTTATTTTATTTTATTTCTACAGTCGTACAAATAATATATATATATATATATATATATATATATAATTTCAACCATTTTAAATTGTTGTATAAGTATATAACATCCCCACAGGTTTAAATATATAGTTGAAAGATTTAATACATTTAACAATATAGTTTTAAAATGTAATAAATTATCAATTGAATATCTAATAAATTATTTAAAATATCTAATAGTTAAAAGATTTAAAGATTAAAATCTTTAAAAATATAATTTAAAGATCTAATAAGTTATTAGTTAAAATAGCTAATAAACTATCTAAAATATTTAAATATTATCAAATAAATATTTTAAATATTTTATTTATATCATTCCACTAAATTAATAGATAATTAATTTTGATCATTCGTATTAAAAAATATGATAAATTGTTAAAATACCAAGTAATGTTAAGACTCAATCCAAAAACATATTACACATAAATGCCCAACAAAATTAACAAACTTTGTATATAAAATATTGTACATATTAAATCAACAACCAATCGTACGCATTATTTTTTTTTATTTTTTTCAATTACAATTTTAAATGTTTATATTTTTTAAATCGTAACTCGAAAAAAAAAATCCAAAAATAACTTTAGTTTTGTTTTTTAAGACAAACAAAAGTAGATTCATTCATGATATTCTTTGATTTTTTAATATATATATATATATATATATATTACATTTTTTTGGGTAAATGTGGGTGTATATATATGTACAAGGTTACAATCGTCTAGAGAGTCATATAATCTCTCAAGTGAGTACAATGCAGGGTAACAATGTACCTAAAAGAAAAAGACATGTCCAAGAGTGTCTTGATAAAGGTCTAGAGCACTTGCCTCCTTAAAAATCCTTAACCACCCGTTGGGTAAAATCCCGGTCTAAGGAAAAAGAGTACGAGTCTCAAGGCCGGCACTAATGGACTATTACATAGAAAATTCGAAAACTGAGTGTATCAATGAAAAAAGACTCTAACATGTGAGTTGATAATGCGGATATAATCTAAATAAATTCAAGGTTATGAGAGTGATTCGGATGGCGATGGTGTCTTAAGTCACGGTCTCTTCATCAAACACAAGGCGGTTGCGGGCGCACCAAATCTCGAAAACAATGCCTTGGAAGGCAAGATTGATGGCGCAGGATCGGTAGGATGTTCCTCGATGCTCATTCCTAATCAATTTGTGTGCACTATCAAGCGTCGTCATTTCTTGATTGATCCCTAGCCATGATCGGATACGACTCCAGATTTTCTTAGTGAACCTGCAAGCAAAGAAAAGATGGGCACCAGACTCATTTGAGTGCCTGCAAAATGGGCAGCTGATGTTAGGAAAGTCCATGTAGTGGAGAGTGTCTTTCGTGGCAAGACGGCGATTGGAGGCTAGCCAGACGGTGAAAGAATACTTAGGTGGGATGAATCTCTTACATATCTTTGATAGATTCAGGCATGCCTCACCCTTTGTTCTCATGGCTTCGTAGACATGTCTAGTAATTAGCTTCCCACCCAAAGCACAGGTTTCAAGACCCAGAATGACACTATCTCGACCTCAAATATTTGTATCCAAGAGTCACTAATATCAAGAAGCTTCTGAATAAGATGACCGTCTCTATCTCGTCTTTGGTAGTCCCATATAGGTTGTCCTCGAAGATAATACTCATGCACCCATTTTATCCATAACGACTCGGAGTCAGAATGTAATAACCAAATCGAACGGGTAAGAAGGACACGATTCCAAACTCTGATATTCATAAGGCCAAGGCCTCCTTCATCCTTGGGTTTACAGATTTTGTCCCAAGCAATCCGAGCAGGTCTACCCCTAGAAGAACTTGAGGCAGAGCGAGCGGATGGTGTTAAGCACCGCCGAGTGCAAAGGAAAAGCGCGGAACCAAAAGGATTTGACCCCTTGAAGCACAAAGGTGATCAATTGAAGTTTTCCCGCGTAGGAAAGTTTCATATGTTCCCATTTTTGAATGTAACTCGAGGAAGCTTCTGTCAAAGGGGAAAAATTAGTAACTGAGACGGTCATAGGAGCGAGAGGTATCCCCCAAGTAACGTACAGGGTAAGTGCCAACTTCAAATCTGACTCTTTCCATGATCCGATTATAAACAATCCATTTAACCCCGGCTAGGTATATTGTGGATTTAGAAGGATTCAGTGATAGTCCCGAAACAACTTCCAAATGGCTCAAAAATTCCATAAGGATATTAACCGATGACTCATCTCTTTTTGAAAGTAGCATCAAGTCGTCAGCAAAAGCGAGGTGGGTAGTGTGAGTGCGGGCACATTTTGGATAGAATTTAAAACCCGGTTCGCTCGATTTCTTATTTAACAAACGAAACAGATATTCGAGGCAAATGATGAATAAAGTAGGGGACATGGGATCACCTTGCCTTAAGCCCCACTGCCCACGGAAGAAGCCATAAAGCTCGTCGTTGATAGAAACCGAGAAGGACGCCGTAGTGACACAAGCAAGAATCCAACCCACAAACTTCGGAGAAAACCAGATACCATGGAGAATATCCGATAGGAAGTCCCATGAGACTGTGTCAAATGCTTTGCGAAGATCCATCATGAGCATACATCGCGGAGAAACTCTTGCACGGTTCGAACCTCTAACCAACTCTTGGGCAAGGAAAACATTATCAACAAGATTTCGACTACTCGCGAAAGCACCTTGTCCTTTATCAATGAGAGTCGGTAGTCAATGGGCCATTCGGTTAGCCAAAATTTTGTTAATCACTTTGGAAGTAACATTTGTGAGCCCAATCGGCCTAAAGTCACCCACCTTAGGATTGTTGTCTTTCTTCAGAATAAGGGCAAGGATGGTGTGATTTGTTGCACGGAGGAGTCTACCAGTATAAAAAAACTCGCGAGCACAATCAACCAAATCTGTTCCCACAAGTTTCAAATTCTTTTTTAGAAAGCCGAGGTGTAATCATCCGGTCCCTGAGCCTTGTCATTCCCAATACCAAATAGGGCATTGCGGATTTCATCGACTTCAACAGTTTGAGAAGTTGCTCATAATGTTGATTCTTGATGAGGGATCCGTGACTCATGACCGTCAGATCAATGGGGGAGCTTGGCCGAGATGAGCCAAAGAGGTGCGTGCAGAAATCTACAAGGAGGGAGGCAACTTCTGTAAGGGATGTGGTGCGGGTGCCATCATCTCGGACGATGTAGGAAATTTTATTTCTTGCATTATCTCGTTTGATTGAGTTGTGAAAGTATTTCGTACCTCTGTCGCCGTCAACTAGGTGGGTGGTCCTCATACACTGTTGAAGAAAGTTCTTTTCTGCATCAAGAAGGAAATTTGCACGATCCCGTAATCTGTGTACCTCTTCTTTCAAAGCAACGTTATCATGATTATCCATGAGTGAGGAGATAGCCTCTTTAACGACCGAATTTGCAGTAGTTGTACGCTCTAGAATTCCACCATACTCAACTTTATTCAAATCTCTTAACGGACGCTTTAAGGATTTCAACTTCTGCGCAAGTATATACTGCTTCGTACCATCAATAGACTGCCCCCATAAACTTTCTACAATGCTAGCAAATCTGGGATGATCAAGCCATATGTTGAATAATTTAAAGGGCCGACAACCATGCTGAAAATCTCGAATAATCGAGGCAATAACTGGACAGTGATCGGAAACGGGTTCCATCGGAAGGAACGCTGCTTTTTATAAAAGATCTTTATCACTCCACCCATGGTTTATAAGGACTCGATCAAGCTTGGCCCAAACAGTACCATTTTTCTAAGTAAAGAAAAGACCTGTGGAAGGAGTATCGACAAGACCGTGAGATATCCGAAGATTATTTAAATCAATTAACTCACCATTTCGAAGTGGGGCAGCCTCAATTCGGTCTCTTGGAGCGCAGTAGGTGTTATAATCTCCCGTAATCATCCAAGGTAAACGAATGTTGGCCCCTATGGTGGTTAGGTGCTCCCAAAGAACTCTCCTTTGTGGTACAGTATACAAAGGGTAAACAAAAGTAACATAAAAAATTTCTTGAGTGACGTTGCAATGGACTTGAAAGTGGATGTGTTGTCTTCGAATTTCAATCACCGTACATGCCACCCTACTAGCATCCCAAAAAAATGATGCGTCCTCTATTTATAACATCAAGATTAGAAACATGATTACATCTTATGAAACGAGAAGGCATAAAATTATCTAAACGTTCTTGCGAGAATTTAGTTTCTAAGAGGCAAAACATGGGAAAATAATTTTGTTTAAGGAGCTTACAAACCGTGGAGAGAGAAGCGCCTCGATCTGCACTCCCACATAGGCCCCTGATGTTCCAAATAAGTATCTTCATTTATCAACCGAGGAGTTTGTGGGCACTCCGCGCCTCGCATTTTTCTTTGATCGTTTGCTTTGTACTTTTTGCCATGGAACGGTTGATGGATCATCTGCATTGCTAGTGAAAGGTATGGTTTCGTCTTTGTCTTGCGAATGACCAAATATGGGTTCCCGGTCATTAACATAAGTCATCGGTATGTCAACTAGGGGGCTGATTCGGCTAGGCAAGTATTCGGTATCATTACATTGGTTTCTCATTATATGGTTCGGGATCTATCATATGTCTGGTTTTTCATCTAGCATCTAACATGTATCATAGTTGGTCTAGTTTTGCATCTATCATAGTTGGTTTGGTTTTGCATCTAACATTTATCATAGTATTATGGTTTCGCATCTATCATCTATTATAGCTGTCTGGTTCCGCATCTACCAGTACAAAAATTAAAAAGGTTTTGACATCTAGAAAAAAAAGTTTCACATCTTCTTCGTAACAGTAGTCTTCTTCGTTTAAACTATAAAAATTAAAACTATAAAAGTCAGTATATTTTAAATCGTAACTGAGAAAAAAAATTTAAAAATACTATTGGTTTTGTTTTTCTTAAGACGAACTGAACTGGATCAATTAATGATATGTTTTGAATTTGTTTTAAAAAATTATATTTTACACTGATTTCTCATTATATGGTTAGGCATATATCATGTCTCGTTTCGTATCTAGCATTTATTATAGTTGGTTTGGTGTCTCATCTATCATAGTTGGTCTGGTTTCACATCTTCCAAACTTCATCTTCTTCGTTAAAGTTGTAGACCCTTTCCCGAACCAAATTTTACAGAAGCACAAAAAATACACTAAAAATGATCATAACTTACTGCAATACAATAATTCAACTACAAATTCAAAGTAATATGAGACGAAACTAAAACGAAAAAGACAAAAATCGAATTACCTATTTCGAAATAATAAACATAATAAAAATCGAGTTAACTAAATAGTATAATCGACTACCCTACCAAAAATCTAAAATTTGTATAGAAAAATAAAAACACATTATATAATTAACTATGGGGATTTAGGGTGTTGTTGAATTTTAAATAATAATATTAAAATGAAATGAATCAATCTAATATTTGAATGAATCTTTAAAAAAATATATGAAATTATAGGTGACGATTGGATGATACGATTGCTGCTTGTTAAAAAATTATGATAAACAAAAGTAGGATAAACTGATCAAGAATTGTGAAAATAGTAACAATTTCTCCTTTGATCAAACTCTGTCTCCAAAAAATCATATTCCTACAAATTAGAAACATAGTTGAATACCTACGAGAACAATCATTTAAAATTGAAGGATTCATCGACTTGATGTCTTTTATTTCTCCATTTTAGTTTCTGACTTTTGTTTTTTTTGTACATATCGAAACAGGATTAGTTTCTGACTTTTGTTTTTTTTGTACATATCGAAACAGGATTAGTATTTAGGACAATTTTACATACAAACTATTCCGGCAATGCAATCAAAGTTACAATAGAGTTATAACTAACATACATTAAAGAGTTGTTATAAAGAAATTCATTGCCGCTTATCTTCTTCCATATCTTCTCCCATTCCATATACATTCTCTATCCTTTCTAAGGTCTCGCCTGCCACTTTCGTACCACTGCCAACTAATGAGATGCCTTCTTCGTCAAAATCTTCACCCATTTCCTCTGAGTACGCGTACCTGTGATAAAACCGAGGTCATCAGACTTTTAGATTTCATGTCTCAAGTCTTTTACGAAAGATGAAAACCACAAATATTTCGAGGAAGCTACGCAGCCTTAGATATGCAGATGTTTGCAACTCCACAATAAAGATATCACATACCACAAACTACAGGGCTAGGCAAGCTGAGTTTGCGGCTTGTTAGATTTCGCATAGTTCAAGCTCGTTTATGGAATCTCGTTCGAGCCCGAGTTTGTTTAAAACACTAAAGCTCAAGCTTGGCTCAAAGCTCGGTTCGTTCAAGAATTTGAATCCTTCGGACTTTGGAGCTTAAATAAGCTAAGCCCAAGAAGTTAGGAAAAAGACTGCAATCTTTGTACATATGTTTTTTGTTTGTTTTTGCATAAATTTATATAAAATGATGTGACTATGTGATATAATATAACAATGATGCTAAAGGATTTCTATATGCTATAATACTATATGTATATAGCTAAGCTTAGGTTCGATATTATAGTTACATAATCTATATTTGTTTGGTAATATATAACCGAGTAGCTCTTGAGTCTAACAACCTCGGTTCAGTTAACTATATGAGACCAAGCTCAAGCTACTCGTACAATTTAAATCTCTAACTACAGCTATAACCACTGCAACAGCAAAAAAAGAGACCCCTTCATTATCAGACTTGCGAAAAGCAGTTAATAAAAAAGATCAAAGAAGATACCTAGTTGGATTAGAAGATGGAGCCCAAAGAAGACATATCACCGTCAAGAGAGAAAACGCAAGAAGAGCCCAGAAGGCTGGAATGATCCAAGCGAGTTGCCACAACTCGCTTAGAGGGTCAGTTGCATTAAAGTATAACTGAGCAAAAATAAAATAGAAGAGGCTTTAGCTTGAGAAATCGGTATATTATAATGAGATTATGAGCAGAGATGTAAATATGTTACCTCAAAACCGATCCACGCGATTGAAAGTAGTACGGATACTGCAAGAGCATTGGTGTATTTTCTATAAAGCTCTAGCTTCGCCATGTTTCTCTTTATCTGCCAAAGAGAATAATATAATTCAGAAAGAACATGTCGAATTAGTTCTATCCAGAGGCACAAATACGGTTATGTAAGGGTCAAACTAAGCTTTGCAGTAATTAACAGTCTACCACATCCGGACCCAGCTAGGACATTCATTTCAGACACACGTGTCGAAAACCAAAACCAGTTTTATTGCGTACAATCGCAAACCAACCTGGTTTTTACCCATTTGTTTTTAGTTTTGTGTAATACTGTTTATTTGTGCACGAGCCTGACTGTTCAGCCCTGATTGATCACATTTCAATATCTGAATCTAACCGGTTTGTCTGAATTTTCAAACCCAGACCCGACCCATGTTTCAAATTGGGTAATATTTTTTGTGCAAAGTCGGAAATCTGGCACGATATGATTGGACAAAGTCAGGTGATCGGTTGGACAAATTTTTGACACCTCTACATAGTAGATATTCATATTGCCTATATACTTGCACAATATAGAAAAACAAAAAAAAAATACCTGAAGTTTCTCTAATGTTTTTGACAATGAAGAGAAGATCCATAAAATAAAGCACCCATCAAGAAAAATAACAGGAAGCACCACAAAGATCTTCGCTTTTCCTGAAAAGTCATTGATGTTACCCAAATGCTCGACAAGCTCAAGAGCCTCGGTGGCAACGAAATACGCAAGACCGAGAAGCAGTACTTTCGCAGTTATGCCACCGAGTGTTGGCTTCACCACACCGTACCCCATTGATACAACTAAAAGAAGAAGTCGCGAAAGTGTCTTCTTTACTGAAGTAAATGTAACCGCCCAAAGAGTAATGTCCATAGGTCGGCTTCCGGTGGAATTGAAATTCGAGAATTCAAAGTACCAAACAGCCATCTCACACATACCAAGAGCAATAACCGCAGTAATGTGATAATGCAACTGTATGATATCTTTCCAAAACTGGACAAATTTTAGGAACCAAATCAGGCCTAAAATAAGGTAAGCTAAAGACATTAAACCGTAGAATTTCATTAAAGGAGCAATCTTTCCGGGTAGATAACCATCGGGGTTTTTCCATACTGTTCTCCCTTGGATTAGAGTACCACTTAATCCGGGATCACAAATCATGAAATAGAGGTAGTACATTCCTGTTGAATTCACTATAATGACCTCGGTGTCCATTTTAGCTTCGGTCTTGTTCCCATGAAATGAGGTACTGATTCGTTTGGGCCATTCACGGTTTTCAGAGTTTTCACTGATGATTACTTCTCCTAATTTGCAGGATCCAACATCGGCAAGATCCGGTGTACAGCATATTATAAGGTCGTTTTTCCCTGGGAAGGTGCCACCGATCTTGTCCCTATCTTTCACTTCGAGTACAACTGCTTCTACCAAGCCGGTGTTGGCTTGCATTGGATTTTGTTTACGGGCAGAATCTTTCGGCCTCACAAACGTGACATCATCAAACCTGTAATAAGTTAAGCATGAGTAAAGCAAAACTCTTTGTTTACTTAAAGATTCTTTTCTAAAGCATATGTCACGAAAACATGATGTTTACACAAAACCAGCTTAAGCTTAATCATGCTTATAATCATCATTTGTCCTCCAACTATTGAGATTTCTAGAAATTAGTCCTAATATGAAACGTACAATCACCAGTTCGACGTGGACTAACCTGGTCTAATTTTAATACGAAACGTACCAACTCGAAATATATATGGATACTCGAATTATCTATCAGAAGTAGTCATTTCTTCGGAACGATATAGAGATAGTACTAACTAGATTAAGATTCTATGATTGTTTATTCAAGAATTTGACTCTACACCAATACTTAGCTTCATGGGTGTACTAATTTCCGTCCAGAAGTTACTAAAACATGTCTAAATGACTATAGCAAAACCTCCATTAATGATTCCTACTAAGCAAATTGATATAATGAAATCCATCTATAACTTGGAAATAAATATATGCTCATTACTTACATAAATGTACATTAGCTAAAGATCATAGACACACACAAATATAAACTAATTTACAATCAAGTAGCAAAAATCAAATTCGTATCAGACATCAAGTAAAGATCACATAAACAACAATTAACAAATTTAACTACTTAACAATCAAGTAGCAAGGATCAAATTTATATGGCCAAATACTTCTTGTTATGGAAAAAAAAACAGTCTATTAAATAGTATGTATGTCAATGATTAGAAATCAGCTAAAAATCAGAAAAAAAGAAGAAGAAAAGGAAATTACCTAATAAATGATTTTCCTTTCATGGGATTCTGATCAGAACCATTGGATTCGAAGACCTTAGAGGCGTAAAGACCTTCACTGCCGCCATTGAAGAACCCAGCATTGGACCGCACAATAAAGGATTCGTTTCTGTACTCGTGAACCGAGCCATCGACAGTGACGATCAAATTGACGATCACACACACGGCAGCTAACAAAAAACCTAAAACCAAATTATCATTAGCTGCTGCTAAAAACCCTAGCTTTACCATTTATGTTACGATTCTTGTCTCTGTCTTGTCTCTTGGGTTTCTCTTGTCGGAAGAGAGAATAACCACTGAAAGTGTGTAGAGTAGGTGAACATGAACTGATCGTACTGAAAATTCGAGAACGATGACTGACGTGGCGATCGATTTTTTTCGGTAATCTAGAAAAGGGCCCAAATTAGGGTTCTTCACGTTGAGCATTTGCTTCAGTCCATAAAAGTCGAACTGGGCTGGGTCGATTTTATGAAATTGTAGTTTAGATTTTAATTTGCAGCTCAACTAAAAATAAACTGCTTTTTTTAATGGGTGAGGCTAGAAATAAGACACATTTTGATAGATCTCTAGTTCTACCATTTTTTTTTTTAACTGAAAGCTGAAATTCCAAAATTGTCCTTTCTCCCTCTAGATTTTTACATTCATGCCATTTATTCTCCAAATCAGCCGAAACTTTGAAATCTATCTGTTATTACCCTAAATCTACAAGCTTTGTACGAACATCTATTACTAATTACTCTAAACCCATTAAACCGAAAAAGTTAGGTTTTTTTACCCAAACCCATCAAATCCACTTCGAAAAATCTTGAATCGGAGTATCTATGGACAATGATGATATGGGCGTCTCCCTGGAAGACTTACTAGACGAGGAGAAAGCTTACCGGACGGAGGTAAGAAGCGAAACCCTGTATTTCGGTTTTGGGTCGTGTCGCACACAGTTCGTGCGACGAACACCTTCGTCATCGCACGATCGTGCGACTTGGTAACCGTATCAGTCGCATGAGACGAATATAGAAGCATGTCTCATGCGACCGCACTGAATACATGTCTCGTGCGACAACACTGAAGACATGGCTCGTGCGACAGCAGTGTTATATAAACTCATAGTTTTCAATTTTATATTTTGTAGGAAGAACCTGCCCGACCCTCCATTTATGGATGCCGACTACAGTAAAATATTCAATACGGATAGGTTATTTACTAAAGACGAATTAGATGCTTTTGTGGACATTGAATCGAAGAAGATCAAGTTTGTCACAATTACAAAGCTCTACGATAGCGGGAAATGGGGAAGGACTCCTAGGTTAGAGTACATTTGCGAGCGATTCGGTGTATTCGTATCAAAAGCGAAACTGGAAACTTTAAGAAAGCGGAAGACATCGACGAAGAAATGTAATTGTCCGTTTGCGCTAAAAGGTCATCTGATCGACGTACTAGCCATGAAATGGCGTTTGGAGGTGATAAACGGTACTCATAATCATGAACCCTACGTTCGCCTAGACGGTCATTCCCGCGCTTGTAGGCTAAAACGGGATGAAGATGAACTAGTTCGTAGTTTGTCTCACCTCGGTTCGCGCCCTAGGGAGATATATAGTGGTTTGAAGTACCAATATCCCGAGAACATTTCAAACATGCGTACAATCTATAATTGCCGCAAAAAACATCGGGATGTTGAGCACGAGGGACAAACGCAAATGCAATATTTGTTGACGAAGTTGAAAGAGAATGGATACTCGACGTGAGAATGTTTGAAAGATGATTCAAAGGTGATCACTGACTTTTTCTTCGCACATCCTACTAGCATAGACTTATTACGTACGTTCCCGAACGTGCTATTCATGGATTGTACGTACAAGACGACTAGGTATAAGATGCTGTTAGTAGAGATTGTCGGTTTAACGTCGACTTCCATTACATTTACCGTTGCATACGTATTTATGAGCGGAGAGAAGATTGGAAACTATGTATGGGCTTTGGAAACTCTTCGTGGTTTAATGATGGATAGCGTGAGCGCATTTCCATCCGTTATTGTTACCGATCGAGAGTTAGTTCTCATGCGAGCGATCGATAATATTTTTCCGGACACGCACCACTTGTTATGCACGTGGCACATTAGTAAGAACATCCTTGGGGCGGTCCGGAAGATATTACACGATGATGCGGTAGCGAAACAATTTGTTGACTTTTACGGCTACGTTGCGGGGGAGAACACGACTGAGAGTTACAAAAGAATCTAGATACACTGACAGAGATGTTTGCATCTAAACCGGAGTGTTTTGCGTACGTTATGTACTCATGGATAACGAAATATGGTGACATGTACCTTGCGTACCGAACGAACACGATTAAGCATTATGGCCAAACAACTACAAATAGGTTAGTCCGTTTATCCTATTTTTTGTTTAGTTATTTTATCTAATTTCAAATAAGTTCATAATTTATTACTTGTACTATGTAGGACGGAGGGTGCTCACTCGTCCCTAAAAAAATATCTTGGGACGAATCAATGCAACTTTGAGCTTTTTTAGGAAAAAGTTCATAACTTATTAACGAAGCAGCATGCGGGTATCGTCGAATCATTCGATCGAATTAAGTTTAGAACAATTCCCGGTTTTGATGGTGTTTTGACCCAAAATCTTAAAGGTTATGTGTCACATGCGGGGCTAAAGATATTGATGGTTGCTATTGTACGTGCTCGAAATATAGGAGTAGATCGGGTAGCATGTGGAGGTTGTTTCCTTAGGAAAACGCATGGTTTACCTTGTGCATGTGAAATTGCGTTTATAGCTAGCGATGGTAGGTACATCCCTTTAAAGACGTGGATATCTTTTGAAAAAATTAGATATTGTGCATAGAGATCCTAGCTCTCGTGAAGAGGAATTGTAAAAAAAAAATCCTTAATTGACAACTCCATTCGTAGTTTCCGACCGGACCAACAAGACCACATTATCAATAGGGTAATGCAAATATTGAGGCCCGAGACAAGTCATATTCAAGATCCTAAAGAAGCGGTTAGAGCTAAGGGTAGACCAAAGGGAGGCGATCGACTAAACGAAACCCTAGTTCGTGGGAATATCCCAGTGAACAAACCGCTAGTGCTAGTACTCCGGCTAACTCGGTAGGTAGTACACCCGTAAACACGTTAGGGAGCACAGCCGCATCCAACGTGGTTCCCATCGTACCACCCAAACCTCCATTAGCAAAAACGAAAGTTGGAAGGCCTAAGAAACTTGTTAAGGATGAGAAGTTAACATTATATCCTGATTGCATCCCGGTCTTTCTACACACTTACATTTTAAAGTTAGTTCACGTTCTTCCGGAGGACAATGCGAATATCGTTCCGTAGTGCATTCAATATACAACAACGAAAATAGATGTGAGGATGTTATATGCGAGTTGTTGAAGGGCCGTGCATGTTGGTTGGATGTATATGGTTCGCTGAAGGTGTTTGACGATTTGGTACATAGGTTAGATTACTTCAAGCCCAACCCTAGTAGCCACTATTGGATGACATTTCCGGACATTGGACTAGTCATCGCGACAAGGTATCAATGTATGGTATACCATGTATCGCAAGCGGCCTTGTTAACGTATCTACTAATCCGTGGAAAGCCACCCGTCAACAATTCAACGATCATAGAAGTTAGGATAGCTTTCGTACATGGATGTCACTTTGTTAATGTAAGTATATTTCATTTTTCAATCCAAATTTCTTACGCTATCATTACTAATGCATTCATTTATTCTTTTTTCTTGTAGATTACTACTCCACCTGATGGACCATTGCCTCCATTATACCCTTGTCGGGCCGCTTACGCAACAGAAGAAGCGAATCAATGGGCGCATCCTTACTACCGTCGGTTCAACAAATTTACACAAAAAATGCCCGCTAGGAAAATCAACTTGAACGAAAAACCACATGTAACGGATTTGACTAGAGACGACGTTTGAAATGATTTGGATGTTTGACAGTTATTTTGCCTAACGTTTGATGTAATATAGTTGATGCAATATTGTAGGAAAATCCCTACAATAATTTTGATGTATTATAGTTGATGAAATTTTTTATGCATAGAAGCCTTTCCTAGGAGTTTTTTCATTTAAACAAGTAAAAAAGATAACATATGACACTCGTCGCACGCGACCTTCTTTGGCCCCAGTCGCGCGCGACGCATGGCTAAATTTTTTGCCCTATTTTTGAGACAGAGGGCTTATATTGCACGCCCGAAATGCGACGTTCTTTGGCCCCTGTCTCATGCGACTCTAGGCTAAATTTTTTGCCCTATTTTTGAGACAGAGGGCTTATATCGCACGCCCGAAATGCGACGCCGTTTGGCCCCTGTCTCATGCGAGTTTAGGCTAAATTTGTTGCCCTATTTTTGAGACAGCGGGCTTATATCGCACGCCCGAAATGCGACGTCCTTTGGCCTTTATCTCATGCGACTTTAGGCTAAATTTTTTGCCTTATTTTTTAGACAGAGGCTTATATCGCACGCCCGAAATGCGACACCCTTTGGCCGCTGTCTCATGTGACGCAAACCCTAATATATAATGGCCTAAACAGCCCGGTTTATTCTATTATTGGAGTAAGATAGCATTTAAAATGGATAATTTTAAATTTAAAGTTAGACAGTACACTTGAAGGAAATACATAAAGATGAAAACAACAACATGAGACACCTTAACTTAAACAAACATAAGAAAATAATTAAACAACGAGATGCCAACAACCAAAATGCTCAATCATCGAAGTCATATCCCAAGTTGTCGTTAGAATCAACCCCCTTTTCCCCTTCCGTAATCCTATCTTGAAGATACGCTACCATATCCATAGTGATGTAGTCTACCACCGTCATGTTCCAGACGACAGCCGCTTCCTGCTTAATTTTATATGGTAAAAACAACAAACGATCTATCGGTTTGCAAAAAAGGTACCTCTGCTTGATTTGTTCACGGTTGCGCACGAGGAGACCTCCAGTTTTTAAACGGCTGTAGCCGTAGTACATCTTACAAAGCACTTGATAAAAAAAAAAGCATCGCTAGTATCTTCCCCCATCTCTCGGCGGGAAATCTTCACCTCCTCAAGCAAATGGTAGTCTTCATGAGGAGTAAACTCCATTTGTTAAACTGTTTATGTTTGACAAGTTTTTATGAATGTAGAAGGTTTTGGAGTCCCTTTATATAGGGAAGTAATCGGAGTTTTTGAGTTTCTAGAACGAGCGGGATTTTTTGAATTTCGAGAACGAGCGGGAGTTTTTAATTTTTGAGAATGAGGGGGAGTTTTTGAATTTTGAGAATGAGCGGGAGTTTTTGATTTTTGAGAATGAGCGGGAGTTTTTAGTTTTTGAGAATGAGCGGGAGTTTTTTGTTTTTTAGAATGAGCGGGAGTTTTTGGTTTCTTACTTTTCACGTGTTAATTTTTCATTTATATATTCTGATTACGTTATCTGCAACGAAACTGTCTATAAATAGAAGCCTTATTCACATTAAAGTGTAAATTAGTTGATAAATCAAGCAGAAAAATGTGTCCATGGACTGAGTTGGAAGATCAATATTTGATGAGGGTATCAGTTGAAGCTGGTAACATGTACATTCCAGAGGGGGGTAAAAGGTACTGCGAGGCATTGGTATGCCAGATGTACTTCCTGTACGGAAGGGATGGTGTTCAGCCACCTAGAATTTCTAGGCGTGTTGATGAAGTGAGATCTAGGTGGTCAGTCCTAATAACATTCCGTCGACATCCAGTTTCTGGCCTGACCGAATTGGAACGTCGTATTGCGTGTAACCGGTTCAACTGTGAAGTCATAGATTCGATAACAAAGTACCAGCTGGATAAGGTCCACGAAGACATTGTTGACATCCGGCTAGAGGAAATCAGTGACTACAAGGATGCGAAAGAAGAACAGAAGTTGATGAAATGGAACTGGCCTGATAGATAAGTATGATTGTGTGCTTTAGTTTTAGTATGAGTGTGGGTTTCATTTTAAGTATGAGTGTGTGTTTCATTTTAAGTATGAGTGTGTGTTTCATTTTAAGTATGAGTGTGTGTTTCAGTTTAAGTATGAGTGTTTGTTTCAGTTTTAGTTTGAGTGTGAGTTTCAGTTTGTGTTTGAGTGTGTGTTTGAATCTGTGTTTGAGTTTATGTTGACCTTATATTTCGTACTAAAGGTATGATGCGAGTAATAATAAAATGATATACTATCAAAAGAAATAATATAAAAAATAAAGGCAAAACTTACCATATAATGTCTTTCAATGGTAGAAGCTCTAACTCTTACTACACAGCTTGAGCATTCAATTGTCGATGAAATTACCTTATTATTAAATAACACAACAGGAATGTTGTGGAGAGAAGGAACAATCAAACGTGATAATAAAAATAGAGAGATAAAATAGTGGGAGCAAAACATCTTCTTGAAGAAGACAAAACTGCCATTGTTATATTTCTTATGTTCAAACAACAAAACCAGTGCTTTCTTTTTCTGTCTTTTTAGATGTTTATCTGTTAATATGATAATGTAATTTTGATTTGATTTGTGGGAGGTGGGGGTTAGGGCTAAGTGACATTTAAAAGTAGATTTGAGTCTTTTCGGATTAGTATCGAACAACAAAACCAGTGCTTTCTTTTTCTGTCTTTTTAGTTGTTAATCTGTTAATATGATAATGTAATTTTGATTTGATTTGTGGGAGGTGGGGGTTAGGGCTAAGTGATATATAAAATTAGTGCTAATTAATTATTCAAAATACAATAAATAATATGAGTCATAAAATAAACCGGTTACAAAATATAGTGCTAATATCGAAAAGTCTGACAAAGGTGTGCTGCGAGTAATAATCAGTGTCGTCTATACCTCTCAGCGATCCTGCACATATGAAGGGCGGTCTCTACAAGATCATCGTGCTCCAGAGTCGGTATCGATGGAGCAAACCGAGCAATCTTCTCGTATCCTGCAAAGTCAGCAACACCGTGCGACTCCAACCGAGGACATTTAGCTGGTGCAGAGCTGCTAACGATGTACCACAACCTCCTCTTCACCCAAATGTAGTACATCGGGTCAGCACTCTCTCCACTACCACGGTACAACGTGCCATCAGAATTTTACACATGGTTCTCCCAATCCCTCCACAAGTGCTCGTCCTATGGGTATCTGCAGACCATCTTCTTCCCTGTTTTTTTCAATTTATGGGGGCATATATCCTTAGGAATCAGCTGTACGAACCCCATCTGTCGAGTGACACAGTCAGGGTAGTATGACACAACCACGTCGAACGCCTTAAGCGTCAACTCAACCCAAGTCACCCCTTGGAACGGATAATGGTCCCGTAAGTGTATGAAGCGAAGGAGCATGACCTGTAAATAAAAAAATGAACAACTTAGCCATTTATATTAATAAAAATACTTAGAATTAAATTGAAAAAATATGACTTACATCTGCCTCCGTGCACGTCGAAAGTGCATGTCTCATCTGCCTGCGCACATCATGAGAGACACCAATCTTCTGCGGCGCATGTCGGTACATATGGGGCATAGATATGTTGTAATCGTAAAACAGTGGAGCTCGGAGCTGAACAAAGTGGGAAAATATCCACGACTCGAGCATCCCTATAAACCCGCAAATGCCTCCCGTACCATGCAGAGATCACTGACTAAGGGAGTGGTACAACTGTGCTAAAACCAACTGACCCCAGTTGAACCTATGCATACCCTGGTATTGGTTCACGAACTGGAGGTAATCTAAAGGAATGTTGTTGCCGGTTTTGTTGGCACAGATGGTGGTACGTAACAAATACAGTATGTAGGCACGGGTGGCATCATCTACCCTCATTTGTGATCTTACTATCACTATACCTAGCACCCGTAAATGTAGTGTGCAACCACCCAAGGTTCACACTACTAGCATTCCTAAGATTTTTACTCAACTCAGCTGGTCGTACACCTAGCATGCCAGCATAAGTACTAATCCTCTCAACCTCTGAATCAAAAGGTAAAGCATCAAAGGACCTACCTACAACTGGTAATCCAGTAATGATGAAGACATCGTCGAAGGTCACTATCATCTCTCCGAACGAGAAATGAAATGAAGAAGTCTCCTCATGTCATCGCTCCAAGAATGCCTCCACCAAATGGAGGTTGGTATGCTAGCGGGAGAGTGCATCGACGAGCGGGCCAAAAATAGTCCCCATCACCCTTGCCCGTACCCTGCTCTGCTGTGTCAGGTCCCATCTTTGGAGACTGTCGTACATAGCGAAGCATCGCAGGGTGACCCTATCCTGCAATATGTATCAAACACGTAAATTCGTGATAAAACAATAATTATAAACATATGTATCGAGCATGTAAGAAAGTGATAAAACAATATAAAGGTATAATACTTACATCTCCGTAATAGACGCTGAACGCCTCGTGCTGGGTGTAATCGGGAAAGAGAGTCGGGACATGCGGCATCACCGACAAAAACTCGTGATCCTCACCCTCGGGTGCGTGGGATGCCGCCTCGGGTGCGTGAGGTGCATCGTCCTCATACTGTGAATGTGAGGCCTCATATGCCTCATCCCGCTCCACCCCCTCCATATCCTCTGGTGCATCTGCATCGTCATCGTAACAAAAGTCAGGTTACTGCGAAGAAGAACCTGCCCCTGTGCTACCGGCAGTAGTAGGAATGTAATCATCATTTCGATGACGACGGAGACGTCGTCTCGTACGCGTACCAGGAGCATGTCCCTCACTGGGACCTGCCTCTACATGCTCGGGCTCGGGAAAAACTCTAGCCTCTTCCGCCTCACGTGCCAAACGATCGCGTTCCCTCAATTTCTTAAACGGATTTTTTACTTTATGCTTGATCCGCCCCATCCTGTAAAGACAACATAAAGAAATATGTATTAGTGAGACAACACCAAATAAGTATTCTCAAAAGGCTATTGCATGAGACAACTTAAGCTGTCTGTCGCATGAGACGAAAAAGCACAACCCATCTCATGCGACAACATGCCTCCTTGGTCGCACGATCGTGCGACCAGATCCAAAATGGTAGCACGATCATGCTACCAATAGCAACTAAACTCATTTTTAGAAACCCACCAAAGTAGCCTCATTTCACTAAAAATTAGACACATAAACATAGATCCTAGCAAAAATAACAACAATACAACACTAATCTAACAAAACAACACCAAAAATCAAGCAAAAATCGAACTTTTGAAATCAAAACCTAAAAACCTAATTTCAGCAGTTTATACCTAACGAAATCTAAAAAAAATTATAGCATGAGGTTTGTATTACTTACCTTTATGTTTTGGTGACTTTAGATTCTTGAAAAGTCTCACTTTTGAAATGGGTCGATTTGGGTGTTTGAGAGCTTTCTAGAGAGAGAGAAAGAGAATAAAAAATGGTGAGAGATTTATCAAACCCTTTTATACCTATTTTTTCTGAAAAGGGCAAATTTGTCCAAAATTAGGTGAGAGATATATCAAATGGGTATAAGTTCTAATTGTTTAAGATCTATCAAAATGTGTCTTTTTTCTAGCCTGACCCTTTTTTAATAACTAGCTATCGTGATTCGTGACTCGTGATAGTCATTTATGCGGCGAATTTGAAAACGTACTACTTTCGTCCCGTGTCATTTTCGTTAGTAGATGAAATTTAAATAAAATTTGTCAACATTTTTTACAAAAGCTGTATTCCTCGTCTAGAAACAACATTTTATAAAGATAATTTTTTTTATGAAAGAAAAGTTTTATATCACTTTTGTTATTAAAAAAATTAATGGTATAAACTCAACTTATACGATATTTTTTAAAAATGGAAATTTTAGCTCCAAAATAAATAACATTATATGCTGCGACAGATCTACGGTAAAATAAGGAAGATCGGTCGTCCAACTTGTCCAATTCCCAAGATAAGATAGTATTATAACATAACGTAGGCACCGTATAATAAAATAAGGTATTGGCTAAGTTTGGTCCCCAAATAATTATAATTAATTCCAAAAATTTAGAATTTTATTTATTTATTTGGTTTTTACCATTTTATCCTTTTACCAAGTAGAATTTTTTTTGTTTGTACTGAATTTTGGGTACACTTAGACTAAACAAAAGAAAAATACAATTTTCTCCCCCGATCTCCTTTTTATACATAAAATTTTACAAAATTTCAAAAAAACCAAAAACCAATTAAAACTTCAAAAACACCTAAATCTCCAAAAATCCCTAAATGTTTAAAAAAACACCAAAGCGATTTTCGGATGGGTGTTGAGGAGAAGAACCTTGGTGATGAGCATGAAACTCCAAATAAGGTAGTCTTTTTAACAAATTCGTCAAAAATTTCAATTTTTGAAGTTCTTCCCGATTTGGAAAGAACTGAATATGTGCTCCCCCGCCGGTTGAGACCCTCGGTTGAATCTAGGTCCACCCGCATATGGGGGGGGGGGGGAGGAAAGGTTCACCCACCAACCTTTATGACCCTCCCCGCCGGTTCTAACTAGTCTTAACTTTAGAAAAACTTGTATTTGTGGGAACAGGCCCCCAACGGGTGATATATTGTCAAGCGTCGGGTGGATGATTTTCAACCGTTGGGGGAAACTTCCCCGGTGGTTGAGAATAGTTCACCCGCCGGTAGGCGGTGTTTCACTTAGTGGGTGTGGTGAAAAACAAAGTTTTGACATATTTTTTGCTTGGTGAATGTAGAAGGAGGAGGAGAAGCTAATTGATTCTTGCACGATAAAAGAGGAGATAAACGAAGACACTTGCTCCGTTGATTATAGTCATTTGTTCGACACAAAATCTCACTACACGCAAAAATAATTGATCGACTGGGTTAAGCAAACCGCGATAGACCAGAGGTTTGTGTTTATGTTACCTTGTCGTGATAGACTTGCTCGAAAATATATGAGAATCATTTTTGTGTGCGAGAGATACAGAATTTACACAAAGTTGGTAGATCTGAAATATCTTAAGAGGAAGTCTAACGAGACCAAAAAATATGGATGCACTTTCACCCTTAAAGGAAACAAGGTAGATGATGATATATGGGGCTTAGAGATCGCATGCGGCGTTCACAATCACGATGCTACATCCTTCAAAGAAGGCTATTCGTACTTGAGTCGATTAAACAAAGAAAAGTTGGATCCTATAGTTAGTTCTACAAAAATAAGATCTCGTCCTCGTGAAATTCTTAGGGGATTCAAAATAAATGAACCCTAAGAATTCGCCATCCATGCGCACCGTGGACAACACTCGCCTAAAACAACGGAAGATCGAGAAAGACGATCGGTCGCAATTCCAATACTTTTTGGGTGAACCTAGGAGGTTAAACTATTACAAATTCGATAGACCGTCCGAAGGCATAATCAATATCATATGTGAGCTTTTATTCGCATATTCGGCTATTTTGGATTTGTTACAGACGCTTCCAAATGTCATTGAAACGGATAACACGTACAAAATAATTAAATACGGAATGTCGTTATATGAGGTTGTTGGAGCCACTTGCACCGGGAAAACGTTATACATTGGATTTTTGTTTATGTCCGGAGAAAAATTAGAGAGCTACAAATGGGTGTTAGAATGCTTACAGAGCTATCCTTCAATAACTATCGGTCAGAATTATACCATGACTTCCAAGAATATCCTAAAGCAATTGAATATACCAAAAGTTGGTTAGGATCATACGGTGATAAGTTCATCACGTGGAGAACTAACAAGTCGTTGCATTTTGGTAACCAAACCACAAACCACGTGGAGAGCGCGCATTCTAGCCCCAAGTGTTTCCTCGGTACGAGCGAAGGTAACTTCGAGTATTTTTGGTTGAAGTTCCATACTTTGATCGAATTGCAACATGAGGACATCAAGGGGTCATTTGAAAAGAGCCGTTTGTTAGCCCTACATAAATTCGCTAACATTATGTACGTGAAGCTTGAAAATAAAGTCTCCCACTATACTTTGGAACTTTTTTCTGAAGAAGCAGGATGTGCCCGCAACATGACAATCGCGGACGGTAGGCCTTTCACATGTGCGATACGAACTACATATGGTATATCTTGCGCCCATGATATCTACGAATATGTTTCCAACGACTTAAAGGTACCTCTAAATTTATTTCACGATCATTGGAAGACGTTAGACATTTTTGTCTGTACCAATCTCAAAACGACCGAGCAATTAAAATAAATAATCGATAAAATAGTACGCGATGTTATAGACTCTAATGAAGACGTATAAATAGCGCATGTTTACAAGAAATGGTGTACCGTCGCCCATACGAAAACAACTTCCTTGTTAGAGCCTTTGGTTAAGCTAAAAACACGTGGTTGTCCACCTTCCAAATGTAAATTGTCCATTACCGCATCTGAATCATCCACTAAACACGATAAATCGTATCACGAATATGTGCTAGATTCAAGATGTAGTTCTCATTGTTTGCAAAAATGTTCAAACCTCCGATCACAAACTCGAGTAAAGAGAAAGAAATGTTGGGTCCCAAACTTGGTAGGAAAAGCGTCGCCGCTTAGTAAAAAGGTAGCGTTATTCTAACGCAAGCAAGTGGGGTGATACTCTCTATTGGAACTGTCGGTTGTAGGTCAAGTTCTATGATACTGGCTAAGGTAAGTTTGTTTGGTCCCAAAGGGCACCTAAACCAATTCCCCATATATGTTAGACCTTTCGTAATATTCATCACCGATGTTAAATCTGATGGCCACTGCGTGTACCACTTGATTGCGTTTTCCTTGAACAGGAAACAAGATGGGTGGAGGTTGATTAGGGTTTCCATATACAACGAGCTTATGGATTTACACATCCGTGTACGTGAAGATATTTACAAGTATGGAGGATTTGATAGATATTGCAGAGTGTGTGAAGTGTTCTGGTGATGTGGCTACTATCGATCATTGGATGTTCATGCCTAAGATGGGAGTCGCGACCGCATCTATATATAACTGCATACTCCATTTTGTTGGACAATATCGATCTATGTATGTTGTCTTCACTTATCTTCCATTAAGAGGTGCACCTCCTCCAATGTCAAACTCGTTAGAAATCGGATTGGGTTGGGCCTACTCCAACCACTTTGTGAACGTAAGTATTTATATACATTGTCGGTTAGTTCAAACCTTTCAACATTCCTTTTATCGTGCTTTCTTTTTTTAGCTTGGGATTTTGGCCGAAGCCCCATGTGCGAGGATACATATTTGTTTCCTAAATTTGCATTCACCAGAATTAGAAGGTTGGGCATTACCAATTCTCTGTCATTTCAAGAGATACAAAGAAATAAAAAATCGTAGCCTCAAAGTAACTGATTTAGCCATTTTTTTAAATATTCGGTCATTATAATATATGTACGATTTGTCACACTTAAAA
Organism: Limnanthes douglasii subsp. nivea; assembly: GCA_036936605.1. NCBI lineage: Eukaryota > Viridiplantae > Streptophyta > Magnoliopsida > Brassicales > Limnanthaceae > Limnanthes > Limnanthes douglasii. Next base: position 56,427,560 of record JAUPFV010000001.1, on the reverse strand, counting down.
CTTGTATGTTTTGGAATTTATGATGACGTTGATTTAAAAACATTAAGACATTGATTTCTTAATTGTTTCTTATTAATTTAAGAGATTACAAATTAATTTAAGACAATACATAATTAGAAATACAAATGCAAACAAGGAAAATAGATAGATGGTAGGCAGAGTTGACATAGTAGACTCAGTTTCATGGTGACGGATAGTTTCATCCATGCTCGAAGCAGTTTTCCGGAGGATATTCCTCATCCTCACTACTTCTTTCACGAGTTGGGTTAGTTCTAACGCCGGTAGCTACCGTGTCCGCTTTCTCTTGTATTTCATGCATTACATGTTCCATCATATATTTCGTAATACTTACGTAAAGTAGTGAGTTCATCAGTATAGTCGACACAGTCTTCAGATAAGCTAACATGCCCGTCACTTCATCGTGTCCGCGTGGTCGGGGCATCATACAACCCGGATAAGATGCTTCCTTATCGTGCATGAAGTACATTCTGTATAAAACAACTTCGACACATCCATGAATCTCCTCGGATATTGTGCCTTTCACAATCTCAAAATCTTTTAGGAGGTTTGCATCTTGGTGCACATTCCAATTTGAATCACCTATTTGTATTGTTTGGATGTATAATACTCAAGCATGGTTCTACTACTTATAGATGGATATTCTGTGGGAATTCCGTAAAAATTTAGTGGGAATCAAAAAATAACGTTTGGGCAGGTTACCCAATTTTGGTGGGATATTTGGAAACACTATTTAACAACTCTCACCCGGTGGGAGGGGGGGGGATATTGTCAACTTCTACCCACTAATTGTGAACCGACGGGGTGAAAATTCTCCACCGGGTCACGATTTTTCACCCAGCGGGGATAAAGGCCATATCCTAATATGATATGAAACTCATATGTTGAATATTCACCCGACGGGTGAATATAAAAAAAACCGGCGGGTGGAAACTTCCCCACCGGTTGAGATTTTCCACCCGACGAGGATAAAGACCATATCCTAATAGGATATAGAACTCATATGTTAAATATCTTCCGGTAGGGTGAATATTTTCAACCTGAATATTTTCAACCGGCGGGTGGAAACTTCCACACCGGTTAAGAATTTTTCAACTAGTGGGTCTCCACCCACTGGATCGCGAATCCCGCACCGGCTGCCAATATGGTCTCTATCCCCAGCGGTTGAGATTTTTTCATCCGACAGGGATGAAGACCATATATCTTTTACATTGAGACTCATGCAAAGGAAAACTTCTCCACTGGTTGATAATTTTTCAACCGCCAGATTGCGTAACCAAACCCAATGGGGAGGGGCAGTGTTTCAATCATATAGTATGTGGCAATTCTTAACCCTCCACAAAGAGTTTACAAAACTAACAAATCCAACATACATCACATACATACCAATAAATCAAATATAGATCAACATACAAACTAAAACAAACATCTGATACAGCATAAGCTGAAGGTTAAAACTTAAATCAAATAAAACATACATAGCATGCTTGTTATGTTGTAAAACATTCAAAATATCAGACTAATTATTCGAGAAAGTATGCAACTCAAATAAAAAACACACAATCAACAAGCTAAGCATGATAAGGAGCTACATACTTGTGATTTGGAGCAACTTTCTTGCAAAAGAGATGAGCTCCTCCGGAGGACGAAAATCGCACCCACTACGGATTGCTCTTCGAGGACATGAGGCGTGATGTGAAACCAACCATACTTCACAACATAAGTTGCGTACTAAGACGTGACTGTCCTACTGTTTGTTGCCAACCGTCGTGAATACATATCGATCACGAAAAAATTCCCCTCCAGTTAGTCCAATGCGTATCCTCAACATTATAAAGCAGATCGTCACATCTTATCAGACCAGATCTAGCGGAAATGGGAGCCAACAGCTTCTCTTGGACCCAACCAAATTGTCGCATGAGTCGATTCAGGTGGTATGCCTCAGAAGCAAACATAAGACGAATAGGGTTGCGATACAACCCTATATCCTGCTACGAAAATGCTTGTCAGATATTAACATTAGGTTAGGAAATCACCTACAAGTAAATAAACACATACATAAACATGCAATAAATAAACACATAAAATCACTGATGATGTAAATAATCGCACTTACATCCGTTTCTTCTTGAGCCATGAGAAGGTTACGGTAGTATGACTTCCCACGAACGTTAAACCTACTAAGCTTTCTTGGAAACCACGCCAACATCTTCGGATTGGTTGCGTTGTAGATGTCATTTACCGCTACTCAGAAACATAGGAGGTGGCCATACACCTAACAGTCCAATAACGTCGAGAAACCAACTAAAATATTCAAAGAGTGCTTTGAAATGCCTCCAAAGCTCTTGTATAGCCACATCAATGCGCATGTACCCCATGAAAGCTCATCAATCTTCTTCAAGTGCTCGAGATTGCAAAAATATCTCATTATATGTTTTTTTTGCTCGTGTTGGTGAATATGGTACATCCGAGAAATAAAATGATATACGCATGAGCGATATGTTTCTTCATTTCAACCATAAGCATGGAATTCGAATCCAGATACTCCCATCGTGCATCTCCATCTCTTCTTACACGTCTTCGGCCAACACTCCCAACAACTCAGTATATCTAGCATCTGTGTCCTGCATGGGTTAATAATTTTCCCTTGAACCAGAAGGACGGTAATGACTAACACACCGTCTAACGTGATAGTCATCTCGGCGAAGGAGAACTAAAATATGTTAGTCTCACAATGCCACCTTTCAGTGAAGACCTCGTCCAACTACGAGTTGGAATTAAATCTTGGTAAGTGGCGCATAAGAGGCCAAAAAATAGTTCCTTTTAAGATAGCCTTCCCCCATTGTTGTTTGCTCATGTCTTATTAACTTAGTAGTCCGTATTTTACTTGGGCAAAAAATATATATTAATATACCATAAAATAAATTAGTTAAAGTAACAAATTAATTATTTATGTCATAAAATAAATAACTTACGTCGCGGATAAAAGTGTTGTAGGCATCGTGTTGTATGTAGTCGGGGAACATTGTAATAATATTGTTTTGTAATAGGAAGTGGTCCATCCAGCCCTCCAGATCGGTTGAACATACTTGGCTACGCAGGGGAAACTCGGGTACCCACCGGATGAGCCTGGGCAGCCCCGACGGGGAACATGTAAAACTTGTAGAAAAAAAACATGTTTCCCGGCGGAGCTGCCTAGACTCAACCGACGGGGATGAAGATAAATCTGGAAAAAAAGGTGCCCCGCCGATTGACAAGTTCTCACCCAGCGGGGACCAAGAACATATGCGCGAAAAACCTCAAATCCAACACAAATCCAACCTAAAAACTCTATTCTAACATAAATCCAAGCATCAAACATCAACATATGACTTCAAACACTTAAATAAACATAGATTTACATATTCCAACACCCTAAATAGCTTTAATCTAGAAAAACCATTAAAACTTAAATATAACAAAAACTAAAAAAAAACATACTTACTTTTTTACCATTTCCAATTTGATGTTGTTTATTGAATTAGAGTACTCCTAAGTTGATAAAGAATACTTTTTTGTAAGCCAAAATTATTAGTTTTGTAATTTTGTGTTTTGGAAGTTTGGTGAGGAAGAGGGAAGAATATGGAGTTTAGGGTTAGAGTTTAGGGCTGTTTGGTTTTAGGGATGGTTAGAGTTAAGGGTTAAAACTTAATAAATATGTCTGGGGTATTTTGGGTAAAAAGTTAGGGATGGTTATAAAAACACATGGGCCTACTTAAAAATAAGGGTGGTTATTATTTTGGGACCAGATCTAATCTGAACCATAAAGTAATAGAGGGAGAGAACCCAGGAATATATATAACACTAGTTAGACATTTATCATAGACATTCATGTTTTTTATTTGTGAATAATATATCGAGTGTTGAAATTTAACTGTTATTTTCTTGAGCTTCAACTTTGATCAAGACCTATTGATTCATCTTCTCAAACGAATTGGGTATTTCAGATAATCTGAAGGATTGAGTATGGTTTTGTCTATTTCTATCTTTGGTGGCTTCTGAATTGGTGACAGTACTCAAATCTGATATCCTATATTTAGGTTTCCCTAAAAAGGGCTCAAAATACTTTCTGGATCTGAGTTTGGTAGAAATCATATGTTGGGCCTATTTTATCTAGTTTATTTTGTTCTAAGTACCTATGCCCTCCTCTCTCAATTGTATTTTATATTTTAATCAATAAAAAATTATATTTTGTAAAAAAAAGTTGATATTAAGTTTGTAGTTTTTTAATCAATAAAAAAATTATACTTATTTTTAAAATATTTTTCGAATGTATAAATAAATCTATCCCAAAAAAATGTTAAGGTATGTTTTTAATATATTAAATTTCAACACCATTTGTTTTCATTCATGGTTAGGCCACGTAATTATTCATATTAATGGTTTTTATTTATATATGAAAAATATTCATATTCTTAACAAAAACTCATCCAAACTATTCAAATATCACAAATTTGTCATTTGAATCATTTTAAAATTTTAACTATTAAAATATTATACAAAATTAGTGTAATCGAGAGAGAAACTCAATTTATTATGTGATCAATCTTAAAAGACATACAGAGAACGAAATATCATCCACTACTTAGATCTTCTTAAAAATTAAAAGCTTAATTTCCAAAACCTCTCACCTCTGGTCTTTAACCTTCTTTGAACTCGGGAGCAACCAAGGTATTTTTATCTATATCATCTTCTTCACATATACAAGCTAGTCATGTATTCTGCAATAAATATCTTTTGGATGTGACATAGACTTGTTTCAATCGTTTTGTTCAGGGTATGGCTTTTATGTGTAGATCTTCTAATTTTGAATAGCTTTTTTCATTGGAGCTATAACGAAGCCACCAAAATAGTTGACATAGCGTTCAGATACAGGAGGACCGCCAGATCAAACTAGATATCATGGAGTCTGAATCAAACACAAGTAACGATGGACAGAACACAAACACAACTATTCTTGCTGCAGACTTAATTGGGTAATTTCATATTTTTACACTTTATAGTATATTACCTTGTATATGACTGATCTATTTAGCTATTCGATTCTCGCAATCTTAAGTTTCAGATCTTATACCTCTGAATGACACTCTTACAATGGATAATTTTTCTTCTTTTTACCTTTCAGGTTTCATACATATGATTATGATAGACACTTTGTTAGTACGTGTTATCGTATACTTGGAATCGAGGCTACACCTGAAGGAATAAAAGAGAAAACTGACTCGTGAAGATATTTTGATAATAAACCTTCTATTCTTCCACTAATTACTCAGCTTATTTATGACAGTCTTGCTAATACGACCTTACTTCTCACTCATGAGATTGGTTATCGTTCAAGTTTCTGCATTAAAAACCTATAGGTTCTTCTATTTATTCTTTTTATTTTGGTTCTTTTGTTTAATCACATGTTTGGTTGCTAAGAAATATGAAGAAATGTAAGATATTGATTTTAGGTTTTGCATTGTTTTACATTTTGTAGCTTTACTTTGTGTTTGGTTGTAGAGAAAATCGAGGAAAACAATATGATTGGAGACTGGATTTAGAGAATTTGATGTCAGCTTCCAATTTTAGAGTTTTAGTTTATTTATGTTACAAGTAATCAAGATTGAGCTTGAGTTTGCGTTACATGCCCTTGATGTTGTTTCTATATTATCATAAGCAATCTACATTGACTTGTTTTTGGTTGCTGATAACCATTGTATTATATAAATTTTGAAACTTGGTTTCATTTGTTTAACTTATGTTTGGTTACTTCGGTTGAGGTTATGAGATTTTTTTTTATTAGAACTAAAAATTTGTTACCAAATAGTTGAGTAAGCAATACAGTTAAAGATTGTTTTCTTGATAGATTCTATACTCTTATCAGTGATTCCGATTTTGATATTTATCAAAAAATGAAGAAGATAACTTTTCAATATATGAAAACCTCATATGTTTTCGGATTCAATTTTGTTTAAAGACATAATTTTTGTTTTAGGAATTTTGATTGGAATTAAGAATTTAACTTCTCATCAAATTTGGATTTCTTATCTTATTTAATCTGGAAAAATCACGGTATACGATCATCTTGAAAGCAAAAAACTACTAACTATGATTCACTTATGAGTATAGTCAATAACGTAGAATTAGAGGCCTTTATTGAGATTAGTATATATTTGGCGATATTCAGATTGAGTGATTAACTTTTCATATTGTTGAATTTGGTTGTTCAAGAAAGTTTGTTAGTTATGTTTGCCTGTTCTCGAATACTGGGTGAAGGTTTAATATAATATTGTTTTAACATGAGACATTGAATTTTAATATACACGACAGACGAGATGAAACTTTACTTCATTATATTTTCCGAAGCAAATAGTGGGAAAATGTGAGACTAAACATGAATTTTAATTTAACCCCTTAGGTTTCTGGTTGCAAATCTGGGTAGGGATGTAGTGTTGGTCCAAGTGGAAAATTTGACCTTCAAAATTCACGAGATAACGCAGAAAGAAATCAATGTGTCAGCATGGTTGTGAAATCTTTTTCTGTTCATGTCGACTGACTTGTATGATAATAAGTAATGCAAAATTCTCACAATTCTTGCCTTCAGCCATGATGATTTCAATCTTGTATGCTTGTATTTAGTCATAGTATTACACAGTATGATATCCATAGTTTGCAACACATGACTAATCAATGATGGACTAAAATATTCATGTCAAGTCGTTAAGGTTATATCTGGAATAAAATTAAAGGGGATATGATGTAATAAGTTGTGTATAAAGGGAATGGTTCAAAATGAGATTGATAATTTAGTTGTTTCCGAACCCAAGCCTCTCCCGAGGACTAATTGTTCATGTAAAAATCATTTCCAGATTTGGAAGGGCTAATTTAGAACATTATTAATTAGTCAAAATTGTTAATATATGCCACATTGTCTGGATACATACGGTGAAAGCAACCCTCCTATTCTGAAAAGTTTTCTTACTTTTTCCAAATTGTTTAATTCTATAATATTCATACTATTACAATCTTTATTTTTATCTCTTGATATATGTTCCTAAAGCTTTTCCATTGAGTTCCTACTACCCCATTGCAACACTCAATAACACATCAGGCATATGTGAACCGTAAGTTCTATTTCTACTACCAAAACTAATTTTTTTAGACAATTAAGGCCATACTAGCAAGTGAAAATTAATTTCACATTCATCTTGCACATTCAAATAAGTAAATAAATTTTATTTGTGGTTCCATAGATATTCATACGAACTATCACTTGGGAAGTCGAACCATACTTGTGAAGAGGCGAATATACGGGCAAATATACAAACCAACGGTGTCGTTTTCAGCTCAGCTGGATCTTTTTGTCCAACAATAACAAAAAATATATCATACAATATTTAGTATTTGAATTTTCTCCCGAACTTTGTTGTCAATCTACAAACAATAGATGTTTAATTAATAAATCATGTGTACTTATATATAAAGTTACACTCTTGATGGCTGGGGGACAACTTTTTTTTTATTTACTAACTTTTGTTTAAAATTTTATTATGATGCCCAAATATTGTTATTAGATAGGTTCTGAGAGATGTAGGCCACTTTCCAAATATATCTTTTGCCGTTTTCTCATAATAATAGGATCTCCGTAGTTTTATTTATAAAAAGTCATAATAAATTTTACGTCTCCAGTTTCGACCAAGTTCTTATCTTTATTTTTCCAAATACAAAAAAAAAACAAAATAGAAATTAAGTGTTCGTTATTATCATAATTATGTTCCTTATATCATGAAAAAGTAATTATGTTTGTTTCTTAACCTATACAGCTTTTTTTAAGCTAACTTTATGCAATCCAAACAGTGCAAATCAAAACCTGCAAGCTTATGAGGTTATGGTCATAGTAGATTCTCTATAATTTTACAAGTTAAAATTTAATAAGCGACATCACTCATTCGTGTTCAAGTACGTTATTAACTAGTAGGCCTAAGTGTAGTTTTAATAAGCATATATGTCCATACATTTTAGTAAATTATTAGTGTTTTAAATATGTGATTACCTTTATATCCTGCACATTTGATAGGATGCGTGTCCATGCAATCACATGCAAGAATAATAAAAACTGTATTTGTTCATATATGCGACTATGTATACTATTTTAGTCATAATGTATAATTGGTTTGATCAAATTTTGAGCACTCAAAAAAAGAAGGTGCAAGTCTCCTTTAAAACAAGTGTATGAGTCACGGTAGATCTTTTAGTGAAAGTACTGTCATTTTGTCACTCATAATGTATATTATCTAATACAATGATAATTAAAGGTTATTTTTTATGAATCCATATCTACTCTTTATGGAATTTGGTCGGGCATGATTTTAAGGGTCTTGCTTTAGATATTTACTCTAATCATTCTTACAGCCAGAACAAATTAAACCAGTGAGGTATTGTTTCAATCTCTCTTTTGGTATTATCTTTAAGAACTTTTTAAAAACGATTAACTTTATTTGTAGGTTGAAAGAGTTGTTAATAGGGTAAATATTTCTTGGAACGGATAGGAAAACTTAGACTCGGACTTGGTAGTTGCTGATATGGTGAAAATCATACAACTTTTGAATCATATTCTGTTATTCTAATATAGTTGTATTATATTTTGAATTTTAGAATCATGAAATAGAGTTGTATAACAATTTATTTATTTTAAATCTTATTAAGTTTAGCAACAAGCTTGCAACATTTTAGTGACGACATTAGGAAAAAATTAATATGCAACTAGATGGCAACGACGTTTGCAACGATGGACATGCAAAAGTCGGTTCCATCCGGGTCAAATATTGCAACTCCTCATTGTTGCTAGCCGGTTGCAAAAGCCTTCCGATGAAAATTGAGTTTTGGTTAGTGACCTCACTTAATACAATCGGATGCTCCAGTCATAAAACCATTGCAAATTGTTTTTACAACGGTGCTGTGATGATTTTTGTTGTTTTCAGGTTGTTTAAAAAAACCATTTTATCTAGTAGTGTAATATTCATGTTGATAATTATAATTTCATTTAAGTTTTTTTTTATTGTCCAAAATGTGTAGTAGGAAGCATAATAAGTGACTATGAGAATGAAAGAGAAATTAAGAATAGATAGATGAGTTTCTTGGTTTAAACCTGATATGCAACTATAAGGAGTTGATCCTAACAAGGTTGAGGTTTCCTTGGTGTGCGCAAGGTATCCAACATGTTTTTTCATGAACGATTAGGATTTAGGGTATATTATTTTTTACATCTCTTTAATATAATGTTTCTGATACACTATATGTAATAATCTGTAGAAATTAGGACAAGAACCGGTACAAAAGAGTTTGAGGAATAGTAAAACTATAAAAATCTTACTATTGGAACATAAAGTATGTTTGATCAAAGATCGGTAGGATCAAGGACTTTCCAAAATTTACGCAGTGACAGCTGATTTCTGAACATAATAAATTGCTTGACACTTATGTCATTAAACAATTAGTAAAAAATTACATACATTAATTCTACTATTTCCATTTTATGAACAACTATTAATTATTCTTTATAAATAATGTCTCTTAAAATGGGTATTAATACTAGAGTCTACAATGAAACCATCAGGGTGAAGTAAAAAATATTCCTGAAATATGTGTTCGTCGTGATGGTACTCTTTCATTCAGTAGAATATTTTAGAATGAATTTATTTAGTTCAAGCTATTTTTTAT